>OU015690.1:11842825-13092825 GCA_907165295.1 Nomada fabriciana
TTCGCATAATCTTTGTGAAAAACTATTTTGTAACCGTTATCTGTGATGTTGGATACTGACAATAAATTATTTCTGAACTACGGTATGAGCATTGTGTTTTGCAGTTTAAAAATTGTTTGTGTCGTTAGGAGAATTCTGACCCTTAATGCAGACTTCTCCTATTCCAACAGACTCTACGTTATTCTCTGCAGCTGTATAAATATTTGTGGTTTCCTTTCTGTTTATGGTTGCAAACCTGTCTTCATCCTTGCACATGTGTGCTGTGGCTCTGCTGTCCAAACACCAAACATCTGACCTTTGAACGTTCACTTTTAATGCAGTCGCATGCATTGCAGCTCCTTTATTTTGTTCATCATTTTCTTTGGTCTTGATTTGCAATATTTTGATACGTGTTCTATCTTTCCACATGTATAACATTTATAATCACGTCTCTTACCTTGATGGGTGTGTGCGTTAACCGACTTTAGTTGTTGTGTCATACTTTGGTTTGACGTTTTCCTTAGTCTATATACAGGGTGCGGCGCCAAAATCCGGACAAATGAAAGATTATTTTCAAACATAATTTTTATTACAAAAACGGGAAAGTTTACAAATTTCTTGTTTACTAAATTGTTTGTAAGGTTATAAAGAACACATTTATTCAATGTATTCTCCCCCTGCTTGAATTACTGCCTCTTTTCTCGGTGTGAAGCGTTTGCAGGCCCGCTTTAATGCATCACGGTCCATATCGGCGAATGTCGCAACAATAACGGCTCTCAATGATGTGACGTTTGGATGTCTGGACTTGTTGGTGACCCTTTCAACCACGCTCCATACATAAAAGTCTAAAGGATTTAAATCTGGGCTGTTGGGAGGCCAGAATTCTTTGGACCAAAACATGTCTACGTTGTCGGACAACCAATTTTGAACCAAATGACTTCGGAAAGCATCTGTCTCACTTTAATCGTGTAAGACTTGTACCGGAGATCCTCCTCGACGATTCGACGCATAGTTTTTTCGCTCACAGCGACAACCGATGACAATTTTCGGATCGATTGCCCTGGATTTTCCAAAATTAGTTCCGGAGCCCGTTGAATGATGTCGGGCGTCCTGACAACGCGCTCTTTCCAATGAATTTTCCTCGCTGGTGTTGCAAAACCTTCGTTGGACTTCTCCAACTCATACTTCACGAACTGGACAAAACCTCTTACGATCAACCTATGGAAGCAAATGAAGTATTTATTTTAAAAATACGTTTCCTTGGTGAACATCAATTATAAAAAATAGGATTTGCTTGAATAAGCGGCAGAAATACGAATTGATTCAGTATTATAAAACATATTTACCTTCTAGTAGTAATAAAGAAAGTACTTCTGAAGGCATTTCCGAATTAACACTTGTTACGAGTGGCCTGAGAGTAGAAATTAATGGGTCCGATGATACTAACAATTTGTTTAATAAGTCTTGGTTAGTTGCTTGTCGCGAAATTTTCCTGGTGTGGTGTTCGCGATATGATCGCAGATCTTTGTGCCTGGCCTCTTGTGCATCTTCGGACATTTGTCCAATAGGTAGTACAATACTATCCATCACATCAGCACCATGTACAGTCTGTCCCACAAGAGCGTGTCGGCGATATTTCTGTAAATATTTATATATTTGTAAAAAATTTTATATGCATCTAATCTACACCTAAAACACTAATACGCTCTTACTTAGTAAGGAGTCCAATCTCCTCCATTAGCAATTATAGCTTGACACCGTTTCGGCATACTCTCGACTAATTTTTGAGCGTAGGATACTGGTAGCGACCTCCATATCTTCCGGATATGGTATACCAGTGTTTTTATTTTGGTGATACGTCTTCCTCTCAGTTTGTACTTCATTAGGGACCACACATTTTCAATAGGGTTTGCATCAGGGGACTGGGATGGCCAAGGAAGTACGGTGATGTCGTTTTCCGCTTTCCATTGGGTACAGATGCGACTTCGATGTTTAGGGTCGTTGTCTTCTTGCAATATCCATTGGTCCTCGGTTTGATTGAACCAACGTTTCACGGATGTGAGAAGTCCCCTTTGGTACAATTTCACCATTTTTTGTGCATTCAAATTGTCTGTGAAGACGCACAAAGTGCCGAAACCGCGTGCGTTAAAGCAACCCCAAACATGCACTTTTATGGGGTGTTTCACACTTCTTTGAATCATCCGTTTTCCATGGATAGACCAAGCACGTCTAATAGGACACCATGCCCAAAACGAAGATTCATCAGTGAATACTACATCACTCCAATCACGATCACTATTTTCATCAGCCCACGCCAGACGATTTTTGACATGCTTTTTTGAAAGCAACGGTTTCGACAGTGTGCTCTGCCACTTGACACCAAATTCATCTAAACGCCGTTTCAGTGTCATTGTAGAGATATTTATGCCTTTTTTAGCCAAATATACTTGACCTTTTCGTAATGAAAGAGTCGGATTTTTCTTGAAAAGCCGAAAAATCATTTTATCTTCTCGGGTATCGGTTTTCCGCTTTAACCCTCGATTTCGGAAGTCATCGACATTTTTTGTCTTCTTATACCGGTTTACCCACTTCTTGACAAACCGTGTCGACTTATGCATATATTTAGCAGCACGCGTAAAACTCAATTTTGGCCCTTTTGGGTGGGAACATAATAACACTGCTTCAAATCGTTTCGCGTACGCGGCACTCATATCGAAAAGCGCTGTTCTATTAAATGTCTCAAACGAAACTGAAAGATATTCGACCAACGCGTAGTAGAGCAGTCTTCATTTGTTTACATTCTTTTTATCTCACTCTCATTAGGTGTCAGGTTTTGCAGATATCGTCGACACGCTCTTGTGGGACAGACTGTATTAATAGCTTATGGACAGTAGCTGGCATGTAATACCATGGGTATAGATCAACAAAAAGTTTGGCCGTGTCAAGGGCATATTCGCGAAACCTTCCCTATCGTTCGAGCTAGAGTTCGTTTCCCTAATTTTCGATACGCAACTCGTGATGCGTATTCTAATTCTTGTGCAGTTCTCGATAAGCCGTCGAACCGACCGGTCGTCTGTTTACATCGCTCGTCAACTACTACTACTAATCAGTGTAAAATCGGTGAACACACAAACAATCTAGTGTAATTACATCGGAGGATTTCCGTGTGTTAGTCTTAACACATGGCGACCCAGCCACTAAACACACCCATACAAATCAAAATTTCAAAAAATGGAAACTCCTACACCACACAAATCAATCCAAACATAGTGTCCAACGATATCGAAAAAAAACTACAGAAAACTCAACACGCTTCAATCAAACGAAAAGAAGAAAAATCTTTCCAAGTAAGGAACTAACAAATATCACAACAGACACCGACTCTAACACATGGTTACAAGATATCCCAACAAGCAACACATACAGTGCTCTTGATGTATCAAACGACACAATAACCAACACCTATACCAACACATCAACCGAAACAGTCAAACCGCCACCTATCTACATTCAAGCTCAAATTATAGATCCATTATTAGAACTTCTTGAACAACAAATAGGAAACAGCAGTTTCACTCTCAAACAGCTTAAAGAAAATCAGGTAAAAATTCAACTAAAATCGTCTGAAGATTACAGCATAGTAGTAAATGCACTAAAAAACAAAAAAGCAGATTTTCACACATATCAACTGAAGACGGACCGCAGCTACAAAGTAGTATTACGAGGTGTACATCCTAAAACAGATACGAGCAAAATAAGTAGAGAATTACTAAAACACAACCACACAGTTAGAAGCATAAACAATATAACCAAGTTTGACACAAAACAACCGTTACCTCTCTTTCTCATTGAACTAGAGCCAAACAACAATAACAAAGATATATACAAAATAGAAAAACTCATAAACACAATAATCAGATTTGAACCACCAAGACCAAAACGCGACATCCCACAATGCCATCGCTGTCAAAGCTTTGGACACACTAAGAATTATTGTAACAAGCCACCAGCTTGTGTCAAATGTGCAGGAAATCACCTAACAACGTTGTGCAACGAACAAGGCAAAGTAGATAACGTGAAATGTAGGAATTGCAAGGGCAACCACCCTGCAAGCTACAAAGGATGCATTGTTCGTAAACAACTGCAGCAAAAGCTATTTCCAAGCCTTAGGAAAAGAAACGAACTGTCACCGTTAGAAACAAACACCATTCACACTATAGAACCCAACTCCCAAGCGAATGTAGCCAAAAAAAGTTACGCACAGGCAACAGCTGCATACAACTCCTTCCATCCTTCGCCAGAACATAACACTGAAGCTCACACAATTAATCCCATATACAAAGAAACTCCAGAACTAAAACAACTCCTGATTCAATCAATTAAAAATACCGAACTAATCACCAACATGTTATCAATTCAAACTGCACTGCTTCAACAACAATCTCAACAGATTACCGCCATGATAGAACTATTAACAAAACTCGTCAACAACAATAATATCAAATAATGGACAACACACTAAAAATAGCGGTATGGAACAGTAACGGGCTACAACAAAGACTACAGGAACTTAATGTCTTCATTCACACACATAGTATTGACATCCTATTAATTTCAGAAACGCACTTCACCAACAAAAGTTACGCAAAAATTCCACATTACAGCATATACGATACTAAACACCCATCTGGGAGAGCACAAGGAGGAACAGCGGTCATCGTTAGAAATAGCATTAGACACCACTTACACAGTAACACTGCACAAGATTACTTACAAGCAACAACAATTACAATAGGAACATCAAACGGAGCACTCCAACTGTCAGCAGTATACTCTCCCCCAAAACATAAACTCACCACAGAGCAATACCAGAACTTCTTCGAAACCCTAGGTAATAAATTTCTAGCTGCAGGAGATTATAACGCGAAGCATGGATACTGGGGGTCAAAAAGAAACACACCTAGAGGTATAACCCTGTTATCAGTGATAGAAACACTATCCCTGACTCCACTATCAACCGGAGAACCCACATACTGGCCACCAGCACACGACAAAACACCAGACCTATTGGATTTTGCTATTATTAAAGGTCTTAATAAAAATCAACTAAAGTTAACATCTAGCCCCGACCTGAGCTCAGACCACTCACCAGTAATGATAGAATACCGGCAAAATTCAACCATAAAGTACGACACCGCGACGCTTTGCAATAACACCACAAACTGGGATAAGTTTAGATTAACAATAAACCAAAAACTGAATTGCAACATCCCATTAAAAACTCCAGAGCAGATCGAGAGCGCAGTAAACCATATAACACAAATTATACAAGAAGCAGCCTGGACATCCACAAAAACAGTTGAAAATAGAACAAACAACCTCTCTTACCCAAACTACATACTACAAAAAGTAAAACAAAAAAGAAAACTCAAAACACAATGGCAAAAATACAAAACAGTACATAACAAACGTCAACTGAACAAAGCCGCCAAAGAACTAAAGAAAATCATACACGACCACTGCAATAAAGAGTTCAACAAATTCCTCACATCTCTATCACCTAACGAGGACACGAATTATTCACTCTGGAAAGCGACAAAAAGGTTCAAAAGACCGATTACATCGATACCAGCGGTAAGAAAACCAGACGTTACCTGGGCTAAAACTCCGGCTGAACAAGCAATGGTATTCGCGGAACACCTGCAACAAACATTTCAACCACACAACCTACCACATGGAAATCCAACAACAGATAACCCGAACGAAAACACAGACTGCAACTACAAAATACGCAACGTTACAAAAAAAGAAATCAAACAGCTAATAAAAGCCATCAAAACGAAAAAAGCCCCAGGGTATGATCTAATAAACGGTATAATAATCAAAGAACTGCCAGATAAAGCAATAAGAATGATCACAATAATATTCAATGCCATATTCAGACTGCAATATTTCCCAAGCACGTGGAAACTAGCTGAAGTCATTATGCTACCTAAACCAAACAAGAACGTACACGAGCCTTCTTCATACAGACCAATATCCCTACTACCAACACTATCCAAAATTCTTGAAAAAACAGTTCTGGTCAGGCTAAAGGAAATAATCACAAAATATCAATTAATCCCAGATCACCAGTTTGGTTTCAGAGACAAACACGCTACCACAGAACAAATTCACAGAATAGTGAAACACATCATAACTGCCTTTGAAAACAAAAAATATTGTTCAGTTCTATTCTTAGACATAGAAAAAGCGTTTGACAAGGTTTGGCACGAAGGACTTCTACAAGTCATAAAGAAGCTAATCCCAGACGCACTATACCAACTCCTCAAATCATACCTGACCAATAGAACGTTTTACGTTAAAATAAAAGACTCACACTCTGATGTAAAACTCATCGATGCTGGAGTACCCCAAGGAAGTGTACTGGGACCCATTCTCTACACTCTATATACAGCAGACATTCCAACAACGCCAGATAGTTCAATTAGCACATTTGCAGATGACACCGCAATAGTAGCAGTACACGAAGATCCGAAAGAAGTAACCAATAGCCTACAAAAACACATATACCTACTGGAAAAATGGCTGACCACACGGAAAATAAAAGTAAACCACGACAAATGCAACCATATAACGTTCACCCTCTGCAAAGGCAAAATACCAAGGATCATATTCAACGACAAAGAAGTACCGCAAAGAGAGGCTGTTAAATATCTGGGGCTCCACCTGGACACGAGACTCACCTGGAAGCAGCACATACACAAAAAAATCGAACAAATCAGGGCTAAAAGAAGGGACATGCACTGGTTAACTAGTCGTCGGTCAAAGCTAAGTCCCGAAAATAAACTCATCATTTACAAAACCATCATCAAACCCATCTGGACCTACGGCATACAACTGTGGGGAACAGCGGCCAAAAGCCACATCTCTAAAATGGAATCCATGCAATCAATAATCCTTCGTACAATAGTTGACGCACCATGGTATGTTAGAAACGAAGATATCCGTAAGGATCTACAAGTCCCATCAGTGGAAGCCGAGGTGCAACGACTGTCTGAGAGATACAAAACAAGAACATCAAACCATCCAAACCCACTTGCCAGCACACTGTATGAAAACACCACCAATAGAAGATTGAGAAGAAAACACCCGCAAGACTTGTTAACACAAATGCAAACATAAACACTGCATTTACACTCTCACACACACAAATATAGGTGCTACTTACAGAAGTAGCATCTAAGCAATACCCACTCCTCCTTATATCAACCTGCCAAATGTCCACTGGACAAATTGCACGGAACATTGGGGTTAATAAAAAAAAAAAAAAAAAAAATTCTTGTGCAGTATATTTCTGCAGTAAAGTTTCTACTGATCTGCGTTTTGTCTTTTCACTTGTCTTAGGAAATTCTTTTCTTGGTCGTCCACCTTCAGTACGTGCTTCAGATTCAAGCATCGGTTGTTCAAGCCAACCGGAATATTTTAAAAGAAATTTATTAACAATACGATGGTTGGCTTTGTGCGCTAAGTTGTTGCAAAATATCTTTATCTTTTGTTTTAAGTTATCCTTCAATTTATCATCTAAATTATCGAAATTGCATACTCCAACAATATATTCATAAACTGAATTCTGGACTTCAACACTACTTGACGCAGAGATGCAATTCCTCTCTTGAAGGAAATTAAAAACGTCCTTCCTCTTGAGGAAGGAGTTACCTGTTGATTATCAATATTAATGTACGATTGGAATATATTTAATTTGAATAGTAGATATTTAGATATTTTTATTTTAGATATTTAGAGAACAATCAGAATTTATTTATTTATATTATATTTTCTTTATTTAATACACTAATGTAAGAGTCGTAGAGGAATTAGAACGAGGTGTATTTACGAAGGTAAAGAAAGAACGAGAAGCTCCTAACAAACGCTCGAACCGTACTATGTTTATTCACAATTCGCAAAACTAGACAAGACTGCTCCGAATGACGCTCTATGCCAGAATGCCTTTCGGTGCCTCGTGGTCGCCAGAAGACGCGTTGCCTGGGTTTTTCCCAGTCCCTCCCTCGCTGCAAGGGCTTCGGCCACGTGTGTCCTGCGTTCCGTCGTGTTCGCTGGGTGACCGTGCTAAAAATGCCCAGGTAAAGCGCTCGTGGTTCGAGAGCTCCTACACTCGGCCTTCCTGCAAAAATGCCCGTCCCCGAGCATTCTCGCTATGTAGTTTTCTGAAAAATAAAACAGTTGCCCGATATGTCAAGTTCAGTTTCCTCTCAATTAAAGTCCATGCATTTGTAAAAGAATCGGACGCCCGATACTCTCCCCGTTCGGTATTCTGTATGCGATAATTCGGCGAGTCAGGATTCGCCGCCCTCATGTATACCGTTGGCGAGTGTAACCGTCCTGGTGCCACGACGGACATTGTGCGTCGCGGTTGTTGCTCCCCATCTTCATGTCATGCTGTTCCGCCTTATGATCAATACGACTTCTTGTGCTACCATGCCGGACCTCCCACGTCACGACTCTCAACCCCAAACGGTCCACTATGCTAGATAGGCTACGATACACATCTTAGCCATAGTACTGATTCTTTCACGTAATCATGACGGACAACCCACGTCATGATCACAACCCTTTCGAGATGTGACGACATAACGGACTTCCCCGTTATGCTCACTTCCCAAAATACCATACTATGCTAGGCAGACTACAATACACATCCTAGCCATAGTATCAATTCTTTCGCGTAATCATGACGGACAACCCACGTCATGACCACTGCTCTCTCAACTACATGTGACGACATACCGGGCCTCCCCGTTATGCTCGCCTCCCAAAATACCTTACTATGCTAGGCAGACTACAATACACATCCTAGCCATAGTATCAATTCTTTCGCGTAATCATGACGGACAACTCACGTCATGACCACTGCTCTCTCAACTACATGTGACGACATACCGGGCCTCCCCGTTATGCTCGCCTCCCAAAATACCTTACTATGCTAGGCAGACTACAATACACATCCTAGCCATAGTATCAATTCTTTCCTCGGTTCTTAATTCAGATGATGCAGGATTCAGCTCGCCGTCACCTCCGCTATGATTATCAAATCTGAAACAGTTCACATTATTATCTTACGGGCTCGTGTGCGCCGAGCAGGCCACCAATGCGGGGTCGTTTATTCGACCATCGCAACCCAGGGTTTCAGACGTTCCACGGCCACCACCGTCTTCGCTCTCCGTCCCCCCTCCCTCAAGTCTTCGACCTCGTATCTGTCATTTCCTAGTACGGTCGTCACTCTGAAAGGTCCTTTAAATCTCGCGTGTAGTTTCCTACTGTCGCCGGTCGCCCGTTCTGTTGTGATTTCGACCATCACGACGGCTCCTTCGCGATATTGCTTGGCCTCCCGTCGGCCTTTGTCGTACTGTTCCTTTCGCTTCCGCTGATCCTCCGTGATGTGTGCTGCAATTTGCCCGCGCATCCTACGCAAATCCACGCGCTCCAACTCGTCTTGGACTTCCTGTAGTATCCACGCTTCCGCCGGACATTTTGTCCTGCATCCAATCAATGCCTCCATCGGTGTCGTCCCGATTCCTTTGTTGTACGCGGTATTTAGTACGCCCTGAATTTGCTTCGCCTTCTCGTCCCATTTTCCAGTTTCGTCTCCCGCAGTTGAAGCCGCCAAGGACGCCACTATGGTGCGGTTGTACCTTTCGCACTGTCCATTTGCCCGAGGTGTCGCCACTGCATTCAAGACGTGGCGTATTCCGTACGTTAAACAAAATGTTTTAAAGGATTGCGCTGTAAAGGCCGTTCCCCTATCCGTGATTATCCGATGAGGTACCCCAAAAAGATGCACGACATCGAGTAGCACTTTCGCCGCTCGTTTGGCCTTCGTGTCCTTTACGGGTTCTATTATCGTGAATTTAGTGAACCCGTCCACGATCACTAGTAAATAACGGTTGCCCTTCCGACTCCTTTCGAACGGTCCGACGTGATCCACGTGCAACGTATGGAAAGGTGTCGGTACCTTCTCTATGGGGTGCAATTTTCCTTGTTTCTGTCCGCCGGCGCGTTTGTAATATAAGCAGTTCAAGCACGCATTTACATACTTCCTTACGAATGCATTCATTTCTGCGAACCAGTAATCCTGGCGGATGCGTCGCAGTGTCTTCTCGAGCCCCAGGTGTCCAGCCTCGTCGTGGCACAGCCGGCAAATCTGGAAACGTGCGGCTCGTGGTACAGCCCATGCTGCGCGTCCGTCCCCCAGTCGTCTGCAAACTTTCCCTTTCCTCATCACGTAGTTTTCGAAGTACTGCTTCGTCTCGCTGTTCCGGACATTATCTGTAAGAATTTTTCGGATTCGCCCCAGCTGTTCATCCTGTAGTTGCGCCGTCAGGGTCCAGTCGGCCTCGGTCACATCTACTGGATAAACATCGATCGTCTCGATCGGGTTCCGGCTTAGTGCGTCGACGTGCTGCATCGCGGTTCCCGGTCGATACACGATTTCGAATGTGTAATCCTGCACCTCGAGCCACCATCTCCCGATCCGGGGGATGAGATCCTTCTTCGTGAGCGTCGTGCGTAGGGCGTTACAGTCCGTTACGACCGTGAACGTAATCCCTATCAGATAGACCCTGAAATGCCTCAGGGCGAACACCACCGCCATGGTCTCCAACTCGTACGAATGATACTTTCGTTGGTCGACCGTTGTTTGTTTGCTGTAGTACGCGACCACGTGTCGCGTTCCGTCGTCCGCGTACTGAAATAGGATCGCGCCTAGTCCTATTGCGCTCGCGTCAGTGTGTACTTCGGTCCGTCGGGTGCTATCGAAAATGGCTAATACTGGTCGAGTGGTGAGTATCTCCCTGACCCTCTGCACCGCCCCCTCCTGCGCCTTCGTCCACACCCAAGGCACGGTCTTTTTGGTGAGCATAGTTAGCGGAGCCACCAGTGTGGCGTATCCCTTAATGAACCGTCGGAAATATCCCGAAAGTCCTAAAAATTGCCGTACCTCTCTGACCGTGGTGGGGTCCTGCATTTTCGCCACCGCGTCTACCTTCCGTTGACCCGGCCTGACACCTTCCGCGCTGACCTCCCGGCCTAGATAATTTATCTTAGTCTTCAGAAACGAGCACTTGCTTATTTTAATGGTCAGGTTCGTTTTGCGCAAGCGATCTAGTACCAAGCGGAGGCGTTCCAATCCTTCGGCGACCGTAGTTGACGGAATTATTATATCGTCGATGTATGGGAATGCGATCGAGTTTCGGAGCGTCCCGAGCACTGTATTTATGAGACGCTGGAATACGGCTGGTGCGTTCGTTAATCCGAATGGCATGCGCAGGAATTCGTAGTGTCCGTCGGGGGTCACGAAGGCGGTCTTAGCGATCGAATTTTCATGCATCGCTACCTGATAGTAGCCCGACGCGAGGTCCAAGGCCGTGAAATATTTATAGCCGCCAAGTCGGTCGATTTGATCCTCGATCAGTGGTAAAGGATATTTGTCTTTTGTCGTCACGGCGTTCAATCGTCGGTAGTCTACGCATAATCGGTAGTCGCCCGTTTTCTTCTTCACCAGCATGATTGGACTCGCGTACGGTGACGTAGATTCCCGAATAATTCCATTTTCGAGCAATTCATTCACCATTTCGCGTGTCCGGTTTCGCTCGCTTTCGGCCATTCGATACGGATTGTATACGACAGGTTCGTCCGTTGTGCACTTAATGTCCATTTCTACCATGCTTGTCTTGCCCAACGTATTCATTGTCGTCGTAATCCGGTCCGCGTATTCCGTCATGAGATTCACGCAAAGTGCGCGGTCCTCTCGCGAGACATCCCCAAGGTCCCATTCCGCGTCGTCGGGTACCGTCCCTACCGTACATGCTTCCGTGATACTTCGTTTCGCGCTGTCGATGTCCGGTACCCTTTTAATCGTTAGTTGGTCCCGTTGTTTGATCAACATTATGTGCTCTTGGTCTATAAAGTCCCTCCCCACTATTATCTCGTAAGCCATTTCTTCTGAATTTACAACTATCGCAGTGACTCTTGCATCTACCCCCATGATCTTGATTTCGATGTCCGCTTTCCATGCAGTGTCTATACCTAAACCCGTAAATCCGCGCAATTGGACTCGCGGACCCTCAATAATTCGTATACCGAGTCGTATAGCCACCGTTTGTCTCATCAATGTGTTGGAACTGCCAGTGTCTAGTAGGCATTTAACCTTTCGTCCGTTCACCTCCGCGTCCATCAAATACATATTATACTTATTCACCTGAAAGACGTCGGATGTGCTTCGCAGCTGTTGGCAATATTTTGCGAGGTGTCCCGTCCTTTTGCAGGAGACACAGGTAGTCCGTGGCTGCGTGCATTGCCGGGATAGGTGCCCCTCCCGGCCGCAATTGTAGCACACCAGAGGTCCCCGGGAGAACCGTCCAGCGTACGCCACCGCCCTTGGTCTCGTTCCCGACGGCCCCGGTAATGCTCGTGCCACGTGTCGTTTATCCGTTGTCCGCGTCACCAACCTTTTCTCCTCCGGTGCTGCCGTTGGCATCGTTCCCATCGCTATCATCGCCGCATACAGTTCCTGGACGTCTTGGTGTTGGTTGGAGCGTATGGTACGCGCGATGTTTTCATCGCCGATACCGCCCATTATTGCGTCTCGTAGGAAGTCGTCCGGGATGTCCACTTTCAATGCTCGTAGTTTTGTGAGCTTCTCGAAGCAGTAATCCCCCAGCTTCTGCCCCGGCTGCGCGCGATACGTGGCTGCTTCGAGTAATAGTTTCGAAAATGGCATCGGTCTTCGAAACTGTTTTATCAATATCCTTTTGAATGAGCCCCAAAGGTGGTCGTTCCTCTGCTCGTCATGATAGAATCGACGGGCGTGTCCCGCCAGTTGACGTGCAATATTGCACATCGTGTCGTCGTCCGTCCATCCATATCGACGCGCCACGCGATCCACGTCGCGTACCCATGCCTCGACGTCGGCATTGTCCCTGCCCGGGTCAAAACGTGGCACTAGATGCTCCTCGACGATAGGTCTGCAACGCAAGCTCCGAACCTCTTGCTTCAAACGTCTCACCGTTTCGCGCCAGTCACACGAATCTTCCGACGAACAGCGCGACCGTTCTTGCCGTCGCGATCGGTCCCGTGACTCATCTCGCGAGCGGTCGCGTGAGCCACTCCGTGAATGCTCTCTGTCCCCACGATCGTCCCGCGCGCGTTTTCGCGAGCGTCCATTCGATCGATCCTGGGAATCCTCCCGCGTTCGTTCGCCCGAACGACTTCGCGAATGGTCGCGAGTGCGCTTTCCGCTGATCTCTTTCGTGCGGCCCATACTCACACGCGTGTCGCTTCAGCAACCACTTTTCACTCCACTTCACCGTCACAGATGCGTAAACAAAACGTTCAAATTTCCACAGAAATTCGCCGTAAAACACGTGATATATTCCAAAACACGTGGTATATCACAGGACACGTAGTATATCCCACTTCTGATATGTAAGAGTCGTAGAGGAATTAGAACGAGGTGTATTTACGAAGGTAAAGAAAGAACGAGAAGCTCCTAACAAACGCTCGAACCGTACTATGTTTATTCACAATTCGCAAAACTAGACAAGACTGCTCCGAATGACGCTCTATGCCAGAATGCCTTTCGGTGCCTCGTGGTCGCCAGAAGACGCGTTGCCTGGGTTTTTCCCAGTCCCTCCCTCGCTGCAAGGGCTTCGGCCACGTGTGTCCTGCGTTCCGTCGTGTTCGCTGGGTGACCGTGCTAAAAATGCCCAGGTAAAGCGCTCGTGGTTCGAGAGCTCCTACACTAATTTATCTGGTTTCTAAAAAAAACCCGAGTCGTCTGATCCAATTTTTTAGAAACTTATTGTATTTTAAAGATCGCTGTATTACTTTTACTCTTCACCGTACACCTATTAAAAATGATCTACGCTTCAAAGTTGCAAAAAGTTGCAGATGGGACTAAATTTTTCAGATTCTATACACTTTTATGAAGTAACTCGAACAAGTCCCACGTTAATGCAATGTAATGCTTTTTTTTTAGAGACTATCAAAGTACAAACGTCGCACAATATTTCAGTATATTACTGTCTGTAAGCAAATGAGTCAGTTATTCGAGTTTTAAGATATGTACACTTACGATTTATGCTTAAATCCATCACAAATTCAATATAGAACACAAAAAATGTCACAAAAAATATGCTGGGAACTGCTAAGAACTGTTAACGAATGATAGATACTGATGAACTGTGGGGCCTCGATTACTGACTATCGCGTATGGTTAGAAACCGTGAGTGGAAGAGGGGAATTGTTTATATAAACAGCAACTTATCGTACAAGGGCTAGCTCTAATTCTTTTTATCTATTATATATCTTTCACTTACCGTAGTCGAAAATCTTTTCTTAGCACTTTCAGTTTTTAGGTTTTGTCCAGCTAAATGGCCCGTTTGGACCACTGTGCGACATCATACACAGTCGATCTCGGGTACCCGAAGAATCGAATGATTTCTGCCGCTGAACGCCCAGCGCGAGCACTTTCGATAATCGCGGCTCTGCGGTTATACTCCGCACTTGGTTTTAACATTGCCATTTATTCGAGGTTATAACTAATTAGTACATGCATCAAGCTATTTGGACGCCAATCGCGGTCTCTACAAGAAGTACAGAACGGCGAGAAATAGCAATTGAATTGTGTCCGGATTTTGGCGCCGCACCCTGTAATTGTTTAAAAAGGACGCTTGGTCTCAAAGGACTTTTCGATTCATATACCTCTTTAAGAGCTTCCCAGGCTGCTGCTGAAATATTTGCACCTTTGATATGGTTGAACTGGTCGGGTTGCAGGCTCAAAATGATAAGGTCCAAAGCCTTTTCATCCTTGGAGATCCAGGCGGCATTGTCTTCTTCAGGTTTCACTGTTGTCCCATTTACGTAGTTCCATAAATCATTGAAACGCAATGCGCTCTTTATTTGTACCTTCCAGATCTCGTAATTTGTACTACTTAACTTCTGAATGTTTTCTACTTTTCCCATATTCATATTTGCAAGCACGTGGCACGTGGTGACTTAACCTCACTTTTCTTTTAATGTAATTTAATTTCACTCTGCGGCACCTGGGCCCATAACCTGTTGGAGTTTATGGTTTTGGGTCGGTAATAACACATAGCACTTTTGTTATACACTGTCTTCAGTAATTTAATAAGAAAATAAGGTAAATCTATCGGAAGAGGCCGACCTCACCGATTTCAATGAATTTTGAATAAGTCGTAAAACTCGGTATTCTGAACAATTTTTTCCTATGGCTATATGCGCCGCTCGCCCTATAGTTCGCCAAAAACTATAGCTACTACTACAGTATTGTCTCGACCGAAGCGAAAAACATGTATGCGAAGGAAGCGAAGAGTTTATCCCCACCACTGGGGGGTATTCCCTTCGAGGGGTCGTAAGTTCTCTCGGCAATCGGTGTAACCTGATCCGGGTTCGGGTATATCGGTGGGCCAATACTAATTGAAGGATGCACCTTTGCTATTTCTCATCCTTTTTTATGAAATTTTTACACATCAGAGCTGAAATTTTTCTGATTAAAATGATACCAAACACGATATAATTTGGTCTATATTTAGTGGCTTAATTAACGGTAATAAATTTCGACCGCGGAAAAGGATAGGCAATGAACGTGGCTGCTCGGTTCCTTATCTTTACTCGCTGTCCTTTTCTACGTTCGACGCTGTCGGCAAATTTCAATCAATGATGTCTGTATGCGAACGAAGCGAACCCCCGAGCCTTTCGCATAGTCGAGACAATACTGTACATAGAATTTTGTCTATACGTGCACGCTCGCGGCCGCCTGTGTGGCCGCGCTCACCCGACCGCCGGCGAAGGATCTTTATACCGGATGGGCTCATAAGAATTGAACCTCTGTATATCATATCAAATTTGGAATTCGCGTGGGGGGGGGGCGGCTCTGCCCCTCCTCCTGCACCCCTTCCCCGTAAATTTCTAACCCAAACCTAACCCGAATCTAATATTTAAATAAAACTAGTTTTTAAATTAAGGATTAGCTGGGGATAATAAATAAAGAAATAACTAAATTGAACTTCATAATGAATTTTTATTCACATTCAATGGAAATATTTCAGCCATAATGTCAAAAAATCCAATAAGACGGCTGTCGTAGTCGTGGTAGCGTCTAAATAAACATTCGGCAATATACCCAGCACAATGTTCCTTCCGGGTTCCAAACCGTGGAATATGCGCTCTGGTTTCCCGCCAAGCACGTTCTATGATCTGCGTGTGTGCTCCACTATCAGGATCAACGAAATTTATTTTGTGGTTCACTGCTAGGTGTTTATAACCTTCGTCACTTAAACAATTGTAGGAGCGCCAACAATCGGACATAATTGTAGTGCCCGGTTTGATCCACTTTTTTATCACGGAAAGCAGTGTTGCAGTGGATCTGTTTGGCACTGCTTCAATGAATGGTTTTTTGGATGACCGCTCGAAGCCCCCAAAAACCCAGTAATTAGACGTCCTTTGTTATACTTCCTTCTGCAAATTTTCGCTTCGTCTATTTCCACCACCTCGTTTTCGCCACCACTCTGGACAGCTCTTTTCTCCATCAATAAGATACACAGTTCCCGGCAGAAACTTGCCCAATCGACTACTGCATTGTGGCCCATGCCTAGCTCATTTTTTATGAAATTATGCCGCGGTGGTTTCAACATTATGTGGTAACCCACATAGCGACATATCGTTTGCAGGGGAAGGTGCGCGTATTCAAACCAAGTGCCAGTTAACCAAGTAATGCCATCGGCATTATTCCTTCCATTGCACTTCACTTTTACGCGTTTCTTATTTCTATTCACAGTGTAAGTCACTTTATAGCACTTGAATTTTAGTCTTTCCCGATGAAATTCCATCCCTTTTCCACATTTTGGACAATCCATAACACTATGTAGCACTTTTCGCTCAATTAAAAAGTCAACTAGTTGATCGTAGTTGTTCCGCGGCAAACCTTCGGAACCAATAGCCGAAACAAATGGCCCCCCTTTGTAAAAACACGGTTGGCAATCTGCACAAAGACGAACCTTCAAACATGCAGATGGCCAGGACGTTTATGACGCGCAAGTCATAGAACTGTTTTTGAGGAAATCGTTTTATTTTATAATCCGCCAAGGTACGCGAAAATAAACCTATACGGCCTCAACAGTTAATTGCATGCGTCATAAACGTGAGTTTCCAAAAGGGTCCCACAGCTGTGCCCCAACAGGCACGGCCAGGTCAAGCTCTAGGATCCTAGCGGAAACTTCCGTGCGTTGAGGAATCACACGTAGCGGTCAGGGATGCACCCCCTCTTCTCGGGGAAAACCGCGCTTCGGGCGCAGCAGAAGGATGTGTCCTTAATTTTGGAAAAAAACACGCTGATTGGCAATTGGACATTTTTACCAAGATCCAATCAGCGTGCCTAAAACCCACTTCCGAGTCGACGTGTTAGGAAAGACACGACGAGGAAGTCAGTTCTTGTTCCACCACCAACAAGAGAACCATTTCCATCTTGGTCAACTCAAGTTTGCTTCGCTATAACAATTGACGAATCCACCGTTCGATCCATAATTCATACTTATACTTGTTCATCACTACATACTAATCGCTATTAAAGAGTTTATTTGTTACCGAAACGAATATTTATTCAATATACCACCCCTATCTCCCTAAACGGTCGTAGGGTCATACGCGAGTAACGGTGTCGATACGAAATCGGAACGGAGATTTACGACCTCCGTATACTAGTTAATCAGTAGCATGGGAACCGCGTATTACGTCAAAACATTAGTCATTGCAAATAATTAGAAACTCGTACAATTTCATTATTATTTTTTACTATGTGATGCGGAAGAAAGTGCGACGTTTACTAAAGGTTGACGTGAACCTAGTGAATGAAGTGACTTTTGCGAAAATACTATTGCCCATTGCTATTTAGCGAACGAGTGGAAATGGGATTTTTGGGGAAGGTGGTAATTTATGACATAGTTGCTGCTTGAACATATGCTTCACCAAATATTTCTCTTATTTGAAACATGGTAATTATTCGACCTGGATGTGATCTTAACCAATTAGAAGCAGCTTGATCATAATACACACATAAGGGTTCCATAAAGGACACATCCAAAGGCTGAAGTTTGTGAGTGCAATGTGGAAGGAAGCAAAGCATTATCACTCCGTTTTTCCGGGATAGTTCGATAGCTTCTAAAGATTTTGTATGAGTTACATGTCCATCTAGAAGAAGTAACACATGACTTGTGGGCGACGCTCCTGAAAATTGAATGAACCGCCTAAGTCAAATAAAAAATATTTCACTGGTCATCCATCCACGAGCATTGCATTCGGCAGTAGTTCCTGGTGGAGCACGGTCTAATAGTTCAGGTTTCATTCTTTGTCTGGGGAATATCATAAGCGGAGGCATATAAGAACCAGCAGCATTAAAGCAAATTTCAGCAGTTACAGTCTGACCGCGTTCCGCAGAAGACAAAGCTCCTACCTGTCTTCTTCCTTTCTGTGCTATTATCTTACACTTCGTTTTCGAAACGTTCGATATTCCTGTCTCATCACAGTTATATATTCTGTCAGGAGTTAATTTATATTTGTCATATATATCCCCTAATAATTAAACAAATTTAGAAACCGGGACTTTATTGAATCCCATTGCCCGAGCTGCTGACGTGGCTTCAGGTTTTCGTATAGATAAGTCCGGGTGATGTTTTAACACTAGAACTACCGGCGATTGACGTATACCTATTTCTACCGAAGGGGTCAAAATGACTTGTTTTTCAAATTAATAACTCTTTTAATGAAAGACATAGCAATTTTTACGTTTTTTTTATATTTTCTTATTTTATGAGTGAAAATTGAATATAAACTGAATAATGATAATAAGATAATAACAATAATTTTCAAAATAATTACGCTTAAAAGTCAAAGACATTTTTTACAAGTTACAATTGTTTTAGCAGAGCAAGTACCACAGACTCGTTTATGACATGTACCACAAATATTCTTCGTTTTATTATTAGTACAATATGCTATTTGACACTTTGGCTATTTTCAATGAATTTATTCCACACTTGTTGCATCTAATGTAAATTTATCTGTTTGCAATCGTAGGCTTCTTTCATTTTTCTTATCAAAACGAAGTACCCGAAGAATTTAGGCGAATTTATTCCTGCTCATTGTTTTAGAGAAAAATGCAGGACCGCATTTCTTGGACCATAAATAGGAAAACTTGAGGTTCTTTGCTTCGTATGCCTCACGGGCATATAAAATTTCTATAAATGCATTTAATTCTGCTAACGATAGAGTCCAGTCGGTGTCCTGAATTCGGCGGGCTTCTGCTTCAGTGCCTAATATCTGCTTGATATGCCTCATAACACTATTGCAGAGTATCAAAGAAAATGGTGTTCTTACACTGGCTTTCATGATATGTCGAATGAATTTTCATGAATTTTGTACATGTAAATGTACGAAAATATACTTAGTTTTCTAAAAATGTATTTGAATTATACAAAAGTAATATGAGAAACTTCAAAAATCACAAGTTTACCTATATTCCGTGGGGGGTCAAAATGACTCATCTCGGTATATGGAGGTATACTGCATAACATTTTATATCAAAAAGACAAAAAAAAAAGGAAAGTTTTTTACAGAATTAGTTATTTGCCTATTTTAGAAAAAGTCATAAAAAAATTTAAAAGACAAGGTGTACTGAAAATGAATAATGATTATAAGAAATGCCAAAAAAGTCATTTTGACCCCCCTTGGTAGTTCTAGTGTTAAAAAACCCTTTAGCCAATCTACGCCTGCCATCTGCTTGTCCTTGTTAAATATATGTCTTTTTCCATTCTTTACGGCTAATTGATAAGCCATTTTTCTTAAATCCATAGTAGTTAAGCCAAATAGGCGTTGTTCCATATCTTTAAGATATCCCACAAGTTCTTCTCCCTCTACCTGGGAAAATATAGTTTTGACTGGCCCTAAAGGTAAACCTACGGTCACTTCATCTTCTTCTTTTAATTTCTTAACGTAACGTTCCAATGTAGTTTGTGGAATAGAATATTCTTGAGCAGCTTTCCTGTAGCCCATTTTCTTACTCAAAACTTTATTCATAGCTTCCTTCATCAATTCTATAGACCATTCTCCTCTTCTGGTTTTTTTCTTGTAAGTTGTGACCACTTTTTAAGTCCAAGCTAAGAGTTACGAAATTTATTTGAATTATATTATAATAGAGAACGATAATGATGCTTAATCTCATACGAACAATTATGGTACGGGGAATGATGGGGTATCCCATTATTCCCTGTATCAAAGACCCCATCTTGCGTCAAGCCACCATTTTTCAGAAACTAATATATTTTTGCAATAAATAACAAAATTCCTTAATTTTAAATATCTTACATTAAAGTAGATAAAATGAAGACTATGATATTACAAAAATAGTGCTCTTACTTTTCTTAAATATACACTTATCACGAACCTCTTTGTCATAGAAAATAAGATTAACGTAGCACGCGAACTGTTTCGTTAACAGAAACAAAAGATACGTGCTCTCCCATTTGTTATAGATGGCGACCTCACTGTTTTAACATAATGGCTCGCTATGGGTGCATTCACTATGTGATTAGCACCTTTCAATTGGCGTTTAAGTACGATACCCCATCTCTCCTCGCTACCCCGGCATGCCCCCTTTTCCCCTACTACCAGCTGCAAGGGCAGTTACATATAACAGGTTGAAAATACTGCTTATTTTGTATCTGAGCCCGTAAAGGGCTGAAGTACATAAAAAGAGATAAAGACGATAACTTTTGGCAAAACCAAATTTTTTTGCTGTCTTCTCTTGTAGAGAAGACAGCAATCTTAGAAAGGTGAAAAAGGCCTCTCTCAGAAAGTAGTACAAATACTCCTAATGTCCGGCGTCGCACTGTACTGTAAAGTGCAGTACCACTGACGCTGTTAGAATTGCATGGAATAGCAATAGTACTCGCGGATCATACGATATCGCGAGTTACGCGACGCTATACACATCTAATAATTATACAGGTAGTTTATATTTCCAGTCCTTCATTTGAAAAATATAAGTATTGTACAAACTGAAAAATATCTTTACTTATTCATACCATTCTTTCTGTTTTATTTAACAAATTTGTTACAGATTATGCAAGGAAGGATTCCCGAGGACAGATTTTTGGTAAGTGTGGCCACATATGCAAACTTGGTCTGGAAACCCGTTTTCCGTGGCCAAAATAAATTTTTTAAATTTAACAATAAACCTACCGACATCGGTCAAATTTACCTTTTTGCAAACTTTGGTAGAACTTTTGCATATTTAAACGTTACCACATCGCTAAATAATTATTCTGAAAATTATTCTCGTTGTATTGAAAATGCTGCGTGACTGTTTAGACTGATTCCAAGGTGTGAATGTATGTGCTTGGAGTTGAGCATGGGTTCGAATAAACGTGAGCGACAGTGAACACGCAATGTCTGGTAGTGTGTATGCTAAATGAGTGAGAACAAATAAGAAACATACCTGCTGAATGGCTGGAAACTTTGTAGTAGGTCCGATCCCCCTCGCGTATAATTTTCTTTAAAATAATTTGTTTCTTAATTCCTAACTATATGACAATGATCAATATTTGCTTACCAATATTTTAAAAACATTTGTTAAATATTTTTATTTAATAGACGTAAATCTGAACTTAGAGCACCCCCGGTCTCCCCTATACATACAAGGAATAGTAAAAGAGTATTGAAATAACACAGTATTAAAACCCGTATTAAGATAGAACCCAAGTACAGTAATGTCTCCATATAACCGAAAAAGATGTATACGATATAACCGAAGAGTTCATCCCCACTACTGGGGGGTATTCCCTTCGAGGGGTCCGAAATTCGCTCGGCAATCGGTGTAACGTGATCCGGGTTCGAGTATATCGGTGAGCCAATACTAATTGAAGGATGCAACTTTGCTATTTCTCATCCTTTTTTTATGAAATTTTGACACAGCAGAGCTGACATTTTTCTGATTAAAATGACACCAAACACCATATAATTTGGACTATATTTACTGGCTTAATTAACGTTAATAAGTTTCGACCGCAGAAAAGGATAGGTAGTGAGAAAAAAAGAGAAGCTGCGATCGTGGCTGCTCGGTCCTTTATCTTTACTCACTGTCCTTTTCTACGTTCGACGCTGTCGGCAAATTTCAAACAATGTAGGAAGTATACGATATAACCGAACGTTCAGTCCCGAGGCTTTCGGTTATATGGAGACATTACTGTATATCTCTACTAGACACATACACAAGGACAATACATTCATACGGCAATTAGATGACATATAGAACACAGTGAAAGATCGTTCGTGTACAGTAAAACCTGGATAAGTGTCCAAAGATTGGGACCCAAACGGGACTTTTAACCAGGCAGGGTGTCGAATCTATTTTTAGAAGCAGCTCGAGCCGAGCGTGAATTAGAAAGGGACAGACAGTGGAGAGACAGAGAGGTCCAAAGAATCAAAGCTCTCTCATCGAGCATCGCTATCGCGAAGGGGGAAATCCCCCTAGTGGAGGGGATAGTCAGTGGACACTTATCCAGGCAGTTCGTTAGGACATTTATCCAGGTTTTACTGTACTTACATTGCTAGAAAATATAACTCTATTTACAAAGCTACAAATCAAACACACATATTTCAACGTGTACATAGTAACATTAAATTACGTCTTTACACATGAAATTTTTTTTTTATTAAGCATTTTAATCTCAAATGAGATTATTTGCAAGAAAACAAAATTACAAATACAAATTATAGTAAGATGATATACATATAAATGGTTACAACTGTATATTACAACTTTTAAGGAACGAATATATTATTGAACATATTGATGATGTGGGGTTCGCAAGTAAGATAGAGCAATTGAGTGGCAGAGGAAAGCCAACTTTTCTGAGTTTTTAACAAATATTAGGCGCTGCTTGTTATACATCGGGCATTGCCAAAATACATGATTTAAGTTCTGATATTCATGTCCACACTGGCAATGAGAGCTTGAACTTAGCCCTACTCGAGCTAGGGAAGAGGCTACATTACAATGACCTGAGCGACATCTGTTAATAGTGACAATGGCTTCTCTCGGAAGACTAAGTTCGCTAAACCAAGGTTTATTTTTATTACGATGATAGTAGTTAAAAAAATGGATACCTTTCACTTTTCCTTCATTTACAATGGTATCTGTGGTAGTCGCAAGGGCTTCTTTTTTTTCATACTCCCGTAAGTCGGTAAATGCAATCTTAATATGGTATAACGGTGCTTGATTTGATGCTTTTTTCGCTAGTTTGTCGGCTTCAACGTTACCTTTAATGCCTTTGTGTCCGGGTATCCAATAAAATTTAATTTTACTGTTGTTATTCGATTTGGCTGTAAACTCGTCTATTTTTTGCAGTAATTTAAAAAGGTATGGATTTGTTCGAATATTGCTATTTATATTTTTTAGGGATAATAGAACACTTTTGGAATCAGAGAATATAAGATAGTTTTGATTTGGATTTTTGAGAGCAACGTCTACAGGGTGTCCGGGAACTATGGTAAGATCGGGAAATAAGCCATAGCCGAGGTGCATGTAAAAACTTTTTTCCTTTGCCAAAATGTGGTTTGTACATTCATTTTTGAATTATTAACGAAAAACACTGGCCAATGAGAGCGCCCGACGGGCGGCCGCAGAAATAGAATAGAATAGAAATCACACAATGTTAAGCAGGGTAATTCATGGACGAATGGGTAAGTTTAACTAGCTTTTCCTAACATTAATTCTGCAAACAATTTCTGGAAACATAATTTATCCACCTGAAAACGTGCTGCTAAAAAAAATATGTTTGCGTAAGTAATAAAACAGTTTATTCCTTTCGGATAATGAATAAACGTATCGAACACTGTTCTTAAACGACTTATTAGTTTATTTGTTATTCATGAATAACAAATTATTCCACATTATTCTTAATTAAGACGATGTAACATTTGCCGCATGCTTCCATCGGTACCCTCGGTGCCCCCCCATCACGACAGCAGATTGTGAGAGGTTCGTCCCTGAGCGCGCGCCAGCGGCCGCCCGTCGGGCGCTCTCATTGGCCAGTGTTTTTCGTTAATAATTAAAAAATGAATGTACAAACCACATTTTGGCCAAGGAAAAAAGTTTTTACATGCACCTCGGCTATGGCTTATTTCCCGATCTTACCATAGTTCCCGGACACCCTGTATAGCTAGAATTAACGCATAGCATTCAGCCGTATAAATTGAAGCACATTTATTTAAGCTTTTTAAAACATTAGCGTTAGACTCTACGTAATAACAAGCGCACCCGACAGCTATGGAAGTAGAGGACTTGCTGCCGTCAGTGTAAAGAGCAAGGGCATTTTCAGTTGCTAGCAGTTCATTAATATTTAGGTTCAGATCATCATCACTTTGAGCGCCAGCACCAAACTTTTCAGTATCGGCAGTAACCCTATTCGAATGAGGAAGATAATCATGTGTGTAAAGATTATAGTGTTTACTTGAGAAAATATAACTGCTCGGGAAACTGGGATTTTCAAGACAATGGATTAGCATTCTATTTTTAAAGTTGTGTCGATCTTGGAGCTTATTTATGGTTTGGTTTATTGTAGATATGGTTTTATGTATGGGTAGGCTAACATTAGATTGTATTTTGTTATAGTAGGTTTTGCATAAAAACTTGGTGCGATCTTGAATAAATGGTAATTTTGATTCAGACAAAAGAATGTTGGTAGGTGTACTACAGCGGAAACCAAGAGCGAGTCTAATAGCTGAGAACTGAATTTTTTCTAATTTATGGGTTTGATTAATTTGGGTTTGGTAGTAAACAAAGCAGCCATAGTCTATTATTGACCTAACAAAGGATTTATACAACATTATTAACGTTTCAGGATTGGCACCCCACCATGTACCCCTAATGAATTTAATCACATTCAAGGCTCTCAGACATTTCCTCTGAACATTGTTAACCTGAGCATTAAAAGTAAGCTTGTGATAAAAAATAATGCCAAGAAAGCGTACAGTTGCGCTAGATTTAATTGTTACTTCATTAATCTTTATTTCTGTTTGACCCGGTTTAATATTGCGTTTATTAAAGTGTATGAGGGTAGATTTAAGAGGAGAGAGTTCCAGACCCAAATTGTAAAGATTGGTATTGATTATGTTAACAGATTTTTCTAATAATTTTAAACATGATTCAGATGACCCTCTTTTGCAGACAGCGATATCATCAGCAAACTGAGATACGATAGCACTTTTAGGTAAATTATTGCAGATTTTTGAAACATATATGTTATACAATAGAGGGCTAAGAACACCTCCTTGTGGTACTCCTTTGTATGTGCACCTGTAAACTTTTCCAGACTGATTAGTATATATGTATCTTTGAAACGTGATGGATTGAATAAAGATTACAGGGTTTATTGGGCATCCAATTGTTGCCAGTTGTTGCAAAAGGATTTGTATATCAACATTGTCAAATGCACCGTTTACATCTAAGAAGGTAGCTATAACATCTTTTCTTTTACTAAAAGATTCCGCTACATTGACAGTTAAATTAGTTAGATTATCAAGGGTGGACTGACCTTTACGAAAGCCTGATTGAGAGGGTGGGAGTAATTTATTGTGTTCGAGCCACCATTGTAATTTATTTTTAATTAGGGTTTCAAAAAGTTTACAGACGCAAGAAGTGAGGCTAATGGGTCTAATATTTACTCCATCAGATTTCTTTATGAAATGAACGTGGGATTTATGCCAGTCTAGAGGATAGGAGCCGGTAGAATACATTTCGTTAAATATGTCCAGAAGAATAAGTTTGTATGCAATCGGAAGTTTTTGTAAGACGTTATAGTCAATTCCGTCTATGCCACAAGCAGATCTGCAGTTTTGGCTATCAAGAGCAGTATTAAACTCAAAAAAGTCGAAGGTTGAACTCAAGAATTCATTAGTTTCACAAAATGGCAGCCACTCCGGATCCACCGAGCACCAGGGAGGGCTAATTTTATTCAATGCTGTATCTATCCTTTGTTGATCTTGGTGGTTTTCAGAAGTGTGATAACTTGTGACTTTAGACCATTTATTTTTCAAGATTTTGGCAATATTCCACACATAAGTTGGATCTGTTCGAAAATTGATACTCTGAGAAAAATTTATAAAACTCTCTCTTTTTTTATATTTAAACAATCTCCTAGCTTCAGCCGCATTTTTTTTGTAGATTAAATAATCGTCAAACCTTTTTGAATATCTCCATTTTTTAAAAGCAGCACGGCGAAGCCTTTTGACTTTATCACACTCTGAATCCCACCAAGCTACAGGGTTGCGATGGAATTTTTTATTTACGGGGTTTTTATGAGGAGTGTTCGAAATTAGAGCGCCAGTCAAAATACTCATAAAGATCGCATATTTAGCACTTGCTGGACTTTGATCGTAGGTTGGAGACATAAATTGATCGTAATTGTTAGTTAAGTCACTATTAACATTGTCCCAATTAGTTCTGACGGACGTAAGTTTGTATGACTTCTTTTCATAAACATTTTTTGCAAGAGAGAGGTCTATAAATAGTGGGAAATGATCAGAACCTCAGGTCTCGTCATGAGCTGTTACGTTAATTTTATCTGCAATATTAGTGGAAGAAAAAGCTAAATCTAAATTCGAAGTGTAACCATTGGGACGAATATAAGTAGAGGTGTTATTATTATGTAGAAACAAATTAGAATTATTAACACATTCAAGAAGTTTCTCACCATTAGAATCGATTTTGTCACAGTTCCAAGCATAGTGGTGTGCATTAAAATCTCCCACCAAGATCGTATGATTTTTTTTATTGATTCGATTAAAAATGTCGTCCCATTGAGCTTGAGACAAGGGACCGGGGGTTCTGTAACAGACAAATAAATCAATATTTGGTTTAACATTTGTAATTCTTATACCTATCATTTCTATCGATTGGTCTAGATTAAGGTCACTCTTTAGTTCGTAATATGCTAAATGGTTCCAGATTAGCAACAATATACCGCCTCCTCTTGAATGAGATCTGCCTTTTGCGAGAATTTTAAAACCATTCAGGGAGTCCAAAATTTGTTTCTTTTTATTATTAGTATAGTTGCTACTTTCGGATATCCAAGACTCGACACAAATAAAGATGTCTGAATTAGCTAGTATAATCGGTAGTTCATCATCCTTGTTTAAGATACTTCTAGAGTTCCAAAACACTATTTTAAGGTTTTTGTGGTAATAACTATCCATTGTATGACAGTTATTGTGAGGATTCGTGCTGCTCCGTTACGTTGGTGTTTTTCGAGTCGTTGTTGAGGACGTTTAGTGTGCTAGGTGTCAAAAGCTTTTTTTTAATTTTAGTGAACTTTATTTTAAGGGAACGATTATTCAGATGAAGGTAGATTTCGTCTATAAATTTAGTCATATTTGCAGAATTAGAAGTATGAAGGTCAACTACACTGGGTTCACCTGGAGTAGCTTCAAAGAAAGACTTAATTTTGTTAACACCTAAAGCGTATTTAGTAGCTGTATCGCTTATAACTTCCTTTAAATGCGCTGGTAAGTTTTCAAAGACCGTCCCTGTATCTTCTTTTGACGAATTTGTGTCAACATTTTTTTGGCTACAAAGCCTTTTCTTCTTGCGAAATCTCGGTTTGGTAAATTCTTTTTCTTTTTCATTATCGGTGGTGGTACTGTCGTCCAGCGAGTCTGAGCAGACTACATTTTTTGCTGCTGGCTGAGCGATAACATTATTTGGTGGATTTGATGCATTTTCTGAGGTGGTTGTCGAAGGGGGAGGGCGCTTGATGCCTTGTTTATTAGCGTCACTCTGTGGGCGCGAGTCACTATTTTGTACAGCGTCTTTGTTTGTAGCAGTGGCTGGAGAAGAACCAAAATCCTCAGTTGCTTGTGTGGAACTTGACGGACATAATTTTGCTATATGACCCTTTTGTTTGCAAATGAAGCATTCAGTGGCATCAGTGCTGAAGTATAACCAATAATTTGTTCCTTCGTAGTTGATTTGGGCCGATTCGGGTAAGAGGATTTCGTCTCCATCTTTGATATATACCTGTCTTCGATGGGACTGTATGTGCGAGCGCCCAGGCTTGCTTAGGCTTGCTTTGATATTGTAAATAGAGGAAACGAGGGTGATGCCTTTGGCCTTGAGTACAACACATGAAATTCGTTATATCACTACCCAAAACGCATATATCACAAAGCGTGGTGGTATCAAGTCTGGACATACTCGAACTCGAGCTGCTGCGCAACAGAGCTGAGCACTTGTGATGATTGTGTGAATGGACCCAAACCTACGTCAGACACTGACTTTTTCTGGATGCATTTGCAACTGATGTGTCTCGTGTGGATTGTTATCTCCACAAATGCGGCAGTTTGGCTTGTTCACATAGTCATTCATCCAAAAATTGGCCTCGTCGCTGAAGAGGACCTAACCTAACCTAACCTAACCACTTCTCAGTCAGCGAATGTTCGACGCTGTCTATGGTCGTTTGCCTTCAGTTCCTGGGTCAATTGAATTTTGTACGGGTGCAGGCCCATGTTCCGACGCACAATCCGCCAAGCTGATGTCTGCGAAAGGCCAAGGCGAAGTTCTTGGGCGCGACGAGGAATTGACTGTCTCGGGTTATCACGCACACTCTCGTTCACTGCAGCAATGTTTTGTGCAGACCTCGCGTTCCGACGACGTTCGGGTGTTGTTTGATTGTTTACTGAAACAGTTGATTCAAATTTGTTTACCAAACGACGAATAGTCGACTCAGCAGGACGATTGTGTGCACCGTAAAAATTACGTAGCGCATGGAACGTAGCTCGAACTGAGCACTGATTTTGATAGTAAATTTTAATGATTTGCATGCGTTGCTCAAGACTCACTTTCCATGATGATTTGCTCAATACTAGTTATTATAACCTCCAAATTTAGCAAATGAAGCTTCACAAACGTGGACGCTATACATTGCTGAAGTTCGGGCGCCCCCCTTACGCTAACTCTAACGTCACGCATGACGTCACATCTCCCTTTCTGGGGGAACAAATTTGCACGCTTAGGAAAAATTTGTTCTCAGAAGGGGAGATGACTAAAGTTAAATGTTTGAATCATTCGGTCTCGGCTATAGTTTTCTCGCGTTAACATACTTTCTAGTCTTTTTTCTAGATTCGAAGCACTTTTGGGGGTGTTGTTGAGTCTCTGGCTCTGTTAAGGATTGGGGAACACATTCTGCAATGTTTGTGGGGTTGAACCAATAACTCGGTTGCTTTTCCTTCGTACAAGATACACTGCCCGAAATTTCCATAAAGCCACTCTGCTTTTCGCTGAAAGCTTATGATATGTCTGTAGTAATGATTATTTCGTGAATAATATCGTTTTAGGGTTAATTAAAGAAAACATATTCATTAAATGAAACAATAGAAACAATATTTATTTGAAGAAAATGTGAAAAAACCTAATATAACACAAAATAAAATGCGAAATTTCTATAATGCCACTTCGGTTTTAAGTAAATAAACTCTAAATTAATAATGGTTTCTTCCTTATTTCTAAATTAATAGTCAGTACAAGCGCCATTTCTCTGAATCACTTGAAAAATTCGACTCGGCAGTGACGAAATTAAAGTTTGAAGTGTTTCTTGATCAATGGACGCCCACGCTTCACAAACTGCCTTTGACAAGTCGCCGATTGAATTGTATTGTTTACAATTTCCATAAACTTTTCTCGCGACTATTCCCCACAGATTTTCGATAGGGTTGTGGTCCGGGGAACAGGCTGGCCACTTCAGAAGTGGGATAGCCTTCTGGTTAAACCACTGCTTGGTATGGTGTGATGTGTGGACTGGAGCATTATCATGTTGAAAAATTAAGTTTTCATCGTCAATTTCTTCGGTGAATGGTATCAAAATTGATTCCAACAATTCCGTGTATTGCTCGGAATTCATTTTAGGCGAAATACGACAAATGGGTGTTTTTTTATCGAATGTAAATGCCGCCCACACCATTAATGTGCCGCCACCAAAATTACGACTATTGCAATGTTTTTTTCTTTCGATAAATCATGCCAGTAGAATTTGAAACCATCCGGCCCATCTAAATTAAATTTCTTTTCATCGGAAAAGATAACATTTTGCCATTCAGTAGTACTCCATGACATGTGTACTCTTGCAAACTCAAGACGAGCCTCTTTGTGGTGTGGCTTTAGACTTGGTTTTCGCAGCATTTTCGACCATCGAAACCGCTTAGAACTTTTTAATACTTGGTGGACTCGTCTCGTGGACACTGGTAACTCAAGATCATTGCGAAGTTGTGATGCACTTTTCATTTCTTTGGCTGCACATCTCATAAGTAGCGTACGTTGCCTTCTCGTTAGCTTCTGATTTCTACCTTTAGGATGGTTTTTACCATAATTTTCACCTAGATGTACGTAATTATTTATGACAGTTCGTGAACGATTAAGTTTATTCGCTATTGCACGATTAGAACAACCCATTTCCTTGTAAGCATCAATCGATGCCTTCTCTTCATTTGATAATAATTTTCCTCGCGGCATTCTGATAAAAATGTACTTAAATATAATAAATTGTAAGAACTCTCGAAATATATAAAGCTGAATAAGACTTCGGTGGGTTCAGGATGGAACCGAAAAGGAGGAATAAACTAAATAGAAGTAACGCTACTATTTGTGTTTAACTCTATACGCCGTTTATTCAAAATATGCCTGTCGCTAGGTCTTTTCCGTTTGAAAGTCGGTGAAAGAATGCCCCTGCCTCGTGGTCGCCAAAAAGGCCTCCGTCCCATGATCCCACGACGCAGTGCCTTCGAGGCCTAGTTTATGACTTCCTTCAGCGTCCGCTGGTTACGTGCCCTATCGGGCCCGGCGCTGATATTGTCCAGATGCCCAGACGGTGTGCCCGCAACTCGAAGTCTCTTACAAAATATACTATTTCTGTAAATCAAGAGATTGATTTGAACACTAATACTTAGATTTGAATTGATTGGACCACGATATGTAGTAGATATCCTTACGGAATTAGTATACGAACTAAGTGGCTTTGTAGAAACTTCGCGCTTAAATACTGCTTTATGTCGGAAAAGTTCAAAACGGACACAAAATGTAAACGTAGCGGTGCATACAAAGTATTTAATGTAGACTTAACAGCAAAAAACCGTAAACAGAGACGAGAAAAAGTAACAAATTTGGTAATATTGTTACAATATAAGCGAAAATGAAGGTGGCTTTATGGAAATTTCGGGCAGTGTATTATAACGGTTAAAGTTGCAGTAATCGATGGGCAATGGGTCCCAGAAGGTGTATACGTGTTCCGAGTTCAGACAGCTGCTTTGTTGTAACTGGCATCTCTGTCCCGACTGTAGAATATCTTTGTTGGTTGCTAATTTTACTACTTTTTAATGTTGTATAACTTCTTAACGATATTTTCACAACCGCTTGTACTACCAAGTTCGTCGACGAACCATAGGGGTCGGCATAAGCACCGACGAGATATATGAATAGACTGGACATCTTATGGACTTTGGTGGCCCGCCGTGACTGTCATACCGACTCAGAAATCCTACGCTGATTTGAGCGTCCTCTGCTCATGAACAGTGAACAGTTGAAGAACTATTATTTACTGAAGTAGTGTTGGGGATAGAACTATTTCTCGGTCAACGTTTCGGTAGAAAAATTGAGCTACGGTGCCTGGTCGCGCGATGCATTTCGGTTCGGCTCGAGTTGAGTAGAAATCACATCGGGGCGATGAATTGCGTGTGCCGGGTATAGCGTACTTTTTTAATGTGTATGATCATTTACTTTTTAGTTCATAAATCAATTCTTTCAAACGTCCCGAATTTGCTCCATTTCAAATACGAAGTTTTAGATATCCCGTTAAACATTAACACACCAATACGTATAATTGACACAAAATATTTAGTAATATAAGAAAAATAAAGTAACAATAATTTTCTGGAAAAAATGTAATTAATTGTGGTAATTATTTAGAAAAGGGGGGGTCCCACCGATTTTGATGATTTTTAAATATGATGTAGAAATCAACATTTTGAGTAACTTTTTCCGGTAATTATTTAGAAAAGGGGGGGTCCCACCGATTTTGATGATTTTTAAATATGATGTAGAAATCAACATTTTGAGTAACTTTTTCCTATACATATAACCGCCGCTCGGCCTTAGTTTCCGAGACTTTTGCCAAGAAACATCGGTACTACTACATAGCATTCTGCCTATACGTACGCGTCCATTCTAGCGTATGCGTAAGCGTTCGATCAGCGATCGTTCACGGTTTCTTCAAACACATCGGACGGCCGGCAATGGACGCGTATAACGGGTGCGAACTCGATTTGGTTTATGCTTGAAAGAATAAAAATCCGAACCGAACCTTACTCAAATCGAACTTTTCTACCTAATAACTATTTTAATGGATTAAGTTCGGTTTAGGTTTGGGTTAGTGTATTCATGCCACACATTCATTGTTGCATTTAATAAGGAGATCAATGCAGATCAAAATTCGCTTTACACATTGTATAATGTTCGTCGCTGGACGCTACGCTGTTATATATAGAAACGATGGACAATTGCCGATCAAACACTTACGCATACACTTTCACGAACGCGTACGTATATGCAGAATTCAATGTAGTAGTACCGATCATTTTTGGGAAAAATCGCGGAAAATAAGGCCGGGCGGCGGTTATATGTATGGGAAAAAGTTGTTCAAAATGTTGATTTCTATAACATACTCGAAAATCATCGAAATCGGTGAGACCCCCCCTTTTCTAAATAATTACCTTTTAAATTATTAATAACTACACACGTCTGTTTCACTAGTTGGCCGAGTGATCAAAAACTGAGCGACTGAACTCAACGACCAAACTCGACGACTACAAAGTTGTTAATATCGCGGGGACCTTCGAACATGGTCGAATACATTGTTATACTTATGAAGTTACAGTAAAATCTCGATTAGTATTCATAATAGTGGCTACCGTTAGTGTTAATATCTACCCCACCCACTTGGGGTGGTGGATGTAATGCGAACCCAGATCGAATATCGGTGAGAGTCAACACTAATTCAAGCGAGGTGAAAGACTAAAACTGTTCATTTTAGGTCCGTTTTAAATGAAACTTTGACCAAACTGTTTGTTACAACCCCCTGATTAAAATGACACCAATCACGATATCGTTTGAACAATTTTTACTTAGCGTGGTAATAATAATTTTGTTCCCCTTTATTATTGTTTCCAATGGCAACTAGAATGTATGTACATTAGCTGTTAGCAATAAGGTAATTAGTAGTGAGATTATAAATTCGCAATTATATATTTTCAGTAAAATCTCGATTAGTGCACTTCGCTCGGGACCGAATGCGAACAATAATCGTTTGCAGACACATTTATCGCAGGAATTGTCTTATATTAGTAAAAGAGTTACTTCGTTATTGTTATTAGTTGAATATAAATAAGAAATTGCGTCTTTCATTAACGATAAAATTGCTCCAATGAAAAAGATAATTAAATAATCTGTCTAGTAACTATACAATTAACAATTGTAGTATACAATTATCGTAACTATCTTTTTCGTTGTGGCAACCTTATTGTTTGGGTGTTAACAAAATATACATCTCTGAGCTCATTTTTTTTTGGTCATTTATCAGAAAATAATGTAAAGTATAACTTTAAAAATTATTTCATTTATTTGTCAGAAATAATTCATTTATTTCTATAAGGTCGTTAGATTTTAAGAAAGTATGCTTATTCACTCGAGGTTCTGGGGTAAGTGCCATGGGGTCTATCACAGTCCTCTTACCAAAAGGCATCGCCTTCCCCACTCCGTGGCCAGATCCTCCTTGAACAGAATCCCTAATCTTTAGCAACGTGACGTCGGGTCACTTGCCATATTTAAACTCTCTCTTCTATCTAATAAACAATCCCTCGACACTCGATAGTTGGAAGACCCAGAGCGGTCGCCAGCCATCGCCTGCCGACAGGATGTTTAGTTTCATTCATTCATTTCCAAGACACTCTTTGACCACTCGTAAGACTGCGTCCCCATCATAAATTATCCAGGGTGCGTAGCACTTCGCCACCCGATCCTATTCCTTTCATTAAAAATACGCTATCGCTAACATATTGATAGTACAATTGAAATAAGAAAACTTGTTATCATGTGTTTCTTTAATTAAAATTATTATAATAATTTTTGTAATTAACATTAAATGTTTCATATCCTTTGTTGCCTTTCATTACGGCAAAAACCAAAAGAATTCTTTAAAATTATTTAATTTTCGCATCGTTTTCTATAATCTGTGGGTAACGTTGCGAGTGACACGGAAATGGTAATGGGATCCCGGATCCCAAAATCGTGGCCGCAAAAATACATTGCATGTCCGGTCTATTCATATATCTCGTCGGTGGCATAAGTGGTGCCAGCACATGCTCCTTCCGGACCTATGCTTCCTTCTAGAGTTAGACTAAAATGCGTGGTTGAATTTGGGCGAACTCCGTTTATTAAAGCTGCTAATGTGATTGCGATTGCCCCCATGTTTTGTAGATGTTTCCATGTGTCCGACCATATAGTTTGAATGTATTGCTGTCGTCCGTTGTGAACTATGGAAACGTGGGAGTGCATCCCGCAGTAGTAGATTGTTCTATCTACTTCTATCCTGCATTGTATCACTGGAGTTTCGGTGAAATCTCAGAGTTGCAGTAATTGGATGTCCTTGTCTTCGGATTTAACCCTTAACTGCTATGGTAAAATAGAAATACGGTAACTCTATGGTGGGGTCCTAAAGTACCCCAATAAGAAAAACTTAAATTAGGCAAAAAAAGAATTTTTAATACGTATTATTTGAATGTAACTTTACATTATACATACTAGGAACTATAATTAACATAATTGTAAACAATTTGGACAAATTGAGTGTCGGTGGCTCTGGCATATACGTTTATCACACATTTCATACACCACTTTAGTTTTTTTATCTGCTTGCCTCGGACATATGCAGCACCTGGCTTTTCTTAGTGGTTCTGATTCAGGCGGTGTTGAGGAAGATGTATCCCCACTAATTTTGGTAATTACGTTTCTTAATTCCCGCGTCAGGTATCGAACAGGACGACGTTTAATGTGGGGCATCACTAAAGCCATTCCCAGAGTCTTTAGCATGTTTCTTCTCGTTATACTATTGAGTTCGCCCATATTTTTGTTATATCGAAGTATAACACTAGCATTTACGCCTACTATATTTAAAATTGTATAAAAAATAGTTAGTGGCCAACGACGTGTTCGACGCGAGGCAGTATAGTTAGCACATAACTGATCTAAAACATCTATTCCTGCCTTTGTCTGGTTGTAATCAATTATGATATCAGGTTTATTCTTGTAGTCACTAATTTTCTGATCACTGTGCATGGTGGATAATAGTACAACAGCTCGATTTTTTCGAGGTACATAGAAGCAAATAGTTGTTTCATTATTATGTCCAAATAAAGAAGATTCTACAGGACGCTTTCTATTTGGCTGGAATTTGGGGCTTATTTTGTTTTATGGTGCCTAAGACTATCAACTTTCTGGCTTTCAATTGGTCACACAATTCAAGTGACATGAACCAATTATCTACAGTGATATTCCAGTTTGTGTTCTCAATCGGTGTTACAAGCTCGAGAACAGTTTCAGTTGGGATTGATAATGTTGTTTTATTTGTGTTTTTACCAGTGTAGACGAATGCATTACATAAGTAAAATGTTTGCGAATCGCAAAGACACAGTATTAGCCGTTTATTTTGAAAGTGGCCTAAGTCCATTTATACTTTTTTTTTTTTTAATGTTACATTTACAACTGGCTCGGGTGAGCCAACCAGCAAATTTGATAGTTTTTATATCGCGTGCGAGTGGATAACCCTCAGTAGTGTTACCACTTCCTTTCCTTCATTGTCTATCCAGTAGGTCGTGTGGTTTTGTTCTCTTCAGTCTTCTGATTTTAGGGGTTTGTGTCAGTTTCTTGGCCAGCTCGTTTGGGTGTGTACCTAATTTGACATTGTGTGATTTTACATATTTTTGGATTTGTTCTTTTACGTATTTTATTCCTAGATCTTTATGAAGAGTTTCCCCGTTGACATACCAAGGCGCTGCTGTTATTGTTCTTAAGGCTTTGTTTTGAAATCTCTGTATAATATTTACTTTTACTTTTTTACTTTTACTTTTTTTAGCGCAGGCCCAGAGTTGGATGCCGTACGTCCATATTGGGATGATCGCAACTTTGTATAACAACAATTTGTTTTGTAGTGAGAGTGGTGATTTGTAGCCTAGTGCCCAGTACAATTTTTTAATTTTAATATCTAATTGCTTTCTTTTCATTTTGATATGATTTTTCCATGTAAGTCTTTTGTCCAGATGTATGCCCAGATATTTCACGCTGTCTTGGGTCACAAGGCTCTCTTCATTTATCTTGATTTCCGGGTCCGCAATATGTTTTGTTGTAAAAGTAATATGACAAGATTTGTTTACATTGATATTAATTTTCCATTTCTTGGCCCATTCAACTGTCTTGGTCAGGGATTCTTGTAGGAGTTGTGCTGCTTCTAAAGGATCTTTGTGCGTCGCTATGATTGCTGTATCGTCGGCGTATGTAGCTGTTATTACATTTTCGCTGCATGGGAGGTCCGCTGTATAAATCTGGTATAAAGTGGGCCCTAGCACACTTCCTTGTGGGACTCCGGCTAGGATCGGGTATATATTGGAAAAGCTGCCATTTTGATTCACGTGAAAGTATCTTTCTCTTAAATAGGATTTGAATAAAGTGTAATAGTTTTGTGGGAGGTTTTGTTTGATTTTATACAGCAACCCTGCATGCCAGACCTTGTCGAAGGCTTGCGCAATATCTATGAAGGCTGCAGAGCATACTCTGCGTTCCTCAAAGCTACTTTCAATTTCATTTACTATACGGTGTATCTGCTCGATCGTGGGGTTTAAACTTGAATTGAGATATTTAAGAGGTTGCGTTTCAATAAAATTAAAAATATACGTATAGGATACCAATGTGTCATACTGCTTAAGTGTATCTAAAAGAGTTAAATTTCCAATTCCTATTAAACTAATAACAATTATTAAGTGAATAATATGTGTTTTCTTACCAAAAATGGACTTAAGCAACTTTCAAAGTTAACAACCAGATTCGTTTTAAATTTAAAAGAGCCCAAGTCCGTTCGACATAATTTAAAATGCTTCAAATTGAAAAAACAATACTCAATTTATTACATTTTCTAACTACATAAATTACTCATCTACATTTTGTGTATGCGGGAGGGATTTAAAGAAGTCATGGGGCTCCGGTGGTATATATCGTAGTAAGTCTATCATGTCCTTGTATTTGGCTGTTGTAATTTGTCTTATATTTTTATAAAGTGGTGTCAGTACAATATTTTCAAACTTTCTTGGTCTACCCCGACGTGGTAATAAATCCAGGATTTTAAACTCTGCATTCTCATCCATTGATGTTTTATAGAAAATTTTATATGGTTCATTTCTCAAAAAACGCATCCAGCATATTTTTAACCAATTTATTGTTTCTCCGTTAGAATTCTTTACCCTTTTAAAAACTGCGTCCTCCAAAAATTTTGTTGATATGAAATCCTCTTGTTTCATTTCATTTAGAATGAAGTTATTACCTTTCCGGCACTTTTTAATAACATTATAATAATCTTGGGGGACAAACAGTAAATTATTTTTCTTTAATGCCATTTCTACGACGCCAAAATCTCTATCATTCGGTAAAAACGAATGTCCTGATATTAAGAATTTATGGTCTATGATTTCCACATTATTTTCAACAGTTTGTACAATTTTTAGACACGTTAAAGCTATTTTAATGTTCCTATTTTGTCCTGTACACATGCCACTGTAAGCTATAACATGTCTTTCACTTCTCAGATTTTTAAGATGCTTCAAGATACATGAAGCTATTTCTTGGGAACCTCTTGATGCAATAGTTTCATCCCAAACGTACATGTGAACATTATTGTTATGAAAATTGTGAATTCCCAAATTTAGAACGTAGATATTGCGTTTATAATATGCTACTGAAGTAGTCAACTTTGGATATAGGAATGCTTTTTGCAAGTCGAAAGAAAAAGCGAAATAATTATCTGAATTACGCAATACTAGTTCTTGATCTTGTTTTAATGACTTCCTAGCTGATTCTGCTAGCCTTAAATGGACATCATATTCTTCCATAAGTTTATTCTTTTCTTCATCATCATCCGATGCTTTAATTTTAATGTTTAGTAGGTCGCATTTTTGGCATGTATCTTTGCGCGGTTGGTGGAAATGTAAATGAAAATCTTTTTTGAATATTTTTCTGTAAGTCCACTCATTAACGACTTTTATATTATTTTCCCTGCAATGAAGCTCGTATAAATTAAACATTTTCTTTAGAGTTAGATCAGGATGTAGATATCTTCTATTCGGATTATGAGATCTGGTATAATGAGATTCAAATCTGGGAAAACTTTGAATATGGTTTTGAACATGCTTTTTCTCTTCCTCAGAAATTTTTCTCGATGATCCAATCATACGCCCACGTAAATCATTTCCTACATTTGCAGAGTTTAATACACGTTTTAATCGTCCTTCACTTATTTTAAAGGTATCCAAAAAGAATTTTTTACAGACGGGAACTTTTCCGTTTTTAGAATTTAACAAATACCTAAAACTATAATTTCTTGGCGAACCTTTTCCGTTTCTTTGACGTTTTCGTTTCACACCATAGCGCTCGGTAGCTTCGTATAGCAATACATTTTGTTTATTAAAATCTCCCAAGTACCAAAACTTCTCAAAAGTATCCTTCCTTTCGTCTTCTTCGTAATTTTTTATGCAAGCGTTTCGACAACGGCAATCTTTGTTTTGAAAAACTTTTGCAGGTATAATGTTTCCAGTATGTGTGTAATATCTTTTCCCTGTATTTCGTCTAACTTTTCGCACGTTTTGGATGTATGTTTCACCATTCTTTTCTCTGTTGTCATCTGTATCTTCATCCTCTGATGACGTATGTTGCTCTATAAATCTCTTTCTTTGTCGATTTTTATTGAAATCATTAGTTACTAATTCTTGTTCACTATCTGAATTAAATAGCCGTGTTGTTTTATTCTTCCCCGTGGGTGGAATAATTTCTATAATTTAATATTTTTAGTTTAATATTCAATTATAAGTGTGTAATGCGTGAATTTTGTTTCATTGTACTAATTGAACGTACTGATTATTCACTAAAGCAACTGTCGAAAAACTGCGGTTAACTGGTTAAATACTAATTAATTAAAATTACCTTCATCACTGCCTTCAGACATTTGAAAATCTGCACTTTCGGACATTATCAATAGTGGATTGGACTTAGGGCACTTTCAAAGTAATTATTTTAATTGTTGATCTAACTGCGAAAACTTATGTGCCCAAAATTGTCATGTAACTCTAAATATACTTAACAACAAATGTTGTTTATGATAGCTAACTTCAAGTTGTACACGTTACTACGGTCAACTAGAAATAATTGACAAATGGACTTAGGCCACTTTCAAAATAAACGGCTCAATATATTCTTCATCATCCGCGTCACTTTCCTCATCGGATTCCACAAAAAGTGGATCTTCAAACAAATCCCCTAATTCATCATTGATTGACGTTTTTGATGATGCCATCTTAAAAATTATAGGTAACCTCAAATTTCTATATAATTATTTACTGTTTTATATTTTTGCATGTATTTTAAAATAGAAGTGATAAAAAAACCACTATTCTAGTAGCTGGAAAAAACTTACATTAACCTTATAGTGGGGTCTTCTTAGACCTTTTTATTTAAAATCCGAAAGACGTACTATTATTTGCAAAGCTAATGTGGCTAATTGTAAACCATAACCTAATTAAGGATTACAGAGACACCTAGAGCTATCTGTTGATTGTGAGAAAAACTATAACGCCTTTTTTAACGTCAGGGGTACTCCTGGACTCCACAGTAGCAGTTAAGGGTTAAGCTGGATTGACTTCGATTTGCACTCGAGGGAGTCGATGGTAGAGAATGTCGTTACGTTCAATGTTGGCTCGTTGCAATCATATCCTGTTAGGGGGAAACACAGGAGAATGACATCGAGCCTTAGTTAACGAATATATCGTGTCTCTATTTATTAATTATATTTAACAAAGTATATATTTTACGTTTCACAAGCCAACACACGCCATGTGCGTAGCCGCGCTTTCAACTACGTAGTACACCTAACGCGCCTATACCGCGACATGTTTAGGAGGCGCCAGGTTCAAAGCTGGGCTGAACAATCCTACATTTCCCCCACTTTGCGAGGCCCATATCTAACATCTTTATGTAGCGGTCGTGAGCAATTTTCTTCAGTCCTTTTGTCATACCATCCGCCAGATTTTCGTTTGAAGGAATGTAATTCAGATGAATTAATCCCTCCTCTAGTTTTTCCCTTACGACATGGTAGGCGATGTCAATGTGTTTGGTTTTGCTCTTCTCCCTATTATTATGAGCAAAATCTATAGCTGCTCTGTTGTCACAATTTATCTGTAAAGGACCTGCGAAATATTCTATCAAATTTAGTTCGGACAGGAACATATTCAACCATTGGGTCTCTTTAACCCCATTTGCCAAGGATACATATTCTGCTTCCATTGTGGAAGTCGACAATGATTTTTGTTTCACAGCTTTCCATTGTACAATGCTGTTTCCCAACAGCATTACCATTCCCGAAAATGAGTGTCGATCATCTGTATCACCTGCCCAGTCTGCATCGCAGTATATCGCGACGCTCGAATTTTTATCAGTCTTGTATATTATACCATAGTCTTTGGTTCGCTTGATGCCAACGCTGCTTCCCGGGGTTGGAGTTGTATTGCGACAGTTTCGTCACCGCAAACAATATGTCCGGTCTTGTATAAAGAGCCAGAAACATTAAACTCCCAATAAGCTCTCTGTATGGTATATTGGTCATCAGTTTCTTCTCCTCTTCTGTTTTCGGAGCATCTTCTTTGGACAATCTAATGCCCGGATCCAATGGCGTTGATGCCTTTCTGCATTCTGTCATATTATAATTTTTTAACAAATCTTCCACGTAAAGTCGTTGTGATAATCGTATATCTCCCATGCGATTGTGCTCGACCTTAATGCCTAATGCTTGACTGATTTCGCCCAAGTCTTTTGCCTCATATTTTGTTGTGATCCGTTTTATTGTGTTTGTGATCAATTCTGGATTTGGAACAAATATGAAAATATCATCAACGTATACAACTATTATTGTCCCATCATTTCTCTTGTATACTTAGTTTGATGATCGTAGTCTTTTGAATCCTTGTTTCATCAGAAACTCGTCCAGTTCCTTATTTCAATTTCGTCCCGACTGTTTTAAACCATAAATGGGACGTAACAGCTTGACTACCGTTCCTTCTTTGGCTTGGTATAACGGAGGTGGTTTCATGAAAATTTCCTCCTCCAATTTTCCGTATAGGTATGCACACTTGATATCTATATGCCGGGTGTGCCACCTGAACATAACTGTTAACGCTAGGAACAATCTAATTAATGAAAAATTAGCTATAGGTGTATATGTTTCGGAGTAATCTATTCCCTTCTTCTGTGAAAAACCTTTCGCGACCAATCTCGCCCTATACCGAGTGACTTCTCCTTCTGTATTGGTCTTGAGTTTGAACACCCATCTGCATCCTATGCATTTTCTTCCCTTGGATAGTTTTGTTATTTCCCAGGTTTTTCTTCTTTCAAGGCTGTTTAATTCATCTTCTATCGCTTCCTTCCACTCGCTCGCCTGTGGGGATTCCAGCGCCTCATTTAGACTTCTAGGTTCAATGATTTCGACTATATTTGCTTCAATGTCGCTGTCCCTACAATCGCTGCTTTTAACTTCCGAAGGCAAATCGTTTTCCTCCTCCTTTGCCTTTGGTTTGCCCTTTCTCCCGTATGGGTTTTTAACGACCGTTTTCGGTCTTCCTCTTCCTTTCGGCTGTGTGATGGGATTTACCCCCACTGTTTCCTCTCCTTTCGGCTGGGTACTGGGATTTACCCCCACTATTTCCTCTCCTTTCATGATTTCATCATGGTGCGTTTCAGTCATCTCTTCTATGTTGTGGTCTTCTTCTTCGTCATGTATCCATATCTGATTGTATCTGTAGTTTTCGGCATCCTTCTTATAAATCCACTCATAGCCCATCTTATCCTCTGCAAATCTTACATGTTTCGTAGTAATAATGTCCTGCTTGAGTGAACACCATAGTCTGTACCCGCGTGTTTGAGTAGCATAGCCTACGAATATGCACTCAACTGCCCTGTCATCCAATTTCTTACGGCCTTGGTTAGGTAACCGAGCATATGCCAAGCAACCGTAAACTTTCAAATGACGTACACTTGGTTTTCGGTCTGTTAATATTGTCAGGGGTACTTCCCCTTTTGTTGCAGAATGGCCAGTTCTATTCTTCACGTAGCTGGCCGTAGTAATTGCTTCTGCCCAATATCTCTGAGGTAAACTTGAGGATTTTAACATTGCTCTAGTTAAATTTAATAGGGTTCTATTTATTCTTTCCGCCACGCCATTCATTTGTGGCGTCTCCACGTTGGATCTCTCGTGTTTGATTCCTAACCTGTCAAAATATGTGGTTAATTCTTTATTACAGTATTCTAACCCGTTGTCCGTTCGGAATCGTTTTATTCTCTTCCCAGTTTGGCGTTCCATTTTTGTAATAAAATCTTTAATAATGTCTTTTACTTCTTCTTTCGTCTTTAAACATCTCACTGAAACCGTTCTTGAAAAATCATCTGTGAATGTTATAAAATATCTGCTTCCACCGATGGATGGAACAGGTAGTGGGCCACAAACGTCTGAATGTATTAATTCACCTATTTCTTTGGTTTGTCTTATTTTTAGTTTCTTGCAAGGGCTTTTAGTTGCCTTGGCTATGTCACATGCATCACACGTGTATTTATCCATCTTGGTGTTACCCAATCCTATTACACGGTCACTATTTGACAATGCTTTAATTGCATCATTATTGATATGACAAAAACGTTGATGCCATATTGCTTGGTCGTGAATGCTCAAGTTATTTGCTTCTACGGTATCTTCAAATGATGTTTGTACTTCAGCATTTACTATGTACAATTCATTTTTCCTGTATGCCTCACACGTAACCTCATCTGTCAACGTATTTCTTATTTTTACTTTTCCTTGGATAAATACTAATTCTTTGTTCCCCTTTTCGATTTGAGAAACCGACATCAGATTCTTCCTGAGATTTGGTACGTAGTATACATTATTCAATACAACACCCTTTGTCTCATATCCGACAAACGTCTTGATTGTTACGCTGCCAACGCCTTTTGCGTGTAATATTGCACCTGGTCTATTTGGATCAGCAGCTGTATTTATTACCTGTGTGTTAATTTCCTGGAAGCTGGAAAACCAATCTTTCCTTTTGCATACATGATGTGTGCTTCCACTGTCCAGAATCCATACATCTTCAATGTCGACATGATTCAGCGATATTAAGAATGCGTCATGCTTTGGTTTTGGTTTTGGTTCAAATTTCTTTCTGTCTTTCTCTACTCTGGTTCGACAGTCTTTCGCTATATGCCCTGGTTTCTTACAATTAAAACATGTAGCGTTCTTGAGTTTATTGAAATTTTGTACCTTATGTTCTCTTGTGTCTGTTCTCTTTGATATATGGAAAGCCTCCTTACGTGTACTTCCTTCACCCTCTTGTCTAGACGCCCTTCTGTCGTACTCTGTTAACCCTTATGTTAGCAACCGGGTACCCGGGTACCCATTTGATGTTTCCTACCCAAATTTTTTATGTTCTGGCAACAATATCGCAAAACCCCTCTGGATCCCCATTATTTGGATGCTTTTACGTTGATATGCCAATTTTGAATAAAATTGGTTCGCAATTTTTTAAGTTATAAAGCTTTAAACATATTTATACGCTTGTTTGGTAACCGGGGTACCCGGGTACCCATATACGAGACGTGAGTGTTAGATGTTCTGTGCACATAACAATGGACCTATTTTTAACTAAAATGACTTATTTATTTATTAAATTACAATAATTAAGAATTCTGGGGACATTTTCTGCATATTGCTATAGTATTTGCGAGTTCATCACAAATAGGACGGCGGCACTTGTAGCAAGCCTTTCGTGTTTTTCGTCGCTTCTTTTCGGGATCACCATGGCACATATAACAGGATCCCACGACTGTTTTCCTTCCACTGTCGTCGTGTTCTTGTGTAGAAGTAGAAGGAATTTCATTTATTTCTATTTGACTATTTATCATGCTTTGTATTGCCAATTTTGTGGAAGGATGTCTCATAATTTGAGCAGCTTCCAATCGCGTTCGAATTGTTAGACGACAAAGGTTTTACCCTAATTGACGTGTTCTGACGTGAATAAATTAATATTTATGTTAAATAATAGAGTAAATAGGCACGCACGATGTTAACGCAACGCGATCACGAACGCAACAGAGCGATCGGATCGAATGGTCCAAACTCAAGCCGTTTTGAACAAACGGCGATCGTTGACCAGGCTCGTAGAGTATGCCGACGGAACCCCGTCTTAACACTTCCCCTCGATACGAGCCGGTTAATTACGCCTAATTCGCGAAGGCCCTCAGTCCCAAACGATCCATATTTTTACTATGGGCCGGACCAGGCAAACCTTTAGTCAATATGTCGGCAGTCATTTTGTCGGTAGGTATGTACTCCACGGCTAACAATTTGTCTTCGAGCGCGTCACGGATGAAATGGTTCCTTATGTCGATATGTTTTGTGCGCCCATGAAATACTGGATTCTCGGACAATTTCAATGCACTCTGATTGTCGCCAATCATTCTTACGCTCACAATGGAATCGAAACCTAATTTCAGCAGGAATTTTCGCAAGTATGTCGCTTCCTTCGTGGCTTCGCATAGGCTCATGTATTCGGCCCCCGCGGATGACAACGCCACTGTACGTGGTTTCTTGGAGTCCCATGAAATCGCCGCATTTCCCAGGATAAACGAATTTCCTGTGAAGGGTCTTCGATCCTCGATGCAGCTGCCACAATCGGCATCGGCGTAACCCAGAAGATGCGTAGCGCTTCTCCTGTACACGAGGCCAGTCGTCATGGTCCCCTTTAGGTATCGCCAAACGCACTTCGCGGCGACCCAGTGGGTCTGCCCATAGCAGTTGTTGAACTGGCTGAGCGCACTCGCCGCGTGCCCAATGTCCGGGTGTGTGCCGACTGTAAGGTACATCAGGGAACCCATAAGTTCGCGTCATAGGAGTCTTCTTTCGTTGTCTTCTGCAGACTTAATGGTACCTATCCCACCGATTGCTTAAATTCTATGTCGAGACAGCAATCGTCTTTTCCGAGATCCCTGACCTCAAATAGACCGGTGAGGTACTTTTTGAAATTAAGCCGTAAGACTTTAAGCCGTAACTTTTCATTTCGTTGTCTAGTTTGCGGTACCAACAACGCCCCGCCTGCTTCAATCCGTACAGGGCTTTCAACAAACAAACTGAAAACGATATTTTTGGATTACTGCACCGATACCCAGTGCTAGCTACAGAACGAGAAGACTTAGAACTATAAGATGTGATAACATAAAAGAACGTTAGAATAAAGAAAAGAATCGCGCGCCACATTCAAATCACATACATGCAATTCCGCAAACGAATGCAACCTCATACATACATTATATCTATACTACGTACAACTGTTATTGTATTTTCCACACGTTTGGTTTAACGCGAGGTGGGAGGTCAATGATTTCATTGATTCCCAAATGAAACAAAACGACACAGTACAATTCGTATGGGCAAATAAATATGTATATTTATTAAACTTATTATTTAAAGGTATTTAAAGGTATTATTTAAAGGTACCGAGGGTGATGCAACGTTTCGTAGAGTGATGAACTTGTTATATTTTAGGTTGTTCGGACAATTTCCGTTCGACACGAGAGTTGAATTACTATTGTTTCGAAGATGTTCTTGGTTTGAGGTTTTTTGAGATTCTAATTCCTCGTTGGCTATGTGGTTTCCATGAAGCCTCGGTTTTCGTCCCTTTCACGCTGATTGGCCGGCATTTGAAATAATCAAATGCCAATCAGCGTGGCTAGTAAGAATAACCACCGCCCTTCCAATACGCTCTTAGCGTGCTGTCCTTGAAAGGGAGGAAGGTTACCTGCTTGCATGGTGGCGAAAGTTGACCGTCATGGGTACTTTCGTCGGCTGATGCTTCGGCTGTCGAACCGTTACATCCAGATGTGCCTTCGGAAACTCTTGGGTTTATGGCATGTTTTTAAGCTATTGAGGAAGGACATACTCTAAAGTTTTAAAAGTAATCAACGAAAAACTCCTTGTTCTCAAAAATAGCTTCAACTTGCGACCGTGCCATAAACCTTTGCTCATGAGGTCTAAGGTGCTCGGCGGGGCGCATTGGTGCCACGCGATACAGTGGTAAGCAGTAATGTACTAGAGCCGTGGATTGTGGTACGGTAGAAAACATGAGCCAATTATTTTCATATAACTTTTTTTGTACATAAACAATTTTTTGTAAAAATTATCTTTTGCCCTTATAGATCTGATGATGATTTAAAAAATTAAAGTCAAAACGTTATCTATCTTTCTACATTGGCTCATTTTTTCTACCGTACCACAATGCACGGCTCTACTGCATTACTACTTACGACTGTATTTTATTTTAATTCTTATATTATTAAAAACCACAATTGAGTGAAATTAATAACAACTGCACTTGATATGAATACAACTGATCTCAATAGATGCGAAAATTATACTAACCAACAGCAGCCACACCGCATTCTCGGTACAAAACAAGAGATACGCTATCGCGCGACTCCGCATTTTTGGCAAACGACAAGTGAAGCACGATAGCACGATAGACCCCTTTGGAGCCAAATCCGAATCGATCTAAGCGCCAATCGACAGAAACGGGCGTTAGTGAAAACAAACATTTCACGGGGCAGACATTTGACGGGGTGACATCTAAACTCATTATACAGAATTATAAACTCACTATGTGACATCTAACATCATTAGGCAGAATTATAAACCGAGAAGTCGTTTTACTCTCTAATCTGCCAAGGTAGCAGAAATTAGGCATGCACGACCTCAGTAGTTCATTGCATGCGTCGTAAACGTGAGTTTCCAAAGGGGCCTCGCAGCTGGGCCCCAGATGATACAGCCAGGTCAAGCTCTAGGACCCTGAGGGAAATTCCGCTACAGCATTCAAATACCCCCCCTTCATGCAACGCGCCACGGGTGCAAAGGAAGGGTGTGGTGACACCTCTAAAACACGCTGATTGGAAACTAGTCATTTTTGCAAATGTCCAATCAGCGTGCCTCAAAAAGGTTTCCAAGTCGACGTGCTGGGAAGCACTCGAGGAGGAAGTCAGTCTTCCAACTGGAGTCTTACAAACACAGTCTTAACAAGTCAGTCTTACAACCTCAGTCTTAAGGAATCAGTCATAACAGCAAGTCTTGCAAAATCAGTCATACAATCCAGTCTTACAAACACAGTCTTAACAAGTCAGTCACATAAGCCAGTCTTCAACATCCAGTCTTAAAAGTTTAGTCTTCAAGTGCAGTCTTACAAACTCGCACGAAGTTAAAGCTCTTACTGTAAAGGAGAATACCTCCAAACGACTCCGGAGTATCTGTATACACGAGAGGTGCGAACATCGCGATTCCATGCACTACGCAAAAAATGCGTTCCCTCTTCCGCGCTTGCCTTCGAGCGGCCTTCGACCTTCTACGTCTCTGGCTCACAATCGTACGCGAGCTACATACATTTATCGACTGATTTGTATTTTCATTGACCGTGACGGTCGATGAAAACAATTGTAACTTGACTTGATCAAATTCACTACAACGTACCATAAACGCCACCGACGGAGAATCATTGAACTATTCGGACGTCGAATGCGTGCAAATCGTATTTTTGATTCTCCGCTTTCCAGAAGTGATAAATTGTGAAAAATCGAATTTCTGTGATCTTGTGCTAGTTCAAGGAAGCCCTAAAGGGTGTTTGAGCAGTGAATAAACCATTAAGTCGTCCAATATTTGCTAAATGTGAAATGTGTTCAGATGTCTGCAGCCATCTTGTTGCCTACATCTTTGTCTGTCTCAAGCTTGTCAGTATCAGAAACACTATTCTTCTCAACGAATGGTGTTTATTGGCGTTCAAATATACCCTTTAGGGCTGTGGTGAAGTCTACCCGTGGGTTCTATATTCGCGAAAGTTTGATTAAGGCAATTATCGAGACAACAGTTCAAAAATTAGAAATCGGGTCTCTCTGTCGCGCATGGCGTATACGTGCATGCTTTCCGTTGTTTGCGTGAGTGCACGCACACCGGTCATGGCGCCTGGAGTCGGCCCCCTTAAAGTATATACCGGACACTTCTATATCATTATTGAAAACCTTGTTATGTTTAATTTAACACTAGAACAACCGGCGATTGATGTATATCTACTTCTATGGGAAGGGTCAAAATGACTTGTTCTTCAAATTAATAAGTCATTTAAAAAGAGACTTAGCAATTTTTACGTTTTTTATATTTTCCTATTTTATGAGTGCAATTTGAATATAAATTGAATAATGATAATGTAGAAGTTATTTTTCGTAAACCTCACGTAGATTGGAATAGAGGACAGGTGGGGTAATAAGACCTCAGTTTACTCTACTAAATACACTAACTTTATTCTAAACCACGTCGACACACGACGTTACTCAACACACACACAACTATTCACGCGATTCTCTCAATACTCTTCACTACACGATGTTCTCCACTACAATACTTTCTCAACTCTGTCCTAAACGATGTTCTTCACTACGATCCTTTCTCCACTCTGCTTTACTGCACGCATCATTCATTCTTTATATTCTTGCACTCTTAGTCTCTCTCTCATTCTATTCCTGATTTGCTCTCACTCTTTTATTACACACCTCGCGGTCGTTCTTCGGTGGTGGTCGGTTCTGACCATCCGAACCCTTGGGCCACTGTACCCTCCATGCACACGACTTCTCAGGTACTCAGCTCCGAACATACCATTCATACCTGGGAATCATTCTAAACACTCATGCCATATTTCCAATCCTACAATAACAATACAGGGTGCCCCATCTTTTTTGTCGGTATGTGATTATTGAATAACTTTAAAAAAAAAACAACCGATTTCCATATATGAGGTATTTTTATTTAATTTGGTCCTTTACAATTTATTTGGACTAGCTTTTGAATACAACATCAATCAAGTGGCCGCCTTTATTGGCCAAAGCAAAATGTGCCCTCTTTGCTGCGTTTTCCATCACTTTTTCGAGCATCTCGAGCGGTATAGCGATGATTTCGGTACGAATGTTTGCCTTGAGCTCGTCAATGGTCTGAGGTTTGCTGGCGTACACTTTGCTTTTCAAATAACCGCACAAAAAGAAGTCCGGTGGGGTTAAATCTGGAGATCTGACACCACACGTTCAGAGAATTTTCGCTGCAGAAACTGCATTGCTTGATTTGCAGTGTGGCATGGCGCACCGTTTTGTTGAAACCAGTAACCATCCAGACCCTTTTCACACATTTTTGGGCACCCATAATGAGCCAACATCCACCGATATCAATTCCCATCGACTGTTTCGCCTTCTCTGAAGAAAAGTGGCCCAATGATGGTTTTGGCGCAAACGCCAGCCTAAGCAGTCACTTTTTGGTCATGCATTGGTGTTTCATGGATCTCGTGTGGATTCTCCGTTCCCCAAATGCGGCAATTTTGCTTGTTAACGGCGCCAGAGAGTGTGAAATGGTCCTCGTCGGTCATCAAAATTTGCTTCAAAAAATCAGGTTCAGCGTCAACCATTCGAGCACTACATATTTCGGCGCGTTGTTTCGGTGTGAAGCGATTCATGGTTAAAATTGTACGGAATTGACGTTTCAAAAACATGTTTACTCAAGTCAATCGGTTGATAAATGTTAAAGTTATTATGGCGCACATAAAATATGGCGCACCCTGTATAATAACAATAATTTTCAAAATAATTACGCGTAAAAGTCAAAGAAATTTTATACAAGTTACAATTGTTGTAGCCTTTCCTTATCGGAGTAAAACAATCGTCGCGGACCGCAGCTGATGGGTTGCTTCTGTTTCAAGACATCCGCCACACAGTGGGGAAATTAGGATAGTAGTCCTAAGATTCTCTCTCGAAATATAGCCAACGGAGACCGTCGCAAAAACTTTTCCTAATAAATCTAATTGTACCTTTTTACACCCGCAATAATCTCGATCCGACGCGTCTAACGGTAGAAGTCCTTGCTTCTCAATAAATCGCTCTTTTACGAAACTAATCGGACTACCAGTGTCGAGAAGCGTATCCAAACACAACACCCGCTGTAAACTAGAGTTCTTTTCATACGTTACGATTTTACGGTGCTCAGCGTTGTTCTCCCCTGCGGAATCTTCGTACACGTTTGATACTTGAAACTTCTTTTTCGTTTCCTTCGTTTCCTTTGCCTCTTTATTTGGACAATTCTTCACTGCATGTCCCATTTCGCCACAGTTGTAGAATGATCCACGATCTCGTTGGGGCTTCGGACAGTCTTTCGAAATGTGCCCCGTTTTATTACAGTTGTAACACTTAATCAGTTTTCCGCCGGTTTCTTTTTTCACTGAGGTCTGCCGTCCTTTCCATCCCGGTTTCGTATTTTCCATTGATTTGTCGGTAGTTGGTTTCTCGCCCTGCTGTGTATCGTTCTTTCCACGGTTTGTAAGCGAGATCTTTCGGAATCCACTGAGCAAGTCTTTCACGTTATCCAAGTTTTGCATTCGAGCCTGATTTCTCAAAGTTTGATCGGGTATTCCATCCACTAAATAATCCAATAAATCGGCTTCTTCGATCGGCACTAAATTTCCCAAAATGAGCGTTTCGTGGTAATAATTATTAAACGACTCGGTCGCTCGCCACGTCCTTAATTCAAACTTCTTAATTCGATCCATTTTGCTTGGTCGTTGATCGAATCCTTTATTGCTGCGAGCAATTCGTCAAGATCCATTTCTGTATACTCCGGTTTTGAGCTAAACCACCTATCCGCTTTACCTTTAAGTTTGGAGCTAATAATTATTTTCATAATAGCATCGTCCACAGCGAAGAGTCTCTGGACTAGTCAAACTTGTTTCTCCCAGTCCTCGTAATAGCAATTCGATCCATCGAATTCGCCCAGTAACCCTATCATACCTTTAACGTGTGCGCGCAGTTGTGGAGGCGCTGTATCTGTCTGTGGTAGCATGTTTCTGCGTAAATCGGTTGGTGGATTCCCTGCGTTTGCTAGCGCCAGTTCTCGACGAGCAATTTCTGCTTCTCTTAGCGCTAAGTCTCGTTCTCGACGCATGAGCTCAAATTCTTGGCGTAAAAGTTCATTTCTATCTCGTTCTTGTAGACTCTGAGCTTCATTACGTTCATTCTCCTTGTCCAGGTCGTCCACCATCATTCAATTGCCCTCAGGATCTGCTTCCATCAACCGAGTTATCAATTCCGGCTTTGATTAAGAAAATGTTCTTAAAACATTTGTAAACAAATATTAATCATTGTCATATAGTTGGGAATAAGAAAAAAGTTAATTCGCAGAAAAAAAATCAACCTGAGGGGGACTCGAACCTACAAAAAGTAGGTTTGCAGCGATTTATGAGTAGTAGTAGTAGTCGTTTTTATTCATGAAACAATAGGTACATGGGTGTGAATATATGTTAATTATAGTGAGTAATCTATGTTAAAAACTAGGTTGGTATTTTGGCTGCATGGTCGGGAAGATGAAGCTCGCTGCCTGTGAGGTGGGTGGTGGGGGGTTTGTAGGAGGTACATTGGGGTTCTCCCTAATTTTTTGTTGGGTTTTTGAGTGGATGTCCATTGCGATTGGACAGTGTGGTTGGGATTGGGGGGATCCGTGAAAATGAATGCTTGGGAGCGATTAAAAAAAAAACGGAGTGTTTGCATTCATTTCTTCCATGATGGGAGAGGTTAGAATTAATTTAGGCTTAAAACTAGGGGCACTCACTCTCTATGCGTACATACAATTTACATTCTCTCATGCGTTCCTGCTGTGTTGCAGGCCTTAATAACTATACTAATAACTATACTATATACAATATTTACATATACATATATATTTTTAAGTATGGTAAGGTGGGATGGGTAACTTTGTTGAGGCTGTCTCGATGTGGTTTTATTCTTTGTTTGTGTCAGTCTTGGGTAGCAACCAGTATTTTTTTGTGTTGTGGTGGTATTTGCTCGTTGCGTCTAGTTTTGGTAAGTCTGTGTTGTAAATTATGCGGGAGGTCGTGTTTTAGATGTCTGTGTGAGGCTCGTATTTGATTTTTTTGTTACTTGCTGTGCGCTGAATATGGTAGATTATTGGTATGTTGTTCTTGTCTGTGATTCTGCCTGTTCTGTCTAATAGGAGGAAGGATTCTGGAGGGATATAGCCGGATGCTAGGGTTTTCTCGTGGAATTCATCGTGTGGTTATAGGGTTGATCGGGTTGATTTTTAGTTTCCATGTGTTGTAGTAGTCGTCTATTTTGTCGGAGAGGTGTTGCATTTTTTCTTGGATTTTAGTTACGTTTTTTGCCTTTGATGTAAACTATGAGGTCGTCTGCGAAGTGTATTGTTTTTATGTTTGGTGATTCAGGAATTGGTGATTCAGCCTTTTCTTGCTAGTTTGTACAGGAGGTCTTTTACCCAGACCGTATCAAAGGCCTTTTCTAGGTCAATTAGGCAGGCGGCTACGCTTTCATTATTGTGGATGGCGTGTTGTATGTCGGAAGTAAGGGTGTGTATTGCGTGTACTGAGCTGAGCTGAGGTCTGAATCCGAATTGTGTCTGGGATTGGCTTGTTTGTTGAGAAGAATCTCTCTAGTGCTTTTTTTATGAGCCTTTTAAAGATTTTGGATACGTTTGGTAGAAGACTGATTGGTCGGTAGCTGGATGGGATGGATGGGTTTTTTCCTTTTTTTTTTTAATGGGATGACTCTTGCTATTTTCCAGGCTTCTGGAAAGTAGTGATTGTTTAGACAACTGTTAAGTAGAATGTTGTAGCTGGCTAGTAGGCTATTGGGAAGGTTCTTTAGAACTATATTTTGTCTGGACCTGCGGATTTTTTGTTGTTTAGTTTTCTGAATAGTTGGATTGGGGGGGTAGGTGTTGAGAAGTATTTATTGTCACTTTCGCATTTTGGGTTTATGGTTGTGTTGATGTCGGAGAACTGTGTGAGTGTGTCGTTTGTCAGGTTTCTATGGTCATTGTCTCTTTTGCGCGTGATGTGGTATTTTTCTACTAGATCTGATAGCCTCAGAAGCAGCAAAGAAAGTAAGTGGCGCGCATTCTGCGCCACCCGCGACAACAATCCCTGGGGACGGCCCTACGCGATTGTCACGCGGAAGTTGGAAGGGGTTAACTCGGCTCCGATCATGGAGGGTATGGTGGACCAGATAGTTGAGAACCTTTTCGTAGTGACCCCGCCTGTGGGTAGCGAAGAGGTAGCTGGTACGGAAATAACGCAGGATGACCAAGGTACCCCTGCGGTATCCCCAGCCGAGGTGCTGGCGGCGGCTAAGAGAGTGAAAATCAAGAAAGCGGCGGGCGTAGACAAGGTCCCCGCTGCTATTGTAAGAACATTGGCGAACAACGCACCAGAAGACATGGCTAAAGTCCTTATGGTGACTCTGACGGGCGGAATTCCACCAGAATGGAAGATGGCGCGATTGGTTTGTTTCAGGAAGCCAGATAAGGCTGGGGTGGCGCCGGGGGACTTTAAGCTTATTAGTATCCTTCCAGCGTTGTCAAAAATTTGGGAGTATGTGGTTAAAGCGAGAATCGAAGAATTCCTGGGCCCATCTGGTTTTCATCCTAGACAGTATGGCTTTAGGAGGAGGAGATCGACGCTTGACGCCCTGCACAAGCTGAATGTTATCGTGGAGGATGCGAGGCAGAGAAACATGCTGAGCGCGGCGGTGGCATTCGATATCAAAAATGCCTTTAATACACTCCCATGGAAAGGGATTCTCGACGAATGCCGGAGGAGGAAGCTGCCACCCTACTTGCAGAAGGTACTGCGGAGCTACTTGAGTGATCGAACGATCGTGGTTGAGAAAAAATCGGGCGCGGAAGTGATTCCCGTTTTCGCCGGGGTCCCTCAGGGGTGCGTTCTAGGGTCCCTGCTGTGGAACATGGTATACGGCGAGGTGCTGCAAACGACGGGATACAGCTCAACCCTCATCGCATTTGCCGATGATCTGCTCCTAATAACCACCGGCCGCAATTTCGACAGACTACGGAGAAATGTGAACGCTATGCACCCGGTGATATTGGGATGGTTTGCGGGCAAAGGGCTTCAAATGTGTCCTGAAAAAACGAATGTTATCCTGCTGACCCGCAAATGGGTGCCCAACCCGGCTACATTCGAGATTGGTGGTAGGAAGATAACGGCTGTGGCGGAATTGAGGTATTTGGGGTGACCCTGGACAGCAGAAGGACGTTTGCCGCCCATGTGAATACGGTGGTGAGCAAGGCAACCAGATTTATGTCTGCATTAATTCCCCTCCTACCGAACCACGGGGGTCCGGGACAACAATGCACAAGGCTATAGGAAGCAGTGTGGAGCGCTGTGGAGCTCTATGGGGCCCCTATCTGGGGGGGGGGGTCCAGCCCTTGAGAGGGGTACGCGGAAGGCGGCCCTGAGAAGAGCGCATAAGGTGCCAGTTCTAAGGGTCGCATGCTGTTATCGCACCACGGCCTATGAGGCGGCATGTGTGCTGGCAGGAGCTATCCCCGTCCATCTACGGATTAAAGAGAGAATTGGATGGTATAATAATATGAGAGGTCCCAGGGGCAAGAGTGACAAATCCTCCTCTGCGGAAAGCAGAGAGCGAGAGAAAGAGACTAAGGGATGATGTGGTGGCCCTTTGGCAATCCGAATGGGATGAGTTTAATGAAGCCAACTGGACTAAGAGGCTCATACCCGATATAAAAGAATGGTGAAATAGAAACGAAAAGGCGAATATCGACTACCTCCATGCCCAACTGTTGACGGGACACGGGGTGTTCAATGAGTATAGAGAGCGGATCGGTAGGACGGATGACCCTGCCTGTTGGGATTGCGGACATGTGGCCGACAACGCAGAGCATGTACTTCTGGCGTGCCCGCGTTGGAAAAATGAGCGGGAAACCCCGGAGGAGGCTATGAGGGGGAGGGGGCTCGTGTGAACTTGCAAACCGTGAGGGGAGCATGTAAAAGCGACCGAACTTGGACGGCGCTCAGAAACTACGCGCGGACAACGATGGGTGTCTGAGTCCAGAAAGAAAACGAGATGCAAAAACAAGAAAGGATGCGTGAGGGGGCTTCCTCGCTCAGAAGACGACGAGAACTCTGAAGCGCGCTAAGGACATGGGCACTGCCCCTTTCCGGCTCGTGCCTCGTTCCCTGGATGAGACTGTAGGAAGAGGGTACGATCTATCGGCGTTGTACGATCCGGGACTATGCGCAGCTCTGCTGAGGCTGCCGTATATACGGGACTATATGTCGCCATATCTACGTGTTATTTATCTATTTATTTATTTATTTAGGTATATACAGGGTCCGGCAGAGTATATGACCACCCTCTTAATGGGGGGTTACTGGGGTGATTCTGAACAATTTTTTCCTTTACCAAAATTTTGGTTAAAGCTTCGTTTTTGAGTTATTAACGAAAAACCCTGGCCAATCAGAGCGCTCAGGCGCGTGACTCTCAACGGATCTCAACCTCGGTCGTGGTCGTGAACGAACGCATTGGGACAGTTATGTTACCTCGTCTTAAATTAAGAATAATGTGGAATTATTCGTTATTCATGAATGACAAATAAACTAATAAGTGTTCGATCTTTCAATAAATTAGAAATTAGAATACGATACGCTTCTCGAATAGATTTCTGCTAAGGAAACCATTAACGAAAGTTATAAAATAATTTCATTTTCCATATACCATTGCCGCCGCCATGTGTTTTGAAAACTATTTCGCTTCTATTGAAATTTCTCGAACAGTGTAATCCCACACTGTCTGGTGTGTGTGGTCTCGCTTCGCAATAGGGGTCCGTAGTTACGAAAACCATGCCACCCCCTAGAGCGCAGGGGTATTCTTTCGTGTAGTGGAGGTTGACGCCAAAACTGCTAGCCACTTAAGCGTTCCAGTAAGAAACATTTCTTCTGCATTCTATTATAACAATATCCCTTCTTTAACGAATGTTCATCTAGGACCAAGGGAACGCTTTAGCTGGCAGTCATTCGACTATTCGAACGAACAACATGTATCTTTCAAATCAGGAGTACAATCAAATGTTTGTTTTATTTGTGCAGTGCGATTTTAATAATAATGGTGCCGCTTCTCGGTACCACGACTTGCATCCCGGCGATCAAACACCTTGCGCTGAAACTTTTCGTTCGTTCGCGCCACGGTTGTATTCGACTGGATAGCAACAATTTTTTAAAAAATGAAAAAGTGAAAGTGACCGTTAAGTGAAGTTACCGTGCAAGAAAACTGACAGTGCATCGACACGGCTGTAACATCAGCTGTTGTGGAAGGTCAGGATCGACGCAATGATCCAGTGTCAAGGACCCCCTTCCTTCGGAGCAGGTTAATTTGTGGACGAATTGGTAAGTTTAACTAGCCTTTTTCTAACATTATTTATCCAAACCGTTTTTCTTAAAACACAATTTATCCACCTGAAAACGTGCTGTTAAACAAATAATAATTCATAAGTAATAAAATACTTTATTTTTTCGGATAACGAATAAACGTATCGAACACTTATTAGTTTATTTGTTATTCATGAATAACGATTAATTCCACATTATTCTTAATTTAAGACGAGGTAACATAACTGTCCCAATGCCTTCGTTCACGACCACGACCGAGCGAGGTTGAGAGCCACGCGCCCGAGCGCTCTGATTGGCCAGTGTTTTTCGTTAATAACTCAAAAACGAAGCTTCAACCAACATTTTGGTAAAGGAAAAAATTGTGCAGAATCACCCCAGTAACCCCCCATTAAGAGGGTGGTCATATACTCTGCCGGACCCTGTATGTACTACTTATGTAAGCGACTAGGTATTAAAATGTAGGTGTGTATGTGTTATGGATTGAGGGTATTATGGATGCGATTAGCACAGTTTTTACCGTAGGACCGGGGGGTTCAACCCCCAGCTAGGATTTAGTACTGACCGCGTAAGACGCTTGGCCACGAAAGCGTAGGGTCTCTCTTAAGGTGGGTCCAGACTTGCGCCACTGCCAATGTGTTAGCTCGCCCCTGAACTGCTGTACATGTGTGAACTCGTCTGTGCGGCGCTGTCCCTATGTATTGTAGACTATTTAGGCCTGGGAGATAGAGCTCATTCAGCCTATGCCTATGAGATAGACCCGCTATTTTTTGCGGAGTAAGTTTTAGCCTTTCGCCCATCTAAGTGCAGGATTTAGATGGCAAGGACTAGAATAAAAGAACACATGGTAAAGAGCCATGCAATTTCAATCGGCACAACACTTTCCCTTTTTTAATACAATTAACGCCATTAATATTGATCGACAGACATGTAAAAATCAACGCCGCAATATATCAACAAAAAGTTATTTGTAAAATATTTTTATAAGTACTTTTATAAATAATGAAGATTTATTTACGACTTAGAAATTATTATTATACTAGAATTATGAACTGTAGTCAACCTAATCCGGCCAAAGGCAGCCAGAAAAGATACAAATTCAAAGAAAGCTATAACTATTCACGAGCGACTCAAGTACTTCCTTTGGAGCGGGTCAAAATACCGACAGCGCATGGAACGGCTGAACCAAGTAACGAGTAACACCATGAGGTATCAAAAAACACTTCACATTTCTTCCCAGACCTTTTCTAGACCACTTGACTAGGTAACAAATGCCGGTACGTTAACAAATGTGGACGGACTTTTACGTGCATATGGACGGGAATCTGGCCAAACCCACACCTCGTTACCAAAAACTGACGTCACGGGTAACAGTAACAGAAGTTTGTAACAAGTCTGGACCCACCTTAATGTTCCCTTTAGCCGTGAACCGCGCCCTCCTTGCCGGGAGGGTAAGGGTAACGTCCCCAGCCGGGGTCGGCTGGTGCGACACCAAGCTGAGGAGTAGATGCGGAACGAGGGGAGGGCCTTAGAAGAAGGCGTCTCCTATGGTATATACTTTGTATATATATTATATTATATAGTACGTGCCAATGATTGTAAGGTTATGTTAGCTCGTCCCGGGGCCGGTGGACCGGGCATTCCTCCTTGTATGCGAAAGCGGGGCGGGGATGAATGAGAGGGATGGATGGAGGGATTAAAATTAAAAAAAAAGATCTGACGGCCTTGCTTTCCCTAGTGCGGTGTTTTGGGAGTTTGTTGCGGCGAAGTAGGCTCCTACTATGTTGAGTTTGTCTGTGTCTTTTGTAATTATGAATTTTCTGTCTGTGTCACGTTTGAGGGTGTTCGGGTTTATTTTTGCCTTGGTTATTAAGTCTCTGTTTGTGTTGTCTATTTTCAGGCTGGGGATAGTTAGGCCTTCTTTTTTTCTGAATATTGAGTTTATTTGAGGGAACATGCGGTGTGAAGTTATTGGGATGTTTTTATTGGTTATGGGTATTAATTAATCAGATTCACATGGATTAACAAAGAGGTTTTATTGACGTACACGCGTCCTTTTACAGCTTACGAACAGGCGAAGTACAAGGAGATATATTGGTGTAAGAAAAGGAAACTATACTAACTAAATCTAACAGCGCCTCACTTAGAAGGCGCCACTTATGAAATAATGAGCGTTGTCTGATACATTCCAACACCATACCTCAACGCGAGTTACATTCTTAAATTTATCCTTAATCTTAATCCGACTCTACATTTTACATGTGCGGGTGCAAATTTTCCTTTTGTCAGAATGTCGGCTACATTGTTCTCTGTGGGAATATACGCAACATCGATTTCGCCACGAATAAAAACTTCACGCACATAATGGTATCTGATATGGATGTGTTTGGTTCGCGAGTGTTGTACTGGATTTCGCATTAAGTTTTGAGCGCTTTGATTATCACAGTATATTACAGTGGCTTTCGCATTAGATTCTATAAATCCTAACTCGTTTAATAAATTTCGCACATACTCTATCTCTTTTGCAATTTCCGACAATGCTACATACTTTGATTCGCTACTTGACAATGCTACGGATCTTTGTTTTCGTGAGTGCCAAGATATCGCAGCTTCGCCCATCATCAAGGCGTACCCTGTATAGGACAATCTATCATCCACATCTGCTCCCCAATCCGCATCGACGAAACCAAATAGCGGTTTTCTAGTTTTTTGATAAACTAAACCCATCGATGCAGTTCCTTGAAGGTATCTTAAAACCCTCTTGGCTGCGTTCAAGTGACTCCTTCTGGGGTCATTATTATATTGACTAACTAAGTCTGCTGATAGCGTGACTAATACCGTGACCGGCCTCGTCGCATCGCTTAAATACATTAAAGCTCCAATTAATGATTTATATAATTTAATTTAATTTAACGGGTCAAAAAACCCTTTGTGTACAGAGGTAACAGTATACATTGGTAATATAATTTTAAATATAAGTATAATATAATTAAATATAATCTAAATCCTGGTCTTTACCCAGCTGGGACATAGGGGTGTCACAGGTCTTCTCTTAATATCTTGAATAACTCAATTTTGAAATTTGCGGCACTGACATCGAAGAAGTTAAGTTTCCGGAAATAGAGGTTGGCTGTTTTGTGCATTCTGCTTAAAGGATCGGATGAGGCGTATTTAAGTAATGAGGGTCTAAACAGAAGAGGCGCTCTCGTGTTCAGTGTTGGTGAATTAAAATTGATCCTCGATAATAATTCTGAACTCGAAATAGTCCCATTTATGGCTGCATGGAGGAAACTCAGATCCGCTAACGTTCTTTTGGTTTTGAGAGCCGTGAGGTTGAACTTGATCATTAAGTTCCCGTAATCGTGACTATGACGAGACATCGGGTGTCCTTCTTTGAATGCCAAACGACGCAGTAGCAGATGCTGAACTTTCTCTAAGGTATAATCATCTTTCTTTGATTGTGGCGCCCAAATTGTCGATGCGTACTCTAGAAAGGGTCTTACTAGAGTAATGTACAGGTACCGAATAGTATTCGTATTTTTAAATTCGTTACTGTTTCTTAGTATGAATCCTAGCGTGTTTAGTGCCTTTTTCGTAATGATTCGTATGTGTTTTTCGAACGATAGCGTGTTAGTTAAGGTCACCCCTAAGTCCCGGACCGAGGTGTAGAAGGGTAGTGGTTCTCCGAGAATATAGTAATGGAATACTATGGGATTTTTCTTTCTAGTGAATCTGATGGCATGACATTTCTCAGTATTCAATTCCATTTCGTTGTCGGAGCACCACTTCACTATGTCACTAACGTCGGATTGCAGCTTGAGGCAGTCTGCTGCTGAACGAATTTGAAGGTATAATTTGATATCATCTGCGAAGAGTAAAATTTTGGAGTGCTGAATAACAGAGTCGATATCGTTAATGAATAGTAGGAAGAGCAGCGGACCCAAGTGCGAACCCTTAGGAACACCAGTAGTTGCATTATGTGCCTCGAAAGGCTGTCTCTGATTCTGACTACCTGATCCCGCCAATGGAGAAACTTTCCTCTTATACCTAGGGATGCTAGCTTATCGATTAATAGATAGTGGTTGACTCTATCAAAGGCTTTCCTGAAGTCCAGATATACTGAGTCCGTTTGTAAGCCACTTTTCCTTATCCGTATCCCTGCTTAATTTTACATTTGCATCCAAAGGCGTAGCTACTATTTTTGCATTTTCCATATTAAATCTCTCTAGCACGTCTTTCACATATTTGGTCTGTTTCATAAGCACCGAACCCGATTCTTCATGTTTCTCGAATTCAATTCCTAAACAATAACTTAAAATACCTAAATCTTTGGTTTCAAACGCCTTAGACAAACCATTTTTGACTTTCATAAAAAGCTCATTAGAATTTGTGGCAATAATCAAATCATCCACATACACCAGTCAAATGAGTAAACTAGATTTACCCCTCAGATTCATGCATTTATCTCCATTTAGTCTATGCAGACCCATTAGTTGTAATTGTTTGTCTAATGCTATTGACCACTGGCGACCCGACTGTTTTAAACCATAAATAGAATTGTTTAAACGATATACCTTGTCTTCATGTCCTCTCTCTTGGAAACCTTTTGCTTGTTCTAGGTATACTTCCTCTTCAAGCGTTCCATTTATGTATGCCATTACGATGACCAGATGGTATAGGTTAAGGTCATGCTCCACAGCTAAGGCTATTAAAATTCTTACGGAGCTCATTCTGGTCAATGGTGCGAATGTTTCGTTGTAGTCCTCGCCAAACTTTTATGAGAAGCCTCTGGCTACCAGTCTAGCCTTCCGACGCTCCATGGTTCCATCTGCATTGTATTTCGTGTTGAGGACCGATTTACTTCCTATCACCGTTTTCTTTTCCGGTCTTTTTACTAATGCCCACGTTTAATTCCGCTTTAACGCATGAAACTCTATTTTCATGGCCGTTTTCCATTCCTCGGCATTTGGACCTTTTATTGCTTCCTCATAAGTGGGGTCTACTTCCTTCTGTCATGCCTGGTTTGCTTCTTGGTTTTCTTCATTTTCTATATAATGATACAGTTTTCTAGGTCTCCCCCCCAATCCAGTTTTTACAAGACTTGGTCTTCCTGGTCCCCTTCTAGGAGTTTCTTGACGTGTTTCATTTATTCTATCTTCTTCTTGTTCTGATTCTTCCAGTTCAGTATCCCTTATGTTTGATTGGTTACCCTCTTCATAGGGTTCTCCACCATGTTCCATATTTATATTGTATATACTACCATTTTCTGTGTATCTTCTGCGATTTTGGTTCACGTTTTCTTCATCTAAGTCTATTGTCACCATCTCGTCCTCTAGTCGTAGGGAATTGTCGTATTTTTCGGAGAATTTTACGTCCCTTGCTGTAAGCACTTTTCTTATTTTTGGATCCCATAGCCGGTAGGCCTTTGATTCTAGTGAATAACCAATACAAATGCATTCTTTTGCCCTTGGTTCGACCTTGTCCCTACCTGGTTTCTTCAGCAACATAAAGGCCTTGCACCCAAATGTCTTGAAGTAAGATACATTTGGCTTGCATCCATGCCAAAGCTCAAATGGAGTTTTTGAATCCAACTTCTTTGTAGGGCATCTATTCCTTAAATATGCCGCAGTAGAGATTGCTTCTGCCCAAAAACTCTTGGGCAATGTTGACGTGTGTAACACTTCGACCCATAGCCATCAAAGTTCTGTTCATTCTTTCTGCTGTACCGTTCTGTTGAGGCGTATATGCAGCTGACGTTTCTCTTCTAATTCCTTCCATTATCGGTTCTGAATCTTTTCAGAAATCTTTTTAACCTTTCTGCCTTTCTACTTTTACAATATACTGTTGAATAATTTTGTTTACATCATTTTTATTCTTTAGAAAATGTACTTCGGCTCTTCTTGAAAAATCATCTATAAGGGTCATAAAATATCTAGCTCCCCCTATGGAGCTTACCTGCACCGGTCCGCATAAGTCCGAATGTGTTAGGTCTAGAATCTGGTTTGACTGTCTCCCAGATATTTTCCTGCAAGGAGCCTTGTTCGTTTTTCCAATGCAACAGCTTGGACATAGGTCAGGATCCATTTTTACATTCCCGAGTCCATTCACGAAACCCCTTTTGGCGAGAGTGTCTATATACTGATTATTTATATGGCCAAATCTAGCATGCCATGTGTTGTACTCAGGTATGCTTGCCTGATGTACATTAACGATTGTCTTGATTTCAGGAATCACATTTTCTGCCGACACAACATATAAATTGTCCACTCGTTGTGCTTGTATCAGTATCCTATCCTTTTGTGGGTCTATAATTGACACCTTTCCGTGTTTGAAAATGAAATTTTTCTCTTTTTTCTCTATCTGAGCCACAGACATTAAATTTCTTCTACAATCGGGCACATGATATACGTCTTTTAAGGTTATCTCATACTCCTTTTGGTTCACCTTGGAAATTAGTATTACGTCCCCCTTTCCTTCAGCTACAAGAGCATCTTTCACCGTTTTGATGTTTGCATTCGCTGTACTTATAGGTTTCGATTGAATTCGCCTGTAATTTGCAAAATATTTTATATTTTTACATACGTGATGGGTCGCTGCACTGTCCAGTAGCCAAGCCTCATCAAGTTCCACGTTGTGCAGTTTTAACATAAGAGCCACGTTTTCTCTCTTGGTCGTAGGCCTCTTTTGATTCTTGACAAGTTCTCTAGTCTTGACACGTTCTATCGAAATGTCTCTTCAGGATGTTTGTTTTATTCCATTTTTTATACTGTTTTTATATGCATAGGTCAGCAGGATGTGTCCTCCTTAGTCTCCGTGCGATACGTGTTGTGCGTATCTCCGCAGCCAGCTGGTTCGGATGTATTTTAATTCTTTCCTCATGCTTTTTGGCGTATCTACTGATTTCTTCCCTGACCGTCGGAATTTCTAGGTCCTTACGTAGGTCGTCATTTCTGCAGTACCACGTTGCATTAACTACTGTTCTCAGTATTTTTGATTGCAGTGATACTAATTTTGCTATGTGACTCATTGCAGCAGCTCCCCATAGCGGTATACCGTAGGTCCACATTGGCTTTATGATGGTTTTGTAGATTTTTAATTTGTTTTCTACGCTGAGTTTAGATTTTTGACTGGTTAACCAATACATTTGTCGTCTTTTGATTCTTATGTTGTCAGCTATTTTTTTAGTTAAATCTTTAACCCACAACACGAGAGCCTTTTCCGTCTTCTCTATTACACTTTTTCTCGAATACGATGCTCTTTTACTACTGTCATTTGTTGCACTATTAAGAGATTCATATATTTTACTCGCACGTTTGTGTATAGCTCTGATCGTGGATTCACCTAATTTAAATTCGTTAGCAACAGCTGTGGATCCATCACCATCTGCTAGTCTATTTAATATTAGAATCTTTGTTTCTAATGGAATTGTATGTCTTTTTACTCTCTTTTGACTATAATTATTCACTTTAAGGGAGTACTTATGTCTAAAAATAAAATAAAAATCATAAAAACTACATATAAATAGAAACAAAAGTAACTAATTTAAAATATTAAAATATTAATACTAAATATTAATATTAATACTAAAATATTAATTCGTTCAATATATGCTAACTGTGAAATATGTCAAGACGCCTGCAGCCATCTTGTTTTCTACGTCGGTGTCTGTCTCAAGCTTGCCAGTTTAAGAAATACCATTCTTCTCAACGAATGGTGTTTATTGGCGTTCAGACATACTTCCCCGGCTGTGGTGAAGTCTACCCGTGCGTACTACATACGCGAAAGTTCCATTAATGCAATTGTTCAGACGAGTATTCGATGCTACGAAACTAACGTAATGTCCGACGTTTCATGTTCTTCATGAATTTTGCGAATTAAAACTTCCCCATGCTTGATACTTAACTCTATAGCATCTAAAAATTCTGTGCCAATCAAAAGCGCAAGCGAAATTAGAGAATTCGACACCACCTGCACAGTTATCGGATAGGAATCCCCCTTTATTATTATTTTAGTTCAAAATTCGCCCAATGCTCTATTCGTGCCCGAACTCACTCCACGAAAACAAATATCATTTTCACGCAACGGAGGTGCTCCTAACTTGGAATACTCGTCCACACCCATTAAACATATATCCCTACCCGTATCTATTAAAGCAGTTATTTCACGTTCATTAATTAATACTTTTTTAAAATACTTCTTACGCAATGTTTGTACAACGGCATGAGTTTCTTTCGCGGTTTCCCTTTTATTGGGGCACTGTGGGGACATATGCCCGTACTCGTGGCACTTGAAGCACCTGGTGCTCCGACTCCTCATCGGACAATCGCGGCTACCGTGATTGCGGCCTCCGCAATTAAAACAGCATCTGGTTCTGCTCCAGTTCAGGTTGCTGAAGCCAGTCGCCACGTCGCCGATACCCTTTGCCGCCTCGTCGGAATCATTCGGCACCACGCCGGAACCACTCCCCGCTTGCTGGAATCCTTCACTGCGCCGTCGGAACCCCTCGCCACTTCACGTCGTCCCTACTACTTGCACCGGGTCTTGAAACCCGAAATAACGAATTTGTGAAGACGCTTATTCCACTGTAACTGGAAGTCGGGTATCCCGTCGACCAAATATTCAACCAACTCCTGCTCGCCAACTGAGATACGATTTGCCAATATAGTTTTTTCGTGCGCGTATTCCACGCAAGATTCTTCTCTTTTCTACACTCTCGCTTCAAAGGCCCGTCACGCCTCTACTATAGTCGGCTTATCATAAAACGCGTTATCCAACTTGTCGATTAAACTGTCTACCGGCATCTCGAGGTAATCAGACCGTTAATGGTACCACTCTAAAGCGTTACCTTTCAATCGCGACACCAACAACTTTTTAGTTAAGAAATTTTAATAAGCTCGTTCTTCAGGGCACTCGTCTGCTGACTTCGTCATCGTACTCATTATACTGTTAATTGTTACTTAAACGTCGCAAGCGCCACAATCGTCACAAACGTCACTCTTTAAAATACTTCACATTACGACACTTCCATTGTCTGACCGCCTTGCACGAACAACCGCGGACGAGTCCCTAATTGTCAGATGGAATTTACAAGCGACCGGATCAGAAGCAAGGTAAAATGAGACAAATGATTAACTGCTAATTCAGTTTATTATAAACTTAAAGAAATATCATTATTTCACACGCTTCGGAAATCACTTCGCTCTCACGTCTCTAAACATCGCTAATTAGTCTCTGTTCAACTCTCTCTCAATTCTAACTGGACTCTGACACGCGCTCGCATCATCCACTCAATATATTCTTTCACTCTTAGCTTTTCTCTCACTTTATCCTTCACTCGTTCTCACTCATTAGGGCACACACCGACACACACCCTTTGCACGGGTCACAGGTAGACCACGGGCTACCTTGCTCTCAAGCCTCCACAAATGCGGATTCTTAATTCCTAAGAAACAGTTTCTCGAGCCTTGTGAAACAATAAAGAGCAGTTCAAAATATAAAGTCCCTATATTATACTTATTTATTTTGTTCTGCAAATTTGATTTGATATTGTTGACGTTTTTATGTTTAAGATGAGACTAAACACGATACAATTTGAAAATAATATTTGCGTTGTTAAATTACTGAAACGGGTTGCAATATAAAGCAATATATTACTCAATATATTACTTTAATATTAAACTTAGAAATTACTTAGAAATATTAAACAGTACCATAATTGGCAAGACACATGGCAAGTGAAACGTTAGCACAAAAAGCGGTCAAGTTCAGATTTACGTATATTAAATTAAAATGTTTAACAAATGTTTTTAAAATATTGGTAAGTGTTTCGGTTGGAGATGGGCGGCTGGAACAACAGCTTGGACTTCGAGGCGGGATGACAAATTGTTTGAGGTCTGTGGATGAGGTTGTAGATTAAAACGGAACACAAGAAGTAATTGGTATTCAATTATATTTAATGAGATTATGTAATATACAGGGTGGCCCAGGACTCGCGCCAAATTTTAAATATTTGGATAGCCGAAGTGATTCTGAACAACTTTTTCCTTGACGAAAATATCTTTGGACGTTTCGTTTTTGAGTTATTAACGAAAAACACTGGCCAATGAGGGCGCCCGAAACGCCGGCGCTCAGTCACCATTGCGCGCTATCGGGATCGGGCGCCTCGGGGGGCAACGTTACTACATCGTCTTAAATTAATAATAATGTGTAATTATTCGTTATTCATTTATAACAATTTAATTAACAAGTTATTTAATAACGGTTCCATACTTTTATTCGTTATCCGAATCGAATAAAATGTTTTATTAATAATGAAAAAGGTGTTTGAATAATCAATGTTAGAACAGGGTAGCTAAATAAACGTACCCATTCGTTCACGAATTTATTTGCAACGACGGAAATGGGTTCTTGGGACTCGGTCATTGTACCGATCCTGACCTATCTCAACAATTTGATGCCACGTCCCAGCGATCGATACAGATCTGATTCGCACTTGTTTCTACTCGCACATGACACACACATTAACTTTCGTAATGTTCGTCAGTGCGTGTCGTGTGCGTGTGGAAACAAGTGCGAATCAATTCTGTATCGATCGCCGGGACATGGCATAAAGGGGATAGGTCAATGACCAAGTGCCAAGACACCGTCGAAGCAGGAAAATTCGTGAACGAAAAGGTAAATTTAATTAACTACCCTTTTCTGACATTAATCATCCAAACACTTTTTTCATAATTAATAAAACACTTTATTCGTTTCGGAAAACGAATAAAAGTATGGAACAGTTATTAAACGACTTGTTAATTTAATTGTTATTGATGAATAACGAAGAATTACACCCTATTGTTAATGTAAGACGATTGTAATATTTGGCGTACGTCGCCCCTCGATGCACCCGATCCCGGCCACGCGCAATTGTGACTGAGCTCGCGCTATACGGCCGCTCTCATTCGCCAGTGTTTTTCGTTAATAACTCAAAAACGAACCGTCCAAAGATATTTTCGTCAAGGAAAAAGTTGTTCAGAATCACCTCGGCTATCCAAATATTTAAAATTTGGCGCGAGTCCTGGGCCACCCTGTATAGGTCGTTTTTGTTTTTCATGGCTACCATGGCTGTTGTACCATTTTTTCGTTTTACAACTGCCTGGTTTTTATCAAAAATTACCGTAAAACCGTTTTTCGTGATTTGCGGGACCGATATTAAATTATTTTTCAGCTCGGGTACGAATAGCACATTCGTTAGCTTTACTTTATTTGCGTTATTATTTTCTAATCTTACATCTATTACGGCTTCGCCGACGCCATGCGATTTTATCCATTGATCGGATGCTGTATAAACGTTCGACACTATGTTCTCGTCGAGTACGCGAAATCTTTGTTTCTCATTCGACATGTGTTTCGTAGCCGCACTGTCTAAATACCAAATGCTTGATTTTTGCACTACCACTTCGCACGCAACGGCTGTCATAGCCTCTTTCGATTTTTTCGTTTCGCGTTTTTCGCTTTCGGACGTAACAATCGACGCCTCGGTGACCGATTTTTTCGCACTCGTAGCACTTACCGGTGAACTTTGATTCATTTTTCGTGACGTACTTCTTTTTATACACTCGCGGATTCGGTGATCTTGCCGTCTTCGTGTAGAATGCTTCTCCGCCGATGTCGCTTTTCTTCTCGAATCGACCGTCCCTTTCTGTTTGTCGAGCTTCTTCTTTGAGCAGCTTGGTTTTTAGGTTACTTACGCTGGGTATTTCGTCGCGAGATTCGATTGCCACCGTAAAATTTTCGAATTCTTCGGGTAGCGATCCGAGTAACATTATCGATTGCAGATCCTCTGGAATATTGATGCCCGCTTCCGCCAATTTTTCGGCGTTATTCGTGAAGTCGTTAATGTATGTGGCCATCGGTATTTCCGGATCCTTTTTCATCCTGTACAATTGCTTGTACAGCGTCGCTTTACGTACAGGTCCGTTAGACTCGTAAATGCGTTCGAGTTCTATCCAAGCAGCATGGGACGTATCTGCCCGTTTGATGTGGTTTAGTTGACCACGTGTTACACTGAGCATAATTGTTGCTAATGCTTTCTGGTCTTGTTTTGTCCATTCTATTTGGTTCGCTTCTGTTTTCGCTTCTTCGCCATTTACGTATGGCCATAATTCATTGCATATTAGTAGGCTTCTCATCTGCAATTTCCATGACTCGTAATTTTCATCGTTAAGCTTCTCGATACTTTGAACGGCGTTCCACGTGGCCATGTTCGTATATTTTTTTTTCCAACCTTACTTTTTTGCGAATACTTTCCCCGCCTAGTTTTTACCTTCAAATTTTCTTTGCCGTAATTCACACGTAGCCTGGGCCCATAACCTGTCAGTTTGGGTGTCTTGGGCGTGGTAACAATTAAACACACCGGGTTTGTAATTATATAAATGTATTTATTGTAGCACGATGCTTCTGTGCGTACAGGCGCGAAAACGAAACTACAACGAACTAATAAAACAAACGAACGCTAAATACAAGCTCGGCTATCTGCGCCACGAGGGCAGCACGCATCCAGATACAGTAATGTCTCCATATAACCGAAAAAGATGTATACGATATAACCGAAGAGTTCATCCCCACTACTGGGGGGTATACCTCTCGAGGGGTCCAAGAGTCGATTGTCAATTAATGTCACGTGATCCTGGATCGCGGGTATATTGGTGAGCTAATACTAATTCAACGATGAAAGTTAGCTATTTCTCATCGTTTTCTTATGAAACTTTTACACAGCACAGCTGACGTTTTTCTGATTAAAATGATACCAAACACGATATAATTTGGACTATATTTAGTAGCTTAATTAACTGTAAGAAGTTTCGACCGCAGAAAAGGATAGGTAGTGAAAAGAAAAGAGAAGCTGCGATCGTGGCATTCGGCAAAGATCAAAGGCCTAGTACACTGTTTAACATACCAAAGCAATACCAATATTTTTATTTTCAGTTCTTTTTTTATACAACATTTACCGATAAATTTGTGACATTTTTCTGATTAAAATGAGACCAAACACTACATAATTCGGAAAATATTTGGAAAATTCGGTGAAGATTGCTGCAGTAATATGGTACAGTAAATATGGTCCAAATTATATCGTGTTTGGTGTTATTTTAATCAGAAAAATGTCACAAACCTGTTGGATAAAGTTTTATAAGAAAAAAATAAAAAATAAAAAAGTTTCATCGTTGCATTAGTATTGTTTCACCGATACGCTGCGTTTTGTTTTGGCTTGGCTGCTCGGTCCTTTTTCTTTACTCGCTGTCCTTTTCTACGTTGGACGCTGTCGGCAAATTTCAAACAATGTTGGAAGTATACGATATAACCGAACGTTAAGTCCCGAGGCTTTCGGTTATATGGAGACATTACTGTACATCCATCGATTATTCTAACAAAAACATAGAAGGAAATCATAAGTCCTCTAGTGCACTGCGCATGCACCACCATGTGTGATGCGTGCGTAAGAATCGTTGTTCCGACTTGAATATACTCCAACAGAAATGAAAAGTAAAAATAATTCGGTTTCTTAATAATAACAGTAAGTAAGCCAAAACATCTGCTATCCATATCAAGGCAGTACTGAACTAGTTCAGTTTCGATATTCAAACCTAACGTAGGACCTAACTTTCTGCCTAGAGTCTTGGACACCAAATGTTCAGGTGAGAAGTCGGTATTGTTCACGTAACTTTCAAGAGTTCTTTTAGGGACAGCCAAATGTTTTGCAGCCGATTTATAGCCTATAGTGCATTCTCTAACGGCTTTAACCGCCAATATCATCTGGTTTTTGTCCCATTGTTTCCGTCTTTTAACGGAATCCACCTAAAACAAAATTGGGAGCGTAATATGAGACCGGTCTCATAATAGGAACTTCCTAGGGTCCCATATTGGGAAATAATAACATGATGACTATTAAATAGATTCAAGGTTGTGTCTTCATTATTTAATGGTAAAGGACTATGAAATCTTAAACATCATTGCATGCACGATACAACAGTATTTATGAAAATGATTATACACTTACCATTTTGGAAGTATCTGTAACTTAATGAAATACTTAGAAAAACTTTCAGTAATGTATTTCACAATACGATCTCTCCACATGTTTAGTTGCTTCTAACGCCAACGAGCGTACAACACAAATAACAAACGCTTAGTTACGGAACAAAACAGTACAGCTACAATACATTCAAGAGTTTTTTATCGGAAATAAGCAGGGGTCTCATATTAGGAGAGGTCTTTTATTAGGCTACTTTACCCTACGGGGTGGCCCAGAACTCAGGCAGTATCCGGAAATGGGGGGGGGGGGGGGGCTTGTTGCTGAGGTGATTCTGAAACACTTTTTTCTTGACCAAAATATTGTTTGAAGCTTCGTTTTTGAGTTATTAACAAAAAACATTAACTAACGAGAGCGCCCGTAGAGCGCCCACTCAGGTTCAACTGCGCGCGGTCGTGATCGGGTGCATCGAGGGGCAACTTACGGCAAATGAATAATGTGTAATTATTCGTTATTCATAAATAACAATTTAATTAACAAGCCGTTTAATAACCGTTCAATACTTTTATTCGTTATCCGAAATGAATAAAGTGTTTTATTAATATCGAAAAATGTGTTCTGATAATTAATGTTAGAAAAGTAATAATAAACTTACCCTTTCGTCCACGAAGTAAATTGCTTCGACGAAAGTGGGTCCTTGGAACTTGGTCATCTTACCGATCGCGACCTATCTTAACAATTCGTCTCGAGCGGTTCATTTGCCGGTGCTTTTAACAGTTCGTGCCTGACTCTTGGATTGTGGACACCCGTTATTAATTGGTCCTTTAGTTGACTGTTTATTTCGGTGCTCCCGTACTGGCATTTCTGTGCGAGCGTTCTCAACACGGTCATAAAATCTTGTATTGCCTCGTCGCTACCTTGTTTAAGTGCTCGGAACGTGAATCTCTGTATCTGCTGATTCGGTTTACGGTACTATGAGCTGTACTATGCTGTAGTAGCTGTAGTAGTATGAGCTGTACATTTTTTAACCCCAAAACAATAAAATTGCCACAATGGGAAATATTGTTGATCAATAGATGAATGCAGGAGTGGAAGGTCCAGTAAAATAGAGAAAATCTCGCGTTGAATGGGAGATACTTTATTTAATAGACACTGTTGGCTTGTATAAGGTTTGTATAAGACTAACTGAAACTGGGCCCATGTGACCCTCGCTGGTGTAACGCCCAGATAACGCATAAAAATGTAAACACCCTAGGTCATGTAGGTCAACATCACCCCAACTTTGGTACTTGAGAAATCCCTCCTCCACTAACAAACCCAAAAACTGTAAGCCCAAATTGTAAGCCCAAACCAAAAACTGTACTATAAAAGATCCCTAAAATAAAGAACGACGTTCAGTCTTTTTCACAAAGTTAAACTTGAAAGTTCGTTTTATGTGTACCTATTACGTTGCTTCTGCGGAGACGTGACACTGGCGACGCGTCGGTGCTTGCCGCGCACCGCCAATACATGACATAGACAAATTTTTTAATTTTCTTTTTTATTGAGGCAATTTTATTGTTAATGAGAGACGCAATTTTTTATTCATATTCAATTAATAATTATATTAGTAACTGTTTCAGTAATATAGAAAATTTCTGCAATAAAAGAGTACGATAAAAGAAAGAAACATCAGAATGATGTAAAAACGTAAAGAAAGAGAAGAATAAATCTCAGAAGTTGTTCTATCTGTATTTCTGAGAAAGTTGAATATTACTAAAATGGATAAAATGTTTCAATGGGTGACAGTGGCCAGATGGCTCTACGATTGGGGGTCTGAGGTAACTAACAAGATCATGGTATCCAAATTCGTTACGACATTTAACGGAAAGTAGTAGACAAAAATTACTTTTGCGAAAATAACTTCATAAATATAACAATCTAGTTTACACCCATGTTTTACAACATTCATACGTTTTGAGTTTATACATCTCAAATAGTCAGCGAAAATCACAAACATTTATTTAGCCTCGATGAACACCGATCTCGGCGTATTTTTAAAATCGTAAAGAATAAATCACTGTATAATATTCGTTATTGTTTCTGTATTTAAAAAGGTAATGTGTAAGAGACAAGTTTGGTAGATTCTGTACACATGTCGATTTAAACTTTTGTCGTTATTTGCATATAATTTCTTATAAAGAATCAGTTTTCGCAATATCCTGGATGCGTTGTGCTAATAATTTTTTACTAATAATTATTAATAGAAATGAATTATTTTTTGCGCAACGATTCCAGGATATTATTACTCGCAATCTGTGCAATTAAAAACTTATGTTCACAGAAACAAATGAACAGTTGAAGAGTATGTATTATAACGTAACACCTCCCCCCCCAGAGAGGAATCTTAGCCGAGCTAAGATCTCCCTAAGCGGAGTCTTTGGTTTGAATTTGAATAAAATATAATTTTCAGGGTTTAGGGTGGACGGGGCTTCCTTGAGCTGTTGCTTGACGCTGTGTGAGTGATGTCTATGAAGTTGTATTATTGCTTCGTTGACTTTTCCAGTGCTTGTGCGGCCCAAATAGGAAGATTGGCTGAATGGTTCAGCGTTGTTCTGATGTATGGTTTATTGTGTGACTGTGGATAACTGTTTTGGTTCGTGGTTGTTGAGCGCAGGGACAGGTAGCACCGATCATACCTGCGCTGAAGTATGGAATTTGGTTTTCCATCATTCGTTGGTCTTGCTGACTTCCAGAATATTTGGTAAGTCTTAATCTTGATTATATAGATTACTTGTCCGAAAGAATTTCTTCTTTTCTTGAACCTTTTATTTTAAACAGTGGCCGTAATTGTTACATTTGAATACTGTAGCCTATGGTGGCTTGATGATTCTTGTTGTTCGTATATTACTTTCCTGCAGGGCGTAGCACTTGAGCATTGAATAAGAATCTTCAGAAGTAGTAGGCCTCGGTGTTGGATTTGAAGGTATTCGGGGAAGAAGTTAATAAAAATAGGAGTAATTGAATTGATTCGTCGGTTACGTGCTCCGTTGCCTATTGTCTTTTCTTACAAGGTTTTAACTTATTGCTATGCACGATCTTATCTCTATTATTAATTCTAAGTCTTACATTTCTATTATCAAAGGTTTCCAGTATTACATGTGGTCCTGTATACTGATCTGAGAATTTACCCCTCGATGGTTCCTTTAGGAGATAAACGCAATCCCCTGCAGAGAATTGTTGGATATTAAGTTTCCGGTCATAGTAAACCTTCGATTTAGCTTTAGCATCGTTTAAATTTTCCTTTGCTTTTGATTGTATTTCAGTTATCTTTGCGTTTAGTTCCCGTAGGTAATACGCATACGTCTCGTCATTAGTGTCCATCGGTGTAGGATCACTAGACGGTAAACGGGCTAAACGACCATATACGAGTTCATGCGGTGTGAATTGCGTACCCTCGTGAACGCTAGTGTTGTACGAAAACGTTGCCATGTCCAACCACTGATCCCAAGACTGTCGTTGGTTTATGAAATGCTTCAAATATTCGCTTAAGACGTGATGTGATCTTTCTATCGATCCATTACTCTGTGGATGAAAAGCGGTAGTTCGGCATTGTGTGATTTTGAAACGCTTCGTGACTGAGCGTATGAGACTATTTAGAAAATTAGACCCTTGGTCTGTTAGTATTGCTTTAGGAGCACCGAATTTACAGATAAATGAATTGATTAATGCGTCGGCTATATCTACAGCCGTTGTTTGTTTCAAAGGGATAGCAACGAAGAACTTTGTTAATAAATCTTGGATAGTTAGGATATGGGAATACCCGGATGGAGTGATGGGAAGTGGACCCACGACGTCCATAGATATTTTATCAAATGCAACGCCTGGAGTGTCGGTCAGAGTCATTGGCTGTCGTGTCTTCACGCGTGTTAATTTTTTTAATTGGCAGCTATCACAATTTTTGATAAAAATTTGTACATCTTTTTTCATATTGGGCCAAAAATATCTTTCCCTGATTTTTTTGTACGTTTTTGTCACACCTTTGTGTCCCGCAAATGCTGATGTGTGGTTTTCAGTAATGATATCTTGACGACTATCTTCGTGAGGAATTTTGACTATTCCCTGGCAAATGATAATTTTTATGTCTGAATCAAAAAAAATGGAAGTGAGTGTATCGCGAACGAACGTCCATGGAATAACGTCAATGCAGGATTTTGAGATACTTATGGTTTGTAATTGCAATTCTCTGGTTACGTCTAAAAGTGATTTCAGTCCCTCAACCACGTCCTTTCTGTCTGTTGTTGCGGTAAGGTCATTTTTAATGGGAATTATTATTAAATTAAACTTATTCATGGTGTGTATTTTAGCGCGTGATAGAATAGCGTCTGAGATTTTAGCTAACTTGCCTTGAGCTGCCAGCTCGTGTGCACCAGTGTCGACGGGATTTCCTTTCAAATCGGTAAAACATATCAAATTATCATTTCTCATTGTCAATTTGTCTCGTGTCTCGATGAACTGTCTTTGCCTTTGTCTGTATTCTTGACGGTCGATGTCTATTAAGGGTTCCGTCGATGTATCGGAAGTAGTAGAAGGTAGTGAAGGAGAAGATGACGACATTGGAACGCCCATGTTGCTTGGTTGAGATGAAGAAGTAGATATAGCGTCTGATCTGTCGAACGGAATGGGCGAAGGATATGCGGTTTGTGATTGGTCGTTCGGTTGCTGTGGAGAGAGAGAACATTGTGGGTTGTTCTCGGAATTTTGGATTTCATACGAAATATTTAGTAGATTGTCCTGAGTATCCTGAGGGTTGTATAATGATTCGTCGCTGTCGACTTGCAATGGTAAAATTTGTACAGGGTTTCTAGAAAGAGCGTCAGCATTTTTATTCGTTTTACCTGTTTTGTAAATAATTTTGTATTCGTATTCCGCGAGTTTTAATCTCCACCTTAGTAATCTCGAAGTAGGATCGCGTACTGAATGCATCCATACCAATGGCTTGTGATCAGTGATCAACTGGAATTCTCTACCGTAGACGTAAGGACGAAAATAGTTTACGCAATATATAATCGCTAGACATTCTTTTTCAATCGTGGAATAGTTTAGCTCTGCGCCCGTTAATAATCTTGATGTGTACGCTATTGGGGGATCCTGACCAGGGAGACCTTGGCTCAGAATACCGCCTATTGCATAATTCGAAGCGTCGGTTGTGATATTGAATTGTTTCGCGAAGTCTGGGTAGTGTAACAATGGTTCTGAACAAAGGATTTCTTTTAATTCGCAGAAGGCCCTATCGTGGTCCTCTGACCATACGAACGGTTCATCTTTCTTTAACAGGTTAGTAAGTGGTTTAGCAATGTTTGAAAATTTGGGAATAAAACGTCTATAATAACCGGCTAGTCCCAAAAATTCGCGGATATTTCGTATTTTCATTGGTTTTGGAAATTTTTGTACCGCTCGTATTTTCATTGGATCTGGTTTTACGCCGTTGTTGCTTATTATATGGCCTAGATATGTGACTTCTTTATGTAAGAAACCGCACTTGTCCGGCTGTAATCGGAGGTTCGCTTCGCGCAGTCGCTGTGTTAATTTTTTGAATTTAATTTCGTGTTCCCTTATTGAACTAGCATACAACACGATATCGTCCAAGTACACGAACATTTCTGTGCCCTGAAGGCCAGTTAAAACGGAATCCATGAGTCGCTGGAAAGTCGCTGGAGCGTTACGCAATCCGAATGGCATTCGCGTGAACTCGTAATGGCCGTGTGGCGTAGAGAATGCAGTTTTCGCGGAATCCGCTTCGTGCATTCCAATCTGGTGGAAACCGCTCGCCAAATCGAACACGCTAAAATATTTAGCACTGCCCAGCTGATCAAAAATCTCCGTGATGTTGGGTAATGGATATGCATCGGCGATCGATTTCTCATTCAACATGCGAAAATCGATAACCATGCGCCAATGTTTATTCCCCATTGAGTCGGGCTTTTTTGGAACTATCCATAATGGAGAGTTGTATGGAGAGGTTGAGGGTTTGATGATCTGGTTTGAGAGAAGCTCATCTACTTGTTTATTAATTTCCTGTTTATGAATATGAGGATATCGATATTGCTTAACATGAACAGGCGCGTTGTTGATCATTGGAATTTTGTGTTGAATTTTGTCAGTTTTCCCGAGTTTATCACCGGGGATATAGAAAAGGTCAGAATTTGCGTCGACTAGTTTGACTACTTCTTCGCGTTCTTCGTTATTGAGATGTGATAGATTTAAAAGATTTAGGATTTTCTCTACTCGCGACGATTCCCCATTGACACCTGTGGATTTAGTAGATTTAGAATAAGATACAGAGGATTTAGTAATCGATTCAGAGGAGTTTGAAGATGTCATGGATAGAATCGCTCGAGTAGGATCGTCTTTTGTTTCAACGATATTCACGTTTTCTAACGCGGCGATTGGGATTGGAATTGTGATTTCTTTGTTTGCGAATGGTATACGATTACCATGCCAGACAACACATTCTTGGGTGTAAAGAACATCTGCGGATCCTTCGTAAAACGCTGTTCCTAAAATGCCATCTGTTTCTATCGGAAACGAGGGTTGTACTACGTGAAATTTTATCTTGTTATTTAAAACATTGATTTCGACCGAACCTAACGTTTCAACGCAGCCCTCCGTTATTCCTGATAATTTAATTTTTTCTCCAACATTGATTAAAGTTTCGGGATCTATTGAGCTGATTTTAATTAGGTTGATTTCCGAGCCCGTATCTAGCATTAAATTTACAGATCCCTGAAAAACCAATGATTCTAATCTGATTTGCGGAACGAAGGATTTTTTATTTAGTTTTACTGTGGCGATCTTGAGCTCTGTTCGATCGTAAACGTTTTTGCAGGCTGTGCGGTTAGGGTAGCCTCTCGGGTCTGACCTGCTTGAACCGAGAGGGTCTGTGCGTTTCCCGGCTGCTGTCTACTGTTATTGTATTGTCTTTTACGACATTCATGTATTTCGTGCCCGGGGTTTTTACAATACTTGCAGATTTTTTTCTCGCGATTATGGTTCGTATTTCTGAAATTTTCCGGCCGCGAGTTTGTGAAATTATTGTCCTGGTTACTCCACTGGTTCCTTTGTGGATTCTTCACCCAGCAATTATCTCGCGAATGTTCCGGTCGTTGACATTTTGTGCAAAATTCGGAGGAACCAGGCAAAGGTTGGGATGGCTTTCGGAATGTTTGTTGGTTCGAGAATGGACGATTATTGTATCTCTCGCGATCTTTTTCGTGTCTTTTGAATAACTCCTTCGCGAGCGAATATGCATCTGATAAGTTTGGCAATTGTTCGAACGGCATTTGATGTCGTATTTCTGGAATTAGCCCGTCGCGGAAGCACCTGAGCGTTAAGCTATCTATTTCATTGAGATTGGGGTGTGGCGGCGACGGCTTTTTACAGCGCTCGCAATCGTTTATTGCGACGCGAATGCTTTGACGCGGCCGATATAGTCGAGAATGTGTTCATTCTGTCGTTGGTAAATGTTAGTCAACTCGGCGCGGTAGTGGTCGATGGATTTTGTCGGACCGAACGCGTCGCGTAGGGTATCGCAGAGTTGCGATATAGTATTACAGCCTTCGTCTTCGACGGCTAAATATGCTCTACCCTTCAATCTATTAGTGATCAACCGTGTGAGTGTAGTTTCGAAATGTGGAGGAATCAAGTCTTTGGAACGTTTGCATGCGCGAATAAAATTAAATACGGAGATATTTTGACCATCGAACGTTGGAACGGCACCGACGGCTTCACGTAATGTGAAGTTTGTTGGTTGAATTTCTGCGAGTGTTTCGATCTCCACAATTTCTGGAACGGTATCGCGGCTTGTTGTGGCTTGAGGGAATATTTCTTTTGTTTCGCGACTCGTTGTGGGCTGGAAAGAGGCGTACTCGGATTTGCGCAATGTTTCTATCTCGCGGTGCATTGCGGATAATTGATCGAGGAGATCTTTGTTTGCAGAATTTTGCATCTCCAATTCCTTTTTGGTGTTTTCGAAATCAATTTGTTGCGATTGAAGTTTCGCGACTTCATCATTAACTCCCCTTTCGCGTGATTTTAATTGTTTCTGCATTTCCAACAGATCGGTCTCTGAGGGAATCGACTGCAGACTGTGCGGTGAAGGGATCACTGTTGTTTTGTATAACCATATATTTTTGTTTACAAATAACCCTGCATCTATATTTAACAACCGCATTGTTTTATTACATGGATGTGCATATTTTTTACATAAATCGAATCTGTCTTAATTCTGCGCAATGAAGTATGGAAGTAAAGTGGCCGAAAAATCATATACATATGTAGTTTTATATGCATAATGATATATGTATGTATAATGCATACGCAAAACATTCATGTATACTTATTTTAAGAAGTGAAATTTTATTCACATAGCAGTATGCAAAAATGGGAGATAAACATATATGTAATGGCTTTTGGATATCTATTTTCTTATGAACTATCTAATTGTCAACAGCGTTGATATACAATACAAATGATAAGCATATTACTTTAAATGGATTTGTATTTTTATATATTTTTTACATCAATTCATTCTTTTGAATATTTTGTGTTTATTATGTAGGTATGTTAATATTTAACGGGTAAACTCAAACTCTTTATTTGAAATTTAACACATTTTAACTTATTTAAAAGATTTGATTTAAGGACTAAAAAATAAATGATCCTATTTTAAAAAAGGACGCTATACGCGACACACGCATCTCATTGTCAAATTCATCGCCCCGATGTGATTTCGACTCAACTCGAGCCGAACCGCAATGCATCGCGCGACCAGGCACCGTAGCTCAATTTTTCTACCGAAACGTTGACCGAGAAATAATTTTCCTGATTCCCGGAAAGCATTTACATATATCCACGCAATCGCATGAGCCTGTCCCCAACATTACTTCAGTAAATAATAGTTCTTGAAGGGATCACTGTTCATGCGCAGAGGGCGCTCAAATCAGTGTCTGATTTCTGAGTTGGAATGGCCGTCACGTTGGGCCACGAAAGTCCGTAAGGTGACTTGTCAATTCCTATATCTCGTCTGTAGTCGAACCTACAAAAGAGTTTGCAGTGGCTCGATTCGAACCGATTCATTGTGCTGATGGTTATAATTATAACAGATATGGGAACATCGTGACAGAGATCTTGATACGTGCCGGCAACTATGCCTTACTGGTGTCTGTGTTCACGCATCACGTATTTACGTATGAATCGCCGTTCGTGGTGTGAAATTATAACTTACATTTACCGACTGATTTGTGTTTTTATCGACCCTGACGATATCATCGTCAAATTAACTAAAAAATAAACTAAAATAAAATTCTTACGTCCGGTACGTGTAAATCATAATGCTGTTGCTCCGCCTTCCCGAAGTGATAGATTGTGAAAAATCGATTTTCTGTGATCTTGTGCTAGTTCAAGGAAGCTGGGTGGGGTGTTTTAGCAGTGAATAAACTATTAATTCGTTTAATATTTGCTAACTGTGAAATGTGTCAAGACGCCTGCAGCCATCTTGTTTCCTACGTCGGCGTCTGTCTCCAGCTTGCCAGTTTAAGAAATACTGTTCTTCTCAATAAATGGTGTTTACTGGGGTTCAAACGTAAGTCCCCGACTGTGGTGAAGTTTACCCGTTTGTTATATCCCCGAAAGTTTCATTAATGGAATTATTGAGACGGGGATTATAAAATTAGAAATCGGGTCTCTCTGCTTCGCATGGCGTATACGTGCATGCTTACCTTTATTTGTGTGAGTGCACGAACACAGGTCATGTCGCTTGGAGTCGGCCTCCTTAAATTCACGCAAATGTGACCTTTTTAGCCTTTATGTGAACTTTTTTAGTAAGAATTGTCGGTGTCTGTATGGCACACATCCTTGACAATGGATCCGCAACAACGTTGTCATGCCCACTGGCATGCACAATTTCCGTGGTATGTTGTGAAATCACGTTCAACTGTCGAAGTTGTCTAGGAGTTGCTTTATCCAATCGTTGTAAAATAGCATAAACCAGCGGTTTATGATCCGTCTGAATAACAAACTGTCTATTCTCTAATATATGTTTAAAGTATTTGATGGCTGCAAATATTGCCAACGGCTTTCTACCTTTCTTCAGCCTTACACAAGTTTCTTGAAAAGAATTCAATAGGTTTCCATACATTATTGTCACATTGTTCTAAAGCAGCTCCTATGGCCACATTAGAAGCATCTGTTATTAAAATACTCGGTGCTGCTGGTGCAATATAAGCCATTAAAGCTGTAGATGCCACACTGGTTTTGCAGGCTAAAAATACTTCCGTCGCTTCTGGATTGCAACTTATTTTCGTCTTGTCATATCGACTGTTTCAAATATTCGTTCGACGGAACCAGTTGTTCCGCAAGACCTGGAAGGCACTGTCGATAGTAATTTACAACGCCCAAAAAACGGCGGAGTTCCAAAATTGTCTGAGGTTTGGGAAACGTTTTAATAACAACGCGTTCTTGAAGAGGTACCCATACCCATACCCGTCTCGATACCCATTACTGCTAATATGGTAACCAAGAAAATCGATCTACGATTGTCCCAAGTTGCATTTCGCTGTATTAATTGTTAATTTGTTCCCTTTTAACCCCTTGAAAACAGTAGTTAAATGACTCGTGTGTTGGTCTTGAGATTCAGACATTATTAATATATCGTCCATATAACAGAAAACATAATCTAAATCTCGGAAATTAGAATCTATATATCGCTGAAACATTTGTGTTGCATTTCTTAAACCAAACGGCATGACAGTGTATTCAAATAACACAAAAGGTGTCGTGATTGCTGTCTTAATATTATCTGCCGAGTTCATGGGTATCGGTACGATGAGTTTGTGGGATATCGTGTCAGGGTAAGAAATAACTCTCCACCCAATACTTAGTACAAACTTTTAATTAACTCGTTCAACTCTGCTTACACACTACGGTTTTGCCTTACACCTAAGGCGGGGACGTGGCGCCGGCTTATCGCCGCCACATAACCCCCCCGCCAGTGATTGATCTAATCACGAAATTTGCAATCGGTCCGGGAATCGCACTCCTTTTCCGGACCGCGTAACACGTACGCTCGGATCTGCTGTAGTCAGGATGGGAGACGGCAGCGCCGGCTCCTGCAACGTTGGTGAAGGCCGGGCGAACCGCCCCGTGCTCTCGATCGGCGTGGTTGCCGATGGTTCTTCGGGCTGCCCAGGTGACGCTGGTCCCGCTGCCCCGGGCGTTGGCGGTGCTGGATCCGCGGCCAGCAAATACGCTGGCTTCAGGCGATCCACAGTAACCGTGACTGGCTTCCCCCGAATGCTCAGCGAAAAGGTCCGAGTACCTCAGCTGAGGACCTGGTACGGTCCGTCGTATGGTGGCTGGAGGATCCCTCGGATGGTGTCGTTCCGCAGAAAAACATACTCCGCCACCGCAAGGTCCTTAAAAACAAATATCCGCCTCGACGAGTGGTTGCTGCCAGGTGTCGGGGCAAGGGTGGCGAAATACTCGCGCAACCTCCCGACGAAATCCCTTGGCAGCGGCTGCGAATTTCCGCCCTGTGGTGTCAGGAATTCTCCTGGCAGACGCAGTGTCTCGCCGTAGACCAGCTCCGCTGCGGTGGATCGCAAATCTTCCCTCCAGGCTGCGCGGATGCCCAGCAAAACGGTGGGAAGTACTTCCGTCCAACGGACGTTCTGCTGACAGCGGATTGCTGCCTTAAATTGGCGGTGGAATCTTTCCACCATCCAGTTTGCTGCCGGGTGATAGGCCGTCGTCCGCCAGTGTGTTGCCCCTGTTAACTGGGGCAATGCTTTAAACAAATGCGACTCGAATTGCCTGCCCTGGTCGGTGGTTATACGCAGTGGGGTTCCGAACCGGGACACCCAACCGTCGTAAAAAGTTCGAGCCACGGTCGCGGCCTCTTGGTCCCTAATCGGAAAAGCCTCAGGCCAACGCGTAAAGCAGTCGACACATGTTAGGCAATACCTAAAACCCTCTGAAACCGGAAGAATAACAGTGTCTATATGCACGTGTTCGAATCTTCCGGATGGTCCGTCGGAACTTCCCGGCGGTGCCAAAACGTGTCTGCTCGTCTTAGCTCGTTGGCACGGTACGCAACCACGAGCCCAACTCCGGCAGTCAACTTTAACCGACGGCCAAACGAATCGTTCCGTCACCAACTTCACCGTCGCATTAATCCCTGGGTGCGCGAGGCGATGCACCGAATCGAATGCGCCTCGTCTGAACGGCCCTGTGACAAACGGTCGAATGACCCCGGATGACACGTCACAGACCACTTCGATGCCCGTACCGGGCAACCGTATCCGTTCGAACCGCAAATTGTTCCGAACATCCCCCCGCACGTACGCTTGTAGCTCCGCGTCGTGCTGCTGAGATTCGGTCAAATCGGCATAGCTGAAGGATTCTGTGACCTCCTCCAACCTCGACAGTGCGTCGGCGACCACATTATCCTTACCGGCGATGTGGCGAATGTCGGTGGTGAATTGCCCGATGAAATCCAGGTACCTGAATTGCCTGGGAGAACATTTCTCGGGCTTTTGCTGGAAAACGAAAGTTATCGGCTTGTGGTCCGTGTAAACTGCGAAGGTTCGCCCCTCCACCATGTGCCTGAAATGCTTGACCGCCATGTAGATTGCCAACATCTCTCGATCGTACGCGCCGTAATTCCGTTCCGTGGGGCTGAGCTTTTTGGAGAAAAATGCCAACGGCTGCCAGTTCACCCCGATACGCTGCTGCAGCGCAGCTCCGACGGCAAAATCGGACGCATCGCAGAACAAACCGAGCGGCACTCTGTCCCGCGGGTGCGTTAACAACGCTGTCTGCCTCAGACTTTCCTTAGCTTCGACGAATGCTGCAACGGCTTCGTCGGTCCATGCCACCTTAACGTTACCCTTGGCCTTGTCGTGCAAAAGGTTATTGAGCGGGTCTTGCACCTGAGCAGCCCTGGGCATGAAACGTCTGTAAAAGTTTAACATACCCAGGAACTGCCTCAACTGCTTCGCGGTGGTCAGCTGCGGTAGTTCGCAATTGCTTCCACCTTGGATGCGAACGGGCGAGTGCCGTCGGCTGACACGGTGTATCCCATAAATTTGACCTGCGCTTGTCCGAAATTGCACTTCGCCGCGTTGATTGTTACGCCGTACTTGTTCAACCGCGCGAATACCTCTTCCAAGTGGCGCATGTGCTCCTCATCGTTCGAAGATGCCACCAATATGTCGTCGATGTACGCGTACACGAAATCCAACCCGCGTAGAACTTCATCGATGAAACGCTGAAACGTCTGCGCCGCGTTCCGCAACCCGAACGACATACAGGGAAACTCGAATAGCCCGAAGGGAGTCGTTATCACGGTTTTGGCAATGTCCTCCGCGGCCACCGGAACTTGATTGTATGCACGCACCAAGTGTAACGTCGAAAACATTGTTTTCCCGTGAAGCGCGTGAGCGAAATCCTCAATATGCTACACAGGATACCTATCCGGCACTGTTCGGCTTGGGGGGGGGGGGGGGGGCAGAATGATATCGCGAACTTCCGCCGCATATTCGGGTTTAAGTGTCCCTAGAACGTACCTGAACTTTGTAATTTCGGTTGTCACTCCGATCGCGTCAAGACTACGTTCGACCATACCGAACCACAGTTCGGGGTCGGTCGGTGAAAACTCCGGTATACGCACTGCGACGCGATTGACCGCGGGCGCGTTAGCCCCTGCCGGGGACTGCTCGGATGGCGTTGACATCGTCTCATGCACTCGATGCAACCCTCACGAAAGAGAAAAGAAAACGGACGATATATAATCGCGAAATCTGCACTGTTCACTCCCGTAGAGATCACGTCGGGGTCACCAATGTGGTACATGGTGACAGGGAATGGAATAACTTCCCATTCAATGCTTGGAACAAACTTTTATTGTACTCCTTGAACTCTGCTCACACACTGACTCTCGCACGCATCATTCGCTCCATATATTCTCTCACTTGCAGCTTCTCTCTCGTTCTATCCCTCATTCGTTCTCACTCATTCGGACCCACACCGACACACAACCCTTGCCACGTGTCACAGGTCGACAACAGGTTACCATGCACTCAAAGCTTCTCGTGCATTCCCAGAAAGCATTCGCTCTTTCCTAGAAATAAACATTCGTTCGACGTCTCCACTAACACTTCTCATTCGCACCTCATGCTACATTCGATACTTCCAGTCACACTATGGTTTTGCCTTAAACCTAATTCGGGGACGCACAGTGGTGCCATTTCTGAAAAAGCTGGCCAAAATTCGTAATTTCTCACGGTTTTCATAAAAATGGATATTTTTATGTTTTTGGGGTTGTTAGTCGTCTATAATCTTAGACACATCAGTATTATTATTAATTATTATTAATTATTATTTATTTATTATAATTTATTTACTTATTTATTATTATTGTAATAGTGTTTTCGGTAGATTTTTGTATCTCATATTCAATTTTCCATATTCAAACCTTTGCACGAGATATCGCCACTATGCTCTAGAGGGACAGACCGTAAATGCCCCTACTAGGATACTTTAAAATTAAATATCTCAAATTGGCGCAAAAAGGCGCAAACTTTCTCAACTGGATATCATAGTGTACATGCCACTTTATATCAAGAAACTTGTCGCAGCGTGAATTACGGTGAATAACATGTTTGTTTTCCTTCCGATTCATTAAGATCTAGGTAATATTTATGATATATTGAGAACGGAATTACAAGGATAAATTCAAAGATATGTTACTTTATTTCTGTGGAAAATGGATGTCTATAACACCTACTTTAATGATAAAATGTTTCATATATAAATTTTTATAAGATAAACTTTCCCTTACGCACTTTATAAGCTCCAATTTTCAAGATATGCAGGAGCATGAAATTTCATCAACTTTGACGGCCTATATCTCAGTAACCAATCAATATATTTAAAAAATTCAAGCGGCATTTGATGCATTGATATATATACAATAAATCTGCTACACTAAAAAACCGCTGCTATATACTTCAAAAATTGAATTTTGGCCAGGTTTTTGGGAAATGGCACCACTGTGGGACGTGGCGCCGGCTTATCGCCGCCACACTACCATTTTCCGAATAACTTGAAAAATTCGGTTGACATACTTTTAGTTAAGGTTTGTAACGTCGATATATCTATACTAGTTCACGCTTGCCATTATAGTCAGGAAAATCGGTGATGAAGGAGTGATGTCAGGCTTGCATTCAATACTGGACGAGGATAAGATTAAGAGCTTTATTCGTATAAGTCTTTCACACGGGATGGTTTGTCTTGCCGACGTCGCTCGTCAGTTGCCATCCAAGAACTACTCAAAACAGTCAACAATCGTCTCCCCGGTCACGTGCCTAACCGCTATTCCGTCGCGCGCACGCCATCGCCGATCGCTTGTTTTTTGTTATATGGCACGGCCCATGCTTTTACCTCCACGCAACAATCGCTCGAAACGGTCGACCGACTGCCCGATCGACACCATCGATATCAAATGCCTACACCTTATACTATCTTTTAGTTCTGCAATTGTAACAAATTGGTTTCCATTTCGGTACACCTTGTGAGCCAGTATTTCCCAAAGGTTTCCTATGGGGTTGAGGTCTGGAGAACGAGCGGGCCACTACATTAACTGGATATTCTTTTTGTGAAACCATTCCTTGCTTACTCTTGAAGTGCGAATGGCTGCGTTATCCTGTTGAAATATCAACTCATACGAACCCACTTCTTCCATGAACGGAATCAAAAGCTCCAGAAGTTCTGTGTACTTTTCAGAATTCACTTTCGTCGATAACCATTATGTCGACGTGTTTGCGGGGAAGCAAAATGCGGCCCAGATCATGACACTTCAACCGCCAAAATATCCAATCATAGCAATGTCATGTGGTTTACTTAGAACATTCCAATAATACTTAAAATCATCAGTCCTACCCAATCTAACCAATAGTAGTTGATTCAAATACTCCTGCCGCTAACATGAGCCCACAACTCTTTTTCGTCCAGTTTTATCTCGTTGTTGTACAGTGCCAGAAGTTCATGGAACGTCGGCATTGTTGGAGACCTATGCAGCATGCTTTCTATTGCTAATTTACTAGAGAAATGTCTCATCACTTGAACATTGGTTGATCGACTTCTAATTATTGGAAGACAAAGTTCCTCTCCCAATTGGCGTAAAAATATTCGGCGATTATTGGATTTGTTAGGCAACATATTCTTATTAGAGATATATATGATGTATGAGGCAAGAGCAGCAATATCAATTATGTTATAAAAAAATGCTAATGGCCATCTGTTAGTACGTCTTTGTGTACTGTATCGTCCCAACATTTGATCCATCATGTCGACACCAGATTTTGTTTTATTATAGAAGTGGACTATTGCTGGTTTCCTCTTTGGCCCAGAAACAACATTATCATTGTGCATTGTGGATAGTAATACAACAACCTTTTCTTTTTTTGGCACATACGAACATATTGTAGAATTTTGGTTGTGACCAAATAAAGTTGAATACTGTTCACGCGATTTTGGTGATGACATTTCTTTTGGAATATATTTTTTATTTTTTCTCAGTGTACCCACGATTGTCAGTTTCCACGATAAAACGTGTCTAGCTAAGGGAAGGGTAGTAAAAAAATTATCTAATGTAATATTTCGCCCAGATCCTTTATACGGAACAACTAAGTCTTTTACTACCCGTTCACCTTGATTTTTTTCACGACCTGAGAAACTTTCCCAGTATAAATTTGACCCGATAATGGGTAATAATTTTAAGCATCACATACCCACCATACCTTGATTCCATACTTGGCTGGTTTTGACGGCATGTACTGTGTAAATCTGGTTCTACCTCTGTAAGGGAAGAGTTGTTCGTCCACAGTCAAATTCGCCGATGGTTTGTAGGCTTTTGCTAAATTTCAATTTAACATTGTCCACACATCTCGTATGGGAGCTGCTTTATCATTGGTTATACGTTCGGCTCGAGTATTTTCATTATCAAAGCGAATAAATCGTAAAATGTTACGAAATCTATTCTGACCCATGGCTGCTCGGTACAATGGATATGAACACGTCTTCCACATGTCGTCTAGATGATCAACGTTTGAATTATTTACGCCCATTGTAAGTAAAATTCCTATAAATGCCGACAACTCTTCCGTCGTTAAATTTTTCCAAGTTTTTAAATTTGTGGGATTACCGCGATTGTATTTTTCGTAAACAGTATTCGCTTTACGATTGGTATATCTGATAATGATGTCCATTATTTAAAATGAAAAAATAAAATTAAATGTTTCCTGAATCGTTAAAGTTGCTGTGGATTGACATGGACCACTCCTTTGTCTGATAATGTTATGTGATGGTACCTGATGTTGAAGTGACGGTTGTTTGTACCAAACTGTTCCATCTTTGGCGACAAAAGTACTTTCAATTGAATTACTAAGATTTTCCCCTTCTGAATCTGTATCTTCATCTTCTTCCGAGTCTGTGGTAATGAACATTTCATTTGTGTGATCTTCGGTAATGTTTTGGTCGTCGTCAGAAACTTCCTCGTTTACCGTTTGTGGTTGTGGCAACCAGTCTTCATCTTCATCACTACATAATGTATTATCGGAAAAGTCTTCTTCTCCCAATAGTGCAGTTAGATAAATATCTTTCTCTGCTTGTGATAGTCTAAATAAATATAGTACGAATACGTTTATTACGCTATTGTGATGTACTAAATTCATAATAGTTTTTGTTTTTAATGTAAACTTTATATTTACCTAGAAAATTCCTCAGTAGTTAGTTCTTCCATTTTTATATATAACTTTATATCTTTAAAAATAAACGATATTCCACAATAAAACAGTCGTAGAACAATATAACATACTATACAAAGTAAAACTCCACAGAAACTTTTAGTAAAATACGCGTCGTATTCGTACCAAGAACTGATTCAAACTGATGCAGTTTTTCGTTTCGCTCTCTAGATCACTTCATTGGGGCGTATACTTGTTTATGTATACAAGATAATGTTTCGTTCGCCGCTAGACCAAAAATCATCGTACCCGTGAAGAGTCAAATACCGTACGTCCACATACGAATAGCATAAAAGTTTGATCTTAACATTGAGTTATACTATTTTTTCAAGTAGTTGCTTCACTTAAACTGTTTAAAACAATACTTAGTATAAGATAGAAAAAAGAACTAAAAGTTATGGAAAAGCATGAAAGTAAAATTGTCACTTTATTTTTTATATATCGGTACCGAACGCTCGGGGTACCCGGGTACCCCGGTTATCCAACAACCATGAACAGTTTGGTTGCCCACATAAGGGTTAAGATGGCTTCTATTGCTATTAAAAGTGTATTGTACTCTTCATACGTGTAAATCAAACCTCTCATTGCTATGGCAAGGTGCCTTTTCCGAGGCGTCACTGAAACCGTGCAGGTCTATACTTCTAGTAATATTTCTTGGGTTTACATTTCTTGGGATCTTGATCTGATTTATCTTTGGTAGAGAGCTATAATTTCGGCACCATATTGCATAAAGTGATTGAGGTATCGACTCATCCTAGGATAGTTGCAGTTTCCACAACTCCTGCATAATTATTTTCGCGTTCATCATAATCGGACCGAGAAGGCCTAGGGGGGTCGTATATTCTGGCTATGTTCTCCTAACGATGTTCTCCTGCAGATTGGGCCCGGTTAATAGTTTATTGTTTAGCGAAGTACCCAACGACGTCTTGGCAGACCCGTCAAAGACGACGCGCAGTTTGGTTGTCAAACTGGTTGTTCGCACAACTGGCTGGTGCGGCAGATAGTATAGCTTTTGTGTGTCCATGATTGAGTCCCCTCTCACCAGAGTCATGTAACCCATTGCCTCGTAGTCGCTTAAGAACTTTACGTGCTCTCCTTTGAGATCAGGTTGTGCCCGCAATCTCCTTTCAGTGGAATACCGTCTGCTTATAGAGCACCGCGCTGCGAATCCCCCAGCCTGACAGCTGAGTCCATCGGCAACCGTAATACAAACCTTCCATCTGGTGCACGCTTAACTGTTTCGATATAATGCTGCTCGCATTGCGTTTCTTCTTTAGTAGGATATTGTTTAACACTTACTTCTTCCATCCTCCAGAATTTCTTCAAGGCTTGATTTAAGGTTAAACAACATGCGGCAACAGTCCGTTCTTGCGCTTTCTTTTTCATTTCTCCACCGAGCACCCAACCCAGCAGCGTTTTTTGAAGTATCGGTAACTCCTTACCCAGATCTGTCCTGCCCACGCAAAGCAACTGCCAGAACAACCCATCACCGATCAGTAGATCGATCGCGCATGGAGTGTCATAAGTAGGATCCGCTAAACGTATATCATTTGGTATGTTTAAAGCTTCAGAATTGAGTTGTAGCTGAGGCAATGGCTGTGTAATAGTTTCAAGTACCAGGCACTCTATTGTTACCTGATAATTATTAATGGTAGATTTTAATTTTACTTGGACTGATTCTCTAATATTTCCTATGCCTTGGTTTATGCCTACTATAGGAATGTGCATCCTCTTACTTGGTAAATTTAACTTGTTAGCAAATGTCTTTGTAATGAGATTGGATTGAGATCCTGGATACAGCAATACCCTGCATCTTCTTCGATTCCCTTGGGCGTCAAATAGGTATACTTGTGCCGTAGACAAGACTACCTGGGATTCGCTTTCACGGGCATGCGCTATGCTGGATGTATCTTGAGATGGAAGTTCGCAGCTGGTCCACTGTTTGTTTAACTTACATTGTTCTAGCGAGCAGTGCACAGTGGCCACAGAAATTGCCTTCGATTCCTCCTTTCCTGGTCTCGCTATTGCGCTCTCTCGTCCCGTGCTCTCTCAATACCCTCCTCTTTCGTCCCGTTAGAGTATGAGCTCTTTTCCATGTGCAGTAAAGTGTTGTGCTGTTTGGAACACTTTTTACATCTTGACTCTTTGCAATCTTTTGCATAATGTCCCTATCTCAGACAGTTAATGCATAACTGCCTTTTTATAGCCTCGCTCTGGCTTGAATGAACAGGTAACCTAGCGAATTCTTCGCATCTATAAATCAGATGTTGACCTTGGCAGTATGTATATGGGGGTTGCATAGCTGTTGCTAAGCTGACTCTTCTGTCTTCCTTGAGATTAGTAGACCTTGAATTGGTTTGCTTTGAACTCGCACCTTCAACGAGTTCCAGTGTATGACAACGGTTTGTTAGAAACTCAAGCCATTGATTCATTGTAGGCAAGCCTTCGTTTCCCTTATTTCCTATATCGATCTCCCAATCGCGCCTAGTGCGGAATTCTATTTTATTACTTAAAAGGTGAATCAAGATTGTATCCGACTGGTCTACTGGCTGTCCTAGAGACTTTAATGCCCTTAAATGCGTTTTGACGGTATCAATAAACTGGCGTAACAAATGTATGTTACCCTTTGGCACTGAAGTTAACTCGAATAGCTCCTTCATATGAGTATTGATTATTAATCTCTTGTTCTCGTATCGCTGAGTAAGTAAGCACCATCCTATCTCGTAGTTTTCTGTTGATGCCTCCAACGACTGTAAAACCTTGAGTGCTTCATCCTTAAGGGAGCTTCTTTAATATTGAAACTTTTGTATTTCCGTTAACTTCGAATTTTAGTGTATTAGTGAATTGAATGAATCTTTAAATAAAAGCCATTGGTCATAGTTACCGTTAAATTTAGGAAGCGTTAAAGTAGGTAGCTTTACATGTGTACTCATTTCCTCTTCTACTCGCTGTATGAGCGGTGGAGCTGAAGAGTTCTGAATGCCTGATTGTGTTTGTCGAGGTATCATTTGCCTAGCTTTACTTACAACCTCATAATATGCATCTTCAAATGCGCGTCGCTCTGCATCAAACTGCTGTTCTAAGATTTCTGCTGCTTCATCTCTCCAATCTGCACCTTCAGGTACAGTTTTTATGTTGGGTTTAAGAATGTACAGTCCACCAATTGTTGATTGCACAAACTTTAAGGTTTATTCTCGTAAATGCTTTTTCTCGGGACAGAGTGTCCCTTACAAAAAAAGACGCAATGTTCGTTACAAAGAGTGTCGCGCCACCTTCCGCTTTGGCGCAAATTACAATAGGTTTGCAATCTCTGACAACCTCATCCAATCGATAACAATTAGAAACTTAATCGGTAATAATAAAAAGCAGACAAATTTTGAGTGGAACTATGGAAATTTCGCGGACTAGAGTAATTCTGCGGTTGGCGCTCGCTACTGGGGACCGGCTGCGAGCGCTTATCGATTTTAGGTGAACTTTGGGTTCTTAGAAATTTCAGCTGAGCCGTCTACTGTGCAGGCACCGACATCGACGACCACAGAAAGGGACAGTGAGCGAAAGAAAGAGAGGAATGAGAAGTCGGGCGTCAGTAAAGGATTTAAAAGCCTTCGCATCGGTGAAACAACAATAATGCAACTATAAAACTTCTTTATTGTTAATTATTTCGTTCTGCAAATTTTATTAAAATATTGCTGAGGCTGTTGTGATTAAAATAACACCAAACGCGATATAATTTGGATCATATTTGCGTTGATAAATTACAAAAATGGATCCGTCCGAGCCGAGCATGAAACGCTTCCTTACGATTATTGGAAAGACTAGATTATGAGGAAATTTGATATTATATAATACACAGTTCAGTTTAATGAAAAATACTTTATTTAATATAGCAAGGTAAAGGCACGTCCTTATTCAAAGGAGAAACTCTAACGAATGAATATAGAAGAGAAGCGAGGAGCATTCGGGCCCTATCGGTCCGTCTCAACATAAACACTTTTGTATAAGCATTGGAATTCTATGCCCCAATATATTCTCAGAACTATAAGAGATAATTTTTGTTTAAGTGGGTCTTATACTATGCATAAAACCAACTACGATCCCTCCGGCCGAGGAGAAACGCTTTGCGATCGCTCAGAGTCGACGAGACACGCTTTTCGTTATCTCCGAGCCGAGGAGAAATGCTTTCGTACGAGCGTTCCAAGCGGAGGAGAAACGCTTTTCGATCGCTCCGAGTCGAGCGTGAAACGCTTTTGACCACCTGGTTTTTTCATTATCTGATTCTTTAAAAACATAAAAGCATACTACAATAATCATGGGTATCTTACAATACAATGGGCATACAATACAATACAGTTTAGCACTCTGTGAAAACGTTGATAATAAATCTCCGCGGTCAACCGGGTGGGTTGTTTATGACCGAAGCGAAAGTTCAGTCTTGGATTGACTTTTCCCGAATTGTTATTTTCGTGCACTAATCCTTTGAATAATTAACTGACGGAACAGATATACATTAAAGTAGAGACTTCAATACGTAATTAATATTTTTTGAAAGCCCCATTTCTTATTATCACTGCGGCCCCTCCACGTGTTTTTCCTGATGGGTGTTTGGTATCATAAATGGTGCAATACGGAAGTTTCATGTAACTTCTTGTGATGAAATTTGTTTCTGAAATCAGCACTATATCAATATTATTATTAAATAGGAATGTTTTGGTTTCAAGGGCCTGCTGTTGCAGTCCATTGGAGTTCCAAACTGCTATTTTCAACATCGCCATTTCTATTTTTTAGTTAAAGTGTTTGTTAGTAACTGTAACATGGATGTACTGTGCGTTCGCCGAGAGTTGGCGAGTGACAGAATATTGCTTTCTCACTCTGTTCCACTGAACACGTGGTCCACGGAGCACGTGGAGAGGTGGAACAGAGTGAGAAAGCAATATTCTGTCACTCGCCAACTCTCGGCGAACGCACAGTACTTTGCTGTGTTTGTTGGCTAAGTAATTTGTTTTGTTCAGATATCAGTTTTGCCAGCATTTCTGTGTTTTTAATGGAATGTATGAGGAGTTTCTTGATTTCTCCAGCGTCGCTGTTATTGGTATTTTGGCTCTGGTTGTTTAAGGATGATAAGTGACTAGTTACTTGTGCATAACTTCTGCTACCTAGAGTGTTAGTGTTTTTATTATCAGTGGTCGATATTGTTGCGAATTGTCTTAGTAAATTTAGGATTTGTGGGTTCGTGCGCCCGTGGAGCGCTTATGCGCTCTGCTCGTGGTAGAAAGTTAATAAAGAATAATAAGAAATGAACTAACAACTATTAAACTTGAAATTGAAACTTTATATGAATGAACGAATAAAACAATGAACGAATTAACAATTAATAACTTAATTAGATTTAAGACTGAATATACGTGCTATCACCTTTGTAGCTTGTGATAGAAATGAATGCTCGGAAGCTAACTTTCAATTCTTAAAATTAAAACATTTAACAGCATCGCTTTTCGCCAATTAGAATTAACGTTAGTTTAACAATTATATTAAAACTACTCCAATTGGCTATTATTTTGCTAATCGATAAATAATAAATTGTTTCTGCCATAGCAACGAAATTACTGACAGTTAATCAATTAATATCGAGTGCTTAACGCCAAAGCAATGCAATTGATGGCATTTAATCGATTAAACAAATTACTTCAGCCTTGCTTTGACTTTACATTATGGTATTTAAAATTCCGCGCGTGTTGATTCGCGCCACGCTCGGTAGAGGGAGATGGCAGGAGATTGAGGGTAGACGCAACAATATATAGTGTGCATTTGGTATTAGATCTGTTTCTGGAATATTGTTTTGGGAGTTTTGTATGTCATATGCTCTATTTCGAAGCGGTGGAAAGAGTTTTCGTTGCAACTTCACGTTGCAACAACTAATTTCACAGCCTTTGTAGCTGGCTGGGTAGTTACCATTGCAATTATAGCATTTCGCTGCATCTATTTTTCCTATCAGTGGGCAATTTGTTGTTAAATGATTTGTTGCACATTTGACACACACTGGAGTTTTATTGCAATAAGTTTTTGGGTTCCCGAATTGTTGACATCGTATGCCTTGTGGTGTGTCCAAATTATATTGCGATTGGTGCTATGTTAATCACAACAACCTCCGCATAAGAGGGCAAAGTTCGTCGTGGACACTATGTGATCACGGCCGGTCCCGAGCTGCGATCATTCCTGCAAATTAGAGAAATTACCGCACTTTGCGTGGTCTACGACGACTTCCCGTGTGTTCTATCGTTGGCTGTCCACGACCTCTTTTCACCCTTACAGTGTTGTCCTCTTTAACGTTTGTGTCTTCATCTGTACCATTGTATTCTTCATCGCTTTTATCTTCTTTCCATGCATTAAAATCAAGCGTAACCTGATCCGACGGCTGTTCTACAGTTTCTTCCTTATTAAAGTTTTCTTGAGGATCAATCTTTAGTGGAATTTCTTCCTTATCTGGATTTTCACTATATGCAAAGTCACATCACGACAGATTGTTATTTTGTCAGCGAAAGTATCTGAAAGGCCATAAGACCTTTTGATGTCTCATCGAAACCCACAAATCTTAATTCAGTAGCCTTCACATCCAATTTTCTACAGTTCCCTCGGAACATGAACATAAACCCTTGATACGAATATTTGGATATTTTTTTATTGGGTTTAATATTGTGTTACGAGTCGGACTGTGTAGCAGCACGAGAAGCCGGCGAGGGGCATGTTACCCACGAATATGGTTATCAGTTTGTTAGTGCGGACGAACCTGATGCCAAATCAGGGAGCCGCTGGGATAATTGTAAGCGAGGACGAATCCGATGTGAAGTTGTATCGGCGGGTACGTTGTTACTAATATGCAAGGATTACGGGGTAAGGATAGGTTTAACGAGTCTACTCAATTTATAAGTGAACGTATTCAGGTTTATATTCTGAATATCAGTATAAATACAAATGTTTCTGTCGCGTTGAAATAATATGAAACGTGTAAGTTAGCTAAGTATTTGCACGGTGGCAATGGCGATGCGGGGTCAGAGAGCCGCTTTTAGAATATACCGAAAGAACTTGAACCGGAGTAGCGGATTCTAACGGGTTAATCTGTGATTCGAGAGGTGCGCTAAGCCCAATCTCGCCGGATATAACTGGTTCTATACAAGTTTATATCAGTGTTTCCCAACCCTTTTTGTGCCATGCCCCACCTAAGCCTTTCTAAAAGTTTTATGCCCCCTATGTAACACATACATGTAGGATTGGGATATCGAGGGTGATGAATCGTGTCCGAATAAGCTCCGCAATTAAGTGTATGTATATAATTTATTAATAGTTAAACACGATATAAAAAGAATATAACAAGACGAAAGCCGAATGTCGCACTCTCCCCGTCGACCGCTAGACAAAGACTGCTCTCCTTCCGACGCAATACGCGCAAAAAAAAAACGAAGCCCACCACCTCTCCGACATTAGGCGGAGACATCCGAATAAATCGATCCCTCATACATAATTTTTATTATTCAAGAATTGAATTGTTCTACATGTACTGTGTATACCACAGGAAGTAAATTTTCAAAACATATTTATTTATTTATCTGAACGGGAAAAATAACCCATTAATTTACAAAGTCTGTGAAATATTTACGTCGTGGTAACACAATAAAACTATACAGGGTGTCCGCCAACTCAGGGAAATTTGGGGAGTAGGGCGTAGCCGAGGTGTTCAAACGCAGAATACTATTACGAAATGTTTAAACGTAGGAACAATAATTTTTTTTAAATATTCCCACATTTCACAGTGGCAAGTGCGAGATACCGTGATGAGAAATGATCTTGAAGTGAAGTTATCGTGAAGTGAAGGATACTAATCCGGCCGTAACATCAGCTGTTGAGCGTGGCCTTGGTCAGGATTCACACAATGTTAAGCAGGGTAATTCATGGACGAACGGGTAAGTTTAACTAGCTTTTCCTAACATTAATTCTGCAAACATAATTTCTGGAAACATAATTTATCCACCTGAAAACGTGCTGATAAAAAAAATCAGTAAGTAATAAAACAGTTTATTCCTTTCGGATAATGAATAAACGTATCGGACACTGTTCTTAAACGACTTATTAGTTTATTTGTTATTCATGAATAACAAATTATTGCACATTATTCATAATTAAGACGATGTGACATTTGCCGCATGCTCCCATCGGTACCCTCGATACCGCCCGCCGGGCGCTCTTATTGGCCAGTGTTTTTCGTTAATATTTCAAAAATGAATGTGCAAACCACATTTTGGAAAAGGAAAAAAGTGTTTACATACACCTCGGCTACGCCCTATTTCCCGATTTTCCCTGAGTTGGCGGACACCCTGTAGAAGTAATGGACGAGAAAAAAGTTAAATGCAAGCTGCTCCGATCAATATTTGAAAGTATTCAGAATAACTTTTGCGCTATCTTAAAAGAGTTTAACGGGGTATTAAAAAAGGCAAGCTTGGAGCAATAATTGTTTGCAGAGCCGCATATTCTGATTATGGGATCAGAGTAAATGAACCTGGTTAATTTACTTTCCGACGAAGAAATTTGTTCCTCTTGAATAATGGACTTCATAAAATAAAGAATTCTTTGTTGAAAACAGATACCATCAGTAATAACAAATCAATACTGCCATTACTATTATAATCAATAGATGGCTCTCATTACTTTTCACATGATACATATTATTATGATTCTCTCTGAAATTTTGTGGCGGATGATCGTTAGCTTGAAATAGTATATTAGTTTTATTATTTAACCCTTGTGTGGACAACCAAAATACTTAACGTTGTCGGGCAACCAGGGTACCCGGGTATCCTATAGCACAATGCGTGATATGCACCAATTGTTTGGCTGTTTGTATCTCTCGTCTACGTTGATGAGTGCGTTTTGTACAGAGATGGAGGTCTCTTATTTGTTTATATAATGTAGGGAGCGTTAAATTAAGGAAACTAATCGTGGTTTTGGTTATGAGATTTCTCGGTTGACGACGCAGTGCCTTCGTGGTCCTTGTTTATGACCCCCTACGGTGTTACTATCCGATATGTGAACAAATTTATGTTGGAAACACTACTTCAGGTCGCGAAATAAATCAAGGTGACCGGGTAGTAAAGGACTTGGTTGCCGCTTATAAGGGCTCTGGTAGAAATATTACCATGGACAATTTCTTTACAATACTTCCACTAGCTAAGAATTTGGAGTCCTGGAAATTGACAGTTGTGGGACTGTGGCGGCGATAAGCCGGCGCCACGTCCCCGCCTTAGGTGTAAGGCAAACCCGTAGTGTGACTGGAAGTATCGGATGTAGCATGAGGTGTGAATGATAAGTGTTTGTGTAGCCGTCGAACGAATGTTTGTATCTGGGAAAGAGCGAATGCTTTCTGGGAATGCACGAGAAGCTGTGAGTGTGTAAGCAGAGTTGAACGAGTTAATTAAAAGTTTGTACTAAGCATTGGGTGGAGAGTTATTCCTTACCCTGACACCATATCCCACAGGACCTATAAGAAAGAATAAAAAATATATTCTGAAAGAAATACTCGTGAAGAGTATTCTTCGTTTTTTGGCTACCACGAAAATATTACGCTTTGCTCGTAAATACCCAAGATAGAGAAAGCGGTTATATTATTATCGTCAATGCATGCAAGTAATGCAATTTCGGATCCAAAACAGAAGCCCGACATTATACATTATTATAGACAGCATATTGACTAAATTAGACAGGCAAAACAATTCTCATTGTTCGACACATGGACACAATCATCACAAACGTCACAACCGTCATTTTCGTTAGACGCAACTGGAAGAAGAAAAATTGTGGGATCATGCCACATGTGTCAAGCAGATACTGCTAGAAACGGAAGGAAAACGAGGAAAAATTGTAGAATGTGCTTAAAACCAGTCTCCGATGAACAAGCAAACACAATTACTCTTTGTAAAAGTTGTCCCATTGGGTTGTCCTAAACTTTCCTACAATTAAAATATTTATTATTAATCACCTTTTTTATGTCAATAAATAAATAATATTTAAAACGTTCGCTTTATGCACGTAATTTCCTGAATAAATGTCCATTTATAACTAAACTGAAATATGCCTCATATGGGTACCCGGGTACCCTGGTTGTGCAACAAGCATATAACTAACTTTGAAATCCAATTACATAAAACATTCTCTATAAATTTTTGCCACAAAATAGGAATCGACATAAAATTGTCCAAGGAATGGGGATCCGAAGCGGTATTAAGATACTTTATCGAGATGATTAAAAATTACTAATGGAAACTTGGAAACCGGTACCTGGGTACCCGGTTGTACACACAAGGATTAATTAATAATCAGTGAATCTGGCACAGTCAGTACGCACTCGGTATAGTGATAATACAAAGTACGTATACAACAAAATTGAAATCGGAGCCGTGAGTTACCTCGGTACAATTCTCCCGGGCCCTATGGGGCCGGAGCAGAGACCTCCCACGAATATGCAGGTGGAAAACGCGGTGTGCTGGACCACGGCAGGTCCCAGCAAGAAAAGAAGAATTATCACAACTCCTCATGAACCAACCAAGAGGAAATCTCCCTCACCTAACCTCACTTTCGTGGCAACAACGAGCAATGTGGCAACACCCATACCCGATAAGAACATACAATTCCAACGATTATACCGCGAGTGCCACAGAGGATCAGCGTTGGTCGAGATTCGACTAAACAATTCAAGTTTAAACAAAAAGTAAAAGTCACAACATGATGGCTATAGCTAAGGCCCTGCATTCTAAGAAGCATCCCAAGAAGCTTCAAGAAGGTGAGGCCGTCTTCAACAACAGCATGGAGGCCAAAAAATAATTAAAGCAACACGGAACAAGGAGGACAGCCTAACCGCCTTTGTGCCCAGGCACTTTACAGGAAAAAAGGCATCTTAAAGGGGTTCAGCCTTCATTACCCCATTGAAGATCTCCTAGATTCTGCGCGCTCCCCATGCAAAATCATACACGCAAAAAGATTGAACAGAAGACATGTGTACTTTGTCGCGCAGGAAACTACCTGGATTCCATGCGAGACAGTCCTAGTCACTTTTGAAGTATCAACCGCACCAGCAAAAATTCAACTGTACGGCATGTTAAACCAGTCAATAGAACCATACGAAGAAAGGGTTAACCCTTTGCGGACGGAGCCGACCAGCGAGCGAGCGTCGCTGTGGACGGGTGGTATTCGAGCACGCAGCTGAGAAAATGTTCACGTCGCACGTTTGCGTTATAAAATCTAAAGCTTTATTCAAATAACATTTTTATAGAATCCAATAAAATCATAAAGAAACAAATTTAGTCGTCTTCACATAGGAGGTGTTTTATATTCGTGCTTTGTGTGATATTGTTCGAAACAATCACCTATGTGCAAGACCGGCTTAGCCGAACAAGTAGCACAATAGTACCTCAGGTCTCTCCTTCCGTGTTTTATTTTTCGATTAGAGCAGACGTGACAATCTTTACTTCTTCCTGTCTCATCTCGCCTAATAATATGTAGAAGGCCGTTGAGCCTTTCTGCTGTTCCAGAAATCGCAGGAGTCTTGGGATTAACGTCTCGAAAATCTCCAATCAATTGACCTACCAAGCGACGTACAAATTGTAAATGGGATAACTTATTTATATTGTTATTTATAGAAACTTATTTATAGAAACGAAGTGTTTAGAGGTATTTATCTCTTCGGTTTGGTGCACTGTCTGCATGCAGTTGGAACAGCACCATTCGAGAGAGCAAAGCATTCAGGAGAGATTTATTCAAGTTAACTCCAAATTGCACAATATTTGGCTTCACGTTTAAATAAGGTATCAAGAAGTAAAAAGTCCTTAAAAAATATCATGGAAATAATAACAATAATTGTTCGGTACGGGTATGTTATTAATAAATGCTAGACTGTATTTGTCGTACCGATGCTTTTATTCTCTAAATTTGCGTTATTCACACGTCTATCGCTGTTGCGTGTTCTGCGTGATCTGGTCTCTCGACTGCAGCAGCACACAGTCCCCGCACTCGAGCCTTAAACAAAAGAGAAGCGCGAACGCTTCTAGCATCTTCGCACATGGCGTGGCGCTCGTCACGACTAGCCAATTCATTCCCCAACAATAATACTAACGGATAATCCTACTTACTGAGTACATTTTTTACAGGTATATTGCACTTTGCCTGTGCATTTTCCGCATACCACTTCTTTGCAAGATATGAAACTGTTAGAGGGCGTGAATTAAGCGAATCAGAACAACAGAGTAACTAATATACTTTATTGAGAAAGAGTCAAAAAGGTATTAATAATATACATATACGAGCGATCACGATACAACGTGTGTGTTTTAAGATACAGTAAGTAATGATAATGGCGTCCCCGCTATGGGGATGAAAGTGGCGCCGCTATTGGTGGACTGGTGGCGCCACACCATAACCGGCAAAACGCGCAACGGTTAAAGCGCGCCATTTCAAATCTAACAGAAACAATTGCTGGTTTTATTTTTGTTGCAGTATCCCACTTGGAAACTTTTTCGCTCTTGTAGTATTATAGATGATGAAGAAGCGCCTGATCGTTGGCAAATGCACCTTGTTTCCCGCACCTAATTCCTCCGCTAAACTAAACATGTATTGTTTCCTGGATATTGTGGCTCCGGTGCACTGTTTATATAGTATCCACGCGCATATTGCTGCCAAATCTAATATATTGAAAAAGATTTGAAGAGGCCATCGGAAATTGCTTGCTTTTACGCTATATTTGCGTGCCATCTGGTCAACGACGTCCACTCCGAACTTCGTTTTATTATAATATGATATAGTCTCTGGAAGACGTTTGTGGTTGTCTTCTATTTGTACACCTGTATGTCTGGTGCTTAGAAGGAGGACTTTTATGTTCGGCTTACTTTTATATACAGTAAGGATGAAATTTTTGGATTTATATAAATCTGAGGAAAACAAAGTCATCTTATCTTTTTTTCCTTTACGGGTTTTGGCAGTTCTCGTTTGTTTGAACGGATGGTCCCAACCAAAGTTGTTTCTCGCGCAAGCAATTTTTGATCTAGCGGGATGCTTGTAAAGAAATTATGTGTTGTTATGTTTCTGCCTCGATCTAAATATGGTTCGGCTAATGTCAATGTGACAAACTCACCCAACGATTGTGAGCTTCGGGTTCCATCTTTCCCCAAATAAGGGAAACCGTTCACAATATATTTTGATTCGACGTCAACTGCTAACCAAAACTTGATGCCGAACTTATGAGGCTTATTCGGCATATATTGCGTAAACCTGCATCGAAACCTTTCGTCGGACATAACTGTTCATCTATTGAGATGTTTTCATGTGGCTTATAACAAGCCCGCCTGTTACTTATAAATTTCCTCCATACTTCGGATATCAGCGCAAATTTATCTGTTTGTAATCTTTCGGATCGTTGGTTTTTTTGTCGAAGCGTATGAATCTTAAAATTTCTGTATATTTATCTCTGCTCATTGTGTTTCTGAAGAAAGGGGGGCCCCATTTTTTCGACCATAGATAGGAAGCTTTCAACGATCTCGCTTTATATGCTCCTCGAGCATACAGAATTCCTATAAAACTTCGTAATTCCGCAATAGTGATTGTCCAGACTGTTTTGAAGACGCTACGTGCCTCGGTTTCAGTGCAATCTTTTATGTGTTGCATTATATGTTTGTCAATTATCAAATCGAAAGCGCTAAGCATGCAATCCACCATAATATTTCTTTTAGCATGGACAGTAGGCCCTCCGATATCCTTGAAAATCATACGGATGGGCATCCTACCTCTAGATCCGCCTGGTTTCAGTTTTGTCCACTGTGTCCCGTCAGCTGCAATTTCGATATCACCCGCTACATTTTGGGACATACTGGGATGTACTGTCCTCTCATCCTCAGAGTCAGAGCTAGAAAAAATACGCATTATTTTCTTGCTCCAACGGACTGTATATAAATTCTCCTGTTCACGTTCTGAAGATAATTCTGTCCCTCCACTTTCAACACATTGTGTAATTTCACTTTTGGGTTCGCTTTCGCCTAATTCACATTCATTTTCTTCGGAGGTATCCTCGGAAAAATCCTCATTGATCTCGAGGATTTTATCCAATATCTTATTAGGGTAGACCGGGGCGAATCGGATCACTTTTTACTTGATGGTAAAAAAACAATAGTTACAATTTAAAAACGCAATAATTTCTTATAAATTCGTAACAAGTACCCTTTTAACATGAACATTCATAATAAAAAATATAAACAAATTATAAAAATTCCTCTTTTATGGACAAAAAACGAAAAGGTGGAAAATATCCGATTCGCCCCGAGCTTGGGGGCGAATCGGATATTCCGAATATCTCTAAGGAAACAAACAAATTGTCGTAAAATAATCTTTAGTTATAAATTTATAACGTGTAACTTAATAATAATAATGTCAAAGACTCTACGTAGTACATGGGTGGCAAGCATATTGCCCTTGAACACCACTTATATTAGCGCACTTTTTGTGCCTTCACTTTTCACAGCTATTGCACTATATCCAATGGTCCGCAGGTGGATGAATTTCGCGTTACAATAAATGCAATGCCCCTCTCTTTTAAGTATGTGCGAACCATCTTAACCTACATGTATAAGTTATTAACGCATTTAAAGTCATACAGCTATTTAAATAACCAAAAGAAAGAGTGATCCGATTCACCCCAAATGAAACGATCCGATTCACCCCATATAATAATAATTTTAAAGTGAATAAAATACGTAAACAAATTATAATATACTAGTGAAAATTATATCAAATATTATTTCTGGACACTCTACAAACTAATAATATTAAACTCATCTGGATGTTAAAGCTTACTTTTTATTTTTAAATAAGAAATTGAAAGCTATGTATATTAGATCTGCGCCAAAATTATTACGTTCGTCCGCGTAACGCAAACCTGAAATGCGTGTCAACACTAAACGGTATTTTAAAACAATAAAAACACAATTGAAAGGGGAGTGTATGCACGACCTAAACAATTTTTTCCAGAGTAACATAACAAATTTCAACTAAATTCTTATTTCGATCCGATTCGCTCTGTGATCCGATTCGTCTCGGTCTACCTGGATTTCTCCTGGGTATCTCCTGGATTTACGCATGATTGCTAAAAAAGGTATCGGCCAACATAAAAAAATACTGTGCCCTAATTCCATTACCCTATTGTAAATACCTACAATAAACGGATACTCTCTACAAGAACCGAAACTTTTGGACCCTGTCTTTCTGAAACGTTCGTACACTGTGAATGCAGTATTCTTACTGAAGATCTTCTTTTGTTCTTGAACCCATTTCGGCGATAGGAAATAACAGTTGCGTAGCAGACCCACATAAACACTCAGGCCATATGACCCGCTTTAGTTTACACTATCGAGACGCGATTGAGATAACGAATTGGAAACAGAGAACATAAAGACATTGCTTTCACGCGTCAATTTGACGGGTCCCGTAGAGATAGGTATCCACATATGATACCACATATGAATCTCAAAAGGTAGAAGGCTTAGGAAAAAAACAACAGTGTATATAAATTCTTTGGAAGAAATGATTAATTTACGGTGCAAAACGGTTAAAATCGATCAAGTGGTTTTCGAGATATTTCATTGCAAAGTTGGAATTCCGTCAAATTTACGGGTCCTGTAAACCTAGTGTTAAATTCGGCTTTCATTTACGTTTCTCTACATTTCATTCTACTCATATTTGGTAAGTATGAGAACTCTAAGAATTTGCTGCATCAACTTGTTTCTACATTCAACATTTTTTTCTTATTCCGAGATGGTAATTATTCAAAATGGAATCGTTTCGTACACATCAAGATTTATTCTATACCGTAAGAAATGCTTCGGAAAACATCTCTAATTACACATTGATATATGACAAACTTTGTGAAAGACTTAATCTTTCTACAATAGCTGCGAAAACATTAAAGACCAGTCTTTAATGTTGGCTTTGGCTATTCCCCCCTCTAAGAACAAAAACCGTACCTCATCTGAACGAAATTAATAATAATCAATAGGCATACCACGCTTCCTCTTCCCCGGCAACAACACCTTTTTTTTCGAGGTGGAAATCTTAGAAAGAAACCTCCCGCTCTGGGGGAGAGCAGGATGTAGTGCCGGATTCTTACCAGCTAAAACCACCCCGGTCGCCTTTCTCTGGCGCTGTCGGCAGCCTCGTGAATCTCAGTGAACACAACCGGTGTTCCCGCGCCAACGCTGTTGCCAGCCATTCCTCGGGGGAGTCAGGTGGACCCTCCCTCTTCTCCTCTATAATGTTCTAAACCGCACCGGGGGCGACATCCAGCGCTGCTCTCTTCCCTGGCCGTGGTCAGAACAACTCGGGCCCCTACCCTAGACGCCCACGGCACCCGAAGTACATGGTATACGAAGCGGGAGTACAGATTATAAGCACGCGGAACCACAGACGTCCGTACACATCATCTCACTTCACCAACCCCCTCCAACGGAAAACAAAGGATATAAGGATACAGATCCGGCTCAGGACCCTCAGACCCACGCCCCCCCCCCCCCCCACTCCACCCAGCCTCCGCCGGGCTTCGGCTAAAAACCGCGCCGGTGCAAATGCACCAAACTCTCGTCCTACTGACGCGAATCCTACATCGGGACGGCCCTTGGCCAAAACTCCCCCGATATACATTACCAAATATTCGTCCTCGGCCCACACGCTCGAGCAGCAGCTCACTGAGATGTGTGGGAAGACCTTTAAACTAAAGCTCCTCAAGCAAGGTGTCAGAGTCCAATTTGATAATAAGGCCTCACACGAAAAACTTATTCTCTTCCTACGGGAAAATAATCTCTCTTTTTTCACCTTCACCCCAAATTCTGAAAAAATTGTCAGTCTTATCTTGAAAGGGCTTCCACCGACTCCCGCCGAGGAAGTCCTCGACGAGATCCGTAGATCAAATCTGAATCCGGTAAACTGTGCCTGTATCAGTAAATCTGCAAACAGGCCGGTTTACAAAGTAAACTTCCCTGCAGGCACCTCCCTCAGCTCAGTCACTAAGACGAGCTACCTGTTTAGTACCCGGGTATATTGGGATAAGTTTTTCTCAAAAAAATCCCACACGCAATGCTTCGGGTGCCAAGCTTTTGGTCACTCCGCCACAAATTGCAATGTGGCTCCCCGTTGCGTGAAATGCGCGGGTGACCACCACACATCCCAGTGCGCTAAAACCCCGGAAACCCCCCCTACCTGTACATACTGTTCAGGCCAGCACACGGCTAATTTCTCAAAATGTCCCGCTCTCCTGAACTACCTCAGCGTCCGTGACGCTAAATCCCCTAAAATTCCACCCACCGCTGCTGTTCCCTTGCCGGAACCCCCAGTAAAAATTCTCCGAGCCGCGCCTACCCACGGCCGTGGATTATCCTTTGGTGACGTCACAAGGGGCGTCGGGGCGCGCGGTGGGGGACCCGGCACACGGTCGACTCCAAACTTTTCTGTCAACGAGGAGGTCGGGAGCATCCACGACCTCATGGCAGAGTTCAAAAAGCTAAACTCCTTAGTCAACGTGAAACTCATGTTATCGCTCGTGCGCGATCTGAATAGCAGACTTTCGGCCTGCAGCTCTAACAGCGAGAAATTCCAAGTATTCGTGGAGGTCCTGGGAAATCTTGACTAAAATGACTTCCCTACCACAGATCTTGCCCTGGAACATTCGATCGTTCCATGTGAACAAAAACGAGCTCCTGCTCCTCATCGCCCGAGAGCAGGCCGAGATTCTGCTACTCACCGAAACGCGGATTTCACCGGACAAAAATATCTCGATCCCGGACTTCGACGTCAATAGACACGACCGTAATTCCAGTGGGGGTGGGGTGGCTATCTTGATCCACCGTGCCTTGATTTTTCGAACAATTACGCATAAACTCCTCATTCCGGTCGAGCATTGCTTCATCCGGCTCCATTCGCCTGCGGTTTATATTGGCGTAGTTTACGCTCCGACCAGAGTCAAGCTGACTCCGCTCATGCTCGACATGATTACCGGTATGAGCTCTCCCTTCATTGTCGGGGGCGACTTCAACGCCAAGCACCCATTATGGAACAACCACTACTCTAACATTAGCGGCAAGGTTTTACACATTCATTTTTCAAATTCCGCCTATGACATTATTTTTCCTGACAAATGTACTTATTTTACTCCTCGGTGCCGTGCTTCTACGCTGGACATTTTTCTCTCCTCCTTCAATCACTCTTTAAAATGTAGTACACTTGAGCTTGGTCCCTCTGACCACGTTCCGGTTTCTCTTCTGTCTGCCCTGTCTCACTCTGGCATTGGCCTCGACCGGACCATCGACTGGAAGCTTTACCGCCATCTTTCAAACGGTTTCCCCCTGAAGACGGAATTCGAGTCTAGCTCTTGCATTGACGATTGCATAAATAGCGTCACGGCTCATATGCACTCCTCCGTCCGACTAGCCACCACTAAAATTAACACAATCTCAACGCGTCACGGGTTCCTTCTCTCTGCCCTCATTCAGAGAAGGCGTAAAATCAGAAAGTTAGCTCAGCGTATGGGACTGCCCTACCTGAACGAAACAATCAAAGACCACTCCGCAGGCATAAAAAGGCAAATCTCCTGCCTTAGGAACAAGGGATGGTTAAATGAACTCGGATCATTCCGAAAGCCTGACCCGACCTTCTGGGCCACTTACGCCGCTATCACCAATAAATTCGAAGGGCACAAGTTACCCGTGTTAAATAACCTTGGCACTGACGTTTGCTCGGCGGAGGAAAAAGCCGAACTACTGGCCCAGCAGTTCGAGTCCGTTTTCAGGGAGGCTTGCTCCCTCAGCACACCCCGCGAGGCTGAGATTAAGGATTTTATCTCCGACTTTCGGAAAGCTTCCACTCCTTGTTCCGACCTCCTTTGTTCTGGGCTCTCTCCCCTCAGCATTCGCAAAATTATTTCGCGCCAAGTGTACTACATTTTCCGTTTCTGCTTACGCACCGCTTATTTCCCTGGCTCATGGAAACTGGCCCGTGTCTCGGCCATCCACAAGCCAGGCAAACACAAGAATCTAGTCTCCAGCTACCGTCCAATTAGCCTCCTTTCCATAATGGGCAAGGTGTTCGAGTCCGTTATTTATGAGCACATAAGCAAATTCGCCTCCGACAATGATATAATTGTCCCCCAACAGTTTGGCTTTCGGCGGAAGCACTCGACCTTGCACCAGATCACTCGCATCGCGCAACAGGTGACTCATGGCTTTAATATCAAAAATGTCACGGCAATGGTTCTCCTGGATCTCCAGAAAGCCTTTGAATCTGTCTGGCACGATGCCCTAATTTTCAAACTACGAGCCCTCGGCTTCCGAAGCGAGCTTCTGAAGTTGTTTGAATCCTACCTATTGGATAGATCTTTTTATGTCCGGGTAAATGTAGTCGCGTCGGATGCTCGACCGGTCTCGGCAGGGGTCCCATAGGGCTCAATCCTCGGTCCTATACTATTCAATTTATTCATGAACGATATCCTCACCCTCACTACCTGCGCGCTGGCCCTGTTCGCGGACGACACTGCGCTCCTCACCACTTCGCGACAACCACGGGTGGCTCGCGATCGCCTCCAGCGATACCTGAACACTGTCCTTGATTTCTGCATGCAGTGGAAGCTGGCCATAAACGCTTCAAAGACCGAGGCCATCCTCTTCGCGCGCCCGTTCCGGCGCACCGCTGAATGTCTTGTAGTGAACACCCACGTAGTTCAATGGTCCAATGAAGTGACTTACCTTGGCGTCGTTCTGGATTCAAAGCTTATCTGGACTGCGGCAGTCAATGACCGCATTAATAAAATGCCCAAGGTTGCGGTTGTCTTTAGACCGCACCTGTCGCGCCAATCGAACTTGCACCTCAACATCCGTCTTGCCATCTATCGCACATGCACCCGTCCTGTGCTATCGTACGGCTTACTAGTCTTTTAGGACTGCCTAAATTTATCACTCCGGCGAAGGATCCAGACCGCCCAAAACAAGGTACTAAAAACAATCCTTAACGTGACCCCTTACTTTTCCACAAAAAGGCTTCATTCCTCCGCAAGGACTCCGTTAATTGAGACTTTTGTAAATAAACTCATTGCGGGCGTAAACTGCGAGAAGCACGCGAACCTGCTGGTGCGCAGGTTGGCTGATGTCAACATCCACACGATTCCCTATCGTATTAAATTCAGGTTTCCTCTCAATTCCAGGTTTGATCGCGCCCGAGTTGGAACGAGCCCTCAATACTCTTTCTTGTTCGCTTATTTTCTTTTATTCTAGGTTTAAATCGCGCCCGAGATGGCGCGAGCCCAAAATCCTTTCTTGCTCGCTTATACCCCCCCCCCCCCCCCCACTTGATTGTCTAGCAGCGCACCTGCGCTCTTCGCGCCTCAGTTTCACCCAACTGAGGCATATTCATACTATTCTCTTATTATTCCTATGTATTAATCTATTCCACTTGGCGGTTTTTTGCAAATTTTCCGCCATATTCTATCTTCCATGACTGTATTTTTTCTACCCTCTCACATCATGTTGTTAACAGCATGCCACCCTTAGGTTTTCCGGTAAGCTGGCCACGCGCTAGCAGGAACGGCACTAAATGTAGGAGGGGGAAACTAGGGGGAAAATTTGCGCCCTGCGCATCTTAAATCTTTTCGGGTGCTTCCACCTCTTCGCCTTCTTCTTCCCCCCACCTCCCCCTCCCCAAATCATCGTCAATGAAAGCGAAAAATCAGGACCCTCAGTTCAGTTTGACCAGCAACGAAAGCGACATGTATCCGCGAACGTACCTCACCTTGTGTTTACTCACCAGTCACGCATCCGCTTTGATCGGATACGACTGTAATGGGCCAACTCTAAGATGTAACGACGTTTTCCACTGTCGCCTTCCTCGAATGCGACTTAGAAGACGTTCAGCCTGTAACAGAGAACAAGGATATCCAGCTGTTACAACTGGGAGACTTCACCGAGACGCCAGTTGTTCAATGCAGGATCGAGATAGATCGAACTGTATACTATTGCGGAAGGCACTCCCATGTATCGATAGTCCACAATGGACGACAACAATATATTCAATCCGCATCATCAGACACATGTAAACACCTACAGAATATGGGAGCCATTGCCATACCACCAGCAGCCTTAATAAATGAACTACGTCCTAATTCAACAACACATTTTAGCCTTACTCTGGCAGGAAACATAGGACCAGAAGGAGCATGTGCTGGCACTACCTACGCCGACCCATATGGTTCATGGACAAACGTAGTAATCCAAGCAATTGTAAAAATATCACTGAGGAGCTACACCACAGCTGTAAAATTAGGCACAAATGAGATCGTACTACAGTCAGGACAAAGATGCCAACTGCAACAAAGTAGCTGCTTGGACTCTGAAGATGGATACACGTTCTGGGATCCTCTACCAACAGACTACTGCAATTTTAATCGGTGCGACATTCTATTCGAAGGAAAGGCGACGAAACTATCTTCGCCAAAACAAGACAACCCGACAATCTATACCGTAACAACTGAACAAACAACATTCGCTCTCACGGAAGCACACCGTACTGCGATATGCGGCTACACGTTAATAAAAATAGAGCATCCAAAATTATTTATCATCGAAACGCTGACCGGCAGACGTTTTAAATCAACGTCCAAAACCCCAGTAAACAATCTCGATATTTTCACATACGAGAACTCTAAATTCGTGTACGTAGAGAAGCACATAAAAAATCAATTTTCCAATCTATACAACGACATCATCGAACAGAAATGCGCCATCTAAAAACAAATAGTGAGAAACGCACTTACATTGGTGCACACATCTCCCGAGGAAGTTGCTTACACGATTACAGAATCTGTTATATTACTACTTCGGTATAGCGCGAACAATCGTCGATAAAATCTCCGAATGTATGAGGCCAAGAGCCTCTCTTTTTCGCGATTTACAGAGTTTTTGTACGGCAATTGTTTGATTTTCGCTTTCGCGCACGTTATGCATTCGTCATTTACACTTTCGCATTTTAAATTTATACCCGCTACCATATTGTTCGTATAAAGTTTTTTTTAAATCGGTGAAATTCAAATGACCCAAACGTTCGTGCCATCTTCCGCCATTTTCACTGTTGTTGACGTTCGTTTTAAAAGCACGATTTTCTACAACGTCTATTATATACAAGTCACCTTTTATTCGCTATCGTCGCAGCTGACCCATTTTTGCGTTTAACTATGGTCCGGTTTCTGTCAAAAATCACTTTCAATCCATTTTTAGTTATTTGCGCGACTGAAATTAAATTATACCTAAGTTCCGGCACAAATATCGCGTTCATTAGTGTTACCCGATTTGTATTTTGATCCCTTAGTTTTACGTTTAATTGGATTTCGCCGACACCATGTGATTTTATGCCTTGATCGGAGGCTGCGAATACGTTCGATTGTTCACTTTCGTTTATCTTGCGGAACTTTTGTCTGTCATTCGTCATATGACATGTGGCTGCACTATCTAAACACCACAAATTTGATTGTTTCAATTCTGCTTTACACGCAACGGCTGTCATCGCGTCGTTCGATTTTTCGTTTTCGCGTCTTTTTCGAAAGTAACAATCTTTTCCGCGATGCCCGATTATTCCACATTCGTAACACTTTCCATTAAAACTTGCACCCGATTGCGGTTTCTGCGAAGTATTCTTGAAATTGGTTGTTTTCGGTTTTGAAAACTTCGTCGTTTATGTATATAGTGTTTCGCTGTTGACGTCTATTTTTTTTTTGTCTGATCTGTTAGCTCTTTCCTTCTGTCGCGCTTCTTCTTCGATCAACTTCGTTTTGAGGTTATTCACATTCGGAATTTCATCGCGTGACTCGATCGCAACTGCAAAATTCTCGTATTCTTTCGGCAACGATCCCAGCATCATGATTGATAATAGGTCTTCCGGAATATTTATACCAGCCTCTGCCAATTGCTCGGCTTTTGATGTGAATTCATTTAAATAAACGGCCATTGTTGTCTCAGGATCTTTGTTCATACGGTACAATTGTTTGTATAGCGTTGCTTTTCGAACAGGTCCTTTCGAATCGTATATTCTCTCCAATTCTGTCCACGCCTCGTGCGATGTTTTGGCCTTCTTTATGTGATTTAGTTGACTACATGTCATGCTTAGCATTATTATAGCTAATGCTTTCTGATCCTTCTTGTTCCATGCGGCTCGGGTTTCTTGCGTCTTGGTTTCTTCGTCGTTCGCATATGACCATAGCTCATTGCAGATGAGTATGCTTCTCATCTGAAGTTTCCACGATTGGTAATTTTCGTCGTTTAATTTATCGATGTTTTGAGCTCCGAGTAGTGCTGCCATTTTTCTTCGATCGAGCACCTCGTGTTTTTTTAGGTTAACTCGCGCTAATTTTTCCGTTTTTCATTTATGCGCAGTGTGGGTCCTTAACCTGTCAGAGTTTTAGTGGGATTGGAACACAAATCAATAAGGGATGCGCCCTAGCACGCAGTAAAATAATTTACACGTATTTAGATAAATATATGTATATACAGGGTGGCCCAGGACTCGCGCCAAATTTTAAATATTTGGATAGCCGAGGTGATTATGAACAACTTTTTCCTTGACGAAAATATCTTTGGTCGTTTCGTTTTTGAGTTATTAACGAAAAACACTGGCCAATGAGAGCGGCCGTATAGCGCGAGCTCAGTCACAATTGCGCGCGACCGTGATCGGGTGCATCGAGGGGCAACATACGCCAAATATTACAATCGTCTTACATTAACAATAGTGTGTAATTCTTCGTTATTCATCAATAACAATTAAATTAACAAGTCGTTTAATAACTGTTCCATACTTTTATTCGTTTTCCGAAACGAATAAAGTGTTTTATTAATTATGAAAAAAGTGTTTGGATGATTAATGTCAGAAAAGGGTAGTTAATTAAATTTACCTTTTCGTTCACGAATTTGCCTGCTTCGAAGGTGTCTTGGTACTTGGTCATTGACCTATCCCCTTTATGCCATGTTCCGGCGATCGATACAGAATTGATTCGCACTTGTTTCCACACGCACACGACACGCACTGACGAACATTACGAAAGTTAATGTGTGTGTCATGTGCGTGTAGAAACAAGTGCGAATCAGATCTGTATCGATCGCCGGGACGTGGCATAAAATTGTTGAGATAAGTCAGGATCGGTACAATGACCGAGTCCCAAGAACCCATTTCCGTCGTTGCAAATAAATTCGTGAACGAATGGGTACGTTTATTTAGCTACCCTTTTCTAACATTGATTATTCAAACACCTTTTTCATTATTAATAAAACATTTTATTCGATTCGGATAACGAATAAAAGTATGGAACGGTTATTAAATAACTTGTTAATTAAATTGTTATAAATGAATAACGAATAATTACACATTATTATTAATTTAAGACGATGTAGTAACGTTGCCCCCCGAGGCGCCCGATCCCGATAGCGCGCAATGGTGACTGAGCGCCGGCGTTTCGGGCGCTCTCATTGGCCAGTGTTTTTCGTTAATAACTCAAAAACGAAACGTCCAAAGATATTTTCGTCAAGGAAAAAGTTGTTCAGAATCACCTCGGCTATCCAAATATTTAAAATTTGGCGTGAGTCCTGGGCCACCCTGTATATCACCAGAACCACGTTTATTTGCAAGCTCACTTCGCATGGAGTACAAGTAGATACTTACATACTATATATCGCCGGCAGGTGTCGCTGTCGCGGTCAAGCCTCTATCGATATATTTCCTAACATATTTACTTGTTGATACTGATTAAATATGTACCACAAAGTACGAAAACGCGTTGCTCTTATTAAACTAATAAGGATAATGTAAAATAATAAAGTACATTATAAGAAATGTAATAATACATTGAAATAAACGGGATATAATTTAAATTATACAGGGTGTCCCGTAACTACCGCAACATCGGGAAATGGGGGGTAGCTGAGGTGATTCTGAACAACTTTTTCCTTGACCAAAATGTTGTTTGAAGCTTCGTTTTTGAGTTATTAAACAAAAACACTGCCCAATTAGAGCGCTCGAAATCCCGGGACTCAGGCGCGCAACGTTTTGTGGCGCTTCGTCGTGTTCGGGGGCCTCGACGGTATCGAGAGAATCGTACGGCAAATGTTACATCGTCTTTAAGCGAGGCTAATGTGGAACGTTTGGTTATTAAATAATGAGAAATAAAGTAATCGTTGTTCATTAATAAGAAATAAACTATTTATTCTTTTATTTAAGCGAGCAGAGTCGTGGTCGCGAAAGAACGCATTGACACGCCGTGTTACATTGTCTTTAAGCAGGGATAATGTGCAATATTTGGTTATTCGGGAATAAGAAATAAACTAATAAATCGTTTAATAACTGTGTCCGATACTTTTATTCGTCATCCGAAAGGAATAAAGTGTTTTAATACTTATGAAACACTTACCCATTCATGCACGAATTAACCTGCTTCGACTCAACAGCTCATGTTACGGCCGACTCGATGAACTCACTTCACAATCACTTTCATTGCACAGCCACTTTAATATCCAATGTAAGATTTTGAGATGGTGCGACAGGATTTATTATTCTCACGTGTAACGAAGTTGGTCACTCACGAACGAACGAATTCAGTACTGTGTAATTCAGTACGTCTCTGCGGTCGATACAAAACTGATAGATTTGCGAAGCATTCGCTTGCACACACACACGCACAGACACATGTTCGTTTCGGTAGCCCACATTCTTGTGTCCACCGTAATACCTTGGTGTAGCAAAAAAGGAGGGCGCGTTCAATTGGTAGTGAGGACTTGGTGGTCTTTGGAAGAGAAAAACTTCGTTGTCCTTGGCGTCTGTTTATTTACAACTGCCCGTGTCCTACGACGCGGTATTACGGTGGACATAAGAATGTGGGCTACCGAAACGAACATGTGTCTGTGCGTGTGTGTGTGCAAGCGAATGCTTCGCAAATCTATCAGTTTTGTATCGACCGCAGAGACGTACTGAATTACACAGTACTGAATTCGTTCGTTCGTGAGTGACCAACTTCGTTACACGTGAGAATAATAAATCCTGTCGCACCATCTCAAAATCTTACATTGGATATTAAAGTGGCTGTGCAATGAAAGTGATTGTGAAGTGAGTTCATCGAGTCGGCCGTAACATGAGCTGTTGAGTCGAAGCAGGTTAATTCGTGCATGAATGGGTAAGTGTTTCATAAGTATTAAAACACTTTATTCCTTTCGGATGACGAATAAAAGTATCGGACACAGTTATTAAACGATTTATTAGTTTATTTCTTATTCCCGAATAACCAAATATTGCACATTATCCCTGCTTAAAGACAATGTAACACGGCGTGTCAATGCGTTCTTTCGCGACCACGACTCTGCTCGCTTAAATAAAAGAATAAATAGTTTATTTCTTATTAATGAACAACGATTACTTTATTTCTCATTATTTAATAACCAAACGTTCCACATTAGCCTCGCTTAAAGACGATGTAACATTTGCCGTACGATTCTCTCGATACGGTCGAGGCCCCCGTACACGACGAAGCGCCACAAAACGTTGCGCGCCTGAGTCCCGGGATTTCGAGCGCTCTAATTGGGCAGTGTTTTTGTTTAATAACTCAAAAACGAAGCTTCAAACAACATTTTGGTCAAGGAAAAAGTTGTTCAGAATCACCTCAGCTACCCCCCATTTCCCGATGTTGCGGTAGTTTCGGGACACCCTGTATTTATTTATTAGAATAAGAATAAATGGTTAATGCAAAAAAGTAACGAGCATAGGCGAGCAGATTTGCATTGTTTCTTTCTAGAAGTTTAATTTGTCGAGTTACAAAAAACGCCCGCTACATGCGTCTAGTCCGCAGCGAAATACCCGCATGCAACGTGTTAAATAGTGTTTTTGCATTAGTTTGTATTTCTGTACTGTTTAAAGTTTAAAGTGTTAGATATGGCCAGTAAAAAGAAAATCACTTTACCCATGAACGAACGACTGAAAGTCTTAGATGACTTGAAAACGTTCAGTATTTCGACCGTTGCAAGAAACTACAACGTGCATCCGAGAACGATTGCGCGGATAAAAAATAACGCGCCAAAAGTTATACAGTTCGTAAACAAAGGGAAGATACAGCAAAAACGACGAAGGATCAGACCATCCTCGTACGACGCATTGGAACAAAGTTCGATGGCTTGAATCGATAGAAGAAGTGTAGGCGACTTTGTATCGAATGCCGTCCTTATGCAAAAAGCAACGGAATTGAGGGACAATATGGGGTTGTCGTCGGATTTTAAAGTTAGTAGGGGCTGTGTTTAGGGCGCACGCCCTTCCGGAAAGAAATAGTATCTTTCCTTGCCTGCACAAGTGCGTGCAGCGACCTGTCTATCTTTAAGAATGGACAGGCCTAGTTAAATCAGAAGATATTTTAATGAACGTACTTTATTAATTTGGCTTTCTGTGAAGACTGACGTGTCTCAGTCGTCTGACTGCTGAGAAAGCAATGCCCAAAAATGGGAAATGCGTGGAGCCACCGATGGCTCAGCAAAACAAACGAGCGCTGCTGATCCGCGCGCTTTCCGTGCTTAAAACTCTCACCAGGCTGGTTAGATGGATTCAAAAAAAGACATAATATTGTATATGATTAGTAAGGGCGTATGGAGAAAGTGCAAGTGCCGATGAAGCTTCGACGAAACAGTTCTGCCAAAAATTTATAAAAATGTTACAAGATAACAATATTGACAAGGAAAATGTTTATAACATGGACGAGTCTGCGCTTTTATGGAAAGCCTTACCTTCCAAAACATTGGCGCAAAGAACGGAACAGTGCGTAAAGGGCTATAAAAGCCGCAAGGAAAGATTGCGGTAGCGTTATGTGCAAATGCATCTGGGACACACAAATTTATGCCATTAGTCATTAACAAATATGCAAATCCGAGAGCTCTGAAGAACGGCAAAGATAATCTACCTGTTATCTTCAAAGCACAAAAGAATGCGTGGATGACACAAAGTGTTTTTATTGATTGGTACCAACAATATTTTAAGCCTAGTGTACGGGCACACCATTTGAAGAATGCGATCTCTGGAACAGTCATTCTCTTATTAGATAATTGCGGGGGACATAAAGTGCCACCAGAAATACAAAATGACGCGGAATTTACAATTATGTATCTTCCGCCTAATACGACTAGTCTAATCCAGCCCATGGACCAAGGCGTAATAGCCAAGCTGAAGGTATTGTATAGGCACAAAAGCGTAAAGAAAGCAATTCCTTACCCTGGCGAACTGCGTCAGTTTGCAAAGAATCTGACATTGAAATATTCCATAGAAGTCTTAAATGATTCCTGGATGAACGTGACGGGGGATACATACACCGAAGGGGACATAATGCAGTTTATGTACAATTGTGAGGAAGACGAAGTAAGATCCCCGAAGTAGGAAGATGAAGAAAACCAGAAAAATTTGGATACGGGAGAACGGGAAAAGGAAAGATTGCCGCTGCCATATTTACTTGAACAATTGGAGCAGCACGTATCCCAAGAACCGCCTATCGTTCAAAATATGTTAAAGGTCCTCAAAAACCATTTATTAGTTAATGTTAATATTAATTATAAGGCCAAGTATATCATTTCATAAAAATTATAGACAGAATTTTCATTTTAATAATTAATTTTTATTTTTTTGGTATCGGTGATTAACGTCCACGTCGTATATCATGATATGCATAATGCAGATTATTATTTATTTTTGTGTTAATTATTATATTTATTTCGATGTGTTACTTTATTTAGTATAACGAACGTTACTATTTTGCATTAACCTTTTATTCTTATTCTAGTAAGTAAATATAATTCAAATTATATCCTGTTTATTTCAATGTATTATTATATTAAGTGCTTGCATGTATTTTTATCATTTTTTCACTTTAAAAAGGCATTTAGTGAGAAAAATTGGTACAATATATGTTAGAAATTTGAAGGATGTAGTATATATTGAAAGCGCGGCGTAAGATAGGTAGATCTTTCCCTGTCAATTCTGGGGTAAAGACTGAGTGGTCAATCACAGTTCATTTACCAAAAAGGCAGAACCTTCCCCACTCCGTGGCCAGATCCTTCAGGGAGAGAGTCCCTATTCCTTGGCAATACGGCTACAAGCCGATTGCCACATGTGTTCTCTACTTGACTTCAATAAACAATCCCTCGACACCAGATAGTTGGAAGACCCAATGCGGTCGCCAGCCATCGTCGGTCAACAGGATGTTCAGTCCTATTCATTCACTTTCTAAAAACCCCTAATAAACGGTCAATCCTTAGACATTCGATAGTTGAATAGCGTCGGGCCACCAGCCATCGTCTGCCGTCCAGATTGCCCCTTTGCAGAACACTCTCCTAACGCATCCATGCCAAGTCCCTATCATAAATCCCTTAACCATCCCTTGAAATGCACAGCACTTCGCCACTCGCTCCCTTTCTTTTCATTAAAAATACGCTGTCGCTAACATATATATTAATCAAAATATTTTTCATCATTTTCTACAACTTTTTCCCATCTTTCTGGCAACATGGCGATACCGTGTGGAAAGAACGATGTTGGTTTGGCAGCGATCCAGTCATCGATCCATTTTTGTACTTCTTCAGTATTTCGAAATGCTGTGCCAGCCAAGCCATGCTGCATCGGTCTGATCCAGTGGTAATCAGAAGGCGCTATGTCTGGTGAGTACGCTGGGTGCGGCAGAACTTCCCATTCGAGCTGCAACAGTGTATCCTTCACAACTCTTGCAACGTGTGGCCGAGCGTTGTCATGCAAGACGATGACTTTGCGTCTGTTACTCGCTAAAACTGTTATTGTAGTAGAGAAATGTCAAAACAATTGAATACAACAGTTATGTTTGGTTGTTTGCATTGATACGTTGCATTTTCAATAATAGATGTCGCTGATCAAAATACATGTAAGCACCTAATATTTCTTATAATGTACCTTATTATTTTACATTATCCTGTTATTATTAGTTTAATAAGTGTTGTTCAATAGATGAAATGCAGGAGTGGAAGGTCCAGTAAAATAGAGAAAAGCTCGTGTAGAATAGCAGATACTTTATTAAATAGATATAGACACTGTTCGCTTCGGTATGGTTTGTATAAGACTGACTGGGCCCTTGTGACCCTCGCTGGCGATGGGATGTCGACCCCTGACCATGTGCCCTGATCGCCGCACGCATAAACAAGTCCCGTATCGTGCTAACAAGGAGAGGACACGCTCGACGTGAAAGGGATTTTCCTCAAACTTGCAGGACTTGAAGATGACATATCTAAAGGTAATTTGGCAAAGCAGTAGCGCGCGCTTTTCAGAATTTTCCGAGAAAATTGCATTTGAAAATTCCTATACTTGTATATAAGCAGTTCGTGTTAAGTATTCAACAAGAAGATGAGTAGCTGAGGGCATAACAAGAAATACTGGTAGTAGGAAGGTTGCTGGTTCGAGTCTCGGTATCGATAATTTTTTTTTTAAGTGATATTTTTTGGCTTAAAATGTATGAAATCTGTGCCAAGGAACAGTTACTTTTACTTTTGAAATAGAAAATGCATCTTTTTTCTTTATGCTATGGTTGTGTTTTATGGCACCGTTGGGTTTTCCGGTTGCCCTTTACCTGGAAGATCCAAGTCTACCTGCAAAGAACATGCACATTTGCCTGCCGTTTTTACCTTTTTCTACCTTTTTTACCTACAAATTTGAGTAAGTGGGGGGTACTAGCATGATGGTTACAGTAATAATTGAAGAAACGGCACCTCATAGTCGTATTTCGACAGCAGCTATCGCAGCATTATTCCAAGTGTATAGAAAGTTAAAAGAAATTATAATGTCTGACGAAGAAAATGTGCACAGTGAAGTTAACAAGAAGTTACAGCTGAAGGATGCAGTGGTGTATTATGAAGGGCTGCTTGCTCAAGAAGACATGATTGCATCACAAGCTTCATCAGTTATTAATGACGAAGCCATTCTCATGGGAGAAGAAATTTACCAGCGGACGCTTGAAATGTTGAGTGAGAAAAAACTCATCGAATGCGAAGAGCTTTTCCTGGAGGATGAAATCGACGAGGAGAAGGCGGTAGGAGAAGTTGCAGGATCGAGCTCGTCCGAAGACTACCAACCACAAACGAAGAAAGCAAAAGCGGAATATATTCCATTAGAATATAAAATTAAAGTAGTAAGCATTGCAAAAGCACATCCATCTTGGACACTCAAGAACTTGCAGAAGAAAGGGTGCTCCCGCTTGAAACGGCTCCAGGATCTGTCACAGTGGGAAGAGCATATTAAAAGTGGTGGTACCATATACGACAAATATGCTATCATCGATTCCTGGACAAATGACCGTTTCCAGGAAGCTCAGAACCACTTTCAGCAAGTGACGACACGAAACCTGCAGCAGTGGGCTCTAGCTGCTGCAAGCCAATTCAGCGACTTGGGATTTAAAGCGTCCGATTCGTGGGTGAAGGCTTTCAAAGAAAAACATGGCATCCGCCAACGCAAGATCACACGATACGTGTCAGAAAGTGAAGCCTCAACCATGGAGGAAACCTGGGCTGTGGCAGAGAATTTCCGGGCACAGGCTCGTGCCCTCATACCGAATTTTAATTCTGATTTGGTTATTAACACGGACCAAATAGGATGCCAATATCAATCCACATACGACAGGACGCTCGCCCACCGAGGAACAAAAATAATTACCGTGCAAAGGCAGAGCATGAATAAGGTAACACATTCTTATACCGCCCAGTACGCTCTGTCTTTGTTACCCCTTATATTGTTACCCCCTATATTATTACCCCTCGTTTTCGTGTGCATGCAAGAGGTATCCAGTACATTTGGCCCGAGGGTTCAAAAGTCGGTTGATGAGTTTTCAGCCAAGTACCCGAATGTCGTTGTGACCTGCTCCAAATCAGGCAAACTCACAACGGCATTATACAAAACTTTTTTAAGCCAATGTTTGAAACCATACGTGGAAAAACAAAAGTTTCTATTATTTATAGATTCTTGGGGGGGACAGACTAATCCGGTTATATATGATGAACTATTCCAGGATGACGGGGGTATGCCAACATGTACTATTAAAGTGATACCTCCGAAATGCACGCCTCTAGTTCAGCCATGCGATGTGTACTTTTACAGGCAGGTAAAAAATTTCATAAAGAGGCTACAAAATAGTTCCGTTTTAATTGAACAGAAACGGGAAATAAATTCCCGCGAAGATTGCATAAAAATTCAAGCCACTGTACATCATCAATTGTCTTCCCCAATATTTTTAAATATGATTAAATATGCATGGTTTGCATCTAAATTATCTGATAGCAGGGAAATATTTATGAATGTTAATCAAGTTTGCTTCCCGATAGAAATTCTGTCTAAAAACGCGTGCTCTTGCACGAACGCGGCGTTTATAGTGTGTGCAAGATGCCGTACAAATTTTTGCTTTTTTTGCTTTTATGATGAATATCACCCAGGCTCGTGTCTTATTAGCACGTAATTAATAAAAATAATACAATAATAAAGTAAATATAACATTCTGTATTTTTTTATGTTCCATTTCTTTCCCAATCCCCACAAAGAAACAAGATGCATTTTCTATTTCAAAAGTAAAAGTAACTGTTCCTTGGCACAGATTTCATACATTTTAAGCCAAAAAATATCAATTAAAAAAAACAAATTATCGATACCGAGACTCGAACCAGCAACCTTCCTACTACCAGTATTTCTCGTTATGCCCTCAGCTACTCACCTTCTTGTTGAATACTTAACACGAACTGCTTATATACAAGTATAGGAATTTTCAAATGCAATTTTCTCGGAAAATTCTGAAAAGCGCGCGCTACTGCTTTGCCAAATTACCTTTAGATATGTCATCTTCAAGTCCTGCAAGTTTGAGGAAAATCCCTTTCACGTCGAGCGTGTCCTCTCCTTGTAAGACACTTGACGACGATCTCGTCTTACTGTGACGTCACGATCGTCTCAATGCACAATAATAAGAGCAACGTGTTTTTGTACTTTATGGTACGTATTTATTCAGTATCACAAGTAAATATAATTCGAACTACAGTAATGTCTCCATATAACCGAAAAAGATGTATACGATATAACCGAAGAGTTTGTTGGTTTTATGCATAATATAAAACCTTGTTAAACAAAAATTATCTCTTATAGTTCTGAGAATATATTGGGGCGTAAAATTCCAATGCTTATACAAAAGTGTTTATGTTGAGACGGACCGATAGGGCCCGAATGCTCCTCGCTTCTCTTCTATATTCATTCGTTAGAGTTTCTCCTTTGAATAAGGACGTGCCTTTACCTTTCTATATTAAATAAAGTTATTCTTCATTAAACTGAACTGTGTATTATATAATATCTAACTTCCTCATAATCTAGTCTTTCCAATAGGTTATGGGCCCAGATACAGTGTATATTGTATAGTAGAATATTGTTCAGTAAAAGTGAAAAGAATAAGAGACAATTTAAAACTATAACTTTTGTACATTTATATTTGTGCTCAATTAGTGCCTTAAATAGTGTTCCAATAAGTGTTAATTTAAGTGGATAGTGTGGTTGTTTATTAACTGATAAGTGACAATTTTATTTCAATGAAAATGGAGAGTTTAAGTGTGAAAAGAAACATTAAACCTTTTGAGGGTGAAAAATATAGTACTTGGAAATTCAGGGTTCGTGCATTGCTAGATGAATTGAATGTAATTCATGTCATTGATGATGAAATTCCGGAAAAAGCAACTGCTGATTGGATTTTGGCTAATAAAAAGGCAAAAAGCATCATTGTAGAATACTTATCAGACTCTTTTCTTAGTTTCGTTAAAACCGATTATAGTGCTAGGCAAGTGTTGCATAATTTGGATGCCATATATGAACGTAAAAGTATTGCCACGCAATTAGCTGTAAGAAAAACATTATTAGACTTAAAATTACAGAGTGATACCTCTTTAATAAAACATTTTGAGTTTTTTCATAATTTAATCTTGGATCTATTAGCAGCCGGGGCAAAAATAGAAGAAACTGACAAAGTGTGCCATTTATTATTAACTTTGCCTAAATCCTACGACGGCATAATAACTGCAATAGAGACACTCTCAGAGGATAATTTAACGTTATCTTTTGTTAAAACTAGACTTCTTGATCATGAAGTGAAATTGAAAGACGAGTGCCGTGATACAAGTGGGAAAGTGCTTCAAGCGTACAAATTTAATACGGTTAAGAGACAAAATTTCGAAGTGTCGCGACCGTATAAGAAGAATCGTCATGTGCAACATAAATCGCGAGTCTTCAAACCGAATATATCGTCATCGGCAATAAAATGCTATCATTGTGGAAGAAAGGGTCACGTGAAGAAAGATTGCTTTCATTATAAAGCAAGTTTTCAAAATCAAAATGCAAATACTGAAAGAACATTACAAACTGTACAAATATCTCAACCACCGACGGAACAAAGTCACTCAGGCTTCGCATTTATGGTTGGAGAGTTCAAATCCAACGTAAGAAAAGCAAATAAAATTGCTTTCGTCCTTGATTCTGGAGCTTCGGACCACCTCATCAACAGAGAAGATGTGGCTGCTAATTTCGAAAAATTGGCAATGCCGATAAAAATCTCTGTGGCGAAGAACGGGACCTTTATAATGGCGACGAAAAAGGGCACGATCAATGTCACCAGCAACATGGATATTCAAGGGACGATTGACAACGTTTACTATTGTAAAGATGTACCCTATAATTTATTATCCGTCCGAAGAATGCAGCATGCTGGAATGACCATCATTTTTGATGAAAATGGCGTTAAGATAAGTAAATTTGCGAAAACGACAATGTCAGGTAAGCCATTGAATAATTTAATTGGAATTGAATTTATAGTTAATTCAAATGAAGCAAATTCTATTGTTCGATTAAATAGTAACGACAAGAATAGTTATGAATTGTGGCACCAACGATTAGGCCATTTAGGAAAAACTAAATTTCTAGAATTAAAGAATAAGCAAATGTTTGAGGATATAGGGCATATCGTAAAGGTCGAAGTTAATGATAAATTATGTGAAGCTTGTATAAGTGGAAAACAAGCACGATTACCATTCAGAAAAGAAAAAGATAAGAGTCATATAAAGCCACCATTGTTTGTTGTTCATACGGATGTTTGTGGTCCGATCACTCCTCCAACTATTGATGAAAGAAATTATTTTGTGCTTTTTGTTGATGAGAACACGCATTATTGTGTTACATATTTACTTACACATAAATCAGATGTGTTCTCAGTTTTTACAAATTATGTGGCAAAAAGTGAAGCTCGTTTTAATTCTAGAATTGTCAATTTATATTGTGACAATGGAGGGGAATATTTGTCAAATGAGATGAAGAAGTATTGTGTAGAAAAAGGTATTAGTTACAATTTAACAGTTCCACGAACCCCGCAGTTAAATGGTGTCTCGGATCGTATGGTAAGGACAATAACGGAAAAAGCTCGAGCAATGGTGGCCGGGGCTTCTTTAGAAAAATATTTTTGGGGTGAAGCTGTCCTTACTGCAACGTTCTTAATTAATTTAACCACACCTAAAGCATTAAAAGAATCCAAAACACCATATGAAATGTGGCATAATAAAAAGCCACAATTGAAATACTTAAAGATTTTCGGTTCGACAGTTTATGTACATAATAAGACAATGCAGTCAAAGTTCGAAGAAAAATCGTGGAAGGGTATTTTGGTTGGATATGAACCAAACGGATATAGAGTATGGGATGTTGGAACTGGTAAGATGGTGGTAGTTAGAGATATAATAGCAGACGAGACAAATTTCTTGATATCCAGACCTGTGGCAGAAGAGTCTGAAGGGGTTAAAGTTAAAAACTCCCATGTTAAAACTAGTATAGTATCCAGGTCGGTAGTGATGCCTGAAACTGATGCATCTGACAAATTGTCAAAATCAGTACAGTCTCATAAATCTGATAATGATAATAAATCAGATATGCTAGAATCTATGGTTGATGAGATTAATAAAAATACCGAATTAAGTCACGGACTTAATAAATCTGTAATTGAAACAGATGTACACAAATCTTCTTCTAATAATAATAATCAAATAAAAAGACAATTATATCCTGAGCTAAGGAGGAGTGATAGAATCAAGCACCGTCCACAAATTTCTTATAATGAAAACGATATGTCGAATGATTATCTCATGTGTGCTGAATCTTTAATTTATACAATCCCAACCTCGTATGAGGAAATTAAAACTCGAGATGATAGGGCTCAATGGGAACAAGCAATTAGAGATGAAATTAATTCTTTGTTAATTAATAATACATGGAATCTAGTAACAAAGCCAGATAATAAAAATATCGTTGACTGTAAGTGGGTATTTACGATTAAAAAAGACGCGTTTGGAAACCCATTAAAATATAAGGCTCGACTTGTTGCTCGAGGGTTCAGCCAACAGTATTTAGTAGATTATGATGAAACATTTGCACCCGTTGCAAGAATATCAAGTTTTAGATTTATACTGGCGTTTTCAAATCAATTCAACTTGTTAGTTCATCATATGGATGTAAAAACTGCATTTTTAAATGGTACATTGAAAGAGGAAATCTATATGAAGGTTCCAGTTGGAATTGAAAGTGGTAATAATCAAGTTTGTAGATTAAATAAGGCCTTATATGGATTAAAGCAGGCAGCAAGATGCTGGTTCAATGTTTTCGAAAAGGCACTTAAAGAGAAAGGTTTTCAAAATTCTTCTGTCGATCGATGTATCTATATCTTAAATAGGGGAGAAATACGGAAGAATATATATGTGGTTCTTTATGTGGATGATCTTGTTATTGCTACAGCTGATATGGATTTAATGAATAGTTTTAAAAATTATTTGAAGAGTAAATTTTCTATGGTAGATTTAAAAGATATCAAACTCTTTCTGGGAATTAAAGTTGAAAGATGTAACAATATGATAACTATGAATCAAGGCTCATACATTAAAACCATTTTAAGTAAATTCAATATGACTGAATGCAAGTCTGTTGGTACACCTCTTGAGAATAAATTAGATTATGATGCCTTAAATTCCGATGAAAAATATGATGCTCCATGTCGAAATCTTATCGGATGTTTGATGTACGTGATGTTATGTACCCGACCTGATTTAAGCGTAGCTGTGAATATTTTAAGTCGATATCTGAATAAAAACAACAAGGAACTTTGGCAATGTTTAAAGAGGGTACTTAGATATCTTAAGGGGTCAATTGATATCAAGTTAACTTTTATTCAAGGAGATTATAAAAATCTTTTAACTGGTTATGTCGATTCTGACTGGGGTGGAAATGATGTATATGATAGAAAAAGCACTACCGGTTATTTATTTAAATTATTTGAAAGTTGTACAATATGCTGGAGTACGAAAAGACAAATGTCTGTAGCAGCTTCATCAACCGAAGCTGAATACATGGCTCTTTTTGAAGCTGTTAGGGAGGCACGGTGGTTAAAATCATTAGCAGAGAGTATTGATATAGATGTTTCCAATCCAATTATTATTTACGAAGATAATAATGGCTGTATTAGCATAGCAGAGAATCCAACAAATCACAAAAGATCTAAACACATAGATATAAAATATCATTTCTCAAGAGAACAAATTGAGAACAATATAATAAAATTGAAATATATTCCAACAGGTAACCAGATAGCTGATATCTTAACAAAACCATTACCAACTGTGAAGTTTCTGGAACTGAGAAGTGGAATGGGTTTACAATAAAGTTAAGAAATAAATATGAAGATAGTATGTCTAAATTATCGTGAATAAGTAAATATATATAAGTATATATATAGTTTTGAAGTATTTGGTCTGATTAGGTTTTTCTGGGTTTCCCTAATCCAAAGCAACAAATGTTGGACCATATGTAGATGACCCCAGAGAAAGTAAGAGGAGGGTGCGTTCTTATATAAACGATTAATTTTTGAGGAGGCGTGTTGGTTTTATGCATAGTATAAAACCTTGTTAAACAAAAATTATCTCTTATAGTTCTGAGAATATATTGGGGCGTAGAATTCCAATGCTTATACAAAAGTGTTTATGTTGAGACGGACCGATAGGGCCCGAATGCTCCTCGCTTCTCTTCTATATTCATTCGTTAGAGTTTCTCCTTTGAATAAGGACGTGCCTTTACCTTTCTATATTAAATAAAGTTATTCTTCATTAAACTGAACTGTGTATTATATAATATCTAACTTCCTCATAATCTAGTCTTTCCAATAGAGTTCATCCCCACTACTGGGGGGTATACCTCTCGAGGGGTCCAAGAGTCGATTGTCAATTAATGTCACGTGATCCTGGATCGCGGGTATATTGGTGAGCTAATACTAATTCAACGATGAAAGTTAGCTATTTCTCATCGTTTTCTTATGAAACTTTTACACAGCACAGCTGACGTTTTTCTGATTAAACTGATACCAAACACGATATAATTTGGACTATATTTAGTAGCTTAATTAACGGTAAGAAGTTTCGACCGCAGAAAAGGATAGGTAGTGAAAAGAAAAGAGAAGCTGCAATCCTGGCATTCGGCAAAGATCAAAGGCCTAGTACACTGTTTAACATACCAATGCAATACCAATATTTTTATTTTCAGTTCTTTTTTTATACAACATTTACCGATAAATTTGTGACATTTTTCTGATTAAAATGAGACCAAACACTACATAATTCGGAAAATATTTGGAAAATTCGGTGAAGATTGCTGCAGTAATATGGTACAGTAAATATGGTCCAAATTATATCGTGTTTGGTGTTATTTTAATCAGAAAAATGTCACAAACCTGTTGGATAAAGTTTTATAAGAAAAAAGTAAAAAAGTTTCATCGTTGCATTGGTATTGTTTCACCGATACGCTGCGTTTTGTTTTGGCTTGGCTGCTCGGTCCTTTTTCTTTACTCGCTGTCCTTTTCTACGTTGGACGCTGTCGGCAAATTTCAAACAATGTTGGAAGTATACGATATAACCGAACGTTCAGTCCAGAGGCTTTCGGTTATATGGAGACATTACTGTATATCGTGTTTGGTCTCATTTAATCAGAAAAATCTCGCAAATACGTTAGTAAAAGTTTCATTAAGGGGGGAGGGTCAAGTAAACTGAAATTTTGTCACCTTTTTTTTTTCTTGCTTAGAATATTATTTTACTATCTGGAGAATGTCCTCCGAAAATTTCAAATAGAAATTCGAAGTCTAAGTGTACCTGCAACGTCGTTAAAGTGACGCGCTCCGAACGGTCCGGAGCGCAGCTATACGACCGCGCGCATGAATGGTGCCCTTCGATCCCTTGGCATAATTTTTCGACCACGTAGCGTCTCCAAGCAAATAGGAGAGTGGTTGGGTACGTTTAGTACATCGCTACATTACATACCAAGCAGTCGTTTCACGTTATTTTCTTGCGGTTTGTAAGAACGAAAATGAGTCGAAAAATGAGTGAAAGTGAATTGAAATTGCTGCATATTTGGCTGCCGACATGTTTAATGAAAGATACACCTTCATTTTACAAATAATGAATGATTTACAACTGGAAATCGGGCTCCAGTGTAAGCATTTTGGCGATACTTATGATAGACACCGCAGCGTCGAGAGCACAAAAGAGGCAAGAACATCAAGAAAAGAAGAGCAGGCGGCTTTGCTGAGCGAATTTGAGGAAGAGGAAGGCCTAATATACGGTCCTGGCATCGCTGATTAACTTCAAATAAGCTGCAAGTTTCATGAACGACTATTTTTCCTTCCGAAAACTTTAAACGGGTTTTTCTCGAAATGCAAAATTTAACGCGCCGTGCAATGTAGCTTAGCCATTTCTCAACCGATTGTTATGAAATTTTGCACAAACATTCCTTGATATATCCTCCTTTGCATGAACCTACAGTTTTACAAAAAATTGAAACATAAACAATGTTTATGACCATTTGTTTGTAGAAAAAAACCTGGATTTCTCTTCAAAGTGGCACAATTTGTAATTTTTGATTTATTTTTTCAAATTTAGGTTCATGCAAAGCGTATTATTATATTTTAACGAAAAAGTTTTGGTTTGTTGATTTCGGATAATTACAACGACCTGTGCGTTGCACGGCGCATTTTCGAAGGGCCAACTTCAAGCAGCTGTTATACAGTCAATTATGAATATTTTTATAATCTAAAAAAAGAAATAGATTGTCTAAATGCTACACAATAACATACAAATATTGTTCAATAAAGAAATACTATAGTCTTTTCATACCAGCTTCGAAAAGAAACGTCAATTTATTTCAGTTTACTTGACCCTCCCCCCTTAAGGAAAAGTAAAAAATAAAAAAGTTTCATGGTTGAATTAGTATTGGTCACACCGATATTCCGGCTCGGATAATATACACCGCTCCCTCATCGAGCGTCGCTATCGCGAAGAGGTAAATACCCCTAGTGGAGGGGATAGGCAGCAGTCACTTAACACGTTCGTCGCCACGTCACACAGTGGGCTGGATCGGGTGACATTTTAGTATAACTCTTGAACCATAAGAGATATCGGAATGAAATTTGCATTAAAATTCGTTAAAAAATTATTCTAATCTACTGATGATTATTGTAATATATATTTCTTTTTATTTTTTAATTAATTGTTTAAATTTTGGTTTAAAATAATTTTTAAAATTGTTTATTCCTTACCTTCTTTAGTACTTTTTTATATATTTCATAGCGCACATGTTTTTATTATGAATTTCTTTATATATCTTCACATATTCATAATATGAAGAATAGATCTAATGATCTAGAATCGAATAATAGATCTAGAAAAGTAATGCTATCATTATTTTCAATAATTACTATCAAACATAAAGTAATACATTAATTAACATACCATTATACGTTTAAAATAATATTCGAATGATGAGTAATCAATAATGTTTTCATTGAACCACTAACTGTTGTGCATCTGAACTCAGAATTTTTGTTTTTTTTCCTATATGATTTAACCCTTAATTGCGATATGTGTGGATCCGACGTTAGTAGAAATTTTTCTAGTACTTCTATCTCGAAATTTTTTAAAATCTTTGTGCGTGGCCTCTTGGGCTTCCTCAGACAGTTGCTCAATCGGAAGCAGTGCATGTTTTATGATTTCAGCACCATGCGTGAGCACTTTGTGCACTGTGGCTGGCATACAATACCAGCCATAATGAGTGACATAATACTGTGCTGTGTCTTCCGTATATTTGGCGAATTTTTCGCAATCTATTTTGTAAGGGGAGGAAATAGTTTGCAATATTGTATGAAATCTTTTAATAAGTATTATGTTAATGCCAGTGATCTCTGCTGACATTTTTGGCTTTAGGAAAAATCGGCCTGCGGTATTTCCGTCGTTAGAGGAACCCCATCCTTGTTTAACATAATCTACAAATAAGCCTGTCCTTTCTCTGAATTGCTTCTGAATTAATTCCTTTCTTTCGTTCTGTATACTTTTTAATTCAGGTGTAGTTGCAGCCCACTTCTTGAAGGACAAATTATAAGATATATGTAATAGGCATTCAAAGAAACGAATCCACGCATGTAGCGACGAGAGTCCGAAACTGTAATTGTTTATATTACAAGACTTGGACTGTATAGCTCCTAAATTGTTCATTTCCGTCGGTTTCGCGTTGCAAATATAACACCTCATAGCTGATGTAGTGCCGCTTACTGTATTACATATTTTGTTATCAACCATTGTAAAAGTCATAACGTATTTAACTTGTACGTTATTTACTATAAGCGGATTTAAATTGTCTATTTCGTTACTAATATAATCTACTTCTTTTTGTATGACTTCTTTGGTTTCTTTTATGAACTCGAATTTTATTGGTCGGCAAAACTAAGGCGATGAAGGTGTTGGATTCTCCCACAAAACTTTCAAATTCGAATTATTATATAATCTTAAAGGAACGAAGCTGGAACTAAAAATACTGTCCGTTTCGTTTATAATCTCGTCTGTGTGTGTTACTTGTTTATATCGTGGTTGCCCTGCAGCACCATCACAACCCCATTTGCACGTTAAAATTAATTCTCCATCATTTACTTCTGTCTTTAAACTATTTAATATTCGTGAAGCAGTATGGTCTAGTAAACTTTGAAGTTGTACTGCTGCTGAAGTTTCAGTTACTTGAACCAATTCCTTTGGCGGATAACATTTAATTTTTTCCTTCTGTATTGAAAAATAGGAGGGCCACAGATTATTTTCGCCTCTTATGCATTCATTTCTGATGGTGCAGTACTGAAATTTATATAAGTCGGCCACCGTAAAAATACATAAAGCTCTTTCAGGTGTAAACATTTTCTGCTTTGCTATGTGTCCTTTTTGACGAAGGGCTTCAATAACCTTTTTATAATCATTGTTATGTATGTACTGTATTAAACGCGATTTGTCATTCATTCTACGTTTGCAAAAACTCATTTTCACTGCATTCAGTAATTCTTCCAGAGTAAAATTAGTTACTAGAGATTGAGCCCTGCGTAATTTTTCTCGATTACTACATTCTGAAAATACTTTCTTCCCTTTATGAATTTGTACAGTAGATGTTGATTGCATTTGAATATTTTCCCTCTGTGTTCTATTGGAACTGGTTGTCGGAATTTCCATTTGTTCTACGCTTGGATACAAGAAATCCTTATCCAACCATTCCTTATTACGAGACAGAAACCTAGTCTCTGCGTAGGAGGACTGAACCCATTTTTGTTTTAATTTCGTAGCAAAAATTTTAAGACTGGTTTTTAATGCTTTCGCAGCCATTGTAGAGAGATTAAGTCTTTCACATAGTTTGTCACATAAGAATGTGTAATTCGAGATGTTTTCCGATGCATTTCTTAAGGTATAGAATAAATCTTTATGTGTACGAAACGTTTCCATTTTGAATAATTAATATCTAAGAATAAGAACGAAAATATTAAATCTAGAAACAAGTTGATGCAGCAAATCCTTAGAGTTTTCATACTTACTAAATATAAGTAGAATGAAATGTAGAGAAACGTAAATGAAAACAGCACTTAAATCACTAATTACTATTTATGTATAATGTTAAATAATCACTAATTAGCACTATTCACATATAAATCTATATATGTATAACGTGTTAAATATACCTATAAGAACAAAACACTATAGAAAACTAGAATATTACATTTAACACTAGAACTACCAAGGGGGGTCAAAATTACTTTTTTGGCATTTCTTATAATCATTATCCATTTTCAGTACACTTTGTCTTTAAAAATTTTTCCTTTTTTTTTGTCTTTTTGATATAAAATGTTATGCAGTTTCGGTACCTCCATTCGTATACCTCCATATACCGAGATGAGTCATTTTGATCCCCCACGGAATGTAGGTAAACTTGTGATTTTTGAAGTCTCTCATATTATTTTTGTATAATTCAAATACATTTTTAGAAAACTAAGTATATTTTCGTACATTTACATGTACAAAATCCATGAAAATTCATTCGACATATCATGAAAGCCAGTGTAAGAACACCATTTTCTTTGATACTCTGCAATAGTGTTATGAGGCATATCAAGCAGATATGAGGCACTGAAGCAGAAGCCCGCCGAATTCAGGACAACGACTGGACTCTATCGTTAGCAGAATTAAATGCATTTATAGAAATTTTATATACCCGTGAGGCATAGGAAGCAAAGAACCTCAAGTTTTCCTATTTATGGTCCAAGAAATGCGGTTGTTGACGCGCGACCCTTCAAGACGGTCGTACTCAGCACGGAATCTTCCATAGGCAGGTAGCGCGATTAATAAAGGTAGACCGCCCGACAGCTGGCACGCACATGTAGTGCAACCAAGCTACTTTTTAACGGTACATGAAAATAGTCATCGCGAATCCGGGAAAACCCAGACCTCGGTACTGCGACAGGAAAATTCATCCCCGTTCCCACTCCTTTCCTTAAACACCCCCACCGTTTTCCATATCATTTCAAAACCCAATCATAATCGTCTAGTAGCAAACTTTCCTCCCACATCCAGTACTTCCTCAACCAATAGCCTTGGAATATCAGAAAACCGAGGTGACCTTTGCGACAAATCATAGACCGAACCAGATAACACGTTAAAAACTCATACAGATCGCATCGATCAACTTCAACATAAAACTAGGACGCAATACATATACTTACAAGGAAACATATTCGGGTGTCCGCCTCGGATTTTGATTAAACTTGGTGGACATATTAAGCAGGTGAAAAAAAGGGACACGTTTTTTTTTATAGCTGCCCAATCGCAAGTTTAGGGGGTAAATTCACCCCTTGAAGTTTCAGCAGAAAAATGGTATCTCGAAAACTGTCACAGATATAAGAAAACTTCTTAAGGAAAAGTGTCATGGTTTTTTGAGGCAAAATAAATAGTGGTCACAGATTTTGTAAAAAGTGATTTGTTTATAACAAACAAATTTATTGTTACATTATTTTCAGAGATACAACAGTTTATATAATGACAAGAAAGAACCGAAATTTTATTCTGAATCCATTGCTATATAATATGATGGATTTGCCTTCTACAGTTTTCCAAAATTTTCATATAATACGCAGACCGCACGGGTCCGCCGGGCTGCGGCCGGACGAAGTGTACACGTATAGGCATACGGGCGGCTATTATTATGAGATACGCATTTATTAATCATAACAAGACGATATAAAAGTTGTAATAGTAATATTAATTACATTAGTATGCATTGCAGTATGATATTGTTGCTTGGAAATTAATATCCGTTAATAACAAAATTCGTATAAAAATTAGAGATGTAATAGACATTAAATTCGAGAAGGCTACCAGTCTCTACTTTTATGTATATAATCGCTATCGGACGAAAATGATTTCGGCAAATTAAATAATTGATGTCGTTTTATTTCGAATGAACATGCAATATTAATATTAATAGTATGGAGACTGTGAATTTACGGAACATAAGTTTCACAGAAATGGTATTCCGTAAAGAAATGTTGAATGCAAAATGAATAATCAAATAATAATAAATTATAATAATATAATAATAATAATAATATAATATATATTATATTATTATATTATTTATTATAATATTATAATTATTATAATTATCATAATAATTTGCCGAAATCATTTTCGTCCGATAACGATTATACATATACATAAAAGTAGAGACTGGTAGCCTTCTCGAATTTAATGTCTATTACATCTCTAATTTTTATACGAATTTTGTTATTAACGGATATTAATTTCCAAGCAACAATATCATACTGCAATGCATACTAATGTAATTAATATTACTATTACAAATTTTATATCGTCTTGTTATGATTAATAAATGCGTATCTCATAATAATAGCCGCCCGTATGCCTATACGTGTACACTTCGTCCGGCCGCAGCCCGGCGGACCCGTGCGGTCTGCGTATTATATGAAAATTTTGGAAAACTGTAGAAGGCAAATCCATCATATTATATAGCAATGGATTCAGAATAAAATTTCGGTTCTTTCTTGTCATTATATAAACTGTTGTATCTCTGAAAATAATGTAACAATAAATTTGTTTGTTATAAACAAATCACTTTTTACAAAATCTGTGACCACTATTTATTTTGCCTCAAAAAACCATGACACTTTTCCTTAAGAAGTTTTCTTATATCTGTGACAGTTTTCGAGATACCATTTTTCTGCTGAAACTTCAAGGGGTGAATTTACCCCCTAAACTTGCGATTGGGCAGCTATAAAAAAAAACGTGTCCCTTTTTTTCACCTGCTTAATATGTCCACCAAGTTTAATCAAAATCCGAGGCGGACACCCGAATATGTTTCCTTGTTAGTGTAACATCAACTAGCATTTATATTCAGTGTGATATTAACAATAAGTATCTATATTTCAATATATATATAGTAATTTACAACTACTTGGTATAATTGAATTCCTGCAAAAACTCTATCAATCCAAAAACATCACTACGCGTGGTCGTATCGAGTCTGGATACACTCGAACTCGAGCTGCTACGCAACAGCGGTCCTGCATTTTTCTCTAAAACAATGAGGAGGAATAAATTCGCCTAAATTCTTCGGGTAATTCGTTTTGATAAGAAAAATGAAAGAAGCCTACGATTGCAAACAGATAAATTTACATTAGATGCAACAAGTGTGGAATAAATTCATTGAAAATAGCCAAAGTGTCAAATAGCATATTGTACTAATAATAAAACGAAGAATATTTGTGGTACATGTCATAAACGAGTCTGTGGTACATGCTCTGCTAAAACAATTGGAACTTGTAAAAAATGTCTTTGACTTTCAAGCGTAATTATTTTGAAAATTATTGTTATTATCTTATTATCATTATTCAGTTTATATTCAATTTTCACTCATAAAATAAGAAAATATAAAAAAACGTAAAAATTGCTATGTCTTTCATTAAAAGAGTTATTAATTTGAAAAACAAGTCATTTTGACCCCTCCGGTAGAAATAGGTATACGTCAATCGCCGGTTGTTCTAGTGTTAAATATGTAAGAAACGCACAAAATATCTCTCCTGAATGTTCTGCTCTTTCGAATGGTACTGTTGCAACTGCATGCAGAGAGTGCGTCAAACCGAAGAGATAAATACTTATAAACACTTCGATTCTATAATTTAAACAGTTCAATACGAGAGTTTCTAAGCACTTCACGATGTGTGAATGATGGATATAAATACAGTGAGACTAAACCAAAGAAACATCTAGTCCGTTCCTCATCTTTTTAAATTTTTACTATCTACATTTATGGGGGATCGATTTATTCGGTTGTCTCCGCCAAATGTGGGAGAGGTGTTGGGCCTCGCTTATTTTGGTTTCGCGTGTTGCATCAGAAACAGGTCAATCTTTGTTTAACGGGCGACGGGGAGAGTGTTCGACATTTTTCTCTCATATCACTATATTCTCTGTAGTATTATATTTAACCAATAATAAACTTAATATATCCAGTGATGAGCTCTTTTCGGATACGTTCTGTCACCCTCGATATTCCAAAATCCTACATTTATATACATATTTACTCTAATCATCTGTATAAATATTATTGCAAAAACGCATATATGAAGAATGAAACATATATTCGAAGGGCAGTCAGTCATACGGTCTACTATATGCAGAATTGCCGTCTCCCAACGCTCGCTTGACAACTTTGAATAACAATAACTTTCACCGTAGGACGCCGTAGGATATGATTCTTGTACCATTTTGTAGGGAAAAGTATGCTGAAAAGAATGCACTTTGTCTGGTTGTGGAACTCTGTGGAACTTTTAAGATATTCCATATTAATTGTGACGGAAATTGAAAAGTTTAATTAGTTCATTAAGCATCATTTTTATATTAAATTCGGAACAATATGTCTTAACACAAAGTGTGATTCTTATCAGAAAAGGATACCGAACATTTTAAAAAAAGAACCAAGCGAAAATATTAAATAGGATCGTCAGGGCATTGCATTAAAGAGAAGCAATTTTTGTCGTGAAACATACTCTGTTTAAAATGTCCAACTTTCAATGCTTATTACAACTATAATATTTATTAAACTGGACTGATTTTTTCATTTTCGAGGTCTATGGACATTAAGGAAGCAAAGTTCATTGATTAGATATCGATGCGAGAAAGTTCCAGCCCACTGTGCGTCACCCAGATCCGGGTGACGGGTATGCTTCCGTGGGGGCCCCGTCACCCGAATATGGGTGATGCTCTTCTTATTCAAGTTAATACAACTTTCAAGTGGATTTTTAAAACGAATTTAATGGAATCAGTACTGAAATATAAATATAGGATATACAACATAAAAATACTAAAAATATACATATTATACTATAGTTTTCATGGACATTTGTATTATAACTAAACATGGCTAACTTTAACCAGTCATCCCAGTTATTATTGGAAATGTAGTGCTTTAAATTGTCAGTAAGTACGTGGTGCGATCGTTCGATACAACCGTTACTCTGAGGATCGAAAGCGGTTGCGCGAAATTGTGCGATTTTGAATTTTCTTGCCACAGACTTCATTAAGGAGCTTACGAAATTTGCTCCCTGATCCGTTAATATAGCTTTTGGTGCTCCGAAACTACAAACAAAATTGTTAACAAATGCATCTGCCGTGTCGATTGCAGTAGCATTTTGCAAAGGAATTGCTAGAGAGTATTTTGTTAAGAGGTCTTGAATTGTTAGTATATATTTGTTATCTTTGGGAGTGGTGGGGAGAGGACCGACGATGTCTAAGGAAATTTTGTCGAAAGCTTGTCCTGGTGTGTCCGTCAATGTCATGGGTTGCCTAGTCTTTACCCGAGTTAGTTTCTTCACTTGGCAGCTAGTGCATGAGTTTACCAGATTTTGCACTTCGGCTTTCAAAGTTGGCCAAAAATATCGTTCCCGGATGCGACGGTATGTCTTGGCAATGCCTTTGTGTCCAGCAAAAGCTGATACGTGATTCTCCCGTAATATATCTTCGCGTTCGGCCTCAGAAGGAATTCGGACTTCGTGCGAACATGCAAAAATTTGTGCGTTGGTCGTTGAAAATATATCTAGCAGGATGCGTTGTATAAATGACCATGATATGTCGTCTAAATAGCCTCGGGATATGCTAAATGAAGTTAGATTGAGTTCATTGGTGACGTCCAGTAATGAACGTAGGCATTCGATTACGTCGGCTGGAGCCGTGATATGTGTGCTCAATTCTTTCACTGGTAAAAGGATAAGATTAAAATTGCCTATCCTTGAAACTTTTGCGCGGCCTAGTATTGCGTCTTGAGTTGTAGGAAATTTGTTCTGTAACGCGAGGTCCATGCCTCCCTGATCTAACGGTTGGCCGTCTAGAGATACGAAAATGACCAAGTTGTCTTTTCGCATGGTTAATCTGTCTCGTGTTTGAATCATTGTCCGTCTGTGTTCGTGTGATCGTACCGCAGGGTTATCGAAAATTTCGATTGAGGCATCTGTGTCGTCGTGTTCGTCCGTCGCGGGTGGCGTTCTTTCCATCGTGATCGGAGGAGTTAGATTTACAGACGTGTGGGACGACGTGGAGGGTGATGCGATCATGGACGTCTTATCGGGCTGATAAGAAGAAATGGAAGGAGATATCGGTGGAGGTTGTAAAGGTGTCGCATTCGTTGTCGCTGGTGGCGACTGACTTCGTGGATCGAACAGTATATCGTCTGATGAATCTGAGTGGATGGGAAGGACTGGAGCAGGGTTTCGTGATAACGCGTCAGCATTGACGTTCATTTTTCCCGCTTTGTAAACAACGTTATAATCATATTCGGCCAGCTTTAAACGCCAACGGAGCAAACGCGATGTAGGATCTTTGACTGATGTCATCCAAACTAACGGTCGATGGTCCGTGATTAGATCAAATTTCCGACCGTAGACGTAAGGGCGGAAATGATTCGTTGCATATATGATTGCCAAGCACTCTTTCTCGATTGTTGAATAATTTATCTCCGCTCCTTGCAGAAGTCGTGACGTATACGCGATTGGTTTATCTTTGCCAATTTCTCCTTGACTTAAAATTCCTCCGATCGCATAGCCGGATGCGTCGGTTGTAATATGAAACGGTTCTTCGAAGTTCGGATACTGCAACACGGGTTCTGTACACAAAGCACTACATAACGCGTGGAATGCGCGTTCCTGGTCAACACCCCAGACAAATCGTTCATTCTTCTTTAACAGAATGGTAAGAGGATTCGAGATCTGAGAGAACTTATCCACAAAACGTCTATAGTAACCGGCGAGACCCAAGAATTCGCGAACATTTTTCACGGTTTTTGGTGTAGGAAAATTCTTGACTGCTGAGATCTTATCCGGACAAGGTTTCACACCTTCATTGCCTATTATATGACCCAAATATGCCACTTCACGGTTTAGGAAGCTACATTTTGCCGGTTCTAATTTTAAGTTTGCTTGCCGCAATCGTTCGGCTAAACGAGTGAATCTTTTATAATGTTCCGGAAGTGATTGCGCATGACTTACAATATCATCTATATATGCGAAAACCTCGTTGCCTTGAAGACCCGTCAAGATAGCGTTCATCAGCCGTTGATATGTGGCTGGCGCGTTTTTCAGGCCGAATGGCATCCGAATAAATTCGTAGTGGCCGTAGGGTGTCGAGAAAGCTGTCTTCGGCGCGTCCTCTTCGGTCATTCCTACTTGGTGGAACCCGCTTTTACAGTCAAAAACGCTGAAATATTTCGCTGAACCCAATTGGTCCAGGATCTCGACAATGTTAGGAATAGGGAAGGCATCCCCGATTGATTTTTCATTTAAACCGCGGAAATCGATCACGACTCTCCAGCGTTTGTTTCCCTGTTGGTCAGGTTTCTTGGGCACGATCCACAAGGGCGCGTTGTATGGAGAAGTAGAAGGACATATTATGGCGCTTTCAAGCAATTCCTTCATTTGCTTGTTGATCTCGTCCTTGTGGATCGGCGGATACCGATACTGTTTTATGAAGACCGGTGCGCGGTCTGTGAGTGGAATTTCGTGTTGCAAAACATTGGTTCTCCCCAAGTACTCTCCTTGGAGGTGGAAGATATCATGATTCCGTTCAATTAATTCGCGAACGTGATCATACTCCTCGGCGTTCAAATGACTCGTGTCGATTACGTCAAGAATCTTTTTGATCCGCTCGGCGGGGAGCTGAGTGGAAATATTATTTACGCAGGCGTCTGTGCCTGTTCTAGTATTGGAGTTGTTCGGAGCGCGAGATATCTCGTCGATTTCTTCGACCTCCAGGGTAGGAATGTCGAGTGTAACGGCTGCGGAAGTTGTGTTTACACACCTTATCGTTGATTTGCCGTTCCTTGTTTTGACGAGAGCGTCGGCGATAATTATGCCGGGCGCTAGTTCTTGACGCGAAATGAAACCAATTTCGGCACCGGTTGTGCGTATTTGAATGCACGTATTTGAACGAGGTGCGATAATTGTTTTCGTAAGGTCCTCGGTATTAATACCGGGCTGAGAGTTAGAAATGTCCGCGGTTTTTGCACCGGGCTGTGATTTAGTAATGTCCTCGATGTTTTCATCGGGCTGAGGTTTAGAAATGTCCGCGGTATTTATACCGGGCTGGGATTTAGAAATGTCCTCGATGTTTACATCGGGCTGAGATTTGAATCTGTTCTCGGTATTTATACCGGGAAAAGACTCGAGATTGTCCTCGGCGTATATACCGGGTAAAGATTTAGAATTGTCCTCGGCGTTTATACCGGGCTGAGTTTCCGATTTTCGCGCTTGATGGAAAGGAATCCGAATGTCCTTCCATTCAATAAAATTCTTCTTATAGGATATCACAGTATCCTGTAAGAATGGTGCTCCTAAAATTCCGTGTGTCGCGATCGGAAATGTGTCGGAGACGACATAGAATTTGAACGATGTTCCGAGTAGCGTGATCTGGGCGGATCCCAGGGTTGCTAGTTTGTCCGTAGATATTCCTGACATCTCCAGGTTGTCACTAATATTTATTATGGACTTTTCTTTTAAAGCGCTGAGTTTAATTAAGTTGGGCTGAGCCCCTGTGTCCACCATAAGAGTGACACCTTTCATAAGATTTGGCGACTTAATAACAACCTGGGGTATAGGTAACTGCTTTACTCCGATGTGGGAGATGTCACTGTGTGAACCATGTTTGGAGCCTCCCGTCTCTGGTTCTGCGAGGACGGAAGGTTCTGTCCGTTTCTCTGGTCCCGTTGCTTATTATTGTATTCACGTTTTCTACACTCGTGAATGTCATGACCGGGGGTTTTACAATAATTACATACGCGTTTACTGCAATCTATTTGTTCCTCGCGTCGCGGATTTTGTTCGGTACTCGGACGTGAATAATGGTTTTGCGATGCGTAATTACTTGGTGGTGCCGGACGATTGTATCCCTTTTTCGGTGACGCGAATTCGCGTCTCAGCGGTTCTTCGCGCCATGCTCCGCGTTGAGCAGGTGGATTATACCGTGGTGAATAGTCGTTTCTATATTCTCGACGTTCGGGATTCCTGTCGCGACTCTCCGTATATGGATTACGACGCGGTTCGTTCGTCGAGCCGTATCTGCTTCTGTCGAGCTCATACTGTTTGTATAAGGTGATCGCTTCATCAAAAACCTGATGCAAAGGATGTTCGTAGTGACCTCGGAGGTCGGATCGCAGTCGCGGAATAAGACCGTTAATGAAGCTGCTTACAGTCAAGTCGTTTATATCGGCTATGTCTGGTGACCGTTTGTCGCAGTCTATTATCGCTTCCCTTAAATCTTTAACCCTACTAATGAAATCTAACATGTGTTCATGTTGTGCCATATAGATGTTCGACATTTCTCCCCGATAATGGTCAACCGTTCGGTGAGGACCGAATACGTCTTTTAATCTATTACATAATTGCGTGACGGAATTTATGTCTTCGTCTTCTACGGCTGTTGCGGCTCGTCCACAGAGTCGAGTGATCACTATTTTTACGAAGGTTCGTTCCGCGTGACTTGGAATTAATTCGCGGGCTCTCCTACATGCGCGCGTAAATGTTAATAGTGAAGCCGCGGTACCGTTAAAATTCGGTATCATGTTAACCGCTTCCTTTAATGTATAACTGAGTGACGCGTTGTGCTCGTTCGGCATGATTATAGGTTCCGGTTGTGGTCGAGGTTCTGGGGTCCTAGACGTCGATGGTTTTGGTACCCTATCTCTACGCAATGCTTCTACTTCTGCCAATAAGTCGTCGTGTTCGCGTCGCGTTTGCTCAATTTTTGCGCGCTCACTCTCGATTTGACGCGCTTCCTCGTGTATGCGTTTTTCTTTCTCTTCCAATTGTTTGTTTAGTAGAGCTAATTCGATTTCGGACAATGGCGTATTTGCCGATGCTTTCGCTGAACGTGTCGACATGTTTGAAGGATATAAGAAAAACTTTTTCGTACTCACTCTTTATTGGTGTTCGTATATGAATTCGCACCACCTGGCTACTTCTAATGGCACCGATTGAGGAAGTTCCTGGTAATGTCGCACGAATAAGACTAACACCCGATTTGGTATTTTGTAATGTTTGAAAATTTTGATACAGTTCGCGGTGTCCAATATTTCTAGAACCGGCGGTGGCGCTGGAATATTTCGTGGCACCTCGTCCTCCTCGTCAGATGAAATTTCAATCACTTCTATACTTCTTACTTTGCTGGCGTTCTGCTGTTCGATTCGTTCGATGGCCCGCCGTTTCTTCTCTTTCGTCTTTATTCCCGCACGACAGCCACGTTTCCGTTTTCGATATTGCTTTGCGGAAAAGCCCAGAGATAATTATTCCGAATATTCATGTAGCAAACTCCCAAGCAAATTAAAAATTTCCGGTAAATACCTGCTTTCCGTATGTCATGCGCTTGCTGCTGCAGCTTTCTGCGCTAGCTTCGGCAATTGAAACGAGTTCCTCTGCCGGTGATGGCGAGAAAACACAGGTATTAACCATAATCCCCTGTACGATGCTCTTTGTAATTGAATTCCTCGCTGCCTTGATGGCGCTTGAATATTCTCTCACTCAGAGGTTACGCGAATATATCTTGATGTTTTACTAATTTGATGTTTTACTTGAAGTTTTTACTAATTTATATTTAAGATAACATATTGCATTATACTATGTCGTATGGTGTGCGTTGAAACATTGTAAACACATTTGTGGTGAATTTGGACAATTGGAACAATAGGTCGTAGTCTTTTTTACATTTCTTTTTGCTTCTTGTCGCTCAGCAGTTTGCCTCCTTTTCCGGTAACATAGGGCGCACATCCTTCTTACAGATTTGCCCTGCTGATTCGTACGAATCTGCAGCTTATGGGACTCGTTCCTTGTTTTAGCCCTATTATTATCGAGCGTAGAATTTTCCGGGGACATCAATTCGGTAACAAGCAGCTCTCGAAATTGTCTTATTTCAATTTTTTGCCTACTCGAGTTACATCCCTGCTATTTCCCGCTTATCGCTCTGTTTATGTTTCGGCGCTCCGACAGCCGGATTTGGGCCCCGGGAGAAACTCAGCCGAATCGCGCTGGGCGACGAACGTGTTAAAGGGGTCGACTCTTTTGGGGCCAACTCCGAATCCATCTAAGCGCCATTGTACAGAAACGGGCGTTAGTAAAAACAGAAAATCGTCTATTTATTTCAATGAGACCTAGGCTGGTTGCAGCCCATGGCCGAGTTTACATGTAGTATTCTTGATCGATTGCCAGCGCTATCTCGTGGCTAGTGGTGGCGTAAGAGCCTATCTTAACCTATCTTAAATAAGTGTAGTTCTTTGGTAGGCTTGGGTTATCTAGTTACCCATGTGTCGGATGACACAATGGGCGTGTGCTGATTGCCACTTAATACATAATTGCGCCTATCACATTGATCGTTGTTCAGTCAGGAGCATAGGTTTGAATATACTTATAAAGTTATGTCTAAACTTTTTTTTCCTACTTAATTGTAGAAATTTTCTACTTAACCTAAATGAAGATATTGCACTTTTCTAGGAACCTGCCAATCATACGCAATTCGCAGATTCGCGGAGACCCCAAAAACATGTCTATGCAGAGGGGGAGTTGGTGTCCTCTGTGTTTCAAGTCTTTCACTAGTTGTAAGCGTGGGGGGGGGGGGGGGGGGTTCCGGGGCACTGCCAGATGATGTGGTTCAAATTCTGCTCTGTTGTCCCGCAACCACACATTGGGCTGTTAATTATTTTGACCTTATGGAGTGATGCGTTGAGATTGTAGTGGTCCGTTCGGGCACGACAAATCCACGAGGTGCTTTTACGTGGTAGTGATTTTTTGTGAAACCAGGGTTTGGTGCTGTTTGTAAAATGCATGTTGAAGTACTTGGTGCCCGTGTTAAAGGGTGCGTGGGCTCTCCGGAGCCATGTGTTCAGGGAGTTGGACCACATTTCTTCGCTGAAGACTGTGAAGAGGTCACACGCTGCCACTTTCCAATACAAGTGCGGGTGGTTCTGCGTGGCCTCCTTGGCCAGTTTGTCTACTTCTTCATTTCCATCTAGGCCTTTGTGGGCAGGTATCCACATGAGCTTTATCCTGTTCGCTCGTTGTGGTGTTCGAGTGGTGGTATTGATCTTAGAGATGGTTTCTGTAATGTGCCTGTTTTTGTGAATGTTGTCCATTTGAGTAAGGACCTGCAAGACGCTGAGTGAGTCTGTGCAGATCAGGAAGTCTTGGTCAGGGTGGTTTGCTGCCATGTCCAGTGCCCTGCTTATGGCCAGGTATTCAGCAGTGAACACTGAGCAGTGTTCATCAACACTGATTGCATCTGCCTGTGCCACTTCGCAGCACAACCATGCGAATCCTGTGGAGATCCCATTGGGTATTTTGAATCCATCCGTGAATATGGGAATGAATCCTTGGTATTTTGTTTTCAGTAACTTGTCAAATTCTTTGTTGATGTCAGGGCTATTTCTTAACGTTGTGCCGTCTTCTAGGTTGAACATGTCTGTTTCAGGAGCGTCAAAAGAGTGGGTGTGTGTGGGATTTGGCTGGGAGCTGGTGTCCAGGGCTACCTTGTGGCGTAGGGGCCATACCCTGTCCAGTGCGTCTGCTATGGTTTCTAAGGACGGTGCTTGCCCCTGTGGCTGGACTAATGAATCGTGGTAGTGCTCAAGTTGTTCTCTTAAAAAGTGTTGTGGATTTGAAATAGCTTTAATTAAGTGCTTTTCCTGTGAACAGTGCGCGTTGTTCCAGGAGCGGTAGTTTGGACTCTGCAAGAGTGACATTAACTGGAGTGGTGTTTCTTAAGCCGAGGGCGAGCTTGGCTGCTGCTAGTTGGATTCTTTTCAGTTTTAGCAGTGACTTGCTGTTTTTTGGCAGAGTTATGTGTAGACAGTACTCGATTTTCGAGCGGATGAGGATCTTGTATATAGTAAGCAGGGTGTTTCGCTCTGCGCCCCACCAGGTGCCCCAAAGGAACCTGATGATGTTGAGCGACCTGCGTGCAAGTGTACATATCTTCTCTGTGTGTTGTTGGAAGGTTAGTCTCTGGTCGATGTGCACGCCCAGAAATTTTACCATTTGTGTATTGCCAATGGAGATGTTTCCTAGACGGATGGCGAGAGAGCCAGAAGGGTTAGTTTTGCCATTGAACATTACAAACTCAGGTTTGGCCGGAGCAACGTCCAGTCCAATTGAGTGTAGTTTGAGAAGACAGTTGTTGGCTGCTTCCGTCACTTGTTGGCATGCTGTCCGTTGGTTGGTGTTGGTTGCGTATATTGCTATGTCGTCTGGGTATTGGAGGAGTTTGGTATGATATAGTGTGCCTGTGTCTAGGTTCGCCGTATACAGGGTGTACAATAACGGGCTCAGCACGCCCCCTTGCGGAACACCCTTAAACACGTGTCGTGTAATGATTTGCTGTTGCCCATCATCGTTGCAAATGCGAAAATTTACTCTTCTGAAAGATGTTACGTTCTGTATGAATTGTGGTGGAGTTTTGGAGATTCCAAGTTGGAGGAGTTTGTTAGTCAAAATGTCTGGAATGATGTTGTCGAAGGCAGATTTAACATCAAGGAAAATTGCTGCAGTGGATTGACCAAGAAGGAGTCCGGCGTCCACTTGTGTGGTTAAACTAAGGATGTTGTCAGCCGTGGAGCGGTTCTTTCGGAATCCAGTCTGGCCTGGGGGAAGTTTGTTGTTGTGCTCTAGCCAATAGGTCAGCCTCCGAGAGAGAAGTCTTTCCAGGAGCTTGCATGCGTAAGACGTTAACGCTATTGGTCTTGGGGCTGTTTGCCCCGGTTTTGGGATAAATAGACTGCTGTCCCTCCAAGTGTCAGGATGCGTGTTGTGTGTGTAGATGTTGTTGAGAATGTCTAGGAGGACGAGTCTCCACATATTGGGGAGGTTCTTAAACATATTGTTGTCAAGGCCGTCTAAGCCTGGTGCAGATTTTGAGTTCAGATTGCTGATCGTGTGGTTGAGCTCATGGAAGGTAAATCCTGTGTCAAGGAATGAGTCAGCTGAGGCCCCTTCAAGGTTTGCTGACTTATTCGCAGCCCAGGGGGGGCATAGCTTGTCGATTAGTGCGTGTATTGTTCTGGTTGATGGAGTTGTTCTGTTGTGTGTTGCTGTGCTGGTCCATTTGTTCTTGAATATTTTAATTTTCCTCCAGAAGCTAGGAGTGTCAGTGTTTTGGTTTAGTTCTTCTGCCATTTTCTGAAAGCTGGATATTTTTTTGCTTTTGAGGAGTTTTTTGTTTTTGCCGCCTGCTTCATATAGGCTTCCCAGGCTAGTGATGAGCCCGTGTGGCGCCATTTGAGGAACATAGCTTTCCTGCACTGGACTGCTCTGTCGCAGTCCGTATCCCACCATGGCACCGGGTTTCGAATACGATGCAGTGGGATATGGCCCTTCTTGGGAGTGGAACATGTTGCCGCATCCTTCATGCTGTTCATGAAGTATGCATATTGCCCCAGGGAGTCCCTGTTGAGGAAGTATCCGGAGATCAGAGTGTGTTGTATAGAGTCCAGTATGAATTTGTATAAATTCCAGTCTGTTTTCGTAGAGGAGATTCTGTTGCTAGTGAATCTGTATCTATACTTTGTGAGTAGCAGATCAATCCTGAGAGGGAAGTGGTCCGAGCCCCAAGGGTCATCGAGTTGGTCTGTGTGTATGACGTGGGCAGTTCTGTGAGGAGAAATTATTAGGTCCAGGTTGCTGTTGCGGCCCCATTGCGCCCTATGTGGGAGGTGGTGTCTGTGTTATGTACGAGACAATCAGTATCCTCTAGTGCTTGCAACAGTCGTTCGCCATTGCTGTCTGTGGCTGCGCAGTTCCATACTGTATGGTGGGCATTGAAGTCACCAAGCAGTAGGAACTGAGGGTGCCTGTTGAGTTTGTGTAAGAGTTGTTGCCACTTGTCTTGCTGGATAGGCAGTCCTGGTGGCTTGTAACATGCGCATATTATTAAGTTGCTTTCTTTGCAACGTACTTCAATAGTCAATGTTTCTGTGATTCCGTCATCAACCTCGATGTTAGAGGTTGCGGTCCACTGAAGAGAGTTCTTGACGATGATGGCGACACCACCACCGTGTCGGCTGTTTCTATCTTTCCTGATGGTTTTATATCCGGGTATATGAAATTTTATGCCAGGGTTGAGCCAGGTTTCAGTACAGACGAAAATATCATAACGTTCTGCCTGTCTCCAGAGCTCTGTTTCTTTATTGGCTATCTACCTGCAGTTCCAAAGTAGAATTTTAATGTTATTTTGTGTGTGCTCCATTACTGCTTTTATCTTTGTGCGTCAGGATTGAGATGTGTTTGGTCTTTGTTAATATCCTGCTTCCCATTGGGAGCTTTGTGTTTGTGGTCTTTAATTGGGTTTATTGATTACTGTGGTTGGTGTTTGTCGGTTGTTTAGTTTGAGAGGTGTTCTGTTCTTGTTGTTTGTGTTGATTTAGAGGTTTAGTATTCGTGGTTGGTGTTGCTTGTGGCGAAATTGTCTCAGACGTTGATGTGCTAGACCCGTTGTTAATTGTGGGTAAACTGGATCTTACTGTTACTGGTGTTCTTGAGTATGTTCTAATATTTCTTGATTTCCATGGGATCTCTTTTGTGCTGTTGGGAATGGAAATACCTCCGATGACCCGGACTTTATATTCACTCTCTATTGTTCCTTCAGGAAGTGGAGGGTACTTCTGTTGTGGTGTGCGTGGTGGTTGTCGGTTTGTGTTTTGTGTGTCGGTGGTGTGGTTATGTTCGGTGTTGAGCTTCGCTTGTGCACAAGCCTCGTAGATGCTGATGCTGTTGTGTGCCAGAATGGTGTTGACATCTCCTTGATATAACATTTGTGGGCAGTTGGCGTGGAAAGTGGCGTGGTCACCCTGGCAGTGGATGCATCTGCTACCTGTGGGGCAGCTGTGCTCAGAGCTTTTGAGCCTGCGTGTGACCGTACTTGCCGCAGTTTTTGCATGTTTAACCCTTTCCACGTAAGGTTCTATTGTTTTATTTAACATGCCGTACAGCTGAATTTTAGCTGGCGCGGTTGAGCCTTCAAAGGTAATTAGGACTGTCTCGCAAGGAATCCAGGAGGTTTCCTGCGTGACTGGGTCCACATGTCTTCTGTTTAGTCGTTTCGCATGTGTGATTTTGCAAGGGGAGCTTGCAGAGTCTAGGAGGTCCTCAATGGGCTACTCAAGGCTGAACCCCTCTAAGATACCATTTTTTTCGGTAAAGTGCCTGGGCACAAAGGCGATTAGGCTGTCTTCCTTGTTTCTTGCTGAGTTGATTATTTTGTTGGCCTCTAAGCTGTTGTTGAAAACAGCCTCAGCTTTGTTGAAGCTTCTTGGGTGGAGCTGATGGATGCCTGCCCTCATGGAGTGCAGGGCCTTAGCTATAGCCATCATGTTGTGGCTTTTGTTTTTCTTTACATTTGAGTTATTTAAGCGTATCTCGACCACCGCCGGTCCTCTGTGGGACTCAGGGTATAAACGCTGGTATTGTGTTATTATTCTGTGTGGTTGTAGCTACTTTACTTGTTATTGTTGCGGAAGGGAGGTTAGGTGAGGCGCATTCCCTCTTGGTCGATTCGTGCGGCGTTGTTATAATTCTTTTTTTCTTGTTGGGAGCAACTGTCGTCCAGCACATCGCGTTGTCCACCTCCATATTGACAGGAGGTCTCTCCTCCGACCCCATAGGGCCCTGGTGAATTGTACCGAGGTACCACTCAACAGGTTGGCGTGGGGACGCTAACCTAAAATTCTGGTGCTACCGCGCCCGGCAGCCTCTCGGCTGCTAATTCGACCTTTGTTGTATATTTAATTTGTACGTACCATCCAGTGCGTGCTGACTATTCCAGATTCACTGAATATGAACTAAATAATAAAACTGATACACTACTACTCGTCTCTATTCTTATCTCCCCGTCTCATCCATTCCCTGGTGCCACTTTTCGAAAGATCGTCAGAAAATCGTCTACTTCGTCATTTGACGGTGTGACATCTAACGTCATTATACAGAATTAAAAACTAATGATGTCACATCTGACGTAATTAGGTAGAATTATAAACGGGGAGTGGGAGGCCATTGTTGCCAAATCACATCATTTGAGAGTTCTGTCGCACTATTGCTACGTCTGTTACAATCCTAGCCATCAGCAAAATGAATCGGCTCGAGCCGAGATTTTGATTCTTGTCGGAACATAGGCATAACTGCTGAGCCGCCTGGAATTCTTTCGTACGTTCGAATCCCCTCGGGTATTTTTTTTACATTAATTTTTTTAATTCCTAACTATATGACAATGATCAGTATTTGCTTACCAATATTTTAAAAACATTTGTTAAATATTTTAATTTAATATACGTAAATATGAAGTTAGAGCGTTATCTTGCCAATTATGGTACTGTTTAACATTTTTAACATTGAAATAAAATGTATGAAGAGCATTTTCAGACGTCTTAGGTTAAACAGTCTCGAGGAAGTGCTGGAAAACTCGTGTGATGTTTTACTATGTACTATTTCGCCTTTCTTTTAGACCACACAATTATTTCTTTTTGACAAATGTTTCGGTTGGAGGTAGATGGCTGGAACAGCCTCGGCAAAGGCTTGGACTTCGAGGCGGGAGGAAATAATTACTATTGAGTTGCTCGAAGTTGTCGCACGTAGTTTTAATTGTTGGCTGGTTGCCGGATGTCAAAACGTTCACAGAAGATTAACGAAAAACATACAATACTTCGCACAACGAAACTAGACACTAACGGTTAACAATAATTCAGGTTTACACTTATAAGGCTCGCTTGCGGTATAATACACGGTAAATTCGGTAGGCAGTTGCCGGTTTGGCGTTTCAATTTACACTAATCTGGACCGCCGGTCGGCGGGAACCGGTAAAATTGGCGCCCTGATCGACGCGCGGTCGTTAGTGGCACCAGCCATCGATCGAGGGCGCGATCTTGATCGATCGCCGGTGTTCACTCGTTACGCATGCGCGTACAACAAATAATGAGAAATAAAGGAAAATATTTATTCGTACAGATTGTATGCGAGTACCGAATATGCATATATTGATAATTTTTAAATCATTTCATTCGCTTTTTCCCATTGTTTTGGTCATTGTGTAGGATGACAAACGAAAAATACAGAGACATAGTTGATATTGTCATATCTATTACAGTTTTGCTTTTCAGGAAAACTTCGATAGATTCGACTCAAGTTGAGATTTTGATTTTTGCCAAACATAAAAGATAATAGTGCAAATGAAAGAAGAGATTCGAGAGTCAAGTTGAAAAAAACAGATTGATAAAACAATATTAATTTTTGGAACTTATGAGAGAAGGGCTCTTATTGCTGCTTGACATAGGTCAGGCACAGGCAACTGGTGGACCGCGGGCCACGCGGTTCATCTTACAAACAAATGACGGCGCTCACCCTGCGTCATAGTTGCGGTGTCATACCGATTCCCGTCTTTCTGTTCTTGTATAGGTACATCTGACGTACATAGCTCTATCTTTGTCTATCATAGCTTTCCGTTGCTTAGAGCGAGGCATAAAATGGTCAAAAAGGACCATGATGACATTGTATTGTTGTATAGACTACGGTCGTGAGACCTAAACAAAACGATTTTTTAACACATACATGCCCACATAATCATTTGAATACCTATTCAAGCACCTTCGATAATGTTACATATATGTTAATTATATTACAATTATATTATTGTTGTATAATATAGTTAGTATATTTCATATATATTAACATAGCAACTTTATTGGTAATATAAATGAAACATACCATCAAATGATTTAACTTTTGAGTTACACATTATGAGCTTTGGATTGACGTGTATACACGTCCAACTGTCAGAAATATTAAACAGTTCCATAATTCACAAAATACATGGGAAGAAAACGGTAGAAAAAATCGCTTCAACTTCATATCTACGTATACTAAATTAAAGTATTTAACAAATATTTTTAAAATATTGGTAAGCAAATATTGAACATTGTCATATAGTTAGAAATTAAACAAAAATTAATGTAGAAAAATATACCCCAAGGCGACTCGAACCTACAAAAAAGTTTGCAGAGGCTCGAATCAATATCTCGGCTCGAGCCGATTCATTTTGCTGATGCTTATGTTATAATTGTAACAGAGGTGACAATAGCGTGACAGAGATATGTTAGGGTTAATATGCATTTATTAAGTAATGATAGTATAGTCAGGAAAATCGGTGATGAAGGAGTGATGTCAGGCTTGCATTCAATACTGGACGAGGATAAGATTAAGAGCTTTATTCGTATAAGTCTTTCACACGGGATGGTTTGTCTTGCCGACGTCGCTCGTCAGTTGCCATCCAAGAACTACTCAAAACAGTCAAACATCGTCTCCCCGGTCACGTGCCTACCGCGTATGTACTATTATGAGGCAATATAGGATTTCATATTATCCGGCGCTACTACCCCACTATAAGGTATTTGGGATACCTGAAACCCGTCGATATCGGCAACTGCGTAACGATCGCAATCCAGAACTTTGGTAATTCGGTATGGACCTTTAAATTTGGGCAACAATTTTTTATTAACGCCTGCGGATGTATCGATGTTCCGAATCATGACATAATCCCCCTCGCTATATACCCATGCCTCCTTTCGTTTTTCATTATATTGTTTTTCATTACGTAATTGATTCTTCTGAATTTTCTTTGAAAAAATGGCAACATTTTCCCTTCTCTAATGGAAACTGCAAAAACTTTCTGAACAAATCTGTGAATTACTTTCGGAGCATTAGTTAATCCAAACGGGCAGAACAAAAATTCAAATTGCCCTAGAGGAGTCACGAACGACGTATACTTGATTGAATCTCGGGCCATTTTCACGTTATAATATCCGTCTTTCAGATCAAGCGTCGTGAAGAATTTTTTGTTTTTCAACCGATCAATATTATCGTCTATTAACTGACTCGGAAATTTATCCTTCACCGTTATTTTGTTTAATTCGCGATAATCTATGCAAAGCCGTCTCTCGCCGTTTTTCTTAATTACCAGAACTATCGGGCTAGCATAAGGTGACTCACTTTCCCGAATAATTTTTCTCTCCAGCAAATTGTCTAAGATTACCTGCAATTTTTCTTTGTCCGCAAAAGAAAGTCGTCTTGGTCGAAAACTAATCGGCTGTTCATGCTGCAATACAATTTTCATTTCAAAATCAGTTTCAAACACACTCGATTCCTTAACCTTAGTGTAATCCAAATCATAGAAATTTTTAATCTTATCAATTACTTCGGCATTCAGTTCCGGATTTATCTGCAATTTTTCCCGTGCCGTATTCGGTTCATTAACGCAATCTACGCTCATTATCTGACTTATCGCACAATACAAATCGGTCGCCGGTGTTTTTTCCACTTTCTTTGTGACTACGCGGTTTTCATTTAACGTGACTTCAACCGATGGATGGGACGCAAAATCTCTTCCGAGTATAGCCATAAATGCCATCGTGTCATCCGGTACGACATAAAATTTCAGGCTGATCGGAATGCCCTCAATTTCATCCCATTTACAATTATTGCAGATAGTAAAGATAATTTACTTTCTGTCGTGACGCCTTCGGACGTCTCAGATAAATTTCAGGATGGCCGAATGTAGGACCAGAACAGTCCTACCTGTACGTATGTGTGCGTGCGTGTGTGTTTCTGCCGAAACAAAGGACGATGCGAGCGAAAGATGTAGCCTATGTGTGCGTGGCGTGCGACTGATCGAAAGTCAAAGGAACAGTCATAAAGAAGCAACGAAACACGACCGGCGACATAACGTAAAGGCGCGATATATTTCCTTTTGTGTGTTTAATAATCTCTAGTTTTAATCATTATAATTGTAGTATTCTGTTGGAATGATACTACAGGAAAGCTGTAATATGTATGTTTATTCTAGGTTATTCTCAAAAAGTCTTCAATACAACTTTTCTCTACGCTCGCTCGCTTCCTCTGTCATTTGTTCCACGTCACCTCGCGGGTCCCCCTTACGCTACGCTGTTGTCACGTGGAAAGTACTCACAGGGTGTTTATTTTTTTAAGAGATAAAAAACAGAGGCGCACAGATTCTAATGCAACACTCTCACCGTAATGAACACTTTCACTATTTAAAATGAGAAATAATGGTTCGGAGACTTACGACAAATGATAAGTTCCGCTTAACTTATAGGTATTTCTCAATAATATAATAATATTAATATTGTAGGGATTTGGTTATATTGGCGGATGTGCCAATGGAATCCCATGTGTTACTTGGTGTAGTAAATGATTTTATTTAAACAATCACAAGACGGATTTAAACATTTAACAAGTAGCTCGCTGTATTCTCACTATATATGTATATATATATGTATATTACTCGCTATGCTCTCTCTATCTCGCTAATCGGTTATCTCACCCTTATTCCTACTGCTCGCCGCCTTATATACTAAACACGGCACACACACATACTCACATACTTCATACTCTCGGTCAACGCACTTTACTCGCTGTACTCTCTCACACACACTCTCGCTCTCTTTCGCTCTTTGTTATGTTTGTTTCGGCGGTCGTTCACCTGTCACCTGTGTCTAGATTCTGTTATAACGTTGGTCATTGACACCGGTGAGCGACCTGCCGAAATAAACATGTTTTCGCCCGACGATCTGCAACCGATCGTCGGTTTCGGCTCCTACACCCGACCCCCCTGCAATGATATCTGGCCTCAGATATCATCTGCACCTTCCTCGTCGCTTGCACTTAGGTCTGGGTCATGTACCCAGCTTTTCATATACTCCGCGGCCGTACTGGTCTCCTTCGGACCCTCGTGTTCTCCGACCTTCCGAACCATGTAGCGGTCGTTTCGCAACGATTTGATTATTTGATAGGGACCGTAGTACTTCGCCGCGAATTTCGTCCCAGGGCCCTGCTGGGTCCTCTTTATCGCCACTAACTCGCCTTCCCTATACGCCGTAGCGGTTTTCCGACGTTTATCAAAACCGCGTCTATTCTCCCGTTGTACTTCCGCGATCTTTTCTTTAGCGCAATCCCGCAGCTCACATCTGTCTTCATCGAACAAAGCGATCCACTCGCGCTCTAGGAGCTCTCTTAGAGGTAAATCACTTTGCAGTCGCATATCAATCCCGAACATTACTCGGAATGGGGTCATTCCCGTACTTCAACTAACCGTGGTGTTTAAGAATTTCTGGCAACGGTCGAGATGTTTGTACCATTCGTCAGGGCGAGGAGCTGCAAGTTTTGTTAGGTTGGGTATCAGGACTCGGTTTATTCTCTCCGCTTGCCCATTACTTCGCGGCATTCCGGTGGTGATCGATATATGCTCTATACCTTCGGCTGAGCAATAGTTTTTGAATTCCCCGGAGGTGAAAGCCGTACCTCGATCGGATATAATGCGACGCGGATTCCCGAAAACCGCGGATAAGCGCCTAGCTCGCTGATAAACAGGTTCTTCGTCCTTTAAGGTGATTGACATTTCGACCCCTACCTCACGCGTTTTCTTTGGTTCATAATCATCCACCATTGACAGCACACGTCTCGCGGTTCCGGAATCTTTTACATGCGATACGTCTACTCGGCTTGCTTCTTCGCATACGGTTATTTGTAATACCTCGGGCAGGTCACTTTTCGACGGCTGAATTTCGCTCATTGTCAGTTGCCGGATTTCGACACGGCCGTGCCCGATGGTTAATTGTACGTTATTTAGGAAGTCAGCCCCAAACAAAAGGCTATGCCGCATGAGCGATTCGGGCACAACGTGTGCCGTAATGGTATATGGTACCCCGTCGATCTCGATGGTGGTTCTGAACCCTCCTAAAGTTTTGTTCTAAACCGAGCCTATACCGTCGAAGCTTACTTGACTATACTCTATACGTGGCGCGCCTATTCTATCGTACACGTCCGCTCACATCAGCGTTACATCGCTCCCGGTGTCGATAAGCGCGGTCATTTCCGAATTATTTATTATTACGGGCTTGATGTACTTCCCTTTTGCAGTTGTCTCGGTCAAACGGCTGTCTACTGCGGCTGACGTCTTCCGTGGGCATCGGGACGCAATATGTCCAAACTCTCGGCAATGGTAGCACTTCGCGCCTCTGTCCTTTGCTGGGCACTCGGCTGGTCGATGCCCGCTCCCTCCACAGTTGTGGCACCTCTCGATGGGCTGCTGCTGGCTACCGGCAGCTCGCGGCCTCTGGCGCTCCAGATACCCGTCTGGACTCGACATTTCCCTCGGAGTTCGACTGGCATCGGCCCTCGACGGTAGCACCGCCTTTTCGAATGCAGCGAAAAGATCGGCCTTCGTCCTGAACCTTTCGATACGGGCTTGGTTCCGTAGGGTTATATCCGGAATACCCTCGAGAAGATACTCGATGATCTCGTCTTCATCGATGGGCACACGGTTCCCTAGAATCAACTTTTGGTGATAATAATCGCTGAAACGCTCACCGTGCCTCCAATGTCGTTGTTCGAATTCCCTTTTTCTAGCCACTCTACTCGGGAGATGATGGAACATCCCTCGCATTTCCTTCAGTAATTCGTCTATGGACATCGTGATGTATTCCGGCCTGGAATGGAACCACTCCATCGCTTTCCCTCTCAACCGTGATCCCAGCAACACCATCGCTTCGCAATTTGTTAATTGATAAGTGCCTCGTAATAGCTGGAGCTGTCGTTCCCATTGTTCGTAAGGCCCATCACCGTCGAAGTGACTTAGCAACTCGGCGATCGCTGTTACGTTTATCCGTGTTCGACACGCCTCTCCGAACGTCGATGTCCGTTGGATGTCTTGGCGCAGCCTGACCTCCTCCATCGCTGGTCGAGCTGAGTTTGTCGCCAGATGCACCTGTTGTAGTTGCTGCAGCACCTCGACTTCTCGTCTTGCCATTTCCAGCTCCTTTTGCATCATGTCCCGTTCTCTCCGAGCCATCTCCATCTCGCGACGCATCCACTCCGTTCCCTGCTCCTCCCTTCCTGGGGGTTGCGGCATCGTCAACTCCTGCCCGTCCCCTGGCGTGTCCGGCAGCAGATCTCCCGTTGGATCGGCACTCAGGAGCCTCGTTATTAGCTCGGACTTCGTGCCTGTCGTTGGCTGCTCCAACTCCCGCAGTCTATCTTTCAGTCGTTGGACTGTCAATTCGCTGTATTGTGCCATCTTCTCAATTCGGCACCGAGCACACTACACCACAATTACTTTTAATCTCAAATCCCGGACGAGCCCCCAATTTGTAGGGATTTGGTTATATTGGCGGATGTGCCAATGGAATCCCACGTGTTAGTGGTGTAGTAAATGATTTTATTTGAACAATCAATACGACGGATTTAAACATGTAACAAGTAGCTCGCTGTATTCTCACTATATATATGTATATCACTCGCTGTGCTCTCTCTATCTCGCTAATCGGTTATCTCACCCTTATTCTTTTTTTTTTATTTATTGGCAAGGACTTGGGGAGGGGGAGGTTGGGGGGAAAGAGGGTAAGCGAAGAGAAGGAAGCACCCAGGAAAATTAATAAGATGCGAGGAGCGCAAATTTTTCCCCCCGGTTGAACCCTCCTACGGTTTGTGCCGTGCCTGCCAGCTCGCGGCCAGCTCACCGGCAAACCTGAAGATAAATGTGATGTTATCCACATGATGTGGGGGAGTATGGGAGTAATACGGCCGTGAAAGATGAGAATATGGAGGAAAATTTTCAAAAAACCACCAAGTAGAATAGGATAGGAGCGTAGGAATAATATAAGAGAAATGAGAAAAGACTCAGCTGGGTGAGGCTGAGGCGCGGCGCGTGCGGACGCGACAGGCGCGAATGCGCAGCAAGGCAGTCGAGTGGGGGGGGGGGATAGCAAGGGGTATGAACGAACAAGGAACAAGACGACGCGCTCGCACCATCTCAGGCGCAAATGGAAGAGCAAGGCCAGAGAAATCAAGGGCTCGAGCCTACTTAGGCGCGATCAAACCTGGAGCTAAGTGGGAATTTAAATTTGATACGGTATGGTATCGTGTGGATATTGACCTCGGCCAATCCACGCACTAGGGGGTTTGCGTGTTTCTCGCAGTTCACGCCCGCGATAAGTTTATTGACGAAGGTCTCGATCAACGGGGTCCTGGCGTAAAGATGGAGTTTTTTTGTGGGAAAATAGGGGCTCACGTTGAGTATGGTCTTTAGGACCTTGTTTTGGGCGGTCTGGACTCTGCGCCTGTCCACGGAATTTAAGCAGTCCCAATAGACTAATAAGCCATATGTTAGGACGGGGCGGATGCACATGCGGTAGATGGTAAGCCGGATGTTCAGGTGTAAGCTCGATAGGCGCGACAGGTGGGGTCTAAGGGCGGCGGCGACCTTGTGCATTTTGTTAATGCGGTCGTTTGCTGCCGCCGACCAGGTGAGTTTCGAGTCCAGGACAACACCGAGGTAGGTGACCTCGTCAGACCATTGTATTTCGTGGGTGTTAACCACGAGACATTCAGCTGAGCGACGGCGAGGGCGCGCGAAGAGGATGGCTTCGGTCTTGGAGGCGTTGATGGCCAGCTTCCAATGCATGAAAAATTCCAGCACTATGTCCAAGTATCGTTGAAGGCGGTCGCGAGCCACGTGTGGCTTGCGGGAGGTGGTAAGGAGCGCCGTGTCGTCCGCAAACAAGGCCAACGCACAGTTAGTGAGGGTGGGGATGTCATTCATAAATAGGTTGAAGAGCATGGGACCGAGAATCGAACCCTGCGGGACCCCAGCCGAAACCGGTCGAGTGCTCGACGCGGCCCCGTTCACCCGAACATAAAAAGTTCTACCCGTCAGGTAGGAGTCAATCAACTTCAGGAGCTCGCATTGGAAACCGACGGCTCGTAGTTTGAAAATGAGAGCATCGTGCCAGACGGAGTCGAAGGCTTTCTGGAGGTCCAGGAGAACCATTGCCGTGACGTGTTTGATATTAAAGCCGTGGGTAACCTGCTGTGCGATGCGTGTAATCTGGTGCAAGGTCGAATGTTTCCGCCGAAAGCCAAACTGCTGGGGAATGATTATGTCATTGTCGGACGCAAATTTACTAATGTACTCGTGGATAACGGATTCAAACACCTTACCCAGTATGGAAAGAAGACTAATTGGACGGTAACTAGTCGCTAAATTTTTGGGTTTCCCCGGCTTGTGAATGGCAGAGACACGGGCCAGTTTCCACGAGTCGGGAAAATAAGCAGTGCGTAAGCAGGAGCGAAAGATGTAGTACACTTGGCAAATGAGTTTTTTGGCAGCGTTTTTTAACATTTGTGAACTCAAGCGGTCGTCGCCCGGAGATTTTTTATCGCCGAGGCGTGAAATAATTTTGGAGATGCTGAGGGGGGAGAGTCCAGAGCAGAGAAGATCGGAACAAGGAGTGGAAGCTTTCCGAAGATGTGTGATAGAGTCCTTGATCTCAGCCTCGCGGGGTGTGTCGAGGGAGCAAGCCTCACTGAAAACGGACTCAAACTGCTGGGCCAGAATTTCAGCCTTCTCCTCCGCCGAACAGACATCAGTGCCATGGTTGTTAAAAATGGGCAACTTAAGCCCCTCGAACTTGTTAGTAATGGCGGCATAAGTCGCCCAGAAAGTCGGGTCAGGCTTTCGGAAGGATCCGAGTTTGTTAATCCATGCCTTGTTCCTTAGGTGGGAGATTTGCCTCTTAATGCCCGCGGAAAGATCTTTGATAACGTCATTCAGGTGGGGCAAACCCATACGCCGAATTAGTTTGCGGATTTTACGCCTCCTCCTAATGAGAGCGGAAAGGTAGTCGTCGTTAAGCAAGAACCCGTGACGTGTGGAGGCAGTGTTAATTTTGGTAGTCGCGAGTCGGGTGGAGGAGTGCATGTGAGCCGTTATGCTACTTATGCAGTCGTCAATGGAAGAATTGGATTTGAAGTCCGTTTTCAGGGGGAAGCCGTTTGAAAGTTGGCGGTAAAGCTTCCAGTCGATGGTCCTATCAAGGCCAGTGCCAGAATGGGACAGGGCAGGCAGAAGGGAAACCGGGACGTGGTCAGAAGGACCAAGCTCAAGTGCACTACATTTTAAAGAATGATTATAAGAAGAAAGAAAGATGTCCAGTGTGGAGGGACGGCAACGAGAAGTGAGGAATGTACATTTGTCCGGATAAATAATATCATAAGCAGAGTTTGAAAAATGAGTGTGAAGGACTCTGCCGCTAGCATTGGAGCGGTGGTTGTTCCATAATGGGTGCTTGGCATTGAAGTCCCCCCCGACAATGAATGGAGAGCCCAAGCCAGTGATCATGTCAAGCATGCGCGGAGTCAGTTTGATTCTGGGCGGAGCGTAGACTACGCCAATATAAATCGCGGGGGAATGGAGCCGGATGAAGCAGTGCTCGACCGGGATAGGGAATTTATGCGTGATAGCCCGAAAAGCCAGAGCGCGGTGAATCAAGATGGCAACCCCACCCCCATTTGAGTCACGGTCGTGTCTGATGATCTCAAAATCAGGAATTGAAATGGCCTCGGACGGTGAGATCCACGTCTCGGTGAGCAGCAGAATCTCGGCCTGTTCCCGGGCGATAAGGAGCAGGAGCTCGTTTTTGTTCGCGCGGAACGAGCGAATATTCCAAAGCAGGATCCTGGGTAGAGAAGCCATCTAATCAAGATTTCCCAGGACCTCCGTGAACACTTGGAATTTCTCGCTGGTGGAGTGACAGGCCGAGAGTCTGCTGTTTAAATCGCGCACAAGCGAGAGCATAAATTTTACGTTGACGAGTGAGTTCAATTTCTTGAACTCGGCCATCAGGTCATGGATGTTGCCAACCTCCTCGTGGGCAGAGAATTTAGGAGCTGGCCGTAGACCGGGTTCCTCAACGCGCACCCCGACGCCCCTCGTGACGTCGGCAAAAGATAACCCACGGCCAAGGGTAGGCATGGAACGAGGAGTTTTAACCGGAGGGGCCGGTATGGAAATAGCGGCGGCGGGCGGAGCCTTGGGTGATTTGGACTCGCGGACGCTGAGATAGTTTAGCAGTGCCGGGCATTTTGAATAGTTTGCCGTATGCTGGCCTTTGCAGTTTACACAAGTTGGGGTGGTTTCAGGCAACTTTGTGCATTGTGACGTGTGGTGGTCGCCTGCGCACTTAACGCAGCGAGGGGCCACGTTGCAGTTGGTGGCGGAGTGCCCAAAGGACTGGCACCGGAAACATTGAGTGTGGTTTTTTTTTGAGAAAAATTTGTCCCAATAAATCCTGATACTGAACAGATAGTTTAGTTTAGAGACGGAGCTGAGACTGGTGCCAGCTGGAAAGTTAACTCTATAAACTGGCCTGTTAGCTGACTTGCTAATGCAGGCGCAGTTGACCGGGTTTAGGTTAGATCGCCGGATTTCGTTTAGGACCTCCTCAGCGGGAGTCGGCGGAAGTCCTTTTAGGACTAGGCTGAGAATTTTCTCAGAGCTCGGGGTAAAAGAAAAGAAGGAGAGGTTGTTCTCTCGTAGGAATTTGGTTAGTAGGTCGTGTGATTTTTTGTTGTCAAACTGGACGCGAATTCCTTGTTTCAGGAGTTTCAGCTTGAAAGTCTTCCCACACATATCTGTGAGCTGCTTTTCAAGTACATGGGCAGAGGAGTAATATTTTGTTATATAGATCGGGGGGGTTTTGGCTGAGAGCCGGCCTGAAGGGTGGTTGGCGTCAGAGGGACGTGGGTTTGGTGCACTTGCACCAGTACGGTTACTGACTGAAGCCCGGCGAAGGCTTGACGGTGGGGTGGGGCGTGGGTCTAACGCCTCAGCGGCGAGGGCTCGCGTGAGGGGAGAGAAGCGGTTGGCGGTAGGGATGTTCGCAACGTCGAGCATCTCGACGTTGTTATGTGAGACTCGGTCAGGATTTGCGTGAGCTGAGGCCGACTTTGATAGGGGGGGCGACCCGGAAGCGCGGTTTGTATTAGTGTCAGAAAGATTTGACGAGCTGAAGCTGCTTTTAAGACTACAGTTAGAATTATCAGAGGAATTTTTGAATGCGCTGAGAGCGCTGAGTGAGCTGTGGTCATGCAGTTCAACTGGAATGTTGAATAGTTTTACGATGCGCGCTGATTTTTCCCGCGGGGGTTCGAGGGCTTCCAGAGAATCGATGGACCCGGGAGAACAGCGAGGGGAGATGGCGACCGGGCCCGGGCTGTTGCCGGGCGATCGGTTTCTTAGCGGAGAAGATGTCCGGGAGTCACTCACCGGGGCAGCGGAGTTGTTTGCACGGGTACCTGCGGCAGAGATGCTTGGAGTTCCTAGCGTCGCCGAGGACGCAGCCAGTGAAACATTGGTGAGGGCGAGGCCTCGCCTCCTGGGGATGGCAGATTTCGCTGCTGGGCGAGAGCCGGCTGGAGCTGATGATGATCCAGCGGGTGCACGGGCCTTCACGGCCATGGGCCGTTTCCGGCAGCCTTTGAGTGAGTCACAGTTCTTGCCTAACGGCACACTCACGGTTTTGTGGCCAATCCTCCCTGATAGGAGAGGACGACCGTGAAAACGAAAACTAGGACACTTCACAGGAAATGACGCGGCCGAGAAAGTTCGTTGGAACAAAGGAAGCAGTTGTAATGTGCAACGCACGACGCAGCGTTGGAGCGAACAAGACACGTCTGGTCGCCACGAGCGCTGGACGCAGAATGTCGGTTATCTCACCCTTATTCCTACTGCTCGCCGCCTTATATACTAAACACGGCACACACACATACTCACATACTTCATACTCTCGGTCAACGCACTTTACTCGCTGTACAGGGTGTAAAGAAATGTTTGGTCTTGGCAATCATAGGCGTGTTCTACACCTTCTGATCCTGACCTTGAACTCCCAGGTCAAATTTTTTTTTAAGTGCATTGTATTCTACGCATCATGAGGATAAAAAGTGTCAAAGGAACCATGGGCCAAAACTCGACCGTTCTCATAGAAAATAGTAGCAGAGTCATTTCTCATAAAGCAAGCAGTTACTATTGTTGTTCATCTGCTGTTTATCGGAAATCTAACATAATCGATCATAATCAACATTACCTTCTAAGTCTTGAAAGATGTTCATCTTCTATTTCTTCTTCTAACAAGGAGAGGGCGAGGATGACGGGAAACGGATTTTCCTGAAACTTACAGTATTTGAAGATGGCGTATCCAAAGTTACTTTGGCAAAATAGTAGGACGCAATATTCAGAATTTCCCGAGAAAATTGCATTTGAAAATTGCAGTACTATGTTATAAGGAGTTCGTATTAGGTATTCAACAAGAAGGTTAGTAGCCGAGTGGACAGCGAGAATTACTGGTAATAGGAGATTGTTGGTTCGATTCCTCGCTCCCGGTTTTTTTTTTCCTCATATGCATGAAATCTGCGCCAATGAAGTCAATGAATAATTACTTTCATTTTGTAAATAGAAAATTTAATAAAGCGTCTCCAAAATTGTTCTCTTTTGATACAGCAGAAGCGGGAAATAAATTCCCGAGAAGATTGCATGAAAATTTATTCAATAGTTCACCATCAACTATCTTCTCCGATCTTTGTCAATATGTTAAAGTATGCGTGGTTTGCTTCCAAACTGTGTGATAGCAGAGAAGTATTTATGAATGTCAACCAAATTATTTCCCGCTTCTGCTGTAGCAAAAAAGAATAATTTTGGAGACGCTTTATTAAATTTTCTATTTACAAAATGAAAGTAATTATTCATTGACTTCATTGGCACAGATTTCATGCATATGAGGAAAAAAAAAACCGGTATCGAGGAATCGAACCAACAATCTCCTATTACCAGTAATTCTCGCTGTCCACTCGGCTACTAACCTTCTTGTTGAATACCTAATACGAACTCCTTATAACATAGTACAGCAATTTTCAAATACAATTTTCTCGGGAAATTCTGAATATTGCGTCCTACTATTTTGCCAAAGTAACTTTGGATACGCCATCTTCAAATACTGTAAGTTTCAGGAAAATCCGTTTCCCGTCATCCTCGCCCTCTCCTTGTAAGCCAAAGAACCGATCCATTCTGATGAATATTTCTTAATAGCCGGGCTTGAACGCCAGCTTCAATATGGCCACCATTGTTTTGCAAACACGTCTCTAATCTGTTCTGAATATTGTTTCTAATTCGCTGATGTAAATTTGGAATATTTCGTAAATGTTGGAAGGCAACCTCTATTCGCATTTTCAATTCTTCCACAGTTCGAATTTCGTGCCCCGATCTATATATCTGCGCCTTTACCGCTCCCCATAAGAAAAAATCTAATGGATTTAGATCGGGCGATCGCGGAGGCCATATAATTGCTGCACGCGGCCGACCAGCTTCCCTATAAATATTAATGGAATTCAACACTGATTCTCCATCTCCAAAACGTTGATCTAATCGTTGGAATTCCCGTCGACCAGGAACTTCTCTTGCACGCCTTCCAATACGTGTAAGCCACACTTTATATATTTCGCGTGCTCTGGCATAGTTTCCAAATGCTTCATCTATTGCACGAAGCATTTGCCGGATATTTATATATTTTCGCACCATGACACTATATTACACATAAATCACCACTGTAACCAAAAGCTAGACATTACTTACTAAACGAATGTGATTATCAATGAAAGCAAAGCCATCAAAATCACAATAGTGGGGGTCACTCGGACTGTGTTTATGTGGCCTTTAACGCTGTAGCAGTGTGTTGACATTTTCGCTATGCCTGTGTTCATGTCAGCAGCTAGCATTTCAATTTGAAATGTCCAACTTCTATGAATAAAATTCATCTTACAGCCGACCAAACTTCCGCATCAATTTCTGGGGAAACGGTCGTGTTTTGACCCATGGCTCCTTTGACACTTTTTATCCCCATGATGCGTAGAATACAATGCACTTAAAAAAAATTTGACCTGGAAATTCAAGGTCAAGGACAATTTTGCGGCAACTTTTTTTACAGATCTTCACCGATCAGAAGGTGTAGAACACGCCTATGGTTGCCAAGACCAAACATTTCTTTACACCCTGTACTCTCTCACACACACTCTCGCTCTCTTTCGCTCTTTGTTATGTTTGTTTCGGCGGTCGTTCACCTATCACCTGTGTCTAGATTCTGTTATAACGTTGGTCATTGACACCGGTGAGCGACCTGCCGAACTAAACATGTTTTCGCCCGACGATCTGCAACCGATCGTCGGTTTCGGCTCCTACAATATTATATAATAATAAAATATAGTACGATTACGAGTCTCCGCAGAAGCAACGTAATAGGTACAAATAAAACGAACTTTCAAGTTTAACCTTGTGAAAAAGACGTTCTTTATTTGAGGGATCTTTTATAGTACAGTTTTTGGTTTGGACTTAGTGGAGGAGGGATTTCTCAAGTACCAAAGTTGGGGTGATGACCTTAGGGTGTTTACATTTCTATGCGTTATCTGGGCGTTACACTGTCCTCCGCGCAACGCAATACACACACACACATCGTGATCTACTCTCCGCAATACTCGCTATCACACTCGGCCATCCTGTTTAACCATCTGTCCTCAGATGTGTCTCTCTCGCTGTATGATGATAATTCGTGCTCTTCACGCACCCACGGCTTCATGAAATCCCTGGACGTAGACATAGTTCGCGGTCCTTCGTGTTCTCCCACCTTTTCAACCAGGTAGTGGTCATTACGTAACGCCTTAATGACCTTGTATGTGCCTAGGTACTTTGGACAAAATTTAAATCCTGGCTTCAACTGAATTCGTCGTATACCGACTAAATCCCCCTCCACAAAGTTTGTGTAGGTCTCTTTCCTCTTCTTATCGTATGTTCTCCTGTTTTCCTCTTGAATTCGTGCTATTACTTCTGTTGCCTGTGTACGCAGCTGATCACGTGCTTCCTCAAATACGATAACAGCCTCCTCTTCTAAAATTTTGCTAATCTGCGGATCGCCTTTAAGCTTCATACGGATGCCCACTAAGAGTTCAAAAGGCGATATGCCAATGCTCCGGTTCGGTACATGATTCAGATACTGCTGGGCTCTTCCGACGTACTTGTGTCAGTTCTCGGCTTGTGGAAATGCAAGTTTCGTTAGGAGTGGAATAAGTGTGCGGTTCATCCCTTTCACCTGTCCATTGGCTCTGGGTAATCCTGTGGTGATCATGACGTGTTTAATATTCTCTGCTTTACAGTAATTTGCAAAACCATGTGAAGAAAACGCCGTTCCTCGGTCTGCAATGATTCTTTGTGGGTTCCCAAAAATCAGTGCTTGTTTACCCAAACGATCGACAACTTCAACTGTAGTGGTACATTTGGTAAGGTATAACCAGATTTTGCTGAAACCGTCAACAACAGCAAATATGTGTTGGGAGGATTTGTTCGTGGATGCCAGCGGGCCCAAATGGTCCACATGATACGTGTGTAAGGGGTAGTTCCCCTTATCAATTGGATGTAAATATCCCTCCGGTCGACCGGCCGCCCTCTCAGCCAAAATAGATTGAAGGCAATTCTATATTACTTTTTCTATCTGTGGACGCATAGAAGCAAACCAATACTCTCGCTTAACCAATCGTTCCGTTTTCACAACCGCAAAATGGCCCTGTTCGTGAGCAAGTCGGATAACATGTGTTGCATAGCCTTAGGTACCACAAGCAATTGCTCACCATCAATTATTTTGTATACAAGCCCATTCTCTGTTGCATAGTCGGTACAATTATTGTTCTTATCCACTATATCTTGCAAATCCTTATCGTTTGCTTGTGCTCTATGTATTCTATGAATTAGTCTCGCCTCCTCCTCAACAATCGACATGGACGCAGGTAACGGATTCCTGCTTAGGGCGTCCACATGACGCATGTCATTACCCGACCGATGTTCTACAGTGCAATTAAAGTCTTGTAAAAACAGTGCCCCCCTAGCTACGCGAGGACAGGCATCTTTTGTCTTTACTGTCATGATAAACGCTTGGCAATCGGTTACAATTTTAAAAGAAGTTCCTATCAAATATATTCTAAATTTTCTAAGCGATTTTAACACTGCTAGGGCCTCGAGCTCGTAGCTGTGATATTTTTCTTCGCAACGATTAGTTTTACCGCTAGCATAATAAATGGGATGTAACAGCCGATCTTCATTGTCCCGCTGTAACAAAATTGCGCCAAATTCTAAAGCAGATGCATCGGTATGCAGTTCCGTCTCAGCATTCGGAGAGTAAATTTTCAATGTTGGTTTATTAATCAATGCTATCTTCAATCTATTGAACGCGATCCGCTCTTTCCCTCCGAAATGAAACTCAATTCCATCTCTCAACATATCTGTCAAAGGACGCGCAATCAATGAATAGTTTGGCACGAATTTACGAAAGTAGCGAGTGAGTCCCAAAAAACTCTGCAAAGGCCGTACGTTTGCTGGTTCTGGAAAAAGCTTTACGGCATCTGCTTTTTGTTCGGACGGTTCAACACAATTGTTTTCTATCACATACCCGAGATATTCGATGCGAGTCTGCAGAAACTGACATTTAGTCCATTTAATTACTAAACCGTGTTCGCTCGCAGTGTTCAAAACCCTTTTCAATCGTTGCAGACCCTCCTCGTAGTCCGCCGCAGGCACAACAATATCGTCTAGGTAAATGATTGCATCGCCGCTAGCAGTCAATTATATAATAAGTACTCCTGCACAATTCGCGATTTGTGCTTAGGGTCATTGTCTTGATAAAACTTAAAACGATTGCGGATTGCCATTTTCTCAGCACTTTTTAATAAATTTTTCTTCAGAATCTCTAAATATTTATTTTTATCTAGGATTTGTTCACTAAACACTAATTCGCCAACTCCAACGCTTGATATGCAGCCCCACACTATCACACTTCCTGCTCCGTGCTTTACGGTTGGTCTTAGATTTTTTGGTTGCCATTCTTCGTTGATTCTCCTCCACACTTTACCCCTTCCATCTGAACCAAAAACGTTGTATTTACTCTCACCAGCAAAAATTACGTCCCGCCACCATTCTTCTTCCTTTGAAAGATATTCTTTTGCGAAGTTTAATCGCTTTCTCCTGTTTGTTGTATTCACATACGGCGTCCTTCGTGCAATTCGTCCATTGTAACCACTTCCTTTAAGTGCCCGTCGAACAGTTTGTGGGTTTGCTTTTTTTAAAGTTTCCTGGTATAATTCCGACGTTAATTGCGGTGCACTGAATTGTGGATTTTCCTTAATTTTCCTTATAATTATCCTCCTATCTCTGGAATCGAGAAGGCCTGGACGTCCTTTTTGAGGTTTCAATTCAATGCGATCTTCTTTTTGGTACCGTGTAACTGTTAGAGTTAATATGCGTTTATTAAGTAAGTACATGTGTAACAAGGTACATAAAACAAAATGTAATAGACTCCAGACCCGACGGTGCTACCACCAAGCGGATTGATGCAGTTTCCTTACACCTCCCCTCAATACGCGCCTAAGCAAACGAAAATTACATTTTTGGATTGGACCTGAGTTGAATCAAAACGAGAACAAGAACATATATACAACTAAAGAAATTATTTCAATCCCATTGATTCAATACAGAAACGATGCTTCATGGCAGTCACAGGCTTCGTCAGCACGTCAGCCATCATGTCATTCGTGGACGTGTGTACCAGTCGAATGCTTCCTTCCTTCAGAACTTCTCGAATAAAATGGTGCCTTATATCGATGTGCTTTGTCCTGGGATGGACTATAGGATTCTCAGCCAGGGATTGCGCACCCAAATTGTCATTAAAAATGGTTATGCCAGTCAGGTGATGCAAACCTAGTTCCTTCAAAAATTCATTGATATATATGGCATCCTTGACACACTCCGACATTGCCATGTATTCTGCTTCCGTTGAGGACAGAGCAACAGTCCTTTGTTTTTGCGATCTCCAGATTATCGCACCTTGACACATAGTGAATACATATCCGGTCACCGATTTTCGATCAATTTGGCATCTTCCCCAATCGGCGTCAACATGTCCTTCCGTGCGTCCATTCGATTTTACATAATTTAGACTACACTCAACAGTCCCTTTTAAATATCTCAGTATCCGTTTTGCAGCAGCCCAATGCGTATCGTCGTTGCAATCATTGAACTGTGCCAACATGCTAACTGCGTGTGCGATGTCGGGCCTCGTCGCCGTTGCCAAATACATGAGGCAACCAATTAGCTCGCGGTATGGCCTCCCCTCACTTCCAGCATTCTTCTGAGATCTGCGAAAAATTACATCCTTGTCCATAGGGGTACTCACCGGATTACAGTTTTCCATTCCATATCCTCTCAGTAAATCTAGAACATATTTCCTTTGATTTAAAGAAACATGGGTGTTGTTTTGACGGATTTCAATTCCTAAACAGTATCGAACGGGACCGAGATCTTTAATGTCGAATTCCTTTCGCAAGCCGTCTTTAACTTCCTTAATCCATTGACGATTCGACGACATAATGAGCATGTCGTCAACATAGACAACCATGTACAATTTTTGACTTCCTCGGGTACCATGATAAACACATGGATCAGCTGTCGTCGGTGAAAGTCCGATACATCTCAGTTTCTGGCTCAACATCTCGTGCCATTCTCGTCCGGCTTGGCGTAGCCCGTATATAGCTTTCCTTAGCTTACATACTCCGTCACGATGCTTTTTCAACTCTTTCGTCAATGCCTTAGCGCTTTGCCTGACCGCTTGGTCTTCATCTGGATCAGACATTAATGCCTCCAAACATTCTTCAAGTAATTCGGGTTTTTCCATATATACTTTTTCTTTGAGTTTTCCGTTTAGATATGCACTGGTCACATCTATTTGTTCAATGGTCATATCAAATTTTGCAGACAAAGCCATCATCAATCTAATCGATTCCATTCTCGCAACAGGGGCAAACGTATCCATAAAATCAATTCCTGGCCTCTGAGCGTACCCTTTTGCTACTACTCGAGCCTTTCTTTTATTTAAAGATCCATCCGAGTTGTACTTGTAATTTAATACAGTTCTGCTTCCGATTACAACTTCTTTTGAGGGTCTCTGTACTATATTGAAAGTATCATTTTTGATTAAGCTTCTGATTTCTTGTTGTATTGCATGTTTCCATTGCATGCCTTCCTTTCCATCTAAGGCTTCCTTCACAGGTATTTCAGCTATGTTGATACAATGCGGTTCAGCTAACTCTTGTACCATATCAATTTCATTTGGCGTTTCAGATACCTCATCTGAATCGTTGTTGCCTTGGTTCTCTTCTCTGTTTTCATCGACAGTTTCGATGTCCTGACTTGAACTGTCATTGTTTGGTCTGCTTCTGTACAGTTTTCTCGGCCGTCCTCGTCTTCCCGTTCGCACTATCCTTGGACGTCCAGGTGCTCTATGTTGGGTTATTTCTTCAGGCCTCAACTCCTCTCGATTGTTTCTGGGTGTGACCAAGGATTCTCCAGTATCTTCGTTAGGACTGCCCTGCTCGTATACGTCCAAATCCACATTAATACGATTGTTGCCGTCTGTTTCGATTTGGTCATCGCTTCTGTCAACCGAATCTTCGAGAACCTTAATATCTCTGGAGACTATAATCTTTCTTTCACTCGGAATCCACACTCTATAGGCTTTCGCCTCTTCTGAATAGCCGATAAACGTTCCAAGTTTCGCCCTTGATTCAAATTTTTCTTTCCTTGGATCCTTGTTCAATATGTAAGCTTTCGTTCCAAAGATCTTAAAATGAGCAAAAGAAGGTGTTGTTTGGTGCCACAATTCAAATGGCGTCTTTCTTTCTAAACTGGCAGTTGGACATCGGTTCCTTATATAGTTCGCTGTTGCAACTGCCTCAGCCCAAAATCCTTTGGATAATCCCGATTGTAACAACATACACCTAGCCATTTCTATGACGGTTCTATTCTTCCGTTCTGCGGTACCATTTTGCTGGGGTGTATGCGGTACTGTCAGCCTCCTTTTTATTCCATGAGACTCAAGAAATTTATCAAATTCCTCATTGCAGTATTCGCCACCGTTATCGGTCTGCAAGCATTTGATTTTCCTTCCTGTGTGATTTTCAGCATATGCTTTAAACTTTTTGAAAACCTGAAACACTTCGCTCTTTCTTTTACAAAAGTAAATTTGACTCCATCTCGAGTAGTCATCTATAAATGATACCATGTATCTTGACCCACCCAAGGATTCCCTACTCATTGGGCCACATACATCCGAGTGTATAATTTCTAATATTTGAGAGCATCTATTTGTTCCTCTGGGAAATGGAGTAGAATGAAACTTACCTTGAATGCAGTTCTCGCAAGTAGGTATCTTTACTGACCCTTTTATCTTAACTCCTGGAATCTTTCCCCTTTGCATTAGACTTGTTAGATCCTTCATGTTCAAATGGCCTAATCTTTCATGCCACATTCTTACATCATCAATAACATTCTTTTTCTGGTTGACATATCCAGCATGCTCAACATCCTCTCGTACATAGTACAGGTTACCTATTCTGCTGGCCTTTAGTTTAATTCTTCCATCATTGCCTACAATCACAGCCTCATTTTTTCTGAAAATTACTTCATTACCCCTTTCTGTAATTTTGGCAACCGACATCAAATTCGTTCTAAGATCCGGAACATATAAAGTATCACTGAATTCAATCCTTTTCATATTATTATCTAACTTTGTTGCAATATAAACGTTTCCTCTAGCCTTAACATTTGCAGAGGTATTATTGGCTAACTTTAACTCCTCATGTATGGATGGTTTTAGTTTTATAAACTTGGTTTTGTCCTTGCATAGGTGCGTAGTACATCCACTGTCCAAGCACCAATGCTTGTGTTCTTTATACTGCACATTGTGTGCTTCATCTGCTGCACCATTTGCAGCGTAGAACACATCATCTGCAACTCTTGCTGCTGGCCTTTGCTTGTTCGCTTCAGCGTAGCATTCTGATGCTTTGTGTCCTATTTTCCCACATTTGAAGCACTTTAGCTTCGTTTGCCATGAATTCTTTGGTTTATATCCATACCTATTTCCCTCGACTTTGGGTTCATACTTATATTTATAACTCTTTGGTTTAATAGCCATTGCACCATGGTCGTCGCTTTGTTTATGATGTCTTGTTTCAAATTCTTCTAAAATTTTGACTTTTAAAATATCTAAACCAGGCATTTCATCCCTAGATTCTATTGCGCATCTAAAGTTTTCAAAGCTTTCAGGCAAGCTATTTAGTAACATAGCACTTTGTAACTCTTTATGAACATTAATGTCCATTTCGGATAATTTGTCTACTATTTCTATAAACTTATTTATGTGCTCACGTATATCGTCGCTACTAGCCATGTGGTGAGTAGTCAGTCTCCTTAGCAATAGCGCCTTCTTTGCGGGTCCTTGAGATGCATATACAGAACGGAATTTTTCCCACACATCTCTCGAAGTTTGACATCCTTTAATTTGTTTGAGTTCCGATGGACTCGTGCATAATATGAGATCTGCTTTTGCCTTCTGGTCTGCTTCGTCCCATGCGTCCGCCGCAGCCGTCGATGCTTGGTCGCCGGCGATGATATCTGGACGCGGTATTTTTGCGGTTACATATTTCCAGTTATCGTTCTTCCTAAGAAGTGCCTCTATTTGAATACACCACGTATCGTAGTTATCTTTATTGAGTACATCTATTCTCGACACATTTCCTATACTGTGTGCCATGTTCACTTCGCGCCACGTGCTTAACCTTATTTCACGCCACGTGCTTAACCTTGTCTCACGCCACGTGCTTAACTTTGTTTCACGCCACGTGCTTAACCACAGCAAAAGAATTTGTTCTTAACACATACTATAAACGCCCCCCTTTTTTTTTATTTTATCGAAATGCAATTTCAAACCCTGGGCCCATAACCTGTTAGAGTTAATATGCGTTTATTAAGTAAGTACATGTGTAACAAGGTACATAAAACAAAATGTAATAGACTCCAGACCCGACGGTGCTACCACCAAGCGGATTGATGCAGTTTCCTTACAGTAACAATATCTGCTACGGTACTTTTCCTCATGTCCAATAAATATGCTATTTGACGATAGCTTTTGTACGATAGCTTTTCGTAATTAAATATCACGAGGTGCCGTTTATCGAAACTTGTGTTTCTTCCTCTTCGTTGCATTTTGAGTATTTTATGTTTATTGCTCAATTTCCTGACTTAGACTGACTTAGACTAACGGAGGACATTAACGCTACTGCTATTTACTGTTTACATTTTAGACGTAGACATCGGATTAGATCGCTTCGTAGAATTAATCGCTTATTGTGTCCGAGTAAAAGCTAAAAGTATTATAAAAAGTAAAACTTAAAAGTATTATAGTGTCCGAATATTAAAGTGAGTAACTGTAGCATTAATGTGTCGCTGGAATACAGAGGGAGAATTGCAGAGTCCGAATGGCATGTGACAAAACTCATACTGCCCTGATGGAATAACAAAGGATGTATACTTCGTGCTGTTTACATCCACGGGTACATGGAAAAAGCCATTTTCCAAATCTAAAGTAGTGAATACGCGTTTATCTCGCAAGCGATCAATATGATCCTCTATATTTGGTAGGGGGTAACGATCCTTTATTATCTTTTGATTAAGCTTTCTATAATCTACACAAATTCTTAGTGAACCGAGTTCGTTCGAACTGGAACGATAGGGCTTGCGAAATCTGACTCTAAGGGTTTAATGATCCCTTCGCGAAGCCATGTCTCAATCTGCGATTCCACCTCTTTTATTTCCTGTACAGATAAACGGCGCGGCGCTTGGTACACAAGGATTTCGTCGCGCAAGCAAATATGCATCTTAACTCCTACCTCTCTTTTCTTTTCCGGTTTATAATTCTCGACCAAGTTTTCCACTATTACGCGAATCTCAGGCTTCGGAACGTGTACTAAATCAATACTATTAACTTGCTCAACGATATGCAGTACTTCTGGTACATCCTCGACCACATTTGGTATTTGCGCCCTTCAGATCAACGGTTCTCAGGAAATCTTATCCCACTATCACATCATGCGGAATGAGCACGTCGGACATTACATGAATAACTATGTCATACTCGTCTTGGTCAATTTCAACTTTTATTTTAAACTCGCCTAATGTAGAATTCCCGTCAGAGCCTACTCCGCGAAATTGAGTTTTACGTTCCGATAACGAAGGTGCACCGATTTGAACATATGTGGCCGCTTTTATTAAGCTAAGGTCACTGTACTTTATTAATAAATAATTGTAGGGAAAATCCCTACAGGAATAGACACGGTGAAGTGGTTGCGTAGTGTCGGGCCCCTTGCCACCCACGGCGTCATACGGTGCACCGTGGTGCCCGGTCACTGCTCGTCAAAGCACATGGCCCCGGACCGATACGAAAAGAGACGTTAGTTGTATGTAGAGAGTCGTGTCCGAGCGTTCACATAATAAAGTCATTTTTGTTTTCAACTATAGAACCTCGTTTTTTCACCTACATAATAATATTAATTATTACAATAATCCTACATATATGTATGTAGGATTTTGGAATATCGAGGGTGACAGAACGTAGCCGAAAAAAGCTCATCACTGGATATATTAAGTTTATTATTGGTTAAATATAATATTGGAAAGACTAGATTATGAGGAAGTTAGATATTATATAATACACAGTTCAGTTTAATGAAGAATAACTTTATTTAATATAGTAAGGTAAAGGCACGTCCTTATTCAAAGGAGAAACTCTAACGAATGAATATAGAAGAGAAGCGAGGAGCATTCGGGCCCTATCGGTCCGTCTCAACATAAACACTTTTGTATAAGCATTGGAATTCTACGCCCCAATATATTCTCAGAACTATAAGAGATAATTTTTGTTTAACAAGGTTTTATACTATGCATAAAACCAACACGCCTCCTCAAAAATTAATCGTTTATATAAGAACGCACCCTCCTCTTACTTTCTCTGGGGTCATCTACATATGGTCCAACATTTGTTGCTTTGGATTAGGGAAACCCAGAAAAACCTAATCAGACCAAATACTTCAAAACTATATATATACTTATATATATTTACTTATTCACGATAATTTAGACATACTATCTTCATATTTATTTCTTAACTTATAATACTACAAAGAATATAATGATATGAAAGAAAAATGTCAAACACTCTCACCGTCGACCGTTAAACAAAGACTGACTTCTTTCTGACGCAACACGCGAAGCCCAAGAAAACGAGGCCCCACCACCTTTCCGACATTTGGCGGAGACAACCGAAAAATCGATCCCTCATTCGGCCATTCCTGCCCCTTCCTCTTCGTTCCCCGAAGAGATCCCACCAAATGGTTTCATCAAGTCAGCTGATGTAGACTCGTACCTGTCGTTCCGCTTTGTCTTTGTTACTTTATAAGGTCCCAAGAATTTCGCTTTTATCTTTAGACCGGGCCCAAACTGCGTTCTTTTAATTGCTACCAACTCACCCTCCATATATGTTCACCCCCCGAATGTACACTTGCACTTGAGCTACAAATTTTTGCCCCAGAATTACTTCCAACGTCATCGCTCCCGACGGAACCACTAAAATTTCGGTATTGTATTCACCCCCATTTACACTTAATTCAGCGTCGAGTCGGCCCATCGGTATCGTTTGCAAGTTGCCGATGCCTGTCAACACTCGACGCGTCGCACACAACTTCGCACGTGCTATCTTTTTGAAAATATCCTCTCGTATTAAACTTACATCCACGAGTTTGTCGTCCGCACTTCGCACACAGTTTACTGACTTATCTAGTTCTTCTTTACTCTTTTTCGGGCATACTTTCGAAATATGACCGAATTCGTTACAGCCGAAACACTTCGGGCCTTTGTCGCTGTTCGTGCAATTCTGCACTATATGCTCCGTCGATCCACACGCGTAGCAGCGTGACTTCGCGTTGCTTTTCAACGCTGGCGTCTTTGTCTCCCTTTTTTCTTCTTTCTTCGTTTCTTCTCTCTTCGTCACTCCCCTTTTCCGATCGGTTCTTTCTCTCAATCGGTCATACACCTCCAGATTTTTCTTCAGCGCCCGCAGGTTCCGAGAATTATAAAGAACTGCTTTATTAGACTCATTGCTATCCGGTATACCGTCTATTATGTACTGTATAAGAGCCTCTTCATCGACCTCCCCCTGCGCGTCTATTTCCTGCATTTCATAAACGTATTGCCTACTGCTTTCGCAAAGCAATTTCCTTCGCCGATACAGCTGGGCATGCACTTCCGCGTTGTTGTTCCGAACGTGGAACTCGCGGATTAGGCAACGCTTTAGTTTTCCCCACGACGTGATTCCCTTTTCGAACGTTACGAATTTTTTAGCCGAACCCTGCAACATTTTCTTGCCGTATATAAAACTTTGCAAATCATTCCAGCCCAATAATTCGCTTGTGTCTTCGAAGTCCGACACCCATTTCTTACTCGGCATTTTATCGTGTCCAGTGAAATGACAGAGACTGCCCTCCACATCTTTGATGGTAAACGCGCTTCGGATTCGATTTCTACCGTTTCCTTTACGCCATTTTCCATGTTCTCCTGTTCGACCGTCTCTTTGTTTCCGGTCACGCTTCCGGTATCCCCGTCCTTCATCTTCTTCCTCTTCTTCAGAACTCCCCTCGTCACCATCCGTGACATCCTCTTCGTCCTCGGCTTGCGCTTGTACATCGTCTTGTACGGCTGATAACAATCGCTCACACAATTCCCGTTTCTTCCCCATTGTTGACAAACCGAGTTTTTCCAACTCTTCCTTCAATCGTGCCACTTTCATCTTATGTATCTGTTCTGCATCCAGTTCCTCTGCTGTATCAGTCTCAGTTAGACAAACTATTGCCTTGTTCCCCTCCGAGCTGGAGTCATCTCCCACGTCTGTCTCCACCTCTGCAGTGCTTTTTCTTCGTACAGTCGCGTCGGTATTTAAGTTGACACTTATCATTTTTATAAAATAGCTGTAAAAGGATACAATAAAAATGAATAAAATGCGAAATGTTAACAAAAATAAATTTATTCGGGTCTTAAGTAAATAACGTCATCTTAATAATTATGTTCATTTGAGTAACGATAGCATTAACAAATATTTTCTAATTAATGTCCATCGGAAAGTAAGTTGACAGTGTTTATAAAGTAAATTCTAAGTCTATAAAAAACAGTAAAAGAAATATTTAATAAGAAGTTTGATACCCTTTGGCTTTAATTACTTGCAGTAAACGATTTGGCATACTGTTTATTAATTTTTTTAATGTTTGGGGCTGTATTTCATCCCATGCTTTTTTTAGTGCGGCTATCAATTTTGGTTTTGTATAGCGGTGCGATTTTGGTATTTTTCGATCGAGTTCGTCCCATAAGTGCTCAATCGGATTTAAATCTGGACTCTGCGGTGGCCAAGAAAGCAGCGATATATTGTTTTCGTCTATAAATTGTTTAACGATCTTTGCGGTATGTTTTGGATCGTTGTCGTGTTGGAATATGTATTCTGTATCTGGCCCAAATTTTTCAATTGATGAAAACAAATTTTCTTTTAGAATATCGATGTATTTCGCTGCTGTTAGTATACCATCAATAATTGTTACTTTTCCTACATTTTCATTGTCGAAGCAGCCCCATAACATTATAGACCCTCCACCGTGTTTCACGGTGGAGGTGATAACATTTTGTTTAAAAGCTTCTCCTTGTTTTCTCCACACATATTTCCTTCGTTTATTTGATTGTAATTCAAACTTTGACTCATCACTCCAAATTATGGATTCCCAGAATGCAGTCGGTTTATTAAAATGCTCTTTTGCAAAATTTAAACGTTTGCGAGCGTTTGTTTCGGAAATGTGTGGCTTCTTCCTAGATATTCGACCATGCAACCCAGCTTCGTATAAACGGGATTTTATTTGAGTAGTCCCTATTGGCAAATTTAAATCTTCTTTGAGCTGTTTGGCAGTAATAAATGGGTCCTTTTTTGTTATTTTAACAATTTCTCGATCCTGACGGGGAGTTGTTTTTCTTTTTCTTCCCGTTCTAACTGAATTTTCAGGTTTCCCAGTAGTCTCTATCTTTTTATAAATTTTTCGCACCCCTTCCTTTGATATCCCAAAATCTGTGGCAATCTGTTGCAAACTTTGGCCTCCTCTTCTTCTTTTATAAATTAATAATCTTTCAGACTCGTGTAATTCCCGTGTTTTCGGCATGCTACAAGTAACCAATTCTTAACAATAACAATACAAAACAAAAAAAACATTCTATAAGAGACTAAATACATTATCAAGTTATTAAATGCGCGTTTAACAGCGGAATTTTATTAATAAAATAAAAACTTGTGTACGTCAACTTACTTTCCGGCGGACCAAATTTGGGAAATATTTTTATACATTAACTATTACTTGATTGCACGCGATGTTTTCGGTTTGACACTCACTGGTATACTAAGGCATTTCTTGTACACAATGTAAACATTGTCAGAATGTACAGATGGACGCGTACAAGTGCTTACATTATGCAACAATATCGTCAATACCAGGAATACAACAGCGTCAACATAAATACCGACGCGACTGTATATCCATCGTTTTTCCTCGAAACTGGCTCGATCGTTTCCTCGCGGGTGCCGCAACTTAGGCACAACTTATTCGCACGTGGTCAAATTTTCACCGCACCGGACAACTGTAAAACCCGACTGGTTTGATCGCGCACAGAACGACTGTCGTACAACGTTACACTACGTTTGCTAACCGCTTTCCAAATTTTACGATCCGTCTAATCCTCTCGATCCCGGACAAGCCCTCACTTGTATTTAGATTAAAGTATATGATATTTGAACTACGTTTCTTTGCACGACCGCTTCGCATGGAATACGCCAGATACACGATCTATATCACCAGCAGGTGAAAGCTGCCGCGGTCAAGCCTCTATCGATATATTTCCTAACAAATTCTATTTGTAATTAAATGATCAAGGGCAGATGTAGATGTAAATGTTGCATTTAAAATGGCACAAGCTATTTTGAAGTCGTGAAATAAAGTAGATAACGTTGTGTTTTGGATGCTTCCATCCAAAAAAATACTTAAAACGACTTTTTATGCGTCCATTAATTACTTTTATGATGTAACGATTTTTCGTAATGAGTCGTGATTGATTCGTTTGTTCAACTGTTAGTGGTTTCCGTGGTGCATCTGCCAAGGATGGCATTTTAGCAATGAATCCTCTTCTGGTTATTTCCTCTATAGATCTCGAAAACCACGATCCACAAGGAAAATATCACCCGGTTTAAATTGACCCCATGTATTGGAATCTGACAACAGTTCATTTAATATTGATGCATCATTTTTTGATCCTGGCTATGATCCCCAAACATTTGCTATGTTGCCATCTGTTCAAACCGCCATCATAGGTTTAATTAAATTCCTATGTTTGTGCCTTGAATACGATAAACGCTATATCCTTATAGTATGTACATTATTTAGTGAATAATTGGAGTTCATATTTACATCTTTGTGTAAACACATTGTACTTAACGAAAATGACAGCTATTTATCAGGAGACACAAATAAGTGGACACTTGGTTATAAAGTTACTGTGAGGCAAGAAATGTATAGAAACAATAGATAGTAGCCACGCTTACACGCAGTGATCCCAAACAAATTTATTAGTACCAACTCAGCTTTCGTACGAGTAAAAGCATTTACTGCAAAATTGCAAAATTTCAAAGATGTAGAACAGCGTTTGCGTTTGTATGTGTGTCGAGCCGGGATGACTGTGTGCGTGATGTGTGAGTGACGCCAAGTGTGGGCGATTAACTTTTGTTTTAGAGACAGTCTCCATGATGGGCTTCAAGCGAACGAAGCATATTAGATCTCAATAAAATTATTAGAACACGTTTTCTCTATATCCGCAGTCTTTACGTTCTTATCCTGACCAACTTTATATACTACAAAGACAGAAGAAATTTCTTATCAAATTCGCCATTTAATTGTTACGGACTGTTGTAAGAAGTTAAGTTACCGTGTGATAGCTCGAAAGTACAGTGTATCTAAGAGTGCAGTAGAACAAATTTATAAAAAGTATCTACTACATAATACTGTACAAAATTTAAGGGGTCGTGGACGCAAACGCTGTACTACTATGCAAGAAGACCGTCGAATTGTTCAAAAATGCCGACAGAATCCTGCAATTGCATCAAGAAGTATTGCAGAAATAGTCGGATTACAAATTTCAACAAAAACAATAAAACGGAGACTCCACGAAGCTGGATTAAGATGCTGCAAGGCTAGACGTAAGCCACACATCAATGAAACAAACATGAGGAAACGTTTAGCATTCGCAAAAAAATATGTGAATATACCACTAGCATTCTGGCAAAATATAGTTTGGAGTGACGAAAGTAAATTCGAGTTGCGGCAATTAAAAAAGAAGCAACAAGTCTGGAGGAAAAAGAATGAAGCGTATAAAAAAGCATTTATTACGCCCACGGTTAAATTTGGCGGCGGATCATTAATGGTGTGGGGGTGCTTTTCCTGGAATGGAATTGGTACGTTAGCACAAATTGACGGAATTATGAATGCAGAAAAGTATATTGATATTCTAAGCGAAAATTTAGAGGAAGCAGTTGTAAAAATGGGTTGCGACGACAAATTTGTTTTCCAACAAGACAATGACCCCATACAAACTGCTAAGAAAACTAAAAATTTTGTTGAGGTTTCTAACATTAAATTACTTGAATGGCCGGCCCAGAGCCCCGACTTGAATCCTATAGAGAATTTATGGAGTTGACTGGACGCAAAAGTTCCGTTGGCCAGCGAAATAATAAGGTCCATTTTTTCAAAAAATTACAGTCTGAATTTGAAATAATCAGTACAGATTATATTAAAAATTTAATAACAAGTATTCCCCGACGCCTGGAAACAGTAATATGTACAAGCAAAATGCGGCAATACCAAGTATTAATTTGATTATGTGTTGAATTTATGACGAATTTTATTAAGCGTCCACTTATTTCTGTCTCCTGATAAATAGCTGACATTTTCGTTAAGTACAACGTGTTTACACAAGGATGTAAATATGAACTTCAATTATTCACTAAATAATGTACTATAAGGATATGTAATAAACAAAGCTTCGGTTTATAACAGTTATGTTAATTCGATTAAACTTTATCTTTACCTATTTCCAGTAAGTGTCCACTTATTTTTGTCCCCGACTGTATATCTTGAACAGAATTTAGAATGTCAGAAAACTGTGAATGGTTTAATCCTGTCTCATAAAGTAACTGTTCCTCTGCCATTTTTGTAAAACTCACTCTTGTTTTCATCTTTTTATTCCTTTCTTCTAACACTAGATTTTTAAAAGTCTCAAAAACTGCAAGAACTTCCTCAACAGATAACGTTACCCTTGTATAGTATGTAGTGAAATCCTTTTTAATTAAAAACCTATCTTTTTCTCCATGTGTACAACAAACACGTGCGTTGTATGGAACAAAAATGTCTTTTTCTATATATACTTACAACTACTTGTTGGTCTTCTCAAGATGCGATCTGATTGGCATCCAAAAATACATTTACTAGAAATAACACTACGATTAATATTTAAAGTCACAGATGAATTTCCTATAGCATTTTGTCCAATGTTGTCTTCAACAATACTTTCTTTGCTAACACTTTGTGTCGACGAACTAGGATGTTTTACTTTAAATTGATGGCATGCTTTGCATACCACTGTTCGTCAGATCAGTAATAATTCTTACGTGCGAGTTTCTCGAAAGACTTATTGCAACTTACACAAATCTTCTCCATTTTGCATGCACTATTATATTGAATTTGACAAAACTGTAACACTGACTTGACACTCGCACTGCTCGAAGCTACAAACCAGACTAATGAAATAAAAGTTCCTGGCGGATCGTGGCTTTTGATACTTTGTAGTGGAAACTCGGAAACCATTAACAGTTGAACAAGTTAATAAATCGAAATTCATTACAAAATATCAATATACTGTCAAAGTAATCGCAGGACGTATAAAAAGTCGTTAAATATTTCGAAGACAGTTCGATATCCGAAGAAGAAGACGACAAAGTGTAAAATATACGTAAGTTCCGTTATCATCGGAACAACATTCATACTTTGAACGTGTTTTTGACAACTTTCCCATCGTTTTTCGGGAAAGTGATAAGGACATTTTTTGTTCTATGGCAGACACTCTAAAAGATACTGCATGCATTTTTCATCTCCAGGCGATGCCAAAAATGGGCATTTCTTGGCACCCTCCCTTATTTTCGGAATTCTGTAAGTCCTCCCGTTGTTTTTCTAATTCCGGGTCTTGATTTTGTAAGACAGAAAGGTTTTTTTACTAAAGTAACAGATAGGGTGGAATTTACCATCTGTCTGTTTCTGCACCGTATGTGCGTTGGTGAATGATGTTATTTAATCGAACGAACATGTTAGCAAAAGATTTAAAATAAAAAATATATATAAAATTATTTAAAAAATTTAATTAAATAACAAAATTTTGAAAGAAAGAAAAAAGTTTATGGCTGAAGTACCTAAAATCTTTGTTTTTTGCCTCTTGAGCTTCTTGGGAGGGTTCTACTTTATGCAGAGTTAGAGGCATGTAGTACCATCCATAGAGTTCTGCGTATTTTTCGGCTGTTACTATACAGTAGCTATCAAATTCTTCGGTACTTATTTCCTACCCACTATTAATCACTCAAAGTATCACACTTAATCTTGCAATCAGATTCTCATCTATCCCAGTTACACTTGATGAGATCTGCGGATTTGCAAAAAATTTTCTTGCCCTATTACCATCATTCGTTGTTCCATATCCTGGCTTTGGTATGTCGACTAATAGCCCCATGTCTTGTCGAAATCTTCCTTGAACATGAGGGGAAAAGGCTGTTGGGTGCGTCAGGCGATTACACTATTTCAATTAACAATTAAACAATTCACACCATATATATAATCTTTATTACTTTCTGCACTACGACTTCCCACAATGCACGCTTCTCTACGACTCTGTGTGTAATCCACGTGTCTCGACGACGCTTCTCGATCTTTCGCCGCGATCGTCTTCTTTTCGAAAACGACGCACGGCTCTTGAGATGGTCTACGTTAATTGGCGCCCGATTCGAACCGTCTCGATCGGTGCGACAATCTCAGGCCCTAACGTAGACCACCATGGCCGAGCAAATGCAGACTGCCTACGTAAAATCCCCTACAAACAATTTTCTTCCTTTCTTCGAACATAGATCGTTTATCCTTCGAGACTTTCCACATTTTTAGATCTAGTCTATAAGACGTATGCAACATGCATTCGAAAAACCGAATATAAGAGTGCAATACTAACAGACGGAATCTGTACATCTCTGGATCACTAGGTCTTTCCCGCATAGGCTGAATTAAATTCAATTCTGAAATTGTAGCCTTGCATATGTAGCACCGCATGCCAGATGCACCAGCAATGCATTGTATACTTTTCCATCTACCATAGTTAAAAAAAGTGAAAAGTTAATACGTCCCACTCTTGACTGAAATGGTTCTAAGGCCTGTATTTGCTCATTTATATATATTTCTTCATTCCTGGATATTTCATTTGTTTCTTGAAGCCACTGTATCCCAATGAGTCTGCAAAACCGTGTTGACGAAGGCGTATCGTTCTTCCATATAATTTCGTTGGTCTTATTATCCACCAACCGAAGCGGAACTAAAGAGGTAACAAAGATACTCCCATCTTTGTCTTCATTTGTGTTACACTTTTGTTTGTAGCATGAAAAGCCGGAACATCCATCAAAAATCCAAAAATCCCCATTTGGAAAGTAAAGGTAAATCGTTGTCACTGTCACTTGTATTACACACTGGTATCACATTCACTATACTTTCACACGTTTTATATAATACATTTTTTAACGACACTAAGCAATTTTTGTTCACTCATGATTATTTCATCCGGATAAAATTGTTCTTTCACTTGCAATATTTTAAAGTATGATGGGTATAAGCGATGCCCATGAGTATTCGCTGCCAAACGCAGTGCTTTGTATGTCTCTTTGGACAAATTAGAAGTAATTATTAATGACAAAGTTTCTTCAGGCAATAATTGTGTTGGAATGGCTTCAGGCTTTTTCCATTTATTCAAAATCCTGGAAGATCTGGTAGGTGAAGACGTGGTAGATTCAGTTAATAACTTTGCCGTTGATTTGTCTCCGTCTTCTCGAAGCTTCATTGCAGTTGCACAAATCAGTTCTGCCGAAGAGTCAGATAGTCGAAGTTCCTCCGTTTTTCTTCGTTTCACAGTTGCAAAACACTCTTCAAAGCTTTTCGATGGTCGCCCTGGCCGATGATTTCCCTGTTGTTCGATGATTGGCCTCTTGATAAGGAACTGGGAAATATAATTTCTTTAGTGAGCCACTCAATGTATTTTACTGAAAAATAAGAATTTGTTCTGTGACATAAATTCCAACGCTTAAAATAGATGCAGAAGAAGTTGTCCTGGATGAATTTCTTCAGTTCCCCCCTTGCGTTTTCATTTTATTTAATACACGTTTATTAAAAACGTCCGTGTCGCACGTGCGTTCGGGCAAGAAGCCCTTTTTTCTCAAAAAATCCAACCGTCCGTCTTCCCCGTCGATTGTCAGTTTTGACGGCACAGGTTCGACGATGTCGGACGGTGGTTCGGCGTGACGCATACAATGTATGGCCACGGGATCGTTCGTTTGCACGTTACGAGTGAAAACCTAAAGGTGGGTATAGACCGTGTTTGGGCGAATATTCGTTCGTTTGGACGGTGGCACGCGGCAGCAAAGGGATTCGTTGCCGCAGTGTGGACGGTTTTCTCCGGTTTTGCCGCGATCGAGCCCAGGCACAGTGCGTTTAAATGGGTGTTCGGGACAAAACTCCAAAAATGCATATAAAGTATAAATAATGTAGGGAATGATTTATTAATTATTAAACCACAATGAAGATATAACAAAATGTTACGTTACCGCTTCGTTTCAAACTGTTAATCTCGTATCCAAGCATGAAACGCAACTCTCTTCACACGAAAGCAGCAAATGCATTCATTCAGGTCACTCATGCAACCATCATATACACAGTGTTACAATCATACAATCATCATATCCCACACACTATCATATCCCACAATAATGAACATTTTTATAGTGGAAAAGGTGAAACTAGTTGTATTACATAACATCATCACAACAAGAACAACAATCGTATTCCTTACCTACCGATAAATGATTATTTTGGATAAAAAGTTAAAGATTTTTTCGGTTGCGCCAGGTACCGAAAACAATAAACCGCTTTATCCGCGCACGTTCCTTTATTTCTGCGAGCGGATCCTTTCCTGGCCCGATGGAACCGCGGCCGATGGCGAATACACGTTCAAATTCATGAACGTGTACACGTTCGTATTACACTGATAAATAATCTCATAAATTCAATGCCGAATCGAATTTTTGCATTAATTCAAAATAATGGAGGTCATACAAAATATAAAATTCATAATTATAATATAAGTTTAGTTCTATTTCGTTTTTTCATGCCGTGCGTTTAAACGCATTTCGCACAAAGAATAAGACTGCATCAATAAATAAATGTATATATATGTTTACTCAACACGTTCGTCGCCACGTCACCCAGATCTGGGTGACGGGTATGCTTCCCGTCACCCGAATATCGGTGACGCTCTTCTTATTCAAGTTAATACAACTTTCAGGTGGATTTTTAAAACGAATTTAATGGAATCAGTACTGAAATATAAATATAGGATATACAACATAAAAATACTAAAAATATACATACATATTACACTATAGTTTTTACTAATTTATATATAAGATAACATATTGCATTATACTATGTCGTATGGTGTGCGTTGAAACATTGTGAACACATTTGTGGTGAATTTGGACAATTGGAACAATAGGGCATAGTCTTTTTTACATTTTTTTTTGCTTCTTGTCGCGCAGCAGGTTGCCTCCTTTTCCGATAACATAGGGCGCACATCCTTCTTACAGATTTGCCCTGCTGATTCGTACGAATCTGCAGCTTATGGGACTCGTTCCTTGTTTTAGCCCTATTATTATCGAGCGTAAAATTTTCCGGGGACATCAATTTGGTAACAAGCAGCTCTCGAAATTTTCTTATTTCAATTTTTTGCCTACTCGAGTTACATCCCTGCTATTTCCCGCTTATCGCTCTGTTTATGTTTCGACGCTCCGACAGTCGGATTTGGGCCCCGGGAGAAACTCAGCCGAATCGCGCTGGGCGACGAAAGTGTTAAATATAAATATGTAAATATCTATAGCACATCAATTTATCTTTACCCTTCTGTCGTTATTATATTCGCCTCATTTGAATTTAAATCTTTTAGCCCCAAAAATCATATTTCTTTAGGTGCATTTATACGAATTTCGCTCACTGTATTAATGCATTTTTCATGTTTTATTTTTGGCAATGGTTTTGTTAAGATATCCGCACACATTAAATCAGTCGGTAAGTATAGCACTTTAGTGATACCTTCTTCTTGTGCTTCGCGCGCAATATGATATTTAATGTCTATGTGCTTACTCCGATTGTGATAAACAGAATTAGAACTTACAAGGGAACATATTCAGATGTTAATCTCCGATTTTGATGAAACTTATGTGAGATATAGTTCTTTGAAAAATATTTGACACGTATTTTTTTTTATCGGCAACCATCCACTTTGAAGGGGTGAAAACAGCCCTCAAAGTTGGGGGTCAAAACCATATTTTTGAGATATCTCGGAAACCAGAGGTCGAAAAAATTTAATTTTTTTTTAAATTGTGTGTTTTTCAATGGGAAATGTAGTCACGCAAGAAAATTTTAACAAAAGTTTTTTGTTTAAACAATATATTAAAAAATTGATTTTTTTTGCAGTTTCTCGTATTTATTGTTAGTTCATTTTAATGTAAACTTGGGTGTGTGATCTTTGATCCAAAATAGGGGATACATGTGTCAGGATTTTCTTTTTTTTTGCCATTTAACAATAATTATACATAATGGAAGATAGTCTTGCACCTGGTGTGCGTAGGAAGGATGGGCTTGTTTTATCGAAATATAAGCATTTAGTATAAACGTGTATAGTATTTTAAACAATACCACTGGGTTATGTGTCGTTTATTGTTTTATTGGTAGGTAAAGAAGGTGGCGCAGGTAGCAGCGTGACGCGGTGCTAATTACCGCGGCGGAGTAAGGGTACAGATTTTTGTAGCCAATTCGCCTGTGAATTTCTGCAGTAGTTGGGCCATCGGTTAAAATATACCTGCAGCCTTTTTAAACTGTGAATCCTCGGAGCTAGAGTTTTCCTCGTCGTTTACGGTAGCTCTAAAAAGAGCTGGTGGCAAATGCCGCACCAAATGCTTTTACCTCGGTTATATACAGCATTTCAAAAGGATACGAATATTTTCTAACATTTCTATTGGTTGTTAGGGCGAGAGAGGGGGAAACGTAAAGCAGTCTTAAGAATGTATAAATATGGGCACTTTGCTGCGTGTGCTATTAGTCTTTCTGCATTACGGTTTGTAAAGGAACGTGCATATTAAGAAGTTAAGGCTACTTCTTTTCGATTTGTAAAACTGTTTTACTTTTGCTGCTGGTTTATTTTTGTTGTTAGATTCGTTTTTACGAACATGAAGGTCAATCCGACGAACGTTATAAACATTTTGATAGAAACATATAGCGATTCCTTCCTACGCACGCCAGGTGCAAGACTATCTTCTATTATGTATAATTATTGTTAAATGGCAAAACAAAGAAATTCCTGAAACATGTATCCCCTATTTTGGATCAAAGATCACACACCCAAGTTTACATTAAAATGAACTAACAATAAATACGAGAAACTGCAAAAAAAAGCAATTTTTTAATATATTGTTTAAACAAAAAACTTTTGTTAAAATTTTCTTGCGTGACTACATTTCCCATTGAAAAACACACAATTTAAAAAAAAATTAAATTTTTTCGACCTCTGGTTTCCGAGATATCTCAAAAATATGGTTTTGACCCCCAACTTTGAGGGCTGTTTTCACCCCTTCAAAGTGGATGGTTGCTGATAAAAAAAAATACGTGTCAAATATTTTTCAAAGAACTATATCTCACATAAGTTTCATCAAAATCGGAAATTAACATCTGAATATGTTCCCTTGTTAGTTTAATTGCACTTTGATTATCACAATTGATAATCGTAGCGCCTTTTACACAGTTATCAAGGCACATATGAGTCATCATATGTCACATATGAGTCAGTGTGTAAGCAGGGTTGAACGAGTCAATAAAGTTTGTTCTAATCATTGGATGGGAAGTTATTCCATACCCTGATACCATATCCCACATATGTGATTCCATCGTTTATTGTATGCTGAATGTACCTCAATGTTCGCTTCGCCATTTTCCAGTGAATTATTCCAGGATTAGAACAGAAACGGCTTAAGGCACTTGCAGCAAATGACAAATATGGCCGTGTTGCATTTGACTGATATATTAATCCCCCGACCAGCTCTCTGTAAGGTCGATTTTTAATTTATTCTTCCTCTTCTTTGGTTTTTGGCTCCATATCTTTTGTCAATGTCACACCATATTGTATTGGAGTAGATATTGGCTTTGAATTTTCCATTCCAAACTTCTTTAGTAAAACTCTTGCAAATCTTTTTTGTGAAAGTCTTATACTTCCATTTAAGGCTTCTCTATCAGTCTTTATTCGTAGTAGGTTGTTTATTGGACCTACAGTCGCGTCGGTAAGTAAGTTAACGCGTTGCATAAAAGTATCTATTATGCGAAAAGGAATGAGAGCCATCTATTAATTGTAACACTGATGGCAGTATTGATCAGTACTATTGATCGTGATTTGTTTTTACTGATGGCATCTGTTTTCAACAAAGAATTCTTTATTTCGTGAAGTCCATTAGTCAAGAGGAACAAATTTCATCGTCGGAAAGTAAGTTAACGCCTGAATAATTCTTGGTTTTTTTTAAATAATCATTGCAATATGCATTGTTATATATTTTCTTGAAGCAATTGAGATATGTGTGAAACATTTGTCGGTATTTGTAAACCTATCAAACCTAAAACCGATTAATATTTTCTTAAGCATGGTAAGAAGTGGAGAACGATCGATTGAAGAAAGATTGAGGATCTGTGAACTTAGGAAGGAGGGGTATTCTTTGTCTTCGATTGCAAATCTGTTTAAGCTTTCAAAAGTAGGAGTGACGAAAATTTGTGACCGGATTGAAGAGCGAGGTAATGCTGAATCTCTGCCAAGAACAGGGCGAAAACGTAAAACAACGCCACGTCAAGATAATTATACCGTTCGCGAAGCAAAGAAGAACCCCTTAACCCTTTGACTGCGAACAGCGCCTTTAGGCGCTCAGCCATAGTCGCTCGCTCTGAGCGAACAGCGCCTATAGGCGCTCAGCCAGACTCGCTCTCTCCGAGCGAACAGCGCCTATAGGCGCTGTGCATTTGTTATAAACAACTGCCCAATAATGGACATTATATTGTTTGCTTTCGACGCGCTGGCAGCATACGTTTCTCGCCCAGACTTTTTTTCACAAAAATCAAATATAATATCTATAAATTGTGCCCCGATTATGAACAAATTGACGAATATGGCCTGCGATGATATGGAACTATCATCAGATTCTGAATATTCTGAAATTTTTGGAGAAATTGGATATAAAGGTAAAGATAAAAATACATATCGCAAAAGACGCCTATTGTCTAGTAGCTCGGAATCTAATTCCGATAACGTGGAGGAATTACAAGAAATTAATCCGCGGCAATTTATTTGGAGCACACAGAATTTGATTCCGGAAGTTTTTAACTTTGATGAAAAAATGTCAGGAATTAAAGCAAACATTGATAATAAATCGTCAATATTAGAGATCTTTCAACTTTTTTTCTCCGAAAATATGCTTAATTATATTGTGAGACAAACTAATAATTATTATACTACAAAAACTCCACGCAGTAAGTGTTCACGATTGAATACGTGGAAAAATACAACAGTAAGCGAAATGTATCGATTTTTTGCTATGTCGATGTTAATGTCAAGAGTAAAGAAATCGTCAATAGATGAATATTGGTCAACCGACGAATTAATACGAACAGAAAGTTTCCCACGAATAATGAAAAAAGACAGATATATATCTCTCTTACAAATGCTGCACTTTCATGATAATAATGAGACAACAAATCAAGATGCGCTAATAAAGATACGGAGCATCATCGATAGACTGCGAAATTCCTTTTCACAAGCATTTTACCCTCATCAGGATTTATGCATCGACGAAAGTTTGCTGCTTTTCAAAGGACGATGTTTTTTCAAGCAGTTTATTCCTTCAAAGCGAAGTAGGTTTGGGATTAAGTCGTTCGTTATTTGTGACTGTCGTACCGGATATGTTGAAGATTTTATTGTCTATTGTGGAGCACGTACGGACCTATCTCACAATAAACATTTAGCAGAAATTGGCATATCAGGGAATATTGTCATGACGCTCATGGAACCGTACCTGAATAAAGGTCACGTTTAGCAAAAATTTAAACTTTTTATATGTAGTAGATTAGTAAAATTATTATTATTATTAATATTATTGTTTGGCCGGCGTGACGGCGCGCCGCCTCAACGGAAAGCCCAGCATAATCGGCTCCGCGCTCCGTGTTAACGACTCGCGGATCGTGCCGTCCGCGCGGCCGATCTCCCACTGTCACGCCGGCTGCCCAGAGAGCAATTCGTTTCTGAGCGCTCCGCAGCGAAAGGGTTAATTACGACTCGTGAAATAAAAGAGAGTTTAGAGTTGCCAATAGGTTCAACGCAAATTAAACAACGTATAAAAGAAGCAGGTTTACATGGACGTGTGTGTCGAAGAAAACGACTAATTTCTAGTGGCCGTCTGGAGGAAGGCCAACGAAAGTTTTAAAAGGGTCATGTAAAAACTGTAATCAAACACGGAGGAGGTTCCATTATGATATGGGGGTGTTTTAGTATACACGGTGTTGGAAACCTGGTGATCATAGACGGCAAATTAACAGCAATAAAATATATTGAGATATTACAAAATAATTTATACATTTCGGCACAAAAAATGGAATTGGAAAATGGATACGTTTTTCAACAGGATAATGATCCGAAGCACAAGGCAAAAGTAACAATTCAATTTTTTGAAAATAACAGCATAAACCTTGTTACGTAGGAAGGATTGTTTCCTTCGTTTTTCGTCTATTATGCCCTTATTTGGGAATCGGGAGCGCGTGCAGTCGGGTCTTCCCCTTCCGCGGTGACGCGATGACGTAACCCTTCGGGGGAACGTTCTCGATCCTTCCGGACCCTCCTGGAAAATTCGGTGCCCCACCATATTTTCTGGTCCGTATTTCTAGTATAAAAAGGGCATGAAATCTACGCTCGGGGCTCAGTATGGACCTAGAATCCATACTGAGCCCCAATTCTAGACAGAATCAAGAAAACCAGAGCTGCAGCCGGAGCCATGCACCGACACCTCTGCACAACCTCAGGCCTACATCAGCACCTCAGGGTCTCGCTGTACAAGGTCTGCCTCCGACCACTCCTCACATACGGTGCCCAAATATGGAACATTGCCCCAAAGTCAACTCTTCTCAAGCTCCGCCACACGCAAAACCGCATCCTAAAGATCATCTCTGGGAAACCACAAGACTACCCCACTCAGAAACTCCTAGCCGATCTAAACGTGGAGGACATAAACCTCTACGTGAACTTCCTAGCCCCAAATTACACTGTCAGCAGACACTCAAACCAACTGATCCGTCAGACCGGGCTCTACGACAGAAACCGTATCCCATACAAAATCAAGCTAACATTCCCTGGCTCAAAACCACACGTAGTAATGTGATCCTTCTACTTCTCTAAAACAACCCGTATCACAAGCTTGTCCACACTATTCCCCCACCTCAGAAATTCAACAACCTTATACCTAAACTCACACTCTCATCTGCTCCCCCATATGGAGACAACCCTTTCAAGTAATAGGGGTTTTTGAAAATTTTATCCCCTGACCTCTCTCACATCCTCTTTCATTTCCAGATGGTAACACCATGTAACCCCTAAATATCAACCGGTAAGAGGGCTAAAGGACGCTCTCAGGCACGGACATCCCCCACTCAATGAAAGAAGAGGAAAAAAAAAAAAAAAACGCTCGGGGCTCAGTATGGACCTACTAGCTACGTACCATGTTGGTGCCAGCTAGCCATACTGATGCCCAGCGAGATCGGGTTTCAGTCCCCTTCGAGCAACTCTTATTTATTAGGGCTTAGTTTGAATAATCAGGCAACCGAGTTACTTCGCGATTATCCAGTTTACGAAGCTCAGCGAGATCGGGTTCAAGTCCCCTTCGAACAATTCTTTATTATATTTGTACGACTTTACGTAAGAGTCCGAAACCGTGGCTTAGCTTCACGGTATTACGTTTGTAAACATCTTGTTAATTAGAGAATATAGACTTTCTTATTTGACTATAGACACATTTACTTCATTTCGATAACCTATACCAGTCATACGCAGTATCAATCCATCGAAGGGATATACCTTAACCGCTCAAGGTGTATCAAAGTTACGAGACCAAAATTACTAACAATCCTGTGGCTCCCGGTGATGCAATAGGCACTGGTTCGTCCACGCAAACCTTCCTGTGGCTCCCGGTGGTGAAATAGACACTGGTTCGTCCACGACAACCTTCCTGTGGCTCCCGGTGGTGAAATAGACACTGGTTCGTCCACGAACTCTTACCTTCCTGTGGCTCCCGGTGATGCAATAGGCACTGGTTCGTCCACGAAAACCTTACCTTCCTGTGGCTCCCGGTGGTGAAATAGACACTGGTTCGTCCACACCCTTCCCATCGAACGGCTTGACCGTTTAACTAACATAAAACTCTTTAAAAACCGATCCTCGGCTCCGCAGCCGCGCCCCATAGCCCTCGGCTCGTAACAACCTATTGGAATGGCCCCCACAAAGACCGGATCTGAACCCCATCGAACATTTATGGGATCATTTAAAAATAAATGTTACCGCGAAGGACAGAAAAAACAAAACCACTTTTATTAAAGCTCTATATAATGAATGGAACAATATTAGCCCAGATGTAATTAAAAGTTTAATCCACAGTATACCAAACCGTTTGCGAGCTGTTATAGCAGCAAACGGTTACCATACAAAATACTAAACTATAATTTACTGTAAAATATTAAAATTCATACGTTGCGTTAACTTACTTTCCAACGCTACTATTGTACTCATATTCCATATTTTCTGTTTCATTTGTTTAATTGAGAAGCATTATGTTAATCTTTTTACGCACATCTGTTAATTTATAACTGTACTAAATATATGTATAACAGACTTGACCCATTAAGTATATCATTCTACCCATTTCTTCCATTTTTGTTGCAAGATACGGATCGTTAACTTACTTACCGACGCGACTGTAAGTCCTTCATTTTAAATTTGCTGCTCAGAATTTTCTTCGTTGTTATTAGATTTATTTGGTTATAATAGGCAAAAAGGTGATACATCTAGATACGATCAGTGGTCCGTTCGCACTGCAGCACCACGCGGTGGACGCCCCTGTAGTCAAGACGACAAAAGACGATCGCGGTCCCGTTTCCGAAAGCGCGCGTATTTCGATTCTTCACAGTTGTGTTTATTTCATGCAAGTTGGTTGATGCCAGGATGAGATCATCCACATATATAATTATGATTATTTTATTCTTTCCATTTGAATTCACATAAACGCAAGGATCGGTTTCAGTTCGTTTAAAATTCATATTTTGTAGACAATCATCGATTTTTCTATACCATTGTCTTCCCGCGTGTTTCAGTCCATACTGGGGTTTGTTTAGAAGGCAGACTTTATTTTGTTCTTTGCTAAATAGTTTCGGCTGCCCCGTGTAAATTTCTTCGGATAGATTTCCTTGAATGTATGCGGCGATTACATCCATGTGGTGGGCGTACATTTCATTTTCCACCGATGCGGCCAGTAAAGAACGTTTTGTTTCAAATCTTGCGACAGGTGCAAAGACTTCTTCATAATCGATGCCTTTAGTTTGTTTGTGACCTCCTGCGACTAATCTTGCTTTATATCGATCGATGGTTCCATCCTGATTTTGTTTTATTTTGAACACCCACCGATTTGGCAACACCTTTTTGTCATTCGGACGATTTACTAGATGCCATGTCTCATTCTCCATTATGTGGGGAAAGGATTCAGGATCTGGCAAAGCCAAAGACAAAGACCACAGTATTTTAAAATTAAACTCTATATTTCGATCAAGTTACTCGGGGACGCCTCGTATACGACTGACCCTCGACCCACTCACCGTCAAGCTAAGCGTCGAGGATTGGGCGTCCTCCTCTAAACAAGTCACGTCATCGAGACGGAAACGCATATCGCGGAGGGCCCGAGGTGTCATTGCCTCGGTGCCCGACCCATCGCAGCAGGGATCCGAACCCCGTACACACATACATATTCCCACAATTAGAGACTCGTATTCTGCTTTCATTGCATCTAGTCATAAGTGTTTGTCTTCACGCGACATTATATCGTCCACACATGATGGCTCAGTTAACATCATGTCTTCTGCAATATTTGCTGCATATTTAAAAAGTTTTCTCGGCCTTCCATCTTTTCCAATTTTAAGTATTTTTGGCCTTCCGGGTGCTCTTCGTGGTGTACTAGTATTGGGCTCATTTTGACTGTTGTCTTCTACTGACAAATTTACATCTTTTATTCCCTCTTGTTCACGCGTAGCAATATCATATTCTTGTGTAGCTAAATCCAGCGGAACATGTGTAGAACTTTCTTCTTCGATTGTAGAGTGAATTTGGTTTGTATCTTCATTTTCTTCTGGTGGAATTTTTTCGTGGAACCTCACGCCACGTCGTTTTACAATGGTCTTCGTACCAGGTGACCAAAGTCTATAAGCTTTTGCTTCTTCAGAATATCCAACAAGGATGTATGATTTCCCTTTTGCTTTTACCTTACTTTTTCGTGGTCCTTTTTCGAGAGCTATTACTTTGCTGCCAAAAATTCGCATGTATCCTATGTATGGTATTTTGTCGGTCCACATCTGAAAAGGGGTCGCATTATTAAGTACCGATGTTGGACAACGGTTTCGAATGAAATTTGCAGTATTTACTGCTTCTGCCCACAAACTTTTCGGTAAATGTGACTCTTCCAGCAAACATCGTGCCATCTCCATTAGTAGTAGTGCGTGAAATTTTTATTCGTATGACTTGTAGTTTCTAAGAGGTATGCCAGTGTATAGCCCCTGCAGTTACTTCCTAATTGAAGTATGCCGGTTTGTTGTAACACGATGTCTTCCATGTGGTCTTCTTTGTTTTCACACATTATGGTTAAGGTAATAGGCTTTTGTAAAATGTAGATCCATTGATTTTCGCCTATATATTTCCAGGTTTCTATCTCGGCTCGGATGGTTCTCGTCTCGCGATCGCTAGGTAATTGGTTTACATGTGGTGATAATAACGATACCTCACACGTTGCGTCGTTCGTGGCTTTTGTGGTGTGAACGTCCGTGCATATGTACAATCCAACTGAATACTCGTTGCAATTCGACAAATTTGGTAGATAAGAGAAAAGAGACTGGGAGATGAGTAAATACGGCTGCTTGGGTGTAATGTAGGAGAAGATTGAAGAATTTTTATGTTGAGTAGGAAGTGGAATTAATTCGTATAAGTCGAAGTAAGTTTTCTTTACGAGAGGGAATCTTATAGCAAATACAACCAGACCATTATGGAATATCATTCGTAACTTCATTAATTTATAAAGGATTGGCAAGTTCTTTGCTTCTGCCGCTAATGGTAGCTCAAAGTTTCCGCGGAAACCATTTAATTCTTCGCACAGTTGCCCCGGGGTTACCATGAATGTTGATATAATATTGTGGTTTCCTAAAGTAATTGCTTCTATGTATTTGTTGTATTCGTTCGAGATTCTCCTGCAAAGTGATGAGAGCATGGTAACGTGCTGTGTTATTGTCGCTTCGAAAGAGAGTCGTGTAAGATAAGTATTGGTTTGCGACATGTATTTGTTTATTAATCGTAAGTTGTTATTTAAGGTGTTCTCGGTGGTTATTAAAGACTGAAGTGAACTATTAAAATTTTTAATAGTGCTTGAAGTTATCTGACCTTGTGATTTTAAAAGTGCTGTGTTTGTTTATTATCGTTAACAAGCATTTTGATACTATCTGAATAATATTGAGCATCATCGGCGTCTGGTGTCCCTATAAACCAATTTAATATATTTCATGCTCCGTTGACTAATCCTCGACGTTTGCGTTCCTTAGATATTCCTACTAACAAGTCGTGTAAGTCGTGTAGGATTTCCCGATTTCTAGTTATGCTTTGCAGTTCATCCTCGATTAGTTTGATAGTTTGATCGCAATGGAAACTAACGTGATTTTGTTCTGAATTGTCTTTTAGTACTGCGATACAAAGATTTCGTGTTTTAGCGAAATATAATTCAATATATTGTTTTCCCACTACAATTGAGTGGTATTGATATTGCGTTAAAAGGATTAAATTATAGTTTGATGTGCTTGCCGTGCCCTTTTTATTGTAAAATATTCCGCTCGAGTGTAATAGAGGTGTATTAATGTATGGGTTAATGACGTGTCTGGGGAAGGGGAGAAGTAGCAGAATCGTCGGAATCATCTGAAACATATGGTTTTAAAAGATTGTAATGGTATCCGTATCTTTTCTTTCCCATTTGTATCTCTACTGTACTATTAGGATATACTTGTGTTATTTTGAACGGTCCTTTGAAGTTCGGTGTTAATTTTTTACTCAACCCTTGTTTTGTTTGCTTCTGGTATATACATACAAGGTCGTTTACTTTAAATTTTACTGAGTTGCTACTCTTTTTATCATAGTAATTTTTGCTTCTGTGTTTGGAATCAATTGAATTTTCTTTTGCATTCGCGTCCGAACTTTCGAAGGGTTCAGAAGTGTATACATAGCATTCGTTGAGTGTAAACATAGATAAGTGTACAGTTAAGGGGGTAGACACGGGTAATGCAGCGAGCTGTATACCGACACAATCTGGGCCGAAACATGGGTTTGGGACTATGCATTTTTCATCCTTATATGAGAAGATTTTGAGCTCGGCGAGGGCTCATTAGATAGAGGAAGGTTCAATGAAGCACGCGACACAGCCCGTTCATCGAGATTGTGTTGATATCTAATAATATGAGTGTCCAAAGTAGAGCAAAAATTGACATAATACACCTAGGAATCTAAGTATATTTTAAGTCACTAAAAGAGTTTTATGGCTCAAACAGGCTGTGTCGCGTGCTGCATTGCACTTTTCTCTGTCGAATGAGCCTTTATTCATCTTAAAATCTTCTCATATAAGGATAAACGATGCATAGTCCTGATTGCATTCCCACAGACCAGTTCCGCCGTCCGCTGTTCATATTGCCGTTAAAACAGAGCACGTGACGTCACAAATTTAGTTCACGTAGTGGTGATGAGGTGGCGTCTAGTCAGGAGGACTGGCAACGTGAAATCATAGCAAAACTGAAGCGTTGGCTTGTGACATGTGCTACAGTAGTAACAGCGTGATGCGGTCAATGTATGCATTTTCGTACGATTATAGGTTAGGTCATATGCATTTTAGGTATTGACTGGGAACTGTGTACAATTACTAACGCTTTTACTGTATATAACACATGCTTGACTTGAAATCGCTGTCGAATTTATGTTATTATTGTATGGTTATATTATTTAAAATAAAAAAGAAGAGATTGGAACTTTTTTACGGAGGTTGGAAGTATTGATGTACTGATATCATATTTTCAGAATGTGGTAGTTACGTCAAATATTTGAAATTATTGCATTGCTCTTATTATTATTCTTTTGCATTCTTTTGACTATTTTGTATAAAACATATTATAAGGAAATGTCTCTAAATCAATCAACAGTTGACTCCCTGATTTTTTTATAACCTTTACGCTCCTATGTATCATGTTTTCAGAATGTGGTAGTTACGTCAAATATTTGAAATTATTGCATTGCTCTTATTAATACAGTAATTTCTCGATGAGTGCCGCGCGAGTCCTACAGCGTTAGCGAGCGCGTTTCATCCCCACCACTGGGGGGAATCCCCCCGGGCCGGCCGACCGTCCCGGCGGTTAATGCTTGCGGTATTCCTCGAAAGATTAAATGCCTTCGTGTCTGTGAGAACACACTAATGCAATCGTGAATTTTTGTTATTGTTACGAATTGCGCTATGAAAATTATATTAAATAATTCGTGAAGCTGCTGTGATTAAAATGAGACTAAACACGATATAATTTGGATCATATTGACTTATATGTTTACATAATAAAACTCTTACCCATTGATTCACTATTAATTACACACTTAGAATTTTCACTATTAATTAATAAATTTGTATGCTAATTACTATCTACAATTTATGCTAATGCTTGGGTAACAAGAACGAAAGCGTGTCTCGTCCACTCTAACTGCGCACAAAGCGTGTCTCGTCGACTCTGACTGCGCGAAAAGCGTGTCTCGTCCACTCTAACTGCGCGCAAAGCGTGTCTCCGCGTGACCCTGAGCGATCGCAACATGTTTCTCCTCGGCCGGGGGGATCGTACGGAAGCATTTCATGCTCGGCTCGATCCGTTTTTGTAATTTATCAACGCAAATATGATCCAAATTATATCGTGTTTGGTGTTATTTTAATCACAACAGCCTCAGCTATATTTTCATAAAATTTGCAGAACGAAATAATTAACAATAAAGAAGTTTTATAGTTGCATTAGTGTTGTCTCACCGATGCGAAGGCATTTAAATCCTCTACAGACGCCCGACTTCTCTTTCCTCTCTTTCTTTCGCGCGCTGTCCTTTTCTGTGGCCGTCGAAGTCGGCACCTGCACAATAGACGGCTCGGCCGAAATTTCCAAGAACCCAAAGTTCACCTAAATTCGATTAGTGCGCGCAGCCGGTCCCGAGTAGCACGCGCTAACCGAAGAATTACTGTATTCTTTTTCATTCTTTTGATCATTTTGTACAAAACATATTGTAAGAAAATGTCACCAAATCAGTCATAAGTTGACCTGATGTTTTTCATTCATACGTGAATACGGATGCGTGAATACAGATGTGTGCATACAGACATAGTAAGGCATAGTTGTCGCAACTTATCAAGACTACTGTCGCGCTGTTGCCACATCTGTTACAAATGTGATCATCAGCTAACTCAATGAATCGGCTCGAGCGGAGATTTTGTCTCGAGCCGCCAAAAGCTTTTTTGTCGGTTCGGGCCTCCCTCGGGTTCATTTTTTTTTTGTCTAATTCCTAACTGAATGACAATGATCAATACTTGCTTACAAATACTTTAAAAATAATTGTTAAATATTTTAATTTCATATACGTAAATATGAACTTAGAGCGCTATTCATGTTACCGTTTCGCTGTCAAGGGACAGCGTGTGAAAGAAAGAGAGGAATGAGAATTCCCGCGTCTGTAAATGCCCGCCGCGAAGTCGTTCGGCACGACGCATACAATGTATGGCCGCGCTTCGCCGGCGTCCTACAGCCGTACGACCCGCGACTTACAATATGTACCTCCATAATGGAAATGTGTCAGACTTTTTCATAATTTTTATGCGCCAAAATATAAGATATTGCGAAAAAACTGTATTTTTGTTACTTATTTCATTATTAAAATATTATTAGAATATTGTTGAGATTGTTGCAATTAAAACGAGACCAAACACGATATAATTTGGATCATATTTGCGTTGGTAAATTACAAAAACGGGTTGCAATATAAAGCAAATACATATGATCAAAATTATATCTCGTTTAGTCTCATGTTAAGCAAAAAAACGTAAGAAATTTCGCAATAAAATTTGCAGAACAAAACGAATAAATATAAAAAAGTTTCATCGTTGATTAGTGTTGTTTCACCGATGCATGTGGCTATTGCATGTGGCATTCCATTATTATGTGCGCTCGAATAGATCGAGTACTCGAAATTCGAGCGCTCGGCTCGGCTCGCATAATCGAACCGAGTTCAGCTCGGCTCGTAAAATTCGAGCGCTCGCACACCCCTAATTGAGGGGCAACGTAAGGTAAATTAATAATATGTAATTATTCGTTATTCATGAAAAACAATTTAATGAAAAAGTCGAAAGTTAATGAGCGCGTTTCATACTGGCTCATTCGCCAGTGTTTCCAAAACGAAGCTTCAGACAATATTTTGGACAAGGAAAAGGTTGTTCAGAATCACCACAGCTACGGATGTACTGCGCGAGTTCTGGCCCACCCTGTATACATATATTTATTGACTCTTTACGTTTAGGCGGCGGTTGAAGAACGCAGCGTACCTCACGGTAAGTCAGAGTACCGCCCCTGAAGCAGGAATTTCTGCAGGTACATCGTACGAAGTACTTCCAAGCACGTCTGCTGTGGATGATTTTCCGGCGGAAGAAATTATAGAAATTACAGAAGAAGTAGATTTCGAAGAGGCAATGAAATCAGTGCCGGAAGGCAATGAGCTGCCAGTTGGCAATATAATACCTTCCGCAACAGACAACAACGAAGAGACGAGTAATATTGCTGATAACTGTGACTGGGTGGTAGAGACAGCAGAACCACAACAGCCAGAAAACACAGTTTCAGAAGGAATAGACTTCGCTGATTTTGCGTATGTCTTCGAGCAAATTAAAAAGCTCCCGAAACATTCGGTTATTGGCTGTGGCATCGAACACTTCGATATAGTTGGATGTCAACAGTACGGCTTGGAAAAAGCGTATAATGTACAGTGCCGAATGTGCAATCACGTAGAGCGCATATCCTGTCTTCGGAAGAGCGATGGTATTATGGATATCAACCATGCCGCTACTTCCGCAACAATGATGACGGGCGGCGGATACAACCAACTGGAGGAAGTATTATCTGGCATGGACGTATCCTGTATGTCGAAAAGGATATACGAAAAATGTCAGAATGACATAATCGATGCCTTCGAAGTGGCCGCACAACGCGAAATGGAAGAAGCTGGAAAAGAGGAAAGATCTTTGGCTCTCGAAAGAGGCGATGTACTGCCAGGATCGAATATACCGTGGATCGCAGTTGTCGCAGATGGCAGCTGGATGAAGCGATCATACCGCGGAGGAGATTATAATTCTCTTTCGGGCGTAGGAGCTATTGTGGGCTACCGCACGAAAAAAGTGCTGTACATCAACGTAAAAAACAAATTCTGCATGATTTGCCAAACAGCAGCTAAGAAGAAGGAAGAAGCACGCGAGCATCGCTGCTTCAAAAACTGGGGTCGCAATCAGAGTTCGACTGGAATGGAAAGTGCCGCTATTGTAGAAGGCTTCAAATGCAGCATAGAAATGCACGGCCTAGTATATAGCATATTAGTTGCTGATGGCGATAGCAGCGTGTACAAAAAGATATTGGACAATGATCCATATAGAGAATATATGGTGCATGTCCGGAGAATAGAATGCACCAATCACCTGCTACGCAATTTCAGTAAAAAAATAAATGAAATCGTAACGAAAGGCCGTTATAAAGATCTAAGAGCCATCATAAAGCAGAATGCTCTACGCCTGCGAACGGGTATAAAGAAAGCTGCAGAATACCGCTTCAAAGAAACAACAAGACTCGTTGAACAAATCCAAAATTTTAAGGAAGATATGAGAAATGTTCAGAGTCACGTTTTCGGAGAGCACAAGGAGTGTCAGAAGTTGGCATACTTTTGTGACAAATACTCTGATCCTAACAGAGTAAATTACATTCCAAAGCTCAAAGAAGCTGGCATTTACCAGAATATCGAAGAAGCGATGCAACCACTTTTCGCTCAAGCTGAAAGTTTGCTGCACGGCCTAAATAACAATGCTGTTGAAAGCTTTAATAATATAATTGCAAAATTAATCGGAGGCAAAAGGATAAACTTTGGACGAAGTGGCTCGTACCAGGGTAGAGTCTCCGCTGCTGTCGTCCAATATAATACAAAAGAGGCGTTTAGCAGATTGAGTATGGCAATGAATAAAGAGCCGACAACCATCGTAAGAAAGATGGAAGAACGTCGGAAGCGTGCAGCAGAAATGGCTTTGAAATATAAAGCAGAAGCGAAAGCATCTTCCTACAGAAATGAAAAGCAATCATGCGACCAAGATTACGGCCCCAGTGCAGAAAAACCAGATATGGAAGAGACGGCGTACTCTTCCGAGTGCCAAAGGCACACGGCTATACTCCACGAATAGCGAAAAGTGGATAGCTTATAGAAAGAAATTATTGACTGCATCCAATTTTGGCAAGGTATGCCGATTACGAATGGATACACCACGGGCAAATACATTGAAGAGTATTATGTACCCACAACTTCAGAATTTACGTGCTCTGGAATACGGAAGGGAAAATGAGGCAAACGCCTTGAAACAATTGGACAAATTAGGCATCCGTATTCAACCATGTGGCCTCTTCATCGATGCCGTTGTGCCATACTTAGGTGCAACTCCTGACGGCCTCGTGGACGATGATACCATCGTCGAAGTGAAATGTCCCGAATCGGCGAAGGGTTTATCGCCTGACGAAGCAGTAGAACAACTTCCTGCTATACGGCGTATTTTCCGAGATGATAAATTAAATAAAAATCATCACTATTATTATCAAGTGCAAGGACAATTGCACATAACGAATAGGCAAAATGCCTTATTCTGCTTATGGACGCCGAAAGGAATAAAAATTATAAAAGTACCAAGGGATGACACATTCTGGGCAACAGAGATGGAGGAAAGACTGAGAAAGTTCTACGAGGACTGCATGTTGCCAGAAATAATAGATAGTAGATTCAATCGACACCAGCCGATTAGAGAACCTCCGTATATAAAAACAGGAGGAGCATGTACAAGTACGGTCAGTAATGCCAATAATGCACCGGCGAGTGCATCCAACGCATAGGACCAGCTGTGTAAAAATAAATTGCAATCTAAGACCAATAATGCAGCGGCTAGTGCATCCAACGCATATGAAAAGCAGGCGAATAAGGTAATGTTCCAAAATGTAAGTACAAAAGTATGCAGAAGATGCATATGGAGAGTGAAGAGGACCGTCTATGACGGGGGTGGTGGTGGGTCTCTTCACACTCTCCTAATAATTTATACTTGCAGCCATTCTTTCAGTGGAAATGACATGTATAAAAGCGTAAGTATGCCCCTTATCCTTCTGTCATGCAAATAATTGGATTAATTGGAAATCATCATACTTTACTTATTTCCAGCAACCAATATCAACGGCAACAATTATGGTCTATGAAGCAAGGAAATAAAGCAAGTCTTCGCAATGCATGCAAAGATAAGTAAATCACATATACAAAATAGCCGCAGAAGTAGAAAATAATGTGGGAAAAACAGTACACCCTGAAAATATTCGAAGAATTTTAAGAAAATCTGGATATCGTGGTCGTGTGCCACGGAGAAAACCCTTAGTCAGTGACATCAACCGTTCTAAGAGAATTGAATTCGCAAAAAAACATGAACACGAGAATATACAATTTTGGGAAAGAGTCTTATTCACTGACGAAAGTAAGTACAATATTTTTGGAGCGGATGGAAGAGGCAAAATATGGAGAAAAAGTGGCACAGCGTTGGATTTGAAAAACATGGTACCAACTGTAAAGCATGGTGGCGGATCCGTCATGGTTTGGGGCTCAATGGCAGCCTCAGGAGTAGGAAGTTTAGTATTCCTAGATGCTACAATGGATCGATGGGTATATTTAGATGTACTTAAAAGCCATTTGAAAAATGATGCGGCAAAATTAGGATTGGAAAACAACTGGATTTTCCAACAAGACCAGGATCCTAAGCATACAGCTCACATTGTTCGGGAATGGATACTGTACAACGTCCCAAAACAACTTTTTTCACCACCTCAATCACCAGATTTGAATGCTATAGAACACGTATGGGATTATTTAGAACGCAAAATTAGGAAACATAAGATAACAGATAAACAAAGCCTTAAAACCGCTTTAGAAGAGGAATGGAAAAAAATTCCGTCTGATTTTACAGCTAAATTAGTCCATTCTATGCCAAGAAGAGTAAAAGCAGTTTTAGACGCAAAAGGAGGACCAACAAAATATTAATGTAACAAAAATTTACTAGATTTACTTGATCTACTACCTTCATATGTGAGTGTACGAACACTTTTGTGACATACATATTTCGTTTTTTCGTCATTGTACAGAATATTCTTAAAAAAGCAATACATTTTTATGTAGTTTAATTAATAATATGGCGCATATTAATAAATGAATATAATATTATACGAAATTGTTCTTTATTTTTTTTAAAATGACCTATTTAGGGGGTGTACGAAGACTTTCGTGACTGACTGTATACATTTACATTTTTATTGCATACATATCAATTACAACTTGTTGTAACTTTTTATCACAGGTTCTATGACAACTAACTGTAATTGAAAGGGATCACTGCCATTGCAAGGAAATATTTCTCACAAATAGGAAACAATAATAATGGATTCTACAGGTATCAGTTTTTACATTCAAGTGGGATGAACTCAAAAAGTAATTTTTCTAAAACTTCTTTATTTTTGCAGATCAAACCAGGGTATACAGCATAATAATTGAAGAGATGCAGTATCATCGCCTATACATTCCAATCAACATCAAACACAATTTTATATATAATTTTATTCAATAACTGCTTTCTGCATAGGACGATTAATTCTTATAATAAGTGTATAACTTTTTCTAACAAAAAAATGTTTAACCTAACAAATTTCGTTTTTTTGGAATATCCCATGCCCCTCATCTAGTTTTTCAGTTCACTTTTCTTTCACGTAACATATTGCAGCATAACCACATTTCAAGTAATTCAAATGTACAATGAATTTTCTACGCTCGCACTACCAGCAGACTTTCCGTTTAAATTCTTTCAAGTACAACGCAACAGCTGTCACTTTCTTTCCACATTCACATTAGAATATCGAAATAACAAGCAGCTCCCTCTCGCCTGTCGGTATTACCATTTCTGTGCAGGCTAAAGCTGCTGTAATACCGACCTTCCGAATCGGAGAGGTCACGTGCCGTGTCTACCCCCTTAACCCTTTGAGCGCTATGAACCCATATATGGGTTCTCACACAACCATTCGTTTTTGGCTATGAACCCACATATGCGTTTTCGCATAACCATTCGTTTTTGGCTATGAACCCACATATGCGTTCTCGCGTAACCATTCAGTTTAGGTTATGAACCCACATATGCGGTCTCACGAAACCATTCAATCTAGGAAAAGGGAATTTATAAACAGATATATGTGACTGGTGCCTGTGAGCCTTTATAGATATAACAAACGGCTTTTGTGCAATCGTTTATCAATATTGTTAATTAAATTCGTGTGTGCATTCATTGCGCATTATCTAACATATCGCTACCAAATACTTTGCTACCAAAGGTTATAAGTACTGCTACTTTCTAAAAATCTGTTCTTTTCGTTTTAAATTACCCTTTAAATGTCTGAGAATGAGTTTGAACACATTAGTAACAGTGATAGTGACATGGCCTATGAACATGACATTGAACCAGTTGAAATTAAAACACTTGAAAGAAAAAGGATGCGGAATGCGTCTTCGGATTCCGTCGAGATCTATAAGAAGACAAAGAGATTACAAATAAACAGTGACACAAGCGGTGAGAATCAACACAATAGGTTGGATGTTAGAACAAACATAATCAAACCTTCTTTTGTAGCTTCGGAAACCGAAGAGAGAGTTCCATTATATAAGCGAAGCAGAAGACGTCTTCGAATATTTAGCTCATCTTCTGAAGAGGACGAAGGTCTACAGGAAAATGTTAATTCGATATCTAATGATACGGCAGAAAACTATTCATGGTCTAAGAAAGATTTTGTACCAAAATTATATGATTTTGATGAATCAAATTCGGGGATAAAGGGACACTTATCGAAAATATCCACTCCTTTGAATGCGTTTAAAATATTTTTCTCAGAAGAATTAATTACTGGAATTTGCGAGAAAACAAATAATTTCCATAAAAATCTGGCGCAAACTAAAATTCATGCAGTTCATTCACGCATAAATAACTGGACAGATACTTCACCTTCGGAAATATATTTATTTATTGCTGTTACTATGCTAATGTCCAGAATGAAAAAAACATCTATAAGAGAATATTGGTCTACTGATAAAGTTACAAAAACTGAAATTTTTTCAAAACTAATGAGCAGAGTTAGGTATGAATCATTTCTGAAAATGCTACATTTTAATGATGACAATAATATGAGCTCGAATGATCCGTTGATAAAAATAAGACCAGTGGTTACTGAACTTAGAAATTCATTTTCTAAATCATTTTATCCATATGAATATTTATGCATAGACGAAAGTCTTTTGCTTTATAAAGGAAGATTATTCTTTAAACAATATATTCCAACAAAGAGGAGTAGATTTGGCATTAAGTCATTCGTTATTTGCGATTGCAAAACAGGCTATATACTAGACTTCATAATTTATTCTGGAAAAAATAATGATGTCACTGAGGAAGTTCCATCAATTGGACAATCTGGAAACATTACTTTGACACTCCTGAAATCATACGTAGGAAAAGGGCATACACTTATCACTGATAATTGGTACACGAGTCCGCACTTATACAATCTATTACACGAAAAGGAAAAAACCAATGCCTTTGGAACTGTGCGAAAAAATAGGAAAAATATGCCAAAAATGGAAGAAAAATTAAAAGGCGGAGAATGTGCAAATAGATCGACACACAATCTATTAGCGTTAAAGTGGCGGGATAAAAAAGACGTATGGATGCTATCCACCTCACATACTGATGATTTCGTTGTGACAAAAAAAATTAATTATCAAACTGGCGAACCAAAGCGAAAACCAAAGTGTGTAGCAGACTACAATGCCTTTATGGGCGCAGTTGATAAAATCGATATGATTTTGAGTTCACTTCACTGCGTTCGAAAAAGCACAAAGTGGTATAAAAAATATTTCTTCCACCTCTTAGATCTCGCTATATATAATGCGTATATTCTTTATAAAGATGCTAATGAAAAAATTGTAACATTTGAAAAATTTCATCTGCTTCTCATAAAAGATATTTTGAGAGAATACCCACCCGATAGAGTAGAGGCTAAAGGAGGAAGAAGTCATTCGGACGACCTTCCATTTCGGTTAACAGAGAGGCATTTCCTTACTTCCTGCGTAACTAATGAAAATAGAACACATTCTTCACGACGCAGATGCGTTATTTGCACTAAAAATAATCGCAGAACTGACTCGCGTTACGAATGCAAAAAATGTAACGTTGGCTTGTGCATTGAACCCTGCTTTGAGATTTACCACACAAAACAAAATTATTAAATTTAAAAATTTAAAAGGTGCAATTTACTACTATTATATTGTTCATGTTATGAAATAAATGATTATTAAGGCTTTTGAGGTCACAACATAAATTATTTTATTTATTTTTTCGTACGGAGTGGGCAGTCGACGGCGCAAGCTTAACGCCGACAACGTCTGTTCAACGTGCGCTCTTTCGTAAAAAGTACGCAGTCCACGGTGAACTGTCTCGTACGGAGTGGGCAGTCCACGGTGAGATGCCTCGTGCGGAGTGTGCGGTCCATGGCGCACGCTTAAGGCAGGCCGTACACCAAAGATACATCAAACACGCAACACGCAACATGCAACGTATGGTAAATACCGCGCGTATACTTTTACCGCCTAGAACCAATTAGAATGTATAGCTACTTCTGCTACCATCGTAGACCAGGCAGGCATGCTGCACGTATTGCGCGACATCAACTGCGTGCGACATTTTGTGCATGTCTTGCTGCAGTATTTGTCACGCGTTTGAGAAGCAGTTTCAGTTTCTGGTTCGTGAAAATGTCCGAAAATCCAGTTTTTAATATTAATTTTGTTAAAGCCATTGAGAAATATTCTTGTTTATGGAATTATACATTAACAGAGTATAGTAAACGTAATTTGACGGAAAAGGCTTGGATAGAAGTGGGAAATGAAATGAACGATTCTGGTAAATATAAAGGTAGTGGGTATCCAGTTTTTCTATACTAGGTCCTATAATTTCCACCAACACTTTAAAACTCTCCTGGCTCATTCTATAAAATTCTTTAAATTTGTCAGGATTGAGATTGAGCTGCTCCTGTGCAACTGTTGCCGGGCTATGCCTTAAATTATCCACGAATAGAGGATTAATCCAATATCGGCGGATCCTTTTTCCTTGTTTCCTACGTTGCAAATATTGCCAAGCGACCACAACATCTTCCTCGGACGATGACATTATAGTAACTCATTCAACATTTGCTGCACTGGTGTGCGCGGTTTAGCAACATGTGACATTTACCTTACGTTGCATGTTGCGTGTTGCGTGTTTGATGTATCTTTGGTGTACGGCCTGCCTTAGGCACGTCTGGCAACTCAGCGCTCAAAGGGTTAAGAAAGTGTGCGAAATGAAAGTTTGGAAAGCACGCAACCACCTTCTAACCTGCATCGGCGGCGCTCGTTAGATGCAACATACAGCAAAGGAGTGGTGGGGTTTATTCCCCGCCAACATTCACCTCCACAAGTAACACCGTGACCACAACCTCGTCCTATACGTCTTCATTCTATGTGCAATCCGTATCTGGTGGAACATCTATCATGACTACAGAAACCTTAACAAACATACTCACAGATAAAACTAACGCCGGTACTATGGATCAACATAATATACGGAAACGGCGAGTAACATGCGGATATCCCACACTAATACAACATCAGGAGACATCGACATGAATACATCAGATCAAGAACTCACATGGCAACGAGTAAAACCTAAGAGAAACAAAATAAAGAATGACACATCGCGACCTGTGTATAACACAAGAAGGCAACAAGCCTCGCATGATATCGGTAAACCATACTCCAATAGATTTACAGTGCTGAATAATAACGAACTAACGCAAGTGGACGAAGCCCATGAAAACGTTAAAAAAAATGGTCGTAAAATACTAAAGCCACCCCCAATATTCATGGGCGTTATTGCAAATTTCCCATTGATGCTGGAAAGTTTTAAAACCGTCCTATCAACGGAAGAGTTCCTCTGCAAATCAATGACAGCAGACTCGATCAAAGTAAACACCACCACACCAGACGCCTATCGTAAACTTGTCCGTCTCCTGAAAGTAAATAACATAGCATTTCACACGTTCCACGTTCCAACCGCGTCAGCAATGATCCTTCAGAGTTGTTATTAAAAATCTACACAGTTCAATATCAACAACAGATATTAAACATGAACTTGAAGAAAAAAGTTTTGAAATCAGAAGTGTCATTAATATTCGTTGTTTTGGTTTGCGGCAAGACTGTATATATGTGGGATTTTCTATAATTAATCGTATTATTTATTGAAAACGCCTCTTTTCGCACTCTATCCTCGCACAGGTTTCAACACGCTCTGCTCTGGAGGAGAAAAGGCTCTCCTCCACCCATTCTTTCTCTCTCTCACACATGCACTCAGTTTTTTTACTTAACGCGATTTTTAACTGTTCAGCCGCAAATCTTTCATTTTTACCAAACTCGAACTTTGAGTAAGGCCCAAAAAACTCTGAATTTGTTTTACATTTCTAGGCTGTGGACATTTCATTACTGCCTCGGTTTTCCCTTCAGATGGTTGTACGCTTGTACGGTTGAGCGAGGTCTTTTTCTTTTATTTCTCTCTGGTCGCGTTGGTCCTTGTCCAGCACGCTCAACGGTTGAGCGAGGTCTTTTTCTTTTATTTCTCTCTGGTCGCGTTGGTCCTTGTCCAGCACGCTCAAGTGCTGATTTGGCGAATTTCCTATTTGCATGAGCAACGACAGGTTCAAACTTTGCTGTTGGGTCGTATTCCTTGTTATCTCGTGCTGGCAATGTGCTATTGTCCACAGTATGACAAAATTTACAAAGTAACTGGAATCTATTCCGGCTAAACATTTTAACTACGAGTTATTCCCATTTCAAGTAAAGCTATTTTAGGAAATTTATACCTGAATTTGCGTCCCGTACGGCCGGTATTACGAGCCTGACAAAGTCGGAAGTTCCTCGGTGTTGGGGCAAGGAACAGGAGGTGGCAGGTGCCTATGTTATTAACGAATTAACGCCGAAGCCCTTGTTGGTTGTTTTTGATCCAAAAAGAGAAACTGAATTGCATACCGATGCAAGTAGTTTGGGATACGGAGCTATTCTTTTCCAAAGAGTAGAATCCGATCTACGAGTCGTTGCGTATTTTAGTCGGCGAGCAACTTCCGACGAAGCGAAGTATCATTCATACGAACTGGAAACAATGGCGATTGTAAACTCGTAGAAACATTTTCGCGATTATCTTTTGGGTATCCGTTTTAAAAAAATCACGAATTGAAACGCCGTTAAAGCAACTAGTGCAAAAAGAGATTTGTTACCTAGGGTTGCTAGGTCGTGGGTGTTTTTACAGTATTTCACCTTTGATCTTGAATATCGTAAGGGTAGGCTAGTCGAACGCGTGGATTATTTAAATCGTTACCCGAAACCGGATTTGACTGTGGACGTTGTTTGCGCGGGATCCTGGTTGGAGGATGCACAGAAGAACGAACCGGTGACCCAGGAGATGATGCGAAGGCTTTCAGCGAATGAATCGTTGAATAGTGATTTTGTTGTTAATCAGGGCATTTTGTGCAGGAAATTGCTCAGCGATAATGGTCGTGTCGTTTTTCGAAATTATGTGCCGAAAGGTAGCAGGATAGGATTGTTGCGTTTATATCGCGACGAGAATTGCCATGTGGGTCTTGACAAAACCATGGATAAAATATTACAAAAATATTGGTTTCCGAAGCTGCGGAATTTTGTAAAAAAGTATCTGGAGCACTGCATTACCTGTACGGTTTCTAAACGAGTCACGGGTCCAACGCAGGGTTTTTTGCACCCCATTGCGAAGAGGCCAGTCCCGTTTGACACAGTTCATTGTGATTGTGCGGGTCCTTTTGCTGAATCTAAGGGTGGTTACAAGCATGTTATGCTCATCGTGGATGCCTACTACAAAGTACGTTCAACTTATCCCCTTAAAGTCATTGAAACGCTACAGGTTTTTAAAGAACGTTTGACATTGTTTGGTACACCTCGCTTGCTGATTCTTGACCGCGGTACGAACTTTACGCATAAACCATTGGGTTTGTTTCTTAAGCGTCATGGGGTGCAGCTGCACCTGATTGCCACGGGTGTTCCCCGGGCTAACGGTCAAGTGGAGCGATATGTCGGTACCGTAATTAATCTTTTGCAGTGCTGGCAGAAGAAGAATTGACGGATGTTCAAGATAAAATTGATGTTCACCGTGACAGGGAGATTGCGTCGGTGCGTTTATTAAAATATGCCGAGATGCAGGGGTTAGGTTTAATAAGATCAGTGCGTATAATTTAGTGTATGGCGTGGGGGATACAGTTTTGTACGTCCTGGAGATTCATGTAGAGCAAAATTAGAGAATAATACTTCCTACCAAGGAAGTGTTAAAAATATTTACATAATCCTTTGCCGTCACTCTCCCATCTATACGATGAATAAGACCAACACCTAAGGCAGCCATACTGCCCCATACCATAATGTTTCCTCCTCCAAATTTTATTGTAGGGCGAATAAGTTGTCGGCTTAACTTTTCATTTTGTATTTTCCAGATCCATTCTCTTCCATCAGACCCAAATCTATTTCTTTTAATCTCATCTGACCAAACTAGGCGTTCCCAGTATTGTAAAGAAAAATTCACGTAGTGTTTGGCAAATTGTAAACCTAACATCATGCATCGTTTTGTTAAGAGCTGTTTCTTAACTTTGGCTCTTCCCTTCATGCCAGCTTGTCGTAATGCTCTACAAACTCCTTCAGCACTAATGTCTATATTATCGAATGCTTTCAACCTATTTTTCACTTGCACGGCATTTTCTACTTCTCCTGACCTTATAGAACGGACTGCACTACGCCTTATAGTGTCGGAAAGTTTCGGCTTACGACCAGCTTTATTCTTCGCGGCATTCTATGCACACTTTTTTCTAATATTGCTAATCATTCCTACCGAACATTGATATTTATTTGCTAGCGTTCTATGTGAAACACCTGCCTTAAGTTCTTTTATGATTTCATTTACGATATTTTGATCGATTGGTTTCAATATACGAAATTTTATTGAACATTAATAAAAAACACAATATCGTATAAACTGTTAGACAGTTCGTGTGTATATATTACTTACTGACTGGTTGAATAATCTAGAGTATAATAGGCGAAGAAAATAGTTAACAGTGTAAGACAATATTATATTATATTCAATTTATAGAAAATATGTAGTTAGTATAGACATAATAAGTAATAAGCATTTGATTTTAATTTGGCTAAAGAAAAAAGAAGAAAATAAATATTAGTTGTATAAATATGGCGTTTATGTATGTGTGACGGAAATTATTCACGTTTGAATAAAAAAGATAGAGAGAAGTAAAATGTTACTTCTCGGTTCAGTATTTAATAATAAATTTAGTTAATTTAACTTTATTTACAAAGTATTGCAGAATTTCTTAAGAGTGGTCCGTAGATCACGAATAGTATCGCATTAATTAAGTGGTGCAAATCAAAGTTAAGACTATTTGATTTTGATGGTAGAGACTGAACAGACCAGAACTTTATTTGTGGTCGATACACCGCTTTTATGTCTTCAGGTAGTATAGAGAGTGGGGTTTTGCTTCTGTCTAAAATGATTACGTGGCTTTTGCCGATGCAAGCGTTGGTCGCGGTGTTACGGCTGGAACTGGTCGTTGGTCTTCGTTACATATGTATATAAGTGGAGCGAAATCATTTTGTAGATTATTAGAGAGTATCACCACACAAGTAATTATACAAAATTAAAAAATAGCTTAAAAAGAAGACATCAGACCAGGAAGATATGGATAAAATTAGAAGGTGAACTAAACTAGACATACGTAGATGACGAGGGGAATATTCAATTTTTAGATCAATATTTAGAAGAAATGGTTATGGAGCAAACTGCAGATAGAAAAGACAATCTACAACAAATCCTGGAAAAATTAATAGAAGCCACAGGAAAAAAAGAAGGTCAGCAAAATTTGAAAAACATTACAGAGAAATTCATCATAGAAAAATTTACAACCAAGAACTCAAATGCAAAGCAATGGATGGAAAATTTTGAAAAAGAATGTATACGATTTAACATAACAAAAGATGAAACAAAGATAGAGATACTAAGGTTATTTTTAGAGAAACCCTATTTAGATTGGCACAGCTCAATGGCCACAAAATTAACAATAAATTCTGAATGGGAAAAGTGGAAAGGAAAATTTATAGAAACATTTGCAAATAGAGGATGGAATATGGTCACATATGCTTTTGCATTTAGATATAAAGAAGGACCATTAATTGATTATGTAATAAAAAAAGAGAAACTTATACTAGATATAAATAGGTCTATAGACTCCACAACACTAATTGATCTCATTGCAACAGGGCTGCCCGAATTTATCTTAAATAAAATAGACAGGGATGAACTCAAGGATACCACAGATCTGTCTAACAAAATTATAAAATACGAAGGTATGATATACAAAAAAAACTATACAAAAACCAAAGATCAAAGTGAAAGAAAACAAAGAAAATGTAAATAATGCATATATGAAAACGGTTAATGGTGTAAAGAAAACGGATGGTTTGGTAACTATTAAGATAAAGATTTTTGAAATTGAAGAAGAGATGGATGTATATATAGTTGAAAAGGAAGATTTTGAAGATTTCATTATAGGGTTAGATATAATAAAAAAATTTAGCCTAACCCAAAACGAAAAATTGGAGATAAAACAGAAAAACAAAACCGACATAAAAGAAATGCAAAATAAAATTGAGGAAAACTCAACAAATAAAGAAAATGAAGATAAAAAGATAGAAATGTATTCGATAAACTTTAACGAACACATACAAGACGAAGAATTTGAAATTGCAATAGACCATTTGGACGACCAAAAGAAAAACGAAATAGAAAAAATAATAAAAGAATACAAAACAGTTTTTGCAAAAGATAAATACGACATTGGAACGGTTAGAAATTATGAAGCCCATATAGACTTTCTAGTTCATAAATACTGTAGTAAACGACCATACAGATGCACGATAGATGATAAAAAAGAAATAGAAGAGCAGATATCAATGTTACTAAAACAAAATTTAATAGAAGAATCCTACAGCCCTTATGCAGCCCCAGTAACACTGGCATTTAAAAAAAACGAAAATAAAAGATCAAGGTTATGTATAGACTTCAGAGACTTAAACAAAATTGTTTTACCACAGGCCCAACCATTTCCATTAATAGATCCATTAATAACTGAGCCTTTTGGTCAATACCACTACGGCTTGAGGATAGGAAAAAAACAGGATTTGTCACACAGGATGGACAATTTCAATGGACCTGTCTACCATATGGATTAAAAACATCACCAGCGATCTTTCAACGAATTTTAAGCAACGTTTTAAGGAAACATGGACTAACAGGATTTGCGGTAAATTACATTGATGACATTTTAATATATTCACCAACCTTTCAAGAACACATAAACCACGTAAAACAGGTGTTAGAAGCAATAATAAAAGAAGGTTTTAGACTAAAATTTAAAAAATGTACATTTGCCTCAGATTCGGTAAAATATCTTGGCCATGTAATTCAGAATAACTCAGTAAGACCTCTAAAGGATAATTTAACTGCAATAAAAAATCTCCCAACCCCAAAGACACAAAAAAACATTAGACAATTCTTAGGGAAAATCAATTTTTATAATGAATACATACCGAAAAGTGCAATAATATTAGATCCGTTACATAAATTATTAAGGAAAAACGAGAAATTTGTATGGACAGAAAAATGTGAAAAATCTTTTAGACAAATAAAACAACTTTTATGCTCCCAACCGGTATTGGAGATATTTCACAAAGATTTACCAATCAAAATCTATACAGATGCATCTTTAGAGGGTATTAGGGCAATATTAAAACAAACACAACCGAATAATAAAGATAAGCCAGTGGCATACTTTTCAAAAAAACTAAACGACGTTCAAAAAAGAAAACTAGCCTATACTTGGAGTGTCTAGCTATAAAGGAAGCTGTGACATACTGGCAACACTGGCTTATAGGGAAACCGTTTACTATATATTCAGACCACAAACCTTTAGAGCATATGAATATAAAATCTAGAACAGATGAAGAGTTGGGAGACCTAATGTATTATTTATCTCAGTATGATTTCGTAATAAAATACATACCAGGTAAAGAAAACTTAGAAGCAGACTGTTTGAGCAGAAACCCCGTATTAGAATCAGAAGATAACAGAGAGGAATTAATGAAGATAGTAAATTTTATAAAAATAGAAGATATAATGACGGACCAACAAAAAAACGAAACAATAAGAAAAAAAGAAAATCTGATACAAAAAAACGAAATTTATTATAAGAAGATAAAAAAAAAGAGAGAAAATTATCCTATCAGAAGAATTCAGCAAAAAACTTATAAAACAGATGCATGGAGATCTATGCCACATAGGAATCAGACAGTTACAGAAAAAAATAAGTCCAATATATACAGCGAAAAATTTAACAAGAAATATAACAAACATTTGTAAAAACTGCGAAACCTGCAAAAAAAATAAATCAAGAGGCCAAGGAAAATATGGATCATTATCACAACTAGGACCAGCAACAAAACCATTCGAAATAATGTCTATAGATACAATTGGTGGTTTTGGAGGATCCAGATCCACAAAAAAGTATCTATATCTTTTAGTGGATCACTTTACACGATACGCCTTTATTGCAACCTCAAAAACGCAGTGTGCGAGTGATTTTATTAAACTACTGCAAAATGTACTAGAAACAGATGAAATTGGAGTGATTCTCACGGATCAATATCCTGGAATCAATTCTAGAGAATTTAAAGAGTTTCTGGATAGGAATAATGTAAAACTGATTTTTACTGCAGTTAACACACCATTCTCGAACGGTTTGAACGAAAGATTAAATCAGACGCTAGTCAATAAAATAAGATGTAAGATGAACGAAAAAGATGGGAAAAAAGCTTGGACAACAGTAGCGAAAGAATGTGTAGATAAATATAATGACACAGAACACTCGGTCACGGACTTTGGCCCAAAATACTTATTGGATGGTACAGATGTAACGATCTTACCAAATGAATTGAAGATAATGAAGAAGAACGATAATTGGATTGAGGACAAAAAAATAGCATTAGAAAACACAATAAAATCACACAACTACAATAAAAAATTATTTGATAAAAACCGAAAGCAATATGAATTCAACATTGGAGACAAAGTCTATGTAGAGAACGGAAACAGACTAAATAGAAGTAGGAATAGATTTTTTTAAGATTTAAAAAAATGGTTCCACAAGACTTTGTATAGACTACAGGAAATTGAACGATAAGATAGTAAAGGACTGATATCCGCTTCCCCGGATTGAGGATCATCTAGACCGATTACAAGACGCGCGTATTTTTAGTACTTTGGATTTGAAAAACGGTTTCTTCCACGTGAGAATAGAAAAGAGTTCGAGAAAGTACATTGCATTCGTGACGCCAGATGGGCAGTACGAATTTCTACGTGTTCCATTTGGATTGTGCAACTCTCCATCTGTGTTTCAAAGATATATTAATGCGATATTGCAGGAATTAATAACGAAAGGACTGGTATTGGTCTATATGGATGATCTGATTGTGCCCTCTCGTGATTGCGAAGACGGTCTTCATAATTTGGAAATAGTTTTAAAAACTGCAAGCGAATATGGCCTTACGATAAATTGGGGAAAATGTCAGTTTATTCAAGCGAGAATAGAATACTTAGGTTACATTATCGAGAATGGGACGGGTCCGACCGTCGGATCACAAAACTGTCGCGGTCATGAAATTTCCAAAGCCGTCAAATGTTAAGAGCGTACAGAGTTTCTTGGGGTTAATCGGATATTTTAGAAAATTTATCTCGCGATATTCGATCATAGCACGGCCGTTAACAAACTTATTAAGAAAGGATACAGCATTTCATTTCGGTCCCGAAGAGGAAAGGGCCTTCGATAGTTTGAAGTTACTACTGACAATCAGATGAATGGCGTGATGTTGCGGAAGAATTAAATATTCCAGATCGAATACATTTTAGTGTATCGCCAAAGGTCATTGGACCACAAATTCCTCCAAATATTGTACAGCCGATACAATATTTTAAATTGTTTTTCACGGACGAAGTGGTAAATGAAATTATAAAAGAAACCAACAATTATGCAGAAAATGTTCTAAACTCGAAAGAAATATTTAGTAACTCTATTTGGCAAACGTGGCGTGATGTGGAAAAGGATGAATTTTGGGCGTTTATTGGAGTTATTGTCAATGTGTCTACGATACCTCTGGCAAATATGCAAGAATACTGGTCAGTTAAGGACAATAGTAGGATCCCTTTCCTTAGTAAAATATTTACAAGAAAAAGATTCAACCAGATATTTTGGATGTTGCGTTTGTAAACACCTGATCCTTCGAAAAATGATATTAGAACACGTATTCAAAGAGCAAGTAATTTTTTAGAATATATAAATTCAAGATTTTGGGAACATTTTATACCTGGAGGTTTTTATACCTGTCCATATCACATGCACACCGACAGGTATTACACTAGTACACTCCCAGACAAAATGATAGCACAAGCGTGCTATCTTTAATTTCTCGTGTTAGGATTATGCTAGCGTGGAAACTCTAAGTTATATGTACAACGTACCTTCTACGAATATGTAAACATAATATAGATTGACCTTACATCAATGCGTTCTCTTGGTTGGAAGAAAAGCAGATAATTCGACGTAGACAGAATGATTGCACACTAGAGCAGAATTTACATTTTCTTCAGTATTTCGTGAACTTGCACGGGGTTATTACGTTCAATTTGCTTAGAGTTTTATCGCACTGCTATTCTCATAATGGGTCGTGGCAAAAAACTGAATGAAAACGAAATTAGCACAATTTTAGCTTTGAAGAAGCAAAAGCTGTCTATTACTCAAATTTCAAAAGAAGTTAGTCGCAGTCGAAAAGTCATATATAATTTGCTGAAAGATGTCAGTGCATACGGAAAGAAGAAAAGCACCGGAAGGCCAGCAGCATTATCTGAACGAGATACACGAGCAATAATACGTGTTGCTTCCAATTCTTGTGCTACTGCGAGGGAGATCGCTAAGAAAGCTGGAGTGGAAACAAATATACAAAATGTTCGTCGTGTACTCCAGACCAGTAACATTATAAATCGAAGTAGAATAATGAAAAAACCAGCATTAAATACAAGACATAAGGAGGCACGTTTGCTATTTGTAAAGGAACATGTACATTGGAAAAAGACTTGGTATCGAGTAATCTTTACGGATGAGAAAAGGTTCAACCTTGATGGCCCAGACGGGTGCACACATTATTATCGCGATGTCCGTAAACAACCACTAACAAAAATTCGACGTCAACTGCATGGAGGTGGAGTAATGGTCTGGGCTGGTGTCGGATATAAGGGAAAAACAGAAATCATGTTTGTTCAAGGCACAATGAACAGCGTCCGTTATCTGAACATAATAAGAAACCAAATTTATACATATGCAGAACGCATTGCAGTTACACCATACATATTCCAACAAGAAAATGCTGCAGTACATACTGCCAAAATTGTTAAAGAATATTTTTTAAAAGAGAATATTTCAATTCTTCAATGGCCGGCGTGCTCACCCGACCTTAATATCATCGAGAATTGCTGGGCAATGCTCTCACAAGCAGTGTATGCGGAAGGCCGACAATTTTCAAACATAAATGAATTAAAAACCTGCATTATGACTGAATGGGAAAATTCAGATCAAACAAAAATTAAAACATTATATGATTCTTTACCTAAAAGGATGGTGGAAGTCATAGAAAACAAAGGAGGTTGTACACATTATTAAAAAAATACAGTTTAGTACATATATTGTTATATAAAGTATGTATCCTTTTGTTATATGTAACATATGTTTATATTATGTGAAATATATATCTTTATTTCTTAAGTGTGCTATCATTTTGTCTGCGTTGAATTATGTGTTTCTTTTCCAACCAAGAGAATTCATTGATGTAAGGTCAATCTATATTATGTTTACATATTCGTAGAAGGTACGTTGTACATATAACTTAGAGTTTCCACGCTAGCATAATCCTAACACGAAAAATTAAAGATAGCACGCTTGTGCTATCATTTTGTCTGGGACTGTATATCCTTAGCTGAAAAATTAAGGAAAATGAGATGCCACTTGACCGGTACCATCAAAACAAACCGAAAAGGTGTTCCAATCACTCTGAAGAAACCAAAATTATATGAAAAACGGACTGTTGCATATAAAAAAGGAAATACAATGCTCTTAGCTTGGGGGGATAAGAGAATAGTATCGTTATTGAGCAACTGGCATAATGCTGAAATGATAACCACTAAAAGATTTATACGAGGTGGTACAGAAGAAGTAATCGAAAAGCCAAGTGTAGTTGTCGGGTACACAAAGTCGATGGGTGGTGTTGATCGGGCTGATCAATATGCCGCCAGTTATTGCTTTTTGAGAAAATCACTTAAGTGGCGGCGGAAATTGTTTTTCTGGGGAATGGAGATATCAATAATTAATTCATACATTCTCTATAAAACTGTACAGCACAATAAAAATGAGAAAGCACTGACGCATTTACAATATCGAAAAATTTTAGTCGATCAACTCGTAGGAGATTTTTGTCAGGATAGAACAAGAATTTCTACATCAATTTCTGAAATCAGATTAAACGGAAAACTTCACATAATCAGGAAAGTTGCAAAGAGAGGCTGTGTTGTGTGCTCTAAAAGGAAACAAATGGATGGCAGACGTCAAACAAGTGAGTACTGTGACACTTGCCCAAGTAAACCCAGAATGCACATGGGAGATTGTTTCCAAAGATATCACACCATGGTGAATTACAAAATTTAAAATTTATCTATTATTTACAAAAGGGAAATGCATATGTATAAAATAAACAAAATTAAAAACATTCACAAACACGTGTAATTCTTCGCAATCAAAATAAGACCTTTCCTTCTCAGACGCTCCGTTGCAAAAATGTGCCGGAGTTGCTGGTAGACAGTGGTACAAAAAACGGGCGGAGTGCTAAGAGTTAATTTCAAAAAAGCGATTACCGGTCCAGATCAAGAAGAATGGAAAGAAGCTATTCTGACCGAGGTTAAAAGTCTCATTGAAAATGATACTTGGCAAGTTGTTAACCTACCAAGCGGGAGAAAAATCGTCGGATGTCGATATGTGTTGACAAACAAGCATTTACCAGACGGTAAACTGCAAAAAAGGAAAGCGAGGTTAGTTGCTCAGGGTTTTTCACAAGAACCATTTATTGATTACAATTAGACATTTGCGCCAGTGGCCCGATTAACTTCAACTAGACTTTTACTTGCTTTAGCAGTGAAATACAACATGATAGTAGAACAAATCGACATCACTACTGCCTACCTAAATTAGACTCTAGACGAGATAATTTATATGAGAAAACCTCCAATGATTGAAGAGACACTTCGGAGAATTAACAAAACGAGAACCGAGGGATAGTAAAATTGCTGTAAAATCTATACAAATGCTAAGAAATTTGAAATATGGCAAGTTTGCTTAATAGAGCTCTATATGGTTTGAAACAGGCCAGACTTCAATGGAATATTGAAGCAAATGCGGTGTTGATAAGGATGGGTCTGACACAATCTAAATCGGATCCTTGCATTTATTTCGCTAAAAGAGATGCAGAGTTATTACTCATATCACTTTATCATATCATATCATATCAGGTTATGTATCAGAATTTTATTTGATGACGAGGAAGAATACGTAAATGAAGTTTCTGAAATTGATCTTATTCCTAATGAATGGGTATGGAAAGATACCGAAAATATACCTAAAATCTGGAAATATTCACGAACTTCGAAAATAAACATACCTTTTTAGCAAAGTGTCACAGTTTTACAAATGATAAATGAAATACTATCGGAAGACTTTTGGCAAATTATTGTAACTGAAACGCATCGTTACGCGAGCCAGATACTCCGAAATGAAACTAACAAATTAAAAAAATATGAATATAATTGGAGAGTTGCAAATCTTGACGAAATAAAAGCATATTTTGCTTTATGCATTATGATGTCGCAAGTGAAGAAAAACAGTCTTCAATCTTATTGGTCAAAAAGAAGTATAATCGAAACTCCGATATTTCGAAAAATAATGCCATTTTGAAGACTACAATAATGATCGTTTATGGAAATTGAGAAGCATAATCGATTATTTCAATGAAAAATTTAAGACTATATTTACACTCCCGAGGAAGATCTATCATTAGACGAATCACTAATGAAATATACAGGACCTCTGGGATATAAACAGTATAACCCATCAAATCGGGCCCGCTATGGAGTAAAATTTTATCAAATATGATAAGAGGTTTTACGGTACGTCGGCGCCGAATTGAGTCTGAAAGTGAAACTGAAGATAGCAATAACAGTGAAGATGATATACCAGAAGAGTTTGATATGAATTGGAGTATTCCATTAGGCAATACAACCAACATCACATTTTCTGATTCGTCAGGTATAAGCACATCTCAATCCGAAATTTTTGCTTGTACGGAACCACATGATTTGTATTCTCTCTTTGTTACTGGTGAAACATTCAAAATTATTGCAAAGCAACCGCACATATTTGCTGCGCAAAGCAAATTAGAACGGCAATCGTATCGGTTAGATCAGTGGTACGAAACAAATCCTGATGAAATAAGACGTTTCTTTGGTCTAATGCTATGGATGGGATTAGTACGATTACCGAAAATTGACTTGTATTGGAGTACAAATGAAGCATATAACCTGACACTTCCACGCATAATTATGCCAAGAAATCGATTTGAATTGTTATTGCGGTTTCTTCATTTCAGCAATAATGAAGAAAATGATCCCAAAAATAGGTTATCTACAGTTGCGACTATTATCAATCTTTTGAACAGTAATTTTAAGAAATATTACAAACCAGATGAGATAGTATGCGTGGATGAATCCTTAGTGCCATTTCGCGGCCGCATAGTATTTCGCCAATATTTAAAACCAAAACGTCACAGATATGGCATTAAAGTTTTTAAATTATGTAGTGGGCCAGGATATACTTATTCATTTCAAATCTATACGGGTAAAGACGAAAATACAAATTAAAAATCTGGAAATAGGTCGACTGAAGTTGTAATGGCTCTTTGCCAAGATATTTTGGGCAAAGGCCACACTATCTGTACAGATAATTGGTACACAAGTGTTGACCTGGCGGAAAAATGACTTGATACGCGTACACATTTATTGGGAACCCTACGAAAAAATCGAAGCGGCAATCCAAAAGAAGTAGTAAACCAAAAATTAAAACGTGGAGAGGTTATCGCGCGAGAAAATAAAAATGGAGTAATTATCTTAAAGTGGAAAGATAAGAGGGATGTGTTGATGCTATCAACGAAACATACTGCAGAAATGACAACTATACAGAAAAGAAACTGTTCAAAAGAAAAGCCAAAAATGGTAGTTGACTATAACTTAGGGAAATCATCGGTCGACTTATCTGATCAAATGGTTGCTTATAGCTCACCACTGCGGAGAACTATAAAATGGTACAAGAAACTGGCAATAGAACTTTTACTTAATACTTGTGTTGTGAATTCGATAGTGTTATTCAAACAAGTAACCCGGAAAAATATTTCAATTCCAGATTTTAGGATGAAATTAGCAATGTATTTAATGAAATGCTCCGATAATAATTGTATTTCTCCAAAAATAAGCTTACAGAGTAGACCTCGTCATGAATTAAAAAAAATGACGGGATATGCACGAAATGTAAGGCAATTTTGTAAGGTGTGCTATAACAAAAATTCAAAGCAGCTAGGAAGAACTAAAGCAAAAAATTGTACTAAAAAAGTGGTGACATATTGTTCAGATTGCGTTGACTCCCCTTTTCTTTGCCTTGACTGTTTCAATCTGACTCATCGCAAAAAGAGCTGAGAATATGTAGATTTTTCATGTGCTAATAAAAATATTTTGTATGTTCTATATTGCATTAATTTCTTCAATCCATTATAGTAACAATGGTATTATTCAAAAATTGATTACTATCCATATTTACCATAATTATGTACTTTTAGTATTGATCTCCCCGCCGGTCACCGGTGGCCCCCACGGCAGTCAACGTGTTAAAATACTTTGTATATGTACTAATTGATAAAAGTAAAACCGTACTGGAAGCCATACTTGCATACTCATGTGGATGCAAAGTCGGAGCACGCGTTGTTGAGTGCTGTTCCCATCTAGCCATAATTATCTGGTACTTTGGATTTGTTGGAATGTATCGGACAACGCTCCTTCTTTCATAAGTGGCGCCTTCTAATTGTAAGTGAGGCGCTGCTAGATTTAGTTAGTATAGTTTTCCTTTCTTACACAAATATATCTCCTTATACTACACTTGTTCATAAGCTGTACAAAGGCGTGTGTACGTTAATAAAAACCTCTTTGTTAATCCATGTGAATCTGATTAGTTAATATAAATAACGAAAAGGATTTGCTCGATTTCAAGCTTCAATTCATCTGCCTGCTGAGTTCCTTACTACTTATGTCGAAGACGGTTCGATATTCGAAGAAGAAGACGACGAAGTGTAAAATATGCAGTTAGGAACAAAAGTATTGGCACACCTGACGTTTGGTTACCCAAACACGTATAAATCTTTAAAAAGACACGACATTAGGGTGATTTTTTTGTTAATCATAACTACTTGATCTATAATTTTAGAATATTATAAATTTTTTACATTGGTTAGTTATAAAATGCAAAAAAACGATAAAGTGTACATTAAAATAAGTTTTTATTGGAACAAAAGTATTGGCACACTTATATATTTTCACTATATTGTTATTTATTTTACATCGCTAATAGTTCGTATGCAATCCCTTATAGCTTATAACGGCTTTCAATCCGTCTGGCATGGAACGCACTAATTTTTTCATAATTCTGGACTTATTTTACTCCATCAGCAATACTTTTTTCAGCTCTTCTTTACTTGTTACATAGTGTTTCTGCATACATTTCCCCAAATGAGCCCAAAGATGTTCAATGGGGTTCAAATCTGGGGATTGTGATGGGCTTGGTAACAAATGAGGAGTAGTAAAAACAATCCATTGCCGTACTAAATAAGCGGTATGCTTGGGATCATTGTCTTGCTGAAAGACAAATCGTTCCCCAAGATCTAATTTTTCCGTGCTTTTCTTCAAATTGTTTTCTAAAATATTTCAATAGACATATTTGTCCATTATGCTATTAATAAAGACAAGCTCACCGACCCCACTTGAGCTCATGCAACCCCAAACCATTACCCCACCACCGCCGTGTTTAACAGTGGTCTGAATATTCTTTGGGTCTAGCTCGGTATTAGGTCGTCTCCAAGCTAAAGTGCGTTCATCATTTTGGAAAGTATTAAACTTAGACTCGTCAGAAAAGAGCACAGTGTCTCAAACGTTGTTTTCTTTTGTAATATAATCATTTGCAAACTGCAATCTTTTTTCTCGATTAACGTTACTTACGGTTGGCTTTCGTCTCGCAACTCGCGATCGGTATCTTGCCTTGTTTAATATTCGACGAATAGTTATCTTATGAATGTTTTTATTAAAATTTTCGTTTATATTTGCCGCTAATTCCGACGCAGAACTAGTTGGTGTTTCTTTTACAACATTAATAACTTTTCTTTCTTTTCGTGCACTCAAGTTCTCAGGTCGTCCACATAGCGGAGCACTTAGAACATTTTCTGTATTAGAAAACCGTTTAATGATACTTCTAATTTTAAAACGACTTCTATTGACTATATTTGCTATAGACGAGGATGAATGTCCTTCATTAGACAAATTTAAAATAATTATTCGCTCTGCAACAGTCGTTTCTTTCATTTTGCGTCCCATCTTGCACGTTTTCACGTTTGCTTTTATAGATAATTGACTAACTACATAGTAAACAAATGAATGCTATCGAAACAAGGGAGTTCCCCGGAAAGGAACATCGTACCAACATTATAAAAATTGCATTCCAGATCGTAGGAAAATGCATTTTGTTTAAGTGTGCCAATACTTTTTGTTTCCAATAAAAACTTCTTTTAATGTATACTTTATCGTTTTTCTGTGTTTTATAATTGACCAATGTAAAAAATGTATAATATTCCAAAATTATAGATGAAGTAGTTATGATTAAGAAAAACATCAACCTAATATTGTGTTTTTTTTTAAATTTATACGTGTTTGAGTAACTAAAAGCCAGGTGTGCCAATACTTTTGTTCCTAACTGTATGTAAGTTCCGTTATCATCACATGGGAAGAGTTTGGTTTGGTAGGGAAGAGTTGCGTATTCCTTCGTTATCTACAAAGGGGTTTAATGGTGTGAGGGAGTTCGAGAAAGAGTTCGCGGATTGCAAGGAATGTATCTCCTTCGAGAATTCCTCTCGCTGTACAATTATGATAATTCGACCTTCTGTCGATTGGAGCTCGTTGACAGATGGATTGGACGGAATCGAACCCAAGACTTTCGTGGTACGAGTCAACGAATTAACACACTGCGCTATTACACTTCATATAAAATGTGTTTATACGTATGGCACAAAAGAGGTACGCATCTTTAATTGTTTATATCTTTTAAACTATTGAGTATCTGAAGCTAATATTTGACACCTATCATTAGGGGCCTATATAGTATCATATTACAAAAGCTCGTGAAAATCTATGTCGGACAATTGGGGTCCTTCCCTTGTTAGACGATGGTAGGAGGAGAATTTAGACAACGTATCCCATTGTGTGACTTGGACTGCTAGCGCGATGGTGGGTCGTATTTCAGGTATGTCCGCAGGTTCTAAGATCGAAGTCGGCCAGGTTGATTCCGGTTCGTTCAACCAAGTAAGACCGGTATGCCATAAGGTGCTTTTTAAGAATTCCCGTGGTTTGACACCGCAAGAGATCAGGTCTGCTGGGTTGTGCTGATGAGACAGGACGTGTCGCCAATGATCCTTGTCGGTCAATGATTATATGTGGGCGATTCGATGCGATACGAAAGTGTTCAATTGATGGGGTGGCGTGTTGATCCAATGAAGTGTTATCGTAGAATCGGAGCAAAATGTTGTTGTGGCAAGGCTTAGTTTGCGTAAGGCTCCTCGGGTGGCCTTGTACAATTTTACTAGTAGGTGCGCGGCGCACAGTGGTTCGAAACTGAAAAAAAGTAGGCACAACCAAAAAAAAATTTTTTGTTTCTGCATTTTTATGTTACTTTTTTAAATCTTCTACTATTATACTATATATATTTAGTCAAATTTTATGAATTTATTTCATATTTTTCTCACAATTGGCCATACAATATCTTAACCTCCCGAAAATGTTCTACAATATTTTATATTTTCATGTTTCCAGAAAGTAGTTAGCGGTTCAATTTTTGTTGGAATGGTTTTAGTTACCTTTCTTCTTATAATGAATATTATAAACATTTACAAAGTTACTATTTTCCTACCAAATATTAATTTTTTGTTTTGATTTTACATTTTTGTAAATAACAAAAATTGTTTGTATTTGTTTGTAAATCCACGCATATCCCATCATTCTAGATAGAATCAGGTTTGCAAAATTTAAATATTTGCATCCGTCCGCGACCGTCCCTTCGAGAAATTGATATTTTTCTTGCGACAAAATGTGCGAGATAGGTAAAATGACTCGAAGTGTTCTACAATATTTTATATTTTCATGTTTCCAGAAAGTAGTTAGCGGTTCAATTTTTGTTGGAATGGTTTTAGTTACCTTTCTTCTTATAATGAATATTATAAACATTTACAAAGTTACTATTTTCCTACCAAATTTTAATTTTTTGTTTTGATTTTACATTTTTGGTGAGGTGAGAGTAATTTAAATGGTAGGGGATTTCCCGCTAATCATTTGTTATAATGCTTGGTTATAATGCCTGACAGAGCTTTAGTTACGAATTCAATCTCAAAGGAAGTGTTGTATGAATCGACTACAATAGAATTTTGATTTGTTATTATCAATTTACATTTAGTTGTTATTTTATATAATAATAAAATATTATATAATATAATCAAATTGATATATTTCAAAGCAATGGATTCATTCAATACGAATAGGAATATTTTCCATCTATGTAGAAGGAATGGAAAAATAGTGATAGACCATATGTTATTAATGGAAGTCATAAATCGTGGTTATCGATCAAATCAAAATCAGTTAAGTGAAGTGGAAAAGCAAGTTGCCAATTGTTATTATTAATAGTGAAAATAATTCATCGTGTTCGAATGATGAACCATCAACGTCCACTACAAAACAGTTCGTTGAATGTTCTTTGCGAACAAAGAAAAGGAAAACTGCATCTATGAGAAGTACATATAGTGTTGAAGAATTAACTTTCGCAACTCAAATGAAGTTAAGAGCAGACGGAAAGGCGGGTATTTGCAAAATCATTGTTTTTTTATTGGAAAATCCAGACAGAATAAAAGATGTTGAAGATTATTGTAAAAATAAAGGGAAACAAGTGAAATCGAGGGAAATTTCAAAGCAAAAGGGTCTTTCTATTATCACAACCGCGAAATTGTCTAAAGGACAATATAATTTGATAAGAGAAACTGCCCTTAAAGAAGGAGCAAATATTTATCCGTCTTATATTAGAATAATAGAAGCAAAAGAAGATTGCTATCCACAAAAAAATTTAATATCGGTTGACGAACAAATGGCAAAGGTTAATTTGCAAGCACTACTTGATCATACGTCTTCGCGGATTATGAAAATTGTAAGAGAACGGAACCCAACATTGGAGCGCGAGCGTACCAATCAGCACTTGGTATTGTATACAAAATGGGGTTGCGATGGGACATCTGGACAATCCCAATATAAACAAAGAGTAATTAGTGGACAAGATTTTGATGACTCTACGGTATTTATAGCGAGTCTGGTGCCACTAAGATTAATAAATTACGAAAATGGAGATGTACTGTGGCAAAACGATACACCATCTTCCACCCGATTCTGCCGACCAATATTTTTCCGGTTTGTTAAAGAAACGAGCGAAGTCATTTGTAACGTAGTAAAGGAAATTCAAAAAGAAGTCGATTTATTACAAACGTCAAATTTAAATGATGCCACGCGAATTAGACATCATCTTGCTATGACAATGGTAGACGGCAAAATATGTTCCACATTGTCGGAAACCTCTTCAATGAGGTGCTACATATGCGAAGCTAAACCGACAGAAATGAATAATCTTGAAGCAGTGATAAAGAAGCCTATAAAGGAAGAAAGATTAAACTTTGGAATGAGTTCACTTCATGCATGGATTCGATGTATGGAGTGCCTCTTGCACATTGCTTACAGATTAGATTTTAAAAAGTCGAGTGCTTCAACAGCGGAGACAAAAATTTTATTGCGAAGTAGGAAAGAAAAAATCCAAAAAGATTTCAGGAGCAACCTTGGCCTGAATATAGACATTATTAAGCAGGGATACGGGACATCTAATGATGGCAATACTGCCAGGAGATTTTTCGAAAACCCAGCAATAACTGCGAAAATTACCGGATTAGATATGGACCTGATAAAAAAATTTGCAATTCTTCTTCAAGCTATAGCTTCTGGATTGAAAATAAATGAACAAAAATTCGCAGATTTTTCAATTAAAGTAGCAGAGCTATACATTAAATTGTATGGGTGGTATTATATGCCACCCACTGTACATAAAATATTAATCCATGGCCAAGTAATCTTGAAACATGCCATCTTACCAATCGGTCAATTATCGGAAGAAGCACAAGAAGCGCGAAATAAAGATTTTAAAAATTATCGCGAACTGCATTCAAGGAAAAGCAGTCGACAGTTAACCAACCAGGATGTTCTCAACAACTTATTAGTAAGCTCAGATCCATATATATCAACTTTAAGGATACCATCCATTAGGGGATCAAGGAGAAAAAAGATGTGGCCGGAGACATTATATTTGCTGGACAAGTAATTATTTGAAGATTCGGAAGGTATGGAAACATTATATTTTTTATTTATTTATTTATATATTTTTTTTTTATTTATTTTTTTTTTCAAGTTTAAATGAGTATTGTGATGTAATATTACCTATAATCTTGAATTGTAAAAAAAAAGTATGAAAATCGTGAAATTTCGAGGTGTGCCTACTTTTTTTCAGTTTCGAACCACTGTGCGGCGCACAGTTCAAGTCGGGGTAGCGTAACCGTTTTTAGAGGGGCGACGCGTGACTTTGAACATAATAGACGCGTCGTGATGTTACCCGCCTTGTCAACCGAGCGGATGTATAAACATGCTCCATATGCTCGTTGACTACCATCGCAAAATCCATGCGGGTGTACGGTTTCGAATTCCTTCGCGGTCGCTTGTCTTCCGAAACTTAGAGCTCGTAGCAACGGCAATTCCTGACAAAATTGCGTCCAAGTGGTAAGTATATCAGCGGGTACGGATTCATCCCAGTCTAGTTTCAATTGCCACAGCGTTTGAATCATGATTTTTGCTTGTATGATTATCGGCCCAAGCAGCCCTAACGGATAGAATAACGATGCAGTTTATGATAAGATCGGCCGCTTCGTTATAAAAACGCTTAAATCTAAGTTTGATATGGTGCAAAATATACTGTCGTGACGAGCGTTCCAGTGTAAACCGAGGGTTTTTATTGTCTCGTCTAAATCTAAGCACACGTGGTTGTCGTCTGTCGTATCGGTAATTGAATTTAGGAGGCGTTCGTCATTGGAGGCCCATTAACGAATTTGGAAACCTGCTTTATTGCATAGCCGAATCATTTCTCTTACTATGCGTTTTGCTTCGGTGTACGTGTTTGCGCCCGTTAATAGATTGTCCACGTAGAAATCTTCGCGCATTACGGTGGCTGCGTTGGGGAATCGACCTCCTTCTTGTTCAGCCACCTGATGTAGGGATCGAATCGCTAAATGTCTCTAAGCGCTCTTGAGGATTGGCACGCCATAGTATCTTATCTTACATGCGGTCCCTTGGATGGATTAGGATTTGCCGATACATCTTTTTAATATCCACCGTTAATACGTAGGAATGTATTCTACATCTTAATAATATGGAACACAAATCATCTTGGATAGTTGGGCCTACCATTAAAGTGTCGTTCAAGGAGACACAGGTTGACGATTTGGTGGAGGCATCGAAAACAACGCGTAGTTTTGTTGTGAGGCTTGATTGCTTAAGAACCGCGTGGTGTGGCAAGTAATATCCTTCCGTTACCCGAGGATTATCTAGTTTTGTCATGTGGCCCAATTTGGAATATTCGTTCATAAAGTCGGTGTATTTGATTCATAGTTCTGGGTTCCTATTGAATGATCGTTCGAATAAGTGCAAACGTTGGAAGGCTACTGGATACGATTCTCCTAGGGTCTGTTGTTCCTTATTAAATGGAAGCCGGACTACATATTTGCCGATTGCTAGATCTCGCGTCGTATTTTGTTACTTTGCTGATAGTGAATTTCACAAGCTGACTCTTCAGTTGACAATGCCGCGCCAAGGATACCGTCCATCTGGGATGGATTGTGGAATTCGGGATCAGCTAGCGGAAAATTGTCGGGTATTTGTATATGGGCCCGCGTGAGAGGCTTAGATGGCAATGATTCGGTGATTTGTGGTAATATAAGGAAAGTTAATTTTACATTGAAATTGTGGATGCGCGATCTGACATGTGTGGTTACCATGGCGCTTATTCGGGACGTTATGTGGTTTATTCCTATCACAGGTACGTCGATACTGGTGGATACTGGTAGTTGGGCTACAATATGTTCCCTTAGAAAGTTCGATTGTGACCCGGAGTCTAGCAGCATTCTACATGACTGGACGAGTCCGTTCTGGTCCTGTATGATGACCGCGGTGGGTAGAAGGACCTCGGGTATACAATTAACGCTAAAGGTCGCTACGTTTGCCTGAACCGTATGTGATTGATGACTGGTAGATGTTTCTCTGTGTAATAGCCTATGCTGTTTTGCCCTACATTGTCTATAGGTACTGCTACTACACTGCTTTGCTACATGACCGGGGCGTAGACAATTAGTGCATAACCCTGCTCTCTTGACGACTTCGAATCGCTGATCAATGTCTACTCTTGTGAGTTTTGGGCATTGTTAAGTGTTGGGCATTGATGTGACTCCTTGCAAATGTGGCATACTATGTTAGTCGCCGCGTGTATTCGGTGAATCGCTTGTGATATCGCGGCTTGTCTACTTTATCTGAGGGTTTATCGAGTCACGAATCTTCTAATACCTTGTGTCGGACTCGTAGGAATTCTAATAGGTCGTCCATGGTTGGAGATGGATTGCCTTGCGTTTTCTCCTTCCACCGTAGATGAGTCTGTGTGTCTAGTTTTGAAGTGACCGCATAGATAGGAAAGGCTTCTAAGAATGCTTGGCTGCTAGCTTGCAATGCTCGATAATGTTTACTAACCGCGTCTACTAATTCCCCGATCGAAGTGGCGTTGGCTCTTATACACGCTGGTAAGTCGAATAAAGCCTTCACACGATTATTTATTAGGGCCATTGGGTCATGGTATGACCTTTCCAGTAGGTCCCATGCAACTGGGTAGTTAGCCGATGTAGGAGTTAATGATTCTACCTACTCTGCTGCCTTTCCGGTGAGACAGGATTGTAAATACATTAATTTTTCTGAATCGCGGAACTTGCTGTTGTTATGAACCGCCTATTTAAAGGCCGCGAAAAATCCAGGCTATGCTTTATTGGATCCACTAAATTTCGGTAGATCCATACTGGGCACCTTAACATTTGTGTCGTAAGGAACTGTAGCCGGAGATATTGACGATGTCTCGACACCATTGTGCGGGATTGGTCGCGTAGCGATCTTTACTCGCCGTTCGATATTGTTATCAATGGTGGACGTGTTCTAACCGTTAGTTGGACATAATTCATGTGTGAGGCATCGTGCTTTCCTAACAGCTTCGTCATGATTCGTAGTAAATTCGAGTCGTTCCGCAAGGGGAAATTCGAACATATCGCCCGAGACTAGTTGTTCTAATTCGTCGTGAATTGTGTAGAACACTTCAAGATCCCGTTCTAGTGTTTCAATTCGATTCCGCAAATGTTCTGCGTCCCTTGCAGCTGGCTCGTCGGGTGTATTTATTATTATTTGAATGCGCGTGAGTTTGCCCTTAATCGGATCGCATTTCCGAACTAATTCGCGTTTTGCGTTTATTACTGTCTTCGGAAGCCATCGTTGATGGTGAAATTGAATCGGATACGAGAAGTATTGGAGAGGATAATAGAGATCGGCGAATATCAATGAATAGCAGACTCACGTTTACGTAAATGCCCCAAGGTGTAGACGCTAGCGTGCAACGATGAAGCCTTGTGGTTGACGAATCGCCTGGTGGCTAACGGGCGCTCAGGAAGTCTTCAGGTTCTTGAAATCGTCCTCACGATCGGTCACTGCTCCTGGGATGCAGATCCAATAGGACGTTCTCGATGTGGTTCCTTGCATTCCGTCGGCAGCGGGGTGTGGTAGTTACGGCCCCGATTGCAATCGTAACACTTATTGCTGACGTCGTTCTGGACCGTGCCTTAGGTGCTGGATGTTGTCTAGGGATGTAGACCCAAGTTGGGATACTAGATCCGTGGTGAAACGGTTTATACAGTCTACACAACTAGAGATGGATATGGGGGGGGGGGGGACAGGAACCAAGAGTGCACCCGCCTTCCTTTTTACGCAGTATCTACGTTTATTATTTATTTATTTATGTATGTACTTATTTATTATATGTTATTACTGACGTACCAATATGGGATTAATGTCCTAGATGAAGCGTAGGATGCGGCGGACCTTAGATACGGAGGTGTATGCAGCTGGAGGCCTTAGAGCGCGGGACACGGACTAGCGTAGTCAGCCCTTCCTATTCGTTTATTCATTTAGTGCCTGGTTTTAATTATTTACCGGTATTCTATTTTATTTTATTCTACTTTGATTTATTATCTTATTGTATTGACCATAGGCTTACCACGTAGTTATGCATTTATCACTGCATCATATTCATTTTATCATTTATTCATCATTACTATTTGTCTTTTTTTATCAGGATCATTTCTTTATTTTATACTTCTTTACTTTTTACTTTAGTTATTGACTGTCACTATGTATGTATGGGAATAAGAGTACGACCTAACCCAAACCTTCGGTAGTATTGGGCCAAATAGAGGCCGAGCGTAACTTGGCCCAATGAGGGGGCGCTTAACAAATGGCGCATATATCGGGATGTAAATACGATGAATAGCTCGTCCCGGGGTCGGTGTACCGGGCATTCCCGCTTGTATGCGAAAGCGGTGCGGGGAGGAATGAGAAGAATGGATGGTGGGATTAAAAAAACAAAAAGGATTTGCATGGCTGTGCATCAACCTGGCTCAGCCAGAGGCGGTCAGCGTAGAAAGGTACTTCTCAGCGTTCACTGCTGAATTCATGGCCAAAGGCAGGGCTCTAGACTTCGCTTCAAGTCTCCCTCATCAGCCCTTTCTGATTTGCACTGATTCGCTCAGTGTCATGCAGGTTTTAACCCAAGGGGATGTCAACCACAACAACAGGTACATTACAGAAACCATAACCAAACTCAACAGCGCCATTCAAAGCAGCCGAGAGCCAAATGTAATCAAGCTAATGTGGATACCATCACACAAAGGCCTACTGGGTAACGAGGAAGTAGACAAGCTGGCCAAGGTGGCCACACGCAGCCATCCACACATGGTTTGGAAAATCGCGGCTTACGACCTTTTCACAGTGTTCAGAAAAGAAATGTGGGTCAACTCTCTGAATACATGGCTCGCAAAAGCCCATTCACCCACCCGTGTGGGAAACAAGTACTTCATCAAACATTACATTAATTACACCAGACCCTGGTTCCACAGGAAGATTTTACCGCGCAGATTCACCTCGTGAATTTGTCGCGCCCACTCGGACCGCTATATCCTCAATGCATCACTGCACAGGGTCAAGCGCAGTAGCAACCCTAGGTGTGATTGCGGTGAACCGGAACAAAATATAAACCACATAATCTAGCAATGCCCCAGAACGGCATCTCACCGCCCACAACTCATTAAAAACCTAAGACGCCGAGGGTGGCAACTCCCCCTCTGCATAGACGTGTTTCTAGTAACTCCGCGAATCTGCGAGCTTCGTATGATTGGCAGATTCCAAGAACAATGTAATCTTTTAATTTAGGATAAGTAGACACGTAACACAAATTTTAAGATCAAATGTAAGAAAGTTATATAATTTACCCATACGAGCAGCGTATAAGCCGCAAACGCTAATGGATAACCAAAGACAGTAACAAAGTGCAATATTAACCCTTTCGCTACGGTCGGTGACTAAAGTCACCGAACGCCTGACGCTCGGTACGTACGGGCGGTGACTTTAGTCACCCAGCGCCAAATGTGCGCTGCGGACGGGCGGTGACTATAGTCACCCAGCGCCAGATGCGCACTGCGGACGGACAGTGACACTAATCATAACAACACCAGATGTTCACTTCGGACGGACGATCACTATAATTATATAATATAATATATACAATATAAATTACTCCGTTTTCCGTCGCATTTCTTTAGCATTGCCTTTACACTCTGAGATTTTTAGCTGGCTATAGAACATCAGTATAAGATTAATTAACGTTTTAACAGTAGCTTTGCTTGAGTTGGTTTACTCCTTGAAACATTTTTACGGTATATATTTTTATGTTTTTTATTTTCCACATCATTGCATCTTGTTTTTAATTTTTTATTTATTTTTTATACCTTAAAGATAATGAATTGGCTAAGAAGAAGGGGAAACGAAAATGAGGGTTATGCCAGGTTTGATAATTCATCGGACTCTGATAGTGAGATTGAAATAAATAATAATTGTGCTAGAAGAAAGGTAATGAGCATTCCCAATAAAAATGTACTTAGTTGATAGAAAATATCTATATCTGACGAGCTTTGCGTGTATGGAATATCACATTTAATAACTAGACTCCTTCTCTTAATTATAATAGTTTTATTACTAGCTTTATAGCTTTATAAACCTTTCTATTATTACAAATAAATTTGCTTAAACCTTTCTAGACCTTTCTATAAAACCTTTCTATTAGTCTTCACACGACAAAGAAAAAACAGAAAAACAAAAGCAAGTCGAAAGAGGGGAAGAGAGACACTCTCACACACCCAAATACATGATAAAATAATTACATCTCAACACTCCTCCTTAATTATTTTACTCCTAAGATTTTCAAAACTTTTACGCGATAATGCTTTGGTCATAATATCTGCAAGTTGATCTGCACTCTTGACATGTTGCAATTGTATGGTTGATCCAATATGCTGCTGAATGTATTTTCTTGATATCTCAATATGTTTCTTCCCTTTTGTGATCTTCCCCTCATGAGTATTCTGCAGCATGTGAATTGCTGACTGATTGTCGATATACAGTGTCGTTGGCTTACCAATGTCCAACTGATTCAATTCACTTGCGATTCTTCGTATCCAACATATCTCATCAATGGCAGATACCGCAGCTCGATACTCTGCTTCAGCAGTCGACTTTGCAACAGTGTGTTGCTTTTGAGTAAACCAGACTACAGGACCTCCTCGTAATAATAAAACTCCACTGGTTGACTGTCTAGTCATCAAGTCACCACCATAGTCTGAATCGCTATACGCAGTCAATTTCTTATTACCATCAAAAAAGATTCCGTACGTAATAGTACCTTTTACATACTGAAAGACACGTTTTACCATTTTCCAATGACAATTCATAGGTTTATTGTTAAATCTACTGAGATAATTTACAGAAAAACTAATATCAGGACGTGATATAGTGGCCAAATAAAGTAAGCTACCAACAGCTTCACAATATGGCTCAGACTCTTCCAATGGTGTATTGTTCATAAATTTTCCTGGTTCAGTTACCATTCCACGTTCAATAGGTGTATTTACATAATTGCAGTCATCAAACCGAAATCGTTCCAAAATCCTTTCTGCATACTTGCACTGACTTACAAAAATTCCAGTCCGCATGAGTTCAATTTGCATTCCAAGATACGACAAAATATTTTCTTTTCCAACATCATATGTTATTTGAAATTTTCCATTCAGCTTTCTCAGAATTTCAATCATAGCATTTTTATTCTTTCCAACCATCAAACCATCATCTACATGCAAAACTATTATTATACTTCTGTCATTGTTATAGTAAACACAAGGATCATCATCTGACGATGCAAAACCTAGACTTTTCAAAAAAACTGAAAATTTCATGTTCCAATTTTTAGGTGCTTGCTTTAAGCCATAAAGACTCTTCTGCAATTTGCACACACGACCAGACTTATCATTAAATCCTTCCGGTTGATACATATAAATACTCTCTTTTAACTCACCATGTAGAAAAGCGGTTTTTACATCAAAAGTCATAACTTTCATTTCTTCTGATGCTGCTATGCTGAGAATCAGACGAATTGACATTTGTCGAGCAACTGGACTGAAAACCTCAAAATAGTCCTTACCTTCCTTTTGTTCAAAACCTCTTACAACAAGTCTCGCTTTATACTTTCCATTTTCTTTCTGACATAAGACCCAGCGACAAGTCAAAGGTTTTACATTCTTTGGTTTTTCAACTAAGGACCATGTTTGCATATCAGACAATGACTTAAACTCCTCGAACATAGCTTTCTTCCAATTTTCATCTTTGAGAGCCTCTGTTACAGAGATATCGTTGATCAAGGCTAAATCTGTAACATAATCTTTTAATCTCTCTGGTGGTTTCAATCTACGACGATTTCTCAAATTTCGGTAATGAGGGACTTCAACTTCAGGATTTTCATTTTGACTCCCTGAACTACCAGAAAAGAATTCATCATCTGAATTTTCAGACGAACTTTCACTTTCAGAAACATGTTGCTCAGAGATATGCTCTTCTGAATCTTCAATTTCTAAAGATACGTCCATATTTCCAGTCAATGGAATTTCTAATTCCGTAGAACTTTCTAATCCAGTACTCTCATCAAATATTACATTACTAGAGCTGACTACATCGCGTGCAACATCAATAAATACTCTAAAACCTGGAGAATCAGTATCATAGCCAACAAAAATACCTTTCATAGACTTCTTCTCGGTTTTACCTCGCTTGTGATCTTCAATAAATACATAACATTCGCATCCGAAAGTTTTCAATTTTCTGACATCTATTTTCCGTCCAAACCACAAATCAGCTGGGCTTTTACCTTTGATTGAGCTTCTACCAGTCTGATTTAATGTGAAAACCCCGTAATTTACAGCTTCGGCCCACAGATTTTCATTCAACTTTCGAGCGTGTATTACTGATCTTGCTGCTTCAACCACAGTTCTTATTTCTCGCTCAATACGACCATTCTGTTGAGGTGTGTAGGCAGTTGATTTGCTGTGGAAAACTCCAACACTGTCCAAAATTTGTTTCGTGTCACCATTTTTTATTTCTGTGCCATTATCTGACCTGAGCGTCTTGACCTTCTTATCAAATTGATTTTCCACCAATTTTAAAAAAGATTCTAATTTGGCAGCAGCTTCATTTTTATTTTTCAGAAAATACACAGACTTGAAATGTGAGTAGTCGTCCTTGAAAAGTAGAAAATATTTAGCTCCTCCTAAAGAGTAAATATCCATTTCACATAAATCTACATGAACTAGTTCCAAAATTTGAGTAGACTTCTTTGGATTTAGGGAGTGTGACGCCCTATGTTGTTTACCGTAGGTGCAACCAGGACATACATAGTCATTCCAATCATCTAAGAATTTGATCCCATTTCTCCTCAATATATCTCTTACGTATATAACATTCTGATGAGCAAATTTTTCATGCCATTTCTTGATTGATATATTGACTAAACATGTTTCAGACGATCCTCGACGAAATTTCATTTTGTATAGATTACCTTCCCTTACGGCCATCGATCCGACTTCTCCATTGCTATCTTTGAAAATTGACATATTTGAGTCTGCTGACTGTTTATACCCTTTGTCCAATACATTGCTTACAGAAAAAAGATTAAATGGCATTTTAGGTGTATACAAGACATTTTTCAAAACTATCTCATTCCATTGCTGACCATCAAAAGCCTCAAGTTCTATATCACCTACTCCAATTCCTTCCAATTCGCTTGCATCTCCAATTACAACCATACATGGCTCTTCCAATTCGATATAATTTGTAAACCATTCTCTGTGAGAAGTCATATGTTGAGTTGCTGCACAATCTTGATACCAACAGTTTCTGAAATCTTCTTCCATTTCTTTCTCAAAACTCGCAGCTGATAAACTCACTGTGATCATTGCCCGTTTTTTACCTGCAGTTTTACCTTCAGTGTCATCAGACTTTCTATTCATCGGACTAGAACCTTTATTTGGACATTCATTTGCAAAGTGCCCTTTATTTTTACAAATATTGCACCCATAAGTATTTTTACAATATTCTAGATATTTGACACAAGGCTTACCACGGCAATTCGATTTTATGTGCCCTTTCTTTCCACATTTGAAGCATTCAACAGACTTACTTTTATTATCAAAAGACTTAGTTGGCTTATTTCCTTCCTTTGAAATGAAAGCGTTTTGTGAAGATGACTTACTCGATTGACCTTCATCTAGTCGATCTTCTTCAAGTCTTAGGCGATCAAACAAATTTGCAAGAGTTCTGTCCGTTCCGCTCACGTTATCCCATGCCGTTCTAAAATGATACAGTTTCGGAGGTAAAATTCCCAAAATGCGTTGCATTATCCACGACTCCTTGACTGCTTCGCCTTCAGCAGACAAGGCATCAGCATACTCTTGGATTTGCATGCTGTTTTCTATGACACTCTTTTTATCGTTATATTTATACCCAAAAAATTGCCTTTGCAAACCCTCAATGGAGACTTCAGATCTCTTGCCATAGAACGTTTCCAACTTACTCAGCATTCCATTTGCTGATGTGCATTTCGATATTTTCTTTGCAATACAACTACTGCAATTTAGACCTATAAGAGTCTGCGCCTCCAGATCCTTTGTTAACCATACTGAAACTTCACCACTCTCATCAGGTCCTTCTGGCTTTACTGCAATGCCAGTAGCTACATGGAACAATTTCTTAGATTTCAAGGTTAGGTCCAACTTGAACCGCCACGACTCATAATTTGTGTTTCCTTGAGAATCTTCGGCTAATGTTTCCAAATGCGACTTGACTGTATCCATCTTGACTCTTTTATAAATTTCTTATTTGGACTTTCAACAATTTCACTTCTATTCTACTTTCAAAAATCTGATGCAATATCCTTACACACGTGGGCTCATGCCTGGGCCCATAACCTGATAGAAAATATCTATATCTGACGAGCTTTGCGTGTATGGAATATCACATTTAATAACTAGACTCCTTCTCTTAATTATAATAGTTTTATTACTAGCTTTATAGCTTTATAAACCTTTCTATTATTACAAATAAATTTGCTTAAACCTTTCTAGACCTTTCTATAAAACCTTTCTATTAGTCTTCACACGACAAAGAAAAAACAGAAAAACAAAAGCAAGTCGAAAGAGGGGAAGAGAGACACTCTCACACACCCAAATACATGATAAAATAATTACATCTCAACATTAGTACCTCTGAATTAGAAGAAGATGATGTCGTTCATGTTTTACCTCCGAGTTCTAATAACATGCAATGGACTATGGACAACGTTGACTTAAAATTTCACAAATTCAATTCCTCCAATGCTGGACTCTTGAGAGATGACATCAAATTCTCCTCTTCAGAATTAGATTATTTCGAAATATTTTTTTCATCTGAACTTGTGAACTTCATAGTAAATGAAACAAATAACTACTGGGCACATACAGTAAACAATAATATATCTAATCAGAACATTGGGACAACTGTTGACGAAATATACTCTTTCCTCACCTGCACGTTGCTAATGTCGCGAAACAAAAAATTACGACTTAGCGAGTATTGGTCACGGGATAAACTTTTAAGATCAGATATTTTTACTGATATTATGTCTAGAGACAGGTATTTAACATTATTGCAAAAGTTACATTTTGTAAATCATAATGAGAAATCTTCTGACCGTTTACAATAAACGTAGTTTGCAATAAACTTAAAAAGTCATTTAAAGATTCGTTTTCTCCATTCCAAAACTTATGCATAGACGAAAGTCTGTTATTATTCAAAGGTAGACTTTCATTTAAACAGTACATACCATCTAAAAGAAGCCGATTTGGCATCAAAACATATGTACTATGCGACTGCAAAACAGGCTACGTACTGGATGTAAATATATATGCAGGTAGTGAAACATGTGTAACTGAGGACACACCAGAAATTGGCAAAACTGGAAACATCGTTCTGACGCTTTTAAAACCTTATTTGGGAAAAGGTCACACGTTGTATGTGGACAATTTTTATAGCAGCCCTACACTTTTTAATTTATTGCATATAAATGCAACAAATGCGTGCGGCACAGTAAAACAAAGGCGAAAAGGAATGCCTGTATTGAATAAAAAATTAAACATAGGCGAGGTTGAGTTTCGAACAACTAATAATTTGCTGGCTCTTAAATGGCGTGACAAAAAAGACGTTTTCATGTTATCCACTTTCCACACTCATGAATTAATAAATACAGGAAAGAGAAATTATAAAACTGGCGAATTTATACGTAAACCAAAATGTATAACGGATTATAATTCTTCAATGGGTTCTGTTGACAAATGCGATATGATTATTAGTTCCATTCAATCTATTAGAAAGTCCATGAAGTGGTATAAAAAATACTTCTTTCATTTATTAGATATTGCGGTATGGAATGCATATTGTTTATATAAATTCAAAAAGGTCAGCAAAATTTCTATTGCTGCGTTTCACCTTCAATTAATCAGACAAATTTTACAAAAATATCGCACAGAAAATGTAAGACAAAGCGGTCAGAGAACTGACGATAAATATCCATTTAGACTTACTGATAGGCACTTCCCGGCGATTTATACTAGTACAAAAACTAAACGAAAAAGCGGGTTAAGAAAATGTATAGTTTGCTCCAAAAATGGTGTGCAAAAGCAAACACATTACGAGTGTAAAATATGCGACGTTGGACTTTGTGTTTGTCCTTGCTTCGAAGCGTTTCATACTAAATTACATTATTAAGTTTTATTTTTAGTCTAATAATTTGAGGCAATATATATTTCTGTGATAATTTGGTGTCTAATAATTTCTTAACTCTTTCCTTTCTACGTGTGACTACTGTCACTCCGGATAATATGCAGCGGTATTGAACGTACGACAAGCGACTTTCGTTTTTCCGCAAGTGCACACTTGTGGCGCAGCGGCCCGTTCTGCTGGATAGCGCGCCGTAGAATTCGTCCGTAGCGAAAGGGTTAAGCAGGTTAAGATTTGCACATGCGCAACTCGTCGCCGGAGACAACGCTGGCAAACAAGACCTGACACCATGTATATATGTAACCACGGCCATGGGCTGCCACAAGCCTAGGTCTTATTGAAAGAAAAAAAGCATCCAGTTTCAGCGGTCGAAACAGGAAGCGGTCAAGGTCGTCATCTGTGAAGCGTCCGGCGGGACTTTGCTGGTACCACTGGTGTTTCAAGGAGAAAGCGCACAAGAGTTTTACCTTGCTATGGCAGCCTTACAACAGAAACATCGACAAGACCGAGTTCGGTTCCGACAGTCATCGAGGACGGACGTATTATACGAGTGGTGCGTGTATCAACTGCGGATATGAGTGTTTATGTTTATATGATTGTTCTTGCGACGATTGTGCAGTATATTTGTATTTAACTACCCAAACAGCGAAAGCTGCTTCTCCGGCAGTACCCAACAGTTATGCCAAAGTGGTACAAAACATCGTCTTTCCCAACAAAGAACAAGCTATTGTATCCAACGCCATAGAAGGTACTACTATTGAAGACTATATAGAAGCATTAAGTGTAGGGAAAATCCCTACAGGAATAGACACGGTGCGATGGTTGCGTAATGCCGGGTTCGTGTGACTGAACTTTGACATTTGTGGGGCGATCCTCTAATTAAATTGGCTTTGTGCATAATCAGGTGTGGTATCGTGCGTACGAAGTGTCGTATGAATTGTGACGTTGTCGAACCAAACTTTGCTAAACATTTGTCGATAGCAATGGACGGAGACCGCGTGCCATTTTTGAATTCCTGCACGGTGCAGCAGTTGAAAGAATTCACGAAACGACTGTGCCTTCAAACAAGTGGTTCGAAGACCGAGCTGATTGCTAGGCTTGCCGTTGTCGATGATGCTTTGTGGGAAGACATGCCGTTGGTTGCAAATAAGTCGGTTGGTCGGTCGGGAGTTGAAACTGCGCCCGTACCGAGGGTGTTGCCGTCGGAAGATCGACACGAACTCGATTTGCGTAACGAAGATTCTGCAAGGCACCACCGAAGTGCTGCCGTTGGTGAGTGCGACGCCGTGTCGGAATTGACACATCGCGAAATAGAACTGTTGAAACGGGACAAAGAATTACTCGAGCGGGAAGTGAGGTTTTTGCATAGAACGTCGACACCGCCACCCCTACGACAAGTGTTGTGAGTCAAACGTCGACGATCGGGGTACGTGCGATCGCTGACTGTTGTTCAGCTTGAGGGTGAAAGGAAAAGCTCAAGCGTGGTTCCACTCGCGGCCGTCGCATATACAACTTGATATGGCCGAGTTGCTAGCAAATATGGATCGTATGTTTAACTAGCGACCAAATAAATTGAAGTTACGTAAAGATTTTGAAAAACGCAAGTGGCAATCAGGTGAATCTTTTGCGGATTATTTCCATGAAAAGACAATTTTGGGAAATAAGGTGCCAATTAGCGATGACGAACTTGTCGATTATGCTATTGACGGTATATCGGACGTTCAATTGCGTAACCAAGCTCGCTTGCAACGGTTTAAGACACCTGAAGAGATATTGGAAGGGTTCGAGAATTTGTCTCTCAGCCCCGGACTAAAAGGAAACGATTGCCGACGGGAGGAGAAGAAGGACAGTGCGAAACCGTTTCGAAAAGGACCAGCGACGTCGACGACTAGAGCAAGTTGCAACAATTGTGCCGAGACGGGTCATCTTTCAAATGCGTGTCCACGGCTGGCGGCACGGGAAAAAGGGTCGTGCTTCAGGTGCGGGAGTACACAACACCAGGTACGAGATTGTCCCAAGGAACCACCAAAGACTGTAGCCCTGGGAAACACGACCCACGTAGTTGAATTGGATCTGAAGATTCCTCCATACATGGTGTCGTTATCATACGCCGTGAAGGACGGAACGGGTAATGTTTGTACTTGCAATGCTTTCGCGATGATAGACTCAGGGTCACCTATTAACTTAATTAAGGAAGATTTTGTTCCTCTTCGCGCGCGAAAACCGTTTATTACTAGCAGTAATACGTATTACGGTATAAATGGATCAAAGCTAGATATTGTAGCGTTATTTTCCACCGATTGTGTTGTAAACGAAGTTCCATTGAGTCTTGATTTTCATGTGGTACCCGAGGGAACAATGAATTGCGTCGCGTTATTAGGGAGAGATTTCATGGCATCTCCTCACATGTCTTTATGTTTAAAGAGACCGCAGTAATTTCTAAGGCAAATTGTAATCCCGTCGACAAAAGCGAACAGGTCAACGCGCTGAATGAAATATTGCTTGTTGATTATAATGATATAGGAATGAGCGACGGTCAGAATTTGAATGTTACCCTAAAAATTGGGCATAGTGTGTCGGAAAGACTCAGAAATTTATATGTAGAGGAATGTTTGAATAGTACGCGCGTAAATCAAGCCTCAAATGATGTGGAAATGGTTGTTAGTCTAAAACATGATCAGCCTATCAGTTTCCGACCGCGTAGGTTAGCGTTTTCCGACAAAGAAAAACTGAAAACCATTCTGGATCAGTTGTTGAGAGATAAAGTTATTCGACCGAGCAATTCCCGTATGCGAGTACGATTGTCCTCGATTCTTTTTGTTTGCATATGTGCATTCGTTTTAAACTCCTCAAAGAGGTCAGTAAATGGAATTGGCAAAGTTGAGGCAATACAGGCTTCTGTGGCTGCTTTAGCTAAACTGTCCGCTAGTTCGTTACCATGTATTACCTTATGGGAGGGGATCCAATAAAATTGAATGCCATTGCTATTAACCCCTTGCCGTGCTTTAACGAGTCTGACTCGTGATGAAAGTTTTAGTCCAAACATGAATATGACGAGCCAGGCTCGTGAATAGATCGTCGGGCCAAACGTAAACATCACGAGCCGAGGTCGTGATTGAATGTTAGTTTCTATGAGTACGCCACCAGAGTTAGTCTCGAGTCTCATAATTGCTGTTACAAAGTAGTTTATAATTGAAATTTAATAATAAACCCTTGCAAAATGCAGAATAAAAGAGGTTTAAGTGAAAACAGTGAAAATGAATCTAGTGATAGTGATGTTCTTCCGCTAACCACAAAACGTCTAAGGCGTATGATTATAGAAGATAGTAGTGAAGAGGAAGATACGACGCGCCAATCATGGATTTGGCAGGAGAAAAAAAACACACCAACAGTTTGGACATATTCTGAGACTCATGGTGTAAAAGCGTCTGTTCTTACTAATCCAGTCCAAGGATCCAAGGATCCAACAATATTAGAACTATTTTCTATTATATTTAATCAAAAACTGTGGGATATAATTATTACGGAAACAAATCGCTTCGCATACCAAGAAATGAACGACGAGTGTAAAAGACGGAAAGTGGACGACAATTGGTACCCTGTTACCTTAGATGAAATAAAGGGCTACTATGCATTATGTATTTTGATGGGTCAAGTTAAAAAATCAAATATACAACAGTATTGGACTACAAGAGCAGTAATAGAAACGCCAATATTTCGAAAAACAATGCCATTTAAGAGATTTCGGCAGATTTCGAGATTTTTACACTTCTCTAATAATGAAACTTCTGATAGAAATGACCGACTTCGAAAGGTAAGACCTATCATCAACCTCTGGAATGAAAAATTTAAAGAAATTTACACACCCAGTGAATATATCAGCATTGACGAATCCTTGATGAAATATAAAGGGCGTTTAGCATATAAACAATACAATCCGTCGAAAAGAGCTCGATTTGGATTAAAAATTTATAAATTGTGCGAGGCAAGTACCGGTTTCTGTCATAAATTCAAAATATATACCGGCCAGGACAAAATTAATGTAAATGATAGTGCGTCGCAGAACGTTGTGATGGATTTGTCAAAATCAATAATAAACAAGGGATATACTTTGTTTCTGGATAACTGGTACTCTTCACCCGACCTTTTTTTAAAATTAAACCAGAAAAGGACAAATGTTATCGGGACAGTACGCAAAAATAGAAAAAATATGCCAGGGGATATTCAAAAGCCTGTTTTGAAAAAAGGAGAATGTGTATGGAGGAGTTGCAATAATTTGATAGCTCTGAGATGGCGACGTGTACATGCTATCAACGAAACACGAAAGTGTAGAGATGGTTGAGCAATCAGGAAAAAAATTACAGAAAGTAATGAAGCCTAATTGTATCGTGGAATATAATAAAGGTATGGGTGCAGTTGATCATCAAGATCAGATGTTATCCTGTTTCCCAATCATGAGAAAAACCATCAAAGGATACCGAAAGCTTTTCTTTTACATGTCAGATATGGCCCTATTCAATAGTTATATTATGCATAAAATTATGCACGGTCCAAAAAAGGAGAGTTATGTTCAATACCGAGTAAAAATCGCAGAAACAATTTTACAAAATGTCCGATTACCGGATTACACAACGCGTGGAAAATCTACATCAATTGAACCTCTTCGACTTCAAGCACAATATTGGGCTCATTTCCCAAAACCTATCGATTCGACGGCTCGAAAAAAGCACCCAACAAGGATGTGCAAAGTTTGTTATAAGCATAAAATACGAAGCGAAACGAAGTGGGAGTGTGCAAAATGTGAAGTAGCTTTACATCTGCCAGAGTGTTTTAGAAAGTATCATACCAAGGAGGATTTTTAGACTTGTTAGTATTTTCTTATTAGATATTGATTCAAGGTGAATATTTATTACAATTGAAGTTTTATTTTTAACCGTGGTATTATTACATTCCTAGGAACAAACCCACAGTTGAAGATGCAAGGATTTCTGTTGAACTGTTAAACTGTTCTATTGAATTAGTGAAATATGATTTTGTAACTGTTATCGATTACAAAATATAATATAGTATAATAATTATAATGTAATGAATCGATTATAAATAAATAAAAAATACAAAAGGTATTAGAGTTTATTTCCACAACAGCAGTATCGTGCAAAAGTGTCTATATCAGAGGCATTTACATTTCGGCTCGTATTGTGACCTTTCTCGCGCATCAGTCTGATCTGTTGACCACGCGTTGACGCGTAACACTTGGGCCCGAGTTTCGTCGAGCTAAATGGCACGGCAAGGGGTTAACGGTATCGAAGGCACCGCAAACATCCTGGAAAACCGCCAGGACCTCCTTTTTGCTTGCCACAGCCTCGTCTATTTGCAATATTAGGTTAACTGAATTATCCGTGCATGATCTACCCTTCCGGAATCCACTTTGTTCTATAGGTAACAGATTATTTTGCTCAACCCACCACATCAGTCTATTTTTTATCATAGCTTCAAATACCTTGCACAGACATGATGTCAAAGAAATAGGTCTAAAACTTCTACCGTCAGACTTGTTTATGAAGTGAACGAAAGACTGTTTCCAAGACAGGGGGTAATCTCTTTTTTCATACATCTGGTTATAAATATCCAAAAGTAAAAGATTAAACTTGACTGGAATTTTCTTGAGAATGTCATAATCAATTCCGTCCATGCATGGTGAGGATTTGCTATTCGTTGCGTTCAGTGCCACACTAAACTCAACAAAATCGAATTGGGTATCAAAAAATTCGTTCTCGGAACACTGTGGGACCCAATCAGGATTAGAACAAACCCATGGAGGGCTTAATTTGTTAATAGCCTTATTTATTTCGTTGTCCGATTGACTATATTCTGATGCGTGCTTCGGGATAATTTTGATCCATTTGTTTTTGAAGATTTTACATTTATTCCATATATAGGAAGCGTCTATTTGAGAATTAATACTTTTCGCGAAATCTTGAAAACACTTTTTTTCTTTCTCTTATAGGTCTTTGTCGCCAAAGCACACCTCTTTTTATATTCAAGTAAGTCTAGCATGTTACCTGTGTGAATCCATTTTTTGTAGGATGCCTTTCTTAAGCGTCTGACTTTATCGCATTCCGTGTCCCACCAAGGAACTGGATTTTTCCTTTGCCCTGATCTTTTACATGTATACTTTGTTTTAGGAGTGATAGACTCTATTGACTTAGTTATACTGTTGCCAAAAAATTCATACTTTGATACATACAATTCTGTAGAAGTTATTTTTCGTAAACCTCACGTAGATTGGAATAGAGGACAGGTGGGGTAATAAGACCTCAGTTTACTCTACTAAATACATTAACTTTATTCTAAACCACGTCGACACACGACGTTACTCAACACACACACAACTATTCACACGATTCTCTCAATACTCTTCACTACACGATGCTCCTCACTACGATTCTCTCTCAACTCTCTACGACACGATGCTCCTCACTACAATACTTTCTCCACTCTGCTTCTTGCACGCATCATTCATTCTTTATATTCTTACACTCTTAGTCTCTCTCTCATTCTATTCCTCATTTGCTCTCACTCGTTTATTACACACCTCGCAGTCATTCCTCGGTGGTGGTCGGTCTTGACCATCCGAACCCTTGAGCCACTGTACCCTCCATGCACACGACTTCTCAGGTACTCAGCTCCGAACATACCATTCATACCTGGGAATCATTCTAAACACTCATGCCATATTTCCAATCCTACAATTCATACAGGAGACAACTGATCATAATTTCTGTTAAGGAAAAGTAAATATTCGCTTTCCAAAGCTTTCTCCAAAAGTGACCAATCTGTGCGGATAGATTTAATTTTGAACGATTTTTTTTTATAATATTCTTTCTCCGCATCTACTGTTATACAGATCGGATAATGGTCAGAGCCCCGGGTCTCATCCCACACCTCTACCCGGATTTGATCCGCAATGCTCATTGTGGAAAAAAATAGATCTATATTGGATTTGGAACCTCAACATGTGTAAAAGATTTTTCATTAAGTAGAAATAGGTTTCCGCTTTCAATGGCATTGCCAAGTCTTAATCCATTCGCATCCGAATCACGACAATTCCACATTACATTATGAGCGTTAAAATCACCGATAAGAATGCTGTTTTGTTTCGAATATATATTATTTATAATACTATTCCATTCGAGTTGAGTAAGCGTGAAACCCGGGGCCCTGTAACAAACCAATAGATCCAGGCCCGGCTTCACATTACTATTTCTTATTCCACATATCTCTACACAGTGGTGAGGGGTCACAATGTCCCTTAACTCTAAAAAAGCGAAACTCTTACGAACTAGTATTAATATACCACCACCTCTAGAACAAATTCTGTCTTTTCTGAATGGTATAAACCCAGTAATTTGAAAGTCATCATCAGCTCTAAGCAATGATTCAACGACAATAAACACGTCAAAGTCTTTAATAATAGTTTCCACTTCTAATTTCCTTCTATGTACGCTTCTGGTGTTCCAAAATAAAATTCGTAGTTTCAAAGAGGTTGAAGACATGGAATAATATTTGTTCTCAATTTCGTGTATTAAAAGGTACTATCGTCAGTAAGCGAGGCTTCTTCTTCGCATGAAGTACCTGCAGTCGAATCTTTTTTTATCGTAACAATACGATTTTTTAAACTTCGATCGTCTAAGTAGCCGTACACTTCAGTTAACATGTCGATTAGGGATGAAAAATCAGCAGTGAACCTCTCGGCGTAGATTTTAACATTAAATTTGCCCCGCGTTTCTGACACAAACTGCGAGAATTTTACGAAATCAAGCGGGTACTTCTCAGAATTTCTTCCTATAATCTCCCTGGCAGGTTCTAGTTTATCCATTATATCCAAAGCATGATTTGACTCATCGTCCGATGTTTCGTGAGACGCTTTTATCTTCTTTTTCACTATCCTTTCCTTTTTATCTTCAGTTTTTGGAGAAGCGATGCTGCCTGCTATGCTGGTGCAATTCGAACTTGTAATGGAGAGACGAGGTCTTTTAGCTCCACCTGGAGGAGGCATTTCTGGACAGGTTTTATCACTGATTGTACAGTTCCTTTGTTTATTACTGGGTACGAAATCTTGAGAAGGACGAATTGGAGCTCCATTTTCTATGGCATCGTTTTTGCAATGTTTGGCCGAATGGCCTTCTTGTTTACAAAGGAAGCATGTAAGTTTTTCGGCCGAGAGATATACCCAATAGACCGTATTTTCGAAGTTTATCTGTATTGATTCCGATAATTTTTTTAAGTCTTCGAGTTCTATGTACATTTGCCTCCTAAAACTTAGCACATGTGCATACCCTGGGGCGTTTATAGCCGCTCTCAGGTTCGTTATTTGTGACAGCGGTTTGATTTCAAGTTTAGACAGTTCCTTATCTATAGCCTCTGAGGGAATTATCGGGCGAACATTCGATAGAATTATTCGCTTAGCTTTGGAAACTAACAATAAGGCACGAACCGTCAGGTTGTGCGTTCCAATTTTCACTGTTGCTCGTTTTTCTACAAGATCTTCTACCAGCTCTATTGTACTCAGATATAAACAAATCCGCCCGTGAGATATTCTAGACACATATCGAATATTGCTTGGTTGCACAATACTTCCAACGGCTAAAGTATAATCTTGCACAGACAATCCTTCCACGGAATCTACGATTATTGCTTGTTCTTTAGTTGGATACTGCACTTGTTGTACAGCTTTGGCATATGAAATTCCAGATGACATTCCGGTACGTTGATTCATTGTCGTAGTAAGTAATCCCGGAGTATTCATATTTTATTATAATGATAATTACACAAATACTTCTGTAGTCAGAAATACTTGTGCCGTGTATTGCTCACCACAGTTTTATTTTATATATCTGTTTGGCTCACTGAATTTCTACACAGATCACTGTGACAACCGCAACGGGAAATCACTTCAACCTCCCGAGAGTTGATGTAAACACACGCTGCTACTAAACACACGTCCTGCCGCTATCGTGGCCCAAACAAGACTCCGCGACCGATTTTAGCGGTTTATTCGCCGCTAATCTTTTACGCTCGGTGTGGCTGCCGAAGCCGGTGCTTACATAGTAGCCGTGCTCTTAAGATAAGGCCGAAATTTCTAAGAACCCGAAGTTCACCTATGTACGCTCGGCGCTCGCGGCCGGTCCCGAGCAGCGAGTGCCAAGCGAAGAATTACTGTATGTGGTGATTTTAATAGTCACAATCCTATATTGGGATCCAATTCTCTTGACGCCAACCAGTTGAGGAACACCTGGAACCTCACACCCGGGCACCCCGGGGCCGGTGGAGAGACCTCCAGCATGGAGGTAGAAGACGAAACCTGCTGGCCCACGATAGGCCCTAGCAAGAAGAAAAGGGTTTCTACTCTGACCCACGAACCGACCAAAAGGAAATGTGCCTCACCCAGCCTTGTCGCCGTTGGCAATACGGAAAACGAAAATACACCCCCACAATTAAAAAGCGGAGAAATCCATCGACTCTATCCAGAGTCTCACAAGGGACCAGCTGTGGTAGAGATAAAACTATCAAACCCAGGAACAAAAAAGAGCAAAAGCCACAACATGATGGCTATTGCTAAGGCACTGCACTCCATGAGGGCAGGCATACACCAGCTGGGTCCAAGGGGCTTCAACAGGGCCTTCAACAACAGCATAGAAGCCAATAAAGTCGTACGAGCGATACTCGAAAAGAAAGGCAGTTTGATCGCCTTTGTGCCAAGACATTTTATAGAAAAAAAGGGATATTAAAGGGGTTCAGTCTAAAATACCCCATTGAAGACCTCCTGGACTCTGCTAGCAGTCCATGTAAAATAACACATGCCAAACGGCTAAACAGAAGGATTGTGGATCCTACTACAAAGGATCCACAATTGAAATGCAGAGGAAAAGCAACCTGCCTCACCTGTGGGCAAGACCGCAGCCCAGAACATACCTGAAAGCCAGGGATTAACTGCACCCACTGCCAAGGCAACCACCCTACCTTTTCGACCAACTGTCCGCAAATGTTGTACCAAAAGGATGTTAACACTATCATAGCGTACAACAATATTAATATTTACGAGGCGTGTACCCAAGCACAGCAAAATGCTGAGGATAACCCCCCCACCAACACTCAAAACTTAAGCACACGCCCTCAGTACACAACGCAGCGAGAATTTCCCCCCCTCCCGGAATGCACAATGGAGAGTGAATACAGTGTCCGCGTCATTCGTGGTATTTCTAACCCCAATAATCAAAAAGGCAACCGCTGGAATACCAGAGTCACGTCCCGGGATCCTCCGAAACGTGACAAACCGTAAATGTATCACGTAGCGGTGTGACGACGGGGTCGAAGCGGAACTCGACAAAGTCGTAGCGCTGGTTCGACTTCGTCGGTGCGAGGCTTCGACGCACGCGGGGGTTCGCGCGGAATCGAGGAAAAATATACCAAAATCAAAAACTTAACCAAAATCGGAAATTTTTAGTAAACAAAAGTAAAAGAAAAATCATAAAAATGACTTGTGACGCTGTGTGGCTGTGATACTCCGTACTATTGCTCGAGGTTCGCGCCACGCAGACGTATCACGTTCAAAGGGAAGGATAAAGTCTCTTTGAGCAAAGTCAAGGAAACACGCAGAAACAGAATACTTCACGTAGCGAGCCCCCGAAACACTACGATCCGTATTATAACCACGCAGGCGAGACAGAACCGTACTGTGAATCTGACAATGAGTAAGGTTTGGGTTTGATGTCGTTGGAGGGGGCGGCAATACTAAATATCGAACTAAGAACGAAAAGTTGTAAATTCACGTACTCCCCGCCGCAGACCCGACGGTAACAAACGTGCAAGTGTTGATCGCGAGTAGGTAAGACCCGCTTACCATGCTCCTAAGGATTACCACGCGCCGACGTATTACCATCCGTCTGACGATTTGTATCAAGCCAGCGAGCGACTTTACTGACTTTACCAACGGGGGTTAACGCGTCGCGCGAACTCGTATCATCTAAACACGAAGTAACCACGGAGTTCCTGAATCGCCTGTAACGGGATCGTCCATAAAAATACGTAGACTAAGAACCGTTATACTGGCCGATTGCGGCATAGGAATAAAGGCTCACGAGAATAACGAGAAGATTACGAATAACGTTGTCTCGCACGTGTGCATTCCGGAGTCAAGGCCTGGGAAAGGATCGGGTAATAATCTGCTGGGTAAACGATATGCCTCGCTGCATCAGCATCCGCTCCCAGCACGATAACAACCGACGCTCAGGAATGCACACGATGCAGAAATTGGAAGCGCGAGAACCGTCGCGGAACGGTCGTTCCCAGGACGGCGGGCCCTGCTGGATCAGCATCTTCTGGCTACGGCAGTAGGGGCTGCTGCATCAGCACCTGGGAGGAATAAAAGGACCGGAGCGAACGGTCGCAAGGCAATTCAGTTCAGTTCAGTCTACCATACAACATTATAACCTAATATATAATATAACCTAACCAACAGTGTATTAAACAATAAAGTGACAAGTTAGTTTGAACAGGGTATACCGAAACTCCTTTTCAATAACCGCTAAAGGCGAGCAATAACACATTTGTAACAAAGCAACATTTCAACGATCTTCCATTTATTCATTGAAATATCTCGAACAACCTATCATTTACCGAACGCCATCGGTAGATGCCGAATAGAAATAGGCGAGGGTATAGGAGGGGTATCCAATCGCGGCGCCGCCATAATCGAAGGCGCAGGGAGCTGTATAGATCTCTGATCGCTAAACAGGCAGCGTTAACCGTCGAGGAGCCTCTGGACCTCACCCTTCGGAGGGCCGAAGAGTGAGGTCCCGGGATCCTCCGAAACGTGACACCAGCAGTCTTAAAACATACACAACCGCAGCATCAAACTCCAAGTCACCCATAATGAAAATCAGTTCACATACATCGGCTTCTGACACAAAGACGCAACGCAACAAACCAACTTTGCTACAAGAAAAACGAGCTACTCTGCAAGCAACACCAACTACATCACAAACAGCATCGACAACGGTACAAGCACCACCAAAAACGACACAAAAAACACCAACTACAATACAAGCAACACCAACCATGGATAAATTACCTCTACGTCACACCAAAGTGCACGTGCATACCTTCTCTGAAGGTAAACAACAGACACCAATCATCCACAGCAAACCAACAATCCAAATAAAGACATCAAGCATAAAACCCCCAGCGGGTAGCAAGATACTAGCAAAGAATAAACCGAACCCAAACCCAGCCTATAAGGATAAAAGCAACAATGGACAAACACAGTAATATCAGGATCCTACTCTGGAACTGCAGACAAATAGCCAACAAGGAGGCTGAGCTCTGGAGACAGGCAGTATTTTGCGATATCATCGTCTGCACTGAAACTTGGCTCACTCCTGGCGCAAAATTTCACATCCCTGGATTCAAAACCATTAGAAAGGACAGAATCAACCGACGCGGTGGCGGAGTTGCCATCATCGTCAAAAACTCCCTGCAGTGGACCACAGTACCAAGCATTGTGGTCGGCGATGGGATAACAGAATGTCTCACAATTGATATACGATGCAAGGAGAGTAACCTGTTAATTTGCGCTTGTTACAAGCCACCAGGTCTACCTCTTCAGCACGACAAATGGCACCAATTCTTATGCCAACTCAACAGGCATCCACAGTTCCTACTACTTGGTGATTTCAACGCCAACCACACAGTATGGAACTGTGCACACACCGATACCACAGGTGAACGATTACTACAGGCACTGGAAGACAGCAACTGCCTTGTTCGCAACACAGATTCCACCTCAGACATAGGACGCAATGGGGTCCGCAACAGCAATCTAGACCTCATAATCTCGCACAACAGGATAGCCCACTCATATACACAGAACAAGTAGATGACCCGTGGGGATCAGATCACTTTCCAATCATGATAGACCTTCTACTAAAGAAATAAAACTATAAACCCACCAACAACAGAATCTCCTCCACGAGAACTGACTGGAGCCTGTATAAATCCATATATGACTCAGCGCACCACTCTCTAATCTCGGGTACCTTCCTGAGCATGGACACTCTAGGGCAATATGCTTACCTCGTATACAGCATAATAGAAGCAACTACTTGGGCCACTCCCAGGAGGAGCCACATTCCAGCACATCGATTTAATAAACCCTGTCCCGTGGTGGGACCCTGACTGTGACAGAGCCGTCCGATGCAGGAAGGCTCAATTCCTCAAATGGCGCCACACAGGATCATCACTGGACTGGTCAGACTACAGTAACAAGAAACTAAAAACTAAGAAACTTTTAAAGCATAAAAAAATATCCAGCTTTAAAAAAACTAGCAGAAGAACTTAACCAGAATACGGATACTGCTAGTTTTTGGAGGAAAATAAAAATGTTCAAGAACAAATGGACAAACACAACATCACACACCAGAACATCTACAACGATCAACGCAATACATAGCCAAATTGATAAGCTATGTCCCCCCCCCCCGGGGTGGCTAACAGCACTTCACACCCTGAATGGGACATAACCTACACATTCCTAGACACAGAATTCACATACCAAGAGCTGAACTGCATAATAAGCAAACTGAAGACAAAATCTGCACACGGCCTGGATGGCCTTGAAAACAATATGTTCAAGAACCTCCTGAACGTGTGGAGACTTGTCTTGCTACACGTCCTCAACAACATGTACAAACAAAACTTGTATCCAGACACTTGGAGGGACAGTAACTTGTTCTTCATTTCAAAACCAGGACAAGAAAACCTGAGACCAATAGCGCTAACGTCCTGCGCCTGTAAGCTCCTAGAGAGACTTCTCTCCCAGAGGCTCACATATTGGTTAGAACATCACAACAAACTCCCCATGAGCCAGTCAGGATTTCGGAAGAACCGCTCCACGGCCGATAACATCCTTAGCCTAACCTCACATATCGACACGGTGCTCCTTCTTGGACAACCAACAGTCGCAATTTTTTTAGTCGTTAAATCTGCTTTTGACATCATACCAGACATTCTTACCTCCAAACTTCACCAACTGGGGATCTCCAAGTTCCCTACGCAATTCATCCACCATTTAACATCATTCAGGAGAGCTCACTTTCGAATACAGGACGCAGATGGCCAAAATCAAACCATCACTAAGCACACACAAAAGGGTGTCCCGCAGGGGGGTGTGCTAAACCTGTTACTATACACCCTATATACAGCCGATATAGAAAAAGACACACCAACACACACAAAAGTCCTCCAATACGCAGACGATGTTGCATTATATGCAACCAGCACCGACCAATGGACAGCGTGCCAAAATGTTGCGGAAGCAGCCAACATCTGCCTCTGGAAACTAGGCACAATAGGCTTGGACGTTGCTCCTACCAAGTCCGAATTTGTGCTGTTCAATGGTAAATCTAATCCCAGTGGTTCTCTCTCCATCCAACTTGGCGACACCTCCATTGGCAATGTGACTACAGCAAAATTATTAGGCGTGCACATTGACCAAAGACTAAACTTCTACACCCACACCGAAAAAATATGCACTCACGCACGCTAATCACTGAACATAATCAGGTTCCTTCGTGGCACCTGGTGGGGCACAGAACCTAACACCCTTCTCACCATAAACAAAAGCCTCATCCGCTCAAGGATAGAATACTGCATTCACATTACACTTCCAAGAAATAGCTGTACTCTATACAAATTAGAAAAAATCCAAATCACTGCAGCCAGGCTCGCACTTGGCCTATGAAACACCACTCCAGTCAACGTCACCCTTGCAGAGGCCAAGCTACCATCTCTGGAACAACGAGCACTATTTGCGGGAAAAAAGCACATCACTAAAGCCATGGCTAACCCCCAACACTTTTTATACGAACAACTGGAATGCTTCCACACAATACTAGGGCAAACACATGGATGAGTTGCATCTCTAGAAACCATGGCTGAGGCATTGTGCAGGATATAGCCACTACGCCACACGGTAGCAGTGAACACTAGCTTTCACTTCCATCCCACTCATACTCTGGCGGTATCTGGATCAGACATATTCAACACAGAGGATGGCGCCAACTTAAAAAACAGCTCCGACGTCAATAAAGATTTTGGTAATCTGATCAGTACAAGATACAAAGAATTCACTACCATATTCACTGATGGATCCAAAACACCACACAGGAACGCCACAAGACTCGCATGGCTGTGCAGAGAACTGGCTCAAGCAGAGGCGATCAGCGTGGACAGGCACTTCTCAGTATTCACTGCTGAATGCTTGGCCATAGGAAGAGCACTTGACTTCGCTTCAAGTCTCCCAGACTGGTCTTTCCTAATCTGCACAGACTCGCTTTGTGTCATGCAGGCTCTAACCCAGAGAAATATTAACCACAACAACAGATACATTACAGAAACCATTACCAAAATCAACAGCACCATACAAAGCAGCCAGGAAACAACCAGAATCAAACTCATGTGGATACCATCCCACAAAGACCTAGTGGACAACGAAGAAGTGGACAAGCTGGCCAAGGAGGCCACGCGCCACCATCCACATTCATTTTGGAAGGTCGCAGCTTACGACCTTTTCACAATGTTCAGAGAGGAAATGTGATCCAACTTTCTGAACACATGGCTCGAAAAAGTCCACCAACCCACCAGCACAGGAACCAAATATTTCACCACTCATTTTACCAACAACACCAGACCATGGTTCCATAAGAAGACATCACCGCGTAGATTCACCACATGGATCTGTCGTGACGGCTCGGACCACTACAACCTCAATGCTTCACTGCACGGGGTGAAGCTTGTTAGCAACCTGAGATGTGAATGCGGAGCAGTGGAACAGAACCTGGACCACATTATCTAGCAGTGCCCCAGGACGGCTTCTTACCGCCCACAACTTATTAAAAACCTCAGGCGCAGGGGGTGGTATCTCCCCCTTCGCATAGACATATTTCTAGGAACTCTGCGAATCTGCGAACTGCGAATGATTGGCAGATTCCTAGAACAATGCAACATTTTCGTCTAAGATTAATAGCATATATAACATATTAGTAATAAGCTCTTAAGTAGAAATAGTAGAAGTTCATAGTAAATAATAGTAAATAGAAGCGAATAATGCGATTAATGGAATTCCATCAAATAGATAGTAGAAACTCACCAAAGAACGAAACAAGGTGCAATATTAGATAACTGTTACTTAGGTTAAGACTGCACATGCGCGACTCGTTACTAGAGATAGCGCTGGTAAGCAATCCCAACGTCACATGTAAACCCGACCCGACCATGGGCTGCAATAAGCCTAGGTCTGATTGAAATAAAAAAAAAAAAAAAGCGCATGCCGTGTAAGGGGGTGTAATAAACTAAATAAATGGTCTTAATAAATGAGAGCCATACATAACAGTATAGTAATAACTTAGGATAGTCAGAGGTAGAATTAATTGACTATAATAAGTTAAGGAATAAAATGTTAATATTAAAAGTGTGTCGCTGTGTATTGGACGCCGCGGTGAATGACAGGTAGGGCCGTAAGGCAGGCCGTACACCAAAGATACATGAAACACGCAACACGCAACATGCAACGTAAGGTAAATACCGCGCGTATACTTTTACCGTCTAGAACCAATTAGAATGCATAGCTACTTCTGCTACCATCGTAGACCAGGCAGGCATGCTGCACGTATTGCGCGACATCAACTGCGTGCGATATTTTGTGCGTGTCTTGCTGCAGTATTTGTCACGCGTTTGAGAAGCAGTTTCAGTTTCTGGTTCGTGAAAATGTCCGAAAATCCAGTTTTTAATATTATTTTGTTAAAGCCATTGAGAAATATTCTTGTTTATAGAATTATGCATTAACAGAGTATAGTAAACGTAATTTGACGGAAAAGGCTTGGATAGAAGTGGGAAATGAAATGAACGATTCTGGTAAATATAAAGATAGTGGGTACAATACTAGGTCCTATAATTTCCACCAACACTTTAAAACTCTCCTGGCTCATTCTATACAATTCTTTAAGTCAGGATTGAGATTGAGCTGCTCCTGTGCAACTGTTGCCGGGCTATGCCTTAAATTATCCACGAATAGAGGATTAATCCAATATCTGCGGATTCTTTTTCCTTGTTTCCTACGTTGCAAATATTGCCAAGCGGCCACAACATCTTCCTCGGACGATGACATTATAGTAACTCATTCAACATTTGCTGCACTGGTGTACGCGGTTTAGCAAGATGTGACACTTACCTTACGTTGCATGTTGCGTGTTGCGTGTTTGATGTATCTTTGGTGTACGGCCTGCGTTAGGCGGCAGCAGCGGACGGGCAGCAAACAAGCAACTGATGGATGCATGAAAAATGACTTACAATTAGATTGCGATAAGCTGAGACAGTGGACTTATAGACTGATGTTAAATTGAACTTGAGCGTGGAGGAAAATTAAAAAACAGAGGAAAGGACAGGTAATAAATTGATACAGTAACATACTGGACATTAGTAACGGACTGGACATAATAAGCTGGTAGATTTAATAAAAATAGTAATAACTAGACTGAACAGAACTAGATTGGCAGAAGCAAACATTTATTTAGCTATTTATATACAGTGGTGGACATAAGTATTGGCACAGAACGATGTTCCGCATACAAACATTTACACCTCTTAAAAAAATTGTTCATACTACTTTGTTTTTGTATGGATCTTTATTTACAATGTCTTACTTGCCTATATACAAAAATAGAACGATATTAATAAAATAGGAAACTTGTAACTAATATAAATGTCTTTTCCAACCATTTTATGCATGGACAAAAGTATTGGCATATTTTGGATAACTGTAATTTAAGGTAATTTTACTGTAATTTAATACTTCGTAGCATGTCCTTTCCGTTTCACTACCTCTTTCAACCTATTTGACATTGAGAGGACTAACTTCTTAGTTATGTCATTGCCGATTTTAGTCCATTCTTCTGAAATTTTGAGCTTCACGTCCGATTTACAAGAAATATTATGTTTTCGGATGTTTTTTTCCAACTGACTCCAGATATTTTCAATTGGATTTAGATCCGGGCTTTGGGGAGGTGTCTTTAAAGTATGTGCTGTATTGTACACAATCCATTGTCGAACTGTATATGCTGTATGTGCAGATGCATTATCTTGTTGGATATAAAAGTTGGGCGGTAGATTTAATTTTTCTTCACTCTTCTTTAAATTTTCTTTAAAATATTCAAAAAAAACTTTGGCGTCTACTGATTCATTAATGAACACTAGTTCCCCAAGCCCAGATGAAGACATACAGCCCCATATGCAGACTCCACCACCCCCATTCTTAACTGTAGCTTGGAGGTTTTTCAAATCTAATTCAGCATTACGCTTCCTCCATACTAATACTCGACCATTGGACTTAAATATATTAAATTTGCTTTCGTCTGAAAACAAAACTTGGTCCCAAAAGTCATTGCTCTTGTTTGAAAATTCTTTTGCAAACTCCAGTCGTTTCTTTCTATTAACTTCGCTAATGTACGGTTTTCGTCAAGCGACACATGCTGAGTATCCAGCATCTTTCAAGACTCTACTGTGTTCGAACTAATTTCTTTATTAAAATCTTGCGCAATTACTGCTGCAATCTCTGAGGAATTTGTTCGCGGATTTTGTTTAATTATATTCACTATTTTTCCTTTTTCTCTTTCCGACAATTTTGATGGCCGACCGCTCCGTAAGTTGTTATGGGTGTTTGACATGTTCGCAAATTTTTTAATAATATTTCGAATTGTGAAACGACTTCTTTGCATGATTTCTCCAATTTCTGCATAAGATTGACTTGTTTATGCAGGTTCAATATAATTTTTCTCTCCTCCGGTGTAGTTTCTTTTTCTTTCCTTGACATTTTTTTAATTATAGTGAAAATCACTTTAAAAATCAACTGCTAGACTGACACAACAATGTCTAAAATGACTATCGAGACATCATTCGTGTGTGTTAACAAGTGAAGGACGGTATATTTGTAAAATAATGTGTGTGAATAAAGATTTTTAAGAGAGTGCCAATACTTTTGTCCATGCATAAAATGGTTGGAAAAGACATTTTTATGATTTACATGTAACCTACTTTATTAATATCGTTCTGTTTTTGTATATAGGCAAGTAAGACATTGCAAATAAAGATCCATGCAAAAACAAAGTAGTATGAACAATTTTTTTAATAGGTATAAATGTTTGTATGCGGAACATCGTTCTGTGCCAATACTTATATCCACCACTGTATAGAAATAAGTGAATAACAAATAGGAAACTAAATCCAAACGCAAATACTAATGCTAAACGGTAATGACAGAACAAATGGGAGACAATTGAAAAAAGTAGACAGGTAGGATATTAACATTGACAGGAGGTATAAAACAATAGGGTCACAGGATAGTTGTAGCTAGGGTATCTACTGGCTTACTTAATAGTGAATCAATATATAGCCATAATAAATAAAAAAGCAAAAATAAAAAGAAAATAAATTTAAATAAAAATGGAAAACAGTAGAATAGTATAGATATAAAGTAGCTGTAAGAGTAGTAAATAATTAAAGCGGAAAAATACAAAATGCAAAAAACAAATAGATTAATGAACTAGTAAAATAATATAATATGTATAAGTTAGGTATAGCAATGACTGCGCTCAGGTGCGTTATCATCATTATGGGTACTAACAATATCACAATAGTATTAAAAATAGAATAAAAGTTTAATATAGACGAAATGACCATATCATTTTGTTGATTGTTTATGTGGATGACCTACTCATTGCATCCACCGATAATGCGTGGGTAGACGAGGTTAAGTCAAATTTAGCTAACGATTTTGATGTGAAAGATTTGGGATTGGCAAAATACTGCCTAGGTTTAGAGATTAGTCAAGGACATAATTTTTTTATGGTGAGTCAGCAAGGTTATATAAATGATATTTTAATTCGATATGGGATGAGTAGTTGCAATCCAATAATGACTCCGGCGGAGTTGAAAGCAACTCACCCAGAAAACGGTACGCGAAAAATCTCAAATAATGCTTGCACAAATAAAATAGAGGATAATCGAGATTATCGCGAGCTAATAGGCCCACTCATGTATCTGGCTGTAGTTACCAGACCACATATGTATATCGAATACAGTATCTAGGCTTGCTCAAGTTTTAAATGACCCGAAACCGCAGGACATGAAAGCTGCAAAGTGGATCTTAAGGTATCTAGTAGGTACGAAAACTTTTGGAATTAAATACACCAAGTCCGATAAGAAACTAATGGGATATTCAGATGCGGACTGGGGTGGTTGTACCAATGACAGACGATCCTATACGGGTTATACATTACTTCTTTCAAATGGAGCTATAGTATGGAAGTGGCAGAAGCAAAGGACTGTGGCATTATCACCTACGGAGGCGGAATATGTTAGTTTGTCCGAGGCCGTGAAGGAAGTAATACATTTAAGGAGTCTCCTTGACGAATTAAGCTTTGGCAAACGCGCTGAGATTACTTTGAATGTCGACAACAATGGGGCAAGATGCTTAGCTAGTGATCCTGTATATCATTCACGAACTAAGCATATAGACATTCGGCATCATTTTGTTCGAGATGCAGTAGAAAAGGGGCTGGTTATTCTTAAACATGTCCCGTCGGGACAAATGACTGCGGATATTTTAACCAAGCCGTTAGCACGAGTAACACATTGGAGATGCATAAATCAACTCGGCTATTATCCTAGAGAGAATTGCCTCAAATCTGAACGTGCTTCTTGAGGGGGCGGGTTGGACGGTTAATAATTACGCGGGAATAAGCACGCCGTAGTTATATTTCTTTTGTTCCTTTATTGCACGCGCATAGTCGCGATACTTCTTTTGTCCTATTATATAATGCTTCTTAACAGTTAGTAATACGCACATGTAATCGCTCATCGAACCATTATTCCAGTTGTATACCTAATTCAAGTAATATAAGTAATTATAGTATATGTATATTGTTGAATCATTTATTTTCGTGCCCCGTGTGCAGTTATATCCTCATCAATTACATATTTTTGCACAATGTCCAGGCTAGGTTGATTTAATTGATTTAACAGATACATTTAAATGGGGAAGGGCACAAATCGCGTGGAATCAATGAGAGAGCATGTGTAGGGAGCAGCACTGTTAGTCCCTAGCACCAGGCAGCGCACCAAGCATTGGAACTGTTACGCTATCGCGTTTAGCAGGCCTTAATATCTAGTGATATCGAATCAACGATCGACAATATAACTATAACAATCGATAGCTATAATAAATTAGGAGCGAAATTCGAAGCCGGATAAGCATACGCGCGATAAATAAAGCTGTACATTATTCAAGTACCAGCCGTAGGTTCTCGAACAATAGGAAACTCGGAGCATTCGAATCTTAGAACACTTCACTTGGAAGATTCTAAAGGTTATTTATTATGGAGCATAAAGAATTGGCTAAAGTCTTTTGAAACATGTACGACCTCCGGAGGTTGTCAGACCCCACGATATCCTGTTCTAGCCGCCACATGTTCTACCGTTGAACAAAAGGACATCCCAAGAGCCACTTGACTCTTCAGCGCGCTTTCTCCGACCCTCGCGCGTTTTTCCTTAGCTTTCCCGCGTTTTCTCCAAATACGCGCGTACCCTGACGCTCTTACCGAGAAGCGTAGCACTGCCACCACCACGCGCCCAAGGACGAATAGAAACCCAACAAGAACCAACCCCATTGGAAAAGGGCGATTTCGAAGGAGGACCAAGGAACCCAGGAAGAGGAAACAGAGCTGTAATGGAAAGAAGAAGAAGCCCCGCACATCAGATCAACTTAAGTCGTGAGAAGATTAAATCGAGTCGTGAAAGGAAGATCAATCTAAGCATTTGAACAGAGATCAACTTAACCTTGAACAGAGCTACTGAGCGAATTACTTGTACAAATAAATACTATCTCTTGGAATAAAACAGTGAATCTTTATAAAAGTCTTTGTAAAAGTTAGTGTTCTTTGAATATTCCGCGCCTTTCCACAAGCAGAGCGGTTCAGCGCTCCACGGGCAACCGAACCAACTCCAAGTCCCCATATCCCACCAATCGCGGCGCTACAGAACTATAACATCTCACTTCTGGTGACAAGAGAGAGCTGGGGAAAAACCCTAGGCGCTCGCGTCCAGGACTCAGGCAGTTAGTCGCAAGACCTGTTACGTACAAGTTCACTAGAGATAGACGCTCTTTAATACATCTTCGCTTATATCTTCATCAACAGTTCATCGATGACGCGTGTATCAACTTCTTGCGGTGTTGCCACTTACTCCGTCTCGCGCGCGCACGGGTTCCGAGATACGTGGTAGACCCTGTATACTTGTGCGGCCGCAGCCCGGCAGACCCGCGCGGGCTGCGTATTACGGTAATTTCTCGAAGAGGGATCGCAGGTCGCGATCATTTGGAGTGTAGGGATAACTTTGCGAGATTAGTCCTTCGAGAAGCGTTTACTCCAGCATCTTGGTGCTTGTTTAAGACCATATAGACTTTTTTGTAGTTTGCGTTATAACCGCCTCTTTTTCATTGTCTAATTAACTCTGGTTGACTCCCTGTACACTCTTTCATATAATAAACTCTTTCACTCTATAACCTTTTAGGTTTTCTTTATACCCAACAAAGAAACCTCGCATTGCCTTTTTATCTAGTTTGCGTCGTCTTTCTTTTGGTACATGGACAAAAGATTCGGTGCCGAATATTTTTAAATGATTGACCGTCGTGACCCTATTAAACCATAGTTCGTAAGGCGTTTTATTCGCGAATTTTGAGGGTCCACTTCTATTTAGTACGTACACTGAAAAGTTTATTGCTTCGACCACAAACATTTCGGTAGATTGTCCTTCGCGTACAAAACTGACCTAGCTGCTTCTACCAAAACTCTATTCCCGCGTACGGCAGTACCATTTTGTTCCGGTGTGTAAAGGACTGCCACGACATGCCTTATTCCCTTTTCACGGAGAACGTCGGTAACTGCCTTATTGACGTATTCTTTACCCCCGTCTGTGACTATTTCTTTGGTATCTTTCTCGAATTGGTTTTTATTTCATTACATAACATTTTTATTTTTTCTGTCACTTCTGACTTTTGTCGTAAGAAGTAAATCGTACGGAAGCTTGAATATTCATCTTTAAATACCACGTAATACCGATTTTTTCCTAACGGGTCTACCTCCATCGGCTCACATACGTCAGAGTAAATTCTTTCTCTTGGTGCAGCCGCTTTGACTTCATCTTCTCTTTTACAGAAAGCCAATGGGGTGGTGCTTACCCATAACACAAGCATCACAGAATTCTTTATTTACATTTACATCAATTTCGAGATTTTTCAGGAAACTTTTTACGTGTCTTTTATTTTGGTGCGCTAATCGCTCATGCCATAGTTGCAGAGAATGCATTTTTTCGGTTTCATTCGCGAAATTAGGTGGTGAAACACGTAAGTCTAGGCGATATAATTGCCCAGACTCTAAACCCCTAGCTACAATTTTCCCTTCCCTTTTAAGAATGCATTCTTTACCTTTCTTTAAAATCAGGAAATCAATGCCACTTTTCGCGGCCTTTCTAACAGAAAAAAATTTACATCCAATTTCGGTACATATAGAACATCATGTATTGAGCCTGTTACCCATTCATCTTTGACTCGCGTTTCAATATTTATTTTTCCTCTTCTAATAAACATCTTGAGTTTTTAGTTCACATTCTGTTTCAGAAATGTATAATTATATTATTTGTAGTCTATTATAAAATCATAGAGTTTTTTAATCATTTTGAAGCATTAAGGTTACACTTCTATTATATTAAAACTTATTTTTGAAATTTTAATATCTGTTTGGTATTCGCATATTATTTTTAGAAATAACACGACAAAATGTCTGAAAAGCAGCATTTAACAAATGAAGAGAGAAGAATACTTATTAAAATGAAAAATGAAGGAAACAGCTACAGAGAAATTGCTAGATTTTTTAATAAAACACGAGCAGCAATTTTTAAAATAGTTGCGGCTTATAAGGCTAATGGACGAGTTTCAATTGCACCAAAATCGGGACGACCAAAAGTGATTAATGTTAGATTAGTTAAAAGAATAATTAATATTTTGAGGGGAAAAGGCTGTTGGGTGCGTCAGGCGATTACACTATTTCAATTAACAATTAAACAATTCACACCATATATATAATCTTTATTACTTTCTACACTACGACTTCCCACAATGCACGCTTCTCTACGACTCTGTGTGTAATCCACGTGTCTCGACGACGCTTCTCGATCTTTCGCCGCGATCGTCTTCTTTTCGAAAACGACGCACGACTCTTTTGGGGCCAACTCCGAATCGATCTAAGCGCCATTCGACAGAACGGGCGTTAGTCAAAACAGAAAAATCGCCTGCTTCGACATTTGACGGGGTGACATCTAAAGTCATTATACAGAATTATAAACTCACGATGTGACATCTAACGTCATTAGGCAGAATTATAAATGGAGAGTGGGAGGCCATAGTAGCCAAGTCAAATAATGGGGGGGTTCTGTCGCACTGTTGCCACATCTGTTACAATCATGGCCATCAGCAAAATGAATCGGCTCGAGCCGAGATTTTCATTCCTGCCGGACTTAGCCATACATAGCTGCTCAACCCCTGAAAACCTTTTTGTAGGTTCGATCCCCCTCGGGTATATTTTTTTTTACATTCATTTTTTTAATTCCTAACTATATGACAATGATCAATTACCAATATTTTAAAAACATTTGTTAAATATTTTAGTTTAATATACGTAAATATGAAGTTAGAGCGCTTTCGATGCTACCGTTTCTAACAGTGTGCTGTTTTATTACTATTTCGCCTTTCTTTTAGACCACACAATAGAATGTTTTATTCATATTTAGGATGTATTTCATGTATATACATATATAATTTTATTAATTTCTTGTAACATAATTTGTTGGTCTTGTGAGAGCAGGTTTTTATTGCTGCTTGACATAGGTCAGGTATAGGCAACTAGCGGTCTGCGGGCCACGCGCCTCATATTGTATTACAGAGGGTGAACGGCTGAGATGGGCCATGTGCATTTCGCCGATACACACTATCTTTGTCTAGCGTAGCTTTCATTTGGGGCGAACCCTAAAATGGTTAAAAAGGGCCATGGTGACGTAGGCGACAGACGCTTTAGCCAAGGAAATGCATTCTTGTACATACACTATATACTAGTATACTATACACTGTACAGGGTCTACCATTTAACGCGCAACCCATGCTCGCGCTAAATTGTGTAAATGGCAACGTCGCACGACGATACAGGCGTCATCTATGAACTGCTGGTGAAGGTATAAGGTTTGGCAGATTGGAGACTGGCCTGAGATACGGTTTGGGTTATGAATGGGCGAACGAATGGTTCAACTTCGGCTGAACTCGGACGCGATCGGCAGACACCGCACCGAAGTCACCCACGGGACAGTCGCTACCTGAGGCTGACCGAAAGTGAGAAGGCATAGTTGCCAAATCTTCGGTTTTGCCGCACTGTTGCCGTATCTCTTACAATCCTGACCATCAGCAAAATGAATCGGGCCGAGCCGAGATTTTGAATCCTGCCGGACATAGCCATAGTTGCTGAACGGCTGGAAATTTCTTGGTAGGTTCGATCCCCGTCGAGTATAATTTTTTTAGAATCATTTTTTTTTTAATTCCTAAGTATATGATAATGATCAATATTTGCTTACCAATATTTTTATTATAAAGTAATATATTAAGTAATATGTTGCTTTATATTGCAACCCGCTTCTGTAATTTAATAACGCAAATATGATTCAAATTGTATCGTGTTTAGACTCATTTTAAGCATAAAAACGTCAACAATATCAAAATCAAATTTGCAGAACAAAATGAATAAGTATAAAAAAGTTTCATCATTGCAGTAGTGTTGCCTCACAGATACAAAGACATTTATGCAATCTTTTACTGTCGCCCGACCTTTCGTTCCTCTCTCTCTTTCTTTCACTCGCTGGCCCTTTCTCTGGCCGTCGATGAAACTTTGCAATTGCTCATTCTTTTGCTATGAAACGTATTCCCAGACATTGGTGACATTATTCTGATGAAAATGAGTCCAAAGACGACATAATTTGGATCACATTTCATTATTGAATAAGAGGGGCATAATGCATTGCGAACAGTAAATGTGCGAGTCCTCGAGAACCCCAAAGTCTATCGGCCTGACCGTAGCAAGTTTTCCTTTCGGCAGAAGGATCGGGTGGATTGTGGCCACCACGGTAAATACGGGTAATACGATGTACGTAAACAAACCCCGCATGATTGAAGAATCTACCGGTCACCCTCAGGTAGTGACTGACCTGGGGTTGACTTCGGTGCGGTGTCTGCCGATCGCGTCCGAGTTCAGCCGAAGTCGAACCATTCGTTCGCCCATTCATAACCCAAACCGTATCTCAGGCCAGTCTCCGATCTTGCCAAACCTTGCGCCCCTTACAAGACTTTATACCTCCACCAGCAGTTCATAGATGACGCCTGTATCGGCGTGCGACGTTGCCATTTACACAAGTTCGCGCGCGCACGGGTTGCGAGTTACGTGGTAGACCCTGTATACTAGACTACGGTCGAGAGAGCACAGTTTTAATAAACAGAACACTTTTTAACATATACACGCCTACAGAATCATTGTAATAAGTAATACCTAATCGAGATAGGGAGAAGACTACCCTCTCATTCGATTATCTTACATATTGTTGTATAATATAGTTAATATATTTCATATATATTAACATTGCAGTTTTATTGGTAATATAAATGAAAGATACCATCAAATGAATGAAATTTTGAGTTACACATTTTGAGCTTTGGATTGACGTGTATACGCGTCCACATGTTAGAAATATCAAACAGTTCCATAATTGGCAAGATATAGAGGAAGAAAACAGCGCTTCAACTTCGTATTTACGTATATTAAATTAAAGTATTTATCAAATATTTTTAAATCATTTATAAACAAATATTGATCATTGTTATATACTTAGTAATGAAGAAAAAACATTTGAAAACAAATATTGATCATTGCTATATACATAGTAATGAAGAAAAAATTAATGTAAAAAAATATACCCCAAGGGGACTCGACCTACAAAAAAGTTTACAGCGACTCGAATCAACATCTCGGCTCGAGCCGATGCATTTTGGTGATGGTTATAATTGTAACAGATGTGACCACAGCGTAACAGAGATCTTGATCCAAGCCGGCAACTACGCCTTACTGGTGTCTGTGTTCACGCATCACGTATTCACGTATGAATCGCCGTTCGTGGTGTGAGATTATAACTTACATTTACCGACTGATTTGTCTTTTTATCGACCCTGATGGTAACTTGGTCAAATTCACTACAACAAACCATAAACGCCCCTGACGAAAAATCGGTGAACTATTCTTACATATATTCTTACGTCCGAGCGTGCAGATCGTATTTAAGGTCAAACGCCTTCCAGAAGTGATAAATTGTGAAAAATCGAATTTCTGTGATATTGTGTTAGTCCAAGGAAAGGGTGGTGTACGCGATATCGGTGAATAAACCATTAAATCGTTCAATATTTGGCTATATGTGACATGCAACGTCAGTCGGCAGCCATCTTGCTTGCTACATCTCCCTCTGTCTCAAGCATACAGTTGCAAACATTCCATTTTCTCAACGAATAGTGCTTATTGACGTTCAAACGCTTACACCAACCCTGCGGTGAAGTCTACCCGTGGGTACTGTACCGGCAAAAATTTCATTTATGCAATTATCGAGAAACGCCACCTTAAATAAGAAATCGAGTGTCTCTCTCGCGCATTTCGTATACGTGCATGCTTTTCTTTGTTTGTGTGAGTGCACGCACACAGGTCATGGCAGACGGAGTCGGGGCCCTTAATTGGCGCCCGATTCGAACCGTCTCGATCGGTGCGACAGTCTCAGGCCCTAACGTAGACCACCATGGCCGAACAAATGCAGACTGCCTACGTAAAATCCCCTCCAATTTCTTCATCAGATCCGTTTTTATCTGCACCCAAAATACGTTCCAAATTATTAAGTGAGGGTAAAAATGCACCGTCTACACAAACCATACGCCGCCGATTGCACGCGTCAGGGAAACATGGTCGCGTTGCAAGAAAACTTCCATACGTGAATAAAAAAATCTTAAAAAACGAATGGACTTTTACAGTAATCATGTCCTTAAGCCGGTTTCATTTTGGAAAAATATCCTTTGGGCTGATGAGTCCATGATTAGACTTAATTACAGCCATGGTCGAATGTATGTTTGGAGGGGACGACATGAATTATCATCATACCAATGTGCTAAGCCCACATTCAAATCCACGGAACAGAGTATTATAGTGTGGGGGGTATTATAGCGTATCTTATTTTGGAATAGGCAAAATTGTAATGTTAAAAGGAACAGTAAATTCACATGTCTATCTAAATTTAATGAAAGAGGTAATTATCCCAAAAGGAAAACGACTGGTAGGGGATGATTTTATCCTCCAACAGGACAATGCCCCTATACATAAGGCCAAAATTGTTATGGAATATTTACGAGAAAATGCAATAAATATTTTGTAATGGCCTCCACAAAGCCCTGATCTTTGACCAATTGAAAACATGTGGTCTATCTTAAAATTACGTATTGCCGAAAGTAAACCACGCAATATACCGGAATTGACTTTAATAGAGAAATTGTGGCAATTATTTACGAATGAAGAGTGTAGGAAATATACGCTTTCCTTACCCGACCGACTAGCGAAATCGTCATTCCGAAATGGACATTATTGGATACTAATTGGTTTATAAAACCTGTGTTCACTTACTTTTGTAACGTACGATCACAACAAGCCCTTTGTTTTTATTATTTACATAAATAATTTCTTAATTAATGTAAGTTCTATTAATGTAGTTAGTTAAGTATCGTTGCGTAGCAAAAATAAATATTTAATTTATGGTACAAAATGAGACAATTTTCTCCGTTCAAAGGTTTTTTATTTGAACGTCAAGTGTTTACTTACTTTTGTTACATACTGTACATGTGGCAAGGTTGATAGAATTCGTAAAATCACCATCGTGTCCGAGATTTCACCTCTTACTGTTTTCATTTTGCGAACTGTCTGCACAACTCTAGAAAAGTTCGATGCAACGCCTACCGTTGTATCCCACTTGAAATCAAAGAATTGAATATAAAGGTTCATTTCCTACCGTCGTAACTATTAGTTTCTTTACGGTTTTGTTCCCTTTTATCCATTCTTTAAGCTTTTTGTCTACCGTTGCTGTAGGTCTTGCACGTTCACCTTTACATATGTCAAGTAAATCGTCGTCGTCGAGCAAAACTTCCAGCACGAACTTCCACTGCTGCCAGTTATCAGCACTGCGTAATTTTTCTATCTTCGAGCCGGTCTCCATATTTGACAACTTATGCACTTACGCCCGTTCTAAACCTTTCTTCTCGGCTTGGCCTGGGCCCATAACCTGATAAGGATTTGAATGTAAACTTATTGTTAGACTTGGAGAAAAGGTTTGTATTTGAAAGAATGTACAAGTACGTGAAAACACGACCGGTTTCAGCTCTCTTCGTTCATACACGATACAAGTGAACATCGCAGTTCGCGCAAGTGAGTGGATCTACCGCTCGAGCTCGCCAAAGTCGCGGGCGACAAAATTTGTTCGAAACTATTGGATTAACTGGATCGAGTATGCACTCTAAGTCTAAGAACAAAAATGAATAATAATACTTTATTTCGCCGCCTGTCTCTCGGCTTTACGGCCACTCCATCTTTACATTTCTGTACATCCTCCCATCTCTTACAATCTAACTTACATACTAATATATATTATTTCTATTATTACTACTATTGCTATTCTTTGGCTTACTGATTCCTCTCTACTTCCACCTCCATCCTCCTCTCTCACCTCCTCTTCCCCAACTGCTTCCCCCATTCTCTCCCTTTTCCTTCGTCTCCCAGTAACTCCCTTATACTTCCCGGCCACCTACTCATCTTCACGCTTTCCCACGCTAAGTGTTCCAACGTCTCCTTCTCCATCCCACACAGCTCGCATCTTCTACTGTCCTCCACTTCCCAATATCTATTTGCCCTCTCTTCGTTCCCGCATCTTAGTCTGCCCATCTCTTTCATGCCTTTGTCTCTTTCTTTATCCTTCATCAAGTATCTTGACCAACCCAAGACCTTTACCCCCTCGTACCTTGGAGCAAATCTGGAGCTTTTTCACCTCTTTCTTGCTCCTGCACTTCTCTATCCCTTGCCACCAGTTCCTTCCATGCCTCTTCCCTTTTCACTGCCTCTCTTCCGATGTAGCCGCATCTTCTGAAATAATCCTCCCTTTCTATTCCCCATCTCGTCCATTTTCCCTTTTCTTCATCCTTTCTTCTTTCCTCCCAGCATTCTCTTACCAGTACGCTGACCAACCCTTTTCTTATTTTCTCGTCATACACTGCCGCCCTTTTTCCCACCCACACCCTCATCTTGTCCCTTTTCATCTCCTCCCTCACAAGGTACCCCGGGGTGTTCCTGCTTACCCCTAGGACCCACCTTGCATATACTTCCTGAAGTCTTCCAATCAGTCCTCTCTCCTTCCACCCCCATATCTCCACTCCGTACGTAGCCACACTCCTTACTATTGCATCAAACAACCTCCATCTCACATTCCCGTTGAATTTTCTTTCACCTATACTCCATATTGTCCCCATTGCTAATCTGGCTTTCTTCGCCCTTTCCCTTACTTGGGTCTCATCCCCGTTTCCTCTTCCCAACCTGTAACCCAAGTAGCAAAATTCTTTCACCTCCTCTAGCCGCTTCCTTCCCCATCTCCACGCTCTTTCCTTCGGACTCCTTCCTCCGTTGCTAAACACCATCACCTTAGTTTTTTCGGCATTCACCACTAGCCTTTTCTTTTTGCAGTATCTTTCCATTCTTCCCAGCATTGCTTTTAGCTCCCTTTCTCTCTCGGCTAGCAGCACAATATCATCCGCATACGCAATCGTCCATATTCTCCTCTTTCCCACTAGGACTCCTCCGTCCTGGCCCTCCCTCATCACCTTCTCCAAGTCCGCTACATATAAATTGAAGAGGGTCGGACTTAACGGACATCCCTGCCTTACCCCTCTTCTCAATTCCATTCTCTCCGATAATTCCCCCCCTACTTTCACTCTGCAACTTGTCTTTAAGTACATTTTCTTTATTCTCCTTACTAAGCCCTCTCCAATCCCTTCTCTCCCTCATCGAGCGCCATAGCACCTCCCTATCTAGACCATCGAAGGCCGCCTTTAGGTCAATAAAGGCAGCAAATAGTTTTCCTCTTTTTTCTTTTAATCTTCTCTCTACTATGTGTTTCATTACGTACATATAAGCAGTCCGTTGTACATCTCCCCTTTCTAAAGCCCATTTGCGTCTTCTCAAAAAATTTCTCCTTCTCCGCATGCTTCACCAGTTTTTCATTTATTACCGCCGCGTATATATTGTACGCCGTACACATCAGCGTTATTCCTCTGTATTTCTTCACTTCCCCCTTCTCTCCCTTCTTGAAAACTGGAGTCACCACCCCTTCCTTCCAGTCCATTGGTATGCCCCTCCCCTTCCATACATCTCTTAAAACCTCCCCTAATCTCTTCCCAACCTTCTCTTCTCCATATAACCACGCTTCGTTTCTGATACCGTCCTTTCCAGCCGGTTTCCTTACTCTCAGACGTTTGATTTGCTTAAGTATCTCCTCCAAACTTAGGTCCTCCTCCCCTTCTTTCTCTTCCATCCACTCTCTCATCATCTCTCCTTCCTCACTTCCCTCCTCTTCGTCCATTTCCTCACCCCCAACAGTGTTCTGAAATGTGCCTCCCATTCTTTCAACACTATCCTTTCGCATACCCCCAATCTTCTTTTTCTAAATTTGCTTACATACTTCCATGCCTGCGCCTCATTCTTTATCCCTTTCAACTCTGTCTCCTCCTTTTCTTTCTGCTCCTTCTCCTTTTCCTTACAGAGCCTTTTGTACTTCGCCCTTCTGCTCTTATAACTCTCTAACTCTTCTGCTCCTTTCATCACCCTTTTCCAACTATTCCTCAGCTCCTTCTTCCACACTCTACACTCTTTATCCCACCAGGATCTTTCTCCTACCTTTTTTCCCCCTCTCCTTTTCACTCTCTTACTCACCACCGCCCCACTTATTCCTCCTATTACAGTAATTCTTCGATTAGCGCGCGCAGATCGGGACGGGCCGCGCGCGCTGAGAGCGCAGGGGACTAGTTTGACTGTTTAGAAATTCGACACCGACATCGACGACCGTTGAAAGGGACAGAGAGTGAAAGTAGGGTCAGATAGCTACGTATCTGTGAGACAACACTAATGCAACTATAAAACTTCTTTATTGTTAATTATTTCGTTCTGCAAATTTTATGAAAATATAGCTGAGGTTGTTGTGATTAAAATAACACCAAACGCGATATAATTTGGATCATATTTGCGTTGATAAATTATAGAAACGGATCCCACTGATTGTGAGCCGAGCATGAAACGATTCCGTACGATCTCCCCGGCCGGGGAGAAACGCTTTGCGCGCGGTCTAGTAAGTCGACGAATGCTACCGTACGCGCGTTCTCGGCCCAGCGTTCCTTGCTTTTTGTTATCTCTGAGCCGAAAATGCTACCGTACGTGCGTTCTCGGCCCAGCGTTCCTTGCTTTTTGTTATCTCTGAGCCGAAAATGCTACCGTACGCGCGTTCTCGGCCCAGCGTTCCTTGCTTTTGACCATCTGGTTCTTTCCTTATCTGATACTTTAAAAACATAAAGCCATACTACAATAATCATGAGTATCTTACAATACAGTGGGCATACAATACAATACAGTTTAGCACTCTGTGAAAACGTTGATAATAAACCTCCGCGGTCAACCTGGGTTGTTTATGACCGAAGGGGAAGTTCAGTCTTGGAGTGACATTTACCGAGAAAATGATAAAGAAGAAGAAGAAGGACGCAAGAATTGGGCCCAAGAACGTGTAATAAAAACGATTAAGAAACTCCAAGCAGGGACCGAAAATTATCCGTCGTGCGTGCATTTACAGCCCAGAGCCCTGGAAGCCACTATTTCGCAGTTGTATGTACACATATAAGTCAATATGATCCAAATTATATCGTGTTTAGTCTCATTTTAATCACAGCAGTTTCACGAATATTTTAATATAATTTTCATTGCGCAATACGTAAGAATAAAAAAAATTCACGGTTGCATTAGTGTGGTCTCACAGATACGAAGCATTTAATCTTTCAATGATTACCCCAAGTATCAATAGCCGGGACGTGTCGGCTAGAACCCGGGGGGAATCCCCCCAGTGGTGGGGATGAAAAGCGCTTTCTCTCGCTAGAGGCCTGGACACGCACTCTTCAAGATATTACTGTAGTTCTTTCCAACCGCTCTCCACTCCTACCTCCTTCCATTTCAGCCCTTGCTCCAGTACTGTACCTTTCTCTCTCCCACCTTCTGCTCCTTCACCCTTCTTTCCATAGCGTCTTTCATTATCACTATAAGAGGTTGGTGGTCAGAATCTATCCTGTCCCCGACCCTAAATTCCTCCACTCTGTCCCAGGTCTCTTCGTTAACTATTGCGTAATCTATTACGATTCTAACCCTTCCTCTGTAGAATGTGCATTCTCCCCTCTCATCTCCATTCTTGTTCCCATTGAGCAACGACCATCCCCTTTCCTCTGTCAGCCTCAATAAAGCATCCTCTTCTTTATTTTTCTCCTTGTCCTTCGTTTTCCTTGCTACCAACCCCCTCTCCGTACACCCCCAGCATCTTCTACCCTCCTCCCCCACTCTTGCGTTAAAGTCTCCCGCGATTAGCAATATCCCTTCTTCCATCTCCCCGACCATATCGGCCAACTCTCTCAATTTCTCTTCCTTGCCCTCTCTGTTGTACACAACCACCACTACTCCCTCCTCTCCTCTTATCTTTATTTGCCTTTTCACTATACCCTCTCTCTGCTCTATCCTTTCATCTTCTTCCTTGCTTATCTCTCTTCTTACTCCAGTTATAATCCCCCCCTTCGCCCTTCCTCTGTTCCGATCTCTACTCGCTCCTTGGCCTTTCCAGTTCCATTCTGACGGTAACCTCTCCTTCCAATAGTCCCAATTCCTTCCTTCCACCCACGTTTCAACCAGGCCCACTACGTCGAATTGCTGTGAATACTGCCAGAACTCCCTATCCTTGTTTCCTATGCCTGCCACATTCCAGACTATCATTTTACACTCCGTCATTTCTTGCTCTTCTCCTCCCCCAACTACCCCCATGGTTGCCATCTTTTTATTCAAAAATTTCCTTTCTTCAATCCCCTGCTCTCTTTCCAGTCGAACCTCACCCCGCCTACCATCAATTTTCCATACCCCACCCTTACTGTGTTTCCTTCCTCCCTTTCCCTTTTTGCCCTCTCCGAAATTTCTTTCTGCATCATTCTTTCCTGGCTCGTCCAGTCATTTCCTACAAAAATTGTCTTCCCTTTTAACCTGTTCTTCTTCATCATGATTTCTCTCTTCTCCTCCCAGCTCCCTATTTTCGCCACCATCATCCTGCTCCCCGTTCCCCTTCGCCAATCCTAAATGCTTCTTCCTCTTTTACCTTAGCCTCCAGCTGCTCCGCAAGCCACTCTTCTATTCCTCCCCTTAAACTCGCCCCTTCACTTCTTCGAGACCCCTGATTACTATGTTGTTTCTTCGTTCTTTTCTCTCCCTCCTCTCTTCACCTTCCTCCAATTGTCTCACCCTTTCCTCTCTGTCTTCTCTTTCCTTTGCTTGTTCCTCGTTTTCTCTCTCCAGTTTGCCCAATCTTTCCAGCATTTCTGCCCTCTCCTCTTCCCATTTCTTTTCCTTTTCTTCCGTCTTTCTATTCCCCTCCCTGATTTCTTCCTTAATTTCTCTCAGCTCCCTCCAAATCTCCTTCATAATTTCCATCCATTCCCCACCCTGCGCCTCGCTTCTACCATTGCCTTCCTCGTTCTCACAACCCTTCCTGACTGCTTCCACCTGCTCTACTTGTACCGATTCCTCTGCCTTTCCTCTCGTGAAGTATTCTGGGATAGAGCTGTTGCTCCAACTTCGTTGCGACCCCTCCGCCGCTGCTCCGATTTCCTTCTCTCTCCTTCTCAGCCCCACTACTCCGGTTCTTGATACCGCGCCGCTTTCTCTACCCCTCTTACTCTTCTCTGCCGCCATTTCCCTGTTTCGCGCTTACCGTCGCTCTTGCCGTTCTCTTCTTTACCGATTTTCGCACCTCTTTTTTTTATTTTTCTCACTACCTTCTAACCGCTCTAACCTTCAATTAACGTACACTTTCCCTTATCCCTCTAACCACAGCTCCCTTCCGACATTACTCTTTCTATTCCCTTCTTGTCCCTACCTCCTGCTCACTTCTCCTAAACTCCCGTTCAACCCTTTCAATTATTTCTCTACTTCTCTATCACTTTACTTTCCTGACTCTCACGCACGTCCGCTCTCAACTTCCATCAAACCCTGACACCCAAGAACAAAAATGAATCCAATATACATTTAGACATCCTTGATATTGGTTCTAAGAAGCAGCAAATACAGCCGCATATATTAGAAATCGCTGTCCCTCGAGGAAATTGGAAGATAGAACCCCTTTCGAAATTTGGGTTGGTTATAAGCCAATTATAGCTCATTTTAAGACATTTGATTGCAAAGCTTTCGTGCTGCATAAGAAACTTGGGAGAGACAGGTTTGAACCAAAGGCAAGCGAGTGTTTGTTTATAGGTTACTCACGTGAATCTAAAGCCTATAGACTGTGGGATGTTGAAAGAAGAAGAGTGATTACTGCTCGAGATGTGAGATTCTCAGAGAACTGCTTTAAAATACAAAGTATCAGTAATGGAAAAAATGCTTTGAACGACTCGATCACTGAAATCGAAATCACAGAGCCTGAGCGGTTGATAGGTATACAATTAAGAAGAAACGAAGAAGACGCAAGGCCTAGAATGTCAGATACTGCAGAACCGGAACAAGATGAGGATTACGTAGAACCAAATGTATCTAGAGAAAATCAGAGACGCACAAGAGGTAGGCCAAGCCTATTGAGAACTGGACAAAAGGGCCGACCAAGGAAGATTTATCATTACGAAATTAACCAATCTGTAGAAGATGATACCGTCCACCAGGAGGTTGACCCAACGTTAGAAGAAGCTTTAAGTTGAACGCATGAAAAGGAATGGAGAAAAGCCATGAAAAGTGAATTTGAAGCTCTGGAGAAGCAAGGTGTCTGGAACCTAGTGAAAATGGGTTTTGAAAACCAAAACAATGCTGATGGATCTGTCGAGCGCAATAAAGCTAGACTTGTGGCGAGAGGCTTTACGCAAAAATTTGGGGAAAAGAAGACTGAAACTTTTTGCCCCAGTTGGAAGAATGAGTTCAATAAGATTATTGATAGCGTTGTCTGTCGAATATGGATTGCGGTTATATCACTTAGATGTAGTGTTGAGATGTAATTATTTTACTGTATGTTTAAATGTGTATGCTAACCGCGCCTTTACTCGTGATTGGTCGAATGTCGTCCGTTTTCTTTTCTCTTTCGTGAGGGTTGCATCGAGTGCATGAGACGATGTCAACGCCATCCGAGCAGTCCCCGGCAGAGGCTAGCGCGCCCGCGGTCAATCGCGTCGCAGTCCGTATACCGGAGTTTTCACCGACCGACCCCGAACTGTGGTTCGGTATGGTCGAACGTAGTCTTGACGCGATCGGGGTGACAACCGAAATGACAAAGTTCGGGTACGTTCTAGGGGCACTTAAACCCGAATACGCGGCGGAAGTTCGCGATATCATTCTGGCCCCCCCGGTTTGTCGCACCAGCAGAAAACGCGGCGCCTCCTGGAGCACGAGGAGATAGGCGACAGAAAGCCTTCGCAGTTTCTACGCCACCTGCGGTCTTTGGGAGGAGCAGCGCTGTCGGAGGAAATCCTGCGGGCCTTGTGGATGGGCCGCCTACCAGCGAGCATGCAGGTCATTTTAGCCACGCAGCGGGATGTCGAACTCGACCGAGTTGCCGATCTGGCACACACCGTCGCCGACGCAACGGGCCCACGAGCGCAGGTAGCCGAAGCCTCGGCAGGGCAATCTATTCATCCGTCCTCAGTAATGGGTGAGCTTGAAGCACAGCTGTGCACGAAAATGGCGCAACTAGCGGCAACGTCCCAGCAGGAGCTGGTCGCGATCCGGCACGATATTAACACGGGTCCGCGCGGCTCCGGTTACCGACGGGACGCGTCGGGCCGAGAGCGACCGCGGTCGCGGTCCCGGGACCGTCGTCTGGAACAACGTGGTGGGGCGTGTTTCTACCATTTCAGATTCGGGACGAACGCGGTACGGTGTGAACCCCCGTGTAACTGGTCCGCCCAGGGAAACGCGCCGGGCAGTCGTTGATGGCGACCAGCGACCATTGCCCGTCGTCGTCTCGCCGTCTGTTCGTGACCGATCGAACAACCAAGACGCAGTTTCTGATCGACACCGGAGCCGATCTCTGCGTTTTCCCCCGATCAAGGGCTCGCGGGTTCCGCGAGCGAACCTCCTACGCGTTGTACGCGGCGAACGGTGCGGAAATCGCCACGTATGGGACGGTTACGTTGAGCCTCGTCCTCGGGCTCCGTCGCGCGTTCACGTGGCGTTTCGCGGTGGCCGACGTGTCGAAGCCGATAATGGGCGTGGATTTTCTCGCGCATTATGAACTGCTGGTGGATGTTAGCCATCGTAGACTGTTGGACCGAGTGACGTCAATGACGGTGCCAGGACGCTCAGTGCGGGAGTGCGGGCCGTCAGCGCCGACGGTAAAGACAATTTTTGGCGACTCGAAGTTCCACGAGTTGCTGCACCGGTTTCCGAACATTACGCGACCGGTGGGAACACCCGCGGAAGCAAGGCACGAAACGGTGCATTACATTTGCACAACGCCGGGACCGCCGCACAGTGGTCCGGATCGAGAATTTATGGGCACTTTTGAACTATAAAAGATATCGGGCTGCAATTTGTTTTAAAAAATATTAAAAAATAAGCATGTTCCAACGACATATAATATGTTATATTTTGCATTTGTTTAATCATTTTTTTCCTTAACTTTTTAAATTTAAATACCTTAAAAATTGTTCAAAACGGTTTTTCTAATATCTTTTTAACGTTTTATAAGACAAATATAACTACAAGTCGAAGAATTAACACATGTCAACAGTACTAATAGAAATTATGATAAAAGACTACTATTAAATATGGGATATTAAATAAAACAACTTTTATATTTTTACTAATGCAATATATTTAAAACAGCTCAGAAGAAATGTAATTTCTCCATGAAAAACTCTTCGACTGACTGGAATAGCCAATATATCTACGAATGCATATTCTTAATGTACCTTGAAATGGCCTTAATGTACACTGAACTAAATACAGGATAAGTATATGTATATAATATTCACTATGTATAAACTATACAAACAAAAAACTAAAACCGAAATAAAAAAGAAAACTAAAATATAACGTTGGAATATATGTATAAAAAAGTCTATGAAGCTCTCACTGTGCAGGCTTAGATGGAACTGTCTTAACTGAGTGCAGACAAAAATTAGAAAACTTAGTTTAAACCTTATTTAGATAAACTTTAAAATTTACATAAACAAAATGCCCAACTTTAAGGATTCGTACCAGTCACAATTTTTATTAAAATTCATTAATTTTTTGATTTCCCATGTGGTTGGAGATTTAGGAACCAATACGAATTTACTGCATCTTGATATGAAAAAGTTGAATTTTGGCCCAATGCCCATAAATTCTCGATCCGGACCACTGTGCGCCGGTAGCCTGCAAACCTCGGCGCCTCGCACCTGACCGTTTGAAGACCGCGCGACGCGAATTCGAGACCATGATGCGCCTCGGCATCACGCGCCCGTCGGAAAGTGCTTGGTCGTCGCCGCTGCACATGGTGCCGAAAAAGGGACAAGACGCTTGGCGACCGTGTGGCGACTACCGGGCGTTGAATGCGCGAACGGTTCCGGATAAGTATCCTGTGAAGCATATTGAGGATTTCGCTCACGCGCTTCACGGGAAGACAATGTTTTCGACGTTAGACTTGGTGCGCGCATACAATCAAGTTCCGGTGGCCGCGGAGGACATTGCCAAAACCGCGATAACGACTCCGTTCGGGCTATTCGAGAAGTTCTACGCGGGTTGGATTTCGCGTACGCGTACATCGACGACATATTGGTGGCATCTTCGACCGAAGAGGAGCACATGCGCCACTTGGAGGAGATATTCGCGCGGTTGAACAAGTACGGTGTAACAATCAACGCGGCGAAGTGCAATTTCGGACAAGCGCAGGTCAAATTTATGGGATACACCGTGTCAGCCGACGGCACTCGCCCGTTGGCATCCAAGGTGGAAGCAATTGCGAACTACCCGCAGCCGACCACCGCGAAGCAGTTGAGGCAGTTCCTGGGTATGTTAAACTTTTACAGACGTTTCATGCCCAGGGCTGCTCAGGTGCAAGCCCCGCTCAATAACCTTTTGCACGACAAGGCCAAGGGTAACGTTAAGGTGGCATGGACCGACGAAGCCGTTGCAGCATTCGTCGAAGCTAAGGAAAGTCTGAGGCAGACAGCGTTGTTAACGCACCCGCGGGACAGAGTGCCGCTCGGTTTGTTCTGCGATGCGTCCGATTTTGCCGTCGGAGCTGCGCTGCAGCAGCGTATCGGGGTGAACTGGCAGCCGTTGGCATTTTTCTCCAAAAAGCTCAGCCCCACGGAACGGAATTACGGCGCGTACGATCGAGAGATGTTGGCAATCTACATGGCGGTCAAGCATTTCAGGCGCATGGTGGAGGGGCGAACCTTCGCAGTTTACACGGACCACAAGCCGATAACTTTCGCTTTCCAGCAAAAGCCCGAGAAATGTTCTCCCAGGCAATTCAGGTATCTGGATTTCATCGGGCAATTCACCACCGACATTCGCCACATCGCCGGTAAGGATAATGTGGTCGCCGACGCACTTTCGAGGTTGGAGGAGGTCACAGAATCCTTCAGCTATGCCGATTTGGCCGAATCTCAGCAGCACGACGCGGAGCTACAAGCGTACGTGCGGGGGGATGTTCGGAACAATTTGCGGTTCGAACGGATACGGTTGCCCGGTACGGGCATCGAAGTGGTCTGTGACGTGTCATCCGGGGTCATTCGACCGTTTGTCACAGGGCCGTTCAGACGAGGCGCATTCGACTCGGTGCATCGCCTCGCGCACCCAGGGATTAATGCGACGGTAAAGTTGGTGACGGAACGATTCGTTTGGCCGTCGGTTAAAGTTGACTGCCGGAGTTGGGCTCGTGGTTGCGTACCGTGCCAACGAGCTAAGACGAGCAGACACGTTTTCGCGCCGCCGGGAAGTTTCGACGTACCGTCCGGAAGATTCTAACACGTGCATATAGACACTGTTATTCTTCCGGTTTCAGAGGGTTTTAGGTATTGCCTAACATGTGTCGACCGCTTTACGCGTTGGCCGGAGGCTTTTCTATTAGGGACCAAGAGGCCGCGACCGTGGCTCGGACTTTTTACGACGGTTGGGTGTCCCGGTTCGGAACCCCACTGCGTATAACCAACGACCAGGGCAGGCAATTCGAGTCGCATTTGTTTAAAGCATTGTCCCAGTTAACAGGGGCAACACACTGGCGTACGACGGCCTATCACCAGGCAGCAAACGGGATGGTGGAAAGATTCCACCGCCAATTTAAGGCAGCAATCCGCTGTCAGCAGAACGTCCGTTGGACGGAAGTACTTCCCACCGTTTTGCTGGGCATCCGCGCAGCCTGGAGGGAAGATTTGCGATCCACCGCAGCGGATTTGCGATCCACCTCAATTAGCGGGAGTGTCAAAGTATAATCGAATTTCGCGTCCTTTTTATTGTACAAGAGCGCTGTATAACTTGTGGTGCTTGTATGTGCCGGAATGTGGCGCTTACGAGTTCTCCCACTATATCTGTTTCCGGTTTCCTTCTTCTTCTTCTCGGACGGATCCTGTGTTCGCTATCACTGTGGTTTCGCTATTATACAATATTACACTCCTGAATATTATATTCAATATTATACTCAAAAGGTTATGGGCCCAGGTTATACGCCCAGGAGTGTTTCAGTAGTCTAAGTAAAGGTACGTGAAGTATCAAATAGACAAATTGTAGTAGGCAAATTTTTCGCCACGTGTCTAATTATAACCTATGTGCGACCGGATTAAGGGGTTAGGTAACTCTAGCGGTATGGAAAACAATACAATTTTTGAGTGGCAATAAAAACAAAAGTTAACGATCAATTATCCTGAAACTTTGTACTGTATTTAGGTATAACATGTCTTGAAAAAGACTGTTGACAATGTTTAAAAAATATTTATAATTAAGTCTGCACAGTGCCATGTTTCCGAGCTCCTTCTTTTTTTGATAGCCAGCTGGTGTGCAAGATACCAGTAAAATGGCTGTTACCTGCAACAAAAACCGATATATTTTATTAACTATGATAAAATCCCTAAGCATTGACGATGAGACATTTCAATTTTTGTAAAAATGAACAATATGGCAGAAGTTTGAAATTTAAAAATCTATTTTCCACAAAAAATAAGTTTTTATTATTTATATATGTTGCAAAGTTATTAGAAAATTTAAAAAAACGGGTCGTCAGTGCTTAATAAATGTAATAGCAAAGATAACTGTAAATTTTCAAAGCAATTGATTAATTAGAACTGGAGCAATCCTGCACACCGTTTTGAAAAACGTAGTTCCGAGAAATATGCGTTTAAAGTTTAAAGATGTAATTTTTGTGTATTATCGTGAATTTTTTTAACATACCGTTAATCAGCCATTCCTGCTTCATACAGAGGACCTTCGGCTTCATGTTCTGCTTCCTCTCCGGCCGATCTTCGAGATCTGCGAGCGATTCGGCTTTCTTTCGACGCGTCGAGCGTTCGCTTCTTAGCAGTCTTGATTCGGTCCGCGTCAAGTTCCTTACTTAGTGTAAATGCTGCTGGCCATATGGTGATTTTCATTCCATGCAGTATTGACAACACTGCTCCATACCCTTCATTAAAAATATATCGTGGGTCACAGTTCTCACATTTAACCGCCAGTTTGAACCCAAGCCATCTAATACTCGTTTCTGCAAACGTAATGCTTCCTCCACAAATTTTACACTTCACCATGCTACCGAGAGCCGAAAATACCATTATAAAGTTAATAATACGGTATCCTTGTGTCCGGAGATACACAACCGTTAGTCCCTGGGCCCTTGGCCTATTCAACCATGCCCTCCTTGCTATGAATGCTCCAACGCGCCATAGAGCGCATGTATACGCCATTGTTTTGGGCTCCGAATTTCCAGAAAAAAAATTGTTTCGACACTGGGACCTTTTGCATATTGTTTTTAAGGCTTCAAACTATTGTTTAAGCCAAAAAACAAAAAATCGATTTTTCCCAAATTCTAGAGTTACCTAACCCCTTAAGGTTTAGCGTCGTACGAAGTGAACTGCTATTTAAAGCATAGAAATGTCGGAAAGCAAAATCGATGCGACATCGATTATTAAGTTTGATGGAAAAAATTACCATCAGTGGAAATTTCAATTGTGCTGTGCTTTACGCGCAAAAGGCCTTTTTGAAATAACGAAAGGCATAGAAGCAAAACCAATTGTAGATACGACATCGACGGCAGCGGAAGTTGCAATCTATAAAAAGTGGATGAAGGATGATGCGTGTGCAATGTTTTTACTAACGTCCGCCATGGACTACTCTCAAATAACGCTCATCGAGAATTGCCAGTCGTCAAAGGAAATCTTGGAGAAATTGGATGCAATTTATGAACAAAAGACCGAAATTAATAGAATGTTAGCACATGAAAAAGTTTCTCAGTATAAAATGGAATCGAGTGACTCGATTGCGCAACATATTGCCAAAGTAGAAAATCTTGTGCAACAACTGAAGGACACGGGTGAAACGGTAAGCGACATCGCAATAATAACAAAAATTTTAGGAAGCCTGCCTTCGATATTTAGAAGTTTTCGTCAAGCCTGGTTGTCATTGGACGAAACGAAGCAAACGATTAGAAATCTCACATCGCGTTTGATAGACGAGGATACCAGCCCGACCGCGTCTGACGATTTCGAGAAGGCTCTAATTACATCGTCGCACACAAGCAAAGCGTCTCATCGGGAAGAACAAAAACAACGCCCAAGACACAACAAATCAAAGGTAACATGTTATAAGTGTCAAAAGAAAGGACATTTCGCAAACGAATGTCGAGGTGAGAAAAAGTTCATAAATAAGAAACAACTAAGTAATTATGGTATGTCCATCATGGTAATTATTCTGCATTTAATGTATATGCAAATATGTAATAACATATTGTCGAAAGTCGATAACGAAGAATGGATTTTTGATAGTGGGGCAACGTCACTGTAATGTACCAACCCATTTAATCTTAAGCTGTACAACAAATATTATTGCATCTTGCCAAACCTTCCTCATCCTTGCCCATGCCCTGTGAGTCACCCCGTTTAGTCACCCGTCCAATGTTTCCAACTCCTGACCTATGTCCCTAACTATTTTCCATTCCTACTTTCGACCTCTCCTATCACCCCTACCCCTATATTTCAGATCCCTTATAAACCCTTGACCATTTTCCTCCTCAGTCAATCAATCAATCAGTCAGTCAGTCAGTCAGTCAGTCAGTCATTATTATTTCAAAATCCGAGTTACAAGTCCATCATTGTCGTATAAGTATTTTATAACCCTAAAATAAAAGCCAGTCATCGAACAAGGTTGTTCCGACTTATTTTCACGTGTAACCCATCCATTACATCACACATGACACACCGTCGCGATTTTCTTATTAATTTCCAAGTATTGGATAATGATGCGATTGTAGTTCTGGGTAATGGACAAGAACTAATTGTAAAAAGTAAAGGCAATGTAAAAATTGAAAAATTGTTAAATGGCGAATGGTATGATTCTATAATTACCGAGGTATTGTGTTGTGCCCGGCGATACTAACTTCAAGTCAGCAGTACGTAAAATCTAGGTCGGGCCAACGCAATCAATCGGACGCACTAGGAATTCGCTGATCACCGAATCAGCAATACAAATAGGGCAATGACACTTGCGAGTCGTCAACCCTCAAGGAAGATTCAGCGAATTCCTCAAGCGCCACAATATAAAAGCACGGGCAAATCGCCCGACAATCTTCTTCGGATCATAAGTTTAGGCCGTCACCATCGAAGCCGCTGTAATCATTGCAAGGGTACTTTCAAACCGTACCTAAGCGAATAAATCTCTTATTATCACTCGAACTCCGGTGAATTCTCATTCTTCGACCGCTCCCGCACCCACGAGATCCCACAACAATCTTCAAGTGCTAACTGTGGCACAACAATTGTATGTTCCGAATTTAAAGAAGAATTTGTTTTCTGAAGGTATGTTAACTAATAAGGGTATGAAAATTGTTAAGAAAGATACAAGCGCTAATATTTATAAAGATGAAAAGCTTATTGCTAGAGCTAAACGTAGAAAAAACAATTTGTTGATATGAGCGTGATATGAGAACGATTGTAGAGAGTGCTCGTTCAATGCCATATGCAAAGGACCTTCCATTATATTTGTGGGCCGAAGCTGTAAATACGGCCGTATATCTTTTGAATAGAACGCCAACAAGACAGACTCCTAATTCGACACCGTTCAAGATGTGGACCGGAAAAACTGCTGCGTTGGATCACATAAAAAAATTCGGGTGTGATGCTTTCATGCACGTACCCAAGGAACTGCGTAACAAACTTGCTGCAAAAAGCAAGAATCTGATATTTGTAGGCTATGAAGGTAATTCATCTAATTATCGTCTGTTTGATATAGAGACCAAGAAAATAAAGATCTCAAGAAATGTCACATTTAATGAAGAAGTAGTCGAAGATCAAGAGAGAAAGAATATTTCATTTGTGTTTCCTAATATGGATATAAACGATTGTACTGATGAACAATTGGATGACAACACGGAGGTCAAGGAGAATGCAGTTACAAATAGAAGTAACGTCAACTGTCAGAACCAAGATGAAGATGTGAGCACAAGCGATAGATCTGAGACATATAGGTTACGTACTCGAGATTCATTCATTCGAAGTGGGTCTTCAGTGTAAAACAAGGCAATAATAGACAATCGATGATTTCTTTATCAACTACAGAAGCTGAATATATAGCAGCTTCCTGTGCAGCGAAGGAAGCAACATGGATACGCCAACTATTGCATGAAATGGAAGAACCTCTCGAACGACCAATATCAATTTGTATGGACAACCAAAGTGCAATAAGGTTGGTGCATAACGCCGAATATCACAAAAGGACAAAACATGTGGACATTCGCTATCATCATATACGCGAGAAATGTACAAATGGTGATATAAGTGTAATGTATGTACCGAGCAAGCAACAGGTTGCAGATATCTTAACCAGTCAGCTGTGGATGACGACTATATCCGTCATAGAGAAATGGCAGAATTTTGCGTTATGCCGACTATATCCGTCATGCGTAAAAGTTAGTTACCATTTGCTATTTAAATTCAAATTTTCGTCAAAACCAAAACATCTTCGTAAATTTCAATATGTTTAGAATCTTTTGAGATCATGTCGAAATAAATCAGGCAATTACAAGAATAAATAATTCGAGATGAATTTTAGGATCCCCGTATGCACTAGCTAGAACTGCTTATCAGTTTGTACAACGAATTTATACATGTGCGACGATAATGTTTTTTAGATGTGAGTGTAAAACGCGCATTGTTGCTATTCAACTATCGAATGTCCGAGGATTGCCTTATTTATTGAATGTTTGGAAAGTGAATGAATGGGACCAAACACCCAGTCGGCAGGCGGTGGCTGGCGACCACCTCGTCATCTAACCATCGAGTGTCGATGGATTGTTTATGAGAAAGATAAAAGTCCTGCTAAATAATGGGACTCTGTTCCTGGAGGATTAGGCCACGGAGTGGGGAAGGCAATGCCTTTTGGTATTAGGGCTGAGATGAACCTCTTACCACTTGTCACAGAACCTTGAGCAGTGTAGCAAATTTGAATCTTTAGTTATCCCGAGCTTCATCTTGGTGTTTCAACCCTAAAAAGTGTATATCAGTGTGTGTCAAACATTCAGCGGATCGTACCAAGTGCAGTACAGTGCATCGTAAGAAGTTCAAGTTCCTAAATATTATAAAGTTGTCCAGAAAAGTTCCGTAAATTAGTATTTTCTTTATTTCTAGTTCATTTTATCCCCAAAATGAGCAGTGACGATGACATTGTTTCGCCTGGAACGAAGCGAAGACGTTTGCTAATACTTTCTTCGTCTTCTGAGGACAGTAGCGATGAAGACAATTCTAGCAGTGAATCTGATGACACTGACTCCGAGGGCAATGAAAGTGATAATGAAAACCGAGATACAACAGCTGAGTGGAATATTAGAGGAGGCAGCAGAGAACCGTTTGAATTTTCTGCCAACTATGGCCAGCAGGAAATTGTACCAAGAAGTTTCTGATTCAAATGTCTATTTTATATGGAAAAATATTTAGATAATGATCTAATTGGTATTATAGTTGAACAAACAAATTTATATGAAAATGGCATCATATAAATGGCATCCAACAACTAATAATGAAATTAGATGTTTTATTGCGTTGTTGGTTTTGCAAGGAATAGTAAAAAAGCCAACACTCCAGATGTATTTTTCGAAAAGGGAATGCATTAGTACACCGTTCTTTGGGAAAATTATTTCTGTGGACCGATTTTTATTATTATGCAAATTCCTTCATTTTGAAAACAATCAACATCACCATGACATGCCATCAAAAAAGCTTACTAAAATTAAAACTGTTTTGGAATATGTAACAAAAAAATGTAAGGCGTTGTATATTCCTAAAATGGATATCTGCATTGACGAATCGTTGTTAATGTGGAAAGGACGGTTATCATGGAAGCAATATGTACCGTCAAAAAGAAGTCGGTTTGGCATACAATTTTTTGTCTTATGTGAGAGTAATCGGGTTATGTATGGAATTTTTGTATATATATAGGAAAAGAAACCGACTATGATCCACGTTATTCAGAATTCAACATTTCTGCTCGCCTTGTGCTTCAATTATGTAATGATCTTTTTGAGCGCGGATACAGACTTTATTTAGATAATTGGTACACCAGTATTCCACTCGTAGAAAAACTTTTATGCGCGCATAAAACGGACGTAGTTGGCACAATTCGAAAAAACAGGGTTGGCATTTATAAAACGGTAACAGAAACGCATACTAAAAAAGGTGAGTATGTTGTCAGATTTAAAAACAAAATTATGTTGATGAAATGGCAAGATAAGAGGGAAGTCTATCTTCTAAGTAGCGTCCATAACGATAACGTCGTAAAGATAGAGAAAAGGAACGTAATAAAAAAAATACCTGAGGTAGTTATCGATTACAATAGAAAAATGGGTAGAGTGGATACGAGCGATGGCGTAATTATTGAATATTCAACAGCAAGGAAAAGACTGAAGAAATATTATAAAAAAATATTTCTACACCTTTTAGATATTATGTGTTTAAATTCGTTTCTTTTATATAAAAAAAATAATGGAAAATTGACGCGAGTGAACTTTTTGCTGGAGTATATTGAGGACACAATTGCATCGTATCCCACCGAAACACCAAGTTCTCGGTCAACGAGATTTAATATTTCGCACTTCAACGAGCAACATTCCCCGGATTATATACCGGGCAGTTCAGCATCAAAGGATCCTTCACGAAGATGTACAGTTTGTTACAAAAAAAAACATTAGAAAAGAATCACGGTATTGGTGTTTGACGTGCAAAGTACCATTATGTATCGTGCCTTGCTTTGGTGAATACCATTCGACAGCAAGAGATTAAATTTCCTTTTGTGGATATTTTATTTTTCCTAACTTTTTCGCTCGTTATGTATATAGTATATGTAAGAGAATCCGAGGATTCGGAGCAACTAGCCTTCCCATCTGGGAAACGTCACCGAGCAGCCGATATGCGAGCGGGAACGGAGCACACTTGAGGGTGCCATAAAACAGACCCTCGAAGGATTGCAACGCAGGAGCGGGGGGTTTGCCTTCTTGGGCACCAAGAAGGCAGCGTCAAGACATTCTACGGAAAACTACCGATAGTACCGAACGTATTGCAGGAATTGTATATTGTACTATTCCGAAATACAAAGTATATTCTCGTGTGACCGTAGACTTGTCTTATTTCGAAAAACCTGTCTTACAAATCAGAAGTGGGATTCACTACGTGTTCTTATACGTTGATACGGCCACGACGTAATTTGAACATTCGCATTTTACGTGGTTGTGAGTGGTGAAAAACGAAGTGAGTTCGTGTGGGACTTAGTACGCGTTTTTACGAGTCGGTGAGGCTACGACACGACCTTGGACGTTCGTGTGCTACGCGATTGTGTCTGTGAAGTTACCGTATTCAATTATATTGAGAGTGTGCGTGGACAGAGCCAGGCGAAATGGACGGACAATCGCGGCGAAGTCTATCCGTCGGAAGCCAGAGAAGACAACGCGTCTCCTCTCCCGAAGTGTCGCCCGTGAGACCGGTACGTTCGCGAGCAGTGGGGCACGAGGGCGACGAGCCAAGGCTCGAACGCCTTGAACGCATCCTTGAGGAAAATTTACGCTCAAGGGCCCGATCACGATCGCGTTCGTCGGTACGATCGAGGACGCCCGTCGGCGATCGATTGGGCAGGTTGGAACGGATGGTAATGGACCTGAGTAGTCGTTCCTTTTCCCGCGCGCGGTCCCCTACGCGCGCTCGTCCCGGCGATGAGCTACTAATCCCATCCTTCGACCCCGCGAAAGCCGAGCTAGTGGTCGACCAGTGGGTAAGGCATGTGGACGACCTCGCGAAACAATACGAATGGGACGACCTCACGGTGATGAGGTTGATAGCGGGACGGTTGCGCGGCCACGCGAGGGAGTGGTATGATACGCGTCAACGCATCACTTCCACCTGGGCAGAGACGAAAGTGCTACTGGTGGCACAGTTTCGGAAAACGGTGCCGTTCTGCCGCCTCTTCAAGGAAGCCGCGTTGTACGAAGCACGATCTGGCCAGTGTCTGGGAGATTATTGCTTCCAGAAATTGGCGAAGCTACGTAAGCTGGATATAGAGATACCGGACAAGTATCTAATCGACATGGTAGTGGGGGGTATACCGGACGACACAGTGGCCCGTGCTGTACGGTCAGAGAAGCATTCGGACGCGAACGAACTATACGCGTTCATGAATTCGCTAGGGCGCATGCCTTGTTGCAACGAGACAAAGCCGGGCCCTAGCACATTGGAAAAACCGAGGACCAGCTCGTACGGGACGAGACAGCCACGCACCGCCAGGTACCACGAGAAGGACCGAATCGAGAAGTATTGTAAAGCACGAAAGGATGGCTTCAAACAAGAGGTAAATTCACTACAAAATGTTGAACATAAAGCGCCGCACCTTTACGAAATGGGTATCCGTATCAATGGGAAACGGGTTAAGAGCCTCATTGACACAGGTAGTGCATGCACCATAATTCAAATTTCGGCAGGGAAGAGAATTAATATTCCGGTGAAGGTAGTAGCTGCGGCATTGATTAAAGCGTTCGCGGGCCAAATCGTACCGGTGGAGGAAGCAGCCCGCGTGACCATAAAAATTCAAAATGTGAGCGCGGAAGTCGACTCGTATGTTGTTCCCGACGAGTACATGAGATATAACGTTATCATCGGACGGGATTTCTTGTTGCAAGAGCACATCATAATGGTCAAGCGCGGCAACCGGGTGGTATTTAACGAAATCCGTTCTTTAAGACAAGGATAGAGTACCTGGGGAGGGAAATAAGCGAGGAAGGAATCCAACCCGGGCGAAGAAAGGTAGAGGCGGTACGGTACATGAAGGCACCATCTACGGTCAAGGGCGTACGGCAATTCCTGGGCTTGGCGAGTTTTTTCAGGAAATTTATTCAGGACTTCGCGAGGACCGTGGAACCCATCACACGACTGACAAAGAAGGACGTAACATGGCACTGGGGAAGATCTCAAGAGCAAGCTTTCCGCGAAGTCAAACAGATTTTAACAACGCGACCCGTACTTTCGATTTTCCACCCAGAGAGACCCACGGAACTGCACACGGATGCGAGTGCAATAGGCGTAGGAGCCATGCTCATGCAACGAGCAGGAGATGGAAAGTTGACCGTCGTGGCCTATTTTAGCAAACAGACGACGGCGGATCAGCAACGATATCACTCCTACGAATTGGAAACGATGGCGGTAGTACTAGCATTACGGTACTTTCGAGTCTACCTGCTCGGTTTGTCATTCAAGGTGGTGACGGACTGCAACGCGTTGAGAACGACGTTCTCGAAAAAAGATTTATTACCACGGGTCGGACGCTGGTGGTTGGAGGTACAGGAATTCACGTTCGACATTGAGTACCGCGCGGGGACGAGAATGGCCCACGTGGACGCGTTAAGTCGAAATCCATTGCCGCTCCTGGAGATCGCGTACGTGGATTTGACAGAAGGCGACTGGATCACAGCAGCGCAACTACAGGACGAACAGTTGGCGCGCATACGGAAGATCCTCGAGGACCGCGATCGGAGGCCGGAGACGAAACACTACTTCAACGAATACGTGATCAAGGACAACAAAGTATATCGACGACTACCGGATAACAGAAAGGCGTGGGTCGTGCCGAGAACCGCTCGATTCAAAATATGACGACTGTGCCATGACGATGCGGGACACCTAAGTGCAGAGAAGACATTGGAGCGGATCAAACTGAATTACTGGTTCGCGGGAATGCGGATGTTCGTAAATAAGTACGTGGGGGCGTGTGTTAACTGTGCGTCCTATAAACACACCGGAGGCAAGGGACAATGCAAATGGAACGCGATTGAGAAAGTGCCGGTGCCCTTTCACACTATTCATATCGACCACGTCGGACCATTCGAAACGAGTAGCAGGCGAAATAAATACCTACTCGTAATGGTAGACGCCTTTACGAAATTTACCGTTATCGAACCAGTAAAGGACCAGAAGACGCGACATACAGTACGGACATTGCTAACCCTCATGTACCTGTTTGGAGCACCGACACGCATAATTAGCGACCGAGGGACGAGCTTCACATCAAGGGACTTCAGGACGTTCTGCGATACCTACGGCATCAAGCACGTGTTGAACGTTGTAGCAACACCAAGAGCAAACGGGCAATGTGAGCGGTATAACAGGACAATAATCGGCGCAATTGCCACCACCGCGGCAGGTAAAGACCCGAAGGATTGGGATTCAGAGGTGAAGAAGGTGCAAAGTGCACTGAACACGATGCATAATAAAGGCATCGGTACTACACCAATGAAAGCATTGATCGGCACCGACGGGCGCGGCATAGCAGAAGGACCAGTATTAAGCGCCGTACAACGAGAAGCGGACCGGCTGGATTTAGACAGCATACGGCGAGACATGGTGCAGCACATAACCGAGGATCAACGAGCACAAAAGGAGCGCTACGACAGAGCCAGAAGAGGAGCGAAGAAATATGCATCGGGGGAACTGGTGCTAGTACAAGTGACTAGCGAACCCGCGACGGGAGCGAGTCGGAAACTGCTCCCGAAATACAAAGGCCCATTCCGGATTCGTACCGTCTTACCTAACGATCGCTACGACGTGGAAGACATGCGAGAAGGGGTAAAACGTTTTAGAACAGTGGTCGCCGCGGACCGCATCAAAAGATGGATCACCGTTCAAGCGGGCGAACGAGACGACTAATTTTATATTTCAGGAAAGGGAATGGACGGTCAAACCACCGTAAAGACGGCAAAAGACAGGGACCGCAGTATATGAAATTTAAGGTATGTTCTTCTGTACACAGAAAAGGGGCTAGAGCGACAAGGGTAGAGCGCCCTGGCCGATGAAGGAGGAGAGGTAACGGCTCACGAACACGCACGAGGCCGACGCGGGAGACGTAGCCGAAGGGTGGCCGAGAGGGACGACCTTGGACAAACAACGGAGAAGGACGGAAAATGCCGCACCGCCTTCGTACGGGAAGGCGAACCGGTGATGGAGGCATGATCCACATGGCACGCAAGGGTATGGTCAAAGGAACAGAGGTACGGAGGCTACTGCACGGGATCCCGCGCAGGGGGCTCAGGATAGCCCCGCAGGCGTAGAGGGCAGGCAGAACTGGGTTCTGTGTTCCTGGTTTCGTAACCCGGGGTTGACGGGACTACGAATCCGCGCAGGGGGCCGATGGCCCCGCTGGCGAAGAGGACGTGTTTGGTGTCATTTTAATCAGGAGACTGTAACAAACATTTTGGTAAAATTTCATTTAAAACGGACCAAAAATGAACAAGTTTCATTCTGTAGGTGAAAAAACAACGAGGTTCTATAGTGGAAAACAAAAATTACTTTATTATGTGAACGCTCGGACACGACTCTCTAAATACATACAACTCCTCTGTACAACTAACGCCTCTTTTCGTATCGGTCCGGGGCCATGTGCTTTGACGAGCAGTGGAGGGGACCGGGCACCACGGTGCACCGTATGACGCCGTGGGTGGCAAGGGGCCCGACACTACGCAACCACCGCACCGTGTCTATTCCTGTAGGGATTTTCCCTACAATTCTTAAATTTTGATAGCGTTAGTATTGTCTCACACGTACACGGGCATTTAAATTTGCCCACTCCGCGTATGCTGCGCTGGGCTGCCTCGGTTCTCGGAAGTCACACATCAAAGGTGATCCGAACTCGCTCGAGAATCGTGTCTGCATTCGATAGCTGTCCACGTTCGGTCCCGAGCGATGGACACAGTGCGAGACATTACTGTATATCCGTCATCGCCTGATTCTCGCGATGAACACGGGTGCGCACTCGGAGAAGAGGTCGCCACAGCTGACTGGTTAACAAAGGCGATTCCTTGCGAACAGTATAGGACACTGCGTACCGAATTGGGTGTAGTACAAAAATATGGGGACGTGTTCCGTTAGGTTAAGTTCCATAGTATAAGTTACATATGTACATGTAGGAATGTGGTATGAGAGATGCGTGTGGCAGGTGCGTGCGTTCGCGACCCAAGACGTAGTGTGATGGGACCTTCTCACCAAAGATATATAGATGATGCCAAATCGATAGATTTGAGCATCAGCCAGGATAAAGAAAGGATGGGAAAATAAGTGCACAACGAAGTATTCTATACGAGGTCGAAAATTAGACTGTCTGTATTTCTTTCTTGTGTACAGCGAGATGCATCCTTAGTTTAGTCGGTTCGGGGCCATGTGCTATGGCCAGCTATGGTGTCCTCTGGTGGGTAGGAGAGGGGATGGGCGCCGAGGTGTCCCATGTGGCGTCTTGGGTCACAGAAGAAGGTCGAAGGCAAGCGCGGAAGTAGGAACGCATTTTGGTGCGTAGGGCATGAATCAGGGGCAGTCGGTCATTATCACTCGTGCAACACGAATCTGTACGAACTTTGTGCTTCAATAAAATACTTTTTCCTATCCACTCCCACATACATTTTCTTTCTTTATTTAGGTATAAGGATATACATATGTATGTATTTGCGTGTATCGATATATTGATGTCAAAAAGGACACTCAATTAGTGGGAGTGTCAAAGTATAATCGAATTTCGCGTCCTTTTTATTGTACAAGAGCGCTGTATAACTTGTGGTGCTTGTATGTGCCGGAATGTGGCGCTTACGAGTTCTCCCACTATATCTGTTTCCGGTTTCCTTCTTCTTCTTCTCGAACGGATCCTTGCTCCACTGTGTTCGCTATTATACTTGTGGGATATTGTGTCAGGGTAAGGAATAACTCTCCGCCCAATGCTTAGTACAAACTTTTAATTAACTCGTTCAACTCTGCTTACACACTGACTGTCGCACGCATCATTCGCTCCATATATCCTTTCACTCACAGCTTCTCTCTCGTTCTATCCCTTATTCGTTCTCACTCATTTGGACCCACACCGACACACACACCCTTGCCACGTGTCACAGGTCGACAACGGGTCACCATGCACTCACAGCTTCTCGTGCATTCCCAGAAAGCATTCGCTCTTTCCCAGATACAAACATTCGTTCGACGGCTACACAAACACTTATCATTCACACCTCATGCTACATCCGATACTTCCAGTCACACTACGGTTTTGCCTTACACCTAAGGCTGCGGTGAAAGTGGAACCGAATTTCGGTTTGACGACGTCGTACAAAAATCAAAGCCCTTAGAATCAATGGAAGCGGTGATACTGCATGTGATCGTACGATTCGGATCACATGCAGTATCACCGCTTCCATTGATTCTAAGGGCTTTGATTTTTGTACGACGTCGTCAAACCGAAATTCGGTTCCACTTTCACCGCAGCCTAAGGCGGGGACGTGGCACCGGCTTATCGCCGCCACATACCTACTTATTATACAATATTACACTCTTGAATATTATATTCAATATTATACTCAAAAATTGATCGTACCACGAGACAAAAAATTATAAAGCCAAATGCTTTAATCGACTACAGCAAGTACATGAAAGGAATAGATGGGGCCGATCAGTGTTTGTCCTACTATAGTATTTTGCGTAAAACAGTGAAGCAGACAAAGCGCTTAGCTATCTATATGATGAACTGTGCATGTCTCAATACATATTATAGTATGGTGTTATGTATTATAGTATGGTGTTACGTATTATAGTATGGTATGTATAGGGGCAACGCATTATGGCGCTGCCATGAGACAAAGAAATCGCGACGTTCCTGTACGCGAGCGAGTTGGCAACAGTCATTAGTCACCATCCCGACGCTACGCACGTTGTTATGTAGAGAGTTCCGCACCGCGAGGGAGTATACGAAATTCGACTATTTTACAAAATCGAAGGGAAAATAAGGAATACCGTATTTACTAAACGTAACGAAACTTTATTAAAATTTAGACAATCCGCACGTTACGACGAATACCAGTCAAAAAGCCTCGGCTCCTGTTTTGGGAGCCCTTTTCTATCCTGCGTTATCTTGCCCCCACTAACGCCGCGTCGGAGGGTCTGTTGTGGACCCTTTGGAAATTTCCAACTACCGCTCCTTGGTCCTGGTGACTCAAGGAACAACAACGCGTCAGCGGAGTTTTCCCAGTCTGTGTTTATGCATTACTCATTATGTTGTTTTCCTATTACGCATAGTTAGCTCTCTGTAACAACGTGCCACTACAGCTTCAGAAGTGGGATAAAGGATTCTGATAAATAGCTTTTTGTGAATTTTATGTGAACATTCTACGAGATTGGTGTTTGTGCAACATTTAAGTGAACTGGACAAACAGAACTATGCTATTGGACGATATTCCGAGCATCCAAGTAAACCTTAAGAAAGCGCCTACAAACTCGGTTCGCGCATTGTTTAAATTTGTTACGGGAGAAGAAGGTGGCCGTAATAGTCGGAAATTTTCGCGAACCTTCAGTGGATTCGGGTTTTCTAGCGAGTCGCCGGAATACGAAAAGAAGGTTGCGTGGGCAATTGCGTCATTTACTTTGAACGAATTAATAAGTAGGGTAGACCGGGGCGAATCGGATCACTTTTTATTTGATGGTAAAAAAACAATAGTTACAAATTAAAAACGCAATATTTTCTTATAAATTCGTAACAAGTACCCATTTAACATGAACATTCATAATAAAGAATATAAACAAATTATAAAAATTCCTCTTTTATGGACAAAAAACGAAAAAGTGGAAAATATCCGATTCGCCCCAAATCTGGGGGCTATATCCAACTATATATGTACTATATCCAATCGTCCGCAGGTGGATGAATTTCTCGTTACAATAAATGCAATGTCCCTCTCTTTTAACCGTTTGAGTGCGGCGAAGCGCTATCGCGCTTCGCTTGTTATATGCTAAAAATGCGGAGGAGCGCGATCGCGCTTCTCTTGTCCAGCCAAGAATGCGGAGACGCGTGACCACACCGCTGTTTGTTAGTATACTTTTCGTATTAATTGAGAACAGTTGTATTTATATTTATTGCATTAAAAATTGTTTTCTTTTTTTTAACAAGTGTTATACTGATAATTACAAAAAGCACTATGCCAAATTATGATTCATCTGAAAGTGACTATGATATGAGCAGTAATGATGAAGAGTGTAGTAATGACTTTGAAACTGATAGTGGAAGTGATATTATCATTCCTTCTAAGAGATTACGAATTATTAGTGATAGCAGTGATGATGAGGAAGTAACTGCAAGTGCCTCCGATGGCGATAATATCGATGAATTTTTACCGGTAAACACAATATTTTCGAATGAATCGAATAGTTTTTTTGAAGTACCCGGTCCAAAAAATGCCCCTGCTTCTGATGCGAAACCAATTGAATATTTCAATAAATTTTTTTCAAATTCGCTCTTCACTACAATGGTAACGGAAACGAATCGCTATGCTGAGCAGTTTTTGAATTCCGGAAAAAAATTGAAACGACGTTCACGCGCAAAGTCTTGGGTACCAGTAACTGTTACAGAAATGAGAGCATTTGTTGCAGTTTTATTAGAAATGGGCATTACAAGACGACCTTCAATACACTCCTATTGGAGTAAAGATTCGAGAAACATCCCGTGGTTTGGAAAAATGTTTAGTAGAGACAGGTTTCAATTGATTTTGAACTTTTTCCATTTAGTAGACAATAACAATTTAGCACCACCAGGAGATTCAGGTTACGATCCGTGCGGTAAATTCAACTTTTTAGCAGATTACGCCAATAAAATTTTTCGCGAACAATATACACCACACCGCCAGTTGAGTATAGACGAATCATTAGTTGGTACTCACTGTCACTCTATTATAAAGCAGTATCTTCCTAACAAAAAAACACCATAAATGGGGAATCAAGTTCTGGATGATTTGCGATTCTGTTTCAAATTATTGTTTGGGATTTTCTTGTTATCAAGGTGCAAAATCAAGCGATGATAAAAATGAAATAAATAAGAATGGTCTCGGATATGTAGTGGTTGAGAAATTGTTATCACTCGGAAATTACTTGAATAAAGGATACCATTTATTCATAGATAATTTTTTCACAAGCATACACCTTGCAAAAGGATTGTTAGAGAAAAATACATATCTAACTGGCACCATTCGGAGAAATAGAAAATACATTCCAAATGAGGCAAAATTTGCACAGGTTGGTCAGCCAAAATATTTCAAAAATGACAAAATACTTATGTGCTCTTTCCGAGACAAACAAACTAAAAAAAATCCCGTCATATTGATATCCACAAATTGCACAACAGGAAATATAACCGTTACAAAGAAAAAAGGTAATTTTCAATCTGTAAAGGAAAAACCAATTATCATTCACAATTATAATCAGTTTATGAATGGAGTAGATGAATCCGACAAAATGTTATATACATATCTCGATGAAAGACGGACTCTCAAATATTGGAAGAAAGTTGTTTTCAACATTTTTGTTAGAATGGTGCTAAATTCTTACATAATATACTCAGAGAATTGTCTGGGTAAAAAATTAACACGACTGCAATTTACTTCAAGCATAATTCATGCTATAGAGAAGGAGTGGTTAGCAAGCAAAAATGAAACTGCAAGTCCAATAAGTAAAAAGTTTGCTTTAGAAAAATTGCCAGGACGAAACTTGCGACAGTGTGAGGTTTGCAGCAAAAAAAATGGAAACGGAATTAAACGATCCAATTTAATTTGCGCTGTTTGTAAAAAAGGAATTCATGGCGTTTGTGCAGCAAAACACTCATGTAATAAGTGAGAATAAAAAACATTTTTGTTAGTAAAAATTACTTGTTTTATAATAATTAAAACTATTTTTATTATTTTCCAAAAAAAATAATTACGCATTTCATTCCGCACTTTTAGCATATACGTAAAAAAATTCTTCCGCACTCAAACGGTTAAGTATGTGCGAACCATCTTTACCTACATGTATAAGTTATTAACGCATTTAAACTCATACAACTAATTAAATAACCAAAAAAAAGAGTGATCCGATTCACCCCAAATGTGGCGATCCGATTCACCCCATATAATAATAATTTTAAAGTGAATAAAATACGTAAACAAATTATGATATATTAGTGAAAATTATATCAAATATTATTTCTGGACACTATACAAACTAATAATATTAAACTCATTTGGATGTTAAAGCTTACCTTTTATTTTTAAATAAGAAATTGTAAGTAATGTATTTTAGATCTGCGCCAAAATTATTACGTTCGTCCGCGTAACGCAAACCTGAAATACGTGTCAACACTAAACGGTATTGTAAAACAATAAAAACACAATTGAAAGAGGTGCATAGAGAGGGCGTGAGGACTGTATGCACGACCTAAACAATTTTTTCCACAGTAACATAACAAATTTCAACTAAATTCTTATTTCGATCCGATTCGCCCTGTGATCCGATTCGCCTCGGTCTACCCTATTTGTGGCGTGTTAAACATTGATTCTGGTGGCGAAACTGTAGAAATAATGCGTAGAGTTTGTGAACATTTGGTGGACGTGTCTTTATTGAAGGTGGTGAACGAACAATTGATATCGGAAGCGGAAGAGACGAAAGAGGAGATGGACGAGACGAATGAAGTACCACGATTTACGTTGAATTTTCGGGACATCGACGATTCAATTAGACCGTTTAATGGGACAGACGGATATCCTGTGGAAAGCTGGATTCAAGATTTTGAAGATAACGCAGAGTTACTGGGGTCCGATCTGCAAAAATTATTATTTGCCAAGAGATGTCTCTCAGGTCTGGCGAAATTATTGCTGCAGGGTGAACGCGGTGTCGTCACCTGGAAAATATTGAAAACATTATTGCTGGAGGAATTTTCAACCAAGGTAAATAGTGCACAATTGCACGAAATGTTACGGAACCGCAGGATGCAACGGGATGAAGCAGTACAGGAATATTTCCTCGTAATGCCGAGCCGAGTCGGAAAATGCAACTGTATGAAGCGAAGAGTGTAAGTGAACTCAAAGAGAAACTAAGAATTTATGATCGCATACGTAATTTGAGTCGCACGACCGTAAAGAAGGGATCTCCGACGAATTTGGAAATCAAACCGAACGGGAACCAAACGGTTGGAACGCATTTTTCGCGAGGGGATACGAAGCCGCCAATTAGGTGTTATAACTGCAATGAAGCAGGACACATGGCTTCGGAGGAGGAACAGAGGAGGAACAGAGGATCATGTTATGTCTACGGGGCGACAGACCACATGAAGCCATCTTGCCCGCAACGGTTATTTGGTGCGAAGGAGCGAACTGCAGGTCCATCGAGGGGCACGGCGACGGCAACAAGGACGACGGCAAAAACGACGACACCAAAGGCGACAACATACTTCGTGCAACTGGACAATGTTATTCCATCCTATACCTTTAACATTACATTGGATGCGATAGGTAATATAAACGCGATTATAGATACCGGTAGTCCCGTATCGTTCGTGAATGTATCATCGATTAAACCGGAGGTAGTTGTAAGATCAAATGACAATAATTTAAGATTCGTCGGCGTTAATCAAAGTAAAATAAATATTTTAGGGCGTTTAAAACAGCGAATATTAGTAGCCGATGGCGAAATCGAAATTGATTTCTTCGTAGTTCCGAAAGAGACAATAAGTTGTGTTTGTTTATTAGGTCGCGATTTTACTACGAATGACAATTTAGAAATAACGTTGGGAAAAACAGCGCGTGTTAAACGTAAATTTAGGACAGAAGAAGATTCAGTACGGGAAATTTTAAAAATCGATTTACCTGAAGAAAACCCTATAAAGAGTATAACGAATCTTAATATTGACGAAAGTGCAGATTGAGAATCTCGAGATGATATTCAAAATATTATTAAGGAACATTATGTAAAACCGGAAAGACCTGAGTCACCAATCACAAATTTGGAAATGGAATTAATTACACTGTTCGACAAATTTTAACTTTTTTTTGATTTTGTAACCTTCAATAGGCGTTTCTCGTAGTCTTTAACGCGCTGAATACGAATCTGAAATCCGTTTTTCTCCAGAACGTACCATTTTTTAAAAAATCGATTTTTAAAAAAATCGCGATTTTTCAACTTTGGGAGTGTTTTGTACTTTTACGGTAATAGTTATTCAGTTCCGCATGGTGCCAAATGATTCTTTGGAGTTTCACGAATAAAATGATATAAATAGTTGTTTGATTATAAACATTTAAATATGTTTAAATGATGATAAAAGTGAAAAGGACACCGAAAACGCACCCATTTTGGCCGATATTTTTCAATTTATTTAAAAAACTGAGGGTCTATGAGAAAATCTGACTATCCCACGCGATAGAACAGACATTTTTCCTAAGGAAAGCACCAACGGAAGTTGCAAAATCATTTTCGTTTTTAATATAGAAGCGAAATAGTTTAGCAAAACACGCGACGGTGGCAGTGGTACTCAATGACGGCAGTCGCTTCGCTTTATCAACTTCAATATTTTTGCGCTTGTTATAAAATAGTTTATAAATAATTAAATAATATTTTTTAAATGATTGCATAAACTAAGTATAATATTGCAAGAAGGTAACAGAGCCGTGCACGTGTAGCGATTCCAGTACGCTGAGCGGCAAGCGAAGCGACTGCCGTCATTGAGTACCACTGCCACCGCCGCGTGTTTTGCTAAACTATTTCGCTTCTATATTAAAAACGAAAATGATTTTGCAACTTCCGTTGGTGCTTTCCTTAGCAAAAATGTCTGTTCTATCGCGTGGGATAGTCAGATTTTCTCATAGACCCTCAGTTTTTTAAATAAATTGAAAAATATCGGCCAAAATGGGTGCGTTTTCGGTGTCCTTTTCACTTTTATCATCATTTAAACATATTTAAATGTTTATAATCAAACAACTATTTATATCATTTTATTCGTCAAACTCCAAAGAAACATTTGGCACCATGCGGAACTGAATAACTATTACCATAAAAGTACAAAACACTCCCAAAGTTGAAAAATCGCGATTTTTTTAAAAATCGATTTTTAAAAAATGGTACGTTCTGGAGAAAAACGGATTTCAGATTCGTATTCAGCGCGTTAAAGACTACGAGAAACGCCTATTGAAGGTTACAAAATCAGACCTGTGTTGAACAGTGTTATCAAACCAAATCATCAGCCGTTCTATTATAATCCCAGACGATTGTCTTATTGCGAGAAAAACGCGGTTCGCGAGATTATCGATGATCTATTAGAAAGGAAAATTATTCATCCGAGTATATCTCAATATTGTAGTCCGATTGTATTGATTAAGAAAAAATCTGGACAGTATCGTATGGCCGTAGATTATCGAGAATTGAATAAATTAACATTGCGTGATCATTTTCCGATTCCCAGAATTGATGATCAGATTGACCAATTAAGAAACAAAACGTATTTTACGCGATTAGATTTGAAAGATGCCTTTCATCACATTCGCTTAAAAGAAAATTCGGTACAATATACTGCTTTTATCATATTTATGAGGCAATACGAATACCTTCGTATGCCATTCGGGTTATCGAACGGACCTTCATTTTTTATGCGTTTCATTAATACTGCCTTTCGAAAGCTACTATACGAGCACAAAATTTTAATTTATTTAGATGATATATTAATTGCCACTGAAACAATTTCTGAAAATCTAGAAATTTTAACAGAAATCTTTGATATTATGGTAGAAAACTGTTTGGAGTTAAAGTTGGAAAAGTGCGCCTTTTTATCACGTAAAATTAATTATTTAGGTTACTGCATAAGCTTCTTAGGACTAGTGTCGTATTTCCGAAAATTTATAAAGAAATATGCAGTGAGAGCAAAGCCGTTATACGATTTATTAAAGTCTAAAATTGCTTTTCAATGGGATAACGAAGTGTTAAAATGTTTTGAAGGTTTGAAAGAATCTTTGATGTCTGAACCAGTATTAGCCATTTATTCTCCAGTCGCAGAGACCGAATTGCATTGCGATGCAATCACGCATGGATTTGGATCGGTATTATTACAAAAACAAACGGACGGGAAATTTCATCCGATATCTTATTTCAGCAGAAGAACGACACAAGCCGAAGCAAAGTATGTACCATAGCTTCGAATTAGAGGCCTTAGCAATAGTTCACTCGTTGGAACGTTTTCGAATTTATTTACAAGGAATTTGTTTTAAAATCGTCACTGATTGTCAAAGTTTAAAATTAACTTTGGAACGAAAAGAAATAAATCCGCGAATTTTACGATGGTCCCTTATTTTACGGAATTATCAATATAGTTTAGAACATCGATCAGGAGATAAGCTGGTGCATGCCGATGCATTGAGCCGCGAATTTAGTGTACAGTATTCCCTCGATAGTTGCACAAGCCTCGGGTCTGAACGTGTGCAACTACAGTAATGTCTCGCACTGTGTTCAAAATCGTGATTCGATGGCTGTTCATTTTCTATCCCCACTACTTGGGGCCGCCACCCTTGGATTCGGGGAAGTGTCGTTCGGATGACTTTTGATGTTGTGATTTCCGAGAACCGAGGCAGCCCAGCGCAGAGTACGAGGAAGGGGCAAATTTAAATGCCCGTATACGTGTGAGACAATACTAACACAATCAAAATTTAATATTAAAACTTGCTTATTTTTTGTCCGTTTTAAATGAAATTTTACAAACATATTTGTTACAATCTCCCGATTAAAATGACACCAAACACGACATAGTTTGGACAATTTTTACTTATCATGGTATTAATAATTGTGTTGTATTCCGCAGAGCTTTATTTATTATATTGGTTAAGTACAATTAAGCTTTACGGACACTTAGACGGAACTACGGAGCGGCGAAGTACTGCTGGTATTTCCCGTAACAATTTTGCTCGAGTAGAACTACGTGGTGTACGGTCTCTAGTCTAAGGGAGCTCTGGCTGTGTTGGATGGTGGTCGAATATATTTATGATTGTAAAAATGGAGAGTAGGAATTATCTGTGGTTTAGTAAAGGATGGCCCAAACTATGTCGTGTTTGGTGTCATTTTAATCAGGAGATTGTAACAAATATGTTGGTAAAATTTCATTCCAAACGGACCAAAAATGAACAAGTTTTATTCTTAAATTTTGATCGCGTTAGTATTGTCTCACGTACACGGGTATTTAAACTTGCCTCTTATCTGGAACGCTGCCTCGAGTCTCTGTTACCAAAACATTGAAGGTGACCAGACGCTCGAGAATCGTGTCTGTACACGATCTCTGTTCACATTCGGTCCCGAGCGATGAACACAGTGCGAATCATTACTGTATCGTGTTGTTCCTACGTTGTTTGAAATTTGCCGACCGCACCGACGTAGAAAAGGACAGCGAGTAAAAATAAGCGGCCGAGCAGCCACGATCGCAGCTTCTCTTTTTTTCTCACTACCTATCCTTTTCTGCGGTCGAAACTTATTAACGTTAATTAAGCCAGTAAATATAGTCCAAATTATATCGTGTCATTTTAATCAGAAAAATGTCAGCTCTGCTGTGTCAAAATTTCATAAAAAAAGGATGAGAAATAGCAAAGTTGCATCCTTCAATTAGTATTGGCTCACCGATATACTCGAACCCGGATCACGTTACACCGATTGCCGAGCGAACTTCGGACCCCTCGAAGGGAATACCCCCCAGTAGTGGGGATGAACTCTGTGCAACTATCGTGTACCTATTTTGTGCAACTATCGAGGGAATACTGTACTTATAATTACAGAAAATAGTTTTGAACGTAATTTAGCCATTTTACAAAGTCAAGATCCACAAATTAAGAAATTGCATAATTGTAAGATAATCGCTGGAGGGGGTATTCGCAGCCTCCTCTCTATCGCGATTAGGTATTACTAATTACAATGATTCTGTAGGCGTGTTATATGTTAAAAGGTGTTCTGTTTATTAAAACTGTGCTCTCTCGACCGTAGTCTATACAAGAATGCCTTCCATGGGCAAAAGCGTCCGTCGTGAGGACGCCTACGTCACCATGGCCCTTTTTAACCATTTTAGGGTTCACCCCCAACGAAAGCTATGCTAGACAAAGACAGCGTGCATCTTCAAAATGCACATGGCCCGCCTCGGCCGTTCCTGTACCTCGAATATTCTTACATAATGAACTCGAAAATAATGAGAACCGTTTTTTTCGAATTGAATAATGGATTAGTTTATCCGAAAATGAACAATAAATTATTATTTTACGTTCCATCATCTATGGAAGAAAATGTAATCCGTACTAATCATGAAGAAATTGGCCATCAAGGCATAAATAAAACATTAGAATATATATCTAGAATTTATTGGTTTCCGAAGAGCAAGCAAAAAGTAAAAAATTTATTGATGAATTGCATTAAATGTATCACGTACTCTACTATTCCGAATAGAATCGAAGGAAGTTTACAATGTCCAGATAAGGGATCCGTACCCTTTTTTTGTTTGCATATTGATTATTATGGTCCGCTAGAACGCACGAGAAATCGATATCAGTATATTTTTGAAATAATTGATTCATTTACAAAGTTTGTGAAATTTTACGCAGCAGTTAGTACAAGCTCCGAAGAAGCGATACGATATTTGAAAATGTATTTTGGAATTTACAGCAAGCCGCGGAAAATAGTTTCAGATAGAGGTAGCGCATTTACTTCAAATAGATTTAAAGACTTTTTAGCCGAAAATGGAATTCAACATGTATTGATTGCAACGGCAACGCCACATGCTAACGGGCAAATAGAAAGAATTAATAGATCGCTTACACCAATGTTATCGAAATTAACCGAAGAAAAAACAACCACAGAGACAGTGTCGCGTATGCGCAGCCAAAAAAGTGCGGAGTGAAACGTGTTTCATATGTAACTTCTGGGGTGTTCCGCTGCACAGAGGAAAATGCTTTGAACGGTACCATACTGTGGAGAACTATTAACGTGTTATCAGTTCTATTTGTACTTGTCATGAAAAAATATTTTGGAATACATAGGAAACTTTAAAAATCGTCTATTTTCGTGATTAGTAAAAATTGTTTTTTTTGTTAAAATAATCATAGAGTATATAGTATATTTAAGTGTTAAATAAAAAATGTTTCGTTGATAAAAACGAAGTAGTTTTCGATTTACTGCGATTTTACTGAATGACCAAACTCCCGCGCGATTCACGAGAATACGCCTGCTGCAAGCGTAAATTGGCGGCGAAGTATACCCGCATGCCAAGTGTTAATATAATCATCTACAACACATGTGGATAAATATTCGATATCAAAAATTTCTGAAGATCCATTTACATCAACAGAAAGATCATTAAGATCATTAATATTACTCCCTTAGAAGTAACAACACTGTGGCATTATGAACATTATATTAGGTGCTTGCATGTATTTTGATCAGCGACATCTATTACTGACAATGCAACGTATCAATGCAAACAACAGTTTTCCATTTAGTATTGTTGAGTTATTCAGTGTATACAGACGCTAATCATGGAACGCTCAAAATTGCATTTTCGACATTCATTACTTTTGTTGTTTGATTTGAAGAAATCTGCAGTCGAAGCCCATCAAACACTTTTATAAACTTATGGTGATGCTGCTCCGTCATATCCCAATTACCCAATTACCCCATATCCCAAAGAACGACCTGGAGGACCAAAAAAGTTCGAAGACAGTGAATTGCAAGACTTATTGGACGAAAACCCAGCTCAAACTCTGAAAGGACTTTCAGACAGCTTAGCAGTTGATGAATCAACTGTTTCCAGACGTTTACATGCAATGGGAAAGATCCAAAAGGAGGGAAAATGGCTACCACACGAATTGACTGAAAATGCCATTTCAAACCGTTCAACATCGCGGTTTCATTGCTTGCCAGGCAAAAAAAGAAGAGTTTTCCGTGGCGTATTGTGACTGGCGATGAGAAGTGGATCTACTACGGTAATCCCAAGCGCAAAAAGTCATGGGTTAGTCCAGGTGTGCCATCCACATCGACACCGAAGTGGAATATTCATGGCCTTTATGGCCATAAATATTCCGTCTGAATTTATTAAGGTTAGTAATATACCGATATATTTCTAATTTCTTAACGTTCCTGTTAAGAACAGCTGTATGGTTCAGGTAAACAATCCATACGTTGTGAACTATTCGCGAATGAATTATTTGTTTTTTAAATTCTCCCAGAGTTTTATAAGTGATAAATGCATCCTTTTTGTTATTGGTACCTCAAAACAAAAGTATATTAAGGGGTCAAATACTGAATATTGTTTTTGAACAATTTTCAGAAGTTGACAGACGTGGTCAATTGCTGACGTGACTCATTTAAATTTGTTTACGATATATAATGTATCCATTTTACATCTAAGATTGTTAGGAGTACAAAATATAATTGTAAATTTGGTAGCATGATGTGTTTTAGAGGATGACCACATGATCAACTATTGATTGCATTCAGGGTCAAGTATTGACCAGTGTCCACTTTTTTTAAAACAGACATGTGTGTGACATTATAAATACATACCAAAGGAAAATTATAATGCATTTATGTAATTATTTGTTTCAGAAATTATTTCATTACTAATCGAGAGATGCTTCCTATCAAGGGCTCTTTTAGAAATTATTCTGAAGAGACGATGAAGGCAGCCATTGAAGATGTTCGGTTGCACAAAACACCAATAAGGGCAGCAGCACGTAAATTTGGCGTACCAAGGATAACCCTTAAATATAGGGCTTCCAATAGGGGCGCTCGAACTTTAACGATGTATAGCGACCATGTTTGTCAAGCTTCATTTGTTAAATTTGGAGGTTATAATAATTAGTATTGGCCAAATCATCATGGAAAGTTACAGTCTTGAGCAACGCGTGCAAATTATTAAAATTTACTATGAAAATCAGTGCTCAGTTCGAGCTATGTTCCGTGCGCTACGTAATTTTTACGGTGCACACAATCGTCCTGCTGAGTCGACTATTCGTCGTTTGGTAAAAAAATTCGAATCAACTGGTTCCATAACCAATCAAACAAAACCCGTACGTCGTCGGAACGCGAGGTCTGCAGAAAACATTGCTGCCGTGAACGAGAGTGTGCAGGATAACTCAAGACAGTCAATTCCTCGTCGCGCCCATGAACTTGGTCTTTTGCAGACATCAGCCTGGCGAATTTTGCGTCGGGACTTGGGCCTGCACCCGTTCAAAATTCAATTGACCCAGACACTGAAGGCAAACGACCATAGGCAGCGTCGAGCATTCGCTGACTGGGCCCTGGAGCAGTTGGAAGTGGACCCCGAATTCAAACGGAAAATCATCTTCAACGACGAGGCCCATTTTTGGATGAATGGTTATGTCAACAAGCAAAATTGCCGCATTTTGGGAGATAACAATCACACGCGACCCATCAGTTGCAAATGCATCCACAAAACTCACTGTTTGGTGTGGATTTTGATCGGACGGGGTCATTGGCCCATACTTCTTCCAAAATGAAGCTGGCACCGCCATAACTGTCACCGGCAAGAGGGGCCTTGTGGGGCTACCTTAAATCACAGGTCTATGCGAATAAGCCGCAGGCGACTGATGCTTTAAAAGGCAACATCACCAATGCAATAAATGATATCGAGCCCGATTTATGCGGTCGAGTCATCGAAAATTGGACCTCTTGAATACGTGCCGTTCAGCGAAGCCATTTAAACAATATTACATTCCATCCATAATGTAATCGAATACACTTTCAGATAAAACATTTTTTTTTTATATATCATACACAACTTGTTTTATTTAAATTTAACCTCCTCCAATTTTAAATCACGCTGAAGAGAATGAGATCCGGTTGACAAAAATGGTTGCAGCTGGTTTCCCAATTACGATCGAAGAACTTGTAACTAGCGTGGAACGTATTATCAAAGAAGTGAGGCGTCAAAACCCGTTTAAAAATGATCGTCCTGGTAGGACCTGAGTAAAGGGGTTTTTAAGTAGAAATCCTACAATATCAAAAAGAGTTGCACAAAATCTAACAGCTTCGCGAGCAGTAGTCATCAGTGCTAATATACTTAACTGGTTTTCCGAAGTATATAACTACCTAAAGGAGAACAATTTTGAGAAGATCTTAGACGACATATGACGGATTTTCAATTGTGACGAAACAGCATTCTTTTTGAACGCCACGGGGAACAACGTGTTGGCGAAAAAGGGGTGTAAAACTGTTTACCAACCAGTAAATCCAGATGACAAGGAGTGTGTGACGGTATTGTTGACGGGCAGCGCCAGTGGTATAGTTGCTCCTACAGTAGTTTTGTTCAACTAAAAACGTATACCCCAAGAAATTGCTGACAATTTTCCCAAAAATGGGGCCTGGGTAAAAGTGACTCTGGTTGGATGACATGTGAAGGGTTCTTTGCGTTCGTTGCCGATATATTTCACCCATGGTTGGTAGCAACAGAAACAAAGAGTTGGTAGCCTGTCATTCTTTTTATTGATGGACACGCCTTACATTTAAGCTTCCAAACAAGCCAGTTTTGCCATAATTGATGCCCCAGTTTTAAAGAAAAAGATTTTCCGAAGTTGCTCCAAGAAGTGATTGACAAAAATGTAACTGCATCTATTCTATCCAATGGATTTCGGAAATGTGGTTTATATCCGTGGAATCCATTAGCAGTGAACATTTTACCGGGACAAGAACAACAAGTTGAAAGCGGAATTACGGAAACACATTTATCACGGATGGAGTATTGGAAACAAGGTCTCCGATTTCTAAATGAAAATATCGAACCTGAAAAACTTATCTGCTTCCAGTTATCTGGCCATCAGAAGAGTGGACTGGAAATCCGCAAGACACATCTTTATTTATGCTATGGAAGAGAACCCAAATCGATTTGAAAAAATATTCCATTCCAGCTGAAGAACCTGTAAACAACAGCACAAATCCAACAGTGTTGCTTCCCGATAATAATACTCAAGCTGATGACCCTGTCAACGCGGTCACAATTCCACCAATCTCGCTTCTTGATGATACCTTCCCAGCTGAAGGATCCATGAATGATGTTATTTCTGCAGTGCCGATTTTGGAAGATGAAAATACTCTAACTGATCAACCCGCCAACGATGACACGATTCCATCACTGTTGCTCCACAATGTTAACAGTTCTGTTGGGGAAGCTTCAAATAATGTCACACCTCTAGCTATACTGCTTCAAAACGACCTAACTACCCAAGCTGCTATGCCACCTCAAAGTATGACAAATTCATGCGTTACACCTATTGCTGGTCCTTTCTATAAAGTCCCGAGCCCATTTATCACGTTGACTGCCGCGCGTATTTACAAGAAAATTTCCGTCAAGCCACGCGCGCCGCTATACCAGGTATGTAAAAATGTTTTTCGCGCAACGCTTGATTCAAATTGATCATTTGTTGTTTGTAGCGTTCAGTATTAACTGTTTCGCCAGGGTTTAGCAGCTCGTAATAGATCAGACCCTTCTGACCCCACCAAACACAGAGCATGGTCTTCCGTCCATAGCGATTTGGCCTTGCTGTCGATGTCGGTTGTTCGCCTGGAGTTACCCATGATCTTTTACGCTTAGGATTCTCGAAATATATCCACTTTTCATCGCCAGTCACAATTCGATGGAGAAATGACTTTCTTTTGTACCTGGCGAGCAGCATTTCGCAAGTGGTTTTTCGGTTTTCCTGCTGTCTTTCATTCAGCTCATGTGGAACCCATTTCCCCATCTTCTGGATCTTTCCCATGGCTTTCAAACGTATGGAGACGGCTTCTCGTGTCACATTTAATTGATCCGCGAGTTGTTGTTGCGTTTGAGCGTTGGTATTAACACTTTGCTAGCCGCTGTCACGTACGCGTGACTTATTTTCGCCAACGATGATGCTACATATCGATGTCTGACAATCAGAGAACATTGGTTTCAACTGTAATCCCCTCCCAATTTACCAGATTGTCTTTTATTGAAATCTTTTTTCGTGGACGCTTGTTTTGTTAGTTTGAGACTGTCTTTCGCTACCTTCAAATATCGGAAGCTTACGTTAGATCTAATACAAGTTTTAAAATATCCTTCTAAATGCTCTACGATGAGGAAATATTACGAGGCTTTCCAAAATTAAAATAGTAGTGTTGAGAAAGAACTGAGATTTCCTAGGAGGAAAAATATAAATAGAATGTCTTCGTCGGAGTCTAATTCGGAAACCAATAAGTACACTAGTTGTGATAGTGAATTGGATGCAGATATGTTTGATCAGATTTTGCAAGAACTAATTATTGCGGAAGATATTGATGTCGATAGTGCCGAAGAAGTTGCAGTTGAAAGTGGTACATGGAGTGAACTTACAATTAGTGGACGTCAGAAAACATTTTCATTTACTGAAACAGCTGGCATCAACAGACAACTACCTGACACTATCACTCCGTATGATGCGTTTACCTTATTCATTCATTCTGAAATTATAGATTTAGTTGTAGTGGAAACAAATAGATATGCGCAACAAAAATTAAATAAGTCTGAACTAACTGCATCTGCGCGAATGCGTCAATGGGCAGACACTAATTCGGATGTTATAAAGCAATTTTTGGGGTTGCTTTTGTGGATGGGTTTCGTAAGAGCAAATCCTATAGCCAATTATTGGTCAAGAAACCGATTGTACAATTTTGATTTACCGCGTAGCATTATGTCGCGGAACAAATTTGAATTGCTTCTTAGTAATTTTCATTTTGCTGACAACTCCGCTGTTCCTGAAAATGATCGTCTTGCTGTTCAACAAACTGCAACAAAAGTAGCAAGAGATATTCACGCCTGGAGAAAACATTGTCATTGATAAAACGTTGATTCCATGGCGCGGAAGACTCATCTTCAAACAATATATACCAAATAAAGGACATAAATACGGGATAAAATTATTCAAATTATGCTCAAGCGAAGGATATACATGGTCAATGAAAATTTACTCTGGAAAGACAGCTGTCGGTATTGGGGAACCCGGATTGGCACACAATGTACATGTATGTGTACAACTTGCAGATAAACTTTTCAACCAAGGACGAACGTTATACAGGATGGCCCAGGACTCGCGCCAAATTTTAAATATTTGGATAGCCGAGGTGATACTGAACAACTTTTTCCTTGACAAAAATATCTTTGGACGTTTCGTTTTTGAGTTATTAACGAAAAACACTGGCGAATGAGAGCGCCCGAAACGCCGGCGCTCAGTCACCATTGCGCGCTATCGGGATCGGGCGCCTCGGGGGCAACGTTACTACATCGTCTTAAATTAATAATAATGTGTCATTATTCGTTATTCATTTATAACAATTTAATTAACAAGTTATTTAATAACCGTTCCATACTTTTATTCGTTATCCGAATCGAATAAAATGTTTTATTAATAATGAAAAAGGTGTTTGAATAATCAATGTTAGAACAGGGTAGCTAAATAAACGTACCCATTCGTTCACGAATTTATTTGCAACGACGGAAATGGGTTCTTGGGACTCGGTCATTCTACCGATCCTGACCTACCTCAACAATTTTATGCATCGTTCCAGCGATCGATACAGATCTGATTCGCACTTGTTTCTACACGCACATGACACACACATAAACTTTCGTAATGTTCGTCAGTGCGTGTCATGTGCGTGTGGAAACAAGTGCGAATCAATTCTGTATCGATCGCCGGGACATGGCATAAAGGGGATAGGTCAATGACCAAGTGCCAAGACACCGTCGAAGCAGGCAAATTAGTGAACGAAAAGGTAAATTTAATTAACTACCCTTTTCTGACATTAATCATCCAAACACTTTTTTCATAATTAATAAAACACTTTATTCGTTTCGGAAAACGAATAAAAGTATAGAACAGTTATTAAACAACTTGTTAATTAAATTGTTATTGATGAATAACGAAGAATTACACACTATTGTTAATGTAAGACGATTGTAATATTTGGCGTATGTTGCCCCTCGATGCACCCGATCACGGCCGCGCGCAATTGTGACTGAGCTCGCGCTATACGGCCGCTCTCATTGGTCAGTGTTTTTCGTTAATAACTCAAAAACGAAACGTCCAAAGATATTTTCGTCAAGGAAAAAGTCGTTCAGAATCACCTCGGCTATCCAAATATTTAAAATTTGGCGCGACTCCTGGGCCACCCTGTATATTGATAACTTTTATACAAGCTATGAATTAGCTATATCATGTCTAAACCGCAAGACTCATGTAATGGGAACACTTAGAAATAAAAACAAAATTAATTCCAAAAGATATTGTTGAGTATAAACTAAAAAAGGGAGAGATGGTGTCCAAAGAGGATGATAACGGCATTGTCGTACTCAAAAGGAGAGACTCACGGGACGTGAGAATTTTATCAACGAAATATGCTCCCATCATGGTACCAAGTACAAGAAACATTCAAACCATTCGTGCTGCTTCCTCAAGCTAACAGTCATCCGAAAAATTGAAACCACTAAGTAGCTAAGTTCTTGCATATAATAAAGAAAAGTGCGGTATAGATTATTCGGATCAATTAGTATCTTATGCTACTACAATGAGAAAAGGAATCAAATGGTACCGGAAACTTGGAATTCAACTGCTCCTGGGAATTTCAGTTGTAAACGCTTTGATAGTTTACAAAATGGCAACAAAAAGGAATATCAATGTTAGAAGATATAGAGCATTATTAGCCACACAATTATTAGGACTGCCCGAAAATATAATGAAGTCGTCTTCTCACCATAGTCAACATAATATTGCCGTTAGAAAAAATGCTTCTGGAATAAGCATCAGACGCGCTTGCAAATTATGCTATTCTAATAAAAGACGTCATACATACCGATCAAAGGCACGAGAAAACATAAAGAAGACAACAACTTTTTGTCCAAATAGACCTGACCAACCTCAACTTTCTATAGAATGTTTTAAAGCTTTACATTCTAAATAATGTTTTTAATAAACCATGTTTTTATATTGCTTTTATAACAATTTAATAGTTTTATTATACCCTGTGAAATATATTTCCAAGTACCGACTAATTGTAAGATCTTTCGTAAGTAGTCAAATAAGCGTCACCCGAATACGGGTGACGCGGCATGATTGGAACTTTTGCTGTCACCCGAATACGCGTGATGCGGCGGTCAACGTGGTAAAAGACTTTATTCTTTATTCTTTAAACGTAGAAAACCAAAAAACAAACATAAAGAAAATGCCAAGAGAAAGGATGCCTTCTGTTGTCTCAGGGAAGCTTTGCCAAGAATATTTTCTGAACAAACTAAAGAAAACAGAAGAGATGGAACAATTAAAAAGAGAGCGCGCAGCAGAAAGAAGAATGGAGAACGAAGAAAAGGCGAGAGCTAAACAAGACAAGACAAGTCAACTGAAATAGAAAAGAGCAAAGAAAATCTTACAATTTTCTTCTGAGAGTTCAAACTCCAGATGTAAAATGTTCGATACTGTTGTACAAAGTGAAGGAAATAAAGAGATCAACGAATAAAACGAGCTGTTGAACAACAATAAATGACCTGCCTGGCTACCTGTTGAAAAAGTTGTGAACGAACACGTAATATTTTATATGAAGGAAAACATTTCCATGGAAAAATTCTTCGTGTAACTAAAACTAAAGCGACTATTATGGAATTACAATATAATAAAGTATTGTTTGAGTATACTGAACTGTGTATTATACATTATCAAACTTGCTCATAATCTAGTTTTCCAATAATTAATACTAAATTGAAATATATTGAAAGCACATTAGCTTTTATTAAATAAATGTGTTATACACAAAGATTAAGACCTACATAGTTAATAAACAAAACTTCCCTTCATTATTGCACTTACTTTTATATTTTTAAAAATGACTACTAACAATAAGTGCACAATGATGTGTAAACATTCGAAAAACAAACGGGAAACTGAGAGGCCGGTATGGAGAAACTGAGAGTATGGTAGGGTGGGTTGGGTTAGGTAAACATATATGTATATCACAGCCGGACTTTCGCGGTGTTGCCATTTTTACCTTCAGCACGGCTAGTACTAGAGGCGCCACGCTTTTATTCTTTGAACCTCTCTCTCTCTCCTCCACTGTCTGTCCCTTTCTACGTTCGCGCTCGGCTCGAGCTGCCTCTGAAAATAGATTCGGCACCCTGCCCCTCTAAAAGTTTCGTTTGGGTCCCAAAGTTTTCACACTTACGCATGTTTTACTGTAGACTAAAACGTTTACAATTTGCAAATGAATACATAAAATGGACATATGAATCGTAGAAGCGTGTCATTTTTTGCGATGAGAGTAAACTTAATGTCTTTCAATCTGATAGTAGGCAAATTGTATGGCGGAAAAGAAATACCAACCTTGAGAAGTCAAATCTCCAGCCTACAGTGAAATACGGCGGTGGGCAGTACTCAGGACAAGATACTTCCCCGCTAACTGGAAAGTAGCACAAATTATTATGCTAGCCAAACCTAAAAAGATTTACATAATCCAACATCGTATAGTCCCATCTCACTACTTCCGATAATGTCGAAGCTGCTGGAAGAAATAGGCTTATCCAGTATAAAAAAATTATGTTAAATCGGCCGAGGAGGTCGAAGACATCGTGCTGAACCCGCCGGAGGAAAACAGATATACCAAGCTGAAAGAAGAGTTAATTGCACGACTTCCACGTCAAAAAAGCAGAAGATCCAGAAACTCCTCGATCGTGAGGAGATAGGGGATCGCACACCGTCGCAGTTCCTGCGGTATCTATTGTAGCTATTCCGGCAAATTTTAGATATATGATGCCAAATGACAATTGAACTATACACATCCATGTCCTAATAATATAAATACGCAATTAATATATATATTAAACAAAATGACTTTCCGCTAACCTAAAGTAATCTTTTCTTAGTGCCTTAAAATTGTGATATAAATGTTTCTTGACCAGGTATGTGCTATTCCTTTTTTTAATATGTAAGTTGATCCTTCTAAATAACATATTAATTATTACTTAACACTTTTGAGCATCTCGTTAGTAATGATTTGTAATCTAAGTCAAAGAGACTGGTCGGGGGCGATTGTAACATCAGCAGTCGGGGTCGAAAGTAACATCAGCAGTCGGGGTCGAAAGTAACAACAGCAGTCGGGGCCGAAAGTAACGTTTGTTTTCGCTATTTTTACAATGTAATGTTTTCGCTATTTTTACAATGCGATACCTGACAATCCTATTCAGAAACATCTGGCATATTAATCCTCGGTCGTTTTACCAATAAAACAACTCGCTGAATTGTCTCTGAATAGTAATTACCGTATCGTAAACCTTAATTACCGAAAAAACCACATCCAACCCTTGGGCCCACTGATTGGACGACACTACGTGTCCATTATTAGCATATAAGCAAGCACCTTTTTTAATAAGGTCATTATTCGTAAAGAAACACGAAAAGAGCAACACTTCTCTTTCCTTCCGCAATTATACAAGTGTCGAGATATTGAATATTCCGGCTGGTCTTTGACAAGCAACAACTTACAACTATTAGTTGACGACTATTAACGATCGAAAGATCATCCGCTGGTATTTAACACTACTTTGCTATTACTAAGGTAAGTCTTCTTATTAAATTGTATTATAAATTTGATTTTCTTCAACAAATACAAATTATGATTACACTTTTATTAGAATGCCACGTACGAAAGTTAGGACAACCGATAGGGGCACAAAACATATTTCAATATATGAAGCTGCTTATGATGATATCATGGAAAATGGATTATCTGTTCGCAATGCAGCTAAAAAATATGAATTGTGCCACGTGTCTTTGGCAAGATATATGAAGAAAAAACAGAAAGCTTTAGACGAAGGAATAGCTTCTCCAGTGACAATGGGTTATAGACCATGGAATAGAATTTTCAATGAAAGGCAGGAAGAAATAATGGTAAAGTATTTAATAAGAGCTGCGGATATACAGGGTGGCCCGGGACTCACGCAGTATTTTTAAAAAAGGGGTAGCTGATGTGATTCTGAACGATTTTTTCCTTGACCAAAATATTGTTTAAAGCTTCGTTTTCGACTTATTAACGAAATACACTGGCGAATGAGAGCGGCCGTATAGCGCGAGCTCAGTCACAATCGCGCGCGGCCGGGATCGGGTGCATCGAGGGGCGACGTACGCCAAATATTACAATCGTCTTACATTAACAATAGGGTGTAATTCTTCGTTATTCATCAATAACAATTAAATTAACAAGTCGTTTAATAACTGTTCCATACTTTTATTCGTTCTCCGAAACGAATAAAGTGTTTTATTAATTATGAAAAAAGTGTTTGGATGATTAATTTTAGAAAAGGGTAGTTAATTAAACTTACCCTTTCGTTCACGAAGTAATGGCATTGACGTTCATTGTACCGATCCTGACCTATCTTAACAATTTTATGCCACGTCCCGTCGATCGATACAGATCTGATTCGCACTTGTTTCCACACACACATGACACACACATTAACTTTCGTAATGTTCGTCAGTGTGTGTCGTGTGCGTGTGGAAACAAGTGCGAATCAAATCTGTATCGATCGCCGAGACGTGGCACAAAACATATGGTTACATACACATGGTTAACATTCACATGGTTAAGCTAGGTCAGGATCGGTACAATGACCAAGTGCCAAGACACCGCGAAAGCAGGCAAATTCGCGGCCGAATGGATAAGTTTATTTCACTACCCTCTTCTAACATTAATCATTCAAACACTTTTTTCATAATTAATAAAACACTTTATTCGTTTCGGAGAACGAATAAAAGTATGGAACAGTTATTAAACGACTGGTTAATTTAATTGTTATTGATGAATAACGAAGAATTACACCCTATTGTTAATGTAAGACGATTGTAATATTTGGCGTACGTCGCCCCTCGATGCACCCGATCACGGCCGCGCGCGATTGTGACTGAGCTCGCGCTATACGGCCGCTCTCATTCGCCAGTGTATTTCGTTAATAACTCGAAAACGAAGCTTTAAACAATATTTTGGTCAAGGGAAAAATCGTTCAGAATCACATCAGCTACCCCTTTTTTAAAAATACTGCGTGAGTCCCGGGCCACCCTGTATATTATGGGTTTGGTTCAAAAGAAATAAGAAGATTTGCATATGAGCTTGCACAGAAATATAAATTACCTGTGCCATGTCAGTGGGAGAATAAAAAAATGGCCAGTGAAGATTGGTTCACAAACTTTATGAAAAGACACTCACAATTGTCTATACGACGTCCAGAGCCTACCAGTCTATCCCGTGCCACTAGCTTCAATGAAGCAAACGTTGTCGCCTTTTTTGAAAATTTAAAAAAGGTTCTCGATGAATATCATTTTGAAGCGAAAGATATTTACAATCTTGATGAAACGGGCGTCACTACGGTTCAAAAACCAGACAGGATAGTTGCAAAGAAAGGATCCAAGCAAGTTGGAGCATTGACATCCGCTGAACGAGGGCAGCTAGTCACTGTAACTTGTGCCATTAATGCCGTTGGTAATTTCATACCACCCATGTTTATATTTCCACGACTTAGGTATAAAGATCATTTTGTGAGAGATGGTCCAACTGGATGCATCGGAAGTGGAAACGTCAGTGGGTGGATGCAAGAGAAGGATTTTCTAATATTTTTGAAACACTTTCAAAGATACACAGCAGCAACAAAGGAGAAAAAGGTCCTACTACTGCTAGATAACCATCCATCACACATTTCAATTGAAGCACTTGATTATTGTTCCGGAAGTGGTATAGTAGTCTTGTCATTTCCACCTCATTGCTCACACAAATTACAACCATTAGATCGATCAGTATATGGACCACTGAAAAAGGCAATTAATACCTTGGCAGATGCTTGGATGCGAAACAATCCAGGGAAGACTATGAATATTTACAACATTCCATCTATAGTTGCAGTAGCCCTTCCGATGGCTATGACCATGAACAATATTCAAGCAGGCTTTAGATGTACAGGAATATTTCCATTCAATAGTGATATATTTACACCTTTAGATTACGCTCCATCGTATGTGACTGACAGATTACTATCGTCACCTGTTAACGGAAATGAAGTCATCGAACAAATAAATCACGAGTTCACGCCCGAACTGGTAAGACCTTTTCCGAAAGCTCTACCTCGGATAGACTCAAATAGAGGTAGAAAGAAAAGAAAATCAACAATTTATACTGAATCTTGTGAGAGGGAAAAAATCAGGGCAGAACAAGAAGAAAAACGGGGGAAAAAAGTGAACCAAAAAAGTAAAAAAGTATCCGAAAATCCGAAAATAGTAAGAAAAACAAGAGCAAGAGGAATGAAGAACTTAATTGCATGAAAACAATTATTTTACTTCTCTTATTATTTGTACATATTTTATAATTATTCATTGGTACACTTTTGCTTTAATAAATAATTTTATTTAAAAAAATAAATGGTGTGTTACTATCGACCCCATGCCGTGTTACAACCGCCCCATACCCGGGGGCGGTTGTAACACTTTCTCCGTTCTCGGTTTTTTATTAATAACTTGGACATTACTTGTCATAGAGCGAAAATACTATATCTCAATAATGTCAGATAACTATGGAAGACGTTAATACAAAATTTATTGTTGTTAATGTAATAGTTATTGCGTAATTGTAGTTCAAAGTCAAAATGTTACTTTCGACCCCGGTCTCCCCTACATCAGAAACCAGGCCGGTGCGGATGTTCCAGACGACTGGATCCAGACATAATGGACCGACAGACTTCCTGTGGACCTTCAAAGGAGCTTTGTATCTTGTTATTCATTTCTTGTACAACTGGTATTGAATGTTGTTACGCTATGCTCAATTGTAATCGATTGGTGTTTGATATCAAATTATTCTTATCTTTTTAATATTAAATATATTTTTAAAGTATCTATATCAACAAGTTTGTGCACTGACTCTATTGTACATGTAAAGTTCTCTACTGTCTCAGCCATCTTGAGCAGCATTACAATTTTGAAGTCCATTTCATTAAACTTATCTGCTATTTCTATATATATATGGGTTTACGGAGTGACAAATGTCATCTATGCTCTGCATACAATGCAATATCAATGCAGCCCTTCAGAAGCATACAGTATCCGAAAAAAGTATTCATACACCACTAGATGTTCTACTTTGAACGCCGATAACTTTGTTTACGGAACATTAATTTAATAATGAAATACAGTAAAATGTAGGAAATTAACGCAGCTTTAAAATGATATAATGTTTTATTAAGATTTAAGCATTTCATTGCAAATTATATAACAGAATTCTTAACGAATGTAGAAACCGCCTGGAAAAAAGTGTTCATACGGCTGCCATCTATCGATAAATCATATTTAAAACAATAGAATGAGTGGATTCCTGATGTGCATATGCTTTTGTTTCAAAGTTTAGATCACATTTCGTTTTGGTTTGTTCTTTCTGTGGTAGTCAAATATCGTGCATTGTTAAAATGTCTACAAAACGCAAAGAAACAACGTTAGAAGAAAGGACTATTATAATTAGTCTCTATGAAAATGGAAATTCTCTTAGAAAAATTGGAGAACTGGTAGCAAAAAGTCATGCTACCATCCAATACATCGTAAATAAACATAAGAAAGAAGGGACAATAGAAAATAAGCGTCGTTCTGGAAGGCCGGCGAAACTAAATGAAAGAGACGACAGATTTATTGTACGAAAAGTAAAGGAAAATCCGTTTAAAAGTGCTCCAACAATTGCTGCAGAATTAGAAGTAGCTACTGGAAAGCATGTTTGTTCAAAAACAATATCTAATAGACTTAAAGAAGCTGGGTATCTTTCACGGATTGCAAGAAAAAAACCATACATTAATAAGGTAAATAGACAGAAGAGACTTGAATTCGCAAAAAAATACATAAACAAGCCGTTAGATTTTTGGAAAACCGTAATATTTTCGGACGAAAGCAAGTTCAACCTTTGGGGATCAGATGGAAAACGTTTAGTATGGAGACAAAACGGAACGGCTTTGAATCCTAAAAACATAAAACCTACAGTGAAGCACGGTGGCGGGAGTGTTATGGTATGGGGATGCATGTCTGCGTGTGGTTTGGGAAATTTGCACTTTATTGAGGGAATAATGGACAAATATGCATATTTGAATATTTTAAAATTGAATTTAAAACAAAGTGCTGAAAAGTTCGGAATACCTGATTCTTACCATTTCCAACAAGACAATGATCCCAAACATAAATCTTATCTAATTAAAGAGTGGCTATTATATAACACACCGCATGTCCTGGAAACACCTCCGCAATCTCCAGATATGAATGTCATAGAACATATTTGGGAAGAATTAAAACGCCGTATACGAAAATACGTAATTTCTAACAAAAATGATTTAAAAAATGCGTTGCAAGAAGAGTGGGCAAAGATCGATGGAAATATAACAAATAATTTAATTGCGTCGATACCCAGACGATTGCAAGCCGTAATAGACAGTAAAGGATATCCAACAAAATATTAATTAATTTATTAATACGTTAGTTTGTTTATTTGTTGAAGAAGGAATCTATTGTATGAACACTTTTTTCCCGGCGGTTTCTGCACTCATTAAGCATTTTGTTATATAATTTGTAATGAAATGCATAAATCTTAATAAAAAATTATATCATTTAAAAGCTGTGTTAATTTCCTACATTTTACTGTATTTCATTGTTAAATTAATCTTTCGTGAACAAAGTTATCGGCGTTCAAAATACAGCATCTAGTGGTGTATGAACACTTTTTTCGGATACTGTATTTAAATGTAATATTCTAGTTTTCTATAGTGTTTTGTTCTTATAGGTATATTTAACACGTTATACATATATACATTTATATGTGAATAGTGCTAATTAGTGATTATTTAACATTATACATAAATAGTAATTAGTGATTTAAGTGCTGTTTTCATTTACGTTTCTCTACATTTCATTCTACTTATATTTAGTAAGTACGAAAACTCTAAGGATTTGCTGCATCAACTTGTTTCTACATTTAATATTTTCTTTCTTATTCTTAGATATTAATTATTCAAAATGGAAACGTTTCGTACACATAAAGATTTATTCTATACCTTAAGAAATGCATCGGAAAACATCTCGAATTACACATTTTTATGTGACAAACTATGTGAAAGACTTAATCTCTCTACAATGGCTGCGAAAGCATTAAAAACCAGTCTTAAAATTTTTGCTACGAAATTAAAACAAAAATGGGTTCAGTCCTCCTACGCAGAGACTAGGTTTCTGTCTCGTAATAAGGAATGGTTGGATAAGGATTTCTTGTATCCAAGCGTAGTACAAATGGAAATTCCGACAACCAGTTCCAATAGAACACAGAGGGAAAATATTCAAATGCAATCAACATCTACTGTACAAATTCATAAAGGGAAGAAAGTATTTTCAGAATGTAGTAAACGAGAAAAATTACGCAGGGCTCAATCTCTAGTAACTAATTTTACTCTGGAAGAATTACTGAATGCAGTGAAAATGAGTTTTTGCAAACGTAGAATGAATGACAAATCGCGTTTAATACAGTACATATATAACAATGATTATAAAAAGGTTATTGAAGTCCTTCGTCAAAAAGGACACATAGCAAAGCAGAAAATGTTTACACCTGAAAGAGCTTTATGTATTTTTACGATGGCCGACTTATCTAAATTTCAGTACTGCACCATCAGAAATGAATGCATAAGAGGCGAAAATAATCCATGGCCCTCCTACTTTTCAATACAGAAGGAAAAAATTAAATGTTATCCGCCAAAGGAATTGGTTCAAGTAACTGAAACTTCAGCAGCAGTACAACTTCAAAGTTTACTAGACCATACTGCTTCACGAATATTAAATAGTTTAAAGACAGAAGTAAATGATGGAGAATTAATTTTAACGTGCAAATGGGGTTGTGATGGTGCTGCAGGGCAACCACGATATAAACAAGTAACACACACAGACGAGATTATAAACGAAACGGACAGTATTTTTAGTTCCAGCTTCGTTCCTTTAAGATTATATAATAATTCGAATTTGAAAGTTTTGTGGGAGAATCCAACACCTTCATCGCCTTAGTTTTGCCGACCAATAAAATTCGAGTTCATAAAAGAAACCAAAGAAGTCATACAAAAAGAAGTAGATTATATTAGTAACGAAATAGACAATTTAAATCCGCTTATAGTAAATAACGTACAAGTTAAATACGTTATGACTTTTACAATGGTTGATAGCAAAATATGTAATACAGTAAGCGGCACTACATCAGCTATGAGGTGTTATATTTGCAACGCGAAACCGACGGAAATGAACAATTTAGGAGCTATACAGTCCAAGTCTTGTAATATAAACAATTACAGTTTCGGACTCTCGTCGCTACATGCGTGGATTCGTTTCTTTGAATGCCTATTACATATATCTTATAATTTGCCCTTCAAGAAGTGGGCTGCAACTACACCTGAATTAAAAAGTATACAGAAAGAAAGAAAGGAATTAATTCAGAAGCAATTCAGAGAAAGGACAGGGTTATTTGTAGATTATGTTAAACAAGGATGGGGTTCCTCTAACGACGGAAATACCGCAAGACGATTTTTCCAAAAGCCAAAAATGTCAGCAGAGATCACTGGCATTAACATAATACTTATTAAAAGATTCCATACAATATTGCAAACTATTTCCTCCCCTTACAAAATAGATTGCGAAAAATTCGCCAAATATACGGAAGACACAGCACAGTATTATGTCACTCATTATGGCTGGTATTATATGCCAGCCACAGTGCACAAAGTGCTCATGCATGGTGCTGAAATCATAAAACATGCACTGCTTCCGATTGGGCAACTGTCTGAGGAAGCCCAAGAGGCCAGGCACAAAGATTTTAAAAAATTTCGAGATAGAAGTACTAGAAAAATTTCAAGGATATCCAGTAATGAGGACACTTTTTATAAATTACTACTAACGTCGGATCCACACATATCGCAATTAAGGGTTAAATCATATAGAAAAAAAACAAAAATTCTGAGTTCAGATGCACAACAGTTAGTGGTTCAATGAAAGCATTATTGATTACTCATCATTCGAATATTATTTTAAACGTATAATGGTATGTTAATTAATTTATTACTTTATGTTTGAGAGTAATTATTGAAAATAATGATAGCATTACTTTTCTAGATCTATTATTCGATTCTAGATCATTAGATCTATTCTTCATATTATGAATATGTGAAGATATATAAAGAAATTCATAATAAAAACATGTGCGCTATGAAATATATAAAAAAGTACTAAATAAGGTAAGGAATAAACAATTTTAAAAATTATTTTAAACCAAAATTTAAACAATTAATTAAAAAATAAAAAGAAATATATATTACAATAATCATCAGTAGATTAGAATAATTTTTTAACGAATTTTAATGCAAATTTCATTCCGATATCTCTTATGGTTCAAGAGTTATACTAAAATGTCACCAAAGGCTATAGCCGGATAAGGGGGTCAAATGTGCCCCTAAACCAAATTCAACTTGTGAGGTGTCATTCGATAGCTTATCAAGAAAAACCAATTCATACCAAGTTTCAACCCTGCAGCTCGACTGGGAGGGTAGTTACAGGGAAATAAGCAAAATACAGTTTTTCCGCAATATCTTCCATTTTAGCGCATGAAAAATTTTGAAAAAAATCTGAGACATTGCAATTATGGAGGCACATATTGTAGAATTTTTACAGCTTTCCAAATTACAAACCCGAGCTGTAAAAATTGAAAAACGTAAAAAAATGCCGAAAAACGCCGATTTTGTATTGAAGGAATTGGAGACGCACTTTTATATTTTTTTTGTAGGTACATATTAGTGGTACTATTACTCTCAATTTTTTTCAGATTTTTGAATTGACTGCGCCGCAGTTAAAAAAATTAAAAACCGATTTTTTCGCCGTTTTTTGCGTATCAAAGTAACTTATACGGCGAACTTTTGTCTAGTCTTTGCGAAATAAGTGTTTTATGCTATGTTTAATGTTTTTATATTCAGCAGACAACCATAGATATCGAAGATGGTAATAAAACGAAGCGGTTGAGGTCACGTCAGTCGTCTTATATCCTAAAGTATTCACAATATTTTCAACGGCGTCGTTGGTCCCGCGGCAAGGTGTCGGACTCATAAACCGCTGCAAACTTTTTGTAGGTTCGAGTCCCCGAACTCAGGTTGATTTTTTTTTCTGCGAACCAACTTTTTTCTTATTCCCAACAATATGACAACGATTAATATTTGTTTAGAAATGTTTTAAGAACATTTTTTTAGTATTTTAATTTGTAATGTACGGTAATATGATTTTATTATATTATTTTCCAATTTCAAGGGATTGTTCCAATACACACATAAATCTCTTTAAATACTAAAGGCTATGAACCCAGTCACAGATTCCCTGGCCGTTTCGTGATTACCACTGTGTTCCGTTCTTAATTACTTCAATAGCCAACGGAACAAATGTCTAATACCGAAAGGCATTTTTATTAACGCGACAAATTCATAACATGGATCTTTATAGCAGTTTTTTGTACAATAATAATTTTATTGTCTTTAGGCTTAGTGTTTTCTTTATGCGCTCAATAAAATGAGTATCTTAGACCATGCTATTAACATGTACTGCAGCTCCGCGTTCAGAGCCAAGTTCGTTTATGATACACCAACTGTTATTGAGGATATAGGAACAAACCTTTGCAGAAAACGTGTAGAGATTTGACAAAATTATCTATTATTCTAAAACAGCGCTTCAAAATCATATTACCGTACAATATAAATTAAAATACTAAAAAAATGTTCTTAAAACATTTCTAAACAAATATTAATCGTTGTCATATTGTTGGGAATAAGAAAAAAGTTGGTTCGCAGAAAAAAAAATCAACCTGAGTTCGGGGACTCGAACCTACAAAAAGTTTGCAGCGGTTTATGAGTCCGACACCTTGCCGCGGGACCAACGACGCCGTTGAAAATATTGTGAATACTTTAGGATATAAGACGACTGACGTGACCTCAACCGCTTCGTTTTATTACCATCTTCGATATCTATGGTTGTCTGCTGAATATAAAAACATTAAACATAGCATAAAACACTTATTTCGCAAAGACTAGACAAAAGTTCGCCGTATAAGTTACTTTGATACGCAAAAAACGGCGAAAAAATCGGTTTTTAATTTTTTTAACTGCGGCGCAGTCAATTCAAAAATCTGAAAAAAATTGAGAGTAATAGTACCACTAATATGTACCTACAAAAAAAATATAAAAGTGCGTCTCCAATTCCTTCAATACAAAATCGGCGTTTTTCGGCATTTTTTTACGTTTTTCAATTTTTACAGCTCGGGTTTGTAATTTGGAAAGCTGTAAAAATTCTACAATATGTGCCTCCATAATTGCAATGTCTCAGATTTTTTTCAAAATTTTTCATGCGCTAAAGTGGAAGATATTGCGGAAAAACTGTATTTTGCTTATTTCCCTGTAACTACCCTCCCAGTCGAGCTGCAGGGTTGAAACTTGGTATGAATTGGTTTTTCTTGATAAGCTATCGAATGACACCTCACAAGTTGAATTTGGTTTAGGGGCACATTTGACCCCCTTATCCGGCTATAGCCTTTCCCGATCCAGCCCACTGTGCGGCGTGGGTCTCGACAAAGTGGCGGAACTTGCGAACAGAGTCGCCGAGGTACCGCCGGGTCAAACGCGAAGCGCGCCAAGCACCGACGCCATAGCGGCTGTTGTGGCGATGCCAATAGGGAATCATGGAAAACCCTAGATTAGGTTAACCCTTTGCACTCGGATGTCCCCTCTCAGGGGACATCGTAAGTCTAGCATATCACTCGGATGTCCCCTCTGAGGGGAGATCAGAGTTTATTAGTGATTACGGACAATAAACTTATTCCACCGCAACTTTTTGAGAAATGCATGTTTCTCTGAAGCTTTCTAATGAAAGTGAACAAAAAACCAAACCAAAATATGGTATAATTACCAAGATATATGAAAAATATATCAGCCGGTTTTACGTCGGAACAGAACGTGCGAAGCGCGCTCTCCACGCGTCGCGAGCGCTTCTCTACCCACTTGAAAAAAGCGATAAGGATGGTTCGTAGAAAGAGGTTGATATGCAAGTATGCCTCGCACTGCATGGTAAAATTTGAGAATATAAACAAGAAAGCCTACAACTGGAGAAAAAGATTTTTCGAAGCTGAACTCAGTCTGGTTTGAAGCGTCGTTTGGTATAGATAGATCTAACGAGTGAGAAAATCGGAAAAGTGTTACTCTTGGTAAATAAATTGTATTTACAAGTATTTACTCTTGGTAAATAAATTGTTTGGTAAAAGTTTTTTGGTAAATATCATCTTGTGAGTTAGTAATAACAATTAGAAATTTTCAACCCATGTATTTATTCATATTTTTTATTAGAACAATGGCAAAACGTTCAAACACGAATGAGTCTCATGACACTAGTAGTAGTGAAGATGAGCTCCACATAGACGTTTATACAGATTTGTTACAAAGACTAACTGTAGAAGAAAACGATAGCAGTGATGGTGATATCGTCCAAACAACGAGGCGACGAAGAGTTCGCATAGATAGCGATAGCGATGACAATGGCGTAGAAGAAACCATACCGGTAGAAGACAACATATCGTCAAGTGAAGAGTGGGAAGACGTTACTGAGTCAAACGTTCCTCCAGCAACAATAAATTTTGATGTACATCACCAAACAACAGGACCACAAATACCGAGTAATATAAAAGAACCCATAGACTATTTTACTTTATATTTTACAAGTGAATTAGTAGACAATATAATAAAAGAAACAAACTATTATGCCAACGAAAAAATTAGAAACAAACAACTATCACACAAATCAACTTGGCACAAGTGGTACGACGTTACCAAACAAGAATTTTTAGCTTTCATGGCCGTTATACTAAATATGGGATTGATTCAAGTGCCAAATTTGCAAGAATATTGGTCTACTGCATCCAATAGTAGAATTCCTTTCTTTTCCGAAACATTCAGTAGGGACAGATTTCTGCAAATCTTTTGGATGCTTCATTTGAAGAAACCTGCACGAAGCGATGGCACGATTAGAACTCGTATTCAAAAGGCTAGCAGTTATTTGGAATATATAGATTCTAAATTTAGTCAATATTTCATACCAGATAAGGCAATTTCTGTCGATGAATCTGTGGTTAAATTCAAAGGCAGAATATCATTTATCACGTACAATCCGAATAAGCCAACCAAGTGGGGTATACGCATATATGCACTAGCTGATTCAAAAACCGGATACCTATTTTCAATACTTCCGTATTATGGCAGCATAACATCCGAAAACATATCTCGGCCTGATGTTCCAGTAAGCACCAGAATTCCATTACATTTATATACAAAGTTGTTAAACAGAGTTCCTGGTGCAGAAGGATACCATATGTACACCGACAGATACTACACCAGCATTTTTTTAGCAGAAGAATTGCTAAAGATGAAATGTCATCTTACTGGTACAATAAAAGTTAACCGAAAAGGAATACCTATGCAGATACGAAAACCAAAGTTTTTAACAAAAAAAACAGTTGCATACAGAAGAAATAACACTACGCTTCTTGCGTGGAAAGATAAGCGAGTCGTCACAATGCTCAGCAACTACAATAATACAGGAATGCAATCTACCCTCAGAACATAACGCGGTGGAAATGTAATATCAGTCAATAAGCCTGAAATGGTTTTAGATTATACATCAAACATGGGTGGTGTGGATCTTGCGGATCAATACGCTTCGACGTATTGTTTTTTGCGGAAGTCACTGAAATGGTGGAGAAAATTATTTTTTTGGGGACTGGAAATGTGTGTTATCAATTCTTACATAATTTACCGGATTACAGAAGAAAGTAAAAATAAAGCACCAATGACACATTACAAGTTTGTAAAAAGTCTAATAAATCAGTTGAGAGGTGATTTTCGTGAACCAAGAACTCGTCCATCCACATCTTCGTCGGACCATAGACTAAACAATAAATTACATATTCCCAATGTGGGGGAAAGAAAACGAGATTGCATTGTCTGTTCTGATAGGAAAACGCCAGGTGGAAGACGTCAAACAACATATTATTGTGAAACTTGTACAAACCAGCCTGCAATGCATATTGGAAATTGCTTCAAAATATATCACAGTGTAGAAAATTATAAGAAATAAAATTAGATTTTTTTGCAAAAAATATGTTCCTCAATGTCTACACATTCATATAAATCAAAAATCATTACAATACATTACTTGGTTCCAAAGTTATACTATATAATATGACGCGAGTCCTATATCCACGCTTTCGCGAAAAGTGCCGTCGAGTTGCTGCTAGCTAACGCCCGGGATGGCGCCGAGTGCAAAGGGTTAAGTTACTTTATCTTATATACATTTTATGTTTTATTTTTTAAATATGATAAATAGCGGGAAGTTCCGACGCTCACTCTCAATTCTGTTTAAGTGTCGGAAACTCTCAGCTGTCGAGTCTATTTTGTTAAATAAAGCTTTTTAAACCCACGGGTAGTTATTCTTGAAAAGCTCTCCCATATTATTACAAAGTATTCGAACACGTAGTGCGCGATAGTTTATTTATATCATATTAGCGCGCTACAACTGGTGCCGAAACCCGTCCATTCTTGTGTGCAAAAAATTTGAGAAATGGAAACACGGCAAGGAGCATCGCAGACGAAGGCGGCAGCGTTGCCTGAATACGGCCCAACGGACTTCAGAAGCGTCAAATTACCAAATTTCTGGCGAGATGATCCAAGACTTTGGTTCGCGATGCTCGAAACAGAGTTTACGGCCTATGGCGTCAAAACAGACGCCGTAAAAAGCGCCGCTGTTATCCGGCATTTGGACAACAGCGTCGTTAGGATTGTTGAGGACATTATAACGGCTCCTCAAACAGAGGATTCGTATAACGAAATCAAAACTGCGCTGATAGCGCGGCTTGCAAAGTCGGATCGTGAGCAGCTCAACCAGCATTTCTCTGGGGTTGAGATAAATAATAGAAGGCCGTCGGAAATATTAAGAGAGATGACGCTGTTGGCGGGAACGCGAGTAAGTGAGGACGCGCTGCAAATGTTTTGGCTGCAGAGGTTGCCGACCAGAATCCAGGAGATTCTGGCAGTCATGGAGGACTCTGGTTTGGCGAAAGTGGCAGAGCTGGCGGATAAGACGATGGAAAGATCGACGCCATACGAAATGGCCGCAATTGTTCCAGCGGAAGTGACGCCAACGCATGAGCCGCCATTGCAAGCGACGCCAGTGCAAGTGGCGCCATTACAAGCGACGCCGCCACCAGCGGCGGGATCCTTAAGCGCGGAAATTGCTGCGCTTACAAGAAGGATGGAGCAACTTGAATCGGCGGTGCGCGCTGGTTTCAAACATCGCCCACGCAGCAATAGGAGAGGACGCCACTATAGGGGGCACAGCCAGTCTCGCAACAGAAGCCATCAGCGGGCTGAATTTTGTTATTTTCACGATAGGTTTAGAGAGAATTGCTATAAATGCAGGCCTCCATGTAGCTGGTCGGGACCAGATAAAAGATCCGCTATGGCGGAAAACTGAAAGGGTCGTCTTTCGTAGAGACAGTGGAAGACGATTTGCATTTAAGAAAACGTCTCATTATATTTGATACCCAGTGCGCTACAGAATTTTTAATAGATACCGGAGCAGAGATTTCTATTGTGCCTACAGGAAGCGGTAGTGTTAAAAATCAGACCGACAATTTTAAGCTATATGCAGCAAACGGAACAGAGATCGATGCGTTTGGCCATAGAAATCTGACTGTAACTCTTGGGTTACGACGTCAGTTTCGGTGGAAATTTATTGTTGCTGTTGAAATAGCATAATCGCGTCCCTGGCATAGTGTATGTAAACAGGTAAGAGAGGTCCGTGGTTCGACTCACGGGCCAGTTCGTCGTATGTCGTCGGTAATAACACAACAGGTGTACGAAGCTATTTACGAATAATACAGAACCAAGTTTATACCCAAGTTACTGGTTACTTCAATACCAAATTCCAACAGGTTATGAGCCCAGAGGGATAAACTAAAAAGTGTAGATCTCAAAAAGGTAATTAAATTTTTGATACGTCTTCCAAACTCGAAGATTCAATTGGATTACATCCACCACGTGTCGAAGCGAGGTTTGGAACGGTCCGCCATTACCGTGAGCACGTTGAAAATTCTTAATAAACGGATGTCCATAGGACTTGCTTGAATATTTACGATAATTATATATAAGTTCTGTAAATATATTCAATAAGATGACTGATTCCGCGACAGCTGCCCCCGTACAACCAACTCCGTATTTGATGGGCTCCATTCCATCGATAGAACCCAAACTCGATGGGTGTTCGAACTTTTCATCGTGGAAATTCATGATGAAAATGTCATTAATCGGGCTGGATCTGTGGGAATGTGTAGAATGTAATGATCCCACTTCTTTAGATCCAAAGCGGAATCAAAGGGCTCTCGCGTGCATTTGTCTCAACGTGAAGCCACATTGCCACGTGCACCTGCAAAACGTTTCTAATGCAAACGATGCATGGATAAGGCTTAATAAAGCTTATGAAGACACGGGACTACCGCGAGTTCTTAATTTAATGAGAGCACTATTAAAAATAGATTACAACAATTTTTCAAACATGCATCAATACGTTTCAGAGGCCTTAACCTTATCGCAAAAATTGATGGAAATAGGAAATCCCATTGAAGACAAGTTACTTGCTGTAATAATGTTGGCTGGCTTGCCACCAGAATATAAGCCTCTTGTCATGGCTTTGGATGGATCAGGGACAAAAATTACAAGCGAATTAATCAAAAACAAGTTATTACAAGAAGAAGTGAAGAATGAAAATGAGACAGTCCGAGGTGAGGCAGCATACACTATGAAAGGTGAGCAAAGACTCCACACTAATAAACCTCCACGAAAAGAAGTAGTTTGCTTTGGATGTAAAAAGAAAGGCCACGTTGTCGCGCAATGTAGGAAATCCCATCCTGACACAAAATTTCGCAATGCAAACTCTTTGAAGCATAGCAAAAATTATGATTGGGGTTTTCTCTCCGCCCTTTCGACGGAAACTAGCGAGGAAAATTGGTATATAGATTCGGGAGCTACGAATCACATGACCAAAAATAAAAGGTGGATTGAGGGTTTTCAAAGCTGCGAGAACAAAACTATAAGAGTTGCCGACAGCTCCACCCTCTCAGCCACCGGAAACGGGCACGTCCAAATAAATCTACCAGGTCACCGTGAACCTAAAACGATCTCAAACGTTCTTCACGTTCCTGGATTATCATCCAATCTGCTATCAGTAAGTCAGTTAACAAAAAAAGGTTTTTCGTTAGTGTTTAATAAGTCAGAATGTCAGATTTATTTAAAAGACGATTGTAAAATAATTGGCAATGCAATCGCTTCCGCCTCGAACGTAAACGGGTTGTACAAACTACGCACCGTCACACGAAATGCTCTCACTGCCTCCGTTAATTCGCAAAGCCACAACCAATGGCACAAACGACTAGGACACCTGAATGACCGGTCAATGGATTTACTTAAAAAGGGACTAGTTTCAGGTATACATTTCGATCGAGGGATCAGAAGACCCTGTGCGGCATGCGCTAAAGGAAAGCAATCGAGACAAGCTTTTCCTAATAGCGGAGGACAAAGAGCAACCGATTTATTGGAAATCATACATGCGGACGTATGTGGTCCAATACGTGACACTAGTTGGTCTGGGGCCATGTACATTTTTGTCCTAGTAGATGATTTCTCTAGGATGACGTTTGGATATTTCATGAAAAACAAAAATAAAGTTCTCGATGCCTTCAAAGAATTCAGAGCATGGGTAGAACGGGAAAAAGGAAAATCGATCAAGATAATTAGAACAGACAATGGACGAGAATTCGTCAACAGACATATGGACGAATATCTCAAAACTAATGGGATTAGACACCAAACAACAGTACCGTACACACCTGAGCAAAACGGCGTAGCTGAACGAGCAAACCGCTCAATTGTAGAGAAAGCTCGCTGCATGTTGCAAGATAGTAAGTTGAATACCAAATATTGGGAACATGCCGTAAGAACGGCGATATACTTAAAAAATAGGTGCCCTACGAAAGCCGTTAGAGGACAGACCCCACTGGAAGTCTGGACGAACAAGAAACCCGATTTAAAGCACCTAAGAGTGTTTGGATGCAGGGCGGTCATGCATATTCCGAAGCATAATCGAACCAAATTCGACCCAAAAGGTAAAGAGTGCATATTCGTTGGATATCCTACTCAAACAAAGGGCTATAAACTAATCGACCCGGAATATCCAACAAAAGTATTGATATCACGAGACGTCACATTTTTTGAAGACGACACCTTCACTAGCCAACAACAAGATGATGGATTCAAGTTTATGTTTGCACCACAAGCTACCATTAATGAAGACCTACAAGAATCATCACTAAACGATCGCAACACTCAAGAAGAAATCGAGAGCGAAGATATGTAAACATCAACCTCAACCGAAGCTTCGTTCTTTGAAACGAGCGAGCAAGAGGACACTCAAACTAATAACACAGAAGAGAGAAGATACCCTCTTCGTGATAGAACATCAAGGGAGTTTCCAGGAATGATACGACATGAAGCCTTTTTGTGCTTAGATGAAGAACCTTCAACAGTCGAAGAAGCGTTATCTTCTGCTGACAAAACCAAATGGAAATCAGCTATGGACGAAGAGATGAACTCACTCCAGGATAATAAGGTTTGGGAACTCACCACTCTTCCGAAAGGAAAAAGGGCCGTAAAATGTATGTGGGTTTTCAAAAGGAAATATGACCAAATTGGTAAGGTTACTCGTTTCAAGGCCCGACTAGTTGCAAAGGGTTGTTCTCAATCTCCCGGTATAGATTATCACCAAACACATTCTCCAGTAATCAGATATTCTACTCTTAGGTTCTTGATCTCTTTATCGTTGCAATTAAATATGAAGCTGGACCACCTGGATATCAAAACCGCCTTTCTAAATGCGGACTTGATGGAAGAAATTTACATGGAGCAGCCTCCAGGGTACGGGACAGTTGAAGGAAAAGTTTGGCGATTAAAAAAGGCCATCTACGGATTGAAGCAATCCTCCAAGGCATGGTACACCAAAATGGACAATACTTTGACCAGTCTAGGTTTTAAGCGCTGTGTATCAGCTCCGTGCGTTTATCACAAAGGTACTCGTGATGATAGATTAATTTTAGCAATCTATGTAGATGATATTCTATTGTTAAGTAGGAATAAGAAAGAAAAAGAAATCTTAAAGGATAGGTTAAGTAAAGAGTTCCATATTAATGACTTAGGTGTAGTAGACAATATATTAGGCATAAGTGTTACTAGAAGTAATGGCAAAATCAAATTAAATCAAAAGTCTTATATAGATAAATTGTTGAAAAGGTGTAATATGAAAGATTGCACCCCCTCTAACACACCGTTAACAGCTGGGAACAAATTAGACAGGGCTGTAGAAGCCGATTCCAGACCATATCGAGAGGTCGTGGGATGCCTCAACTTCCTAGCAAACTGCACGAGACCGGACATCTCGCACGCAGTAAGTTACCTTAGTAAATTCAACAACTGCCACAATGAACAGCATTGGACAGCGGCGAAAAAGGTGTTGAGATACTTAAAAGGAACAATAAATTGGCATCTAACATTTGAGAAATCCGATTTAAAAATAACGGGATTTGTTGACGCTGACTTTGCAGCTGACGAAATTGACAGAAAGTCATATACGGGGTACGCGTTTTTCTTGGGAAATGCAGCTATTAGTTGGGAAAGTAAAAAAACAATCCAATATTTCAATTTCTACTTGTGAGTCTGAATATGTGGCAATTTCAGAGGCTAGCAAAGAAGCTAAATTTTTGAGAACATTACTGTACGAATTAACCAATGTAGAACAATGCGTAACTCTGTATAACGATAACCAGTCTGCTCATGTTTGGGCAAATGATCATATGCCATACAACAGAACTAAGCACATAGACATTCGTAATCATTTTGTACGGGACGCGATAAAGTCATCGATTGTAAAACTTGAATATGTGTCCACGAACGAAATGATCGCCGATATTTTAACCAAACCTCTCTTGGGGGCGAAACACGTAAAATTCGCGAAAGGTCTAGGATTAAATGCGTATTCATAAGTGCCGCGATTAGGGGGAGTGTTGAAAGTAGCATAATCGCGTCCCTGGCATAGTGTATGTAAACAGGTAAGAGAGGTCCGTGGTTCGACTCACGGGCCAGTTCGTCGTATGTCGTCGGTAATAACACAACAGGTGTACGAAGCTATTTACGAATAATACAGAACCAAGTTTATACCCAAGTTACTGCTTACTTCAATACCAAATTCCAACAGTTGCCAATGTTTCAAAAGCAATAATTGGTGCTGATTTTCTGCATCACTATAATCTGTTGGTTGATTTACGGAAACGTAGGTTGATCGATCAACAGACGCAACTATTTCGTACAGGAAAAATTACAAACGCACCCGTACCATCCATTTCTACAATAGATAGTAAAAACAGGTATAAGGCACTAAAATGAATACAAAGATATAACTAAACCCTCAACCAATAGTATACAGAAGCATGGCGTGCAGCATCACATTCTTACACAAGGACCACCAATAGCAAAGAGAGCTCGTAGGTTACCACCGGAGAAACTACAAGCAGCCAAGCTGGAATTTCAGCTGATGCTCAAGGAAGGAACGGTAGTACCATCAAAAAGTCAATGGGCAAGCCCGCTGCACCTGGTAAAGAAGAAGACATGTGAATGGCGACCTTGCGGTGATTACCGCAGGTTAAATAGTGTAACTCTACTCTAGTGATGCCATTTGGTCTTTGCAATGCTGCGCAGGCATTTCAGAGCCTAATGGTTAATGTGCTGCGGGATTGCGATTTTTGTCGATGCTATATTGATGATATCATTATCGCAACGGTAGATATGAAACAGCACCAGGAACATCTGGGAATTATTTTTAAAAAACTGAGGGCAAATGGCCTCACCATTAATTTGGCAAAATGCCAGTTCGCGCAGAGCGCGGTTACATATTTGGGATGTCATGTCACCAGTGAAGGTATCGCACCGTTGGATGAACGAGTAAGGGTCATCCAGGATTATCCGAAGCCAAATAATATAAACGGGCTACGGAGATTTTTAGGAATTATTAATTTCTATAGAAGAATCCTACCCAAGGCGGGCGAGACACAACTCCCACTAAATAAATTGCTCATAGGAGCGAGAAAAAAAGACAAAAGACCAATTATTTGGTTACCTGATGCGGAGGAAGCCTTCGCGAAGTGTAAGCGTTTCGCGAGCGTTCGTAGATCAGTGGATCTCGCGATATGGCGCACCCGAGACATTGACTACCGACCAAGGCAGTCAATTCAAATCTCGCCTTTTCACAGCGCTCTTGCAACTTACCGGATGCCACAGGGTCCGCACGACCGCTTACCAACCTGCCGGGAACGGCATGGTCGAGCGCTGGCACCGAAGTTTGAAAGCCGCCATAATGTGCCACGCCGACACACAATGGACTCGGGTATTGTCAACCGTAATGTTGGGACTTAGCGTCAATGTATTAGATACCGGGTCCTCACCCGCGGAGTATTTATATGGTACGACATTGCGCATTCCCGGAGAATTTGTTCTACCGGAGGAAGAACAGACGGACCCCCAAATCTTCATTGAGGAGTTCAGTCAACATATGCGCCGCGTAAAACCCGTCCCTGTTAGACAGCGACACAGGAAAAGGGCATTCTTATTCAAAGCAATGGATACTTGCTCCCATGTATTTTTGCGCGCGGGTCCTACCAAAAAAGCCCTTGAGCCACCATACTCAGGTCCGTTCAAGGTGCTAATGCGTCACACCGACCGCGTCATCAAGATTGATGTAAACGGAGCGCCTCGTTCTGTCTCGATAGAGAACGTCAAGCCCGCGTTTCACGTGCGAGACGACGCAGAGGCGTTTTCCAGCGACACTCCCGATGCGTCCCAACATAGTTCCACACTGCGAACGTACGCACGTGCGAAAAAAGTACGTATCAACGTGCCTTAAATATTGTAATATTACCTACGTAGCATAAGTAAAATTAAGTTAGTTCTTAAGAAAACACAGTTTGTAATTATCGCATACTTCCGTTACGATCTGAAATCGTTTGTGACGCGCATGTACTCGCGCGCACCCACTCGGGGGGGAGTGTGTGGGGATCTTGGCGATCGCTACGCCATGTCCCTAGGCCGTGCCTAACGCGAACTAACGACGAAGTTGGCAGCCTTGCCGTGGTCCTGCGGCGGCAAGGAGAAGACGCTAACGACGTCTCTTCTTGGAGGATCTTGGAAGAGAGAGGTTGTGCTAACACGCGTCTGCACGCATTGTATCTCTGTGGGATTCCATGTTCCCCAAAGGAACAGGTAACAACGTTAGCATAAAGTTTCATATATTAATTGTGTTACGGTTCATCGAAGAGTACGTGAGTCATTGACAACGGCTATCGTCCACAAACGACCATCCCACAACGTGTAGGCACCATGGCGCTACAATCGCCAAACAAAGAGTTTTCCCATGTAGGGAACTCATAGCCACTGAAATGGACCGTTGTCTATGGCCTGCATATACCAAAGAATGGAACTATCTAGACCTCTGTACAGCTTGCACGTCTCAGAAATATATGCGTACCACGTGTGCGTAATAATAAAAGTTTTAAGACAAGTCTTGAGTTTTGGTGTGCCAATATCCCCACCAGGCAAGTAGAGCCCAGGTCTCCAATTAAATACATTGGGACGCGTAATTCTACACCTGGTGACCCCGAAGTGATCAATTTTTGTGGGAAACCGCGAACAACACGTTCGTCGGGCACAGACCAACCTCGTCGTGCACAGACCAACCTCGTCGTGCACCTCGCCTTCGAAGACGACAGCGTCACCCACCTGAGGAAGGCATCTTCATCGCTCGAAGACCTCGTCGCCCATTAGCGACGCCTTCATTCTCGGTGTCGCCGCAGCCCTAAGGACTATCGGCGTGGGACCTGTTGCCGTGCACGTGGCCCCATCAAGGACACCGCACCCTACGACGTCGCTGACCGTCTTGAAGACTCTGTAAATATACCTTCCGCTGCCCTCGTATGGTACTTCTTGCGTCGGTACGAAATTCGTTTCGCAAAAACTGTAAATTTCTCGCGCAGCCGTATTTTCGCGCCATTTTGCAGTTGCGTCATATGCACAACGAAGGCTCAAAACGCGCGTGACGACCGCATTGCGTTGCTGGAGGCGGGGCTTGCCGCCGCGCGCGCACAGCTCGACGCTGTTTTTCCCCCCGCTGTCGCCTCTCCGCGCATCAACGAGGCGCACGACGCCCGCTTTGACAGCTATCGTGTACCGAAATTGCCGGTGTTTTTTAAAAGAGACCCCGCGCTATGGTTTGGTCAGGTCGAAGCGTCAGTCAGGAACTCGCGCATTACCAGTCAAGCCACGATGGCCGACACTGTTATCGCCGGTCTGGACGCTGATACCGCCATGGTTATATCCGACCTCATCTTAGCACCGGACCCCATCGCGCCGTACACCAAAATTAAGCAGCGCATCTTTTCGACCTTTTCCACCTCGTCAGCTGCGAAACTGCAGCAGCTCTTGAAAGGCCAAATATCGTCCCACGGGAAACCCACGCACACCCTGGCAATCATGCGTAACTTGAACGACGCACAGTGGTGCAAAATCCCCAAAACGTGGCAAAAATTCGATTTTTATGGAAACGACATTTTAAAAATGTTTTACGGCAATATTAATATACATCGATCGTAGATCATAATATAAGTTGAAACGAGAAACTAACATTAAAAACAACTGCGATATATGTTATTTAAGAAATTTTTTTTTTCATTTTTTGTTGTTTTTGAGTATAATCCTCGATTTTTTGAACTTTTATCATATAGATATTTTTCAACGCGATAAGTACTTTACATTAAATTAAAAAATTGCAACAAAATATAAATTTCAAAGCCAATTATTAATTTTTTTGTTTATAACTAATTCCCTTCGAGTCCCACCAAATTTTTTTTTGTTTAAAACTAGACGTAATTACGAACATTCTAGTGTAAACAGCTTCTGCAACTTTTTGCAACTTTGCTAGAAATAAGGTCACAAAGGTGATGAAAAACGTGATTCTATTCAAATAAGCAGCAAATCCTCAAGAAAAACGCTTAATAATAAATAAATTATTTTATTAATTTTCATCTGGCTCTTTAAAAAACTGAAGGACATCGTTCGGATATTGTTTTGATTTTCTTGGTTTTAAAAATCTTAAGCTCGATATATATGGGTCCGAAGAAATCAGAAGCCCATGGAACACGTCTTCTAGGTTTTGTAAACGAGAAAATTTTCTAGAATTGAATTCCCTTAGTTTCTTCAAATCCTTATTTCTTGCTTCTTGGGCTTCCTCTCCAAGTTGACCTATTGGCAAAATTGCTTGGGAAATAATTTGGGCACTATGGATTAGTATCTTGTGAACTGTGGTGCTCATATTGTACCACTCGTAAAGGTTAACGAATTTTTTGGCTGTATCTAAGCAATATTTTTCGAAAGGTGCAACATCTATATTATAGCCACTAGAAATAGTTATTAAAATGTAGTAGAATCTCTTGATTAGGTCTTCATCTATACCTGTTATGCTTGCCGAAATTTCATAATTTTCAAAAAATCGGCGTGTTTCCATGTTTCCATGGTTTCCATCATTTGAATTTCCATAATTTGCTTTTCGTTTGTCTACCAAAAGACCTAGATGTAAAACAGCTGAACAGCTTTTATGATTAGGTTTCAAATGTTTAATTTTAAGCAGAGTGAAAAAGTGGGAGTGGAAAATCACGGAGAAGCCATTATATATTTTATAACCAATTTTATAATATGGATAGCGTTCAGTCCGGTAAGTGCTTTATTCTGAATAATCGAAAATTTCTTTTCGTGTATCACGAAGTACCAAGTCCCAACGCATAGGTTCATGTAGCAATTCTATATATGTATATATGTAGAAAGGAATTAATTGAAGTTTTAAGAGGCGTTCCTAATGACGGGAACGCGTTGGATAAATTACTTAAACATTTAAAAAATAGAAAGAATATTGAAAGCTTGTCGGATGACTCATCAAAAAAACTCGGTCGCTTAGTTTCAAGATTCAATACAAAATGGCAAGAATCGCACCGATGTAAAAACAGATTTAATAAAAAAAATAAAGCCTGGTTGAATGGTCTTGTTCAATTGACATACAATGTCAATACTATTAGCTTAAATTCACAAGTTAATAAAAAGAAATCGGTAAGCTATTTATGAAAATTCACATAACATTATAAAGAAAAAATTATTAGTATAAACGTATTCAAAAAAATTTGTTTAGTGTACTGTTGGACGGCCATCATTAGACTTCTTATCTTTGAGTGATCGATCAAAAAGAATGCGGACTGAAAGTCTAAGAAATGAACACTACACAGATGAATTGGCATACGCGACTCAAATGAAATTGAGATCCGAAAAGAAGAAAATCGAAGCTGACATCGTTAAAGATGTTATTTTCACATCTCCAAATACAGCGAAGGAATATAAGGATGCGTATTGCAATAGCTTAAACCTTCACAACCCGTATACACCCACACAGGCCTTATCAATATTAGTTGAAGCGAAGTTAAGCAAAGAGCAATACAATGTTATAAGAAATACTGCAAAAAAAACATGGGTGTAATTTATACCCAAGATATGAAGCTTTGATTGAGGCGAAAAAAATGTGTTATCCGGATGATATTTCAATATCCGAGACTACAGCGGAAGTGCCGTTGCAGGAATTATTAGATCATACGACAAACCGTCTATGTTTAGCGCAAAAGGAAGTTTTACAAAGTATTGATCAGCAGGACTTTAATTGTAAATTGGTTTGAAAATGGGGATGTGATGGAGCATCTGGATTGAGTGAATATTGTTGAATTTTGGCGGTAATCCTTAGTTTATTGCGCGGGAGCTTATTCCCGAGCGCCGCCTCATGGCGATTTGCACTTCTTGTAAGTGTTTAATGTAGGTGTATTATATTGCGCGGAGAAATTGACGACGTCATATATTACTATGGTGTTAGGTGAGAGAACACGCGTATAGAATAAAAAGAACCACGCTCTGCTACAAAGGTTAAAAGCTAATTCTTGTATGTATAATATATTCTATAAATAAAGTAAATAGAATCGTTAACATTTTACATAGTGTAAAATAAAACCATAGTTAAGAAAACTCAACAGGTTATGGGCCCAGAAGCATTGCTCGAAACCACGTGCTAAGATAACCTTAAAAAAAAAAAAAAAAAAAAAATGGCTGAGGGAAATTTCGGTACGCACAAGATCGAAAAATTAAACGAAGACAATTATGAAAGCTGGAAAATCCAAATGAAAAGTATATTATGTAAGCAGCCTTTATGTATTGCAAGCAGCCTTGTTGTATGTAATAAACACGTCGCTTGAGGCGCTGCCACAGTTGTTGTTAGTACCTGGGACAAGCCGGATGGACCTAAGTTAGTTAGCCTTTTTAGTTACAGCTCCTTAGTTCAGGATACGATACAGTATTAGTTTTAAGCGATATATCATCGTGTTTTGTTATGTGTACCTCCTTTCTTTACAACATTGAATAAAATACTATTACAGTTTTATCAGAAGTGGGATAAAGAGACCGCGTGTGTACTTTGGAGGTTAGGAAAACCGCGTGTATACTTTGGAGGTTAGGAAAACCGCGTGTTGAAGACGGTTACGTTGAATTTTTTCCGCCCGTTGAGTGAATTTTATGTACTTTGTTGGAACTTTAGACATTTGTTTTGAGGAAAAATGAAACAAAACGATTTTACGGTCGTGCAATTAAGAAGCGCGGCAAGGCAGTTGGGCATTCATTCCTCAGGCAGCAAGGCTGACTTACTTGCAAGGTTGGAAACTGCGTTTCCTAACAATGCATGGATGGACGCGATCCCTGAAACTACTCCCGAGGTACAGAACCAGGGTCCAGGGGAGAGCCAGCCAGGTGCGAGTGACGCACTGAGTGAGATGACCCGGGAGATGGATTTCATGCGACGAGAAGCAGATCTGATGAGGAGGGAGCTAGCCCTCGCTCGCCAGGAAGCTGAAATGCTGAGGAGTTCCCCCCGGTCTACATCGCGCGTTTCTGATAGGCCAAATGTGAGCATCAGGTCGATGAGTGACCTGTTGAGCGACTTCGATGGTTCAGAACACACGTTTCCTACTTGGGAGAAGCAGGTGAGGTTGTTGCGCACTACTTATGATTTGGATGACAACACCACCAAGGTGCTGATTGGGAACAAGTTACGAGGCAAAGCGTTGCGATGGTTCCATTCGAAAGCGGAACACATTCAAATGGACCTTGAAGCACTGTTGGGAGAATTGAAGAAGATGTTTGAACACCAACCTAACAAGTTGTTGTTAAGGAAGAAATTCGAAGATCGAATGTGGAGAACGAGTGAAAACTACAGCGAATATCATCACGAGAAGATTATCTTGGCCAACCGTGTACCAGTAGCGGAGGATGAGTTGATGGACTATTTGATAGATGGAATTTCTGATCCATTGTTGCGAAATCAGGCAAGAATGCAGTGTTTCAGGTCCCTTCCAGAACTGTTGACTGCGTTCGACAAAATTAGCATACGTCCTGACACGAAGAAGAATGTTGCTGTAAATTGGCAACCGAGGGATAAAAGTGTTTCCAATACCGTGGAGAACACTCGTGCAAAAGCAACAAAATGCTTTAATTGTAACCAGGAAGGACATTGGTCGTCGTCTTGCCCTAAGCCAAGACGAGAAAGGGGCTCCTGCTTTACGTGTGGAATGGTAGGGCATACTTTTCAAAATTGTCCTAGGGCTGCAGGTGGAAGTCAGAAGAGGCCGTCCAGCAGCGGAACAACAGCTCTCGTCGACCTGCCCAATGGACTGTTATCGGGGAAGTCGCCCAACACTACTGGGCAGAGTGAGGGACCACCGACCAGGACCCCGTTGACGGAGACAACCCATGGATGCTGTGTGCTGGTGACCGAAGCATTAGAGCGTGACTATTTTATTGAAGCGTTAGTAGATACGGGTAGTGCAATTAATATTGTTACGGAAAGTACCTATTTAGAATATTTTAGTAGTTATACGTTGTTGCAAGGAAAATGCAGAACTAATTATGGAGGGTTAAATAAGTCACCGCTAGTAGTACATGGCTACATTGTTCCAAGGATCCGTATCAATTCAATATCCGACCATATTTTTACGGTGAAGCTTGCTGTGGTACCTGACTCGACTATGACATATGCACTCTTGTTGGGCCGAGAATTTATATTCCAGCCAGGACTGACCCTTACTTTCAATGAGACTGATTCTTTAAGACTGGAATATGATGAACCTGTTGCTAATATCTTAAATATAGAGGTTACCGAGTGCAATAATGAAATAGATTTAGTTACAGATAGTTTAGATTCCACGCTACCCTACGAAACCAAAGATGAATTGCTAACGCTACTAGATGCGTATATACATACCAAAAACGGCACTGGAAAGGTCGACTATGAATTTAGTATTAGTCTGATGGATACAGGCAAGCCGTTCTACTTTAGTCCTAGGCGTTTGTCATGGTATGAGAGAGGTGAAGTTAAAAGAATTATTGACGGGTTATTAAGCAAGGGAATTATTAGACCAAGCAATTCTAACTTCAGTAGCCCGATAGTATTAGTTAAGAAGAAAGATGATAGTTACCGATTGTGTGTCGACTATCGCGCACTAAACAAGATAACAATCAAGGATAGGTTTCCCCTTCCGTTGATTGAGGACCAAATTGCTCGTCTGGCCAATAGTTCCTACTACACTAGTCTTGACCTTAAAGATGGATTTCATCAGGTCTCGGTAGCTGAGAGTTCTGTCAAGTTCACTTCATTTGTAACCCCAGATGGACAGTTTGAATATGTTAGGATGCCATTTGGACTGGCTAACGCACCAGCCGCTTTTCAGAGGTTTATTAATCTGGTCTTCACACCTTTACTCGATGCAGGGAAAATTCTCTTATATTTGGATGATATCTTGATTGCCACCGGCACTGTCAAGGAGAACTTAGGTATTCTCCGTGACGTTTTACGTTTGCTATCAGAACACGACCTGAAACTCAATCTTCGGAAATGTCACTTCTTGAAACAAAATATCGAGTATTTGGGCTACGACATCTCGGAAAACGGGGTAACACCGAATAAGTCTAACGTTGAAGCCATTCAGTCTTTCCAGCAACCTACTACTGCTAGACAAGTACAGCGTTTCCTTGGCTTAACCAGCTATTTCCGTAAGTTCGTACCAGACTTTGCTTTGATTGCTAAACCCCTTTATAACCTTATTAGACCAGATGTACCTTTTAAATTTGGCGCAGCGGAATTGAATTCGTTTGAAACACTTCGCGACCGTTTGGTGAGCACACCGGTGTTAGCTTTCTACAATCCGACGGTGAAAACTGAGTTGCATACTGACGCAAGTTCTTATGGTTACGGTGCCATTCTGTTTCAACAACAGAAAGATTTGCAGATGCACCCTGTCATGTATTTTAGCCGACGAACGACGGGGGTGGAAAGCCGATACCATAGCTATGAGCTCGAGATGATGGCAATTGTCTATGCGTTAGAGAGATTCCGAGTTTATTTGCAGGGAATGAATTTTACTATTGTGACTGACTGTAGTGCTGTCAAATTAGCTCTTAGCAAAAAGGATATTAATCCACGTATTAGTCGTTGGGCGATGATTTTGCAGAACTATTCCTTTGAAATTATACATCGAGCATCGGATCGAATGCGTCATGTCGATGCTCTAAGCAGAAACTTACTATTCATCGAACCGTTGTCGTTCGATCAAATTTTAGTCTATAAGCAACTACAAGACCCTGTGATTAAGACTATTCATAGAGAGCTAGAAATTCGGGAAAACGATAGGTTTGAATTGAGAAACGGCGTTGTATATAGAAAGTATAATGGAAATCTTTTATTTTATGTCCCCGACTCGATGGCTCGCGATGTCATACAAAGATGTCATGATGATGTTGGTCATGTAGGTTTAGAAAAGGCCGTCAGCCTCATTATTAAAAGCTATTGGTTTCCGGGCATGCGTGTACAGGTGAAGGAACACATTGACAATTGTTTTAAATGTTTAACGTACTCTGTCCCTACTGGAAAGCTCGAAGGCCAATTGCATATCTATGATAAAGGTACTCGACCTTTCGATACTATTCATGTGGATCATTATGGTCCACTAGAAAAAACAAGCCGAGGCTTTAAGCACATTTTTATCATCATAGACGCCTTCACTAAATTTGTAATAATGTATCCAGTTAGGTCAACTGCGGTTAGAGAACTGATCACGTCGTTGAAGCAATATTTTCACCATTTTGGCTGTTGTAAACGAATTGTCTCTGACAGGGGCAGCTCGTTCACATCCAATGAACTTTCGGATTTGTTGTCGGAATTAAGAATAGAACATGTTAAGGTAGCTAGCGCGACCCCTAGGGCCAATGGCCAGGTCGAGCGAGTGAACCGATTCTTACGGTCAATATTGTCCAAAATGAGTGCGGATGAGACCTGGGATAGGGCTTTGACAAAGGCTCAGTTTTCCATTAACAACACTCACCATAGAGCCATTGACACCACACCAAGCTCATTACTGTTTGGTTGTGAGCAGTATGGTTTTACTGATAGCGACTTGCGCGATTATTTGCAGACTGTCACTGACACAGAGATAAATCGTGATGAAATTAGAAATAATGCTATTTTGCGAAACCGACGTTTACAAGACTATAATAAATATATGTACGACAAAAGGCGTAAGAAACCACGAATCTATGCAGTGGGTGACTATGTAATGATAAAGAATGTTGTAACTGCTCCAGGTGTAAATCATAAGTTATTACCTAAGTTTAAGGGCCCGTATGAAGTAAGAAAAGTACTCGATAGGGATAGGTATATTATTGGCGACATTGCAGGATTCCAATTAAGTAATAAGCCTTTTACTGGAACCTTTAGTCCCGACAGAATGAAGCCATGGATTAAACGCGTCGATCCTGATTCCGAGACAGACTCCGTAATTTCAGATAGTGTGCATGGTCGAGCCGACCATGAGGTCAGGATGGCCGAGCTGTAAGCAGCCTTTATGTATTGCAAGCAGCCTTGTTGTATGTAATAAACACGCCGCTTGAGGCGCTGCCACAGTTGTTGTTAGTACCTGGGACAAGCCGGATGGACCTAAGTTAGTTAGCCTTTTTAGTTACAGCTCCTTAGTTTAGGATACGATACAGTATTAGTTTTAAGCGATATATCATCGTGTTTTGTTATGTGTACCTCCTTTCTTTACAACATTGAATAAAATACTATTACAATTAGTGTGTAATGATCTATGGTCGTACGTTAACGGAAATAACATAAAGACAGAAGAAAACGAGGCAGAATGGGACAGCAAGGACGAAAGAGCTTTGGCATTTTTATTCTTAAGTGTAAATACAAGTCAAATAAATAATATAAAGAAATGTGAAACCTCCAAGATAGCATGGGATACGTTGAGAGATATATACGAGTCGAAAGGCCCAGTAAGAAAAGCCATCCTGTACAAAATGTTATACAAGATGAAGAAAGAGCCAAATGTCCCAATGGGGGAATACGTAAACAAATTTGTAAACGTTGCTGAAAAACTGGAAGAAGCAGGAATAAAAATTCCAAACGAGCTACTTTCAATAATATTATTAAATTCTCTCCCACCAGAATATGAAAGCTTCTGTACAGCCATAGAATCTAGGGATGATTTACCAACAATAGACATCCTAAAACTAAAATTAATTGAAATAGAAGCAAGATTTCAAGAAAAAGATACACACAAGCAAAGCGATGAAAATAATCACGCACTCTTAACAAAGGGCAAACCGAGATTTAAAACTGAAAACACACACAGTAAGTACAATAAAAACAAGCCTAACAGAATTGAAATGAAATGCACTGTGTGCGGCAAGAACGGACACAGAGCAGATGTATGTTGGTTCAAAAACAAGCAGCATAGTCAATATAACAAAGAAAAAGCAATGAGTGCCATTACGTTGAGCATCCACCCAGCGATGCAAGAGTTCAATGAATGGTGCTTGGACAGTGGAGCAACACGACACATGTGTAAGCACAGCAACAATTTTATTAATATGAAACAACATATAAATACGAATGTATATACAGCTGCTAAACAATGCGTACAATGCAAAGGCATGGGTGACGTTAGGTTAAGAATTGCAAATGACAATACAATACATAAAATTAGACTTTGCGATGTCATGTATGTACCAAATTTAAGACAAAATTTGATCTCAGTTCCACAAATTACAAAACATGGATATACTGTAAGTTTTAATAGAAACTATGCAGTAGTGACACAAAAGGATGGTAATGTAGTCTTCAAAGCAATTCGCAGAGGAGAATTGTATGTCATACAGGAATCAGAATACCATCAGGCTATGAATACCGAAGACAAAGGTCAAAACCATTTTAAACGATGGCATGAAAGGATGGGTCACCTAAATCAGAATGACCTAAGAAAACTGGAAAGTGAAAATATGGTAACAGGTTTGAAGTTATTTGGTTCAAACAAAAATTTTGAATGTGAGATATGTCATCTTGGGAAAATACACAAATTACCATTCAACCGTTCCACAGAAAGAAGAAGTGACGTTTTGGGTTTAATACACACAGATATTTGTGGACCCATGAAAGTTAAGTCACTAGGTGGTGCAAGATACTTCATCACTTTTATCGACGATGCAACCAGATATACAGAGGTAACGATGTTAAAAAACAGATCTGAAGCATTGAATGCATTTAAAAATTATAAAGTTCATGTTGAAAAGGAAACAGGAAAACAAATAAAAAGTATCAGATCTGACAATGCTAAAGAGTATGTTTCAAAAGAATTTACACAATTTTTAGAATCACATGGAATCAGGAGACAATTAAGTGTGGAGTATACGCCAGAACAGAACGGAGTTGCCGAACGAGCTAATCGGACACTTACCGAAATGGCAAGATGTATGATAGTACAATCTGGAATACCTGAGTCATTGTGGGCCGAAGCAATAAATACAGCTTGTTTTATCAGGAACAGATGTCCAACTTCTACGTTAAATAATAAGACTCCACTCGAAGCATACAGCAACAGAAAACCATACGTTGGATTTATGAAAACGTTTGGATGTAAAGCAATAGCATTAGAAAAGGGACCGGGAATTGGAAAATTCCACCAAAAAGGTAGACCATATGTAATGGTCGGATACTCAAATGAATCAAAGGCATATAGATTATGGTTGAGTGGAACAAATACTGTCGTAAAGAGACGTGATGTACGCTTTATAGAACATAACGAAAACCCTGAATCGTTAAGAGATGAAATTACATTCCCACATACGGATTTGCTAATGAATGAAAACAGAATTGCAACCGATACCGAAAGAGAAGAAGAAGAAGGAGGAACCTTAGAAGAAGAAACAGTAACGCCTGAAAAAGAAGAAGTTATGATAGATTCAACAGCTCCAACCCCAACAATAAGCAGAGGTCCTGGCCGCCCATGTATTGAAAGAACTGGAAAAAGGGGCAGGCCCAGAAAAATATTTCACTTGCGCCCCAAACAAGAGGATGCGCTTGAGGAGCCTAGAACAATAACTGAAGCCATACGTACGTCGGAACGAAAGGACTGACTGGTGGCTATTCGCACGGAATATAATAGTCTAATGGAAAATAATACTTGGACCTTGGTAAGTAGACCAAAAAGCAAAAAAATACTAAAGTGCAAATGGGTTTTTAAGGTCAAAAGACACCAAGACGGCTCCATAGAGAAATACAAGGCCAGGCTGGTTGCTAGAGGCGATCAACAAACAGAGGGGGTCGATTTCGACGAGGTCTTTGCACCAGTAGCGAGACTGGAGACGATACGCACCCTACTTGCGTCGAGTGTCGCAAGACGAATGCACGTTCACCAACTGGATGTGGTGACGGCGTACGTCCAGGGAGACCTACACGACGACATATACATGGAGCAACCTGAGATGTTCATAATACCGGGTCAAGAAGAAAAGGTTTGCAAGCTAAACAGGCCATTGTATGGGTTAAAACAGGCGGGTCGTGAATGGTATCGACGATTAGATGACTATTTAGTTAGTTTAAGATTTAAAAATACTGTAATAAATCCGTGCGTGTATATAGACTCTAGAGAAAACAGCGATACTGTAATCGTTGTTTATGTCGATGATTTATTGATTGCGTCCGCAAATTTACCAAATTTAATAGAAATAAAACATAAGTTAGGGCGCGAATTCAAAATGAAAGATCTCGGTAATGTTAAGGAAATACTAGGAATGCGTGTAGAGAGACAAGGTGATTTCGGCGATATAACAATAACGCAGGAAAGCTATTTTCAAAACACTTTACAAAGGTTCGAAATGAATGATTGTAAGCCGATAAGCACCCCTTTAGAAGCGAATATAAAAACCGACGAGATAGATAGCATAAGAGATAAAGACGAAGAAGAGATGGTGAATGTACCATATAGGGAACTAGTGGGATGCCTAATTTACCTAGCTAACGCATCGCGACCGGACATAGCATTCGCAGCAAGCTTTTTAAGTCGATTCTGCAACAGTCCGAAATTAATTTACTGGAAAATGGCAAAGCGGGTACTCCGATATTTGAAGGGGACGATAAACTACAAAATAGAATACACTAATAAAAAGGACTGCTTGACGGCATACGTAGACTCCGACTGGGGAGGAGATACCACGAGTAGACGTTCGAATACGGGATACGTGACATACTTATCTGGGGGGCCGATTAGCTGGAACAGTAGAAAACAAAAATCGGTCGCACTTTCTACCATGGAAGCCGAGTATATGGCTCTCTCAGATGCGACCAAAGAAATAATATACGTAAGAGACTTGTTAAGACACATTCGACATTATAATGTATTAAAAGAAGCGACTGAGATTTACTGCGATAATCAAAGTGCCATACAATTGTGCAAGAATAGTGTGTATCATACACGCAGTAAGCATATCGATATTAGATATCATTTTTCGCGAGAAGCGCAAGAGCGAGGCGACATAATTGTAAAGTATGTACCTACCAGCGAGATGACTGCAGACATACTAACGAAAGCGATATCAAAAATTAAGCATGATGAATGCGTCAAACGACTGGGATTGCGAAAATTACTGTGAGCGCACAAACCCAAGGATTAAGGGGGAGTGTTGAATTTTGGCGGTAATCCTTAGTTTATTGCGCGGGAGCTTATTCCCGAGGGCGCCGCCTCATGGCGATTTGCACTTCTTGTAAGTATTTAATGTAAGTGTATTATATTGCGCGGAGAAATTGACGACGTCATATATTACTATGGTGTTAGGTGAGAGAACACGCGTATAGAATAAAAAGAACCACGCTCTGCTACAAAGGTTAAAAGCTAATTCTTGTATGTATAATATATTCTATAAATAAAGTAAATAGAATCGTTAACATTTTACATAGTGTAAAATAAAACCATAGTTAAGAAAACTCAACAAATATAAACAGAAATTTGAAAATCCCACGAAAACGGATAGCAGTGTATTCGCGTCTTCTCTCGTCCCAATACAATTTAGATCTATTACTGAAAATACGACACAAGAAAAAATTATATGGCAAAATACGCGAACATCTTCCCCTAGATATTGCCGCCCCATTTACATTGAGTTCATACATGAGACAAAAGACTTAATAAATAAAGTAGTCAGAAATATTGAAAACCAAATCGAACACTTACAACCGACAAAGATTACAATACAGGATAAAACAATATACGTAAAACATCAATTAATAATGACAATGGTAGATGGAATGGTTTGCAATGCAATAGCCGGGAACTCATCTACTCAAAAATGTTACATATGCAATCTTACGTCAAAGGATTTCAATAATATTGATTTGGTATTGTCTCAACCAATTAATGAATGTAATTTAAAATTTGGATTGTCACCTCTCCATGCTTGGATACGCTTTTTTGAATGTTTATTGCGAGTGTCATACAAATTGTGTATTAAGCCGTGGCAAGCTAGAGGCTCCGATAATAAAGTTAAAGTCAATCAAATGAAAAGCAAAATTCAGGCCGTGTTTAAATTACAGCTAGGTCTTTTGATAGACAAACCAAAAACGAATTATGGAAATTCAAATGATGGAAACACTGCTCGTCGATTTTTTGAAAATTATGAAATTTCGGCAGGCATAACAGGTATAGATGAAGACCTAATCAAGAGATTCTACTACATTTTAATAACTATTTCTAGTGGCTATAATATAGATGTTGCACCTTTCGAAAAATATTGCTTAGATACAGCCAAAAAATTCGTTAACCTTTACGAGTGGTACAATATGAGCACCACAGTTCACAAGATACTAATCCATAGTGCCCAAATTATTTCCCAAGCAATTTTGCCAATAGGATGATGGATCGGCGCATCGAAACGTCTCCACGTCCGCGACCGCAAGTCGGGTCGCGCCTTCCTCGTGGACTCTGGTTCAGATCTGTCCCTTTTCCCAGCGCCAACCTCGTCCCGCGCCCCTGCCACCGCCTTTAAACTATTCGCCGCGAACGACACCCGCATCGATACATACGGCGAGACTCGCGTGGTCCTCAATCTGGGATTGCGCCGACCAATCGAGTGGAATTTTTGCGTTGCCGCAGTTCCGTACCCGATTATCGGGGCCGACCTGCTGGCTCACTACGGCCTAACCGTCGATCTCAAGCAACGTCGCTTGTGCGATTCCGTTACGGGCATGTACCTCGTGGCAAGTGTCGACAGACAGTCTCCCCCATCCGTGAGCGTTATTCGTCCGTCATCCAGGTACTCAAACATCTTATCTCGGTACCCCCTGTTGGAAATAAACTGTACATTCATCCACGCTATAGGAACTATCGGCGAGCAGGCGATACTGTCGTCTGCTGCGCACAATTATTTTGTTCCTGCGTGCGCTTCGCTTCCCGATCAGTTGATCGAGCGCAGCCGTCAATGCTGGATGTATAATTGTATCTTTAATATAATAAAACTATTGTGTTCTTTACACGGATTACCATTTTTCTTAACAGGTTATGGGCCCAGTTCTGTCATTGTTAGTAAAGTGAACTGTGTGATTAATTAAAAAAAAAAATGAGAAAATTTTGTGTCTGAAAAAATGGAAGCTGCGAATTTGAAGATAGAAAAACTGCGTGACAAGGACAATTGGTACCAGTGGCGTTTTATTGTGCGTACTTTGTTGGACGAGGATGAAGATCTGCTGGATGTTTGTGAAGGCAGATTGATCCAACCGAAAGCTGATGTTGCGGGGCATTCCGATGACCTGCGTAGATTCCGGAAAGCGGATAAAGCCGCTCGGAAGTTAATTGTTACGACAATTGAAAGAAAGCCATTGGATCTTCTCTTGAACTGCACGACTGCGAGGGAAATGTGGACGAAATTGAACACCGTTTATGACCTAAAGTCTGATGAAAACCTGTCGTTAGTTCAGAAGCAGTTTTTCGAATTCGCATGGGAATCCAATGAGAGTGTCGCGCATAACGTGTCGAAGCTTGAACAGCTAGTGACGAAAATGAAGAGTTTGGGTGGTGAAATTCCTGACTCAATGTTGTTAACTCGTGTGCTCTCTACGTTGCCTCCTAAGTTTAACCATTTTTATAGTGCGTGGGATTCCGCGGACGACACAAAGAAGAGCTTGGAAAATCTCACTGCGAGATTGATGTCCGAGGAAATGAGAATTCAAAGTCAAAATACGAAGGTAACTGGATTGCGGGTACTATGTATAACGTTTTGTATATACCATGTTTGGATCAGAATTTGTTTTCAGTGAAATTCGTTGCGAAAAAAGGTGTAGATTTCAAAATTAGTGATAGTGGTAGACAATGCGTATTTATATGTGGCGGTACTGTTGTTGCAACGGGTTCTGACTCTGGTAGCTTGTATAGAATGAATATGCGTGTTGTAATACCGAGTGAATGTAATGTAGTTGATAAGGTAGATAGTTTGCAACTGTGGCATGAGAGACTCTGTCATCAAAATAAGAAACATGTTAAAGTTTTCTTCAAAAGTTTAGGTATAGATGTCCTAGATTCTGAGGATGTCTGCGATGGATGCATGTACGGTAAGCATCACAGAATAAATTTTCATGGCAGGGTCGAGCGTGCCACAAGCGTGCGTGATGCAATAAGTACTGATGTATGCGGACCGATGCAGCAGGAGTCCCTGGGTAGAAAACGGTATTATGTAATTTTTAAGGATGAGTTTTCAGGTTTTAGACAAATTTGTTTTATACGTGAAAAGTCGGAAGTAATTGAAAAGTTAAAAATATTCTGTACGGGAATTGAAAATAAATTTGGTAGGAATATAAAGGAACTTCACAGTGATGGAGGTAAAGAGTACGTGAACAGGAAGGTTGACGATTTTTTGAGCACTAAAGGCATTAATCATACAGTAAATGTTCCGTATACACCACAACAAAATGGGGTTGCGGAACGGGATAATCGTACTATTGTTCAACCGCGCGATCTATGCTTTTCTCAAAATCTTATTTGCCTTTATCTCTGTGGGCTGAGGCAATGAATACCGCGGTGTATGTCATTAATAGGACAGGGCCGACGAAACAGTCGGGTAAAACTCCATATGAGTTGTGGCATGGGAAAGTGGCGAATGTAGATAATCTGAGAATATTCGGGACAGAATGCTTTGTTCATGTACCAAATGAAAAAAGAAAGAAACTGGATAAGAAAGCAGTAAAGGGTTATCTAGTTGGATATATTGAAAATTGTAAAGGGTACCGGGTTTATGTTCCAAGTGCAGGAGACGTAATTCTGAGTCGGGATGTGGTGTTTAAGACAGAAAAATTAGCTTCAAGTGAGGTTAGTGTAGGGATACAGGAAAAGGAAAATAGTAATTGTAATATGCGTGTAGATAGTCCTGAAAGCGTGCTTGAAAGTGTATCAGAAGGTAAGGAATATGATAAAGAAAAAAAACCGCTGCATGTACCAACTGAGAATATTGCTAACACAAGAGAGTTGCGTAATGGACAAACGATTAAACAAACGGAATTTTATGGGTGTCCAGTAACATTTCTTGCAGAATCCTTACCTTCAAATTATAAAGAAGCCATTACCTCAGAAGACAATTTGAATTGGAAGGGAGCCATGCAGGACGAGATAGAATCTTTGCATAAAAACGGAACGTGGGTACTTGTTGATAAGCAAGAGCAGAAAAAGGTCATATGTAGGTAATCGTTGGGTGTACACCAAAAAATTAAACTTAGACGGCACCAAACGGTACAAGGCTCGATTAGTAATAAAGGGGTACCCGCAAAATGAGGGGGTTGACTACAATGAAACCTTCAGCCCGGTAGTTCGATTTGATACCATAAGAGCATTGTTGAGTGTTATAGCTTGCGATGGATTGCACATTGGGCAGTTCGATATAAAAACAGCTTTTTTATATGGATCCTTAAGTGAGACTATCTATATGAAACAGCCTGAGGGATTCAATGATAGCTAAAATAAAGTGTGTAAATTATTAAAAAGTTTGTACGGGCTGAAGCAAGCACCGAGGTGCTGGACTGAGCATTTCGCTATATTTGTGAAACATTTTGGGTTTAAACAGAGTACAGCTGACCCTTGTTTTTACATATATAAAGAGGGTAAGGAGCGTTTGCTTTTGGCAGTCTATGTAGATGATGGACTATTGGCTGCCACAAGTGAATATCTTTTGGATAACTTTTTTCATGAGTTAAATAAGCAGTTTGAAACAACTAATACAAGAGATGTTGCTGGTTTTCTCGGTATGGAAATTTCTGTGTTGAAAGATGGTTCGGTGTTCATTAATCAAATGAAGTATGCCGAGAAAATAGTGGAACGGTTTAATTTAAGTAGTGCTAACTGTGTGTGTACTCCGATAGATCCTGGATGGGATTTACCAAGCTCTGAGAAGGGTTGTGCTGCACCTTATAGAGAAGCCGTAGGAAATCTTATGTTTTTGCAAGTAGTCAGTAGACCCGATATTAGTTTCGCTGTAAATATTGCTGCTAGAGCATTAGAAAACCCGAGTGAAACTCACTGGTTATTAGTTAAGCGAATAATAAGATATGTTAAGGGTACTTTAGATATGGGATTGCTATATCGTAAAACGGGTGCTTTTGAAGCATACTGTGACGCAGATTTTGCCGGAGATAAGTTGACACGAAAATCAACGTCTGGAAGTGTATGTATGCATGCGAGTGCCGCAATAACTTGGCAAAGTAAGCGACAACAATGTATCGCATTATCGACAACGGAAGCCGAATATGTAAGTGCAGCCTCGGCGGCTAAAGATATTGTATGGTTGAAAAGGCTGCTCACTGAGTGTAATCGTGCTGACGAAACCTATACATTGTATATAGACAATATAAATGCGATGAAACTGGTAAAGAATCCAGAGTTTCATAAAAGAACTAAACATATAGATGTTAAGTACCATTTTCTGCGTGACCTATACAGTAAGGGTGAAGTGCATATTGTGTATGTTAATACAGATGAGCAGACGGCAGATATTTTTACTAAGCCTTTGGCAAAATCTAGATTTAAAGAGTTAAGGTCAAAGCTGGGTTTGGTCAGTAAGGGCTCTGTATGGTTGTGTAATGTATAGTTTTAGGGAGCGTGTTGGAAATAAACTGTACATTCATCCACACTATAGGAACTATCGGCGAGCAGGCGATACTGTCGTCTGCTGCGCACAATTCTTTTGTTCCTGCGTGCGCTTCGCTTCCCGATCAGTTGATCGAGCGCAGCCGTCAATGCTGGATGTATAATTGTATCTTTAATATAATAAAACTATTGTGTTCTTTACACGGATTACCATTTTTCTTAACACCCCCGAGTCGTCGGCTCGAGCAGCCCACACCCTTTGAATCGCGTGGTGTGGTACACCATATTTGTACTACAGGCCCGCCCGTTGCGGAGCGCGCCCGCCGCTTGCCGCCCGAGAAACTTAAGGTCGCCAAGGCCGAGTTTAAGAAGCTCATTCAATCTGGCATTTGCAGACCGTCAAGTAGCCCCTGGGCTAGCCGCATCCATCTCGCGAAGAAGAAAAATGGTGAATGGCGCGCGTCTGCGGGGATTACCGCCGTTCGAACGGCGTAACGATACCTGATCGGCATTATCGCCATTTTCTTGAGGGTCGTCAATTCGAGGTCTACACAGACCATAAGCCACTGATTTATGCGTTCGCGCAAAACTCTGAGCGCGCTTCGCCGCGACAGACGCGGCAGCTGTGTTATATAGCGCAATTCACGACCACGATTCGGTATCTGCCCGGTGGCGAAAACTTTGTCGCCGACTCCCTTTCGCGTACCGAGGCCGTTCGCCTCCCGACACAGTTCGATTTGTGCCAACTATCACGCGAGCAGGAATCCGATTCCGAATTAAAGGAAATTCTTGTATCGCCGGATCACTCGCTCGCACTAAGGAGGTTGACCTGGGGTCCAGACCACTCCCCTGTGTATTGCAGTGTGAACGAGGAGTGCATTCGACCATACATCCCGTCAGCCATGTGTGAGCGAGTCTTCAGACTGTTCCAACAGAAATGGACACAGAAATGAACCGTTGCCTATGGCCTGCATATACCAAAGAATAGAACTATCTAGACTTCTGTACATCTTGCATGTCTCAGAAATATATGCGTACCACGTGTTCGTAATAATAAAAGTTTTACGACAAGTCTTGAGTTTTGGTGTGCCAATATCCCCACCGGGCAAGTAGAGCCCAGCTCTCCAATTAAATACATTGGGACACGTAATTCTACAGCAGCACGTCAGCATCTGGTTCCAGCGGTCGGAATAGGAGGCGCTCGAGATCATCATCGGCGAAACGTCCGGCGGGACTGTGCTGGTACCACTGGCGGTTCAAGAAAAAGGCGACCAAGTGTACGGCACCGTGCTCGTTTTCAGTGGGAAACGGCAACCAGAGTCGCTGATGGCGGCAGGTGACCCTGCAAGAAAGGTGCGTCGCCTTTTCGTGACTGAAGTAGACCAAGATCCAGAACCTGGTCGATATCGGGGCTGAGTTCAGCGTTTTTCCGCGAGCGAAAGTGAGCGGAGCACCACCAAAGTCATCGTTTTTACTTACGGCAGCGAACGGTTCATTTATTAACACTTATGGACATATAGTTATTAACGTAGGTTTAACTTTGCGCAGGGATTTTCCATGGACGTTTATAATAGCGGACATCGGGAGACCCATTATAGGAGCAGATTTCCTAGCCAAGTTCGGACTTCTACCGGACGTGCAGAATCGGCGTCTCATCGACAAGGTGACAGGATTGTCGGTACCCGGGACAGTACCAGTCTGCAGGGTAAAATCAGCGAAGTGCGTGGCGCCGGTGGCGGACAGTCACGTGTATGACGTGTTGCAGCGGTATGAGGACATTGCGAAACCTTTGTTATCCGGCGTGCCGCCCAAACACAGTGTGAGGCATCATATCATTACCACTCCGGGCCCCCCTATGTCACAGAAACCGCGTCGGCTGACCACGGACCGACTGAAGGCGGCCAAAAGCGAGTTTGATTACATGCTGCAACAGGGCATCGTTTGGCCGTCCAGTAGTGCGTGGGCATCACAGCTTCATCTGGTGCCCAAGAAGAATAGTGAGTGGCATCCGTGCGGCGACTATCGCGCGCTGAATGCGAGAACCGTGCCCGACGCGTATCCAATACCGCATATCCAGGACTTTGCGCAGCGTCTGAACGGGAAAACCATATTTTCCAAGGTTGATCTGGTGCGTGCATACCACCAGATTCCGGTCGCGGAAGCAGATATACACAAAACGCAATCACACCCCCGTTCGGTTTGTTTGAATTTGCTGTTATGACGTTCAAATTGCAGAACGCGGCGCAAACGTTCCAGCGTTTCATGGACGAGGTGGTTCGCGGGCTGGATTTCGCGTACGTATATGTCGATGATGTGCTTGGTGAGAGTTTTAAGCACGGAGAGCGCGCGGATCAGCAACGCTCGTTTGTTTTGCTGGGCCATCGGTGGCTCCACGCATTCCCCTTATTGGGGTATTGCATTCTCATCAGTCAGACAACTGAGACGCGTCAGTCTTCAGTAGAAATTCGAAATAATAAAGTGCATTCATTTGCACATCGTTTCGATTTAATTAGGCCTGTCCATTCCTAAAGATAGGCAGGTTACAGCACGCATTTGTGCAGGCAAGTAAAGAGATTATTTCTTTCCGGAAGGGCGTCCGCCCTATCCAGTGCTGGTCGCGTCGGGCTCAAGGGAACAACATATTTCGCATCTCGAGATGCTGTTTAAGCGTTTTGCGGAATATGGGGTCGTTATTAACTCGGCGAAGGGCGAGTTTTGCGTTCGAGAAATAGCGTTCCTTGGGTTTACCGTCGAGCGCGTGGGTATCCGACCGCTTGCGGATAAGATAGAGGCCATTGCGAAGTACCCGAGGCTGGTAAATCAAGCCGAACTTAGCCGTTTTCTCGGCATGATAAACTTTTATCGGAAGTGTATTCCAAGAGCAGCGACAATCCAGGCACCGCTCATCAAGTGCATCACAACCGGAAAGAAGGCGGACACAATTGATTGGTCGCCTGATGCCGAAGTCGCGTTCGATGAGATCAAGGACGCTTTGGCGAAAGCAGTCAAGCTCGCACACCCAGCGGCGGACGCCAACCTTGCGTTGATGGTAGACGCTTCGGACGTTGCGGTCGGGGCAGTGATGCAACAATTCCGGAATAAGGCTTGGGAGCCCCTGACTTTTTTCTCTCGGAAACTGAACCCGGCTCAGCGGAAGTACAACGCCTACGATCGAGAGTTATTAGCGATCTACTCGGCTGTGGCGTAATTTCGCTACGCGGTCGAAGGCAGGAAGTTCACGGTTTTTACGGATCATAAGCCGTTAACTTTCGCGTTGAACCAAAATTTCGAGAAAAGTACTCCGATCCAATTCCGATACCTCAACTTTATAGCGCAATTTACGTCCGACATCCAGCACGTCCGGGGTAAGGACAACACCCCAGCCGACGCTCTGTCGCGGATCGAGGAAGTGGTCACGCTACTGGATTACGAAGCACTCGCCGATGCTCAGAGGACGGACGGCGAGCTGCAGCAGTACCTGGCAGATCCTCGGGGCTTGACGATCAAGTTGGTTCGTTTTTTGCAACCCAGCGTGGGCGTTTACTGCGACATATCCACGGGCCAAGCCCGCCCTTTCGTGACGCCAGGTTTTCGGAGAGGCGTATTTGAAGGTCCGCATAATTTGTCGCACGCAGGACCCAAGGCAACTGGGAAGTTGATCACCCAGCGCTACGTGTGGCCGTCGGTGAAGACGGACTGCAGGATTTGGGCGAAGAGCTGTGTGAGGTGCCAACGAGCCAAGGTTACACGTCACGTGTCGACGCCGGTCGGGGAATTCGTAACCCCTACCGCGCGCTTCGACCACATACACGTGGATCTCGTTGGCCCTCTACCGCATTCAAAGGGTTACACGCATTGTGCAACCGTCATAGATCGTTTTTCTAGATGGCCGGAGGTTTTCCCTCGATGCGGAGACCGTGGCACGGACGTTGTTTGCCGGCTGGATTGCGCGGTACGGCGTGCCGCTCAGGGTGACCACCGATCAGGGACGGCAGTTCGAGTCCGTGCTGTTCAAGTCCTGGGCGAGAGGGTCGGGGGTCGAACACCACCGGACCTCCACCTATCATACGCAGGCAAATGGAGTGGTCGAGCGTCTTCATCGACAGTTGAAAGCAGCGATTATGTGCCATCAAGCGGTGAGGTGGACTGAAGCGCTTCCGGCGGTCCTGCTCGGCATTCGTGCGGCAGTTAAAGAAGACAGCGGGGTAACTTCGGCGGAGATGGTTTTCGGGGAGACATTACGTCTACCAGGTGACCCGATCGCAGGGAACGGCCGAGCGGAGATATCGGTATTCGTCGAACAACTGCGAGGAAAAAGCTCTTTCGTTAACATTAACATTTACGACCATTTCTATCCACGCGGGCGTCTCATTTACGACCATTGCTATCCACGCGGGCTAACGTCCTACAAATATCATATAGTGCACCCGATGTGAAAAAGTTCTCACCAAATTTTTCCATACCCGAAAACCGAAAACATCCAGCGGTTGTATCAAACTTGTTGTTTCTATCAGTATGGTTAACGCAATAAGTTCTTTGTCAGCCGGAATACTTTGCTGGAAAGTCGAAGAACAATGGCCGCTCCACGAATCAAGTAACAGAACACTTTGATATCCAGTCTTTGGTAAAAAGACTTCTGTAAGCCAAATGTTGAAATGGTGCGATGGCAACTTCCCAGATTTTGAACCAGTAACAAACACATTAGCCGGTCTAAATAAGCTTTCTTCTACCCTGGGTCCAAATTCTCCGCTAGTTTCTTTTAACACCATAAATGGGGGTGACAGTAACTAACCGCTCGCGGAAATGGTAGGGAGAATCGTATAACTATGTGTGCATGCGGATACTGACTGCACGGATGCTTCTATGGTCTTTCCACCACGGTACGATAATGTACGACTACAATGAATTTCCAAATTAAATCCACTCTCATCAGCGTTGTAAACATTATTTAAATTGTACGTAGCAATGTATGATTTTACCCGGTTTACGAATTCGGTGGATGTCAATTGTAATTGTTGCTTGTCCCGTTGTGTGGAACGACTGATGAATTTTGTAACCTTTTTTGAAACGGTGTTATGCGCTTTTTTGAAATTCATGGCCCAGATTTGGCTAGCTTTAAGTTTCGGCCGAACCCTCGTACCGAACGGACATGTTTAACAAGTGCTTCGCACTTATTGGAGAATGAAACAAAGGAGTGGTTTTCTTTTCACGATATTTTCAATAAGACTACGGCGACAATCCGTCCCCCATAACCGACCCCCAACGGTTTCAATATCTCAAAACCTCTCTCGCCGGTGAAGCTTCCGATATAAGCGACGCGTTAGAAATAACCGACGAAAATTATCCTGTCGCGTTATAATGTCGCGTGGGTCGCGTGGGCGAGGTCACTCTTGCGCGAGCGCTACGACAATCTTCGTCTCACCGTAAATGCGCACCTTACAACAATATTTGACTTGCCATCGATGGTTAAGGAGAATTCTCACGAATTGCGACAAATTGCGGACGGCGCCGCGAAACGCGTGCGCGCCCTAAAGGCTCTAAAGCGCCCGACCGATTCATGGGACGACGTTCTTATTTATATCTTGACGTCCAAGCTAGACAATGTTACGAAGCGCGAGTGGCAGACTTCGCTCCAGACTGCTGCGATGCCTACCTTGGAGAAATTTCTAAAGTTTTTGAACCACAAGGCTGGTTCGATGGAAACGTAGGGAAAAAATTCCCTTCCTTCGACTCAATCTATTCAACGTAACCAGGCAAGCATCAAGAAGCATGCCGCTCATGTCGCGACGGTGAAAATCAAATGCGTTTTTTGCGCGGGCGAGCATCTTATCTACTATTGTAAGGATTTCGCAAAATTGTCCGTGGAGCAACGGATCTCCGAGATTCGAAAGCGCAAATTATGTACTAATTGTTTGAAATCGCAGGGTCATTCCGTCGGTAAGTGTACTTCTGGCGTTTGTAAACACTGCGGAAAGAGACACAATACTCTCCTTCACTTGCAAGCAAGGGCGGAAGTCGGCGGTTCCAATAATTCGTCGGCAACCGATTCCGCGAGCGACTCGGTAGCCGCGTCTACGTGCGCGAGCTACGTCATGCTAACCACCGCGCTAGTGTACGCGCATGATCACGCCGCACAGTGGTCCGAAAACGTAAAAACACGAACTAAATTCAATTTTTCGACCTCGTTCGAATTGCATGAAATTTTAGGTATAGTTTCTTATATGTATAGACTAAATTTTGGCAAAATATGGATTGCCTCAGAGCACTCGTAATTGCCTGGGCCACCTTCAAAGGGGAGGAAAATATGTCCACTTTGGAACGATCCCATTTCTTTCTGAATTTGCTATACTTTGCGGTACTATATTTTTTTACAGAGTGGAGCTAACTCAAATCTGTTTATATATTTTTAAAGAGTGTTCTTCCAGCTACAAGTACATGTAACATGAAAGGTATCTAAGTATTTATACTCTTTGAAAAATACCTTTTCGCGAATCCCTATTCCCCCTCCCGTTTTTCCACTTTAATGTGGTTTATGAAGGTGATGGATATTCGCGGAATCGATAAAATTTATATAAAAGTATTCGTTAGAACCTACTTAAGATGCCTGCACAAAAATTTCTTGCAACTATTTGCAACTCCGAACGTTATAACAATATTTATGCAATCAGAACGCCGTTTTTCCATTTTAATGTGGTTTATGAGGGTGATGGATATTTGCGGAATCGATACAATTTATATAAAAGTATTCGTTAAAACCTACTTAACACATTAAGGACCGCTCACGAGTTTTCTCGTGTTTCGCGTCCCATTTGTTACGGACCGCTCACGAGTTCTCTCGTGTTTCACGTTCCGTCTGTTACGGATGGACTTACTTTCATACATTGTATCCTACTACAGTATTGTCTCGATTATTGCGAAAGGCTCGGGGATTCGCTTCGTTCGCATACAGGCATCATTGATTGAAATTTGCCGAAATTTGACAAAATATGGATTACTTGTTCGGATGGTGTGCGAGAGTGATACCGGCTATATATGCAATATGGACATATACACTGCTGAAGGAAAAAAATTGGAGCAAACTATTCTTTCAGTTCTTGGTCCCTATCTTGGCATATGGCACCATATTTACCAAGATAATTATTATAATAGTACATCTATTGCTGAATTGCTGCTCCAAAACAGAACTAGAGTATGTGGGACTATTAGAGAGAACAGAGGCTTACCGCCAAATTTGAAAATAAAAACATCAACGATGAAGAAAGGCGATATAATATTTTCTAGAAAAAGTGATATTCTTCTCCTCGCATGGAAAGACAAGCGGATTATCAGAATGATCTCGACCATTCATGACACTTCCGTCTCGACAACTGGAAAAAAAAATAGAAAAACGGGAGAGAACATTGTAAAACCTACCTGCATCCATGAATATAATAACTACATGAAAGGGGTTGACCGCGCGGATCAGTTCCTTTCGTATTACCCCATTCTGAGAAAAAGTATGAAATGGACAAAAAAAGTAGTCCTCTATCTTATAAACTGTGGACTTTTCAATTCCTTTAGAGTATACAATGAACTCAATCCACACAACAAAATGAAGTACAAACAATTTCTGCTTTCGGTGGCAAGACAGTGGATAACGGACGACAATAATGAAGGCTCTCCGGAACAGGAAAGAGATCTGCCGAACCCTTCCCCTGGAGGTGCACGGAGAGCACCATGTAAAGATCCACCTGGAAGGTTGTCAGGTGATATGAAACAGCATCAACCTACTAGCATTGCAGCGAATGGAAAAAAGAAATTTCCTACGAGACCCTGCAGAGTTTGTGCCGCCCATGGAAAACGAAGCGAATCAAGATATCAATGTAAATTTTGTATGGTTCCTCTTCACAGAGAAAAATGTTTCACACAATATCATACTTTAGAAAAGTACTAGAAACTTCGGTGAAATTTATTTTTAAATAAAATTTTATAATAATTATTATAAGACAATTTTTTCTAATAATACCTAAAGTGCATCCTATTCTACAATTTCTAAAAATTTCGTACAAATTAATTTTTTAACCCTTTGAGCGCTATGAACCCATATATGGGTTCTCGCGTAACCATTCAGTTTAGGTTATGAACCCACATATGCGGTCTCACGAAACCATTCAATCTAGGAAAAGGGAATTTATAAACAGATATATGTGACTGGTGCCTGTGAGCCTTTATAGATATAACAAACGGCTTTTGTGCAATCGTTTATCAATATTGTTAATTAAATTCGTGTGTGCATTCATTGCGCATTATCTAACATATCGCTACCAAATACTTTGCTACCAAAGGTTATAAGTACTGCTACTTTCTAAAAATCTGTTCTTTTCGTTTTAAATTACCCTTTAAATGTCTGAGAATGAGTTTGAACACATTAGTAACAGTGATAGTGACATGGCCTATGAACATGACATTGAACCAGTTGAAATTAAAACACTTGAAAGAAAAAGGATGCGGAATGCGTCTTCGGATTCCGTCGAGATCTATAAGAAGACAAAGAGATTACAAATAAACAGTGACACAAGCGGTGAGAATCAACACAATAGGTTGGATGTTAGAACAAACATAATCAAACCTTCTTTTGTAGCTTCGGAAGCCGAAGAGAGAGTTCCATTATATAAGCGAAGCAGAAGACGTCTTCGAATATTTAGCTCATCTTCTGAAGAGGACGAAGGTCTACAGGAAAATGTTAATTCGATATCTAATGATACGGCAGAAAACTATTCATGGTCTAAGAAAGATTTTGTACCAAAATTATATGATTTTGATGAATCAAATTCGGGGATAAAGGGACACTTATCGAAAATATCCACTCCTTTGAATGCGTTTAAAATATTTTTCTCAGAAGAATTAATTACTGGAATTTGCGAGAAAACAAATAATTTCCATAAAAATCTGGCGCAAACTAAAATTCATGCAGTTCATTCACGCGTAAATAACTGGACAGATACTTCACCTTCGGAAATATATTTATTTATTGCTGTTACTATGCTAATGTCCAGAATGAAAAAAACATCTATAAGAGAATATTGGTCTACTGATAAAGTTACAAAAACTGAAATTTTTTCAAAACTAATGAGCAGAGTTAGGTATGAATCATTGCTGAAAATGCTACATTTTAATGATGACAATAATATGAGCTCGAATGATCCGTTGATAAAAATAAGACCAGTGGTTACTGAACTTAGAAACTCATTTTCTAAATCATTTTATCCATATGAATATTTATGCATAGACGAAAGAAAGTCTTTTGCTTTATAAAGGAAGATTATTCTTTAAACAATATATTCCAACAAAGAGGAGTAGATTTGGCATTAAGTCATTCGTTATTTGCGATTGCAAAACAGGCTATATACTAGACTTCATAATTTATTCTGGAAAAAATAATGATGTCACTGAGGAAGTTCCATCAATTGGACAATCTGGAAACATTACTTTGACACTCCTGAAATCATACGTAGGAAAAGGGCATACACTTATCACTGATAATTGGTACACGAGTCCGCACTTATACAATCTATTACACGAAAAGGAAAAAACCAATGCCTTTGGAACTGTGCGAAAAAATAGGAAAAATATGCCAAAAATGGAAGAAAAATTAAAAGGCGGAGAATGTGCAAATAGATCGACACACAATCTATTAGCGTTAAAGTGGCGGGATAAAAAAGACGTATGGATGCTATCCACCTCACATACTGATGATTTCGTTGTGACAAAAAAAATTAATTACCAAACTGGCGAACCAAAGCGAAAACCAAAGTGTGTAGCAGACTACAATGCCTTTATGGGCGCAGTTGATAAAATCGATATGATTTTGAGTTCACTTCACTGCGTTCGAAAAAGCACAAAGTGGTATAAAAAATATTTCTTCCACCTCTTAGATCTCGCTATATATAATGCGTATATTCTTTATAAAGATGCTAATGAAAAAATTGTAACATTTGAAAAATTTCATCTGCTTCTCATAAAAGATATTTTGAGAGAATACCCACCCGATAGAGTAGAGGCTAAAGGAGGAAGAAGTCATTCGGACGACCTTCCATTTCGGTTAACAGAGAGGCATTTCCTTACTTCCTGCGTAACTAATGAAAATAGAACACATTCTTCACGACGCAGATGCGTTATTTGCACTAAAAATAATCGCAGAACTGACTCGCGTTACGAATGCAAAAAATGTAACGTTGGCTTGTGCATTGAACCCTGCTTTGAGATTTACCACACAAAACAAAATTATTAAATTTAAAAATTTAAAAGGTGCAATTTACTACTATTATATTGTTCATGTTATGAAATAAATGATTATTAAGGCTTTTGAGGTCACAACATAAATTATTTTATTTATTTTTTCGTACGGAGTGGGCAGTCGACGGCGCAAGCTTAACGCCGACAACGTCTGTTCAACGTGCGCTCTTTCGTAAAAAGTACGCAGTCCACGGTGAACTGTCTCGTACGGAGTGGGCAGTCCACGGTGAGATGCCTCGTGCGGAGTGTGCGGTCCATGGCGCACGCTTAACGTCTGGCAACTCAGCGCTCAAAGGGTTAAGTAAAAAAGTTATTATAATTATTAAAAAACATAATTTTTTTTCATTAATACATAGAATGCATCTTATTATACAATTTCTGAAAGTTTCACAAAAATTGCTTCATAAATAACAAAGTTATGATGATTTTAGAACGTACAAGTTTGTCCAAAAACGCGCGGTCCCAGGCGTATGCCTTACAGATTTCTTTGCGGTCCTTAATGTGTTAAGATGCCTGCACAAAAATTTCTTGCAACTATTTGCAACTCCGAAAGTTATAACAATATATGTGCGCTCAGAACGCCGCACAGTGGGGAAAAACGTCAATTAGGCGATTGTCCTAAAAACGCCAAAGTGCCCTACATAGATGTAAATCCATTATTGAATAACTATGCTTGTATTGACTAAATTCTTTTTGTTTAGTCATAAACTTTTTTCTGTTTATCAATTTTTTTATATTTAATTTAATTTTTTTAAATAATTTTATATATATTGTTACTAACACGTTAGTTCGTTTAAATCACATCATAAATACGCATTGGATGTGTAGATTGTACATCCCATCTACCTGAGAGATAACTACACACCACAGAAAATATCAGAACCATTTTGACAAAACAACATTTTATCAAATATTATTACTAAATTAATTAAAATATGAGAATTTTTCACTGCAATTATATTCTATAAGTCAAGAACTATCTAAAATCTTTCTATTCATAATGAATAATGTGCAAATAACAGTGCTATGAATTTAGTTCGTGTTTTTACGGTTTCGGACCACTGTGCGCCGGCTCTCGAGGGTTGTGTCGTGCGCTTCTTGACTGCGGATCTCAGGCAAATTTCATATCTCGCCAATTTTTGAATGTGTTAAAACTAAGGGCGCGAGAGCTTAACGTATCGTTGTCAGGAATAAATCAAACGGCATCATTCGCGAATCAAATCGTGCGGCTTAAAATAAAACAGTCACGATTTGGCGCTTTTTCGGCGCAGCTTGACTGTATCGTGGTGGATCAAATCACTAAAAGACTGCCGGGAATCTCACTGAAGCGTGGTGATATGACATTGCCGCGCAATATAACTCTAGCCGATGCACAGTTTTACGAATCGTTGGACGTGGACATACTGGTCGGCGCGGAGATGTTTTGGCAGTTGTTATGCGTGGGTCAAATCAAAACATCATCGAGCCACCCCACGTTACAAAAAACTCGGTTGAGATGGATTCTTGCCGGGAGGGTTGGCGATCGTCCTGCGAATACTGACGTGGTGCAGAACCTTCATATCGCAATAAAAAAACACTGATTTGCAAGATCAGCTGCAACAATTCTGGCGAGACGAGGAGATTCAAACCGACTCACCCTCGCACTCGCCCAATGAGGCCATGTGAGAGACCCACTTCAATAGTAATGTCGCTCACGATGGCAGCGGTCGGTTCGTCGTGAAACTTTCTATCAAAGACGGGGGGTTGCGGCCGTTGGGCGATTCCCGTACGGTGGCATTACGTCGTTTCCACAATATAGAGAAACGACTTTCTCGCGATGCAAACTTAAAACGACAATACGTCAATTTCATGAGCGAGTATCGTGCGTTGGGTCATATGAGGCGCATTTACGAGTGCGATGACTCGGCCGAGCTTCCCACATTTTACTTGCCGCATCATTGCGTGTTCAAAGGGTCGGGACCGTCCGCCAAAATACGAGTGGTTTTCGACGGTTCGTGCAGGACTTCGTCCGGTGCATCGCTCAACGATATATTGATGGTGGGACCGGTCATACAGCAGGATCTGTTTTCTATAATCTCAAGGTTTCGTACATTCGCGTATGTATTCGCGGCCGATGAAGTGAAGATGTACCGACAGATACGGGTGCACGAGTCTCAAGCTCAATTGCAGATAATTTTTTGGGGCGAAAATGTCTCCGATGATCTCAGTGTATACGAGCTTACCACTGTTACATACGGCATAGCCTCCGCTTCTTACTTGTCTACAAGGTGCCGGCAATTTTTGTCGGAGGCTGCAATCGGTCGGCGACGGATCCGGCTTATCAATGGTCGAGTTCAATAAGGATGCTCATCCACGAATTTTGGGAATTCAGTGGAACCCTACGGCCGATATGTTTCAGTTTCAGATTGATTGTGACCAGACGAGCGGTCGCATTTCCAAACGCACGATGCTCTCGAAGATAGCGAAATTATATGACCCGCTCGGTCTCACTAGCCCTGTCGTTATAGTTTCAAAATTACTCCTGCAGGAAATCTGGAAGCTGGACCTCAATTGGGACGAGTCAGTTCCTATTCAGATCCACTCCCGTTCGTCGCGATTCAAGGATCAGTTAAGTCATTTAAATCAGTTAAGGATCCCGAGACGTGTCAAATTTTCGGCGTCGGTTGAAATTCATGGGTTTTGCGACGCCAGTCAGAACGTATATGGTGCGTGCATATATTTGCACTCTCGATTGCCAGACGGCACGTTTCGTACGGAGCTATTGTGCTCCAAATCGCGCGTTGCACCTCTAAAGGCTGTCTCGTTACCGCGATTGGAATTGTGCGCGGCTTTGTTGCTGGCTCAACTTTTGAGCAAAATTTCTTCGTCCATCGACATCACTAAAATGCGGAAGGTGCTTTGGCCGGACTCAAGCATCACCTTGAATTGGGTTGCAGCATGCTGTCCAAGGTGGTCCACCTTTGATGCGAATCGCGTCGGCGAGATTCAGCGAATAGCCGACGCTACTGGCTGGCGCCATGTCCCTACCGGTGAGAACCCGGCCGACTTGATATCCCGCGGAGTCGAGCCGTCCAGTTTGTCGGCATCTTCTGTTTGGTGGCATGGCCCTGACTACCTCCAGAACGAGGAAGGACTGTGGCCCAGTTTCGATTTTGCAAGACTTGCGAGAGACTTGCCGGAGGAGCGAAAGGTGACCCTTGCCGTCAACGCGGTTAGGGAGCCAATCTTCGGGGAATTAATTGATAGGTTCGCGAGCTTTGGTAAGGAATGCCGAGTTGCGGGGTACTGTGCGAGGTTCATTGAATGTGTTAGGTTAAGTTAATTCGCGCGCCATGCTATATGCTGGCTGGATGTGACGACGCTGCTTACCGCGTTATTCAATTGGTCCTCATGTATCGTTGAAACGCGCAACATGTGCCTTTGCTCTTTGGACGCACGTGATTGCTAGTAACACCATATAATAAACACATATATATGAGGGATCGATTTATTCGGTTGATTCCGCCTAATGTCGGAGAGGTGGTGGGCCTCGCTTGTTTTGTTTTGCGCGTATTGCGTCGGAAGGACACCAGTCTTTGTCTAGCGTTCGACGGGGAGAGTGCAACATTCGTCTTTCGTCTTATTATATTCTTTTATTATCGTATTTAACTATTAACAAATCATATACACTTAATTGCTGAGCTTATTCGGATACGATTCATCACCCTCGATATCCCAATCCTACATATACAGGGTGTCCGGTAACTATGGGAAGATCGGGAAATAAGCCATAGCCGAGGTGCATGTAAAAACTTTTTTCCTTTGCCAAAATGTGGTTTGTACATTCATTTTTGAATTATTAACGAAAAACACTGGCCAATGAGAGCGCCCGACGGGCGGCCGCTGGCGCGCGCTCAGGGACGAACCTCTCACAATCTGCTGTCGTGATGGGGGGGCACCGAGGGTACCGATGGAAGCATGCGGCAAATGTTACATCGTCTTAATTAAGAATAATGTGGAATAATTTGTTATTCATGAATAACAAATAAACTAATAAGTCGTTTAAGAACAGTGTTCGATACGTTTATTCATTATCCGAAAGGAATAAACTGTTTTATTACTTACGCAAAAATATTTTTTTTATCAGCACGTTTTCAGGTGGATAAATTATGTTTCCAGAAATTGTTTGCAGAATTAATGTTAGGAAAAGCTAGTTGAACTTACCCATTCGTCCATGAATTACCGTGCTTAACATTGTGTGAATCCTGACCTAGGCAACGCTCAACAGCTGACGGTACGGCTGGGTTAATATCCTTGCACGATCGCTTCCATTCACGATAACTTTACTTCACGATAACTTTACTTGACGATAACTTCACTTCACGATAACTTCACTTGACAGTCACTAGCACTTGCCACTGTGAAATTTGGGTACAGTTAAGAACAATTTATTCTTCCTACGTTTAAACATTCATGGACGAATGGGTAAGTTTAACTAGCTTTTCCTAACATTAATTCTGCAAACAATTTCTGGAAACATAATTTATCCACCTGAAAACGTGCTGATAAAAAAAATATTTTTGCGTAAGTAATAAAACAGTTTATTCCTTTCGGATAATGAATAAACGTATCGAACACTGTTCTTAAACGACTTATTAGTTTATTTGTTATTCATGAATAACAAATTATTCCACATTATTCTTAATTAAGACGATGTAACATTTGCCGCATGCTTCCATCGGTGCCCTCGATGCCCCCCCATCACGACAGCAGATTGTGAGAGGTTCGCCCCGAGCGCGCGCCAGCGGCCGCCCGTCGGGCGCTCTCATTGGCCAGTGTTTTTCGTTAATAATTCAAAAATGAATGTACAAACCACATTTTGGCAAAGGAAAAAAGTTTTTATATGCACCTCGGCTATGGCTTATTTCCCGATCTTCCCATAGTTACCGGACACCCTGTATATGTAAAGAAAATATAGTTCCAACTACGGTAGTCACAACCCGTTCGTGTATACGTGTAAAGGAAATATAGTTCCAACTACGGTAGTCACAACCTGTTCGTGTACACGTGTAAAGAAAATTTACAAATTGATAACGAAACGAATAGAATCAAGGATGAAATTATAAAAATAGAGAAAATAATATATGATGAATGGCAGAATAGATGGTCTAATGACACAAAGGGAAGGAGTACTTTTGACTTTATCCGTGACGTTAAATTTAAAATTAACAACAATTGGTTTAACCCAAACCGATTTTGCACATATTTAATAACGGGGTATGGACCTATAAACAGCTCGCTATATGTATAAAAGAAAATGTGTTGAGGATAAAACTTGTTTAGTCTGTAATTTAGATGAAGAAGAAGACGTTAAACATATTTTATTTAAATGCCCTGTATATAATGAGTTCAGATACACTGAAATTCTAAACTTTAATAGCGAATTAAAAACTTTAATAGCAAATAAAGAGAAATTTGAAAAATTATCAAAATTTACTACCTTGGCTTTTGAAAAGAGAAGAAAATTACTTACCTGTTTAGAGAGTAGAAATGGATCTGCCTCCACGTCGGCAGGGACGGGCAACGCCGGGCTGAGTACCGACGGCTAAATGATCCACCAGTATTTTTAATAATTTAATTATATTAAATTAGCCTTCTTGATTGAGATTTTGATTATATCACTTCTAAATTGTAAAACCCAGACACTTTGAATTAAGAGAAAAAATTATACTATATATACATTATACACTTTGCCAAATGACTTTGCCAGATGTGTGCAGAGTTGGGGTTTTTCCGTGGAACTGCAGGTATAACGTCCTGCAGACGTGCAGGGTGCACGGTCAAATTCACAAATTAGAATTAAAATATCTCCTAAACTAATGATTTTTTTACACAAATAGATTAATACTTTTTTATAAAGAATAAGAAGGAGCATCAGCTGATTCAATAAAAAATATATGATTCCATTTAAAAAAACATTAATGACCTTCACATGACCTTCACACGTCCACCTACAAAAAAAACTGTACCATCAGAATATGTCCCCCTCAAAACCCTCTCAACTTCATCTGAAACATTTTTTGCTATGCGTAATAATAAAGACGTAAATCCAGAAGGTAAAATGTGGTGGTCCACCCTGTATACTACAGGGTGGCCCGGGACTCACGCAGTATTTTTAAAAAAGGGGTAGCTGATGTGATTCTGAACGATTTTTCCCTTGACCAAAATATTGTTTAAAGCTTCGTTTTCGAGTTATTAACGAAATACACTGGCGAATGAGAGCGGCCGTATAGCGCGAGCTCAGTCACAATCGCGCGCGGCCGTGATCGGGTGCATCGAGGGGCGACGTACGCCAAATATTACAATCGTCTTACATTAACAATAGGGTGTAATTCTTCGTTATTCATCAATAACAATTAAATTAACCAGTCGTTTAATAACTGTTCCATACTTTTATTCGTTCTCCGAAACGAATAAAGTGTTTTATTAATTATGAAAAAAGTGTTTGAATGATTAATGTTAGAAGAGGGTAGTGAAATAAACTTATCCATTCGGCCGCGAATTTGCCTGCTTTCGCGGTGTCTTGGCACTTGGTCATTGTACCGATCCTGACCTAGCTTAACCATGTGAATGTTAACCATGTGTATGTAACCATATGTTTTGTGCCACGTCTCGGCGATCGATACAGATTTGATTCGCACTTGTTTCCACACGCACACGACACACACTGACGAACATTACGAAAGTTAATGTGTGTGTCATGTGTGTGTGGAAACAAGTGCGAATCAGATCTGTATCGATCGACGGGACGTGGCATAAAATTGTTAAGATAGGTCAGGATCGGTACAATGAACGTCAATGCCATTACTTCGTGAACGAAAGGGTAAGTTTAATTAACTACCCTTTTCTAAAATTAATCATCCAAACACTTTTTTCATAATTAATAAAACACTTTATTCGTTTCGGAGAACGAATAAAAGTATGGAACAGTTATTAAACGACTTGTTAATTTAATTGTTATTGATGAATAACGAAGAATTACACCCTATTGTTAATGTAAGACGATTGTAATATTTGGCGTACGTCGCCCCTCGATGCACCCGATCCCGGCCGCGCGCGATTGTGACTGAGCTCGCGCTATACGGCCGCTCTCATTCGCCAGTGTATTTCGTTAATAAGTCGAAAACGAAGCTTTAAACAATATTTTGGTCAAGGAAAAAATCGTTCAGAATCACATCAGCTACCCCTTTTTTAAAAATACTGCGTGAGTCCCGGGCCACCCTGTATATGAATAAGGCGGTATGTAATGAGTTCTCTACTCGCGCCGCAAGCTGTTTTGGAACTATTGGAAGAATATTTAGGCTAAATGTAGTATTGAGAATGCCGCGTGGCATCGAGGCGCTACATTGTCCTTCCGTTGTTTTCTTTTTTTTTTGTGTGCTGCGCGTCTCGAAGTGTGTGTAGTTTGTTGGCTATAGGACCTCAACCGAAATGCGTGTTTTCTCATTCTTAGTTTTCGTTTGTACGCTTATGTAACGCATAACTGAAATATAGTTGTTCAGTATCAAAACCAAGAGTGTTGGATAGAATTTTCCAATAGGAACTATAAATGAAATGTCCCCATTCATGGGTGATGATGGGTATTTGCGCGTGGGGGGTAGGCTCAAGAGGTCCGGTTTACCTTACTCAACGCGACATTCAATATTGCTGCCAAGGCGTCACCGTATTACCGATCTGGTGATTGCACATGAACACGTTCGCAGTTTGCACACGGGAGTGCAAGCGACCGTAAGTCAGCTGCCGTAAGTCAGCAAGGGTGAGCTCGTACGCCCCTTGGCGAAACTATGACTCTCTTAAGAGACAAATTTTCGTGCCGAGTAGTACGAACTCTTGTAAACCATCATGGAAGCATCAACTTCTGCAATTCTATCTCAGGCTGAAGAGCCTACGACTAGGAGAAATGACGCCCGAAAGCAAGGAAAAGGGTCTAGACACCGGCGAATAGCATAATAGTGTAACTGTGTGTCGCAGCGGACACCGATTGAATCACTGCTTCTACTGTTTTCACACCTGATTTTGCCAATGTTCGTCCAGAATGTATTTCAAGGTTGAAGCCACTCTCGTCTGCATTATAAATTTCTTCAACTCCGATTGTTGGAATGTCAGATTTTACGTTCGAAACAAAAGTGGCTGCAACATTTTGCAAGTTACCAATGTCTTGAAACGTAGATCGTGTTCTAAATGTTGTTATCTTGCGAGATACGATTCCATGCACATTCTTGAAATTCCAAATCCACCATTTACTTGCCTTGAATTCGGGTAGATCCAGTAGTACGTCTTTTGCCTCCAAAGCCCATAATCTCAAATTCATGTCATGGACAATAAGTCTCCTGTCGCAAGCATCTTCAAACTTTTGCAATACGTATTCCGTGATAAATGTAAGTTTATCTGCGTTTGTTCCACCCTTCTCAATACCCGCAGCCCACCTGTATAGCTGACGCACGGATTTAACCTTCCGAAAGTTCTTTTGTACAGTGGTTAGCGGTCGAAGTGTTTGTTTTCCGCTTCTCCAAAACTATTCTGTTCTATTTAGATATTGCGTTGTGAGGCCAGTTCATTAAAGAAAAGTGCAAAAATGGACTTCAAATTCGTAAATAATGGTTTTGTTTATAAAAAAAAAAATTTAACACATATGTCATTTAGAGATATGAAAAGAGGGTACCCAGAGGTTTTTCAGCACGAATAGTAAACAATATTTTCTTAGGGCGGAGGGGGTGGGTGGAGGGGTAACTCGAAAAGAACGAATTTTTCCAACAAATTTTTTAGGCATTTTAATAAACATAATAAAACGGTGCAAGTTTTACTTAAACTTTTTTCAAATATCTCTCAGTGTTCCTGAGATATATGACGAAAAAGAAAATCCTCATGTTTTTTTAAGGGCTGAATTCACCCCTTAAACCCGAGTTATGGCACGATTGGAATATAGGGTTGTATTCCGGATGACATGCTGTGCTTGTATGCAAAGTTTCATAATTTTCGGTATCTGCGGGTTGCCTAACCTTCCTTGTGAGCTTGAAAGCTCACTGAAAGAACTGTCTCTTACTCTCGCTCCTGCTGCTATCCCGCTGCCCGTTGCAACTGGAGGCGCTGGTATTGCCTCTGTTATCGAGTATAGCAGAATGACCACGACATGGAACCTTACCGCAATCGTGTTACATTACATTTAGTTTATTATAAGTTATATCTTGCACGATATGATCAAGGAGAGACACCTTCATTCGACATTTCCGCTCCGTTCACATGCGGGACAACACCGAAACAAATGAATTCGGTCAGCAACAGTTGCTGAAAAACCATGTAAAATGGAGAACTACCGTTTTGGCTTGTCCACTTTACAATGTTGGATACGTTTCTTCGAATGTCTTCTCCGCATTGCGTATAGACTTCCATTTGAAAAGTGGCAAGTAAGAGGAGAAAACAGAGAAATATTTGTAAATAACAAGAAACGAATTCAAGAAGATTTTAAGTCTCGTCTAGGACTTGTTGTGGACAAGCCAAAACCAGGATATGGCACCACTAACGATGGTAACACCGCCAGAAGGTTTTTCAGCAACGCAGATATTAGTTCGGAAATTACAGGCATTAGTAAAGATTTACAAGAAAAATTTTATTTAATTTTAAGAATTATATCTAGTACGTACAAGATAAATACAATTGCATTTAGTGTACTTTTAAAACAAACATTAGAATTGTATTTAGCTAAGTATTGTTGGTACTACATGCCAATAAGTGTTCATAAAATTTTAATACATGGTTGCCATATTATTGACTTTTTTAATTTACCAATAGGTCTTCTGTCCGAGGAAGCTTTAGAAGCAACACATAAACAAATTAGAAAAAATAGATTAAACCATACGCGTAAAACAGGCAGGAAAGATACCAATATTGATCTATTTCGCTCTCTTATGCTAAATTCAGATCCTCTTATTTCGACTCATCGAAATGCAATTTCAAAGAAAAACACTAAAGACTTTTCTGAAATACAACAATATATAGTACTTGCAGATAACACAGAAAACTTGAATCGATCAAGCATTTTGGATGGTTTGCAAATCAGATTAAGTGAAGCAGAGAGGACTGAAGCAGAAAGCACTGAATCAGAAAACAGCGAATGATCTATGATTATTAATTATGTTAACTATGTGCCGTTCATTCCACTGTGTATTGTTTTCTATTATACTAATCATGTTTGACTTATATTTCGTTATGTAACAATTATTTCCTATTATTTGTTACTATTTGTTATTAATTGTTATTATTTATTGTTATTGATATGATCATGTTATGTCATACAACTAGTTTGACCTTTTCCACTATACAAATTTTCATTATTTAAACATTATATGCATATTTTGATTTTTGTCCCGAACGCCCATTGGAATATAATAATTGGAATATATTCCGGACACCTTCCTCTAAATAACTGTGAAAAAATCGATTCCCCCCTCGCCCCCTATTCAGACTATGATTTTTTAAAGTTGGGCGCGTCATCGCGTCTTTCGTGGAAAAGTATAGTTGGTACTATATGCCACCTTCTGTCCGTAAGTTATTAATGCATGGACCAGATATTATTCAACATGCGTTATTGCCAATAGGCCAACTTTCGGAGGAAGCCCTTGAAGCTCGCCATAAAGACTTCAAGCAAATTAGAGTAAGAAATAGTAGAAAAAGTTCCAGAACCGATACAAACCAGGATATACTACATCGCCTCCTGCTAACATCAGATCCGTACATGAGCTCTATTAGAATAAAATCATTTACCAACAAATTTATCCCAAAGCGCTCCAATTGATAATTAAATGATTCAAAATGATAATAACAATTATTATAAATAATAATAACAAAAATAACATTGATGTATTTTTTCTTAACCAATCCTTAAATTGACATTACTACATTGTCCAGTCCAAGTTTCGCGTTTATACCTTTTACGAATAAAAAGTTATAAGGAAAAGGCACACTTAACCCCCATCCGGACCACTGTGCGGCATGCCGGTGCGCGAGCGATCGTCTCTTTGTTTCGCACTCTGTTCACGAGCGTGCTAACAAGCGCACGTAAGTACGCCCTTTTGTGCGTGACGAACAGATATCTATCATAACCTCAAAATAAACGAAAACTAGCAAGTATTTGCCATAACGGGAGTAGGAGTATTTACGACACTTCATAAATACAATCCTGTTCAAAACAATACTTAAAAGTATTGTAGTGTCCGAATATTAAAGTGAGTAACTGTAGCAGCCAGTGTGTCAATGTTGAGCCAAAGAATTAAACAGCCGACTGAAACGGATTGGAATGAAGTCGAAAGAGTCGTTAGATACATAAAGGGCACCAAGGAATTGAAATTGTAGCTGGGGGGCAGCAATAGAGGGCTCGAAGTTTACGCAGATGCAGATTGGGCTGAGGACATAAGAGATAGTACATCGCACAGCGGTTTTTTGTTTCCTTAAGCTACGGTTACGGTGGATCCGAATTCGTACGAACTGGCGTTCTGATGAATACGACAAGCTGCAATTTGTGGGACTTGAGGGACCAAAACTACCACAACCGTGACTTTTGTCGGAGAGAATGGCAGAAGATTAGTGAAGAAATGGCCATTAATGGTAATGTTGAGAATGGAGAATTTATGGTTTGAAGCACTGAGGCCAGAAAGGTTCGGTCGCGTATCGTCTTGTTTACGCTCGAGGTTACGCGTCTGGATTTCATCGAGTCCAAGCGTTGGGCTGTTGTTCTGTGTTTCGTTACGGAGCCTCGAGGCATCCCTCAGTCGGACCCAAGTGTAATAGAGAAGACGGAAAAGGCTCTCGTGTTGTGGGTTAAAGATTTAACTAAAAAACGAATTTCCGTTCATAAAGAATTAATTCAAGAAAAAGCTAGACAATATTTCAACCAACTGAAGGATTTAGAACCAAGTCCGTCATCCTGTTTACGAAACGTGAAATTTTCTGCGAGCAATGGCTGGTTTGCTGGATTTTTACAACGGTACGCACTTCACAATGTGAAGATACAAGGCGAGGCAGCGTCCGCCGATGAAACAGCTGCTATGAATTATCGCAAAGTATTATCGGAAATCATTGTTAATGGTGGATATTGCCCAGATCAAGTATTTAATGCAGATAAGATTGGGTTATTCTGGAAAAAGATGCCCAGCCGAACATTCATTGCGAAATCGGAGAAAACTGCAAGTGGTTTTAAAGCGGCAAAAGATCGAATCACACTTCTTCTTTGCAGTAATGCCTCTGATGCAAAGATGTTAACACCACTTATTATAAATAAAGCTTTACACCCGCGGGCGCTAAAAGGCGTAAATTTATCTGAATATCCAGTACACTTCATGGCCAATAAAAAAGTATGGGTCACATCAGCTCTATTTGCAACATGGTACAACGATTCTCTTGTACAAGAGGTTGAAAAATACATGGAAGAGATGGGTCTTCCGTTTAAAGTGTTACTAATTGTAGATAATGCACCCAGTCATCCCTGTATAGAACATCCTAAGGTATAAATAGTGTTTTCACCACCAAATACGACTAGCCTCATACAACCACTGGATCAGGGCATAATCGCAAATTTTAAGACCCATTATATCAAATTAACTTAAAAAGCTAAAGAACGATAAATTAAGCCTGGCTGAAGTTTGGAAAAAATTCTCAATTTTAGACTGCATAAACCATATTATTGCAGCAATTGGACAAATCAAAGAACACACATTAAATTGGTGCTGGAAAGCGATCTGGCCTGAATGTGTAATTAATCGAAACGTTACCAAAAACGCGTTAACGTTATTATCTGAAATTAGTGCGTTCGCACATAACATCGGCGGAGAAGGCTTTGATAATTTCGGCGAAAATGACCTGGACGAGATGATTGAGGACCAACCTGTCGATGATAGTGACATTATCAATAGTTTGATAGATTATGAAAATGGACAAGAAGAACCGGAATCTATTACAGCAGATAAAATATATGGAGGGATCCAGATTTCTAAAAAATTGGAAACGCATTTTCTTAAAATAGATACCAATGCGGAAAGACGCTCCAAATTCCAAAAAGAACTGAGATCATGCATGTCTCACTATCGTGACGTTTACAAGCAATTGACCAGTCGACCGTCGTCACAAAAACTGATCACTGACTTCATGGTACCAAAAAAGAAATCAATTGAAATCCTATCTTCAAGCGACGAAAGCGATTTTCAACCAATTCGTCACAAAAAGATGCGCGTTTTGGATTACGACGAGTAGGAGCAAACGGTTTAATGTATAATTTGAAAACTTCTTCATGTATATTTACAATGAAGAATTAAATATTTTTACAATTTCTTTAGGTCTAATTTAATTATTTAATTTAATTGATATGTATTGATTATGTATTTTCTAAGTCCGACTTTTTTTATGCGGTCCCTATCCACCGCACAAAAACAGGTTTTACTGTATTATTTGTATATGCCTACATGTCATTGTTTATTTAAAAAATGTTTTTTATTGTACATTGCTATTATTCTCAGTTGCAATAGTCAAAACCAAGTGGGTGGGAGGGGGGGCTACGAGACACATTTCGGAAGGAAATAAGCAAAATGGCGAAAAAAAGGTCCGGAGATGCAGGATTCCAACCATGGCCTTAAAGTAGGGCCGCGGCCCTACTTTAAGGCCATGGTTTCTGAAGGAACAGTTCCTGGCAAGGAATATGCAGGGAAATATTCCTTCAGAAATAGAAAAGAAATTGTGGCAACGGTACGACTGTGGAAGACACGGTTGTGTAATCCACAGTTGTTGGACAAAAAAAAAGGAAACGATCAGAGGAAATTTGATGCAAAAACGATGACGGGAATATTTATAGGATATGGAACCAATAATACATACAGAATTTACATGCCAGACAAAAACAATGTTCAATGCATATGTGACGTAAGATTTCATGAGGGAAGAAATGGTGTGGAGATATTAAAGGGAAAGGAGAAAGAAGACTATGGAAGAAGAGTTGATTTAACATTTATTGGATTCGATAATGAAGATAAAGAAGATGAATTGGAAATAGACACAGAGAGTGATATAAATATGCCTGAACCAAACGATGACAATAATGGAGAGCAATAATTGAGAGCAGTACACATATGGACACCATAGGGGAAACAGAAAGAGATCGAATTTGCGAGGATAGTGTCCATGTGAGAACAACAATCAGAGGGCCTGGAAGACCCAGAGGAACTACGAGTGAAGCAATGAAGATGCGTAAACAAAAGGAAAGGAAGAACAGAAGGAGCGTGAAATGGAGCAAAACCTGAGAAGATCGAATAGAATAAAAGACAACGAATCAGCAATGACTGTAATAGACGAAGAAATACCGTTCAACATAGAACAAGCCAAGAATTCCAGTCATTGGAATTAATGGAAAAGGGCAATGGATGAAGAGCTAGAGTGTATGGGGAGACATGAAGTATGGGACCTAGTGTCTTACCCCAAGGATAAAAACATAATAAGAAGCAAATGGATTTATAGTATAAAAAGGGACCCTGATACAAAAGAACCAATATACAAGGCTCGTTTGGTGGCTATGGGATGTGCACAACGTCCTGGATTTGACTATGAAGAGACATTCGCTCCTGTTGCACGTATAGAATCAATCAGATTGCTTCTGAGCATAGCTGCAGAAGGAAAACAGGGGGTGAAGATGTACGACGTAAAGACTGCGTTCCTACATGGAATATTGAAGGATGAAATATACATGAAAGCCCCGGATGGATATGGACACAGAGAAAATACAGTCCGCAAACTAAAAAGGAGTATATATGGTTTGAAGCATGCAGGTAAATGCTGGAAAAAGTACTTGACAGAATTAATGGCAAAAAGGGGATGTGTCAATCTAAAGAAGATCAATGCCTATTTTACAAGCTGGAAGGTAAAAAGTTCTTATACTGTGTGATACACGTTGACGACATAGTAGTTGTGTCCAGCGATAGAGACATAGAAAAGTATTATATGCATAGAATAGGAAATAAAATAGACTTAAAATGTTTGAGTGATGCGAAATATATATTAGGTATGCAAGTGGAACAAGAGAATGGAAGAGTGTATGTGCACCAACAGGACTATATTAAAAAACTGTTAATTATGTATGGTATGAATGAGTGCAATAGCACATCAACTCCGATCGATGTGAATATAAAAATGGATAATTATACCGATAGTGATAAGTGTAATGCCAAAAGGTATCAGGAACTGATAGGGAAGCTAATGTTTTTAAGTGTTAACATCAGACCAGACATTGCTTTCACACTCAGTTATTTATCCCAATATAACAAAGATGCGAGAGAGATGCATATGGGGGGATTGAAGGGTGTGTTACGATACTTAAAGGGAACTATTAATTATCGCTTATGTTATGGGGGCAAATGTGCAAAATCGAATAGATTGTGAAACCGACGCGTCTTGGGATACAACAAAAGATGCTAAATCATTCACCGGTACATTAGTTTATCGAAATGGTGACTTGATTCAATGGAGAAGTAGAAAGCAATATACAGTTGCTCTGTCCTCAACTGAAAGTGAATTGGAAGCTATGCTTGAAGGAATGAAAAACGTGATGTCGTTGGATAGCGTATTGAAGGAAATAACAAGGAAAGATTGTTGTAACGATGCAATTCGAGCACTCTGTATGTGTGGTGTGCCTGTTGCCTTCGACACGTGTACTACGCACAATGTTCAATGTTATATATCTATATGCTAATACATAATACAAACAACAAACGCATCAACTCCTGCGCAACTTCTCATTTCATCCTAACAGGTTATGGGCCCAGGAAATTGTGTTTCTGAAATATGTTAAATAAGAGATATCGGTAGTACGTATTTAACATGTGAGGTTAACCACGTGCTTGAAAACATACAGTGAAATTAATAATGGCTAGTGGTATTGGAGGTATGACCAGAATAGAGCATTTGCATAAAGAAAATTATGATACTTGGTGTATGCAAGCCGAAGCATTATTGGTAAAGAACGATTTGTCGGATTATGTAAATGGAAAAAGTGAAATACCACGTGCCGATGGCCCCGACCCGCTTACGGAAACCACAGCAAAGGCATAGGATATCAACGATAAGAAAGCTAAGTCTGATCTTATTTTAACAATTAGTCCCTCAGAATTGAAACAAGTTAACCCTTTGCGGACGAGTGTCGGCAAATAGCCGCCCAAGTCTTTTTACCGTTGCGGACGCGTGTCGGCATATAGCCGCCCAACTCTCGCGCTGCGGCTGGCGTATATTTATTGTTCTAAACGATAAAATACGCATGGGTATCGCTTTGCGGACGAGTGTTGGGCATAATCTTAGTATCGATAAGATCTTTTATTCCGTATAGTGTAAACTTACGATGCTAGACCATGGTAGGTTCAGAACGAATTCAGTCTTCCGAGTCAATGTTTCAGTGTCACTGCTCGAAAAACCAGCAAAGTTTACGTACATTTCATACATATTCATATATTTTACATTTTATAACATTCTACACACGATGGCTAAAAGATCCAGAGACGATACGTTCAATAATGACAGTAGTGATGAGTTCCAATTGGAATCTGACAACTCAGAAGATGACGACATTGTTTTATCGAGTGGAAGTGAAATCCTTGCAACAAGGAATGCATTCAGGCGTTTCAATGTGGGCAGTGATAGTAGTAGTGACGAAGAAATGATTATTCAGGAAAGTGATAGCAATAGTAATAACGAATGGACGAATGTCACAAATCACGACATCGTCCCACAAAAAATAAAATTCAGTTCTGGAGTACGAACCCCTGGTTCACAACTAAATTCAACTCACACAGAACCATTAGATTTCTTCAATTCATTCTTCACCGATGAGTTGATCAGAAAAATAGTTGAGGAGACTAATCGGTACGCAAACCATAGAATACAAGGGAAACATCTAGAAAAGCGGTCCACATGGCATACATGGACCAATGTCACACCAAAAGAAATGCGAGCATTTCTCGGCATAATATTGCTTATGGGGACAATGCCACTTCCGAGCTTGAAAGATTATTGGAACACTGACACGAAATGTAGGATCCCATACTTTGCCGAAATATTCAGGAGAGACCGATTCTTGCAAGTATTTTGGATGCTGCACATAAATGAAAATATTGTAGGTACGCGAAACATGGCAACACGGACGCAAAAAATAAGCAATTTTTTAGATTACATCGATAGTAAATGTCGTGAAAATTTTGTACCCGGGGCGGAGTTATCAGCGGATGAATCAATCGTCAAATTCAAAGGGCGAATAAGTTTTATTACATACAACCCACAGAAACCAACCAAGTGGGGTATCCGTATTTATGTCCTTGCAGACGCCAATATTGGTTATATACAAACTATTTTGCCATATTATGGCAGTTTTACTACGGAAAAATTAGTTAGACCAGATCTGCCAATAAGTACGAGAATAGTCTTACAATTATACCACAATTTATTGCAATCGAATCCTGGCGCTGTAGGATACCATATCTTCAATGACCGGTACTTCACAAGCATTCCTTTGGCAACTGCACTACTGCAAATGAAATGTAATTTAACTGGAACTATCCAGACGAATAGGAAATTTATTCCACATGAAATAAAAAATCCAAAGATTGCAAAAAATGAAATCGTTGCATACAAACGGAACAATTTACTATTATTGGCTTGGAGAGACAAGCGTATAGTGACCATGCTCAGCACCTGTGCTACCGCATCTTCGACAACCGTTACTAAAAGGTCACGCAAAGAAGGAAGAACACATATTGTGAAGCCAGACGTGGTTATAAATTATAATAAATATATGGGTGGGGTAGATAAAGCAGATCAGTACACAGGCACGTACTGTTTCATGAGAAAATCGCAAAAATGGTGGCGAAAATTATTTTTTTGGGGATTGGAAGTTTCAGTGATAAATTCCTATCTGTTATATCAAGAACATCACAAGACATACAATATAAAAAAGTTATCTCATTTACAATTTGTACGTCAGTTGGTAGGTCAATTGATTGAAGATTTTCGGGACGCTAATCCCAAGGCTCCTACGACTTCTGGAACAGCAGAAAGGCTCAACGGCCTTCTACATATTATTAGGCGAGATGAGACAGGAAGAAGTAAAGATTGCCTCGTCTGCTCTAATCGAAAAATAAAACACGGAAGGAGAGAGTCGAGGTACTATTGTGCAACTTGTTCGGCTAAGCCGGCCTTGCACATAGGTGATTGTTTCGAACTGTATCACACAAAGCAGGAATATAAAACATCTCCTATATAAAGACGACTAAATTTGTTTCTTTATGATTTTATTGAATTTTATAAACATGTTATTTGAATAAAGCTATAGATTTTATAACGCAAACGCGCGACGCGAACATTTTCTCAGCTGCGTGCTCGAATACCTCTCGTCCACAGCGACGCTCGCCCGTCGAGCGCCTCCGTCCGCAAAGGGTTAAAGCGTGTGAAACTGCACACGAGGTATGGACAAAGTTACGTTCCATATATGCGTCGAAAGGTCCAGCAAAAAGGGCCGAATTATTGAGAAAGTTGACCTCACACCGCATGGCGAGCGGAGAAGATGTTAGAGAGCATATCAATAAATTTATAGAAGTAGTTGATAAGTTAGCCGAAATGAATATTGATATTCACAAAGATTTCCAAAGTGCAATGCTTCTTAATAGTCTGCCTGAGAATTATGAGAATTTCAGATGTGCGATGGAATCCAGGGATGATCTTCCAGATTTAGATACGCTAAAGGTTCAAATTTTAGAAGAGTTTGAAACTACACATCAGAAGACATCGGAAGATCATGGCGCAATGATTGTTAAGGATAATTATCGAAGGAACGAAATGAAACCCAAAGTGCAATGGAGCAATACCAAAGAATATGCTGCAAGAAAACCAAAAATAATTTGTCATAAGTGTGGTAAGGTAGGACACAAAGCTTCTGACTGCTACTCAAGGAAGACTGATTATAAACCTTATGGAGGTAAATCTCATGAGCTATTTTATGTTAATTATCAAAATAATAATGAGACGTACATTGCTACTGAAGACCCAGAAAAAAAGTACTGGTGTCTAGATAGCGGTTGTACAACACATCTTTGTAAAGACTCGTCCAAGATTATTCAAATTCAACATACAGAACTTAAAAAATTGAATTTGGCTAACAATGAATTGGCTACAGTTAAGGCTAAAGGTAATGTGCGCATCAAAACTCGTATGCATCAAGAAATAAAGGAAATTGAGTTCGAAGATGCCTTATACGTGCCTGAACTATGGTCAAATTTAATGTCTGTTGCTAAAATCACAGATAAGGGTAATTCAGTGATTTTTAGAAATGAAGAGGCAATTGTAGTGGGACGAGATGGAAGAGTAAAGTCGAAGGCTAAACGCAGTTGAAATTTATATTATATTTGAGAGGAGCGATCAGAAGCAGCTAAGAATATATGTTTCGAAGGAACAGAGGAATCTCAAATAAAATTGTGGCATGAAAGAATGGGTCACTTGAACATTAGAGATCTACTAGATGTTTTCAAAGAAGATAATTTTAAGTTAGAACATTTATCATCCGAAAATATGCCGGCTGATGTACTCACGAAACCTCTGCCTAAGTATAAACATCATTTTTGTATTAAACGTATGGGAATTGGGCTATGTAATGATCGTTAATGATGCTCGCATTGCGAAGAGGTGTTGTAACGGTGCAATTCGAGCACCCTGTATGTGTGGTGTGCCTTTTGCCTTCGACACGTGTACTACGCACAATGTTCAATATTATATATCTCTATGTTAATACATAATACAAACAACAAACGCATCAACTCCTGCGCAACTTCTCATTTCATCCTAACAAAGATAATACTACCAAAGAAATAAAAAGTGACAGTTTGAATGTGGTGAAACTGGCAAATGGCGGAAATTATAAATCGCGATCGAAATTATTAAACAGAAAATTTTATTTTATTAGAGAAAGTATGATAAGTAATAACATAGATATAACTCATATACCTAGCGTGGACATGCGTGCAGATTGCTTCACCAAAGCCCTGAGTGGACCCAAATTATAGAAAAATGTAAAAGAAATAATGGAAACCAATCAGCAATAAAAACAAGGGGGGAGTGTGTGAGGTTATTTCTATTGCATGTAAAGGGTGTTTTTCAGCTTAGATAGAACTTTCGATAGGAATAACTGTCAATACAAGCTGTCCTTCTGGCTGTTCTTGTTGATATTTATGTTCAGTATAGTCTGACAAATCACGCTTGAACAACGCTACCAAATTATCCAAACTTACTTTGCAAATCAGTCGTCGATTCGCGCAACTTATAGACGACTTCGTGAATTTTAGGCGCACAGTATCGTCCATCTGAGCAAGCCATCCGTCGAACAGTGGATAGATTTCGTACCACATACTCTCTAAATCAGTGCTGGGCAAAGTACGGCCCGCCGAGGGGTCCATCGACATGGATAGTATATGGCCCGCTATAATTACGTTTTGACGGTCGAGAAGTATAAAGTAGATTCTACTTAGTAGAATAATAGATGCATAACCTATAGGTGAAGCTAAACTAGCCGCGTAGTTCATGTGTTGCGTAATACGGGGCGCAAAGCGTGGTGAAATGACTGGCGCGGGCGGCGGGAATGAGCGAACTCATTGTCAGTCGCCACTCGCCACTCGCAAACTGTCACTGACCGAGCCGCACGTTTCACGTTAATTTTGTTTTAATTTTGTCTCTTGTTCTTGCTTGTTCGCGTAACGCTTTACATTCATAATCGTTTAAAAAAAATCTGCGCTTTTGGGATAATACTTTTTTACGGAATACAACGGTAAGGCAGTATGTCTTATTTGTAATGAAGCAGTGGCGGTATTTCAAGATTTTAACCTTGCTCGTCATTTCAACACCTAACATTCAAAAACCAAATATGCTGTGATGAATGACGCAGAAAAAAAGGTAAATGCGGAAAACCTAAAAAAAACAATATCTGCTCAACGGAATGTGTTTATAAAGCAAAACACTGCTCAAAAGGCTTCTACACTGGCTGGATATGTTGTGGCTTATAAAGTAGCCAAAAATAACAAACCATACTCGGAAGGAGAATTTGTAAAAGATTGTATGGTGAGCATAGTAAAATTTTATGTCCAGAAAAAATTAAAGAGTTTGAGTCTGTCAGCTTATCGCGAAAAACAGTAACAACGCGAATTGATGCCATTGCATCAAACTTGTCGACTCAATTTAGGCAGCGTATAGAAAACTTTAAATATTTTTCCGTGACGATGGATGTGTTGAATTTTGGCGGTAATCCTTAGTTTATTGCGCGGGAGCTTATTCCCGAGGGCGCCGCCTCATGGCGAGTTGCACTTCTTGTAAGTGTTTAATGTGAGTGTAATATATTGCGCGGTGAAATTGACGACGTCATATATTGCTATGGTGTTAGGTGAGAGAACACGCGTATAGAATAAAAAGAACCACGCTCTGCTACAAAGGTTAAAAGCTAATTCTTGTATGTATAATATATTCTATAAATAAAGTAAATAGAATCGTTAACATTTTACATAGTGTAAAATAAAACCATAGCTAAGAGAACTCAACAGGATGAAAGTACGGATAGAAGTGACACTGCCCAATTATTAATCTTCATTAGAGGCGTTGACGGCGAATTTAATATTACTGAAGAGCTAGCTTGTTTGCAATCGATAAAAGGAAAAACGACGGGACAAATAATTTATAACGAATTTTCCGAAGGTCTTCAAAATTTAAATGCGCCTATTTCAAAATTATGCAATATAACTACGGATGGAGCCCCAAATTTGGTTGGAAAAAACGCCGGATTTTCAGGTATTTTTCGGAACCAGAATCCTAATCACGATGTTGTATTTTTACATTGTATAATTCACCAGGACGTCCTTTGTAAAGCTGCAATAGATATTACCCATGTACTTAATGTGGTTTTAAAACTAATTAATACGATTCGATCTCGGGGCTTGGTACACCGACAATTCCAAGAATTTCTGATTGAAGTCGACGCAAATTATTCTGACCTTCTTTACCACACGAAAGTAATATGGTTAAGATGTAGATATGCATTTGAACGGGTTTGGAATTTAAAAGAGGAAATACAATATTTCTTAAAGAATAAAACAGACAAATGGTCTGATTTCCAAATCTTCGAAGACAAAGATTGGCGTACCGATTTTGCATTTTTTACCGATTTTGCATTTTTTACCGATTTGCTCGAACACTATAACAAATTAAATAAAAAATTGCAAGGAAAGAACCAATTTATAGATGAGACTTGGGTTTGTCTGAAATCATTTAAAACTCAGCTTTTTCTGTTTTATACCTGCATGGCGAAGAACGATTTAACTCACTTTCTGCGTTTAAAATCCATGTCACCAGTGAGTGAGAACAAACTAAAAGAATTCAGTCAAGCGTTGAAAAAACTTCACACAGAATTTGAAACTAGGTTTCAAGATTTTAAGAACATTCAATCACCGCTAGATGTTTTCTCGATGCCGTTTAATGTAGATCCGGAAAATGTATTTGCAGAATTGCAGTTGGAAATTATTGAAATGCAGTGCAGTACCCATTTAAAGCAATTGTTCTTGAATTCCACAAAACTAGATTTTTATAGAGCACTGCGGAAAGCTGAATTCCCAAAGATGATTGCTCGCGCCCAGAAAATTATGGCGATGTTTGCGTCGTCTTATGTGTGCGAACAGACTTTTTCGACCATGAAATTGCGAAAAAACTCAATCAGAAACCGATTGACTGATGAACACCTTTTCGCACTGCTGAAAGTTGCTTCGTCACAGCTGGAACCTGCTTTCGAAAATATTATGGAAAATCAAAAACAATTCCATATGTCTCACACGCCTACCATGGCAGGGCCTTCGAATAAAAGTTAAATTCATTATTATTTAAGGTAAAAGGTAAATTGTAACATTTGTGTGTAATGCTGTAATGTTTTTATAATATTATGATTAAAAGCTTTACCACAAAATGCATTTTTTCTATAATTCTGGCCCCCCATTAAAAAAGTTTGCCCCCCATTGCTCGAAATGATGCAATAACTCCAACACGACAAAGGAATGTGCGCACTGAAGAGAATATTGCCGCTGTAAATGAAAGTGTGGAAGAAGATCCAAATTTATCGATTCGTCGTCGGTCGCAGGAATTGGGGCTCTGTCCGACCACTACGTGGAAAGTTTTGCGCGAAGATCTTGGCCTACGCCCGTGTAAGATCCAGCTGGTACAGGAATTAAATCCACGAGACCATCATATGCGTCGTTCTTCCGCCGATTGGGCTCTAACTGGAAACTGACCCGTACTTTTATCAAAAAATTGTGTTTAGCGATGAGGCTCATTTTTGGCTTAACGGGTTTGTTAATAAGCAAAATTGCCGCATATGGAATAAGACAAATCCACAAGAGACCCTACTGTCTCCATTACATCCAGAAAAATACACCGTTTGGTGCGATTTACATGCTGGTGGCATCATTGGACCTTATTTCTTCAAAAATGAGGCCGGGGCTCACGTTACGGTCAATGGAGATCGTTACCGCACCATGATCAATGCTTTTTCGTTTGAAAATATGGATGACATTAATCCGGACGAGATGTGGTTTCAACAGGATGACGCTACGTGCCATACGGCAATGGCAACCATCGACTTATTGAAATAAAAATTTGGCGATAAGTTGATTTCGAGAAGTGGACCTGTCAATTGGCCTCCAAGGTCGTGCGATTTGACACCTCGATTATTTTCTGTGGGTCCACGTGAAGTCACTGGTTTATGCTAGGAGCCGCCACCTTGTCGTGGTGCAGAGGCTTGAGTAGTCGCAATGAGGCCCAAGACCATGCCGGCGGGAGATGCATTCCCGGCAGGTACAACCATGCCGGATCGAAGATTTAGGCAAAAAGTTATAGGCCTCATAGACGATATTCTTGAAGACGCAGATATTCGCCCCTGTCATTCATCAACTTCAAATACATATTCGGTATCGTCGTTCACAAATAATTCAAGGCCAAGTTCAAGTAACTCTATACATCCTTCAACGCCAAGCCCTAATTACCCTATATGTCCAACGCCAAATCCCAATTATTCTGCACAATATCCAGTGCGAAATGAATGGTCCATAAGAAGAGAGGAAAATAAGAAGGAATATGTAACTGATTATGACTTATTATATAAAGAAACTTAAATAATAATTATTTTTACTAGAGGAAAATATTGAGTTTATATTTTGTTCTATATTTTTACAATATTTACCTTAATGTAATTAATAAACGTTCTTCTGAGGGAATTGCTTCTCGATAGTGGGTATCCAGTTTTTCTATACTAGGTCCTATAATTTCCACCAACACTTTAAAACTCTCCTGGCTCATTCTATAAAATTCTTTAAATTTGTCAGGATTGAGATTGAGCTGCTCCTGTGCAACTGTTGCCGGGCTATGCATTAAATTATCCACGAATAGAGGATTAATCCAATATCGGCGGATTCTTTTTCCTCGTTTCCTACGTTGCAAATATTGCCAAGCGGCCACATCTTCCTCCGTTTGTGCGGTTTGCCAAGATGTGACATTTACCTTGCGTTGCATTTTGCGTGTTTGATGTATCTTTGGTGTACGGCCTGCCTAAGAGGGATGTCTACCGAAATTACCTTATGAGGTAATAAACTGTAAGCGGAGGGTGTTGATTGGTGTTCACAGAGTCAACCATGACAAATGCATGTGACCCGCCAGGAGTCACCAATCAGATTTGTAGGGGAGACCGGGGTCGAAAGTAACACGGGGCGAAAGTAACATCGTTAATAATTCAAAATCTATTGTAGCTATTCCGGCAAATTTTAGATATATGATGCCAAATGACAATTGAACTATACACATCCATGTCCTAATAATATAAATACGCAATTAATATATATATATTAAACAAAATGACTTTCCGCTAACCTAAAGTAATCTTTTCTTAGTGCCTTAAAATTGTGATATAAATGTTTCTTGACCAGGTATGTGCTATTCCTTTTTTTAATATGTAAGTTGATCCTTCTAAATAACATATTAATTATTACTTAACACTTTTGAGCATCTCGTTAGTAATGATTTGTAATCTAAGTCAAAGAGACTGGTCGGGGGCGATTGTAACATCAGCAGTCGGGGTCGAAAGTAACATCAGCAGTCGGGGTCGAAAGTAACAACAGCAGTCGGGGCCGAAAGTAACGTTTGTTTTCGCTATTTTTACAATGCGATACCTGACAATCCTATTCAGAAACATCTGGCATATTAATCCTCGGTCGTTTTACCAATAAAACAACTCGCTGAATTGTCTCTGAATAGTAATTACCGTATCGTAAACCTTAATTACCGAAAAAACCACGTCCAACCCTTGGGCCCACTGATTGGACGACACTACGTGTCCATTATTAGCATATAAGCAAGCACCTTTTTTAATAAGGTCATTATTCGTAAAGAAACACGAAAAGAGCAACACTTCTCTTTCCTTCCGCAATTATACAAGTGTCGAGATATTGAATATTCCGGCTGGTCTTTGACAAGCAACAACTTACAACTATTAGTTGACGACTATTAACGATCGAAAGATCATCCGCTGGTATTTAACACTACTTTGCTATTACTAAGGTAAGTCTTCTTATTAAATTGTATTATAAATTTGATTTTCTTCAACAAATACAAATTATGATTACACTTTTATTAGAATGCCACGTACGAAAGTTAGGACAACCGATAGGGGCACAAAACATATTTCAATATATGAAGCTGCTTATGATGATATTGTTACGAGCCGAGGGCTATGGGGCGCGGCTGCGGAGCCGAGGATCGGTTTTTAAAGAGTTTTATGTTAGTTAAACGGTCAAGCCGTTCGATGGGAAGGGTGTGGACGAACCAGTGTCTATTTCACCACCGGGAGCCACAGGAAGGTTGTCGTGGACGAACCAGTGTCTATTTCACCACCGGGAGCCACAGGAAGGTTTGCGTGGACGAACCAGTGCCTATTGCATCACCGGGAGCCACAGGATTGTTAGTAATTTTGGTCTCGTAACTTTGATACACCTTGAGCGGTTAAGGTATATCCCTTCGATGGATTGATACTGCGTATGACTGGTATAGGTTATCGAAATGAAATAAATGTGTCTGTAGTCAAATAAGAAAGTCTATATTCTCTAATTAACAAGATGCTTACAAACGTAATACCGTGAAGCTAAGCCACGGTTTCGGACTCTTACGTAAAGTCGTACAATATAATAAAGAATTGCTCGAAGGGGACTTGAACCCGATCTCGCTGAGCTTCGTAAACTGGATAATCGCGAAGTAACTCGTTGCCTGATTATTCAAACTAAGCCCTAATAAATAAGAGTTGCTTAAAAGGGACTTGAACCCGATCTCGCTGGGCATCAGTATGGCTAGCTGGCACCAACATGGTACGTAGCTAGTAGGTCCATACTGAGCCCCGAGCGCAGATTTCAAGCCCTTCTTATACTTGAAATACGGACCAGAAATATGGTGGGGCACCGAATTTTCCAAGGGAGTCCGGAAGGTTCGAGAACGTTCCCCCGAAGGGTTACGTCATCGTGTCACCGCGGAAGGGGCTGACCCGACTGCACGCGCTTCCGATTCCCAAATAAGGGCATGATAGGTGAAAAACGAAGGAAACAATCCTTCCTACGTAACAATATCATGGAAAATGGATTATCTGTTCGCAATGCAGCTAAAAAATATGAATTGTGCCACGTGTCTTTGGCAAGATATATGAAGAAAAAACAGAAAGCTTTAGACGAAGGAATAGCTTCTCCAGTGACAATGGGTTATAGACCATGGAATAGAATTTTCAATGAAAGGCAGGAAGAAATAATGGTAAAGTATTTAATAAGAGCTGCGGATATATATTATGGGTTTGGTTCAAAAGAAATAAGAAGATTTGCATATGAGCTTGCACAGAAATATAAATTACCTGTGCCATGTCAGTGGGAGAATAAAAAAATGGCCAGTGAAGATTGGTTCACAAACTTTATGAAAAGACACTCACAATTGTCTATACGACGTCCAGAGCCTACCAGTCTATCCCGTGCCACTAGCTTCAATGAAGCAAACGTTGTCGCCTTTTTTGAAAATTTAAAAAAGGTTCTCGATGAATATCATTTTGAAGCGAAAGATATTTACAATCTTGATGAAACGGGCGTCACTACGGTTCAAAAACCAGACAGGATAGTTGCAAAGAAAGGATCCAAGCAAGTTGGAGCATTGACATCCGCTGAACGAGGGCAGCTAGTCACTGTAACTTGTGCCATTAATGCCGTTGGTAATTTCATACCACCCATGTTTATATTTCCACGACTTAGGTATAAAGATCATTTTGTGAGAGATGGTCCAACTGGATGCATCGGAAGTGGAAACGTCAGTGGGTGGATGCAAGAGAAGGATTTTCTTATATTTTTGAAACACTTTCAAAGATACACAGCAGCAACAAAGGAGAAAAAGGTCCTACTACTGCTAGATAACCATCCATCACACATTTCAATTGAAGCACTTGATTATTGTTCCGGAAGTGGTATAGTAGTCTTGTCATTTCCACCTCATTGCTCACACAAATTACAACCACTAGATCGATCAGTATATGGACCACTGAAAAAGGCAATTAATACCTTGGCAGATGCTTGGATGCGAAACAATCCAGGGAAGACTATGAATATTTACAACATTCCATCTATAGTTGCAGTAGCCCTTCCGATGGCTATGACCATGAACAATATTCAAGCAGGCTTTAGATGTACAGGAATATTTCCATTCAATAGTGATATATTTACACCTTTAGATTACGCTCCATCGTATGTGACTGACAGATTACTATCGTCACCTGTTAACGGAAATGAAGTCATCGAACAAATAAATCACGAGTTCACGCCCGAACTGGTAAGACCTTTTCCGAAAGCTCTACCTCGGATAGACTCAAATAGAGGTAGAAAGAAAAGAAAATCAACAATTTATACTGAATCTTGTGAGAGGGAAAAAATCAGGGCAGAACAAGAAGAAAAACGGGGGAAAAAAGTGAACCAAAAAAGTAAAAAAGTATCCGAAAATCCGAAAATAGTAAGAAAAACAAGAGCAAGAGGAATGAAGAACTTAATTGCATGAAAACAATTATTTTACTTCTCTTATTATTTGTACATATTTTATAATTATTCATTGGTACACTTTTGCTTTGATAAATAATTTTATTTAAAAAAATAAATGGTGTGTTACTATCGACCCCATGCCGTGTTACAACCGCCCCATACCCGGGGGCGGTTGTAACACTTTCTCCGTTCTCGGTTTTTTATTAATAACTTGGACATTACTTGTCATAGAGCGAAAATACTATATCTCAATAATGTCAGATAACTATGGAAGACGTTAATACAAAATTTATTGTTGTTAATGTAATAGTTATTGCGTAATTGTAGTTCAAAGTCAAAATGTTACTTTCGACCCCGGTCTCCCCTATATAAACGGTTAAAACAGGCGGGTCGCGTGCTTGGTCGTTTGCAGTCTTTCAAAAGTAAATGAGCTGTATTACACGTTGCATCAATAATTATAAAGTAATTTAAAATTCAGAATCCAAGTGCGTAAATTCCCTTGCATCTATAAGCGGCATAATATGCAGTTGAATCAGATTCGAAACAGTAGTAAACATTACAATTGTAATTACTGAGTGTTAAAATATCATATAATGATTTTGTCTACCTAGAATCTGAATTTTTACCACTTTGCGTCGGTGGCTGCTACTTTGGTGTTACACACACATACATACACATAGACTGCAGCTATGACAGACACATGTTTGGTTAGACGTCTACTACCTTTTTGTAACAGTTCGTATATACAGTCGCGGACCAAAATAAGTGGACAGTTACCTGAAATAGGTAAAGATAAAGTTTAATCGAATTTGCGGAACTGTTATAAACTTGAGTTTTATTTATTATATATCCTTATAGTATGTACATTATTTAGTGAATAATTGGAGTTCATATTTACATCTTTGTGTAAACACATTGTACTTAACGAAAATGACAGCTATTTATCAGGAGACACAAATAAGTGGACACTTGGTTACAAAGTTACTGTGGAGCAAGAAATGTATAGAAACAATAGATAGTAGCCACGCTTACACGCAGTGATCCCAAACAAATTTATTAGTACCAACTCAGCTTTCGTACGAGTAAAAGCATTTACTGCAAAATTGCAAAATGTCAAAGACAGACGAAATTTCTTATCAAATTCGCCATTTAATTGTTACGGACTGTTGTAAGAAGTTAAGTTACCGTGTGATAGCTCGAAAGTACAGTGTATCTAAGAGTGCAGTAGAAAAAATTTATAAAAATTATCTACTACATAATACTGTACAAAATTTAAGGGGTCGTGGACGCAAACGCTGTACTACTATGCAAGAAGACCGTCGAATGGTTCGAAAATGCCGACAGAATCCTGCAATTGCATCAAGAAGTATTGCAGAAATAATCGGATTACAAATTTCAACAAAAACAATAAAACGAAGACTCCACGAAGCTGGATTAAGATTCTGCAAAGCTAGACGTAAACCACACATCAATAAAATAAACATGAGGAAACATTTAGCATTCGCAAAAAAATATGTGAATTTACCACTAGCATTCTGGCAAAATATAGTTTGGAGCGACGAAAGTAAATTCGAGTATATTTTATGTTACAATTTGCTAAATTGGTTTACATACATTATTTATCACCCTGACCTTCATAAACTGCTCTATTCATTTTTTATTAATATCGTGACTTATTCATAAAAACTAAGAGAAATCATTTGTCCGGATACATTTGTCCGGTACTGTATAATAAACATGTAATACGGTTGTCATCATCAGAAGATGATAATTCATTAGACGAGGAAAGGCAAATTGAGAATGACAGTAGTGGCACAGATGCTACTGAAACCTTTCATCGACATGAATGATTTGATCCACAAGGTAATCAGCCAAATATTACGGCCTTTACGGGTGCTGCCAGCGCGAAAAAAACGAATGAAAAAGTGCGGAATTGTAAAACAGTAGAAGATTTCTGTACACTCTTTGCCACTGACGAAATGTTGGAACACATCAGTGAGCAAACAAATCTTTATGCTGCTCAATCAAGAATTGTTTGTAGACGTAAAAATAAATGGACGCCAACTAATAAAAATGAAATTAAACGTTTTTTTGGGCTAATAATATGGATGGGAATGGTGAAACTTCCATCCTTACGTTTGTATTGGTCTCAGGATAAATTGTTTTGTCAAACATTCCCGCGAACAGTAATGAGCAGAGACAGGTTTGAAATCCTCATGACAATGCTACATTTCGGAGATAATGAAGCAGTTGACGCGTCTAATCGTCTATCAAAAATTCAATTTATGATAGACGAACTAAATAAAAATTTTCAAAAATATTATAAAAGTCGCTCATAAAAGAAAGGTTTCGTTCCAGGTTCTTCCAGATCCAGTCACTGGAAAGAACAAACGGACCAACAGACGCATCAAAATGGAGGCGGTTGCTCCCAAGAAGCCTGCCACGTATGCTGGTATGGCTGCTAAGAGTCTCCCGGAAAGGAACGTTGCCAAGATGCGGGTGGAAAACCTGCTGAAGACCAAGCCAGCAGTTGCAGCGATTACTATGAGGGCTAGTGAAAACCGCTCGTTTGCGGAGGTCCTCAAAAAGGTCAAGGGGCAGGAATGCCTCAAAAGCAAAGACGTTGTTGTGACGGCAGCGCGGCAGACTGCAGCAGGGTTCCTGCCCCTGCAGTTCAGCAAGGCGACAGCTCCGGAAAAAATTGCGGAGATCAGGACGGTGATTTCCAAGGCAATGGGGGATTGCGCAACGGTGAACTCATCCACAAGGAGGCACACCATCCAAATCAATGATGTGGACCCGTTGACGGGCAAGGAGGATGTGAAGGAAGTGCTTGGTGAGATGCTTCCTAAGTCGGGATGTAAGATTATATCCCTTCGAGTGGGGTATGGAGGAGCGCAGCGCGCGACCGTCAGCTGCGACGATGGGCCGGAGCTCCGCAATTTGCTGACCAATGGTAGGATCAAGATCGGTTTCGTTTCGTGTAGGGTGAAGCTCCTACCGAACATGATGCGATGCTTCAGGTATCATCGATTGAGGCACATTGCGGCTCGATGCACGCTGGACAAGGCTATTAAGGAGATCTGCCGAAAATGTGGATCAAAGGACCTTGGCATTGATGCCTGTCTGAATCAGCCGAGGTGCTGCCTCTGTCTAGAAAATGGAGCCCCTGAGGACAAAGTTGCGCACGTTGCTGCCTCAGCAGCGTGCCCCATCGTGCGAAAAATAACGGCCGCGTAATGCCCCTAAACCTGCGAATTATTCAGGTGATTCTGAATAGATGTGAAGTAGCGCAGAATATGCTCCTGGAGGAGATTCAGAGCCAGGGGATAAACGTAGCCCTGGTCTCCGAATACTATCGGAAATTGCCCGCATGGCAGTGTGACTTAAGTGGACGAGCGGCCATTTGGGTCGACTCGCGACTCATGGTTACGGCTAGTGACTCCACCCGCGTGAACCTAGTGACAGTAACAGTGGATAATACCCAAGAGATCAGTGTATATTTCCCACCGAATGACACTTTCGCGTCCTTTTGTGCGTCGGTAGAGGAACTGTGTGACACTATAAGTGCACACAGCGGTGAGTGCATTCCCGCGGGTGACTTTAATGCCAAGTCCCCCGCCGATCTCTGTACTAAAGGAGCTACAGTCGCGTCGGTATTTATGTTGACGCTGTTGTATTCCTGGTATTGACGATATTGTTGCATAATGTAAGCACTTGTACGCGTCCATCTGTACATTCTGACAATGTTTACATTGTGTACAAGAAATGCCTTAGTATACCAGTGAGTGTCAAACCGAAAACATCGCGTGCAATCAAGTAATAGTTAATCTATAAAAATATTTCCCAAATTTGGTCCGCCGGAAAGTAAGTTGACGTACACAAGTTTTTATTTTATTAATAAAATTCCGCTGTTAAACGCGCATTTAATAACTTGATAATGTATTTAGTCTCTTATAGAATGTTTTTTTTGTTTTGTATTGTTATTGTTAAGAATTGGTTACTTGTAGCATGCCGAAAACACGGGAATTACACGAGTCTGAAAGATTATTAATTTATAAAAGAAGAAGAGAAGGCCAAAGTTTGCAACAGATTGCCACAGATTTTGGGATATCAAAGGAAGGGGTGCGAAAAATTTATAAAAAGATAGAGACTACTGGGAAACCTGAAAATTCAGTTAGAACGGGAAGAAAAAGAAAAACAACTCCCCGTCAGGATCGAGAAATTGTTAAAATAACAAAAAAGGACCCATTTATTACTGCCAAACAGCTCAAAGAAGATTTAAATTTGCCAATAGGGACTACTCAAATAAAATCCCGTTTATACGAAGCTGGGTTGCATGGTCGAATATCTAGGAAGAAGCCACACATTTCCGAAACAAACGCTCGCAAACGTTTAAATTTTGCAAAAGAGCATTTTAATAAACCGACTGCATTCTGGGAATCCATAATTTGGAGTGATGAGTCAAAGTTTGAATTACAATCAAATAAACGAAGGAAATATGTGTGGAGAAAACAAGGAGAAGCTTTTAAACAAAATGTTATCACCTCCACCGTGAAACACGGTGGAGGGTCTATAATGTTATGGGGCTGCTTCGACAATGAAAATGTAGGAAAAGTAACAATTATTGATGGTATACTAACAGCAGCGAAATACATCGATATTCTAAAAGAAAATTTGTTTTCATCAATTGAAAAATTTGGGCCAGATACAGAATACATATTCCAACACGACAACGATCCAAAACATACCGCAAAGATCGTTAAACAATTTATAGACGAAAACAATATATCGCTGCTTTCTTGGCCACCGCAGAGTCCAGATTTAAATCCGATTGACCACTTATGGGACGAACTCGATCGAAAAATACCAAAATCGCACCGCTATACAAAACCAAAATTGATAGCCGCACTAAAAAAAGCATGGGATGAAATACAGCCCCAAACATTAAAAAAATTAATAAACAGTATGCCAAATCGTTTACTGCAAGTAATTAAAGCCAAAGGGTATCAAACTTCTTATTAAATATTTCTTTTACTGTTTTTTATAGACTTAGAATTTACTTTATAAACACTGTCAACTTACTTTCCGATGGACATTAATTAGAAAATATTTGTTAATGCTATCGTTACTCAAATGAACATAATTATTAAGATGACGTTATTTACTTAAGATCCGAATAAATTTATTTTTGTTAACATTTCGCATTTTATTCATTTTTATTGTATCCTTTTACAGCTATTTTATAAAAATGATAAGTGTCAACTTAAATACCGACGCGACTGTATACAGAGAATTGCCACAGAACATACTGCGCGTGTACCGAGCATGCTTGGATGGTAGATGCTTCCCTGCAATCTGGAAGGTACAGAAGCTGATCCTTCTGCCGAAAGGGCCGGTGGGAGCAAATGCTGTGCAGAAATACCGGCCCATTAGCCTTATCCCCAATGCGGCAAAGATATTAGAGAATATTATACAGCTCAGGCTTGATGCTGAATGGACCGCTGCTGGCGGATTTGCGACCCACCAGTATGGGTTCAGGGAGGCTAGATCCACTACGGATGCCCTTGTGATAGTGCAAAAGTTTGCTGAAAGGGCGAAAAAAGTCACAAAATAGCACTAATGATCATGGTTGATATAAAGAATGCGTTTAACAGCGTGAGGTGGTCAGATATTCTGAAGGCGCTGCAGGCTAAGGGAATATCCCGGTATCTGATAGAGATTATAGCATCCTACCTTAGCGATAGAACCCTTGTCTACGAAGCAGACGGGGGGCCACTTAGTTTTCCTGTACATGCCGGTGTTCCGCAAGGCTCGGTTATCGGCCCGATACTCTGGAACATAGTGTTTGATGACATAGTGCGGACTTATGACTCTGACTCATTGTCAGTGCGGTTTGTAGCGTTTGCGGACGATCTGACCATCCTGGTCTCGGCAGTTGACCAGGATGTGATGATCCGACGGGCAAAGCGTGCGTACGGAGATGTCTCTCGATGGATCCATGAGAAGTGCATGGAGCTCGCACGAGAGAAAACTGAGGCGATGCTGGTGGCAGGCATTAATAGGCGAGGGCGAACCCAATCCATCAGGCTCGATGGAAGGGTAATTGAGTTCGCCAAGAAAATCAAGTACCTGGGGATGATACTTGACCAGAAGGACCATGGAAAGGACCATAGAAGGACTAACCTTCAAGGACCATATTGGTGATGCCTGTAGAAGGGCGAGTGGAACAACTGCTGCACTTGGCAGACTGATGAGGAGGACAGGGCGAACTGTGGCTGCGGCACGCAAGCTGGTGATGAACACGCCCCGCTCGGTGGTGTTATACGCTGCCCCGGTATTTGCCCACACGCTTGGCTTCGAGTGGGCACGGAAGGAACTAAGATCGATGCAGCGGAATGTGGTGATCCGCGTGGCCGCGGCGTACAGGACGGTCTCTGCGGATGCACTTGACGTACTGTCACTGACCCTGCCGATAACCTTGGAGTGCAAGAAGAGAAGGATGATATACTTCCTCAAGTGCGCGGAAAGTGAACAAAGGATACAGGAGTATGCCAGATGTGATCGACGGCTGGCTATTGCGATTCAGCGAAGTGGTGCCTCCCATCCTCTGATTATAAAGGACGTTGAGAAGATATTCCAGATTGCATGGCAGGGGGAGTGGGACGCCTCAACGAAGGGGCGATGGACACATACGTGGATCCCAGATATTCGGGTCTGGGCGCGCAGGAAGCATGGTGTGCTGAGCTACCGCGTAACGCAGGCGCTCACTGGACACGGGTGTTTTCCCAGCTACCTCCACCGCATTGGAAAGGAGGAGGATGCGAGATGCTGGATGGTGCCCGATTGCCGAGTTGATGAGGGCGGGGATCCTCCCGACTGCCGCAAGGGGCTTGGACCCGCCTGCACTGCTGGAGTGAACGGTCGACTCTCGGGAAAATTGGAACAGCTTTAGTGAATTTGTTACAGGGATTGTGACAATCAATGAGAGGGTCGAGCGATGCCGTGAGAGGCTCGCACTGCGCATAGTGAGCTGATAATGACACTGGAGTATTGGGACAGGGGGTGTATTGCGACGCGAGTGCGACCAGTGTGAATGGAACACGTGTTCCATTCACCGCGAGTGAAAAGTGACGGCAGGATGATCGGCACGGAAGAGGATGACGGTGCTTGGATACGAACAATGGGAGGAGCTGCACGGAGGGACGATCGCACAAGCGGAACCTATGCTGAGGGCTGGAGGGATGCTGAGAGCTCAAGCTCAATAAGGACGCGGAAGGAATAATTTTTAATTTTTTCACTTTTCTTTTTTCTTCTTTTCATACATCTTGATTTTCAGAAACCTTGCAGCGCGAGCGTCTGCTCATTGCTGTCTTACGCGGAAGGAACGAAGAGGCGAGCTGCGATCAGTGCCTTGGCCCCATGCAGGGAACTGATAATGGTCGCGGGCCCGCGTTGGGGGCTGTCTGGCTCCTCGTGAGGCCCATTGTACGCGCTACTCCGGGGAGGAGGGATTGGGTGCACTGACCCGGGTCCGCTCGTAGAGCACTACGCCATCCCGCATTGGCGGGCGTAGTGTGCCCTGCACATGACAGGCTCCTGAACCAGGACCTGGGTACACTTGTACCTGGGCTGGATGTAGGGTTATGCCCATCCAAGCGTGTCTAACTCAGAGCTTGGCAGACCAATAGTTTGATGACTAGTCCTTCGAGGATGATCTGAACTGGTCTGTTGAGGGAGGTGGAGGGAAAACAAAAAAAAAAGATCCAGTCACTGGAAGGGGAGTAGATGCGGCGTCTCAGTCACATCAATCTACACCACGAATTACCGACCAAGCTAACTTGCCCACACCACACAATCAATTACCATCAGCATATGGTGATAGTAAACTACCGTTTATGGTAGTTACGGGACACTCTGTGTAGTGCGGCCACAGCCCGGCGGACGCGCGCGATCTGCGTATTATATGAAAATTTAGAAAACTGTAGTAGGCAAATCCATCATATTATATATGAATGGATTCAGAAAAAAATTGCGGTTCGTTTTTGTCAATGCGTAAATTGTTGTACCTCTTAAAATACTGTAACAATAAATTGGTTTGTTATAAACAAATTACATTTTACAAAATCTGTGACCTTTTTGTTTTACCTCAAAAAATCATGAAACTTTTCCTTAAGAAGTTTTCTTACATCTGTGACAGTTTTCGAGATACCATTTTTTTTGCTGAAACGTCAAGGGGTTATACCCCCACCCCCCACTTGCGATTGGGTCGCTATAAAAAAATACGTGTCCCTTATTTTTACTTGCTTAATATATCTACCAAGTTTCATCAAAATCAGAGACGGACAGTTCAATATGTTCCCTTGTCAGTTGTGTTTCCATGAAGCGAATAGAACCCACCAAGAGAAAGAGCCAGCATTCTCCAGTTGGGGAATTCGGAAGCTAATTTCGATGTTATAGACATGCTATTTTTTGTGTATGCAGGTTTCGCATGCAAAGAGTAAGGAGCTTTTGCCAGTATTTTTCATCATGCATAAAAGCAAGAAAGAGGAAAGAATAACTTTTACCACATACTGTAGTTATAGTAAATTGGTTTATAAAAATACTTTGTAACTGTATCTTTGTAATATTTGCAACATACTGTAGTTATAGTAAATTGGTTTATAAAAATAGTTTGTAACTATTAACCCGTAAGATTAATTTAGAACAATTGTGTAATTAATTGTTATGCATACCTGTTATACTTGTTTTTCATAAAATAGATGGTGTATTACTTCCTTCGCTTATATATGTAAACATGTGTGATTTTACAACATGTACAATAAGAAACACATGTTTAAATGAATCGTGTTCCAGAACACTGAAGACCAGTGTTAATATTCTAAAAGAAAATTTACACGTCAGTGCGAATCGCTTGGGAATTCCTAACGATTTCATTTTCTATCAAGACAATGATCCAAAGCACAAAGCTTGCTTAACTCGTGAATGGCTATTGTATAATTGCCCGAAAGTAATGGAAACGCCTCCACAAAGCCCAGACATCAACCCGATAGAAAATTTATGGGCAGAACTAAAAACTAGAATGCGGAAATACGAAATAAGTAACGTGGACCAACTCAAAAAAGCATTAATCCTGGAATGGAAGAATATTAGTGTTGATATTACGAAAAAATTGGTTCAATCTATGCCAAATAGATTACTTGAAGTAATTAGACACAAGGGTTATCAAACAAAGTATTGATTCATCGAATTTTGATAGCAGAAATACGTTTTTCCCTTGTGTACGAATACGGCTGAGAGATGGTTTTTATGGATAGTTACATTCTTTTTCTATTTTTTGTGTTTCTAAACAATGAAAAGTAAAACTGCTGTGTAAATAGGTGTAAAACAGTATAATAATTCATTTTGATAAAGCTAAATAAAGAATATCCCTAAGAAAAGTGGTTCTTTTTCATTTCTACTAAACGCATGTGTGCTGTACGAATACGAGTGAGAGTAACTGTATGTACAAGATGAATGCCGATACACCAAGAAGTGAGTTTCACATCACAAACTTTGGCCAAAAGAATGAAACCATTCTCTGATGGAGAAATGATAAAAGAATGTTTGTTGGCAATAGAAGATATCGTCTTTCCTGACAAAAAGGACATAATTTCCAAAATAAGCTTGTCACGGTTTACGGTCGCAAGAAGGATTCACGAACTTTCAGAAAATATTGTGGAGACATTGCGGCGAAATATCTCCAAATTAAAATGGTTTTCTCTAGCTGTGGATGAAAGTTGTGACGTTAGCGATACCGCGCAACTTGCTGTATTTTTAAGAGGCACGGATTATAATTTCATGTCACCGAAAAATTTGCATCTTTAGTTCCATTAAAAGGAACTACTACCGGACAGGATATGTACAGAGAACTAAAAACTGTTCTTAACTCAATGAATATCCCAATGGAGAAGATTGTTGGAATAACAACAGATGGAGCTCGAGCGGTGACAAGTTTGAATATCGGTTTGTCGGGTTGATTATACAAAGATGTAAAAAAATTAACAAGACGTGAAATAATTATTTCTCATTGTATTTTGCATCAAGAAAATTTACATGCAAAAATTTCAAAAAGTGTCCAATGTTGTTCCACCGATTATTAAAATTATAAATTTCATTCGATCTCGTGGACAAAACCACTGCGAATTTAAAGAATTTCTAAAGGATATGGAAAGTGAGTATTGAGATATTCTTTTTAACCCTTTCGCTACTACGGGCCACTTTAGTGGCCTTCCACAAGATACCACTGAGGTACTACGGGCCACTATAGTGACTCTCCGTAATATGCCACTGAGGTATTGCGGCCAACCGTTTTGTATTAGTATCTGACTCTGGGCATGCAGTGATCGTGTTTTTTTGCATCATTTGTTGCTGACAACCGAAATAACAAAGTGCTTAGCAACCGATATGCCTCGACAATCAGTCTCGATTCAGTAGCTGTTCGATCATTCGTAGCGAATAAAGTCAGTGCTTACCGCAAAAAGATAATTCACCGGCGGATACATAATATAAAAATAGGTATAATAATATAAATAATATAAAATAGGTATGCCTTTGTAGGCATTTGATATCGATGGTGTCGATCGGGCAGTCGGTCGACCGTTTCGAGCGATTGTTGCGTGGAGGTAAAATCATGGGCCGTGCCATATAACAAAAAACAAGCGAATAGCGGTTAGGCACGTGACCGGGGAGACGATTAGTGACTGTTTTGAGTAGTTCTTGGATGGCAACCGACGAGCGACGTCGGCAAGACAAACCATCCCGTGTGAAAGACTTATACGAATAAAGCTCTTAATCTTATCCTCGCCCAGTATTGAATGCAAGCCTGACATCACTCCTTCATCACCGATTTTCCTGACTATACCTTGTTACGTAGGAAGGATTGTTTCCTTCGTTTTCGTCTATCATGCCCTTATTTAGGAATCGGGAGCGCGTGCTGTCAGGTCTGCAGCCGCGCCCCATAGCCCCCGGCTCGTAACAGCCTTATCGTTTTTCAATTTTTTTTAACTTTATTTAGATTAGTTATTATTTTTAATTATTATTTCTGAATAGATTTTATCTCGCCCCGAAAATGACGACAAATAACAGAAAAAGACTTATTGTCTTTGAAATGAGATCCAGCACATCCGAATACGAAGAAGACGGTTCATCTAAATCTGAAAAAGATCTCACAGACATTAGATGGGCCAGCGACCTATTTCAACCGACTTTCTATAAATTCAATTCCTAGCATTCCGGAATAAAGGCGTCAACTAGGTACATATTCGGCATCGATTTTAGATTATTTTCAATTGTTCTGCTCTGAAGATTTTATAAAGGGTCTAGCCGGGTAAGAATGGACGAGCGGCCCCCATGTCAGTTTTTGTTGTTATGGGTGGTGAACAATGTTCTTCGCCTGAGACACCATTCTGTGAAATTTCAAATCTCTACCCCCACGTTTAAGGGTAGTATGAGGGTAAAACTCTTAAACTTTGCCATTTGTTTTCTCAGTTTCTCCTTAAGATATTTAAATGAAACTTGGAGGAAAAGTATCTTTACACAAGCTCCACCTGGCATAATTTTTTCAGGATAGTAGGTACATTATTTATGGCAAAAAAAACATAAATTTTTACGGGGTAGTTTTTGCAAGCATCCCCTTGAGTGACACCCGCCAGAAAAATCAGGGATAATACTTCATTGTCTAAGTAACATTTGCAAAGGTTTCAGGAGGGTCGGGTTGGTGGAACATAACTAAAAACAAAAGAAAAGGTCAATGTACATTTTATCCACGTACAGCGAACTGGCGCGCCAGTTCGCGGCGCGCCATGGCGCGCGGCTCCGGCCCACGCGTTTGTTTTTTTTCATTTTATTTTCACTCGTATTGTAGAAACAAAATACACACGATGCTTTAGAAACAAAGTCTTTTAGAAATATCATAGTACACATATTGTTGAGCATAATGTCGGAAACTAATAGTGGTGACAAATGCATGAATTGTAATCTCTCTGCTGTTACGAGCCGAGGGCTATGGGGCGCGGCTGCGGAGCCGAGGATCGGTTTTTAAAGAGTTTTATGTTAGTTAAACGGTCAAGCCGTTCGATGGGAAGGGTGTGGACGAACCAGTGTCTATTTCACCACCGGGAGCCACAGGAAGGTAAGGTTTGCGTGGACGAACCAGTGCCTATTGCATCACCGGGAGCCACAGGAAGGTAAGAGTTCGTGGACGAACCAGTGTCTATTTCACCACCGGGAGCCACAGGAAGGTTGTCGTGGACGAACCAGTGTCTATTTCACCACCGGGAGCCACAGGAAGGTTTGCGTGGACGAACCAGTGCCTATTGCATCACCGGGAGCCACAGGATTGTTAGTAATTTTGGTCTCGTAACTTTGATACACCTTGAGCGGTTAAGGTATATCCCTTCGATGGATTGATACTGCGTATGACTGGTATAGGTTATCGAAATGAAATAAATGTGTCTGTAGTCAAATAAGAAAGTCTATATTCTCTAATTAACAAGATGCTTACAAACGTAATACCGTGAAGCTAAGCCACGGTTTCGGACTCTTACGTAAAGTCGTACAATATAATAAAGAAATTGCTCGAAGGGGACTTGAACCCGATCTCGCTGAGCTTCGTAAACTGGATAATCGCGAAGTAACTCGTTGCCTGATTATTCAAACTAAGCCCTAATAAATAAGAGTTGCTTAAAAGGGACTTGAACCCGATCTCGCTGGGCATCAGTATGGCTAGCTGGCACCAGCATGGTACGTAGCTAGTAGGTCCATACTGAGCCCCGAGCGTAGATTTCATGCCCTTTTTATACTTGAAATACGGACCAGAAAATATGGTGGGGCACCGAATTTTCCAAGAGAGTCCGGAAGAATCGAGAACGTTCCCCCGAAGGGTTACGTCATCGTGTCACCGCGGAAGGGGCTGACCCGACTGCACGCGCTCCCGATTCCCAAATAAGGGCATAATAGACGAAAAACGAAGGAAACAATCCTTCCTACGTAACACTGCCAAAAAGTTCAGTGGGAAAGTGAAACGGATTGTTACCGAAGATGAACTAATTCAATATCAGGCACACTGTGACAAGAGTGTGACAATTAACTCTGTATTTTGCAGTAAATGCAGATTAATTATATACAGGAAACACCAATCATTTGAAAGTGACAACAATAGTGATGGCGATAATATTGTGGTGGATCCAGACTTTCATGCAAGAACTAGTAGCAGAACATCGGAAGCCAAAGTAGAATTGCCGTTCAGAAGTGTGGTATCTACACATAAATATTGTATCTTGTGTCGAAGAAGTAGTCAACTCGTCGTGATACCGCTAGAAGCACGCCTTCAAGCCTTCACCCACCGAAGGATTTTTATACCGAAAGGCGATCGCTGTTGCACTACACATCTTATGAAAAAGCGATTTTTCACCGACGAACTTCAGCTGCTACGCATCCGTTCTAATTACACTTCAGTAGAAATATCAGAGGTTTCCTTATTTTTGAACAAATTGGCAATTAATGTGGATTCATCATTGCTTGATAAGATCGGTGACTTTTCCTTAAGGGAAGAGCAATTACATACATTTACTGGCCTTAACTGGGAAAACATGAAGAAACTGGAGCACATGCTGATCAGTATGAGAAACAGTGATTCACGGACAATAATACAAGCATTGGTGATATATTTATTTGAGCTTAGAAGTGGCAGTTCTAACGCAACAATTCAAAGCATTTTTGATTTGGAACATGTGCAGCAGATGTCACATTACTTTCATCAAGTAGTTGACGCATTTGAAAAGGACATTTTACATACCCATTTCGGAATCAATGCAAAATCCAGGGATGTTCTCATTTCGCAAGAAACAAGTTATGTGACAAAACATTGGCTTTGATATTCGATGGGACATACGTTAGGCATGAAAAAAGCAGGAACAATGAGTATCAAAGAAAATCATACTCTGGACAGAAGAAAACATCACTATGCAAGCCATTCACTATCTGTACAACAAATGGTTATATTGTTGACATAGCAGGTCCATTTAACGGAACTATGAATGACGCGACGATCATGAAAATTCTATTACAAGATCCTATTGGAATAAGCAGTCTTTTGCGACCAGGTGATTTCTGCATAGTCGACCGCGGTTTCCGGGATGTTGCAGAGTATATGAAGAACCAAGGTTACAATATCTTAATGCCTGCATTTAAAGGAAATCGAGCGCAGTTAACATCGGAAGAAGCAAATGCATCGCGCTTTATTACCAAAGTACGTTGGGTAGTTGAAGCAGTACACGGTGCTATAGGGCAAAAATATCGTCTGTTGCACCATAAAATGGATAACAAATTATTGCCAAGCCTAAAATCGTTATGCCGGATAGCCGGATTTTTACATAATACGTTTGGGAAAAGATTCGACTCAGATCCGGAACTCGCAGACACAATTATTAATTTTATGAAAGAACGTCGGACTCCACAAAATACGTTGCAAGAATTAGTAGAGGTCCAAAAATTCAGCCGCCGCAAAAAATCTTTTACAATAATGACTGCTACCTGTCTAATGGATTTTCCCGAGCTTACCGAGAATGATTTACAAATACTATTCACCGGTACATACCAATTGTCACAAGCAGTATGTTATCTTGCAGAAATAATGAACGCAGAAGACACTTTAAATGTTGAATATTTGATAGAAAATAATAATATTATAAGAATGAAGGTTCGGTCAAGACACGTAAACCGTAAATTATATCAGTGTTATATTGAATATAAATCGAATTCCATCGGTTACGCAGCTATAGAACGGTACACATGCGATTGTGCTAATGGCAACAGAACTGTAGGGTGCTGTTCACACGTAGCTGCAATTATTTATTATTTATCTCATGGGCGTTATAAATCAAAAATTATTAAACCATCCGAAATATTGGCTCACTTATTTGAGTCAACTAATATAACGGCAGTTATGAATGAAAATAGCGATGAAGATTAGTTTATCACCTTTTGTTTAATTTAGGTTAATTTTAGTGCAATAATTAAAGAATATTATCTAGTTTTTTTTTAAATTATGTCCGTACTTGCGTATTTCTTTCGTTAAAACAACCTTTTTGTTCCATGAGAAAATTTTAAAAATAAATGTTTATTCTAGATAAATGTGGTGAACGTTTTATTTTATTTCTTAGCTATGTGATTTGGGGGTGGAAAATGTATGGAGGACCTGAAAGGGGAAAGAGCCACGCGTAAGCCGCGAGCCGCTGCGCCATAACGCGCCAGTTCGCTGTCCCTGGTCTATACGTATTGACCTTCTCTTTTGTTTTTAATTATGTTCCTCCAACCCGACCCTCCTGAAACTTTTGCAGATGTTACTTAGTCAATGAATTATTATCCTTGATTTTTCTGGCGGGTATCACTCAAGGGGATGCTTACGGCATCGATCGACAGGCACGACAAACAGTTACTACAGTAGCCTTGATAAGAATCATAATACAATAAATTCACAAAATACTTCTCTCCCAGAGATGTATTGCTTTCTTGCCCTCATCGCGAAATAAAACACTAAAATATTCTGAATACTGGTCTAACGACAAACTTTTGAGCAGCAACATTTTTGGAGAGGTGATGAGTAGAGATCGGTTTTTATATTTGCTAAAAATTTCACATTTTAAAACGGACATTGTGACTACAAATGTTAATAAATTATATGAAATAAGGGAAATTTGTTACAGTTAAGTTAATTCGCGCGCCACGCTTTATGCTGGCCGGATGTGACGACGCTGCTTACAGCGCTATTTAATTGGTCCTCATGTATCGTTTGAACGCGCAACACGTGCCTTTGCTCTTTGTACGCACGTGATTGCTAGTAACACCATATAATAACGAAAGCTTACTCCTGTACAAAGGAAGGTTATCATTTAAGCAATATATACCCTCTAAAAGAAACAGATTTGGAATAAAATCATTTGTTTTATGCGATACTGTTGGATAAGTAAATTTAAATGCTATATACACGAGCTTCCGGTTCTGGTCGTTATGTAGCTAATGGCGTGGGCCTCAGGTTGGACGCCCCACTTTTGACGCCATAGTCGAGCTGAGATAGCGTTACGTGATTCATAAAGATTTTATATATTTTAAGACAAGTATTATAATCGAACATTAATGTAGAAAATTATACTTATTTAGTAAACGGTTGTTAAGTGTATTTCTGTTTCCTTCAAACGTATTCTGATTTTTTTATTCGGATACTATAAATTCTAAGAGATACCAAATCTGGATTTGTGCAGGATTTCATTATTTATAATGGCTCATTAACCACTGTAAACTGCGTGAATGAATTTATTGGGAAGTCAGGAAACATAGTAATGGAATTACTAAAACCTTATTTAGGCAAAGGCCATACGTTATACGCAGATAATTGTTATACAAGCCCCACACTTTTTATTCTTTTGCATCATAATCAAACTAACGCTTGTGGAACGGTACGTAAAAGGCGAAAAGGCATGCCAGTTATCCAAAATAAATTAAAAACTGGTGAAGCGAGTTTTCGCTCCTCGAAGTATTTATTAGCGATGAGATGGTGTGATAAAAGAGAAGTATACATGCTATTGTAGGAGTTGAAATCGACGATCGGTTGCAGATCGTCGATCGAAAACATGTTTATTTCGGCAGGTCGTTCACCGGTGTCGATGACCAACGTCATAACAGAACCTAGACACAGGTAATAGGTGAACGACCGCCGAAACAAACATAACAAAGAGCGAAAGAGAGCGAGAGTGTGTGTGAGAGAGTACAGCGAGTAAAGTGCGTTGACCGAGAGTATGAAGTATGTGAGTATGTGTGCGTGCCGTGTTTAGTATATAAGGCGGCGAGCAGTAAGAATAATATATAACCGATTAGCGAGATAGAGAGAACATAGCGAGTAATATACAGTGAGAATACAGCGAGTAATTTGTTAAATGTTAGCATCTGATAATAAAGTCTTTTACTACACCAATTAATACGTGGGATTACCTTGGCACACCCGCCAATATAACCAAATCCCTACACTATCCTCTTTCCATAGCGAAGAATTCGTTGAAACGAAACGTCATTACCGGACTCGAGAAATGATTATGAAGCCAAAGTGCGTTGTTGATTATAATAAATTAATGGGAGCTGTTGATAAAACAGATATGGTCATCGGCACCATTCACACAGAACGCAAAGCATTGAAATGGTACAAAAAATATTTTTTTTACTTAATTGACATATGCATTTGGAATGCTTATTGCCTATATAAGTTAAAAACTGGAAAAGAAATATCAATGGCAAGCTTTCACCTAGAGTTAATTCGTCAATTTTTAAGTCGTTATCAATCTGACAGTAAGAATACCATTGAAAATAAATCAGGGGAAACAAATCCACTTCGCCTCGCTGGAAACCACTTCCCGTCGATATACACAAATGAAAATCCAAGACGGAAAAATTAGCTGTGAAAGTGTGTAGTCTGTTCAAGAAATGACAAGAGAAAGAGATCGCGATATCAGTGCGAAATTTGCAATGTTGGCCTGTGTGTAACACCATGCTTTAAAAAATATCATACGCAGTTACATTATTAGAATTGTATTATATTATGTTATATTATTTGTATTATTTGTAGAATTGTATTATAATATGTTATATTATTTTATTATATTATATTATATTGCATAATGTTACTTCCTCTCATATTATAAATTAAAGAGCGCATACTAAGACGTTATAAATTCCCTGGAATACTCTTTATTTATAAATAACCTTTGGAGAAAAATTTTTTCATCCGAAAACATTCAAGCAGCTTGGGTTCTCCGCCGCGGTACTCTCGCTGACGATCGGCGTCGCGTACCGTGGAGTGATGTCGCGGCGCTCCGTTCAGCGGAAGTACCGCGGCGGAGAACCCGCCCATAGCGAAAAGGTTAACACTTACAATTAGCCAACCGAACGGGGAGATCTCCCCGCTGTGAAGTAAGTCGCTGCATGACCGATCGGGGAGATCTCCCACTTTTGCTTAACAACGCGTTGTCTTTTATCTTGTTTACTTTTTCTATTATTACTAGTCTGCCTTGAACTGGAGTTGTTTACAATTCATCAAATACCTTTTCTGCTTCTGTAAAATACAATTTTTAATCAAATCTATTAATAAGTTCAGTTAAAGTTATTGAGAAAAATTATAGCTCCCAATTGAAGCTTCATAATATTTTGTAAAGTATAAAAAGATACCCATAAAAATGTCAGATAGTATCAATGAAGGCTTGAGTGAATTGTACATGGATACAGCATCAGATTGTTCTGAAGATTGCGATTTTGATATGCTTGAGGATGAATTTGGCGATAATGATAGTGTTATTGCTCCTGTAAGTAAACGTAATCGGAGAATACTTTCGAGCGATTCAGAGGATGATGTAAATAGTTCCCAATGTAATATAAATGAAGATGTTGTCAATTCTGCCGATGATTGGTCGGAGAATGATATTGAATATTTACCGGAAGCATATGAGCGAAACTCAAGCGTAAATGCACTGCCCCACGATAGAGAAAATGTATTAGAAATAGTGCAATTGTTCCTCGGCGACGATTTATTTGAACTATTGGTAACAGAAACTAATAGATATCGTTCTCAGGTAATAAGCAAGTACAAACAAACTAAATCGGTGAAATGGGTTGATGTGACTGTAAAGGAAATGAAGAAGTTTCTGGGTTTAATCATCCTGATGGGACAAACACGTAAAGATTATATATATGATTACTGGTCAACCCTTCCATATATAGAAACCCCGATTTTTTCAAAAACGATGAGTCGTAATCGATTTATACAAATATGGCAAATGTGGCATTTTTGTAATAATGATTTACTGCACGATAAGTCAACAAATTCCAAGCTGTATATACTCCAATGCAAGAACTATCACTGGATGAAGGCATAATACCTTGGCGAGAGAGATTATCTTTCCGCACGTACAATCCTGCAAAACTCACAAAATATGGAATCCTTGTGCGGATGCTATGTGAAGCAACGTCAGGCTATATTTGCAATTTTGAAGTATATGCAGGCGCGGGTAACAAATTGCAAAAAACAATTTTATCACTTCTTTCTCCATTTGTGGGATTCAACCATCATATTTATATGGATAACTATTACAACAGTGTAGATACAGCTGAATTACTCCTGCAGAAAAATACAAGAATTTGTGGAACAATTAGATTAAATAGAGGACTTCCACACGATTTAAGAAATATGAAACTGAAAGAACATGAAACAAAATTCCGGAGGAAAGGTCAAGTCCTTTTACAAATTTGGCAAGCGAAGAAAGACCGATTGGTTAAAACAATTTCGACTATTCATTCCGCAGATATGGTAAAGGTTTCAAACTGGGCAGGAGAAAAATTAAAACCAAAGTCTGTTGTAGAGTACAATAAATATATGAAAGGAGTCGACCGTGCAGACCAATATATGTCTTATTATAATATTCTTCGGAAAAGTAGCAAATGGACGAAGAAAGCAGTATTATATTTTTTTAATGCTGCTCTTTTTAACGCATTTTTAATCCAGAAAAAGTTTAATAATAAAAGCACATATAAAAAATTTTTGCTAGGTGTTGCAATAAAATTGATAGAAGGGAGCGAAAATTTAAATACCGTAGAGGCAGAACCTTCGATCACGACGGAGAGGACAAGGCCGTCACCAAAATGCGACCCACCAGGCAGACTATCGCAGGATTTTAAAAAACATAAACTTATACCAATTGTAACGGGGGGCAAAAAGAAATATCCCCATCGAAGATGCAGAGTATGCTCCTCTAATAAACAAAATGGATATACGCGATATATTTGTCAGCATTGTAATGTACCACTACATAAAATGACCTGTTTCGAACGCTACCATACTTTAAAAAAATACTAAAATACGTTACTCATTTTTAATTGTATGTTTCAATTATATAATTTATTTTTAATTTCATATTATTTTATACACTACATGCAGTACCAAATTGTTACTACCAAATATAATTTATGCGTTAAAATTATTTTTGTATGTTCTTTGCGTCTTTCAAGTAGTGAAGAGTAGCCTGCGTTACGTGCGAAAAATGCGCGGTGAATAGCGTACGGTCAGTCGTGGCGCGCGCGGTTGGCTAAGTGTTAACACCGAAGATCAGTGGTTAAGTCGTGGCACGATGCTGAAGCCTGTGTACGATTTGAAGAACGAAATTGAGCTCTTTTTAGAGATGAAAGACAACGCATTTCCACAATTTGAAAATAAAGACTGGATGTGCGATTTTGCATTTTGTGTTGACATTACGCAACACTTAAATCAGTTAAATGTAAAACTTCAAGGGAAAAACCAACTTATCACGGAATTGTTCGACAAAATAAAAGCCTTCGAAAATAAATGAAAAGTTTGGAATCGACAACTTGTAGCGCCTAGCCTAAGGGAGGTAGTGCACCGGGCGGCCGCCAGACTAGCGCCCCCGTGACCCTGCTTACCTGCACCCCCGCTACGTGGTCAACCACGTAGCGGGACACAAGAATGTGCGCTACCGAAACGAACATTTGCCTGTGCGTGTGCGTGTGCAAGCGAATGCTTAGCAAATCTATCAGTTTTGTATCGACCGCAGAGACGTTCGGATCGGAGGAATAAATCGAATAAATCTTGATTCGCGAGTGAGATCAAATTTTCATTACACAGTACTGAATTCGTTCGTGAGTGAGTGACCAACTTCGTTACACGTGAGAATAATAAATCCTGTCGCACCATCTCAAAATCTTACATTGGATATTAAAATGGCTGTGCAATGAAAGTGATAGTGAAGTGAGTTCATCGAGCCGGCCGTAACATCAGCTGTTGAGTCGAAGCAGGTTAATTCGTGCACGAATGGGTAAGTGTTTCATAAGTATTAAAACACTTTATTCCTTTCGGATGACGAATAAAAGTATCGGACACAGTTATTAAACGATTTATTAGTTTATTTCTTATTCCCAAATAACCAAATATTCCACATTATCCCTGCTTAAAGACAATGTAACACGGCGTGTCAATGCGTTCTTTCGCGACCACGACTCTGCTCGCTTAAATAAAAGAATAAATAGTTTATTTCTTATTAATGAACAACGATTACTTTATTTCTCATTATTTAATAACCAAACGTTCCACATTAGCCTCGCTTAAAGACGATGTAACATTTGCCGTACGATTCTCTCGATACCGTCGAGGCCCCCGAACACGACGAAGCGCCACAAAACGTTGCGCGCCTGAGTCCCCGGATTTCGAGCGCTCTAATTGGGCCGTGCTTTTGTTTAATAACTCAAAAACGAAGCTTCAAACAACATTTTGGTCAAGGAAAAAGTTGTTCAGAATCACCTCAGCTACCCCCCATTTCCCGATGTTGCGGTAGTTACGGGACACCCTGTATAAAGTGAAATATATATTGTTACCTTAAGACAAAGTGGAACTTATTTGTGGTCAGCCCGAATCTTTGAAGTAACGTACAAAACCTCACAGTTACAAACTGGAATTAAATAATACGGTTCACTTTCCGATGCAGAAAAAAGAAAACATCTGACACGAAAAAATATGCGGGGGAAATTGAGAGATTACAAGAAGATTTCAGTTTGCGTTTTAAAACCTTACGTGCAAATCAAACAAATTTTGATATTTTCTCATCTCCCTATAGATGCTGAAAGAATTCCTGAAAAATTTCAAATGGAGATAATTGACTTGCAAAATGATACAGAATTAAGGAATAAATTCAGAATGCTAGTATTGTATTATACAATATTATAGAATTTTACAAGGGTTACTTTCCTGCCAACAAATTTCCATTGCTAAGAACTCACATCAGGAACATAATGAGTCTATTTTGCAGTACCTACATCATATGATGAAGATTCCTCTATACGTCCACGTTCTTAGAAGGCGGCGCTACACTCATACATATTATATCTTTACAACGTTTTTTTTTATATATACAGTGACTCAAACAATTGATCAAATGTTCAGAAAAAGAGAAAACAAATAACAGTACACCCCCTCCCTGCATCGTGCTTGAGACTGTTGATATATTTCCGAAAAATGTAAACACTGCGTCGATACTTTACGCTAGTTTAAGCTCTGTTGTCGTACAAAGCGGACGTGTATTGAATATTACATTCAATGTATCATTTGATCAATTGTTTGAGTTAAATTCAAGTGTGTAAAATTGTAATACTTTTGGCATTCCTTCGTACAATTATAACTATTGGTAAGTGATAACGTTATTCTTAAACATTCAAGAATGCGTTTGTGATAAAATAATAAATAAAAACAAATATTTTCAGTCATATTTCATAATGAGACCACTCAATGGAAGTACAGTATTAGAAATTAAAAAAATTTTAATATCTGGACTTTCGCACCGCGAGATTTCTAAGAAGGTACAGTGCTCCGTTGGTACTGTGTCTAACATACGTACAAATTTAACACAAGACGTAGTCAAAAATAAAGCAGGACGAAAATCAAAGTTATCCGCTACCACAAAGCGATTGATCGTACTATCAATACGCAATGCTAGCATTGATATTGCTGTGCAAATGCAAAAAGATTTAGTTACACACCACAACATTAACACGTGTGCAAAAACAGTGCGTAACGCATTGCGAGAAGTGAATTTAAGAGGCCGTGCAAAAGTTAAGAAACCTTTCCTTACGAAGCGGCACAGGAAGCTTCGACTGCAGTTTGCCGAAAAGTACAAAAATTATACAGATCTGGATTGGGCACGAGTAGTGTGGTCAGACGAAACGAAAAAAAAAACCTTTTGGGTGTGATACCAGTAAAGGACCAGAAGACGCGACATACAGTACGAACATTGCCAACCCTCATGTACCTGTTTGGAGCACCGACACGCATAATTAGCGACCGAGGGACGAGCTTCACATCAAGGGATTTCAGGACGTTCTGCGATACCTACGGCATCAAGCACGTGTTGAACGCCGTAGCAACACCAAGAGCAAACGGGCAATGTGAGCGGTATAACAGGACAATCATCGACGCACTTGCCACCACCGCGGCAGGTAAAGACCCGAAGGATTGGGATTCAGAGGTGAAGAAGGTGCAAAGTGCACTGAACACGATGCATAATAAAGGCATCGGTACTATACCAATGAAAGCATTGATCGGCACCGACGGGCGCGGCATAGCAGAAGGACCAATATTAAGCGCCGTACAACGAGAAGCGGACCGGCTGGATTTAGATAGCATACGGCGAGACATGGTGCATCATATAACCGAAGATCAACGAGCACAAAAGGAGCGCTACGACAGAGCCAGAAGAGGAGCGAAGAAATATGCATCGGGGGAACTGGTGCTAGTACAAGTGACTAGCGAACCCGCGACGGGAGCGAGTCGGAAACTGCTCCCGAAATACAAAGGCCCATTCCGGATTCGTACCGTCTTACCTAACGATCGCTACGACGTGGAAGACATGCGAGAAAGGGTAAAACGTTTTAGAACAGTGGTCGCCGCGGACCGCATCAAAAGATGGATCACCGTTCAGGCGGGCGAACGAGACGACTAATTTTATATTTCAGGAAAGGGAATGGACGGTCAAACGACCGTAAAGACGGCAAAAGACAGGGACCGCAGTATATGAAATTTAAGGTATGTTCCTCTGTACACAGAAAAGGGGCTAGAGCGACAAGGGTAGAGCGCCCTGGCCGATGAAGGAGGAGAGGTAACGGCTCACGAACACGGACGAGGCCGACTCGGGAGACGTAGCCGAAGGGTGGCCGAGAGGGACGACCTTGGACACACGACGGAGAAGGACGGAAAATGCCGCACCGCTTTCGTACGGGAAGGCGAGCCGGTGATGGAGGCATGATCCACATGGCACGCAAGGGTATGGTAAAGGAACAGAGGTACGGAGGCTACTGCACGGGATCCCGCGCAGGGGGCTCAGGATAGCCCCGCAGGCGTAGAGGGCAGGCAGAACTGGGTTCTGTGTTCCTGGTTTCGTAACCCGGGGTTGACGGGACTACGAATCCGCGCAGGGGGCCGATGGTCCCGCAGGCGAAGAGGACGCACAGAGCTGGGCTCTGTGCTCCTGGTCTCGTAACCCAGGGGTTGACGTCTCCGAATCCGCGGAGCGACTAGCCTGCCCTTCTGGGGAACGTCACCGAGAAGCCGATATGCGAGCGGGAACGGGGCACACTTGAGGGTGCCATAAAACAGACCCTCGAAGGATTGCAACGCAGGAGCGGGGGGTTTGCCTTCTTGGGCACCAAGAAGGTGTGAGGATAAAAATTAATCTCATCACTTCCTGTAATACTTCATTATCTTTTGCACACACCGCTACGTAGCTAGACTCTGCTCATCCGCCCACGTCATGAATTCTAAGACTTGCCTATCTAAAAACCATGCGTATAAATACAGGCACCTCACAAGGTGCGCACAGTTCTTGGTCTCTTCTCTAATTGTACAAGTTCAGCTATAATACTAATCGTGAAAACCATTGTAAAGTATTAATAAAGTGAGAAATTACGTTACATTTTGGCGATCCTGCCAGGATCCAGTAAAGTCGGTTTAAACGAAATTACGTGTTTCGGCCTACGCGAAGACTCGACTGTGAGGATCCACGGACCACACCCATCTTCTACCTTCGAGACTAAAACCAAGCTACGACTACGGGATACGTGCATTCTTGCAATGAGCGAGGACACATTGGATCCAACTGCCCTAAACAAGTTTCTACTTCGGTGAGTTGCATTGTATCTGAGGTATCACGGAAAAAATGTATAAAGAATGTAAAGATAAATGGTCATCAAATTGAGGCACTGATAGACACTGGCAGTGATTTCTGTTTGATGCGTGCTGATAAATATATAGAATTAGGATCTCCGCGATTACAACCGAGAGAAATCAGATTTGCTGGAGTAGGTTCAACAAATACAACATTAGGTAAATTCTATGCAGAGCTGATTGTTGATGAAAATCCATATATAATTCTTGTACGTGTAGTTTCAGATGCTCTTATAAATTATAAATTAATATTAGGAATTGATTTTCTTAATACAGTTGAGCTTAATGTTTGTTGAGCCATGAATAGATTCTTTTTTCTTGCTTTTTAGATAGCCTTATTTTTGTATTTGGTTTGAATCTATTTATTTGTAACGGCGCTGAGTGCTTGGCCGGCGTCGCAGTTCGAGTGTAGGATACTTTGTTTATATTACTTAAGAGAAACGCAGTTCAGAAACGCAGTTCTGAGTATCGTAGGGTTATCTCGACGGGATCATTTTCCCACCATGGATTTTCTACTAATCAGGGGTTTCGACTATTTCCACCCACTATTTTTAAGGCGACCAATCATTGGCGTCTCCGAGTTTTCTTCGAGGACGAATGTGCATTTGAAAATGAGATCGAAACGAGCGCTCGAAAGGAGAACATCAACTTTGTAAATTCCAATATATTCTGTCACTGAACCAATCATTCGTACTTTAAAATACAGTCCACTTAATCGTTTACCATCAGTGTAATTTTCTTTGACCAACCACACGTTACCTCGGCAATAAGAGATAGGATACGGCTCGGCAGCTTCGTCGGAGCATATTCGTACTCAACAATGTTAAAAATGGTAGTATTACTATTCTTCCATTTAAATGTAAACAAGCGTCTAATGACAATTCTAATCTTCCCGAAATATATCAAATAGATTTGATAGAGGAAATTAATGGAGGAGACGTTTCACATGTACAAAGCGTTGAACACCAAAACGTAATGAAAGATTTAGTTGAGAATTACAAACCTGCAAAGACTAAAGAAGTTAATATTAAAATGTCAATCGTGTTAAAAGATGATGAACCCATTTATCAAAGACCAAGGCAAGTACAGGACAAGTACAGGAATGGATTGATGAAGGCATAGTACAACCGTCATGATCCGAGTACGCAAGTCCAATAGTACTTGTAAAAAAAAAGAATAGATCCATTAGATTATGCGTCGATTATAGACAGATAAATAAAAAGATTATTAAAGATCGATATCCACTTCCGCTTATTGAAGACCAATTGGATTTGTTACAAGGCGCTAATTATTTTAGTACTCTTGATTTAAGGAATGGATTTTTCCATGTTCCAGTAGAAGAAAAAAGTCGAGAATATACCGCGTTCATAGTTCCTGATGGTCATTATGAATTCCTTAGAGTTCCTTTGGGGCTTTGCAATTCCCCTTCAATATTTCAAAGATATATAAATGCCATTTGTTGGATATTGAAATAAAGAATGGGGATATGAAAAATTGTATGAGTTGGCAACGCGCGAGCGAAACTGAGCATTCGCGTGTTGCGTGCGACATCTGCGCGGTTCTTCTTGCATGTTGAACCGTCTAACGAACAACACGCGTGAGTACTGCGAGCGTTATTTTATACCATTTATAAAGAATTAACCCGTCAAAAAATAGTTTTAACGTATTTAGACGATTTAATAATACCATCTTTTGAATGTGAGAGTGGTTTGAAGAATCTTAAAATCGTTTTAGATACAGCCAGTGAAGTAGGATTACAAATAAATTGGAAAAAGTGTAGTTTGTTGCAGAATAAAGTGGAATTTCTAGAGAACGGACACCTACGCCCATCTCAGCATAAAACAGAAGCTGTCAAAAAATTTCCTGAACCAAAAAAATACGCGGCAGGTGCATGAGTTTTCTTGGGTTAAGTGGATATTTTAGAAAATGTATCCCTCATTATTCACTCATAGCTAGACCGTTGTCAAATTTATTGAAAATGGACGCAAAGTTTATGTTTGGTGAAGAACAGAGAAATGCCTCCATCCAACTTAAAGAAATATTAAGCGACAAACCCGTGTTAAATTTGTATCAAGTGGGTGCTGAAACAGAATTACATACATATGCATGCATGCATGGATATGGAGCGATTTTATTACAGAAAAATAGTAAAGATAACGCATTACATCCTGTGTATTATGCGAGTGGCAAAACTACACCAGCGGAGAAAAAATATACGAGCTACGAATTAGAAGTACTCGCTATAGTCAAAGCCCTTAAAAAGTTTAGAGTATATCTGTTAGGAATACCATTTAAGATTGTAACTGATTGTCGTGCCTTTACTTTGACAATCAGAAAAAAGGATTTATGCGTGCGTGTGGCCCAGATGGGCTCTCCTTCTGGAAGAATTTGAATATACTATAGAACATCTAATGGTCAGGTAGAACGTGTAAATCGTACTTTAATACCACTTCTAACAAAATTATCTAATCCAAAAAAAGAAGAATGGTATCGTCATCTAGATAAAGCGCAGCAATTCTTAAATATTACAGTCCACCGAAGTATTGGTATTACGCCTTTTGAACTACTGTTCGGGACGCGAGCGCGTTTTAAAGACGATCCACAAATTAGAGAAATGTTAGAGAAAGAATGGGTTAAGATGTTTGAAAGTAACAGAGACGAATTGAGAGATCGTGCAAAAGAAAGTATTGCTAAAATACAGGCGGAAAATAGAAAAACGTATAATAAGCAAAGAACAGATGCGAGAATTTACTGTGAGGATGATTTAGTAGCGATTAAGCGTGTACAGCAAGGGCCAGGATTGAAATTTGCGACTAAAAATGTTGGGCCTTAATTGTAACAAAAGTATTGCGTAACAATAGATATATGGTAAAACGTATTGGTGATCATGAAGGACCGACACAAACATCGACGACGGTTGATTATATGAAACCATGGATTGATGGAGAGAGTGATATGTCAGATTGTGAAAATGAAGATTGCGAGGACATTCGAGGACGAATGCCCGTGCGGGGGGGGGGGGGGGGGTAGGATGTGAGAAAAGTACTTGTGTGTGTGAATATGTATGTGAATCTATGATTGAATGTACCCGTGTGAATGAAATCATTTAACGAAAAGAGAATGAACAATCTTCAGTGAGTAGCGCATTTTGTTATTGTTTATTAATTAACCCGGTAACAAGATTGTAAATTGAAAAGCGGTCGCCATTAAAATATTCATTCTAATAGTAAACGTTGTAAGAGAAACGTCGATTTAATCGGAATAAACTTACTATTCTTAACAAGGTCAAAACCACTTAATAATATTCCCACAGTAACGAAGGAATAGGAGCTATACTATCTCAAGAAAGACACCCTTGTTGTTACATCTCAAGAACATTAAATCCACCTGAAAGAAATTATTCAACTACAGAGAAAGAATTATTAGCCATTGTTTGGGCAACGAAACGACTTAGACAATATTTATTAGGTAGAAAGTTCATAATCAAAACTGATCATCAAGCTCTTAAATGGTTACAGAATTGTAAAGACCCCTCATCTAGATTAATTCGATGGAGACTTATTGTTAGATTAGAAGAATATGACTATGAGATTCAGTACACTAAAGGTAAAGACAATACAGCAGCAGACGCTTTGTCTAGAATTCATGTAGTTACAAGGCAGGAAAAGCGATTAGATTTATAAATTAAATTCGAAGCATGGGAAAAGTCAGACGACTTGCCAAAAGTTTTAATGATCGTACCGAACAAACAAACTTTCTTTCAATTAAACAAAGAAAAGTTAGGAACTTATGAAGGCAAAGGTAAATGGTTAATGATATTAAATGATATAATTCAGTCCAATAACAAAATAGGTATAGGAGATAATGATATTTCAGAAAAGGACAAGAATACAATTAAACGAATGTTAATGTTTTTCAATGACACAGTTAAAGAATTAGAGTTTGCATGGGAGCCAGTTAAAGAATTAACTCCAAAAGAAATTAGAGAAATTATTAAAGAAAATCATTATTTAGTAGGACATCCCGGAATACAGAAAACTTATGACCGAATTAAGACTAGTTACAACATCTTTAATTTGTTTAAACAAGTTCAGGAATATATAAAGACATGCGATACTTGTCAAAAAGCCAAAACCACCCGTATCAGACCAAGAGAAGAACCTTGTATAACCGATACCCCTTTAGAACCAAATGAAAAGATAGCTATGGATATCTTAGGTCCACTCAAGAAGACTAAGAAAGGAAATCAATACATTTTATCTATTCACGACGAACTATCTAAATACTTGATCTTAGTACCCTTGAAAACACAACAGACAGAATCAATTTGGAACGCTTTGCTAAATCATTACATTTACATATTTTCTGCACCTAAGAAAATTTTAACAGATAGAGGACAAAACTTTATATCCGAACTAGGACTTGGTTAGAGGGCGTGAGTGAGAGCGGACCGAAGTGTGAATGGAAAAAAGGGAATTAGGATTATTAGGACAATAATAAGATAATTAAAGACAAGGGCGTGCAAGGGCGTAAAGGGAGGTCTCGGTAAGAGGGTAAAGAGATTAATTAAGAAATAGGTTGCGTCAAAGGGGCAGGTAAGGCGCAAGGTGTGCAAGAGTGAGGTTAGGGTAAGCGGCGCGTGGAACAAACAGATTAGGTAGGGAAAGGAGAGCGGACTTTTAGAGCAAAATGAGCGAAGTGGAAAGATCACAGGGGGAGGAGGCGTGTAAAGTAAAGGAAACAGAAGGAACCCCAAGAATCGAAAAGAGAAAAAGAGGCAGACCACCAGCGGTGGAGGTTAGGTTGAGGGAGAGTCACTATAACCGAAAAATAAAGGACATGTGGAAGTCTGATTCAGAGGGGGAGGCAACGGGGAATACGTCAAGCGACAACGAAGAGGCAAGAAAGAAGATAGATAATAAGTTAACGCCACAAAGATTGGAAGGGGCGGTAGAGGTACAAGAAAATAAGGGAGAGGAGAAGGAATTGGCCAACCTGCTAGCAGAGCAAAGAAAGTCGTTCCAAGATATGGCCAAGACTCTGGAAAAAGTGATGAGGGACTTTAACACAGGCAGGGAGGAACTTGAGAAGAAAGTAGAGGAGGAGGTGAAAGAGGTGACCAGGAGAATAAAGGGAATGGAAGATAGATGGAAAAGAAAGGAGGAAGAGTTGCTACGAAAAGTAGAGGAAATGATGATAAGAGCAGACGAAAAGGAGAAGGACGTTGAGAGGAGAATCGGGAAGGAAAAGAAGGAATGGATAGCGGAGGTTGTGGTGGAGGTAGAAAAGAAGTTACAACAGTCAAAAGGTGAAAATGAAAAGGAAACAAGACTAGACCAAGGAGAGGCAGCGAGAACATCAGACCAGAGCACGAGAAGAGAGATGGGTCAGATTAAAAGGAAGCTAGAACAACAGGAGAGAAAAGAGAGGAAAAATAATATAGTAATAAGAGGACTGAAGTGCAAGAAAACAGAAGCAAAGGAGGAAATAGAGAAATTCATAGAAGAGAAATTTAAGATAAGTAAGGGGGTAAAATCAGTAGAAATAATAGGAAGGGATCAGGAAAACAAAGTAATAATAGTACAGCTGGTAGATTGGGAAACAAAACAGAAAATAATGACAGGAAAAAGCAGAAATAGGCTAGAAGCGGTTTATATAGACCATGACCTGACAGGAGAAGAGAGGCATGTACAGAGAAGACTAAGGGAAATTGCAAGAGCACAGAGGGCACAGGGGATAGATGCCAGGGTTAGATTCAGAAAGATATGCATAGAGGGAAAATGGTACGAATGGAATGAGGAGAGGGCGGAGATTGTAGAAAGAAAATTTTTTCAGAAGTAGCCTCGCGGATTGTAAACAGAAGAGAAGGGGAGAGACGGCAAGGGGAGACAAAAGTGGCTAAGAACAAAGGTAAACTGGTATTCTGGAACGTGGCAGGAATAAAAGGGAAAGATAAGGAATTCTGGGAGTATGTGGAGCAGTTTGACTACATTGGGCTAACAGAGACGTGGATAGACGAAAAATGGTGGGAAAATTTGAAGACGATATTACCGAAAGGTCATGTATGGGTAGCACAACATGCAAAAAAAGAAAAAAGGAGAGAGAGATCTTCAGGGGGTATTCTGGTAGGTGTAAAGAAAGGATGGGAAATAACAGAAGAAAACAGCAAGAGGACTGAAGGTCAAAATGGAGAAGGAGGAATGGAAAATATGCACAGTCTATAACGACAAAAACCTAGGCACGTTAACTTCAGCCTTGCAGACGGAGCAGGAACTACAATGCCAGAATAGGAAGCGAGGGAGGGATCATCACTGGAGAAGAAACTGACGAGCAAACAATAAGAAACTCAAAGGACAAGGTAAAAAACAGGGAAGGGAAAAGGCTGTTGAAGTGGACAGAGGAAGAAGGGTTACACATTCTGAATGGAAATATAAAAGGAGATATGGAAGGAGAATTCACACAAGTGGGGTGTAGAGGACCATCAGTGATTGATTTCATAGTGACAAATAGCGCAGGACTAGATAACACAGAAGAATTAGTCATAGAGGACAGAGTGGAATCGGACCACCAGCCATTGAAGTTGGTGGTGGAAGTAGAAGGGGGAGGGTAGAGAACAAGGGAGAACGAAATAAGAAAGAAGATAATAAACTCGAGCAAAGATGCAGCAGAGAAGTACAAAGAAGCAACAGAGGAAATCGACTTCGAAGAAGTGACGGAGACAGAAGAAGCTTGGGAGCAGCTAAAGAATACAGTTAGGAGCAAAGTGGAAAGGAAGACTCTAATAGTAAAAAAATGGAGAATAGGACAGAAGCCCTGGTGGGATAGGGAATGTAGCAAAAGTAAGGGAAAGGTGAAGAAAGCCTATAGGAAATGGAAAGCAGGCAAGATCGACAGACCAGACTACCTGAAAGAAAGGTCGGAATTTAGAAAGAATTGCGAGAATAAAGAAGCGAAAAGGAGACAAGATGAAATTGAAGAAATTAGGAAAGCCAAGGAAGAAAAGCAGATCTGGGAGTACATAAATAAGGTAAGGAAAAAGAAACCAAAAGTGGAGAACAGTATAAGAAAAGACGTGTGGAAGGAACATTTTAAAAACCAGCTGGGTGGGTCGGACGAAAAAAGAAAAGGGACAGCAAGAGAGGGATTAGAAGAGAATGAGGAAGAGCCCGAAATAACGGATGGCGAAATAGAAGTTCAGATCAAGAAACTGAAGAAGAAAAAAGTGTCAGGCGTGGATGGGATACAGAACGAAGCTTGGATGTATAGTGGATCAAACACAAGGAATGAGCTTAAAATCTTGTTGAAGAAAATCTGGAAAGGTAAAGGTTTCCCGGACGAATGGAGAAAGGCTCGCATAATGATTTTATACAAAAAAGGAAACCCAGAGGCGACAGAGAACTACAGAGGCATCAGCTTACTCTGTACAGCATACAAGATATACGCCTCAGTATTAAATGATAGGCTAGTGAGGGACATAGAGAAGAAGGGAATTCTGCCAGACACGCAGGCGGGTTTTCGAAAGGGCAGAGGGACGATGGATAACGCGTACATTCTCCAGCATTTGGTGGAGAGAGAATTGAAAAAGAGGAATGGGAAAGTGTATGCGTTCTTCATAGATTTGAAAGCGTCTTTCGATTGTCAGTAAGGATTTATTTTCATTTATTTCTTTGATTTTCAAGAATTCGTTACAATGGGTAGAAAAAGTAAAGAAACTAGTCTAGATATTAGGGAAATGATAATGTTTCATTGGAAAAGTGGAAAATCCATCAGACAGATTGGAAATATCGTTTGTAAAAGTTATTCAACAGTACGTTATATTATAAAACGGTACGAAGAAGAAGGACGCATAATAAACAAAGCTGGCCGTGGTAGGAAAAAGATATTGAATTCCTCAGAAGAACGTTTTGTTGTTAGAATAGTTAAAGAAAATCCAAAAATAAGTGCTCCCAGAATCAATAGAAGTTTGAAAAATTTTAGTGAAAAAGAAGTTTCTGATGAAACGGTACGAAGAGTGTTGCGAAAGAACGGGTACAACAGCTGCATAGCAAGAAGAAAGCCTTACATAAGCGAAATTAATGGGATGAAAAGAGTAGAATTCGCCAAAAAATACATGTCAAAGCCCCCTGAATTTTGGCACAATGTAATATTTAGTGATGAGAGTAAATTTAATATTTGGGGCTCTGACGGTCATGAAAAAGTTTGGCGACGACCAAACGCGGAGATGGATCCCAAGAACCTGTGTAGCACAGTCAAACACGGAGGTGGTCATGTGATGGTTTGGGGATGCATTAGCTATCACGGTGTTGGGAAATTGGAAATGATTCAGGCTACCATGGATAAAGTGATGTACATGGATATCCTAAAAAAAATTTGAAGCAGAGTGCGGAAGTAATGGGGATTTCAGAAGTGTTTCACTTCTATCAAGATAACGACCCCAAACATAAATCGAGATTGGTGCAGGAATGGTTATTATATAACTGTCCTAAAGTAATGCAAACTCCGCCTCAATCTCCCGACTTAAACCCCATCGAGATGGTATGGAACATGCTGGATACTAAAATACGTAGACATTCAATTACCAACAAAAAAGACTTACAAGGCAGATTACAGGAGGAATGGCTAAAAATAGATAATAATTATTTGGAAACATTAGTAGGATCAATGCCAAAAAGACTTTCAGAAGTAATGAGACAAAAGGATATCCCACTAAATATTAATATTGTCATAATAGTCATTAAAACAAAATGAGCGAATAATTTTGTGGCGTGAAAAAACGTAAAGATTTCTTAAAACTCATTTTTCAAAACAATTATTACTACATGATGTAGCCCATCCTACCAAACAACTTTTGTGCGAACACATTTTTAATAACTACTACTCCTTCCGAGATATCCTGCTGTACTCACTTAAACAAGACACCCTGTATATGAACACTGATATAGAATACCTGAATAAATTGTGTAAACTTCGAAACAATATCATGGTACGTAAACAAACACAGCCAATCCATGAAAGAAACTCAGAAAACGATTGTAATAGCGAAATAATTAACTTTAAGAATCAAATTAACCATTGTCAAATAACTATATACAAGATAGAAGATATTAGATTCATACCACTGAAAAATGATAATAAATTCTTAGCTATACCTTCCGAAGCCATAGAAATTAACAGTATATGCACTTCAAAACATAACCAACAAATATTAGACAAACCTTCGATCATCAGTACCAATGACTCTTGCGACATATTATTCAAAAACGAACACATGCGTATTAGTGAAAATAAGAATGAAATAAGTTAAGATATCAAAGTTAAGAGTTTATCATTAAAAAGTAATTCCAGCTACTATAATATACAGGGTCTACCATTTAACGCGCAACCCATGCTCGCGCTAAATTGTGTAAATGGCAACGTCGCACGACGATACAGGCGTCATGCCTACGTCATGCGTCAAGGCAACTATGCCTTCTCACTTTCGGTCAGCCTCAGGTAGCGACTGACCCGTGGGTGACTTCGGTGCGGTGTCTGCCGATCGCGTCCGAGTTCAGCCGAAGTTGAACCATTCGTTCGCCCATTCATAACCCAAACCGTATCTCAGGCCAGTCTCCAATCTGCCAAACCTTATACCTTCACCAGCAGTTCATAGATGACGCCTGTATCGGCGTGCGACGTTGCCATTTACACAAGTTCGCGCGCGCACGGGTTGCGAGTTACGTGGTAGACCCTGTACTTGATAAAATCGAAAAATCTCCAAAAATATTAACAAATAACATAGGAACATATAGAACTACGATAGAAAAAAATTGAAAATGAATTAACAACTCTAAACTTCGATCATAGAATTAAAAGTATAAAAGAATATAGTATAAGTACGCTGCAAATACTAGGATACATATCCATTGGAATAATAGGAATCTTTATGTTAAACAAGCTAGGGATATTCAATTGCCTAAAGAATTGTATACCAAGCAAACTTTGCTTTCATTTATTATGTTGTAAAATTAAGCATGGGACGCAAATACGAAATGAAATCCAACCGTTTCAACCTATTCCGAGCGCACCTATGTATAAACGTGTATACAGACATTCGACCCACAGCACTTGAATTACAGCGACCTACTGAGACACTAGAAGAACAAAAAGAAAGGATTCTGTTTCAACCACAGCGAGTCAGATTCAAGATGAGTATCCTGAAGAGGAACCTAAGGGACTAGGCCCAATCTAAGAAGGGAGGAATGTCATGGATATAAAATCGCTCTATCCTTGTCTAACTCACACTTGACTCTTATCCCCATTTCTCGATAACACCAAAGTTCCCAGAATAACATCCGCTATCGAAACCGGAATATTCCAAGAAACCCCTATTCGTTGAAAACCAATCATATAAAAGAGCTAAGCGTTGCTATGCGAAGTTAGTATCTGTTAACCATCGTGAGAGTATTGTAGCCCTAAGGCTGTTCGTATCATCTTACATTGTAACGTATAAACTTGTAATAATCTAAACTGTGAAATAAAGGTATCTTCTGGTACACCAGAAGAACCCCACATTTCTTTTATTACTTTTTCCGTCGCGCTACTTGACATTCTCATCGACGCTTAGCATTCCGAGCACCTCTGCCGCAGGTACCTGCACAAAAAATTCTGCTGCCCCGGTAAGTGACACCCGAGCAATTTCACCGTTAAGCAACCGAGTGCCTGGCAACAGCCCCGGCCCGGCCGCCATTTGTCCTCGTCGTTCCACCGAATCGCTTGGCTCGCAAGAAGCCTTCGAGCCCCCGCAGGAAAAAGCTGTGAGGTTATTTCTATTGCATGTATGTATGTGTGAGGTTGGTGAAGGAGAGTGGCGCTGCGGTAAAAAGCGCGCGTAGTGTACAACGGTATGTGAGAGAGAGAAGTCTTAACAAGAGTGTAACCGCATGCAGAGAAGAAACAAAGAATTTATATTCTAAATACATACATATATATATAAGTGATAAGAACAATCCTATTATTCTTCCTACCCAAAAAAGCTGCCCGCATTGTCAAACTTTTTAATATTCCGGTTGAGCTGCAGGACCGCAGCTCGGACAGTGTAAATATTTCAAATTGTAGTTTCTATAGTAATCTTAATCATAGCCGTAAGGATAATCTTACTTCTAGCTTTAATCGTTCTATTTCTCCCAACGCTAATATCGCTTCCGTGTTGCCACCCCTCTCCAGGTCGGCCTCACCCCTTCTTAATCCCGACTTAGCAACAGCTCACTGAGATGTGTGGGAAAACCTTCAAACTAAAGCTCCTCAAGCAGGGCGTAAGAGTTCAATTTGATAATAAGGTTTCACACGAAAAGCTTATTTCGTTCTTACGGGAAAATAATCTTTCCTTTTTCACTTTCACACCAAACTCCGAAAAGATTCTCAGTCTTGTCTTGAAAGGACTTCCCCCGACTCCTGCCGAGGAGGTTCTCGATGAGATTCGTAGATCAAACCTGAATCCGGTAAACTGTGCCTGTATCAGTAAATCTGCTAACAGGCCGGTTTACAGAATAAACTTCCCTGCGGGCACCTCCCTTAGCTCGGTCACCAAGACGAGCTATCTATTCAGCATCCGGGTTTATTGGGATAGGTTTTTCTCGAAAAAGGCCCACACGCAATGCTTTCGTTGTCAAGCTTTCGGCCACTCCGCCACAAACTGCAACGTGGCTCCCCGTTGCGTAAAATGCGCCGGTGACCACCACACATCTCAGTGCGTTAAAACTCCGGATACTCCCCCTACCTGCACAAACTGCTCAGGTCAGCATACAGCCAACTTTTCGAAATGTCCGGCTCTGCTGAACTACCTCAGCGTCCGTGATGCCAAATTGACCAAAATTCCACCCACCGCCGCTGTTCCCATACCGGTACCCCCGGTAAAAATTCCCCGAGCTGTGCCTACCCATGGCCGCGGGTTATCATTTGCTGACGTCACAAGAGGCGTCGGGACGCGCGGAGAGGGACCCGGTGCACGGTCAACTCCCAATTTCTCTGTCCATGAGGAGGTCGGAAACATCCACGACCTAATGGCAGAGTTCAAAAAGTTGAACTCATTAGTCAACGTAAAGCTCATGCTTTCGCTCGTGCGCGATCTAAATAGCAGACTCTCGGCCTGTAACTCCAACAGCGAGAAATTCCAAGTTTTCGTTGAGGTCCTGGGGAATCTTGACTAAAATGGCTTCCCTACCCAAGATCCTGCTTTGAAACATTCGATCGTTCCGCGTGAACAAAAACGTGAACAAAAACAAAGATCTCTCCGCGGGTATTAAAAGGCAAATCTCCTACCTTAGGAATAAGGTTTGGATAAATAAATTCGGATCCTTCCGAAAGCCTGACCCGACCTTCTGGACGACTTACGCCGCTATTACTAACAAATTCGAAGGGCACAAGTTACCCATATTCAACAACCTTGGCACTGATGTTTGCTCGGCGGAGGAGAAGGCCGAACTACTGGCTCAGCAGTTCGAGTCCGTTTTCAGGGAGGCTTGCTCCCTCAGCACACCCCGCGAGGCTGAGATCAAGGACTTTATCACACATTTTCGGAAAGCTTCCACTCCTTGTTCCGATCTTCTCTGCTCTGGGCTCTCCCCCCTCAGCATTTCCAAAATTATTTCACGTCTTGGCGATAAAAAATCTCCGGGCGACGACCGTGTTTGAGTTCACAAATGTTAAAAAACGCTTCCAAAAAACTCATTTGCCAAGTGTACTACATCTTTCGCTTCTGCTTACGCACTGCTTATTTTCCTGACTCGTGGAAATTAGCCCGTGTTTCGGCCATCCACAAGCCGGGGAAACCCAAAACACTGAGTATAGGTTTGACCAAGGTTGTAAGGCTTGGCCGTGGTACCACGACGGTGGGCCTGATGCACACGCTAATCGTGGGTTACCTTACGAAGTCTTGTAAGGACTTCGGAGCCCTTATTCCGTCGCTACGTCTGATTGCAAGACTCGGCTTGCGTGGTGTGCATATGGCTTACCAGTCTTCTGGGACTGCCTAAATTCTTCAATGCGGCGTAGGATCCAGACTGCCCAAAATACGGTGCTAAAAACCATCCTTAATGTGAATCCTTATTTCTCCACAAAAAGGCTTCATTTCTACGCGAGGACTCCGTTGATTGAGACTTACGTTAAAAAACTCATTGCAGGCGTGAGCTGTGAGAAGCACGCAAATCCGCTGGTGCGTGGATTGGCTGATATCAATATCCACACGATCCCCTACCGTATTAAATTTAAATTCCCCCTCAATTCCAGGTTCGATCGCGCCCGAGTAGGCACGAGCCCTTAATTACTTGCTCTGTTCATTTACTCACCCTTTGGGCTCAAATCGCGCCTGAGATGGCGTGAGCCCAAAATCACAAGACGTAGTAAAAAATAAAGCAGGACGAAAATCAAAGTTATCCGCTCCACAAAGCGATTGATCGTACGATCAATACGCAATGGTAGTCAAACGGGATATACAGGTATATGTAATATAGAAGATTATTGTGGTCAAGGCCAAAAATTGCAAGATACGGTAACAACGATTCTTACACCGTATTTCGGATATTGGCACTAGCTTTATATGGATAACTATTATAATACTTTGAATATTGCTGAATTTTTATTACAAAATAAAATACGAATATGTGGCACAATAGGTGCCAATAGATTGCATAGATGTTTAAATACAAAATCATTAAATCTAAAAAAAGGGGGAGAGTATTTTTAAACAGAAAGGTGATATTTTGTTGCAAATTTGAAAAGATAAGGGAGAGGTTCGAATGATTTCGACAATTCATAAGTTTGAAATGGTTGAATGTACTGGAAAATATAAAACCAGGCAGAAACCGAAATGCATTGCAGATTATAATTTAAACACGAACGGTGTCGACCTTGCTGATCAATATCTATCATATTACTCAATATAGTTTTGTAACTATTAACCCGTAAGATTAATTTAGAACAATTGTGTAATTATTGTTATGCATACCTGTTATACTTGTTTTTGATAAAATAGATGGTGTATTACTTCCATCCCTTATATATGTAAACATGTGTGATTTTACAACATGTACAATAAGAAACACATGTTTAAATGAATCGTGTTCCAGAACACTGAATACCATCAACATTTGCAGAATCGATTATCGCATGCAAAGAGTAAGGAGCATTGACCAGCACTTTTCATCTTGCATAAAAGCAAGAAAGAAGAAAGAATAACTCTTACCACATACTGTAGTTATAGTAAATTGGTTTATAAAAATACTTTGTAACTGTAACTTTGTAATATTTGCCACATACTGTAGTTATAGTAAATTGGTTTATAAAAATAGTTTGTAACTATTAACCCGTAAGATTAATTTAGAACAATTGTGTAATTAATTGTTATGCATACCTGTTATACTTGTTTTTCATAAAATAGATGGTGTATTACTTCCATCCCTTATATATGTAAACATGTGTGATTTTACAACATGTACAATAAGAAACACATGTTTAAATGAATCGTGTTCCAGAACACTGAATACCATCAACATTTGCAGAATCGATTATCGCATGCAAAGAGTAAGGAGCATTGACCAGCACTTTTCATCTTGCATAAAAGCAAGAAAGAAGAAAGAATAACTCTTACCACATACTGTAGTTATAGTAAATTGGTTTATAAAAATACTTTGTAACTGTAACTTTGTAATATTTGCCACATACTGTAGTTATAGTAAATTGGTTTATAAAAATAGTTTGTAACTATTAACCCGTAAGATTAATTTAGAACAATTGTGTAATTAATTGTTATGCATACCTGTTATACTTGTTTTTCATAAAATAGATGGTGTATTACTTCCATCCCTTATATATGTAAACATGTGTGATTTTACAACATGTACAATAAGAAACACATGTTTAAATGAATCGTGTTCCAGAACACTGAATACCATCAACATTTGCAGAATCGATTATCGCATGCAAAGAGTAAGGAGCATTGACCAGCACTTTTCATCTTGCATAAAAGCAAGAAAGAAGAAAGAATAACTCTTACCACATACTGTAGTTATAGTAAATTGGTTTATAAAAATACTTTGTAACTGTAACTTTGTAATATTTGCCACATACTGTAGTTATAGTAAATTGGTTTATAAAAATAGTTTGTAACTATTAACCCGTAAGATTAATTTAGAACAATTGTGTAATTAATTGTTATGCATACCTGTTATACTTGTTTTTCATAAAATGGATGGTGTATTACTTCCATCCCTTATATATGAAAACATGTGTGATTTTACAACATGTACAATAAGAAACACATGTTTAAATGAATCGTGTTCCAGAACACTGAGTACCATCAACATTTGCAGAATCAATTATCGCATGCAAAGAGTAAGGAGCATTGACCAGCACTTATCATCGTGCATAAAAGCAAGAAAGAAGAACGAATAACTCTTACCACATACTGTAGTTGTAGTAAATTGGTTTATAAAAATACTTTGTAACTATTAACCCGTAAGATTAATTTAGAACAATTGTGTAATTATTGTTATCCATACCGGTTGTATTTGTTTTTCATAGAATAGATGGTGTATTTTTTCAGCATGTATAATAAGAAACCCTTATTTAAATAAATCGTGGTCCAAAACACTGAATACCATCAACATTTGCAGAATCGATTATAGAAGTTTTTACCTAGTAAGCTAGGTAAAAGCTGGAATGAGTACAAATCTGGATTGTCACAGGAAGTGACAGAAATGGCGAATCTATAACTGCGACTCAGAGAGCGTTTCGCGCGCGGTTCGGTTTACGTGCTAATGAAAGTGTTCCAGACCGGAAAACGATTTTGCTGTGGGTTCAAAGAGTAAGGGCAACAGGATCTGCACTGCAGATAAAACCACCCAGACGTCCTAAAAATGTGAGAACACCCGAGAACATAGCTGCGTTGAGGGCATCGATTAAGTTGTCTCCAACGTGTTCAGCACGGAAACATGCCTTAGTTCTTCGGATTTCGGATAGAACTGTGAGGCGAATTTTGCATACTGATCTTCATTTACACCCATGCAAGATTATTCTTGGTCGGGAATTGTATTAAGCAGACTGGGGGGACGTATGGATTGCTGTAATGGGATCCTCGCAGCTGTGCCTCCAACTGGCATTCTGTGGAGTAGCGATGGATCCCATTCCCACCTTTCTGGCACAGGGAACAAACAAAATTTTCGCTACTGAGTTGCTGAAAACCGCCAACAACTTCACCAACGACTACTTCAGAGCCCAAAAGTGGCCGTTTGGTGTGCTGTGTCGTCTATACGCGTCATTGGGCCTTATCTTTTTGAAGAGGGTGGAGTCACTATACCAATCGATACTGCAATATGCTGGAGAATTTTCTGCGCCCGAAAATTGAAGAGTATGGGGACGAACAGAACCTAGAGGACTTCTGGTTGCAACGGGATGGAGCTACGGGCCATACAGCACGTCTTCCGCGTGAAATTTTGCAGATGTACCCAGTTCGAGTGGTCTCCCTACGCGAGGCAGTTTCGTGGCCACCGCGCTCGCCTGATCTCGCCCGAAGAAATTGAAGGAATTTCGCCAGACATGCTAGTGAGAGTGATGGAGAACTTCCAAGAACGGCTCCAAATGTGTATCGGACGTCAAGGCCACCATTTGGACGATATAGCAGGGCGTTTTATAATGACCTGAAAAATCTATCAGAGGGCGCTAATAATAACTAAAGACTATAACTGTTGCCAATTACCAACATTCTAACCTTCTGTGTCAAAATTTGAGCCACAACCATCGAATAGTTGACAACTTACAGCGTTTGAAAGCAACCAACCATCCAATTTGTTTTTGAAATCGAAAAGGAAGAATTTCGTGTTTTGATTAAACATTATTTTTTGCGTGGAAAAACTATCAGTGGCACCAAAATGAAGCTTGATAAGTATTATCCGGGCTCTTCACCATCAATCGGAACAATTCATAAGTGGTTTACCGAATTTCGTTCTGGTCGTACGAGCACAAAAACCATGCCAAGTCCAGGTCGTCCAAAAGAGATCACAACACCAGAAATGATCAATAAAATCCACGATATTGTTTTGGATGACACAAAAGTGAAAGTGCGTGAGATTGCGGAGATGGTAAGGATCTCATCTGAACGTGTGTGCAATAGTTTGCACAAACATTTGTACATGAAAAATTTGTGTGCAAGGTGGGTGCCGCGTTTGCTTACAATCGACCAAAAACGCATTCGTGTTACAAGTTCTGATAAAAACTTGGTCTATTTTAACCGCAATCCAACGGAGTTCTTGAGTCGGTTTGTGACCATGGATGAAACATGGAATCACCACTTCACACCGGATTCACGTGAAGGGTCAAAAGAGTGGGTAGAACCTAGTGGAAGTGCACCGAAGCGAGCAAGAACGCAACAATCGGCTGGGAAGGTTATGGCCAGTGTGTTTTGGGATGCAGATGGTATAATCTTCATCGACTACCTTAAGAAAGGAAGCACGATTACTGGAGCATATTATGCTGCATTATTGGATTGTTTGGATGGCGAATTTAAGAAAAAATGGCCTCATATGAAAAAGAAAAAGGTGCTTTTTCATCACGATCATGCACCATCCCACACATCGAACACCGCACAGGCCAAATTGCATGAATTACGATATGAATTACTTCCTCAACCACCGTATTCACCAGATTTAGCCCCCAGCGACTATTACTTGTTCCCAAACCTCAAAAGATGGGTGTCTGGCAAGCGTTTTGAGTCGAACGAAGAGGTCAAATGGCAAAGTGATGCCTATTTTGGAGGATTGGACAAGGCGAATTATTTGAAAGGCATAGAAAAGTTAAAAGACAGAAAAGTTAAAAGAGCGGTCGCACACCTCTACATTCAAGTATATTCAAGTAACATCATTGACACACTTGGTACGCAAGAACTTGCAGAGAAGGTAAGTACATATTGTCATTCCATGTTCTGAAAGTTTTTCTCGTGACACTCAATTTGCAGTTACACAATTTGAAAGATGTCTGGGAAACGTTACAAAAAATATAAATTTATAAAACAATAAGTGGCTTCTATCCAGAATCGGAGTTGAGACACAATAGACGAAGCTAGAATTATGCCAGCTAATTCTCAAGCAATTGTTAATCCTATGCCTAATTTCAATCTAAATGAATCCTTTAATCTTGAAATTATAAATGAACAAAATACAGAAACAGGTCATAATACTGCAAATAATGAACCTAACAATTCAACGAATTTGAAATTACTTAGCTTTTTAAAAACATGGTCCGTAGAAAATAATATTAATCACTCTCAATTGGGTAATTTATTAAAGACTAAACTTTGTTAAAGACTAAACGAGCAACAAATATTGTGTCAGTCTTAAGCAAGAAGAAGACAGTAGCTCAGTGCACATATTTTGGCATAAAAGAGAATCTAATTACTTTGTTACAAAATGAAAGTGTATTTACTGAGCTCAAAGAGACATTAACGTTTCCATTAATTTTTAATATCGATGGAATTCCAATTTCAAAAAGTTCGAACAATCAGTTTTGGCCCATATTGTGCAAGCTAGTATTAAAAAATTGTACAGTGTCTCCTTTTCCGATAGCAATATATTATGGTAATGCCAAACCAAATTCCTTGGTTGATTACATAAGTGATTTCATAAACGAATTAAATGATATTTTAGAGCATGCGTTATTTTACACTAATACTTATTTTAAAGTAGATGTTATATGCTTTACGTGTAATGCACCTGCGAGAGCATTTTCAAAAAATATTAAAGGACATGCAGGTCGCAGTAGCTGTGAAAGATGTACAGAAGAGGGTACATATTACAAAAAAGAATTATTTATGAAAACCATAATGCTAGTGCTCGGACACAATTTGATTTTGAAAATTTTCGCGATTTGAATCACCATCGAGACGATAAACGGACACCTCTATTAAATATAACGAAATCAGACATAATAAAACATTTTGCTTTAGATTATATGCATTTATGCTGTTTAGGAGTTATGAAAAAATTACTTGGTCATTGGTGTAAGATAGAGTTTACATTACAGCATAGAAACAAATTATCCAAAAGAATGGTTTTTGCTGCAAAATATTTACCTAGTGAATTTAATCGCAAATCACGACCCATATCGGAATGACCTAGATACAAAGCTACGGAGTTTCGTTTATTTCTCTTGTATTTAGGGCCAGTTCTTTTAAAGGGAATTCTTCCAAATGAATATTACAACCATTTTTTATTATTTCACGCAGCTATTAGAGTTTTGCTACATAATAAATTACGTACGAACGTAGAGTGGCTAAACAAAGCTCAAGAAATGCTATTTTTATGTGTAAATAATTCTTCTGCTTTGTATGGCAGAGAATTTTGTATATATAATGTTCACAATTTAGTGCACATTACAGACGATGTGGAAAATTTAAAATATTCTTTGGAGGAATTAAGTTGCTTCCCTTTTAAAAATTACTTGAAAGCTAATAAGCTAATAAGCTAGGGAAAGCTAATAAGCATACTACGTAGATGGAATAATCCTTTAGCACAAATAACAAAAAGGATATCGGAAAATGGAGCACCTACAATCAAGGAGAATATTAGCAAAACAATTGTTAAAGTACAAAATAATAAAAAAAGAATACAACTGCCTTATTTTAATTTAAAAACTTATGGGTTTCGCGATTGTTATATTTTTGTAAAACATGATTATGTCCTGCAAATCACAGATATAATAGAAAATGAAATAATTGGTAAATTGTCAACCAAATTAGAAACATTTTCCAAAAACCCTATTGAATCCAAAATAATAGGAATATTTAAATTTAATAATTTCACAAATGAAATTGTTTCATTTGGGCTAAATGAAATTATGCATAAAGCATTTATAGTTAAATGTCAGTCATACTTTGTAGCATTTGAACTGCTCCATTTATGTAATTAATTAGTTATTATTTTATTATTAGTCATTAATTTATCAGTTATTATTATTAATTAGTATAGCATTAAAGGATACATTTTTTAGATGGCATCAAAAAGAAGATATAATAAAACACAAAAGCGATTTGCGATTCCGTGTGATTCCGATTCTGCGAGTGTAAGCTCAGAAATTCATCAAGCTACTACAGAAGCAGCAAGTAAGTAGGGAAAAAATGGCACTTATGTTAAACACTACTATAAACGTAAAAAGTATAAATTAAATATAAGCAAAATAATAAACGCAATAATAATAATAATATTTGATGTCATTGTACAGATATGGAAGCATTAAATCGTCAATTAATTGAGATAAAGTATGACATTAAACAATTGTCTAATAAATTCGAATGTATTGAAAGATTATTAAACAACGTATTAGCAACTGATAGACATAATGTTGGAATCGTGAATGGCGAAAAGTCTCTTTTAGACCAATTGCCACTTGCATCAGTCACGGAGATCAGTGATTTCGATAGTATAATATCAGAAAGTCCTGAAAAAATTAATTCACTGGTTTGTATTTCTAAATATCCATACCGATAAAATCATGGTCGCAATAACTTCTTTTAATTTTCATCAAATAAATAATGGCATACTTTTCAGGTACAATTACTATATTTAGTTGGCGGAGAAAGTAAGAAGAAGATAATATTCAATATGCTTCACAAAGTAGTGACGAACGAAGCAGCGACGTACTATTCGGGACAGGGAAGAAAAAATAAATTCCCTTTCATCAAGTTAAAATTATATGATGCTATAACTGGTGAGTACTTAACTTTTTTTTAGTTATAACACATAACTTGTTTTAATTTTCATTTCACAGTAGCAACAAGAAGAAGGGAAGCGTCCATTACGGAAGTTGAGATGAAACAAATGACATCTTTGTTTTCGGCGACAGTAAAGTCAAGGATAAAATAATGTTACATATAATGTATTATATATACTATATGTAGTATAGCGAGAGCGCGCGCGGAAGACAAAGGACTCGCGCGCTGCGTTCGCTCGCGCGTATTGCGGGTTAGCAACACGGGCAGTCTGCGACGCCACGTTGACACGATCGGAAGTGCTACTTTTTATATCTGTACTATTCATATTATTATTACTGTTACGAAATTGCTTAAATATACAAAGTTAACCTATGTAACGTATTAGTGTCTTTTCTACAAATTCTACAAGTGGGGGCTCGTCCTTGATCCAGGATATTAGAATATCAGGACCGATAAGTTGAAAGTGGAAAGTTGAAAGTGGAAAGACGAAAGTGGACGATACGTGACAAAGGACGATGAGTGCGAGCAACGGGGAAAACGGTAACCGCTCAACGGAAGTAGAAACCAGCAAGAGATATGGATGATACAATAGTGCCTACCAGAAGAAGCGAGTGTAAGAAGAAAGATAAGAATACAATTGATAAGGTAGGGGGTATGAAGGTGGCAGAGCTGAGGAAGGCATTGAAGTCAGCCAACCTGGAGACGACAAGTAAAAAGCAAGAGTTGCGGGAGCGATTACAACGATATTTAGAAGAGCCGCAGTCTGAGGATGACGACAAAGATGAGGAGGAAAGCGATGGAGGCGCCCCACCGGAGAAAGCCATTACGAGGGAGGAGCTGAGAAAAGACATGATGAGGATATGGCAGGCGGAGTGGAACGAGTTTAACGGGGATAACTGGACAAGGAGACTCGTGCCTGATGTACAAACGTGGCTGACGGGGCAGGCCAGTGGCAATCTGGACTTCCACCTGGCTCTGCTTCTCACGGGTCATGGGGTGTTTAATAAGTTCCGGGTACGGATAGGGAAGGCGGTTAGCACGAAGTGCTGGGTTTATGGACACGGGGTCGACGATGCCGAACACGTGCTGCTGGCCTGCCCGAGATGGGATACCGAGCGGTCAGCGTTGGAACAGGAGCTGGGGAGACGGCTCTCGGTCCAGAACCTAACGGGGCTGGCGAATACCAATGAGCGGAGGTGGAAGGCTCTTAAAGATTTTGCGCGGGTGTTTATGACCCACAGGACGAGACAGCAGAACGAGGGGGGGGGGGGCAGATCCCCCCGCTCGAAGATTGGGGAGGCAAGATGTCACAGTCCGCGGAAAGTGTGATGGATGGGGGGGACGTGTGAACCGTGCACACCCGCTCCCCTCTTGTAATACGTCTAGCACTTTGTCCTAGCGTATTATTTATGTGGGAATGTGGTATGAGGGATGCGTGTGGCAGGTGTGTGCGTTCGCGACCCAAGACGCAGAAGGTCGAAGGCCGCCGAAGGCAGGCGCGGAAGTACGAACGCATTTTGTGCGTAGCGTATCGATCGAGAGTTAGTCGGTCATTAACATTCGTACAACACGGATCTGTGGAACTTTGTGCTCAATAAAATACTTTTTCCCATCCACTCCCACATTTATTTATTTATTTATTATCCATATTTATATGTATCTATTTATTGTGCGTACTATGTAATGTAATTGGAGCTGACCTTCCGTAGGGGCCCGAGGATAGGCGAAGCGGAGGAGGTGGCGGCCTAGAAGGCTAGGTGTTGCAGCCGGGGACCTTAGAGCGCGGATCCCGGGCTGGCATAGCCATCCTTATTAATCTATGCATTTTAGTGCTTGGCTTTTAATTGTATTTTATTTATTGGATGTTATTGTTAGTGTGGTTTATTTATTTATCTGTTATTATTATTTATGTATTATTTATTTTTTATTGCACTGTACTGACCATATGCATATTCATAGTTGTCATAGCCATTTTATCATCTGACCAGGTTGATTTCACTCTTTTATGTTTCACTTCTGTACCTTTTTAGTTCTTGACTGCTCCCATGTATGCATGGGATTAGGAGTACGACCCAAGCCGAATCGCGGCTTATTTGGTCTAATAGGGGCCGAGCGTACTTGGCGAAATGTGAGGTCGCCGAACAACTGGCGTATTTAGATGAATGTAAAAAGATGATGATGTAAATAACATGTTAGCTCGTCCCGGGGTCGGTGTACCGGGCATTCCTCCCTGTATGCCAGGGCTCGGAATTAAGTGAACTTTCGGGCCGATTTTCAGAGGCAACACCCCCTTTCTCCCACCGCGCGTCTTGGCCCCGCGATCACCAATCGGCTCGAAGATCTTCAGGCGCGTAGCATATGAACCGCAGGATATGGAATATGGGACCATGTGGAATCCTATTGATACGAGTGTCGCCCTAATGTGACCCGCGCGGTTACGAGCCTGAGGACCCCCGAGCTGCAGGGCGATCGCGGGGGCCAAGACGTGCGGCCGGAGAAAGGGGGCGTTGCCTCTGAAAATCGGCCCGAAAGTTCACTTAAGGGGGCCGACTCCAGGCGCCTTGACGTGTGTGCGTGCACTCACACAAACAAATGAAAGCATGCACGTATACGCCATGTGCGACAGAGAGACCCGATTTATACTTTTTGAACTGTGGTCTCAATAATTGCCTTAATCAAACTTTCGCGGATATATAACACACGGGTAGACTTCAACACAGCCCTAAAGGTTATATTGAACGCCAATAAACACCATCCGTTGAGAAGAATATTGTTTCTGTAATTCACATGTTGAGACAGACAACGATGTAGGCAACAAGATGGCTGCAGACATCTGGACACATTTCACATTTGGCACATATTGGACGATTTAATGGTTTATTCACTGCTCAAACAACCTTTAGGGCTTCCTTGAACTAGCACAAGATCACAGAAATTCGATTTTTCACAATTTATCACTTCTAGAAAGCGGAGAATGAACAATAAGATTTGCACGCTTCGGACGTCAGAATTATGTAAGAATAGTTCACTGATTTTTCGCCAGGGGCGTTTATGGTAATCGTAGTAAATTTGATCCAGTTACCGTCACGGTCGATAAAAATACAAATCAGTCGGTAAATGTAAGTTATAATTTCACACCACTAACAGCGATCATACGTGAATACGTGATGCGTGCACACAGACACCAGTAAGGCATAGTTGCCGACACGTATCAAGATCTCTGTCACGCTGTTGTCACATCTGTTACAATTATAACATAAGCATCAGCAATATGAATCGGCTCGAGCCGAGATGTTGATTCGAGCCGCTGCAAACTTTTTTGTAGGTTCGAGTCGCCTTGGGGTATATCTTTTTACATTAATGTTTTTTTACAATAATTGTTTTTTAATTCCTAACTATATGACAATGATCAATATTTGCTTACCAATATTTTAAAAATATTTGTTAAATACTTTAATTTAATATACGTGGATATGAAGTTGAAACGCTTTTTTCTACCGTTTTCTTGCCATGTATCTTGTCAATTATGGAACTGCTTGATATTTCTAACATCTGGACGTGTATACACGTCAATCCAAAGCTCATAATGTGTAACTCAAAATTTAAATCATTTGGTGGTACGTTTCATTTATATTACCAATAAAGTTGCTATGTTAATATATATGTAATATATTAACTATATTATACAACAATAATATAATTGTAATATAATTAAAATATATGTAAGATTATCGAAGGTGCTTGAATAGGTATTCACATGATTATGTGGGCATGCATGTGTTAAAAATCGTTTTGTTTAGCTCTCAGCGTTGCTCGGTCTAACAATAAGCAACGCAAAGCTATGTACATATACAAAGAGATAGAGCTAGTACGTCAGATGTACCTATGCAAGGACAGCAAGACGGGAATCGGTGTGCCACCGCGCTATGACGCAGGGTGAGCGCCGTCATTTGTTTGTAAGATGAAACGCGTGGCCCGCGGCCCACCAGCTGCCTGTGCCTGACCTATGTCAAGCAGCAATAAGAGCCCTTCTCTCATAAGTTCCAAAAATGAATATTGTTTTATCAATCTGTTTTTTTCAACTTGACTCTCGAATCTCTTCTCTCATTTGCACTATTATCTTTTATGTTCGGCAAAAATCAAAATCTCAACTTGAGTCGAATCTATCGAAGCTTTCCTGAAAAGCAAAACTGTAATAGATACGACAATATCAACTATGTCTCCGTATTTTTCGTTTGCATCCTACGCAATGACCAAAACAATTGGAAAAAGCGAATGAAATGAATTAAAAATTATCAATATATGCATATTCGGTACTCTCATAAAATCAGTACGAATAAATATTTTGCTTTATTTCCGATTATTTGTAAAAAAGAAATAATTATGTGGTCTAAAAGAAAGGCGAAATAGTAGTAAAACATCACACGAGTTTTCCAGCACTTCCTCAAGACTGTTTAATCTAAGACGTCTGAAAATGCGCTTCACACATTTTATTTTAATGTTAAAACTGTTAAACAGTACCATAATTGGCAAGATACATGGCAAGAGAAACGGTAGCGCGAAAAGCTTCATCTCTAACTTCATATTTACGTATATTAAATTAAAATATTTAACAAATGTTTTTAAAATATTGGTAAGCAAATACTGATCATTGTCATATAGTTAGGAATTAAAAAAAAATGAATGTAGAAAAATATACCGGTGGGGGATTCGAACCTACGAAACAGTTCCAAGCGGCTTAGCAGCTATGCCTATGTCCCGGCAGGAATCAAAATCTCGGCTCAAGCCGATTCATTTTGCTGATGTAACAGATATGGCAATAGTGCAACCGAACTCTCAAATGATGTGATTTGGCAACTATGGCTCCCACTCCCCGTTTATAATTCTACCTAATTACGTTAGATGTCACATCATGAGTTTTTAATTCTGTATAATGACGTTAGATGTCACACCGCCAAATGACGAAGTAGACGATCTTTCTGTTTTCACTAACGTCCGTTTCTTTTAATGGCGCTTAGATCGATTCGGAGTTGGCCCCAAAAGAGTCGGCCCCCTTAATTCCGAGCCCTGCTGTATGCGAAAGCGGGGCGGCGAGGAATGAGAGGGACGGATGGTGGGATTAAAGAACAAAAAAAAAGAAAAGATTATATTGAAGTTGATAGGCTAGGTTAGGTTAGGTTAGGTCACATTTCCGATGTGACAGAAAGTTAGTTTTATGTTTAACATTTATGAAATGGGTCGCTTTTCGCTTGAACAAAGTTGGGAAATATTAAAAACGTATTTCCAAAGTGGTGAGTCTTCTACTCAAACTGTAAGAAATTTACGAAAAAAATTTGACAAAAAGGATTTGCCAAAAACGCAGTTTGTGGATCAATTTGTGAAGCGAGTTCGTGAAACTGGATCGTTGTTGGATAAAACAACCCGTATACATTCTCGTCCAGTGCGCTCAACCGAAAACATCGCTGCTGTTGCTCAGAGTGTGCGTGAACAACCATCAACATCCACTCATCATCGTTCTCAACAATTGAACATTTCACGCACTTCTTTGAGAAGAATTTTACAGAAAGATCTCGGTATGAATGCGTACAAAGTTCAATTAGTGCAAGAGCTGAAGCCGCATGACCATTCGACGCGTTTTCGGTTTGCTCAATGGGACGAACACCGCTTGATCGAAGATGAGCATTTTTACCGAAAACTTATCTTTTCAGATGAAGCTCATTTCCACCTCGGAGGATACGTCAAGAAGCAAAATTTTCATATCTGGGGCTCAGAAAATCCACACGTCATCGTGGACAAACCAATGCATCCGCAACGAGTAACTGTCTGGGGCGGATTTTGGTCTGGCGGCATTCTTGGGTCATTTTTCTTCGAAAATGAGCAAGGAAACGCCGTTACAGTAAATGGCGATCGCTACCGCGCCATGCTAAGCGATTTTTTGTTTCCCAAAATTGAAGAGGATGACATAGACGACATTTGCTTTCAACAGGACGACGCAACCTGCCACGCAGCCAACGTCACAATCGATCTTTTGCGCACTGTTTTCGAACATCGCATAATCAGCCGAAATGCTGATGTCAATTGGTCAACTCGAAGCTGTGATTTGACTCCGTTGGACTCTTTTTTGTGGGGAGCCGTTAAGGACAAGTGTTACGCTAACCATCCAGAGACGATTGACGACTTGAAACATGAAATCGAAGTTGCCATTGACGAAATAGAGGCCCAACAATCGAAAATGTTCTGAAAAATTGGACTGATCGAATGGGGTATTGTAAGGCTAGCCGTGGCAGTCATTTGAATGATGTTGTCTTCCATTCCTAAATGGAAAGGTTCAATCTTTCTAATAGGCTCATAACTTTGAAAAAATATTCATTAGTTGTTTTCTTTATAGCCGATTCAAATTCCAAATCTTAAATGGCCCACCCTGTATATGTAAGCGTGTGTGCTTTTACAGCATCTATAATAAGAAAACCATATTTAATTGAATTGTGGTCCAAAACCGTTAATACCATCAACATTTACAGAATCGATTATCGCATGCAAAGAGTTAGGAGCATTGACCAGCACTTTTCATCGTGCATAAAAGCAAGAAAGAAGAAAGAATAACTCTTACCGCATACTGCAGTTATAGTAAATTGGTTTATAAAAATACTTTGTAACTGTAACTTTGTAATATTTGCAACATACTATAGTTATAGTAAATTGGTTTATAAAAATAGTTTGTGACTATTAATCCGTAAGATTAATTAGAACAATTGGGTAATTAATTGTTCTGAATACCAAGTATACCTGTTATACTTGTTTTTCATAAAATAGATGGTGTATTACTTCCTTCCCTTATATATGTAAACATGTGTGCTTTTACAACATTTATAATAAGAAACACATATTTAAATGAATTGTGTTCCAGAACACTGAATATCATCAACATTTACAGAATCGATTATCGCATGCAAAGAGTAAGGAGCATTGACCAGCACTTTTCATCGTGCATGAAAGCAAGAAAGAAGAAAGAATAACTCTTACCACATACTGTAGTTATAGTAAATTGGTTTATAAAAATACATTGTAACTGTAACTTTGTAACTTTGTAATATTTGCAACATACTGTAGTTATAGTAAATTGGTTTATAAAAATAGTTTGTGACTATTAATCCGTAAGATTAATTAGAACAATTGGGTAATTAATTGTTCTGAATACCAAGTATACCTGTTATACTTGTTTTTCATAAAATAGATGGTGTATTACTTCCATCCCTTATGTATGTAAACATGTGTGCTTTTACAACATGTACGATAAGAAACACATGTTTAAATGAATCGTGTTCCAGAACACTGAATACCATCAACATTTGCAGAATCGATTATCGCATGCAAAGAGTAAGGAGCATTGACCAGCACTTTTCATCGTGCATAAAAGCAAGAAAGAAGAAAGAATAACTCTCACCACATACTGTAGTTATAGTAAATTGGTTTATAAAAATACTTTGTAACTGTAACTTTGTAATATTTGCAACATACTGTAGTTATAGTAAATTGGTTTATAAAAATAGTTTGTAACTATTAACTCGTAAGATTAATTTAGAACAATTGTGTAATTAATTGTTATGCATACCTGTTATACTTGTTTTTCATAAAATAGATGGTGTATTACTTCCATCCCTTATGTATGTAAACATGTGTGCTTTTACAACATGTACGATAAGAAACACATGTTTAAATGAATCGTGTTCCAGAACACTGAATACCATCAACATTTGCAGAATCGATTATCGCATGCAAAGAGTAAGGAGCATTGACCAGCACTTTTCATCGTGCATAAAAGCAAGAAAGAAGAAAGAATAACTCTTACCACATACTGTAGTTATAGTAAATTGGTTTATAAAAATACATTGTAACTGTAACTTTGTAACTTTGTAATATTTGCAACATACTGTAGTTATAGTAAATTGGTTTATAAAAATAGTTTGTAACTATTAACCCGTAAGATTAATTTAGAAAAATTGTGTAATTAATTGTTATGCATACCTGTTATACTTGTTTTTCATAAAATAGATGATGTATTACTTCCTTCCCTTATATATACCTGAACATTTAGAAGCACATGCGACACAAGACTTTTGCGACAATCAGGGACTTCAAAGGACTTTGATGAACTTCCAGAACTCCATTCAGAAATCTCGACTGAACAATTTTATTTGAACTCTCCAACTAATTTCGTAAGCCCAGTACAATTAAAACCATTGCCAACAATTTCTATAAAAAATCTTAGTAAGCGATCTGGAGATTCGGCTGTGATTACTTCATCACCTTACAAGAACAAGCTAGAACAAAGTTTAGTCCAGAAAAGTAGTGGAAGCAACATAGCGAAAGACAAGAAAATAGAAACAGTTAAGAAAAAAGTGGAAAATATTGCACTTCTCCATTCTCCATTGGATGGTTTATTTGCCAAGACGCTCGTGCGTGACGAAAGTGTCAAGTGTGTTAGCGACAGCGCATTTTGAATGAAAGAAAAGGGACCGAGTAGCGAAGTGCTATGCATTCGGTGACGGATTTATGATAGGGACTTGGCCTGGGTACGTTTGGAGAGAGTCTTTTGTAAATGGGCAATCTGGACGACAGACGATGGCTGGTGGCCCGACGCTATTCAACCATCGAATGTCCAACGATTGACTGTTTATTAGGGGTGTTTGAAAGTGAATGAATGAGACTGAACATCCTGTTGCCCGACGATGGCTGGCGACCGCACTGAGTTTTCCAACTATCTGGTGTCGAGGGATTGTTTATTAGTGTCGAGTAAAGAACACATGTGGCAATCGGCTTGTAGCCGTATTGCCAAGGAATAGGGACGCTCTTCCTGGAGGATCTGGCCACGGAGTGGGGAAGGTTTTGCCTTTTTGCAAAAAAACTGTGATTGACCACTCAGTCTTTACCCCAAAACTGACAGGGAAAGATCTACCTCTCTTACGCCGCGCCTTTTATAAAATTCTTAACCAGTGTAACAATAATAAAGTGTGATAATCGTTCATCCGTGCATATTATATTCTTTGCAACGAGACAGTGCACACGATCACGCTACCACCGTATTTCCATATGTAAGTAATATATAATTTTAATAAATACGTATGTATATTATAACGTATTCGTATTTCAATTTCCTTCAAATTATTACTCATTAGAATATCAACCATGCATTTTATGGAAACGGATGATTCTTCAGAAGAGTCATTAGATATGTCTTACCGAAGGAAAAGGCCGCGACCTATCTCTTCAGATGAAGATGAATTGGAGCCGGCTCAACTTGATACGAATACGGATACGAATGCAGAAGTTGAACAGGAAGAATGGCAACCTATTCAGCAAATAGGATTGGAGTCCAGCGTAGTAATACAAGAGCATACGGAGGACGCGGAGCTTCTGGCAAGAGACGTTAATTGCGACGACCCCTTCGCTCTCTATAAATTATTTCTGACCGACAGTATACTGCACCTTATCGTTGAGCAGACAAATAAATATGCCATACAATGTGGCTTTAGTGTAAGAATAAGAAAGCATGAGCAATGCTGGGAACCGGTTACAGTAAGGGAAATCGAAGTTTTTATAGCAATTACATTAATTATGGGGGTTGTACAAATCCCAGATATTAGATTATATTGGTCCACTAATAAGATGTACGAAAACGAGCTTATCAAGAATGCAATAAAGCGCGATCGTTTCTTATCAATTTTGAAATGCTTACATTTCTCAGACAATAGCACCTGTAGAACCGAGGACCCATTGAACAAAATTCGGAATGTTTTGTCAGAAATAATTCTTACATTTAAAAATACGATAAAACCAGGGAAAACTGTAGTCATTGATGAAAGTATGATTTTATGGCGTGGGCGGCTACGTTTCCGCCAATATGTCAAAGGAAAACGCCATAAGTACGGCATAAAATTGTACAAGTTATGTTTACCGAACGGTTATACGTACGACTTAGACATTTATACCGGAAAAAGCATCAACCCTTCAACAAATGGACATGCGTATGATGTAGTTACAAAATTAATGAATAGTTTATTATTTGAAGGTCGCATATTATACACAGACAGCTATTATTCTAGTATACCTTTAGCGCAATCACTATTAGAAAAAGAAACATATTTTGTGGTACAGTGCAGCAAAACCGGAGGTTTTTGCCAGCAGAGGTAAAGAAAAGGCAAAGCGGGGGGACATAATATCTTTAGAAAATCGTTCGGGCATAAAATTTGTTAAATGGACCGATAAGAGGCCAGTATGTATGATCACAACTTCTCAAAATCATACTTGTACAATAATCGAAGGAAAACCTGGCAAGTACAAACCGGATCTCGTTTTTCATTACAACGATGCTAAAAAAGGCGTGGATATTTCAGATCAAATGTCGTCTTACTACGATTGCTTAAGAAAAACGATAAAATGGTATAAAAAAATTGTAATTCAATTAATATGCGGTACAGCCATTGTTAATGCACACTATATACATAAGCAATGGGGTAGTAGAAACTTTAGCATATTAAAATTTAGAGAAGTAATTATTGCAAAATTATTACACACTACACAAATAACGCGGCCGCAAACACCGATTAACGAAAAGCATTTTCTACAAAAATATTTGGGCCCAGCAAGAGAAGTACGAAAACGCTGTATAGAATGTTACAGAAAATTGTCTGCCCAAATGGGTTCCTCTGTGGCTGCAAAGAATACAAAACGAGTAACAACTTTTTGCGGTCAGTGTGAAAATCGGCCAACATTATGTCTCCCATGTTTCAAGCAAATTCACGAGAATAAACGAACTGCTTAAAATTGTTTAATTGTCTTTTATCATTCCATTGACAAACATCTTCCTTTTTCCCTTAACCAAAAGAAACATAACAGTTTTTGCTTCATTTGTAGCACCGGTGGTACATGCCGCCCGATGGGCCCACGATCCATGTACCACCGGTGGTGCACGCCGCCTGATGGGACAATTATACATGTACTACCGGTGGTACACGCCGCCCGATGGGACCACCATCGATGTACCACCGGTGGTACACGCCGCCCGATGGGACCACCATCGATATACCACCGGTGGTACACGCCGGCGCGCCGGCGGGAACGTGTTAAAATACCTATTACACCACGCTGCTTAGGGCAGTGAAACAAGTCGAGAGCCTGCATCGGTGGTACGGACGAGATCTGGCTGCCGTGGAGGTGAACTCGACGACCCTACACGTCCTAGTATTAGGTCAATCGGAAAATTCCGTCCATCTGGTGTCAAGTAGCCGACTACTTGTTAACTGTTGTTAACTGTTATGTCTAAAGAGAGGTTAATTTTTAGTTTTGATGTCTTTCAATAACATTCAGTGCATAAAAGTATAGGCTTGCATCAGTAACATTGTTTTCTTGTGCACTGAACATGTCGAAGTTTGAGCCAGATAAGCCCAATTGGGGGAAGTGTTAATTTTTTGCTTGAATTGTAAGAAAACTGCAGCTGAAGCTCATCAAATGCTGGTAGAAGCTTATGGCGATTGTGCTCCAAACAAATAACAAATTGCAGAAGCATTAAATTGTCCTCAATCTGTCATTTCCGATCAATTAAAAGCCTTGGGGAAGGTCTACAAGAAAAGGAAGCGGGTCCCATATGAACTCAAGCCAAGAGACATTGAAAAGCGAAAAACCATCTGCGAAATTCTGCTTGGTAGACAACAAAGGAGGGGGTTTCCGCACCGTATCATCACAGGGGATGAAAAATGGATATATTTCTACAACCCTAAATGTCGGAAAACCATTTGTGTTGAGGATTCGGTATGACGAAGGCGCGTTTGCGAATAACGAGTCGCGAGCGAGTCTACCCGTTGTGGTCCGTTAGAAACGGTTGACTCCGCCTCTATTGGGATGTTCGAGACAGAACCGTTAAACCTTCCGCCGTGTTCGGACGTGAAACGCCACCGAGATATAACACAAAAACGAGTCCTACCTCGCGCCTAGTCGACCGAACCACACCAGTATTGTGAGAAAAGCCTTCCGCAATGCGTGTATTATTTTGTGTTAAATGTTTAGTAACAAAAGGCGAAATATTGTGTTGGTTGTGTGTAAAAGTGACTCTTTTCTCGACCTTCGTCGTCGGCCCCGCGCGCGCCAGAAGAAGCCCTCCGTCCTTAGCGTTCCCTTAGCGTTTGTCCATCGTTCAGTCCGTCGATCCTCTAGGTAAATCCTCCACATTAATGAATGCACCTAAATTGAAGCCTTGGAAGCGTGGTATACATCGAACAGCACTTGCACTTCGTTCACAAAGTATTTTCGAAAATAGTAATAAGTACAGCAGAACAAAATCTTTTACACTTGAAAAGCCATTAAATGCATTTATCATGGCAAATTTGTCTAAACTTCAATACATAACAATACGGAACGAAGCTATCACATCTAACAATAATCAGTGGCCGTCCTATTTTAAGTTGCTTAAGGAGGAAAGCAATTGCTATTCACCAGCAACTGGTATACAAATTTCCGAAACATATGCCAGAATACAATTACAAAGCCTATTGAATCATACAGTTTCTCGCATATTAAAAAGTTTAAACAATACAAATGAAAAAGCAGAACTGCAGTTAATATGTACGTTACACGACTGCAGTTAATATGAAATCGTTGAAGAAAAAGCCGTGCTTGAAAGACCGGCATAAAAAAGCTAGGCTTCAATTTGCGAAAGATCATATGAATTGGTTAACTGAATGGAGAAATGTCGTTTTTACCGATGACAGAAAATTTAATTTAGATGGCCCTGATGGGTACTCATTTTATTATCATGATTTGAGGAAGGAAGAAAGAATTTTATCTCGTAGACAACATGGAGGAGGATCAGTAATGATTTGGGGTGCCATAAGTTCCAATGAAGTTGTTGATTTACAAATTATGAAAGGACGGCAAGATGCTAAAAAATACCTCGAAATATTGAAAACAGCAAAAATGAACATTTTTAACGTAATAAAACATAACAATTGGATATTTCAATATGATAATGCTGCGATACAGACAGCAAAATTAATTAAGCAAAATTAATTGGCATAAGGAGCAGGAAAGTAATTGTTTAAACTGGCCAGCATTATCACCGGATTTAAATGTCATTGAAAATGTTTGGGGATATTTATCAAAACAAGTTTACATGAACAATCGGCAGTTTTCTCACCAGGAGGATCTTCTAAATGCTGTTGAAGCCGAGTGGAAAAAAATACCATAATCTTATCTGGACACACTATATAAATCAATTCCAAATCGCATTTTTCAAATTATAAACAGAAATGGCGGACATACAAAGTATTAATAAAGCATATCTGTTGTAAAAATATTGTTTTTTCTGTTTAATTTACTATGCGTTTATTCAAGTGATGCAAGAACATTCGTACTTTTTTCTATAAAACGTGAATATTTGTATACTAAATAAGTAATTGCCCAAAACAAATGTGTATAGCATCGGTAAATAGGGTCTATTATTGTTGTTAAGACTTTCGAAGTAACCGCGTAATTAGGCGCTCATTTGTTTTGCGGAAACCGACCGCGTTGTCTGCCGCCGTGCGATCTTCCTTCTCCTAGCGGACGCCCGAGCGTGTGCACGCATGTAAAACCCTAATAATTGTAGAAAAATAGAATATATTAATTTGAGGTTCAGTTCAGAGTAATATTGAAAAAATGTATAGTTTTAATATTGTCGAGCGTAGACTATGATCTAGATCGATATGCCCGTTATGGCGCGTAGCGCCGATCGTAGTTCTAGACAAGGACTCGTGGTGGCGTACATGTGGTTCGCCGTTTATATAGGGTGTGTGCGACGATCGCATTCTCCCAGTTGCGTCTAGCATACAAAGTACATTATATATATATATCAGTTTTAGCGTGTGTATTACTCGTGTGTGTTTTCTCATATAAATATATATTCTTCGATATAAATACTAACATTGTGTAGTATTCCTTTCATCCAATACTTATCCACGGTAAAGTTCTGACAAATATTATACACAAAATATCGCGTATAATATACGCCCAGGGTTGGGGGGCACCCAAAGGGCAATGGTGAGCAGTATGGACGGCCCGGGGGTTAGAAAGGTTGCAGCGGAAAGAAAAATAAGGGTAGGTTTCTTGACCTGCCGTGTCAGGATACTTCCGAACAAATTGTTTTTATGCAAATCATATAACGAATCATATTCGTCATTAAATTAGCGTCGAAAACACATGCCTTGCGAGTTTATATTATTTCACGAGTATTTCTCGTATTTCAATTGATCGTGATTGCCCGACGTCATGGATAACACGCCGAGGAAAAAGGGAAAAGATCATCACGCTTAGCGAACATACATCAATGACACAGAGAGACATTACAAAGGAATGTTGTGTGAGTTTGGGCGCTGTCAATAAAATAATTAAACAAAAAAAGGGAAACAGGATCCGTCGAAGTGCAGCGAAAGGGTAAATGTGGAAGAAAACGGAAGACTACTCCTCGAGATGAAGCTGTTCTTTTGCGGGACAGCAAACTGCATCCCAGGAAAACCAGCCACGACCTCCAGCAAAATTTAGAAAACGCTGGAGTAAAAAATCACGACTCAAAGGTGCACAGAAGACTCTTGGAAGGTGGCAGAAAAGCCATAAGGCCGCAGAAAAAACAACTCCTGACTGCCCCATGATGAAGAAGATGCTCAATTGGGCCAAAAAATATGCCCTTTGTACCGTACAGGACTTAAGGAAGGTATTGTCCTCAGACGAGATACAGTTTGTAGTGCAGGGCCAGCGATCAAAATTCGTTCGTAAGAGTACGGATGAAAAACTGACTGCTGCCCATATTGTGCAATCAGTCAAACATGTTGGACGGTTCATAATTACGCGGCAATAAGCACGCCGTAGTTATATTTCTTTTGTTCCTTTATTGCGCGCACATAGTCGCGATACATCTTTTGTCTTATTATATAGTGCTTCTTAACAGTTAGTAATGCGCACATGTAATCGCACATCGAACCATTACACCAGTTGTATGTATATCTAATTCAAGTTGTTGAGGATTCGGCTTAATGAGGGCTTTATTGTCGGGTCGAGTTCAAATCTACCGGGCTCGAACCCCGGGCGCGAGTCTACCGGGAACGAGTCTACCCCTGGAGGTCCGCGCTAAACGGCTGGTTTTTCTGCCGTTTTCAACGGACCTCCAGAGAACCGTTTAGACCTCCGTAGGAGCCGGACGCAAATTTCGCTGTTCAATCTATCAGAGCCGAGTCCTCGCTCTTCCGTGGCAACACACAAAATCAGAGTTTGTACATAATCATCGAGAGTGTATCGTTAGAAGTTAAGTTCTACGGTGTAAGTTTTAACAGTGTAACGTTTATTCCTTTGGCTGCACCGTACAGTGGTCGCCACGGGTACATGTTTCGCGATTTCATACGCGCCCTTTCGTCTCGGCTTCCTCTCCTAATCCGAGCTTCGGCGACGTATCCCCGCGTGTGCCAAACGAAGCCATCGTTCCTGCGGTGTCCCTGGCTAATAGCCAATCTACCTGTCCGTCTATTCTTTCCCTCTCTCCAGCGTCGCGGAGGAGCCGCGCTCCTCGTGGACGCTTTCCTTCGTTCTAACGAGCTCCCTGCCGAGTGCGAACCAATATTAATAGTCAACGTGCAATAAAACCAAAGACTGAGCGAAAGTTTCGAGTGTTCAATCCGTTACCTTCACTACCTTCGAAAGCTGCCCCCAGCTTGAATCAGCCTGCCGGGTAGTGTAAATCCTCCACACATCACAAGCAATATAAGTACAATAATTATAGTATATGTATATTGTTGAATCATTTATTGGCGTGCCCCGTGTGAAGTTATATCCTCATCCAAACATCCTATGAAGAAGATGTTCTGAGGCTGTTTTTTGCACTCGGGGCCTGGCACGCTTGTTCCAGTAGAAGGCATGATGAACAATGAAAAATACAAAGCAATGCTAGAAGAACATTTAACTCGAGAGCTGGAGAAAGTTCAGGTCATCGACGATACAATTTTTAGCGAGACTCAGCTCCGTGCCATGTTTCCAAGACTATGGTGAAATATTTCGAGGACAAGAAGATTAGTATTCTGAACTGGCCTGGAAATTCACCAGATCTCAATCCTATTGAGAATCTATGGGCCATCTGTAAGGTCCGGTTACAAAAAATAGACTGTACCACGAAAAGCAAAATGAAGGAAGCAGTAATTCATGTGTGGTTCCGAGACGAGACAGTCAAGGATAATTGCAAAAATCTTATCGATTCCATGCCGAGAAGAGTTCAAGCAGTCATTAAAGCGAAGGGGGGACATATTTCTTATTAATTGGTAGTAAGAAAACCATGTATACAGTCTGCGAAATTTCCATAGTTCCACTAAAAATTTATCTGTTTTTGAGTATTACCGATTAAGTTTCTAACTGTTATCGATTGGAAGAGGTAGATTCGTTATTGTTTCTTAGCTTCAATTGTTTTCTTCATTAGTATTTTTCATTATTGCGTACAGGTTTAATTATTACAGTCATATTTGATATTGCATTGCACATCCCAGCGAAATTACCATAGTTCCAGCTGGTATGTTCCTTAATTTTTAACCGTATACATAAAAATGTAGGGATTTATTTCTTTTTTCGTGTATAAAGTGAGGTATTTTTTTAGGTGATTTCAATTTTTTTAATATGCCGCGAAGTAAATTATTGAATAAAGAGCAGGTTAAAATATTGGCTTATAAAGATGCAAGATTGTCAAACAGACAAGTTGCCGTAAAAATAAGCAGGTCTCATCATGTGATAAACAATTTTGTTATATTAGGTGATTTGTATGGCAAAAATCATCCGAAAGGCGGAAATAAGAAGCTGAGTCGAAGGCATACTTCATCAATTGTACGTGCTGCATCAAGTCAAAATGTAACAGTAGGACAAATACAAGCGAATTTAGGTCTCTCGGTATCTAAAAGACGAGTTCAACAAATTTTACAAAAAAGTAAACATTTCGTGTGGACTAAAAAAGCTTAAAAACCGCCTTTAACGCGTGATCACAGGGAAGCAAGACTCGCGTTTGCTAGAACTCACATGTCCTGGAACGAAAACTGGACAAACGTAATTTTTTCTGATGAAAAAAAATTCAATTTAGATGGACCCGATGGTTTTAAGTATTATTGACATGATCTAAGTAAACCACATGACATAGCTATGAGTCGAAATTTTGGCGGTGGGACTGCCATGATCTGGGCCGCATTTTGCTTTTCCGCAAAAACGCCGATATGTTGGATATCGACGAAAATGAATTCTGAAAAGTATACAGAACTTCTGGAGGATGTTTTGATTCCGTTCATGGAAGAAGTGGGTTCGGATAAGTTAATATTTCAACAGGATAACGCAGCCATTCACACTTCAAGAGTAAGCAAGGAATGGTTTCACAAAAAGAATATCCAGGTAATGAAGTGGCCCGCTCGTTTTCCTGACCTCAACCCCATAGAAAACATTTGGGGTGTACTGGCTCGCAAGGTGTACGCAAATGGAAAACAATTTGTTACAGTTGCAGAGCTTAAAGATAGTATAAGGCAAGTGTGGGCTAGTATAGAGATATCGACGTTACAAACCTTAACTAATAGTACAGGGTGCGGCGCCAAAATCCGGACACAATTCAATTGCTATTTCTCGCCGTTCTGTACTTCTTGTAGAGACCGCGATTGGCGTCCAAATAGCTTGATGCATGTACTAATTAGTTATAACCTCGAATAAATGGCAATGTTAAAACCAAGTGCGGAGTATAACCGCAGAGCCGCGATTATCGAAAGTGCTCGCGCTGGGCGTTCAGCGGCAGAAATCATTCTTCGGGTACCCGAGATCGACTGTGTATGATGTCGTCGTGAAGTATGAGTTGGAGAAGTCCAACGAAGGTTTTGCAACACCAGCGAGGAAAATTCATTGGAAAGAGCGCGTTGTCAGGACGCCCGACATCATTCAACGGGCCCGACATCATACTATCGATGCGAAAATTAATCGAAGAAATGATCGATGGCTCGCCCATGACCCTGAAGATGTTCCCATTGTTTCCAGAACTAAATTTTCAGCGAATGTTCACGTGCTAAGTGTTGTGTCCAGTGAGGGTGATGTCATGCCACCACATTTCTTTAATAAAGGGGAAAATTTCACAAAAGAAGTTTATTTGCCTGTCCTGACAAATGTAGTGAAGCCGTGGATTGAAACTGTGTCGTCTGGAAAGCCGTATGTTTTCCAGCCTGCTCACACAAGTCATTTGGTTCAAAATTGGTTGTCCGACAACGTCGACATGTTTTGGTCCAAAGAATTCTGGCCTCCCAACAGCCCAGATTTAAATCCTTTAGACTTTTATGTATGGAGCGTGGTTGAAAGGGTCACCAACAAGTCCAGACATCCAAACGTCGCATCATTGAGAGGCGTTATTGTTGCGGCATTCGCCGATATAGACCGTGATGCATTAAAACGGGCCTGCAAACGCTTCAGACCGAGAATAGAGGCAGTAATTCAAGCAGGGGGAGGATACATTGAATAAATGTGTTCTTTATAACCTTACAAACAATTTAGTAAAAGTAAAAGGAAGGGCTCAGGATAGTGTCGCGTGTTAGTGCGCGATCTAGCCATGTCAGTGTATTTTCGGGAAAGTGATTGGTCATTTGGAATGAGTCTGTGTGTATGCAGGTAGCCCGACATGTGGTATGGGGCTACATAGGCTAAGCATGATTCAGTTGCCAGAAATAAGTAACGGTACGGGACAGCAGGGATGTGCGGGTTCTGGAATGCACGAGATTTCCGAGCCACGAGTCAGGTCGGGAAAACTCAGGCGAGATCGGGCGAGCTCTCGGATATGTGATACTCATCGAGATCTCGAAAGTATCCGACGACATACGAACATTTCGAGATTCCGAACGTATCGAGATCCCGAAAGGCATATCGAGAAACGGTGATCCCGAAACTGACTATACAATGCAATGTATTGGGAAGCATATATATAATATATAAATTATATATGTGAATTCAATAATACAATATACAAGTAATTTTACATACACAGTCGCTTTATGGAAATTTCGGGCAGTGTATGAGCCGCACATTAGCCGAACCAGTTAGCTCCAACTTTTCAATTTACATAAATGTTATCGTCAAATGGCTTGTTTGACTTTTAACTTTTTATATTTAAAACAAATTTCTTTATTTTTATTTTGTGGATTTAACTAATTTAGCGGATGGGTAGTTCATATAGGACTTTTAGGATCTCGAAAGTATCATAGGTATCGGGTTTCCGAAAATAAGTGCATATACCAATCATTGAACCTACAGGAACAATAAAATCAAATATGAACAAGTAATCTCGTACATATCTAATCTGTTCTAAATTGTAATGCAAGAAACAAATTTTTCTATATTTTCGAATTATAGTTTTGACCCGGAAAGTGTCATGATATTTCCTACTGTGGAAAACAACCGTTCGCTTATATCTTGAACCAGCAGAAATAGCAAAAAAAATGTCTTGTTTAACCCTTTGCGACCGGTAACGTAATCCTACGTTATTTACAAATTTCCCAGTAACCGTTTAGCAATTTGTGCAACTAGTACTTGCAATTAATTTTTTTTTGTAATTTTAAAAAACAGATGATTATAATCATAATATAATAAAGAAACCAAAACGTTTCTCTATATTCACTTCCACTCAAATAGTAGAGCCTTGCCATACTCAGCTATAGACTTTTGAAAATTATATACGGTGCTCAAAAGTGTTAATTAAAAGAAGTGTATATTGTGGCATTTACGTCTATTTTCAAGACCTCTATTTCTTGCTACACCTCCATTACTCAGTACGAGGTGCCACCAAAAAGAAACCGGACTAAGTTTAAACTTTATTAATCACCCAACTTAAATTCTGGCTTCTGGCTCCTTCAAAGTTATCACTCCTAGCACTGATGCAACGACCTCCTCAGTTCTGCCACCGCTCAAAAGCTTTCTGTAAATCATCTTCTCTAACCACCTCAACCACTCTTCCACAGTGTCCAACCACTGTTGAAAATTCTTGTGTTGCATAAACCGTGTGTGCAGGAACGTTGTCGTGATGCAGGGGTCAGTTTATAGTCATCCATAATTGCGGTCTTCTCCGACGAATGTCTTGGCGTAGTCGACCAAAAGTGTCACAACACCAGTGTGCATAAATTGTCTGGTTGGAAGGAGCAAATTGCTGGCGTACAATATCACGATCAGAATGCTGTTCGTCCAACTGCTCATTTGTCGACCCCTTTTGGGTCTCGGTGACTGCAGTTGTTTCCGTTAAAATAACTACTGCTCCGTGATCGCGTCATAGCCGTTCATAGCTCAAACCCAACATCCAGATCCTGTTGTAACCCTTCACACAAAGGCAGGACCATTGACTTGATTACGATAATAATCGCAGAAGGTGCTGTGATTCATGATGATTCTTCTAGTTAGATGACAACAGACAGAGGACCAACTTGACGGCGACGTGATCTTCTGTTATTGTCGCTTGAACCGTATTGGACAAAACGTTAATTCTTGCAGTAACTTCGTGAATTGTAATTGGATGGTTAGCAGGAAAAGGTCGCTCCAGTTTGTTGTATAGTACTTGTAATTGTACTGATTGTAATAGTACTGATGCGTTGTCTTACACGGACGATCGATCACTTTGATAATAACAAACGCCATCTCAAAACACAGTGTTCGGCCCATCCCGAAATATTTTAAATATCTCTCTGGCCGAATTCACGAAGTTCGACTCGAAACTGTACGTTTGCTTCTTGTTCAAACTTCAAGTCTATTGTCAAATCGCAGAACCACACGTTGCAATGTGCACAGCTCGGTGGCATTGGGCAGACTGATACACAAGGGCAGAAACAAATGTTCCAGAAAACTAATTATTGCAATTTCATAGCAACGCATCCAGTGTTTTGTTGACAGCACCTCGTGTATGGCTATTTCTCTATGTTTGTTTATGTAAAGTTCCTTTATCTAAATTTTCCAATGTCTAATTAAAAAATATTGTTAGTTTGATTGTGATTTCCTTTACATGTTGAATCACTTTTTTTAAATTTTCTGTTGCTTCATGCCGCAGTTATTCTAAGAAAAAGCATCCTTTAAATCCGGTGATATAGTGTAGTTGCTAAAATCATTGTATCACTTTTAGCGACAAGGCCAAAACGTTCCTATAAATAAAGACATTTAATGTAAGTTATTTCTGTATTCCTGACAGTACTAAACGAAGAATACAATAAATTGTTTTCGGTTTCTGTTCGGTTCAACGTTCGTCTACTTATCGGTGTAAGTACACTTATTAACTCAGCATATAATAATAAATTAATTAAATAAATAATAAATCTATCATGAAAGTGCGATATTATAAATAGTCTAAGAATGACTTTTTACAATTCATACATGTTGTACGATACTTTCGGAATTCCAATATGTCTCTATGCAGTCGGATACTTTCAGAATCCAGATACGTATTAGGAGTGTGTATTAATTTTGCAAGAACTTTCCAATGACCTTTGTTTCCGAACTGAACCAACGTGTGATCAAGCATTGTCATACAAGGGAATCGCGTTCTCGCACAGAGCCATTCATGCAGCAGCTATTTTCCTTCTGTTTCCCGTCACATCTAAATGTTTTATGCCTGTTGATCGGGCAACATTTAATATTCTAGCAAGTACTATAATGGATTTCGTCCAATAATCCATGCTATTACCCTCTTTTCAGTGCCCTCAAAACTAATTTACACTCCTAATATACAGGGTCTCGGCTAAAGGAGGCCACGTAAATATCTCCTTCATTTTTTATAGCATAAAAAATCTTCATGCCACAATTTGAATGGCTTCAATGTCGTCGGATACTTTCATGATCCCGATGAGTTCACTACTCTCGAGAGCCTGCCAGGTCTCTACTGACTTTCCGCAACCTGAGCGACCCCAGACCGAAATGTTGGAAACCCGCACACCCCTCGTGTTTGGAATTGCAATCTCATAAAGTTTACTAGGGTTTGTAAGATAGTTTGACATTGTGCTTGAATGACATTGTGCTCCGAAGGAGACTACGACTCACAGTTGTGTTCACACTCATATAAGCTCATATGTACGGTGTTTTAGGCCAAAAGACAAATTCTCAATTTACATATTCAAATAAAATTTCTTTCAGAGCCGCGGTGGCACGGTTAGTTAGCGGCTAGACCCGTAATCGAACGGTGTTCGGTTCGATTCCCACCGTTGCCGATTCCACCTCTGTACATGTCACATGTGCATCTCAAGGAAGAAATTGTTCGAAGTCATACAAAACTGTGAGTGTAAGGATTTCGATCATAGGTTGAATTTTATGGAGGATTACTTGTTAAAGAAGCAGAATTATTCAGAAACCGAAATGAAAGGCGTTAAGGAACAACTTCATTTTCCTAAATTAAAGTTTAGAGATAAACAAATGATTGCATAAATTTTGTGTTTTATAAATATTTGTTTTTGTCCAATAAATATTCGAATGTATTGTTTATCAGCTAAATGGGTAAAAGCAAAACGAACAAGTCATGCTTTCTGCCAAATGAATGAAAAATGACTTAATGGAACTGTTAGTCTTCCGGTGGCGAAGAATGATCGTGGACGACCAAGCAAGCCATTTTCTGATTCGAGCGAACAAAGGAAGCGTCGAAAAACGGAATCCATTCGTAAATCTGTGGATGTAGTCGAGTTAATATTTGCAACACACATGAAGTTAAGAACGACTGGTCAAGTAGGCGCATCGCAAATTGTTCAGACAACGATGCATTTGCCAAGTGAACCTTTATCGTGCAAAGAAGCTTACTTCTTTGAGGCGTTATGTATGTAGAAGCGAATAGTGTCTAAGGAAGAGACGTATGTACATACTTCGTGCGCTTCGTGCGTAAAGACGTGTTTTAGTATTACTACATTATTAATAAATAGCTGTTAACAAGTTTACATTTGGTTATACCTCATTTTCTTACATGTATGTTTATTGAAGCCAACGTATAACGGAAACAATAGGAGACAATTAGGTTAACAAATAGGAAATTTTATCCATGCGACGCACTATTGCAGGGGGCAAAAAACAGTGTTATCCTGATCCGGGGTCGTATTGAATAACAGAAACTCATGTAGAAATAAATTTACAAAGTATTTTGGTTCATACAGCTGTTAGATTGGTACAATATGTTAGCGTCAGCGTATTTTTAAGAGAAAGGAAAAAGGCCGAGTAGCGAAGTGCTATTCATTCGATGAAGGATTTATGGTAGGAGATTAGCCTGCGTATGGTTGGAGACTGTTTTGGAGATGGGCAACCTGGACGACAGACGTTGGCTGGTGGCCCGACGCTATTCAACTATCGAAGGTCCCAGGATTTACTGTTTTATTAGGGGTTTTTGGGTCTTCCAACTATCTGGTGTCGAGGGATCGTTTATTAGAGTGTGGAGCGGAAGACCAAATATGGCAATCGGCCGGTCGCCGTATTACCAAGGAATAGGGACTCTGTTCTAGGATGATCTGACCACAGAGTGTGGAACGTTATGCCTTTTGATAAGAGAACTGTGATTGATTGCGCAGTCCTTACACCAGAACTGTCCTGGAAAGAACTACCTCGCTTACTCTTAAACTAATTCTTGACAAATACTTAGCAGAGGTGTTAGAAAGCTTGCCAAAAACTGACTTGGAATTGAAATTAATAACAAGATGGGGCTGTGGTGGCTCAAAGCAAGCACAATTCAAACAAACATTCGATGAAACTTGCAGTTCGGATGAGCTCGCTGGTACCACTGCAACTTTCATTAAAATCGAATGAGTACACTGTCATTTGGCAATATCCTGTGCTGCCATCCCCACGTTGTTGCCGACCGATTGGACTTCGATTTTTAGAAGAATCTTTTAAAAGAACAATTGATGTACCGAAAAATATTAGAGTTTGCTATTTGCAATGGTTGACGACAAAGTGTGCAACTCTATTACGGACACAAAGTCCATAAATAGATGTTACATATGCGGAGCCCCATCACAAGATTTTAATAATTTATCAAGGGCAAATGAAAACCAAAGGGAGACTTTTCAGTACGGCTTATCAATTCTACACGCAGAAATTCGGTTCCTTGAGCACCTGTTACACCTCTCGTACAAATTACCGCTGCAAAAATGGCAAGCCAGAACTGAAGGCGAAAAGGCGGTAGTACAGGAGTGAAAGCCGTCGTATCCTTGTCAACGCTTGTGTGCGTTGGTTCAGGCGATTCAAAAGTGGTGATTTCGACTTAAAAGACAAGGAACGCCCATGCCAGCCGAAAAAATTTGAAGACGCCGAATTGCAAGCACTGTTGGATGAAGACGATACGCAAAGTGAACAACAAATGGCACAGAAGTTGAATGTTGCTCAACAAACCATTTCTGATTGTCTGCATGCCATGGGAAAGATTCAGAAGGCAGGAAAATGGGTACCACATCATCTCAACGACAGACAAATGGAAAAGCGAAAAACGGTGTGCGAAGTTTTGCTTTCCCGGCATCAAACAAAGTCTTTCTTTCATCCGATCGTGACTGGAGATGAAAAATGGATCTACTTTGAGAATTCGAAACGTAAAAAGTCATCGGTTGACCCAGGACAACGACCAACATCGATCGCAAGACCAAATCGCTTCGGAAGGAAGACAATGCTATGCATTTGGTGTCGTATATCACGAGCTTCTGAAACCAGGCGAGCAGTCAACACCGATCGGTACTGTCAACAAATGATCAATTTGAACGATTCATTGATCGAAAAGCGCCCAGATTAGGCTAGAAGACATGGAAAGGTGATATTGCAACACGACAACGTCCCATCACACACTGCGAAAACGGTCAAAGACGCAATTTCTGCACTTGGCTGGGAACTCTTGCCCCACCCACCGTACTCACCAGACTTGGCCCCTTCGCACTACCACTTGTTTTCATCGATGGGTCTCGCACTTTCCCAGGAACACATCAAAAATTACGAAGCTGTCGAAAAATGGCTCCATGACTGGTTCGCTTCAAAATGTGGACCATTTTTTTGGAAAGGCATCCACAATTTGACGGGCAGATGGGAAACATGTGTAGCTGGAGACCGTGATAACTAAAGATAACTAGATGGTGCATACTTTGAATAAAGCACTTTATTTGGCTTAAGCGGTTCATTCAATTTTCAGGAGCGTCGCCCACAAGTCATGTGTTACTTCTTCTAGATGGACATGTAACTCACACAAAATCTTTAGAAGTTATCGAACTATCCCTTAAAAACGAAGTGATAATACTTTGCTTCCCTCCACATTGCACTCACAAACTTCAGCCTTTGGATGTGTCCTTTATGAAACCCTTAAGTGTGTATTATGATCAAGCTGCTTCTAATTGGTTAAGATCACATCCAGGTCGAATAATTACCATGTTTCAAATAAGCGAAATATTTGGTGAAGCATATGTTCAAGCAGCAACTATGTCAACAGCTATTAATGGATTCAGAATATGTGGAATTTGGCCATTCAACCAAAACCGTTTTACAGATTCCGATTTTATTGCTGCAGAAACGACGAACATACCAATTGCAGAATCTGATACCACCACAAGTCAGGAAAATGCTCCCTTTATTTTCAATCCCGAACCATGTTGTTCACGCAGTTTGATAGAAAAAAATAATAGTGTAGCTATTATCTCATCACCTGCTAAAACTGTTTGCCGTAATCTAACATCCAGTTTCGAAAACGCTTCTCCTACAGATATTTTACCTAAACCTGCAGTTCAACGAAAAGATGTGCCAGAAAAAATTATCGCCGTGGAAGAACCGTAATTCTTACTTCTAGTCCATATAAAAAAGAACTCACGAATCTAAAACGTAAAGAAAAGAAAAAGTGTTCTAACCCAAATGATCCCCGATTAAAGAAAAATGCAAAAAAGCAGAAGAAAAAAGCAGAAAAATCTACAAAATCAGCAGAAGAAGACTGCAAATGTTTATATTGTAATGGTTTCTATCTGCAATCAACGGAAGGTTGGGTTGCATGCCAACTTTGTGGACGTTGGTCTCACAATTCCTGTGCAGGGATTGATGAAAATTCGGTAGAAATACATATTTGTATCGATTGCAATAATACTTAGGACAAACCATTTTGCCCCATTTTCGATACCCCGTTTTACCCCGCAGTAGGGGCAAGACGGTTTTTCTCTGATTGTTTTTAAACGGTTAGTAACTCAGAATTCTGATTCTGTATTGACCAAAGCATGTGCCGAAGATTCCAATGTTACCTTATAACTGTTTTATTATTCATAAAAACTTGATTAAAAAGTACGGTTATTATTTTATTTGCATTTTTCCTTAGCTTCCCCATCATGCCCCCCCCCCCTCCCCCTACTACTCGTGCTGAAGAACGTGGCAACACCGCGTGTTTACCGATCGGGAGTCCTATTTTCAGTAATGGGAATCTTGTAAGTACTTGGGTTTACAATTAACGCTTTTTTTATGGAAAATTATGTTAAAATATACAATTCTTTATTAATTATGTCTAAGTAATATATAAATATTATAACTATGGTAAGTAGAAGTGATATTAAAGTATACTAATAGTTATAAATGTGGTATACATTTTGTGCACTCTCGGACTGGTATGGTGATGTGATACATAATATTGGAAATATTTGACAGTGGTTTTAAGAAAATATAAGTATGAAGCGAAATAGAATCATCTTTGAACTAAAACGCAACATATGGAAATGAATGAAGTGATATATAAGTTAATAGAAACGAAAAGTAGACAAAATAATTGGAACGAAGTCAAAGAGGTTAAGTGAACACCGGAAGAGGATAAATAAACACGAACAGAGGTTAAATGAACATGGAAAGAGGTTGGATAATGGGTTATTGAAGGGAAGAGTTGTGCAGGTAATTATAAAATCGTATTAAAGGCTAGCTTTGTAATTGTTGTAAATTTCCTCACCACCCTAGGGGTATTACTATGGCGCGTTACCTTTTTTTTATCATAATGGGTGGTTCGCCAACAGCCAAATTACCCCATTTTATAAAATAAAATAAATTTTTGAAAATAAAACCATGATAAAAACATTTTCGTTTTTACTCTCAGTAAAAGAAAAACATATATATATATATACATATATATCACTTTAAATAAGAGAACGGCAAGAGCGACGGTAAACTCGAAACAAAAAAGTGGAAACGCCACTTTCAAGAACCGGAGTAGTGGGGCTGACAAGGTGAGGACACGCTCGACGCGACAGGGATTTTCCTCAAGCTTGCAGGACTTGAAGATGACATATCTAAAGGTAATTTGGCAAAGCAGTAGCGCGCGCTTTTCAGAATTTTCCGAGAAAATTGCATTTGAAAATTCCTATACTTATATATAAGCAGTTCGCGTTAAGCATTCAACAAGAAGGTGAGTAGCTGAGGGCATAACGAGAAATACTGGTAGTAGGGAAGGTTGCTGGTTCGAGTCTCGGTATCGATAATTTTTTTTTGAATTGATATTTTTTTGGCCTAAAATGTATGAAATCTGTGCCAATCTGTGTGTATTATAAAGGGCTGCTTGCTCAAGAAGACATGATTGCATCACAAGCTTCATCAGTTATTAATGACGAAGCCATTCTCATGGGAGAAGAAATTTACCAGCGGACGCTTGAAATGTTGAGTGAGAAGAAACTCATCGAATGCGAAGAGCTTTTCCTGGAGGATGAAGTCGACGAGGAGAAGGCAGTCGGAGAAGTTGCAGGATCGAACTCGCCCGAAGATTACCAACCACAAACGAAGAGAGCAAAAACGGAATATATTCCATTGGAATATAAAATTAAAGTAGTAAACATTGCAAAGGCATATCCACCTTGGACACTCAAGAACTTGCAGAAAAAAGGGTGCTCCCGCTTGAAACGGCTCCAGGATCTGGCACAGTGGGTAGAGCATATTAAAAGTGGTGGTACCATATACGACAAATATGCTATCATCGATTCCTGGACAAATGACCGTTTCCAGGAAGCTCGGAACCACTTTCAGCAAGTGACGACGCGAAACCTGCAGCAGTGGGCTCTAGCTGCTGCAAGCCAATTCAGCGACTTGGGATTTAAAGCGTCCGATTCGTGGGTGAAGGCTTTCAAAGAAAAACATGGCACCGGCAACGCAAGATCACAAGATACGTGTCAGAAACTGAAGCCTCAACCATGGAGGAAACCTGGGCTGTGGCAGAGAATTTCCGGGCACAGGCTCGTGCCTTCATACCGAATTTTAATTCTGATTTGGTTATTAACTCGGACAAAACAGGATGCCAGTATCAATCCACTTACGACACGACGCTCGCCCACCGAGGAACAAAAATAGTTACCGTGCAAAGGCAGAGCATGAATAAGGTAACACATTCTTATACCGCCCAGTACGCTCTGTCTTTGTCGGGGACATTATTACCCCTCGATTTCGTGTGCCTGAAAGAGGTATCAAGTACATTTGGACCGAGGGTTCAAAAGTCGGTTGATGAGTTTTCTGCTAAATACCCGAATGTCGTTGTGACCTGCTCCAAATCAGGCAAACTCACAACGGCATTATACAATACTTTTTTAAGGCAATGTTTGGTACCATACGTGGAAAATCAAAAGTTTCTATTACTTATAGAATTTTGGGGGGGGGGACTAATCCGGTTATATGTATATGATGAATTATTCCAGGATGACGGGGGTATGCCAACCTGTACTATTAAAGTGATACCTCCGAAATGCACGCCTCTAGTTCAGCCATGCGATGTATAGAAATTTATAGTAAATATGTATATAAATGTAAAGAAATTTCAGAGAGGGCAAAAAGGGAAAGGGAAGGTGTGGAAAATTGATGATAGGCGGGAAGAGGATCGACTGAAAAGGGAGCAGGGGATTGAAGAAAGGAAATTTTTGAATAAAAAAGAGGAGATACTTTATTGAGGCTGACAGAAGAAAGGGGATGGACGTTCGCTGAACGGAAAAGGGGAGGGAGAAAAGAAGTAGGAGAAAGATCCTGGTGGGATAAAGAGTGTAGAGTGAGGAAGAAGGAGCTGAGGAACAGATCTGGGGAACAGCAGCACATGCCCACCTAATGTCGCTACAAAGACTACAAAACAAGGCCCTGAAAATAATCTACAATCTTCCCTCCGACTTCTCCACGAAAGAGCCCCATAAACGTTCAGGCGTTCCCCTATTAATAGAAACCATAACATCCATCAACGCCTCATACTACAGCTCCACTCACCACAACGAGCTAATCCAAAATACCCTCACCTACACCAAAGACATCATCCCCTACAAAATCAAAATACCCTCCCCCTCTCCATAAGATAATCCCTCCCCCGCCTTCCCTCCTCACCCCCGACACCCCAAACAGGAGGCTAGCCTCTACCTCTTCGGCTCCGGTACACCATACAATACCCAGTACCACTCAACTCAACATAAACTCCAACACTCAAGAATGCACCCTATCTTTTTCAGAGCATTGCGGAAACCCAGTTTTCCAGGCATCTCTACCGCATGCGTTGCAAGAAAGCTGAAACTGGAAGTGCTCACAGAAGGCCCAGCGTCATCTCCTCATGCAGAGTCCCCGCAAACCGTGGAGGTTTTAGCCGGTAAAAATCCGGCACTACCCAGGGCCACAAGGCCACGGGTGTCTTTTGAAGATTTCCTCCACGTTAAAAAAAAAAAAAGAAGGAGCTGAGGAACAGTTGGAAAAGGGTGTTGAAAGGAGCAGATGAGTTAGTGAGTTATAAGAGCAGAAGGGCGAAGTACAAAAGGCTCTGTAAGGAAAAGGAGCAGAAAGAAAAGGAGGAGATAGAGTTGAAAGGGATAAAGAATGAGGCGCAGGCATGGAAGTATGTAAGTAAACTTAGAAAAAGAAGAGTGGGGGTATGCGAAAGGATAGTGTTGGAAGAATGGGAATACTAATTCGATTGAATACTAATATATGTTAATTTACATAAAATGTGCTTATGATTTCCTGATTTCAGAAAATCTGATTCCAAATTGGCATCATCTATTATGGCTTCCATTATTGCACACATATGAGTAAATAAGGTTATTACTTCTTCTCTAGGAATGGAAAGACCACCTCTTTGTAAGTGATCAAAATATACATTATTTATAGCCTCTGTCCTCCACAATTAATAATTTACTTAAATATTACAATTTAATTTTTTAGCAACAGAATGGGACCCATAACCGAATATATAAATCTTAATAGAATCATCCACAACAAAATCGGATAATGGTCATCTTTGGGAAATAAAAATATAGACTTATAATTATTTTCTTTTAAAGTACTATCATAATTTCCCTTACAATTGGGAACACAACAACGCCGTGGCATTATTAACTAATAAATATAGTACCATGCTTGTAATAGAAAGAGAACTAGTAAGAAAAATGGAAGGGTGCAAAATAAGGAAAGGGCTGATAGAAAGGACGAAAGAAATATATGAGGAGACCAAAAACGTGGTAAGAATCAAAGGGGACGTGTCAGAGCAATTTTGGACAGAAGAGGGGCTTAGGCAAGGCTGTCCCTTGAGCGCGCTACTATTCGCCATATACACAGCAGAAATGGAGAACTAACTAAGGAAAGGCCAAGTGGGAGGACTAGTAGTGGGAAAAAAAAATTTTGGGTCCCTAGCATACCCGGATGACATAGCCCTAGTAGCATTAACGGAGGTAGAACTAAGGGAGATGATGAAGAGAATGGAAAGGTTCTTTGACCAGAAAGAACTAACATTAAATGTCAGTAAGACGAAAGTAGTGGCACTTAGAAAAGGTGGAGGAAAAGAAGGAAAGAGAGAATGGAAATGGAAGGAAGAGGTGGAGGAAGTAAAAGAATTCACGTACCTTGGAATAGTGTTACAAAGAAATGGAAACATGGCGAAGAATATAAGAGAGCGAGCAAAGAGGGCAACCATAGCCATGAACCAAGTATGGAGCATAGGGGAGAGAAAATTTAAGAATGATTTCAAGATCAGAATGATTATGTTTGACATGCTAGTTATGGGGGTTTTAATGTATGGAGTCAAATTATAGGGCTGGAAGGAAATGATAGAGGTAGAAAGAATACAACTGAAGTACGTCAAGTGGGTGCTAGGATTGGATAAATGCACACCATTATCCGGAAGAATACATCTCCTCCACTGAAGTCAGTGACATCAGGGGTGTCATCCTCGAAAACAAAACTCTTTGTGTGTATGAACTCATCTTTGCTAGCGGAATTGAAGACACAAAAGAAAAGGCAGGATATTGAAAGGAAAGGCGGAGGAGAAAAGTAAGGTGTCTGACTTTCCTGCCATTTGGTCCAATTACAGTTGCCATATTCTTTTTCTAGTTATTACTGTGCTATATTTATACAGAACTGTTTCCACATACCTTACATTTCTTCACTGGCGTGATATATAGAGTACATCTTCTCATTCAATATATTCAGCTTCTTTATTCAGCCAGGATTTATATTTTCATTACCTTTTCTATTCACCGTACCTTTTGCTTTCCTGGTTATATATAACGATGTACTTCAAGATTCTCCACTTGGTCCCGAACTTTTGTTAGATTATATTAACATCCTTGGAATCCAAATGAAAAATAACATATTTGATATAGGTTTATGATGTTTGTCACTGGTGCTTTTAAAATTACACTATGCTGCTGTGCACCTTATATTATTACACCTTTATTACAAGGAATCTTAGCTTTGTATCTTGTTATTCATTTCTTGTACAACTGGTATTGAATGTTGTTACGCTATGCTCAATTGTAATCGATTGGTGTTTGATATCAAATTATTCTTATCTTTTTAATATTAAATATATTTTTAAAGTATCTATATCAACAAGTTTGTGCACTGACTCTATTGTACATGTAAAGTTCTCTACTGTCTCAGCCATCTTGAGCAGCATTACAATTTTTAAGTCCATTTCATTAAACTTATCTGCTATTTCTATATATATATGGGTTTACGGAGTGACAAATGTCATCTATGCTCTGCATACAATGCAATATCAATGCAGCCCTTCAGAAGCATATATATATGTAACATACATAATTTCTTTCATACTTCCCACACTTGCACTTCACATAACCCCACATATCCCTTTCTTCTTAACAGAGCCACGCCTTGCGTAAACCGCGTATAGTAATTGTCTTTCACTTGGAATGTCAATCCTCGAGATCGTTATATTACAACACATTTTTCTTGTCTTCTTTCTGCAACCCTTTTGCCACGTGGTTAACCTCACTTGATACCGCCCGCGGTGTTTTATCACTTATCTCACACAATATTTACGATTCTGTGCTTGCAAATTGTTTGTGCCAGTATTGTATGCAGAAACAGATGTGCGAATATAAAAAAAGAAAAATATTTTCCGAAACAATGTTGTGAACATCAATATATGTACAATGCATGAACATGCAAGCCGCTATCATTGAACGCACTCATACTCATTGTCAGAAGCAGGGGTGCCAGAAGGAAGGAAGGCATGTCCACGTGGGGGCTCTATATGTATACCGTTAGTTTATTCTGCAACGGTCATGTTTTCACTATTTCTGATAGCCCTGCAGGTAGTGATGAGCACCGTCGACTAAAAACTATCGATAAGTCGATAGTAATCAACTACTATTTTCAGCCGACTGATTTTTAAAACTATCGACCGACGACTGATTAGTAGTTTGGACTTTGGACCATCGAGCTATTTACTGAATATGTATACGTTGGAGAATCTACCGATAAACTGAAATTACGTGGTGGGAGTTTTGAATAGATTTTATCATGAGGTTCAAGATGCACTATCAAATATACATATGCCTTCAGTAGCGGTATCGAATAATTAATTCATTAAGCATGTGTATATTTAATTATGCATAATGCAAACCTTTTAATCATTTCAAACTCAGGGCAATATTATCCGATTTTAATAACATTTTCAACACGTATACTACTTACTGATATTTCTAAAACGCATTACTTTAATTTTTATTAAAGATATTATGTAATTTTCCCAAATATCTTGTAAACTAATCCTTTAAACTTTTCAGAATAAAGCAAATCCTTCCGTTTAATTTTAAAAAAGGCATGTGTGGACAAGTGTGGACCCGCCTTGAAGGTTCGCCCCAAGGGAAAACTACGTTACACAAAGACAGCATGCATCGGCGAAATGCACATGGCCTGCATCGGTCGTTCCTGAACGTCGAATATTTTAACAGGTTTTAATGGCTGACAGTGCCCAAATGCCTCTACGATTAGGGGTCTAAGGTAGATAACCAGGAAGAATATGGTTTGCAGATGTGTTCAAATAGAAAGTTAAAGGCATCTAACAGAAGGTAGAAGACAAAAATTACTTTTCCGAAAGTACCTTCATAAATATAACAATCTGTTCTACATTTTTTCTTTACGACATTTATAGTAAAATCTCCATTCGTGCACTTCGCTCGGGACCGAATGCGAACACTAATCGTGTGCAAACACGTTTCTCGAGCGAGTTCGGGTCACCTTTGATGCTGTGAAAGCCGAGACTCGAGACAGCGTACGAGGAAAGAAACAAGTTTGGTAAACATATAGAAGTGGTACTACCTCACCGATTTCGATGACTTTTGAATATGTTGTAGAACTCAGTATTCTGAACAACTTTTTCCTATGCATATAACCGCCGCTCGGCCTTAGTTTTCGAGATATTTGCAAAAAAACTGTAGCTACTACACATTGAATTTTGTCTATACGTGCAAGCTCGTTGTAATGTAGTACCTATGGGACCGCCATCTGTCAACTGTTTATAAACACATAACGGCGGCCGGCGAAGAAACTGTATATGTACCCGGCCAATTCATCAAAAAAGAAAAATCTAAACCAAACTCATGTCTGATTAAATGAAAATTAGATGCAGTTCCGCCTCTCCTCGCTGATACCAAATCGGATATGATATATCTAGTTTTAGAGGTACAATATTGATGAGTTCACCCGATATACTGGCTTATCGCCGGCTGCCGCGATGCGTTAAGGTGGGTAAAGACGAGCGCACCGCGGCTGCAACGAACACCCGCCGCGTATGCAACGAACCATGAATTTGAACTCGCATTCGCCATCATTTCAGTATTTGTCGCTAGAGATGGAAGATGATAAAGCTCTACTTATAGCTAGTAGTGTAGTGATAATTTTAGCTTATAATGAGTTAAAAGAGTCAAAAAAAAGGAAAAGAAGGCAGCGGAGATGGTGGCATAGAGATCTATATTGTAAACGAAACGGGGACAAATTAATGCGGGATTTAAAATTTCAAGAAATTAGTGGACATTATAAAAGTTTTAGCCGAATGAGTTCGTCGTGTTTCGAAGATTTATTGACCAAAATTGCACCGAACATCGCAAAGAAAGATACTAATATGCGAGAAGCAATTCCGGTTCAAGACAGGTTGGTACATTCCAAAATATTTATTTCAACCTTGCGCTAATTTCCTGACCAGGTGGAAATGACTAAACTGATCTCCTGATAATTTATAGTAATTTTCATTACAGATTAGCTGTGACATTACGATTTTTAGCAACAGGGGACTCATATTCAAGCCTTCAGTATACTTTTCGTATTTCTAAACAAAGTATTTCACAGATAGTTCCGGAAGTCTGCTCAGCACTCATTGAAGAACTGAAGGGAAACATCAAGGTAAATACAAATCACTATCGCACTTATATTTATTTTCGAAACAGTAGGTTAGAAAATTTACAAGTACGAAGAATCCTGCAAATCATCTGAATAATAAGTATTAGAAGAAGAACTTCTTGAAGGAGTAGGAGAATTATGGGTTTCATAGGATGGAGAAGAACGACGGAGCGGAGTTAGATGGGAATCATTATGCATTGAAGGAGTAGTTTGTAGTGCTGAGGAAGAAAATTGGGGAAAAAACTGTGAAGTAGGAGAAACCATAGGTAAAAGAGAAGTAAGAGTTGGTTGTGCTTCAAAGTGTCCAAGATCTGCTTTCATGAGAAGACCATACATTTCATGCTGTATTCGTTGCCGTGTATTGCGTGGATAGCCCATCATTTTCGACGACAAGAATGCACAAAATGATTGTACTTCAGCATCCGCTACCGTCGGCGTCGCGTGTAACCTTCCAGCTGTACTTTTTAAGATGTTGACAGCACTTGTTAACAGTTCTGTACCCTTGTCAGCTCTTTCTCTCCTTCGCTTTGGCGGTCGCGGACTGACAAATGCCGTCTTTTCCATTTCTCCAGCTGATGTACTTGGCATCACCTGGGAATTATCTCCCACATTGTCTATATCCTCCTCATTCGACAGGGACTCCTGGACAGAGAAGAAGAAATAACAATTAGTAACAATTAGTAGTAAGAAATAACAAAAACTCTATTAACTATATTAACTCTTTTAATGTAGTCCAATGAATATGTGTTGCAGCTTCCTAGAACTCCTTCAGAGTGGATGGCGAAATGTGAGGTATTCGAACAAACATGGGATTTTATGCACTGTACTGCCGCAATTGATGGGAAGCACGTTTTACTGCAGTCACCAATTAAATCCGGTTCTGAGTTCTTCAATTACAAATCACAATTTAGTATCGTATTGCTCGCATTAGTTGATGGAGATTATAACTTCCTATTTGCTGATGTTGGGTGCCAAGGGAAAATTTCCGATAGTGGCGGGTTCAATAACAGCAAACTCTACCAAATGGTAAGGGACAATTCCTTAGGGTTCCCAGCGTCAACCGAACTTCCGGGACGACAAGTCAAAGTGCCCTATTTTATTGCGGCAGACAGTGCTTTTGCGCTGCAAGAAAATATAATGAATCCGTACGGAGGAGAGCATTGCAAGGGGTCAAGTAAACGAATTTTCAATTACCGACTGAGCAGAGCTCGTAGGGTGGTTGAAAATGCTTTTGGTATTATAAGTTCGGTATTCAGGGTTTTAAGAGAACCATTACTATTAGACCCGGAGAAAGCCCAAATAGTTGTCATAACAATTCTTTGTTTACACAATTATCTGCGACAACATTCAAAAACCTTGTATACACCTCACGGAGCTGTAGACTATGAAGATGAAAATGGAAAACAAATGGATGGTTCATGGAGAAATGACCCAGAGAAAATGAGTTCTATGCTTTCACTACACAGGAAACCCAGAAAATCTGCAACTGCACTGGAAAAAATTCGTGATGAACTTGCAGATTACTACTCTCACGAGGGGGCTCTTCCGTGGCAAGATAAATACGCATGAAATTTATATTTATATATGGTAAACGTATTCGTTAACTTTTTTCCTTACCGTGTCTAGTCTTTCCCGCGGTGTATCTCGGCCTTCTAAAAATTTAAATAAATCATACGCAAACCAGCGGCTATGATAAACCTCGGCTGCCCCTGTATCAAAATAAAATACAAATCATAAATAAAGAGTTTTAATTAGAAGGATAATTTTATGACCTTATAGACATAGAAAAGGAATAAACAGCTTACCCTTTCTTGTTCCCATGGACACCTTTGTCCGCGACTTTTCTCTTCGGTAAGAGGAGAGCAGGCTAACTATTTTCTTCCTGCATTCGTCTGACGATCTGTTAATTTCGATACCTATTTTCTTCCACGCATCAACTTTTTCGTTTCTTTTAAAATAATTTGCGTCACTAGGGTTCCACAGATTTTCGAATCTCCTATATTGTTCAATTAATTTGATCATTTGTTCTTCAGTCCACTCCATATCACTTACCACACAACACTTTCAATACACACCACTAATAACTGAAGTAAACACACAAGTGTCCGTTCCTAATGAGGACTGTCGTCGGAATATCATTCATGATCCCGATGCCCTTTTTCCTGAAACCCCCCTGGAAAACGCAGGAAAGGTCCGCTCGCAGAAATAAAGGAACGTTTGCGGATAAAGCGGTTTATTGTTTTCGATACCTGGGCTCAAACGCGGCAAACCCGAAGAAAACCATCCATACTGCGGCAAGGAATCCCATCGTTTTCGCGCAAAAGACCGACAGAAATTGGTTCCCTGCGCGGCATTACCGTATTGCCGCACGCTACCGTCCAAACGAACGAATATTCGCCCAGATACGTTTGTTCCATGCGGCGTTGCTGCCGCGTTGCAGCCGCGGCGCGCTCGTCTGTACCCACCTTTAAGCCGCGGCTGCAACGCGGCTACAACGCGGCATTACAACCTGTGCGCGGTGTTTGTTTTTTACCACGAACACGCGCCGCGCGTGGAACGAACCATGAATTTCAGCCCGCATTCGCCATCAGTTCAGTGTCTGGCGAACCCGAAGAAAACCGCCACACTGCCGCAAGGAATCCCTTTGTGTTGGCGCAAAAGGCCGACAGAAATTGGTTCGTTGCCCGGCATTACAGTATTGCCGCGCGTTACCGTGAAACGAACGTATATTCGCCCAAATACGTTCATTCCATGCTGCGTTGCAGCCGCGGCGCGCTGGTCTATATCCACCTTTATAGAAACAGTAGATAAGCGGCGGCCCCATACGTTGCCACGAGCTTGCACGTATAAACAAAATTCAATCTGTAGTAGCTACAGTTTTTGGCAAATATCTCGAAAACTAAGGCCGAGCGGCGGTTATATGGAATAAGTTGCATAGGAAAAAGTTGTTGAGAGTAGGGGAGACCGGGGCTAAAAGTTCCGATTTTGAGAAAGCATAAAAAATGGCCTAAAATAATGTACATATTCTCTACACTATAGACTAATTTGTTGTTAAATTTATTATATTTTAAGGTTTTAAGCTTATATTTAATTTGTTGTAATAGGTTTTTCAAAGAAATTTATTTATTTGTGGCTGTTCGAAACGAAACATCTTGCCCCTTCGCGGGGCTAGTTGTTCCCGCCTTGGGGTAAGTTGTGACTAAGAAATAGCAGTGGCCTTTGAATGAAATAAAACACAATTTTATTAATAATGTTTATTTATTAAGGTTCGGATCAACGGAAGTATATTATCTTTCAAAGAAAATCAACAAACAATAACAATCATATAAATTATCTTTGGTGTAAAAACAATAATCTACGAATCGACCTAATTCAATTTGCTGCACGTGTTACGTCGCATTAAAAATTAAATAACTTGGAGTGTTGCAGGTAATTGCAGATAAAAATTATATAGCAATGTAGTACAACACCTTGTCGATTCAAAACAACAAAAATTACAGGACATTTTGTGCCGCTTTTTTTGCAAATTGAATTTTAGGAAACCCTTTAACATTTTACATTGCACATTACAATTTTGCCTACCGCTTATGAAATTCTCCATACTTAAGGTACAACAAACCATATTACAAAATACGAACCAAAAAGAACGAGTAATGCACGAGTTATCTAATTTTTAAAATATCAGTTATTATAAACAGGTTACTATTGCCGGGCCCCTATTGATTTTTTACAGTAACAATTTTTACATTCGTATTCCTTGCCTACCGATGAATGATTATTTTGAATAAAAAGTTCAAAATTCAAACATGACTTTTTGGATTTTTGTCCATTGGAGGGCGCACTGTGCGGCGGGGCAAGTTGTTACGGTCACAACGTGCCCCAAGTCACGGTAACAACTAACCCCGCTTGACTCATGTGGCTATTTATGAGAATATTTTGTTTATATATTGGAATAGTCTAATAAACACTATTACAACATATTCTTAAATGTCGTTTGATCCATAAGAACGAAACAGTCAATCATATCGACATTAAATAATCGATATAGACCAAAAAATAATGATGGAAAAATATTTACTTACTTGAGTTTACTTGATTGACTCACGCGGTGAAAACAATTTAAAGATTAACGCTATCTCTTTTTATTTTGAAAATATAACCATCGGAACAACTTACCCCCGGAACATCTAGCCCCGGTCTCCCCTACTGAGTTCTACACATATTCAAAAATCATCGAAATCGGTGAGGTACGGTGAAGTCTCGATGCATATAAGCAAAAGCCTCGGGACTGGACGTTTGCTTGTACGCATACAGTAATGTCCCGACTAGTGTTCAAAATTGTGTGTACCATTAGTGTTCATTTCTATCCCCACTACAGTAATTTCTCGATGAGTGTCACGCGAGTCCTATAGCGTTAGTGATCGCGTTTCATCCCCACCACTGGGGGGAATCCCCCCGGGTCGACCGAAACGTCCCGGCGGTTGATACTTGCGGTAACCCTTGAAAGAGTAAATGCCTTCGCATCTGTGAAAACACGCTAATGCAACCGTGAATTTGTTTTATTGTTACGTATTGCGCTATGAAAATTATATTAAATAATTCGTGAAGCTGCTGTGATTAAAATAAGACTAAACACGATATGTTTTGGATCATATTGACTTATATGTTTACATAATAAAACTCTTACCCATTGATTCACTATTAATTATACACTTAGAATTTTCACTATTAATTATACAATTAGAATTTTCACTATTAATTAATCAATTTTTATGCTAATTTACTATTTACTAGTTATGCTAATGCTTGGGTAACAAGAACGAAAGCGTGTCTCGCCGACTCTGAGCGATCGAAAAGCGTGTCTCGTCGACTCTGACTGCGCGCAAAGCGTGTCTCCGCGTGACCCTGAGCGATCGCAACATGTTTCTCCTCGGCCGGGGGGATCGTACGGAAGCATTTCATGCTCGGCTCGGAGGGATCCGTTTTTGTAATTTATCAACGCAAATATGATCCAAATTATATCGTGTTTGGTGTTATTTTAATCACAACAGCCTCAGCTATATTTTCATAAAATTTGCAGAACGAAATAATTAACAATAAAAAAGTTTTATAGTTGCATTAGTGTTGTCTCACAGGTACGTAGCTATCTGACCTTACTTTCACTCTCTGTCCCTTTCAACGGTCGTCGATGTCGGTGTCGAATTTCTAAACAACCAAAGTTATCCCATTCACTCCCAGTGCGCGCGGCCGGTCCCGATCTGCGCTCGATATTCGAGAAATTACTGTATATGTTTTGTAATGTATTTTATTTTTGTTCTAAATCGTGATATTTTAATACAATGTAATGTAGTTTTACAAAAGTAGATAGATTTTTTTATAAAAGTGAATTTGGTTACAATTTGTTCATTCAATAAAAATTTGAGAATCTTTTGTAAGACTAATTTATGGGTATAATTAGTCTGTAATGAAAATACTTGTATTTATTCCGAATACAAGCTAATAATACAATGTTCTACGGTTCGTTATCCGTACGCTCTCGATGCTGGATTCCCATAGAATGCACTGACGTTGCATCATGGGCGCCCAAAGGGCAGGCTCGTCGGACCCACGACGTAGTACGTTCAAGGGCCTGCTTTATGGCACCCCCAAACGTGTATCGTTCCCGCTCGCATGCCAGCCTCTTGGTGACGTTTCCATCTGGCATGACGCATGCCAGATGGGCATGCTAGGCGCTCCGAACCCTCGCATTTTCTTACACTTTCTTCAGTTTCTTATTTTATTTCTTTCTCAGTTTCAAATAACTATGGTAGTTGACTCCGAAAAAATATTAATTAGGTATTGAAGTCTCTACTTTAATGTATATCTGTTCCGTCAGTTAATTGACAAAGGATTAGTGCACGAAAATAACAATTCGGGAAAAGTCAATCCAAGACTGAACTTTCGCTTCGGTCATAAACAACCCAGGTTGGCCGCGGAGGTTTATTATCAACGTTTTCACAGAGTGCTAAACTGTATTGTATTGTATGCCCATTGTATTGTAAGATACCCATGATTATTGTAGTATGCATTTATGTTTTTAAAGAATCAGGCAATGAAAGAACCAGGTGGTCAAAAGCGTTTCGCCTCGGCACGGAGCGATCGTTCGGAAGCGTTTCATGCTCGGTCGTTTTTTTGTTCTGCAAATTTTATTACGATATTGTCTTTTCGTATAATATACATCTAAATACGCAAACAGTCCTTTGTAACCAATAAATATTTATTCAACCATTTGTAAGAAAATGCGAGGGTTCGGAGCGCCTAGCATGCCTATCTGGGTAACGTCACCAAGAGGCTGGCATGCGAGCGGAAGCGGTACACATTTGGGGGTGCCGTAAAGCAGGCCCTTGAATGTACCACGTCGTGGGTCCGACGAGCCCGCCCTTTGGGCGCCCAGGATGCAGCGTCGGGGCATTCCATGGGAATCCAGCATCGAGAGCGTACGGATAGCAATCCGTGGAACATTGTATTATTAGCGTGTATTTAGAATAAATACAAGTATCTTCATTATAGACTAATTATATCCATAAATTAGTCTTACACATTTCTTTTTGGTATACAATATTGATAGAAACTATTACTAACTATATGTATACTTATGTTCGTACTGTAAGATGGCTGATACGGAAATACGTCTTTATTCAATCAAAGCTCTTAGGAAAATCCGCAATAGCAACACTTCTAAGAAAATCACCACGCAACCCTTACATTTGTTTAAATCAATAAAAATAAGAAACGACCACCGCATGCTCTTTCACACTCAGCCATCCATACGGTGATACAATAACAAATATCCTTACAGTATGTTAGAAATTTGAAGAGATAGTATATATTAAAAGCGCGGCGTAAGATAGGTAGATCTTTCCCTGTCAATTCTGGGGTAAAGACTGAGTGGTCAATCACAGTTCATTTACCAAAAAGGCAGAAACTTCCCCACTCCGTGGCCAGATCCTTCAGGAAAAGAGTCCCTATTCCTTGGCAATACGGCTACAAGCCGATTGCCACATGTGTTCTCTACTTGACTCTAGTAAACAATCCCTCGACACCAGATAGTTGGAAGACCCAATGCGGTCGCCAGCCATCGTCGGTCAACAGGATGTTCAGTCTCATTCATTCGCTTTCTAAACTCCCCTAATAAACAGTCAATCCTTAGACATTCGATAGTTGAATAGCGTCGGGCCACCAGCCATCGTCTGCCGTCCAGATTACCCATTTGCAGAACACTCTCCAAACATATCCATGCTAAGTCCCTATCATAAATCCTTCAACCATTCTTTGAAATGCATAGCACTTCGCTACTCGGTCCCTTTCCTTTCATTAAAAATACGCTGTCGGTAACAAGTATGTACTTACAAGTTAGTTATATAGGAGGATGCTAAAAAGTGGCCAAATTGCGGGTAGCTCAGACACCTAAAATATTGATGAGGTTAAACGACTAGATGAAGTAGAAAACCTATTGTCGGAATACTTGGGGACCAATACTCCAAAACGCCTCGAGTACTTTTAAACTATACTTTATTCTTGTTCAACTCCGATCCTTTCGCTTTGATAATCTTTCGTATTCTAATCGCACCCTGTTCATCCTCACGCTCGCTCGCTGTCTCTCGCATTCCCCGTGTCTCTCTCGCACTCATTCTTCCACGCTCTGTGTCTCCATCCTTGCCAATCACACCATCGTTTCCAAACATTCCATCTATCATGCTTCACGATTCGCGCTTTTCAAACACACACACACATACACCCAACCACACGCATTGCCCTCGCGGCTGGCGCGTAGTTTAATCCCACACTATAGAACGAAAAATTGGAATTCGTTCATTTCAAGTAGTTATCACCTCGTAACAAATGTATAAAATGCAATAATTTAATCTCTATTTTGCAGCCAAAAGTAGATATTTATATTGTATATGAAAAAGACTGATCAAATATTAGTTGACACTCATGGAAACGATGAAGGTAACTCCTACTGTATCTTCCATTCAGTATATCCGTTCTAAGTGTCTATACGTAATTATGTCAATAATTATCAGTGATGCGAAAGGCTGTTTCAGATAAATGAAGTATGGCATTATAGGTGACATATCACGATTTTTATTTTCATATTTAAAATTTTAAATGGAACCCTATATTTTTGCTACATATTCTTATGGCTAATATCGACACGTTTACAAAACACTACCTATATGTACATGTATTTTTCACAAGCCGTTGCTGAGTTATTAACGTTCAAAGTGTAGGGGAAAGGGGGGCATGATGGGGAAGCTAAGGAAAAATGCAAATAAAATAATAACCGTACTTTTTAATCAAGTTTTTATGAATAATAAAACAGTTATAAGGTAACATTGGAATCTTTGGCACATGCTTTGGTCAATACAAAATCAGACTTCTGAGTTATTAACCGTTTAAAAAAAATCAGAGAAAAACCGTCTTGCCCCTACTGCGGGGTAAAACGGGGTATCGAAAATGGGGCAAAATGGTTTGTCCTAAGTATTATTGCAAGGAAATTTTCATCAATCCCTGCACAGGAATTGTGAGACGAACGTCCACAAAGTTGGCATGCAACCCAACCTTCCGTTGATTGCAGATATAAACCATTACAATATAAACATTTGCAGTCTTCTTCTGCTGATTTTGTAGATTTTTCTGCTTCTTTCTTCTGCTTTTTTGCATTTTTCTTTAATCGGGGATCATTTGGGTTAGAACATTTTTTCTTTTCTTTACGTTTTAGATTCGTGAGTTCTTTTTTATATGGACTAGAAGTAAGAATTACGGTTCTTCCACGGCGATAATTTTTTCTGGGCTCTTTTCGTTGAACTGCAGGTTTAGGTAAAATATCTGTAGGAGAAGCGTTTTCGAAACTGGATGTTAGATTACGGCAAACAGTTTTAGCAGGTGATGAGATAATAGCTACACTATTATTTTTTTCTATCAAACTGCGTGAACAACATGGTTCGGGATTGAAAATAAAGGGAGCATTTTCCTGACTTGTGGTGGTATCAGATTCTGCAATTGGTATGTTTGTCGTTTCTGCAGCAATAAAATCGGAATCTGTAAAACGGTTTTGGTTGAATGGCCAAATTCCACATATTCTGAATCCATTAATAGCTGTTGACATAGTTGCTGCTTGAACATATGCTTCACCAAATATTTCGCTTATTTGAAACATGGTAATTATTCGACCTGGATGTGATCTTAACCAATTAGAAGCAGCTTGATCATAATACACACTTAAGGGTTTCATAAAGGACACATCCAAAGGCTGAAGTTTGTGAGTGCAATGTGGAGGGAAGCAAAGTATTATCACTCCGTTTTTCCGGGATAGTTCGATAACTTCTAAAGATTTTGTGTGAGTTACATGTCCATCTAGAAGAAGTAACACATGACTTGTGGGCGACGCTCCTGAAAATTGAATGAACCGCTTAAGCCAAATAAAAAATATTTCACTGGTCATCCATCCACGAGCATTGCATTCGGCAGTAGTTCCTGGTGGAGCACGGTCTAATAGTTCAGGTTTCATTCTTTGTCTGGGGAATATCCTAAGCGGAGGCATATAAGAACCAGCAGCATTAAAGCAAATTTCAGAAGTTACAGTCTGACCGCGTTCCGCAGAAGACAAAGATCCTACCTGTCTTCTTCCTTTCTGTGCTATTATCTTACACTTCGCTTTCGAAACGTTCGATATTCCTGTCTCATCACAGTTATATATTCTGTCAGGAGTTAATTTATATTTGTCATATATATCCCCTAATAATTCAAAAAATTTAGAAACCGAGACTTTATTGAATCCCATTGCCCGAGCTGCTGATGTGGCTTCAGGTTTTCGTATAGATAAGTCCGGGTGACGTTTTAAAAAACCCTTTAGCCAATCTACGCCTGCCATCTGCTTGTCCTTGTTAAATTTATGTTTTTTTCCATTCTTTACGGCTAATTGATAAGCCATTTTTCTTATATCCGTAGTAGTTATGCCAAATAGACGTTGTTCCATATCTTTAAGATATCCCACAAGTTCTTCTCCCTCTACCTGGGAAAATATAGTTTTGATTGGCCCTAAAGGTAAACCTACGGTCACTTCATCTTCTTCTTTTAATTTCTTTACGTAACGTTCCAATGTAGTTTGTGGAGTAGAATATTCTTGAGCAGCTTTCTTGTAGCCCATTTTCTTACTCAAAACTTTATTTATAGCTTCTTTCATCACTTCTATAGACAATTCTCCTCTTCTGGGTTTTTTCTTGTAAGTTCTGACCATTTTTTAAGTCCAAGCTAAGAGTTACGAAATTTAGTTGAATTAAATTATAATAGAGAACGATAATGATGCTTTATCTCATACGAACAATTATGGTACGGGGAATGATGGGGTACCCCATTATTCCCCGTATCAAAGACCCCATCTTGCGAAAAGCTGTTTCAGATAAATGATGTATTGCATTATAGGTGACATATCAATATTTGTATTTTCACATTTCAATGTTTAAATGGAGCCCTATATTTTTTACTACATATTCTTACAACTAATATAGAGATGTTTACAAAGCACTACCTACACATGTATTCTTTACAAGCCGTTGCTGAGGTATAAACGTTCAAAGTTTACGTGCCAAAAATGTTAAATAATTGTGAATACATACTGTGAACAAATCAAACCCTTGGTGTATCATATTTCTACCCTCTCCACTGCGGCCAAGACCTTTGAATGTTCGTAGAAACTAATTTCGAAGCTTTCATTCTAGCCTGATACTTCTGTGGACACAAGATATTAGCACCAATAAAATTCCATTATGCCCAATTGTTCTAATTGTCTAATTAGGTGGGACCTTAAAAGGATCCCAGTGCTATAAATCACATGCAGGTCAGACCCTTCTGGTTTACAGTTTAAGAAACTCAAGAATATGTTTTCCTGATTCAAAAGAGATTAAGGGCCCGACTCCGTCTGCCATGACCTGTGTGCGTGCACTCACGCAAACAACGAAAAGCATGCACGTATACGACAAGCGCGAGAGAGACACTCGATTTCGTATTTAGGGTCCTATTTCTCGATAATTGCATAAATGAAATTTTTGCCGGTGCAGTACCCACGGGTAGACTTCACCACAGGGTTGGTGTATCCGTTAAAACGTCAATAAACACTATGCGTAGAGAAAATTGAATGTTTGAATCTGTAAGCTTGAGACAGAGACATCGATGTAGCAAGCAAGATGGCTGCCGACTATAGTTGCATGTCACATATAGCAAAATATTGAACGATTTAATGGTTTATTCACCAATATCGCGTAGACCAGCCTTTCCCTGAACTAGCACAATATCACAGAAATTCAATTTTTCACAATTTATTACTTCTGGAAGGCGTAGGACCTTAAATACGATTTGCACGCTTCGAACGTAAGAATTATATAAGAATAGTTCACTGATTTTTCGTCAGGGGCATTTATGGTACACTGTAGCACAGACGAGATATAAGATATCTCTTATATCTCGTCGGTGGTTCTTTCGCACTATTGCCACATCTGTTACAATCCTAGCCATCAGCAAAATGAATCGACTCGAGCCGAGATTTTGATTCCTGCCGGGACATAGGCATAGCTGCTGAGCCGCTTGGAATTCTTTCGTATGTTCGAATCCCCCTCGGGTATATTTTTTTTACATTCATTTTTTTTAATTCCTAACTATATGACAATGATCAATATTTGCTTACCAGTATTTTAAAAACATTTGTTAAATATTTGAATTTAATATACGTAAATATGAAGTTAGAGATGAAGCTTTTCGGGCTACCGTTTCTCTTGCCATGTATCTTGCCAATTATGGTACTGTTTAACATTTTTAACATTAAATTAAAATGTATGAAGCGCATTTTCAGACGTCTTAGATTAAACAGTTTTGAGGAAGTGCTGGAAAACTCGTGTGATGTTTTACTAGTATTTCGCCTTTCTTTTAGACCACACAATTATTTATTTTTTAAAAATAATGGGGAATAAAGCAAAATATTTATTCGTACAGATTTTATGAGAGTACCGAATATGCATATATTGATAATTTTTAATTCATTTCATTCGCTTTTTCCCATTGTTTTGGTCATTGTGTAGGATGACAAACGAAGAATACAGAGACATAGTTGATATTGTCATATCTATTACAGTTTTGCTTTTCAAGAAAACTTCGATAGATTCGACTCAAGTTGAGATTTTGATTTTTGCCGAACATAAAAGATCATAGTGCAAATGAACGAAGAGATTTGAGAGTCAAGTTGAAAAAAGCAGATTAATAAATCAATATTAATTTTGTGAACTTACGTGAGAAAGGTCTTATTGCTGCTTGACATCGGTCAGGCACAGGCAACTGGTGGACCGCGGGCCACGCAGTTCATCTTACAAACAAATGACGGCGCTCACGCTTCGTCATAGTGCGGTGTCACACCGATTCCCGTCTTGCTGTCCTTGTACAGGCCGATAGGCTTTGGGGTTCTCGAGGACTCGCACATTTACTGTTCGCAATGCATTATGCCCCACTTATTCAATAATGAAATGTGATTCAAATTATGTCGTCTTTGGACTCATTTTCATCAGAATAATGTCACCAATGTCTGGGAATTCGTTTCGTTACAAAAGAATGAGCAATTGCAAAGTTTCATCGACGGCCAGAGAAAGGGCCAGCGAGTGAAAGAAAGAGAGGAAAGAAAGGTTGGGCGACAATAAAAGATTGCATAAATGCCTTTGTATCTGTGAGACAACACTACTGCAATGATGAAACTTTTTTATACTTATTCATTTTGTTCTGCAAATTTGATTTTGATATTGTTGACGTTTTTATGCTTAAAATGAGACTAAACACGATACAATTTGAATCATATTTGCGTTATTAAATTACAGAAGCGGGTTGCAATACAGGGTGTCCGGTAACTATGGGAAGATCGGGAAATAAGCCATAGCCGAGGTGCATGTAAAAACTTTTTTCCTTTGCCAAAATGTGGTTTGTACATTCATTTTTGAATTATTAACGAAAAACACTGGCCAATGAGAGCGCCCGACGGGCGGCCGCTGGCGCGCGCTCAGGGACGAACCTCTCACAATCTGCTGTCGTGATGGGGGGGCATCGAGGGCACCGATGGAAGCATGCGGCAAATGTTACATCGTCTTAATTAAGAATAATGTGGAATAATTTGTTATTCATGAATAACAAATAAACTAATAAGTCGTTTAAGAACAGTGTTCGATACGTTTATTCATTATCCGAAAGGAATAAACTGTTTTATTACTTACGCAAAAATATTTTTTTTATCAGCATGTTTTCAGGTGGATAAATTATGTTTCCAGAAATTGTTTGCAGAATTAATGTTAGGAAAAGCTAGTTAAACTTACCCATTCGTCCATGAATGTTTAAACGTAGGAAGAATAAATTGTTCTTAACTGTACCCAAATTTCACAGTGGCAAGTGCTAGTGACTGTCAAGTGAAGTTATCGTGAAGTGAAGTTATCGTGAAGTAAAGTTATCGTGAAGTAAAGTTATCGTGAATGGAAGCGATCGTGCAAGGATATTAACCCAGCCGTACCGTCAGCTGTTGAGCGTTGCCTAGGTCAGGATTCACACAATGTTAAGCACGGTAATTCATGGACGAATGGGTAAGTTCAACTAGCTTTTCCTAACATTAATTCTGCAAACAATTTCTGGAAACATAATTTATCCACCTGAAAACGTGCTGATAAAAAAAATATTTTTGCGTAAGTAATAAAACAGTTTATTCCTTTCGGATAATGAATAAACGTATCGAACACTGTTCTTAAACGACTTATTAGTTTATTTGTTATTCATGAATAACAAATTATTCCACATTATTCTTAATTAAGACGATGTAACATTTGCCGCATGCTTCCATCGGTGCCCTCGATGCCCCCCCATCACGACAGCAGATTGTGAGAGGTTCGTCCCTGAGCGCGCGCCAGCGGCCGCCCGTCGGGCGCTCTCATTGGCCAGTGTTTTTCGTTAATAATTCAAAAATGAATGTACAAACCACATTTTGGCAAAGGAAAAAAGTTTTTACATGCACCTCGGCTATGGCTTATTTCCCGATCTTCCCATAGTTACCGGACACCCTGTATAAAGCAACATATTACTTTAATATTAAACTTAGAAATTACTAAAAATATTAAAGAGTACCATAATTGGCAAGATACATGGCAAGTGAAACGTTAGCACGAAAAGCGCTCGAAGTTTCGATTTACGTATATTAAATTGAAATATTTATCAAATGTTTTAAATATATTGGTAAGCAAATATTGCTCATTATCATATACTTAGGAATTAAAAAAAAATGATTCTAAAAAAATTATACCCGACGGGGATCGAACATACCAAGAAGTTTCCAGCCGTTCAGCAACTATGGCTATGTCCGGCAGGAATCAAAATCTCGGCTCGGCCCGATTCATTTTGCTGATGGTCAGGATTGTAAAAGATACGGCAACAGTGCGACAAAACCGAAGATTTGGCAACTCTGCCTTCTCACTTTAGGCCAGCCTCAGGTAGCGACTGACCTGTTCAGCCGAGTTCAGCCGAAGTTGATCCATTAGTTCGCCCATTCATAACCCAAAACGTATCTCAGGCCAGTCTCCAATCTTGCCAAACCTTATACCTTCACCAGCAGTTCATAGATGACGCCTGTATCGTCATGCGACGTTGCCATTTACACAAGTTCGCGCGCGCACGTGTTGCAAGATACGTGGTAGACCATGTACAGCTGCTTTACTTTCCCGAGGATTTCCCACCGCTTTTACGACCATTACGGAGAGAGGTTTTTCGTTACGTCAAGATGACTTTCAGACGGAAGTGAGTCCCGAGGGAACAGTTTTTTGACAATTTTATGTACGCGTGTTTCAGCAAAAACTATTTTTGCGGCGCTCCGCGGAAATATTGTTTAAAAACATTGAAACATTTCTTACAGGTATGCCGAACGACTGAAACAACGTGCCCCAGAATGAAATCCCCGCCATCTATTGTCATGTGTGATCGAGGCATGGGAAACGATACCGCGGGAACTCATAATCTTTAGCTTTCAGAGAACCCACTTCAGGACTGACGATTCCTTTTCACAAATCGATTGCGATTGGTGGGATAGCTCGAAATCAGGTATCTCGTTCAGGAGGTTCGTCACGTTCGACGATGATCTTTCGGACGAACAATTACCGGACGATATGAACAATCTATACAGCGCTTACAGGCTCCAAGCGAACTGCAAGGACGTTACAGATATTGACGAAGATAGTTTAGAATCTGTAAGGGTGGACACGGAACATGCAGAAAGCACGAGGCCAATAAATTTAACGGACGAACCCGGATGGAATTCCCCGACGGTATCGCTGGACCGAAGAAATCACATTGATACGAAATTAGACAGCACTGTAGCGACGGTTCGGGGTAGAATGGTAAATGATAACGATCGAATCGCATCACGAGGACGGTTAAAGGGGACCCTGATCGAAGGGAACCGCAAACGAATAATGTCCCAGAAGAGATGTTACCGCGAGGCACAACTTTCGACAAAGGGACAGAGTAGAAATCGACATATGTCCAGAGATAAACTGATTAAAGTTGCTTCTGTGAGGAAGCCTCGTACCGGAAGCTTTTTGAAGACGATCAAGGGCAAGGTGTTCAAGAGGAAAGCGCAACAAAGGCCAAAAATGGATAGCAAGCGAGATTCTCTCCGGGCATTTGTATACCAAGCACTGACTTGGTCATCGTCGACGAAGTCTCCCTATGCAAACAAGTTAATTGATAGTGCTTGTCCCTCCAGGCAGGAAAACGCCGGGAATAACGATCGATGGTCACAGTCAAAAGACTTGACCGAGCAAACCGACTCGGAGATGTTGGTGTGCACGAATCGCGAAAGGGTGAGATCGGAGTACGCGAGTAAAACAAAAAGGGGCAAGAATAAGATTGAGCCAAATTCGCCCAGTGGTTTCTTGAGCAAATTTAATCAACCGTCTACCTCTACGAACAATTAGAACCCTTTACCAGAAGAAATTGGCTAGGGTGCTCCTAAGGAAACAGTTGAGTGTCCGCACTGTAAAATACCATCTCCTAGTGCACCTAAATTATATCAGGAAAATCTTGTTCCGAGTCGAAATTCAAGACGAATGGCAAAACTAAACGACGTAGATAGTTCATTTTCTGTTTGCCGGGAACCCTTCCCATTTTCTAAGAGGAAACGATTGAAATCGCAAGATATAAATGATTCTGAAGACGATTCAGATAACGTCGAACCCAAACGGAAGGAATTAAACGCAAACGTTGACGGGTCGAAACAATTCGAAACCAATTTCGTGTTTGGTTCGCCGAATGCAAATAGCACAACCACCGTACAGCAAGATGAAAATATTATTAACTCGTGCATTTTTAATATAAGGCCCGATCCGGCATCACCTGTTTGTAGAATAAAATATTTTATTGAAAATATCGGTATATACCACAATTGTTATATATGAAACATTTGATTTATTAAAATAGACGCTTCTTACATACAAACATTATACAAAATTTTAAGATATGGCTACTATTATGCACTCGGTTCATACAATTTTTCTACAGGTAAATCTTTAATATAATTTATAACATCCAATACTTTCTCCAGTATCTGCACATGTATCACAGACTTATCTTCATTGGCGTTAACAGTATTCCATGTACTATCCATTAGTTCTTCATACTTGGAGGCAACATATTGCTGAAGCGTAGTGTTTTCAAAACGTTCTGCACCCCAGCCACTACGTAACCGTTGAGATTCCTCAGAAACTTTAAGATAAATCACAAGATCTGGACGGGGTAGTCCTTTGTCAGGTGCTGTACACCAAGTTAAACACTTGCCAGTTGTAGCTGATGTATAAGCAGCACCTGATGCAGCATACCTATAATATAACAACTTTAATACATCTATTATTACGTGTTTTTTTGCTGCAGTTAGTATACTCGTTTGATTCTTCTTTACCTATCAACAATAACATTTGTACCACGATTCAATGTAGCCACTATTTTGTCTTGCCACTCCCACCGATTTGCAGAAAACAGTAAGTGTGCTGCTTCAAGAGAAACTTCTTCTTGCTTAGATAAAAAATTATTTATTATTTTACCAATAGCAGTATTTCTATCTGTAGGTAAAATAAAGTAGACGAAGTTTAGTTTAATATATGTGCACAGCTTTAGTTATATGTAATGAGGATATAATTTGACTTCAATATATTTCTTTTCATTTCATTCAATGCAATGAAATTGAAATGTTTATGTAAGAATATTCGAGGTACAGGAACGGCCGAGGCGGGCCATGTGCATTTTGAAGATGCACGCTGTCTTTGTCTAGCATAGCTTTCGTTGGGGGTGAACCCTAAAATGGTTAAAAAGGGCCATGGTGACGTAGGCGTCCTCACGACGGACGCTTTTGCCCATGGAAGGCATTCTTGTATAGACTTCGGTCGAGAGAGCACAGTTTTAATAAACAGAACACCTTTTAACATATATACACGCCTACAGAATCATTGTATTTAGTAATACCTAATCGCGATAGAGAGGAGACTACGAACAACCCCTCCAGCGATTATCTTACATTTAATTCAACTTAAAGAATCAAAGAGGTAAAATTCAGTGACAATTAGTGATATTTAAAATCTATTGCGAAAGCATGTTTACCAGGAAAAGCTCGAGATATTGCAGAAATGTTCCGTTTATTCAAAGCTTCGATTAACATTTTCACTTGTGTGGACTTCCCAGCCCTGTCGCAACCTTCGAAAACGATTAGAGCACCACGTCCAGCTGACATTTTTATCGTGTATGCACTAATAACCTGTACGAAAGTTAGGTTATAAGTACTCTTACTTTAGTACTCTAAATTTTATGGCTGTGTTCGGGAATCCTTCAGATGACCCCCCGCAGTGCATCAACACGCTGTCGATGCACTGTCTCTCTTTGTCGCGCCGGTGGTCGACAATCTTCGTATCTTGTTGACACGGAAGACCACCGGCGCAGGAGCCTAATGTAGGGCTAATTGTCAGCCCTACCTCGAACAGGCCCAACACACAGTGGTCCGAAACCGTAAAAACACGAACTAAATTCAATTTTTCGACCTCCCTCGGAATGCTTGAAATTTTAGGCATAGTTTCTTATATGTATAGACTAAATTTTGGCAAAAAATTGATTGACGTAATTGCCTGAGCCACCTTCAATGGCGGGGAAAATATGTCCACTTTGGAACGATCCCATTTGTTTCTGAAATTGATATACTTTGCGATGCTATATTTTTATACAGAGTGGAGCTAACTCAAATCTGTTTATATGTTTTTAAAGAGTGTTCTTCCAGCTACAAGTACATGTAACATGAAAGGTATCTAATTGTAAGTATTTATACCCTTCGAAAAATACCTTCTCGCGAAGTCCTATTTCCCCTCTGTTTTTCCACTTTAATATGGTTTATGAGGGGGATGGATATTCGCGGAACCGATAAAATTTATATAAAAGTATTTGTTAGAACCTACCTAAGATGCCTGCACAAAAATTTGTTGCAGCTATTTGCAACTCCTAAAGTTATAACAATATATGTGCAGTCAGAGCGCCGTTTTTCTACTTTAATGTGGTTTATGGGGGGATTTAGGACTTTGCATTTAATGCAAGGAATTGGAATTAGGTACTTTCAAGGATTGTTTAGGTGTGAAAATAAAAAGAGAAGTAGAATTCCTTTCATAGAAGATTTATTTAAACTAATCTATGAAGATACACGTTACCAAAAATGTTGTGATTTAAATTTACAAGCTAATACTTATGAACTATTCGTTTATATCTGCTTAAAGGAGGATGTTAAAAAGTGGTTAAAGTTTGGGTAGCTCAGGCACCTAAAATATTAATATGGTGTTATTCCTTAAGTTCTAGGAAAAAACCACCGTTATTTATAGGTAAAATTATGGCAAAGTTGTTAAAAAACGAGATGAAGTAGAAAACGCATAGAGCAAAAAATTGGAATTCGATCATTTCAAATAGTTATCACCTCGCAGCAATTGTATGAAATGCAATAATTCAAACTCTATTTTTCAGCCAATAGTAGATACTTATATCGTACATGAAAAATACTGATCAAAATATTAGTTGACACTCATGGAAAGGATAGAGGTAACTTGTACTGTAACTTACATTCAGTATATCCGTTTTAAGTGTCTACACGTGATTATGTCAATAATTATCGGAGATGTGATTAAAACTGTTTCAGATAAATGGTGTATGGCATTATAGGTGACATATCATGATTTGTATTTTCGCATTTGAATTTTTAAATGGAACCCTATATTTTTGACCACATATTCTTACAACTAATATAGAGACGTTTTCAAAGCACTACCTACATACATATGTATTTTTCACAAGCCACTGCTGTGTTATTAATGTTCAAAGTTTACGTGCCAAAAATGTTCAATACTTGTCAGTACATACTGTGAACAAATCAAACCCTTGCCGTATCATACATGTATGTCTACCCTCTTCTATGCGCCCAGGACCTTTGAATGTTCGTAGAAACTAATTTCGAAGCTTTCATTCTAGCCTGATACTTCTGTGGACACAAGATATTAGCACCAATAAAATCCCATTATGCCCAATTGCTCGTCTAATTAGGTGGGCCCTTAAAAGGATCCCAGTACTATAAATCACATACAGGTCAGACCCTTCTGGTTTACAGTTTAAGAAACTCAAGAATATGTTTTCCTGATCCAAAGGAGATTACGTTTCTTCAATATACATAGTACCCTCTTTGTATGAGATGCAAAAAATGAAGAACCATAGTTCATAAATATTGTTATGCTGGTCAATCTTTTCATTTACTGTGTAAATATACCAATACAGTAAAGAGTGACTTTCGTTAGTTTCATACTGCCCTAGGAAATTGACTACACAGGGGATAGTCTCAACAATGGGTTATCCTTATGAGGCGAGAAAAGGCCATAAATTAAGTGGAACTTCAAGTTTCCAAGATGAAAGGAAGATTTCCTTATTGGTTACAAATGGCTGTTGCATTTGCAGCAAACCTTTCCTTCTTTCCAAGTAGGATTCTGCCACCTCAAATACAGGCCAGGTTTAATATCTATAGATTTGTGGGAGTGCGAAGCGCCCAACGTCCAGGTACAGTGCGTTTATGACCATGCTACCTTGGACAGAGCTGGTCTGCAGGCGAGCAGCGGTGGCCTGCCGAACCGTGTCCCCTATTTATTTACTAGGTTTCAAGGATACGAATGAGAGAGAGCGAGAGAGAGAGAGAGAGAAAGAGACGAGAATGACTGAGGACGAATGGATGTACACATGAATGAAATAGAAGGCGTATACTGTGGCGTTTCTTCACATTTGCAAGCCAGCCCATCCTGCATTTTAATTCCGAACAAAATACACTTTGCTTGATCTCCGCTGACTTCTGTAACATTAAAGTGTCCGTGACGATATCTCCCAATACTCTTTTTCCAGAAACCATGTCACTAGCCGGTGTTCTACATATATCTTCGTACACTGGTGTCCTTATCCTTGGCCGCATTCTTTGTTCCTTATTTTTTCCAATAAATGGTCTTATATTCGCGGCATTTCTTCTTACGCGTCTTGTCGTTGTGGAATGGACACAATACTTCGCCGCTACTGCTGACACGGATTGAGACGATTCCAAGTCCTCGAGGATATCTAGCCGCTGTTGAATGGTTAAAACAAATTGCCTTCGACCTGCCATTTTCACTATTAATTATACACTTAGAATTTTCACTATTAATTAATCAATTTTTATGCTAATTTACTATCTACTATAATAAAACTATTTATGCTAATGCTTGGGTAGCAAGAATTGTTACTATAAATAATTATAGTAAACAAAATTGCGTTTTTTTGGCTAAGAACTTCGTAACGTTGTGCTTACAGTCAGTGTTAAAGAAGTAATGAACGATTGCTTGAAATAAGGAAAACTAACCCTCTAGAAGAAGTGTATGTATGGCAGCAAAGTGGAAATTCCTGCCTAATTTCATTATGCGTCATAATGACGAACCTAGGACGCTTTTTACTGTTCTTCGCTTCCAAAAATATAAATTACGTATTGAAATCTCTACTTTAATGTATGTCTGTGCCGTCAGTTAATTGTTCAAAGGATTAGTGCACGAAAATAATAATTCGGGAAAAGTCAATCCATGACTGAACTCTCGCTTCGGTCATAAACAACCCAGGTTGACCGCGGAGGTTTATTTCAGGTCAACGTTTTCACAGAGTGCTAAACTAGGATGCCCATTGTATTGTAAGATACCCATGATTATTGTAGTATGCTTTTATGTTTTTAAAGAATCAGGCAATGAATGAACCAGGTGGTCAAAAGCGTTCCACCTCGGCTCAGAGCGATCGTTCGGAAGCGTTTCATGCTCGGTCGCTTTTTTGTTTTGCAAATTTGATTACGGTATTGTTAATGTTTGTATGCTTAAAATGAGACAACACGATCATATTTGCTTCATATTGCAACCCGTTTTTGTAATTTATCAACGCAAATATGATCCAAATTATATCGCGTTTGGTATTATTTTAATCACAACAGCTCCAGCAATATTTTAATACCGGTCCCGACCAGCGATCCCACTTCGAGAAATTACTGTAGTTTGATTAGCGGAAGAGTGAAGAGCGAAGTATACATATACAGCATAGGGTAGAACAGCGTAGAAGGAATGGTGCAGCGTTTGGTTAATAAATCATCATCGTTAAATATATTACACTTACACCGGCTTGATTTCATTAAAACTTTCAATCCCACAGATTTTTCATAGGATTTTATAGAAAGTTAATCAGTGGTCCTATAATAGTATGCTTTACTAGAAATTCATTTCAAATTCCTTCGGCTAGGTTATTGTACGTATTGAATAGTAGGGGTGATTGGAGGAGTAGTGATTATTTAAAGAAAGCAACCGTGGAACAATACGGAAATAATACGGATATAATTGGGATCTGAGAAAGAAATTATTTTGAATGTTCGAGTTGCCGATCTTCCCATGTTAGTCAATGTAAATTGTGAAATGGGCTATGATTTGGGCTCATTGTCAACTATGAAAGATATTTGCTCGTGTAGAGCGGTATCCAAGAAGGGTACCTGGTACCTAATGTCGGTCAGGTTTTGTGCGATGAGTTTTAATTAGGGATAACCAAATTCTACTTCTGTTTATTGTTTCCATACGATAATACAATGTTTATTGCATATAATATTTTAGTAGCATTGGCATCAAGAAATTAAAGTGATATTGGGATTGTGATATAAATCTTTGTCCGTGAATTGTGCCCGCTGTTCCCCTATTCTTCTGACCTGCGTTACCCGACGGCACATTGTACGAATAGTTTTGCCTATAATAATACGGTATCCCTAAAATAGCAAACATTTTATTAGATTTAAATGACAAAACTGTACATTTTAGATACACTTATCGACAAAAGATCAGAAACAAATCAATTGCACATAATTGTCCAGTACGGGTATGTTGATAGTAAATTATATACTGTATTTGTCGTACCGATGTTTTTATTCTATAAATTGGAGTTCTTGTCACGTCTATCGCTGTTGCGTGTTATGCGTGAACTGAATTCTTGACTGCAGAAGCACACAATCTTCCCAGTCGAGAATTAAACAAAAGAGAAGCGCGAACGCTTCCAGAATAGTCGCACACGGCGTGGCGGTGATCACATCTAGCCAATCCATTACCCAACATAATTCAGTAAATATTCATCACTAAATGGGGAATAAATTAATATTACTTAAACTGTAAGAACCAGATGACTTCATAGATTGCTAAGTTGTAGAAATGATATAAAATATCCTTGATTTCCGCGTAACGGTTTTGTTTCTCAATTTTTGTTCGCAAGTGTACATTATACATCTTACAGTTATAGTAGTAAGTCGCAGCAATATTTACGCCTTTTTATTTTCTTCCAGAAATTATTTGCTAAAGACTGCAACGAAATAATGTCATATCGTTTTTCAGAAATTTTAATTACTTATAGCAAAGATATTTCAGGTGATAGAATTAGGCGAAATATATTGATAATACATGCATTGAAAATATTACACGATATAGTCGATAATTTTACTTTTAACGACACCGTATATGTATATTAAGTAACCACAAATAATATTGCACAATTTCCATTTGGAAAATGTGCACCGGACAAACATCTTTTCTTTTGCAAAGCCTTGATAATAATTAATCGACATATTTGTTTGAATGAAACGCACCTGCCGTGAGGAATTATTAGGATTATAAACTTGTCTATAATGGGACCGTTATCTAGATGCAAACTCTACGACGCTTGCAAATGAAAATATCATACCTACACCTAAATCATTAAATTTTCATGCTAGTTAATTTCGAAGCTTGTATGCTAGCCTGATACTTCTGTTGACACAAGATATTAACATAAATAGGACCCCATTAAACACAATTGCCCATGCAATTAGGCAGGCCATCAAAATAATCCTGCGGCTATAAATCACTAACAGGTCAGGCCCTTCTGGTGTACACTTCAAGGAACCCAAAAATATGTTTTCCTGATCCAAAAGGAGATTATGTGTCTTTCATATTTAACCCTATCACTTCAATTTCTTTTCACCCTTGCATGAACTTTACTTTACTAAAAAATAACCAATCATCGTTCGGAAATATTTTTACACAGGTAAAGTTTTTCATCGACACCTGAACGGTAGGGAAACACTTCCGTAACGTTTACACATCCCTAGGAAAACTTCCGACAAAGGGGGTAGTTTCTCGGTCTCTCCAGTGAAACTTGCTTATTGTTGTTACGTAGGAAGGATTGTTTCCTTCGTTTTTCACCTATCATGCCCTTATTTGGGAATCGGGAGCGCGTGCAGTCGGGTCAGCCCCTTCCGCGGTGACACGATGACGTAACCCTTCGGGGGAACGTTCTCGAACCTTCCGGACTCCCTTGGAAAATTCGGTGCCCCACCATATTTCTGGTCCGTATTTCAAGTATAAGAAGGGCTTGAAATCTGCGCTCGGGGCTCAGTATGGACCTACTAGCTACGTACCATGTTGGTGCCAGCTAGCCATACTGATGCCCAGCGAGATCGGGTTCAAGTCCCTTTTAAGCAACTCTTATTTATTAGGGCTTAGTTTGAATAATCAGGCAACGAGTTACTTCGCGATTATCCAGTTTACGAAGCTCAGCGAGATCGGGTTCAAGTCCCCTTCGAGCAATTCTTTATTATATTGTACGACTTTACGTAAGAGTCCGAAACCGTGGCTTAGCTTCACGGTATTACGTTTGTAAGCATCTTGTTAATTAGAGAATATAGACTTTCTTATTTGACTACAGACACATTTATTTCATTTCGATAACCTATACCAGTCATACGCAGTATCAATCCATCGAAGGGATATACCTTAACCGCTCAAGGTGTATCAAAGTTACGAGACCAAAATTACTAACAATCCTGTGGCTCCCGGTGGTGAAATAGACACTGGTTCGTCCACGAAAACCTTCCTGTGGCTCCCGGTGGTGAAATAGACACTGGTTCGTCCACGAACTCTTACCTTCCTGTGGCTCCCGGTGATGCAATAGGCACTGGTTCGTCCACGCAAACCTTACCTTCCTGTGGCTCCCGGTGGTGAAATAGACACTGGTTCGTCCACACCCTTCCCATCGAACGGCTTGACCGTTTAACTAACATAAAACTCTTTAAAAACCGATCCTCGGCTCCGCAGCCGCGCCCCATAGCCCTCGGCTCGTAACATTGTTGCGGTCGGACTGGCTCCCATATCGGTCGAATCGCCCGATACATAACGTCAGCTCGCATGTATGAGCTCGCATTATTGCAGAACATCCTACTTTCCCAAAAACAGGCAAAGAACATCAAAAACATTCTCAATGGACGATGAAACAGCATTGTGTTTGAACACCAATCCCATTATTACCATCGACGAGATATAAGAATACACAATTCATCCAATGTATTTTTTCGGCCACGATTTTTGGGACCCGGGGTCCCATTACCATTTCCGTGTCACCCGCAACGTTACCCGCAGATTATACAAAACGATGCGAAAATTAAATAATTTTAAAGAATTCTTTTGTTCTTTGCCGCAATGAAAGGCAAACAAAGGATATGAAACATTTAATGTTAATTAAAAATCTTTTAATTAAAGAAACACATGATAACAAGTTTTCTTATTTCAATTGTACTATCAATAAATGATGTGTCGCATACAATATTGTACCAAGTCAATTACATTATTACCAACTCTAATAATTATACTATTCGAACAACGCGTTTGGGTTATATGCGGTTTTTTTCTTCCGGACAATTTTTTTTTTGTTTTGTCCCGACACATTTCTTTCATATTAATTTATTTTATGCCTAGAAACAAATGCATTCTTATCTCATTCTCCAAACAATTTCATATCTGTTTGAATTCGATGTAGATGCTCGATGCATACTGTAGGATGTGAGAAAAGTACTTGTGTGTGTGAATATGTATGTGAATCTATGATTGAATGTACCCGTGTGAATGAAATCATTTAACGAAAAGAGAATGAACAATCTGCAGTGAGTAGCGCATTTTGTTATTGTTTATTAATTAACCCGGTTACAAGATTGTAAATTGAAAAGCGGTCACCATTAAAATATTCATTCTAATAGGAAACGTTGTAAGAGAAGCGTCGATTTAATCGGTTTAAACTTACTATTCTTAATAAAGTCAAAACCACTTAATAATATTCCCACAATACAGTAACTGTTTGGTCGCAAAAACCGAACATATCGACGGCCTTCGATACCTGGCAAGCTGTTTTATGATCGGATCTTTTTGACTCGGGGTCCGTCCCGGGGTTCTTATATCTCGTCTGTGACCCGGGGTCCCAGAAATTCTGGCCGAAAAAATACATTATATTACTTGTCTATTCCTATATCTCGTCGGTGCTTGAGTTATCAGATACCGAAAATGTGATGACTCTTGCTGACCTGGATGGCAATGGAAGTGTGATTAAAGACAAACCTGAACAACTGTTGAAAACGCCAAAGAAAAAAGTACCCATGCTAGATTTACTACATTTGGAAAAAAAACCGACGAGAAAATAATTATTAAAGATCGCATGATAAACTGCCAAGTGCTACAGTTCCTTGAGGAACTATAGAAGGTGGTAAATTACACACAGCTTGATCTTCAATAATAACATCATGTGCCATGACCTGTGTGCGTGCACTCACACAAGAACGTAGATTCGGTTTTTGACTTGATAGTATGAAGAATGTAATATGAAGGATAGTCAAAATGCGACAGGTTTCATCCAACTCGGACTTGCTGCGCTTGTATATCCCCCCCCCCCAGGTCAAAGACCCACCAATGAGAAGCGCCCATCATTATTATTTATCGTTCGCAGGATATAAAAGCACTCGACATTTGGGTTCCGGCATCTATTACAAGTTGATCGCACAATTAACGACATTATTCTGTTTCTCCGTCTACTTGCTAAAGATGGCTCGGGCCAAGCGAATGGCTCGTAAGTTTAGCAATGGAAAAGTTGTACGTAAACAAATGGCTGCGAAATCTGCATGCAAGCCTCGCCATCACAGGCGTCCTTGCGTAAGTCGAGGCGATCTGTTGATCCGGAAATTATTTCAACGCCTAGTTCATGATATTCTTGGCCACTTGCGGACGGGTATCACTTTTAACAGCTTGGGTATTCTAGTCCTACTTGAAGCAACGGAGATATATTTGAGTGGACTTCTTTGATTTATCACTTGATGTACAGTGAGCCAAGAGGAAGCTTAAAGTACTTTGTACTGCCAATCGGCCCTTTTCAGGGCCAAAATTTATTTTAACGCGAGAATGATGAATTTTTAACTATACATACATAGCTCACTTTTGATCGTGTCCCCTTTTTCCGTTGATTTCTGACATTTTTATATGACTTCCCGTCCACACGCAGTTTTGTTGACAACTGTTTAACCCTTTAAGCGTACAATTTAGGAACAACAATCTAGAGATATATTTATTATTTTGTGGTAAACTATTTCTTTGTTAAATTTTACATTTACAGCATTTTTTGGCAGATATTCTTATTGGAAAGACTAGATTATGAGGAAGTTAGATATTATATAATACACAGTTCAGTTTAATGAAGAATAACTTTATTTAATATAGTAAGGTAAAGGCACGTCCTTATTCAAAGGAGAAACTCTAACGAATGAATATAGAAGAGAAGCGAGGAGCATTCGGGCCCTATCGGTCCGTCTCAACATAAACACTTTTGTATAAGCATTGGAATTCTACGCCCCACAATATATTCTCAGAACTATAAGAGATAATTTTTGTTTAACAAGGTTTTATACTATGCATAAAACCAACAATTCTTACTCTCTGTTCACTTATTTCATGGAATGTTAATCAATGTAAAATATTGCTTGGCGTATAAACATTTTATTACCTTATTATCGACTTTTCGTACAATATAAAACTAAATGAGCAAATCATTGCTAACTAATAAATATTTATTCAACCATTTTTTTGTTAGAATATGTACATGTATATGTATATGTATATGTTAAGAATTTGACTATATTAAAAGCGCGGCGTAAGAGTGGTATTAGATCTTTCCCTGTCAGTTCTGGGGTAAAAACTGAGTGGTCAATCACAGTTCATTTATCAAAAGGTAAAACCTTCCCCACTCCGTGGCCAGATCCTCCAGGATCAGAGTCCCTATTCCTTGGCAATACGGCTACAAGCCGATTGCCACATGTGTTCTCTACTTGACTTCAATAAACAATCCCTCGACACCAGATAGTTGGAAGACCCAATGCGGTCACCAGTCATCATCGGTCAACGGGATGTTCAGCCTCATTCATTCACTTTCAAACACCCCTAATAAACAGTCAATCCTTGGACATTCCATAATTGAACAGCGTCGGGCCACCAGCCACCAGCCACCAGTCTGTCGCCCAGATTGCCCATTTGCAAAACACTCTTCGAGCGTACCCAGGCCAAGTTTCTATCATAAAAGCCTCACCGAATCCATAGCACTTCGCTACTCCCGTCCCTTTCCTTTCATTCAAAATGCGCTGTCGCTAACACATACTTATATTTGTACTTACAAGTTAGTCATATACGAGGATGCTAAAAAGTGAGACACCTACGATATTGATAAGGGTAGACAACTAGATGAAGTAGAAAACGCATAAAGTGAAAAATTGGAGTTCGTTCATTTCAAGTAGTTATCACCTCGTAACAAATGTATAAAATTCAATAATTTAATCTCTATTTTTCAGCCAAAAGTAGATATTTATGTAGAGGGATAAATTAGAAGGGAAAAGGTTTATTGTGATAGAAGGTAATTAATGCGTTTACAATGGAATTCGATGTCCGTCTTTCTCATTCAAACGTCGGTTACTAACTAACTTATTTATTATGAACATATTTGCCGTTTGTTAATGTTTTATTATGTTTCCTCGGAAACACTCGGCTGGTTTCATTCTCTATACTGCTGTGTAAGACTAATTTATGGGTATAATTAGTCTATACTGAAGATACTCGTATTTATTCTAAATACACGCTGATAATACAATATTCCACGGATCGCTATCCGTACGCTCTCGATGCTGGATTCCCATGCAATGCCCCGACGCTGCATCATGGGCGCCCAAAGGGCGGGCTCGTCGGACCCACGACGTAGTACGTTCAAGGGCCTGCTTTACGGCACTCCCAAATGTGTACCGCTTCCGCTCGCATGGCAGCCTCTTGGTGACGTTACCCAGATGGGCAGGCTAGGCGCTCCGAACCCTCGCATTTTCTTAGAGCTGGTTTCACTCTCTACATTTATATTGTATGCGAAAAAGACTGATCAAAATATTTGTTGACACTCATGGAAAGGATAAAAGTAACTCGTACTGTACCTTGCATTCTGTACATATATCCGTTTTAAGTGTCTACACGTAATTATGTCAATAATTATCAGAGATGCCAGAAGCTGTTTCAGATAAATGATGTAGTGCATTATAGGTGACATATCAATGTTTGTATTTTCACATTCCAATGTTTAAATGGAGCCCTATATTTTTTACTACATATTTTACTACACTACCTACACATGTATTTTTTCACAAGCCGTTGCTGAGTTACTACTGTGGGATTAGAAATAAGTAGTTTCTGCTTATTAATTTATATTTCCTAAGAACTTTATTTAACAGGTAGCTTTATTCTAACTCTCGCTAATCGGTTATCTAACCCTTATTCCTACTGCTCGCCGCCTTATATACTAAACACGGCACACACACATACTCACATACTCCATACTCCCGGTCAACGCACTTTACTCTCTTTACTCTCTCACACACATACTTTCTCTCTCACTCCGTGTCATGTTTGTTTCGGCGGTCGCTCACCTATTACCTGTGTCTAATGTTTATTATGACGTCGGTCATTGACACCGGTGAGCGAGCCGCATCCTTGTCGGCTGCCGAAACAAACATGTTGTCGCCGAACATTTGAACTGCAAAGACGGTTCTGACTCCTACACTACGTTCAAAGTTTACGTGCCAAAAATGGTCAATAATTGTCCGTACATGCTGTGAAGAAATCAAACCCTTGGTGTATCATATTTCTACCCTCTCCACTGCGGCCAGGACCTTTGAATGTTCGTAGAAACTAATTTCGAAGCTTTCATTCTAGCCTGATACTTCTGTGGACACAAGATATTAGCACCAATAAAATTCCATTATGCCCAATTGTTCGTCTAACTAGCTGGTCCCTTAAAATCATCCCAGTGCTATACATCACATACAGGTCAGACCCTTCTGGTTTACAGTTTAAGAAACTCAAGAATATGTTTTCCTGATTCAAAAGGGATTAAGTCTCCTCTGTATAGACCCAAACGCTTAAATTTCTTTTTATGCTTTATATGAGCTGCAACAAATAATGAACCATCGTTCACAAATATTGTTATGCTGGCCAATGTTTTCATTTACACTGTACCATTTTTATTTTTCAACGGCCCACCTAATTGGACGAACCAGGACCTTTGAATGTTCATAGAAACTAATTTCGAAGCTTTCATTCTAGCCTGATACTTCTGTGGACACAAGATATTAACACGCATAAGATCCCATTATACTCAATTGTCCGTCTAACTAGCCGGCCCTTAAAATCACCCCAGTGCTATAAATCACATACAGGTCAGACCCTTCTGGTTTACAGTTTAAGAAACTCAAGAATATGTTTTCCTAATTCAAAAGACATTAAGTGTCTTCTGCGTAGACCCCATCGTTCACAAATATTATTCTGCTGGTCAATTTTTTCTTTTACACCAACACAGTAATGAGTGACTTTCGTTAGTTTCATACAGCCCTAGGAAATTGACTATACAGGGGATTGTTTCAACAATGGAATATCTTTATTGGGAGTGAAATTGCGATCAATGAAGTGGAACTTAAAGTTTCCGGAAGATGAAAGGAAGATTTCCTTACTGGTTATAACTTGCTGTTAGATATGCCTACAGTATGACTTTCTTTTTGTACAGCCAGATATTCAAACTTTGCCGCCCCAAATACAGCGGCCCAAGGATTCGGGTGGACGCGATTGACTCTCCCCAAGGATTGTCTGCAGTGCGTATGAGTGAGAGCAAATGTGGAATAGAATGATGAAGTAACTAACAATAAGAGTGAAAGAATATGCAGTATAGAATGGGTGATGCGTGCGCGAGGCAGAATAGTTTGGAGAGTAGAGAGTATCGAGTCGTGAATATTGTGAGTATCGTGGGAGAGTCATTGTTTGTTTGACAGTCGTCGTGAAATTTTATTGCCCTACCTGTCCCCCATTCCAATCTACGTGAGGTTTACTGAAAATAATTTCTCCAGTAGTAAAAAGTATAAATTGTTAGTGACAAACAGTTGTTTGTGAATACGTATCAGATAATAAGGCATCTTAAATTGCTACCCTCAGTGAATATTCATAACGAATGACACTGTATAGAACTGGCGATTCTATCCAAAGGCAAAAAATTGTTATGTTATTTTAACTAAATAGTCCACTGTCACGTTATATGAGGGTCTTATTTTATTGAAGCATTCTCTTTTGAAATACGCGTCAGTGATTTAAGCTCAAATACTCCGTTGAGTCGCATATTAAAGCGACTCCTTATACTATACATAATATGAAATATCATTTGACTAGTCACAGGTCCAGTATCAGATATTCCTCATATAAATCTCTGAAAATGTATGTTTTTATAGTGGATTTTATGTTGATATAAATCATGTAAACATTAATTTTCCAGCTACTTTTTTCAACGTTAATAGAAAAAAAAGTTTAGAAATAAGTATTACATACTTATTTTTTCAATACCAGTTTCATAAAGTACAAAAAGAAATTTCAGCTCGAATACTTTTTGGTTAATGCTATTTTAATTTAGCTACACTATACTGTGAAATGCCGAAACCTCTACAAGACGAAGTTTACCTGTACATATAAGCCGAACTTCTATCGCTGCTGACTCTGCAAACTCGAAGTTTATAACTTTGTGTCAGAAATACTTCGATTGTTTCCATCCTTTCAACCGTTATGATTATCTCAAAACGTAAGATAAAAAACATAAAATGGTCACATGCATATCCATGGAAACTAATCGTTTCTTGCCAATTTTCATAGATAAACAATGTGTTCATACATTAACAGAGCAACATTACAGACTTCTTGAATAATATGAAGTGGGTACATATATAGTAACGTAACTTTCGTCATCTGATGACGTTTATAATATGTATGCAATAAATATGTAACTCATGCTACACGATTTAATTTGTCGTCCTTTCATTCAATTTCCACGTGTTAAATCTGTCTTTCTCGAACACTCGATAACATGAAACCTCTACAACTCGAAATTTTGTTGGCTTCCCTTGAGATTCGAGTTATCGAGGTTTGACTGTAATAGTAAAAAGAATCGTAAATCTATTTAAATTAGGTTAACGTGTTAGACCAGGGCTCGGAATTAAGTGAACTTTCGGGCCGATTTTCAGAGGCAACACCCCCTTTCTCCCACCGCGCGTCTTGGCCCCGCGATCACCAATCGGCTCGAAGATCTTCAGGCGCGTAGCATATGAACCGCAGGATATGGAATATGGGACCATGTGGAATCCTATTGATACGAGTGTCGCCCTAATGTGACCCGCGCGGTTACGAGCCTGAGGACCCCCGAGCTGCAGGGCGATCGCGGGGGCCAAGACGTGCGGCCGGAGAAAGGGGGCGTTGCCTCTGAAAATCGGCCCGAAAGTTCACTTAATTCCGAGCCCTGTGTTAGACAATGGAAATTCTGCAATTTGCATGGTTTATTTCCTGACAATCGGCTTTATACTGATTTATATTACCACCTAACAGCTCGGGGTTACTTCCGCCTTTCGCCCTCTATCGATCATAAATATATTAATACCTTGTACCTTCTTTATTTACCTGAAACTCATTGAACGTTCTTACCTGACAATCAGTACGCAGTGTACTATTGGGAATTATTTTATTACACTGCAAAGAGTAGTACCTACCACCCAAGGTTACAATACATTAAATGCATGTATACATTCGAGACATAATACCACCATTAACATTAATACACCATTGAAATCTATGAACCGCCGGAATTTACACGCAATGATATACCGTTACAAGTTACGGTTACCGTTAAGCGTGATTAATTATCATTTCTAGCAGGTAGGAGGGTCAGCAAACATTTCTTTCCTTTAAATCAGGGCTCGGAATTAAGTAATCTTTCGCGACGCGATTGGCAATCGCGGAACCAAGACGCGTGGCGGGTGAAAGGGGGTGTTGCCTCTAAAAATCGGCCCAAAAGTTCACATAATTCCGAGCTCTGCTTTAAAGGATCAGTGGTGAAATGAACGTATTACGAATGTCCAACAACCCGCAACTACCTAACCGAGCACACCTAGCATCACTCCGCAAGCCAAACTTATCAGTGTACACTTGATTTATTGTAAGCGTTTAGTGTATAGTTTTCGTTGTGCGAAATAGTGTATGTCTCTCGTTCGTCCATTGTGAACGTTTGACATCCGGCAAAGAGCCAACATTAAAGTTACTTGTGACAAAGTCGAGCGACTAATAGTCATTTCTCATCCCGCCTCGAAGTCCGAGCCTTCGCCAAGGTTGTTCCAGCCGTCCATATCCAACCGAAACAAAGTATTGACAAATTACTGCTTGGTACTAAATGTTAAGAAAGGAATTTTAAACGAGTTTCTGGTATGACGTATTTTTATACGACCCTTATTTAACTTTGTATAATATCTTATGACAAATCTTTACCCATTAATTCTGACTTGTATTTCAAGTGAAAGAAATAAATTATTATTTTATTTGTGATTCATGAATATCGAATAATTACATGTTATACTTAATTTAAGACGATGTAACACGGTGTACCAATGCGTTGAGCGCGCTCTCTACGGACGCTCATATTGGCCAGTGCTTTTCGTCAATAATTCAAAAACGAAGATTCAATCAACATTATGGTGAAGGAACAAGTTGTTCAAAATCACCTCAGATCAAGACACCACTATTTATGGGCCACCCTGTATACTATAATTGTTAATTGTATAATAACTATAAAAATTCTTTATTCCTCTTTTTCATTGTGGCAATTTTATTGTTAATGAAAGGCGCGATTTCTTATTTACATTCAACTAATAATGATAACAATATTACTTAATCACTAATATGCGGAAAAATTTTGCGATAAGAGAACACAATGAAACAAAGGAACATGCGAATGATGTAAAAATGTAAAGCAGGGGAAGAATAAATCCTAGATGTTCTTCTAGCTGTTCTCTGGGAACATAAATATAAGGGTAGCTCCGGGTGGCCGGGTCCGAAACTACGCGGGTTTCACTCTACGCGTTTTGTTGCGGTCCCGAATCCCCGCGTTGTTCGAGGGACTACTGTACAGTGTATACACTTCTGTGCGTACAATGCGTAAGCGAAATTATTTGATGACTAAAATCAAGTAAGTTTTATGGAGTGATTTTTATAGGAAACGATTTTTGTGGGAGGACGTATTCCTACAAAGATGAAGAATAATTCAGATATGTTAATTATTTTGAATCCAATAGAAATATTGATAAAACCGTTTGTTTTACTATTTTATTTCAAATATAATCTTCTTAAGTAACATATTTCTTCAAGGTGGCTCATTTAACTTATTTGCATCTATAAAAACATACGGGAATCTTTATCACATTCCAAACTTACGTTGGGGGTCGAAATACGTATGTAGTATGAATATTCGCCAATTCCTTGGGTCAATCAAAGGTCATGCCTTTCAATCGTTGATTGAATAAGAACCTCAAAAAATACAACGGGCAATTTTATACAACACGAACAACAAAATCAGCGCAAACAAGCTGCATACTGTGTAGTGCACTATTTGTAGCTTTCGATACTTTTTTCTTGCAATGATGAGGTCGTTTGGTGTCTCCTTAATAAATATTCTGAAGGAGTTTGCACCGATCATGAAATAGTCATGCCAATTTAATAATGACAAATCAAAGCTAAAATCCTCCAAATCGGCAGCATTCATACGACTTACAAGACTTTTTGCTTTATTCGTTTTTATAATCCAAGTGGCAGCAAAGAATGGTTGTAATACTTTTACGAGTTTAGTTGCTGTCCACGTCATATTTAGTACTCTGTGAAAAGGTATATAGCACGATAATTAATTTAAAATAATTTCTAATAATATCTTAAAATCGTCATAAGCTTACTTAACATATAATTGATCATGATAAACTGGAACTCCAAGTATTCTTAAATAAATACAACTTCTAGATTTTTACAAATAAAAGCTTACCTTGTTTTTTTCTTTCTAACGATGCGGTTTAAATCATATATCGCTGCGGGAATGATAGCTAGCAGTGTGTGAATCACAAGGAAAACGTATAAATTAGGTATCAACGTCACAGTCGGATACCACACCATCTTTCGCATTGGAAGTTTTCTAGCCGTGTTTAGTAGTAGTTTAAATCCCAATTCGCAGGTAATAGGGTTCCAATCAGATGATCCATAGTTATACACTTCTAACTTGGATGATTTTCTGAAGAAAATAATAGAAAACTTGAATAATATATGGAGTAAATCATACTCGAAAGAAATTCTTATTTTGTAATAGTAAGACAATGCACCAAGTGGCAGTAGGTTGAAATTTTGTACATTTCATTTGGCAGTAATAATAACGCATTACCTATGCGTAACATGATCCCAAATCAATGCGAGCAGATAGTTAATAGTCATGTCACCTGGAACATTATCTGTTACGGTAGTTGCGGAGACTGGAACGACATGCACCAAACCTAGGTAAATTACCGCCATGACTCCTACAGTTCCATTTAAATTTGCCAGCCATGTCGGCTCCTGGTATGGCGGTCCGACTATTCATAAAATTCATCATAATGATATAAACAGTTGTATTTATTATTCCTCTCCTTTCAGACTACTAATTACGTAGAAAAAATAAGATTTGAAGTGACAAAGTAACTAAAAATGTGGTTGAGATCACTCATTGTCCTCAAATGTGTCGCAAGGAGTACCTTGTTCTCGGTTAAATCGGACTATGTCACTATGTCATAGGAATTTGAAAATTCACTTTGACGTTCAGTATGAAACCGATAAATTTCACTTCTGAGAAAAGTTCCGGAAAAGATAATAAAACTGACTATTTTCTACATTACTGCTCTCCTTTTGTGGACATTGATTTTCTATTGCTAATTGATTTCATATTTGTGTTCTCTAGTTCGCTTGCACCCTATTTAAATGAAAATGTGCAGTAGAACAGGTTCGTGTAACAGGAATCCGCATAATTTTCTCCACCAGCTGAGTTTTCGTTCAGTTGATAGGAATAAATGTTCGTACAAGAAGATTACACGAAACACTTGTTCTTAAATACCGCGTTCCCTTACTGTTCAAACTTATTGTTAGACATTTATAAGTGGATCAAAGATCCGTGGTCACCAGTCGTCCCTTGCCCTCCACAGGTAGCGGACGTACCCTCTCGAGCCACCGAGCTAGTACATTGCTTTTGGCATACGAAGTATTACACAGTGCAGTTTTACGCCTTTCGCTATTCAAACACCGATTATACAGTGCAAACCAACAGTGAAAATTGATCTCCTCAAAGTCAATAATACACAAGGGAATATTCCCTCCCAACCAACGAAGGAAGTTTCCTCAAAAAACACATGGAGTGAAAGAATAAACAAAGTGAAGCTCAAGAACGCAAATGATCTACTACAAATAATAGCCGACATAAACCCACCAGAAAAAAGCGCCCCGGCGCGATACAAAGAGTTCAGCCAAAAATTAAAACAGAAAATTAATAAAAATAGGCTTAACCCTAAACTAAACTTCAAAACAGAAAAAAGCACAAGCAACCAAGAAAAGATGGCACCGACTAAGAAAGTGTCATCTACATTAAAAAAAGCAACGAGCAACACGGACATGAACACTCTAAATATAAAAGACTTCATGGCCATCATCGACAATCTGAACAAGACAGTGGAAAAACTGTCGAAACAGCTCGAAGAAGAACGAGCCCGCAACAACAAACTCATGGGAAATCCCCAACCATCGACCCACGCTGAGTCACCACCAAAGGAAGCCAGCCCGCAGGTAGCCGCCACGACCCCCCAAGAGGACACACCAACGCCGATGGATTCAACACCCTGGACGCAGGTAGCTGCAGCCAGAAGACCAGCACCCAAAACAAAAGGGAGCCACGTGTCAACAAGCAGCCACAACCAACACCCAGCGAACCTACCCCCCCCAACGACAGGTAATATTAAACGCCGAACCAACCCCACCCCCCAAAAAAACAAAAACACAAACTAGCGACCCCATCCCCGTACAAAACACAAATACAAATAAATCGCGACCACCCCCCATTACCGTTCTCGACACCCCCAGAAGCGTTACAATCAAATTAATATCTAGTAACACGACAAACTTCTTCACAAAGAAAATAGGCACGAATAAACACCTCCTACAAATGCAAAACACAGAAAACTTCCATTCAGCCCGAGATATACTTAAAAAAAACAATATTAACTTCTTCTCTTACACACCGAAGACAGAAAAAAATATATCAATATTACTTAAGAACCTAGAAGGAAACTTCGAACCGGAAAACGTCTTAGAAGGGCTCAAACATAAAAACATTGCTAACCTTCAATTCACGGCGGTGAAAAAATTTGAAACGAGAAAATCCCAATTGGAAGGAAGAAACCTCCCGATATACATAGTCCAACTTTCCCCAGACAGCAACACAGAAAATTTAAAATCGATCAACATAGTCCTACACTCCCTAATATACTGGGAGAAAATAACAAAAAAAGATCGAGTACAATGCAAAAGATGCCAACGAATAGGCCACATCGCGTTTAACTGTAACTTAGCTTACAGATGCGTCAAATGCAACCTCCCCCACAACGCGGGAGAATGTACGCGCACCCGTGAAAGTACCGAACAACCGTACTGCGTCAACTGCAAAAGCTTTGGCCACCCAGCCTCCTACAGAGGCTGCCCTAAATTGAAAGAGCTGAAACAAAAAATAGACGAAAGGGTCGAATTCCTTAAAGCCGAAAAAGAACGCAAACAAAGACTAATCCAAAAAACAGTCAACCCAGGCATATCCTACAGTGCAATGCTCACTAACAAACCATTCCCAAGAATCGCGAAAAGCCAAACAGCTCCTACCGTACAAGAATCTCGCAGACAAGAACCCCAACCAGACTCACACCCGGGAAACGCACTAGAAGAAATCAAAAATATAATCAACTCAATCAATAAACAGATGACACGCATAGCTGAAAGCGTGGAAGCTAACACTAACCGAATTAACCTCATAACAGAAACGCTAGGAATCGACCTTTAATGCATACGCACGCCCCACCACAAATCCACCCACTCAACAAACTTTCCATCAACCACCTCAACATAATACAAATGAACGAAAACTCCATAATTAGAAACGAAAGACGAGACTCTCTCCTAGATTGCCTTAACAAACATAACCCAGACATTGTACTCCTATCCGAGACTAAACAGAACCACACCCACAAAATAAGCTTCAGCAACTACAACTTTATCCGAAAAGACAGACCCAACGCTAAGCAAGGAGGCGGCACAGGCATCTTAATCAAAAATATGATAAAATACAAACAGATCCACCTTAACCACTCATATAATAATGAATGCCTCGAATCAACAACAATAGAACTACAATTACAAAACAGCAACAAACTCTTCATAATCGCGGGATACGCAACCGGTAACAATAAAAAAGAATTCACTCCAGAACTAAAATCATTATTCCACCAATTAGAACTCCATAAACCAAATAACTTCTACATCCTAGCAGGCGACCTAAACGCGAAACACCAGTCCTGGGGAAACGTAACAGTTAACAGCAGAGGCACCGCTCTAAATAAATGGGTCCAAGAAAACCAAATTACTTACAGAATCTCCCTGTACAGGACAGAAATTCCATCCTTCCCAGCCAGTGGAGCCTTCATAGATCTATGCCTCACAGACAACCGTATAAAACTCCAAAACTTACTCAGGAATCAAACACTAGACTCATACGAACGCGACAGCGACCACAGAGCAGTCAAGATACAAATATCTATCCCATCAATGAAGACAATGGAAATAGAAGAACTAACGACTCCCGAAACATATAACTTCGCTAAAGCCGACTGGCAAAAATTCAAAAAATTCATCACCGATACAGACAACTCAACAATACTAAACGATAGAAATCTAACGACAGAAGAAATAGACAAACACAACTATGCACTAAATACAAACATAAACAAGGCAATAACTCACGCAGTCCCCCACACACCAAAAAACCAAAATTCGACTGACAAATATATCTCACTTCGCATCCGACGACTCAAGAACCAAAAAAGCTACCTGATCACACAAATAAACAGACTAACGAAACCTACAAATTACACCACCGCCAACGATACACTAATAAGTACATTCAAAAACACACTCAAAACAGTGAGGTACGAGATCAAAAAAGCATTCCAAGAGTCCATCAGCAAATTTTGGGAAAATAAAATCTCAAAAATATCCCCACAGATCTCCTCAAAATTTTTCCCTTCTATAAATAGTATTTTCAGACCCAAAACTCCAAACAACATAGAGACCCTACAAATCCCATCGACAAACGCACAGCTTCTCCAAGAAGCAAACATAAACCCCGACACCCAAATAACAGATTCACAAAGCAACATCACAATCACAGACACAGTACAGAAACTAAACATCCTCGGCTCCCACTTCGAAGCTGTCCACACCCAAAACCTTTACATGGGTAAAGAACAGCTATCAAATATAATTAACCTGAAAAAACAGACACTCGTACAGGAGATCCAACAAGACAAAACTGATAGCAATACGGTTTGCACATTCGACGCCACCAACACAGCAGACAACCCGGACGAAAAATGCGTGCCAACAGACTACTTCACATCATACGCAAAATTAAAATGTACCCCTCCTCTACCACATTCACCGAAAAGCCGACGATAAAAAAATTCTCTACACACTCAGAGACACTAACACATACAACGGTAATATAAAATACAACGACAAACTGTCAACCGTAGATCGGAAGGACCAACACCGCCGGGACACAAAAAATACTGGTGGCTATTGCAATAGCAACCATAATATAAACCGAACCCAGCAACAATACCCACATACCTAATTAGAATAACGCCCAATAGTCATAGTAAACCAATGTAAAAAAAACAAACTTTGTTACCACAAGTATTGTAAATAAAACACACATTCCCTCTCCCCCTCCTCCCCCCCCCCAACTCGCACGCAACTTACCATTTATCTCTATTGTATAGTTTTTTTCGTGCCTTTCTATGCATAAACTAACCCATTCACTTGTACAAGCTAACCCTTAACTTTATATCATATGTAGCGATAAGCGCAGTACTTTAAATTTAGTGATAAGATCGCGAGTGCTCAGCGCCAGAGCCATCGATCTCAATATTAATACTCTAGTTACTTGTTATCCTTTTGTACGTTTTGGTTTATTGTAGCATTCTCTTTTGTATATATCTTATTTATGTCTGTTATGGCACAATAAACGTATGTTATAAAAAAAAAGATCCGTGGTAATTCAGATAATACGAGCTCAGTTAAAGTTAAGTTAATCGGCCACTACTAAAATATCATGCATATGGATGGAGTTAGTATAAACGGACTTCCACTGTAATACAGCTGTCATACCAATAGTCGGTCTGAAGATTATGCACGGAAAGGATGTCTTTCTGCTATAATCCTGGACAACACCTTCGGCGGTCGCTTTGCTGAATGCGTATAAGTTATAATAATTTTTTAGAATATCGTCCAAAGCCTCGGCCCTAATTCCAGACGCGTTTTCTTCATCGGCACGTATGATGTCTTCTGCGAATTTGAGATCTGCCGGAGGTGGATAACACTTTTCCTCTACATACTTAATGTACGGATGAGAGTACGCCGTCGAAACGTACACAAATGCCTCCAAATCAGAGCATTCCGTTGCTAATTCGAGCATTTCTTGCGTGGCAATAACGTTTGCCCGTAAGATTACAGACGCTTTTGATCTAAACTGCACTATCGCCGCATTGTGAATTATTATATTCACGTTCTCCATCAAACGCCGCCGATCTTCTGCGCAAAGACCTAGGGAAGCTTCGCCAAGGTTACCTTGAATGAGCACAACTTTTTTCGTAAAGTTTGGATTTATCTTCCGCAGTTCGCTGAATATCTACAGACAATAAAGTGAGTTGGAAATATTTTAATGGATATCTCGATAAAATTTGGGTATTTATTAACTAAATTAATGGGCAGTTGTACTCTTCTATTATTAATACCCTTTTTGCGAGGCGGATAGGAAAATATAAGATCCTTTCGAATCCTAAACGCGTTTTCGTACTTACGGGATTTTCAAAGTGTTCCTTAATTCGCTCTTCTATTGATAGGCCTTTCTTTGGCCTAACTATAATGTAAATTTTGGAAATTTCGATGCACGTGCGCAAGAGTTTCTCCAAAATAAGGGTTCCTAGGAAACCAGTGCACCCCGTAAGAAATATGTTCTTACCGGCGTAAAATTTCCGTATTTCACTGTCACCATTGCCTTTTAAGATCTCCATGTCGGCGGATTGAAATATGCTGTTCGTATTATTCTCTATAACATGCCCCTCCGTTTGAGCTTAACTTTAAAAACATATATTATTATCGTTTACGTAAAACAATTGTGCTGCCCCCTTTCTTTTCTCCTTGAAATGTCTTATTTAGTTTCAATACAAAAAATTACAATACCAACAAATTTTTGGCAAATAAATTATTATAAACAAATGATGTTTCGTTACTTACTTTGTTGAACAATTCCGGGTCGGCCTATGCTGCAAGCCATTTTATAGTGCACTACACTGTATTCAAAGATGCAATTCATCTTTTATGTATTGATATGTAATACGTGACCTACGATTGAAACCGTTTAAATCTGAATATAAAGTCAGAGTCACTGAGTTCGTTGCTTGCAGAAAATATTGTGCTATTTTGCATACATAATATGTACAATAATATACCAACATGTTATTAAAATAGCACGGAGTTTTGTGGAATTATTGGGATATTAAGGTGGGTATAGGCGAGCGCGTTGCGGCTGCAACGCGGCATGGAACGAACGTGTTTGGGCGAATATTCGTTAGTTTGGACCGTGGCACGCGGCTGTAATGTAATGCCGCGCAACGAACCATTTCCAGTCAGTTTTTTGCGCGGTAGCAAAGGGATTCGTTGCCGCAGTGTAGACGCCTTTCTACGGTTTTGCCGCGATCGAGCCCAGGCACAGTGCAGCATTTAAATGGGCGTTCGGAACAAAACTTCAAAAGTGCATATAATACATAAATAATGCAAATTTGTATAGTGGAAAAGATGAATCTAGGTATTACATAACATCATCATGGGACGGGAATTATTCACGTTTGAATAAAAAAAGAGAGAAAGAAGTAAAGTGTTACTTCTCGGTTCGGTATTTAATAATAAATTTAGTTAATTTAACTTGATTTACGAAACTTCTCGGAATTTATTAAGGGGGTAGACACGGCCACAGACGAGATATAAGAATAGACAAGTCATCTTATGGACTTTCGTGGCCCACCGTGACGGCCATACCGACGCAGAAATCCGACAGTGATTTGGGCGTCCTCTGCTCATGAACAGTGGTCACTTGAAGAACTATTATTTACTGAAGTAGTGTTGGGGACAGGACTCACGCGACTGTGTGAATATATGTGAAATGTTTAGGGAGAATCAGGAAAGCTATTTCTCGGTCAACGTTTCGGTAGGAAAATTGAACTACGGCCTGGTCGTGCGATACTCTTACGGTTCGGCACGAGTTGAGTCGAAATCACATCGGAGCGATGAATTCCGTGTGTCGCGTATAGCCTACTTTTTTAACACGTCACGTCGTGACGGCATGTAAGAAAAATAAAGTAATAATACTTTTCTGGAAAAAATGTCATTAATGGTAATATATGTTTTGTAATGTATTTTATTTTTATTCTAACTCGTAATATTTTAATACAATGTAATGTAGTTTTACAAAAGTAGATAGGTTTTTTTATAAAAGTGAATTTGGTTACAATCTGTTCATACAATAAAAAATTCGCCGATTTTTTAATTGTTTAATTGTTTAATTGTTTATAACTTTTAAACCATATGACATTATGTCATATTGTTGAAACTGTTGGTTACAATCTGTTCATACAATACAAAATTCGGAATCTTCAGTTTCTTATTTTATTTCTTTCTCAGTTGCAAATAACCATGGTAGTTGACTCCGAAAAAATATTAATTACGTATTGAAGTCTCTACTTTAATGTATATCTGTTCCGTCAGATAATTGTTCAAAGGATTAGTGCACGAAAATAACAATTCGGGAAGAGTCAATCCAAGACTGAACTTAAGCTTCGGTCATAAACAACCCAGGTTGACCGCGGAGATTTATTATCAACGTTTTCACAGAATGCTAAACTGTATTGTATTGTATGCCCATTGTATTGAAAGATACTCATGATTATTGTAGTATGGCTTTATGTTTTTAAAGTATCAGATAAGGAAAGAACCAGGTGGTCAAAAGCATGTCTCGCCCGTCCAAGAACGCGCGTACGGTAGCATTCGTCGACTTGCTAGACCGCGCGCAAAGCGTTTCTCCCCGGTCGGGGTGATCGTACGGAATCGTTTCATGCTCGTCTTGGTGGGATCCGTTTCTATAATTTATCAACGCAAATATGATCCAAATTATTTCGCGTTTGGTGTTATTTTAATCACAACAACCTCAGCTATATTTTCATAAAATTTACAGAACGAAATAATTAACAATAAAGAAGTTTTATAGTTGCATTAGTGTTGTCTCACAGATACGTAGCTATCTGACCCTACTTTCACTCTCTGTCCCTTTCAATGGTCGTCGATGTCGGTGTCGAATTTCTAAACAGCCAAAGTTATCCCATTCTCTCCAAGTGCGTGCGGCCGGTCCCGATCGGCGCTCGCTGTTCGAGAAATTACTGTAATATGAATGAAATGTGTCGGGACAAAAAACAAAAAAATTGTCCGGAAGAAAAAAACCGCGTATAACCTGTAAGATAATCGCATGAGAGGGTATTCGTAGTCTCCTTTCTATCGCGATTAGGTATTACTAATTACAATGATTCTGTAGGCGTGTATATATGTTAAAAGGTGTTCTGTTTATTAAAACTGTGCTCTTTCGACCGTAGTCTATACAAGAATGCCTTCCATTGGCAAAAGCGTCCGTCGTGAGGACGCCTACGTCACCATGGCCCTTTTTTAACCATTTTAGGGTTCGCCCCAAATGAAAGCTATGCTAGACAAAGACAGCGTGCATCTTCAAAATGCACATGGCCCGCCTCGGCCGTTCCTGTACCTCGAATATTCTTACAAACCCAAACGCGTTGTTCGAATAGTATAATTATTGGAGTTGGTAATAATATAATTGACTTGGTACAATATTGTATGCGACACATCATGTATTGATAGTACAATTGAAATAATAAAACTTGTTATCATGTGTTTCTTTAATTAAAATTATTATAATTATTTTTTTAATTAACATAAGTGTTTCATATCCTTTGTTGCCATTCATGACGGCAAAGAACGAAAGAATTCTTTAAAATTATTTAATTTTCGCATCGTTTTGTATAATCTGTGGGTAACGTTGCGAGTGACACGGAAATGGTAATGGGACCCCGGGTCACCGACGAGATATAAGAATAGACAATTCATCCAATGTATTTTTTCGGCCACGATTTTTGGGACCCGGGGTCCCATTACCATTTCCGTGTCACTCGCAACGTTACCCACAGATTATACAAAACGATGCGAAAATTAAATAATTTTAAAGAATTCTTTCGTTCTTTGCCGTCATGAATGGCAACAAAGGATATGAAACACTTATGTTAATTAAAAAAATAATTATAATAATTTTAATTAAAGAAACACATGATAACAAGTTTTATTATTTCAATTGTACTATCAATACATGATGTGTCGCATACAATATTGTACCAAGTCAATTATATTATTACCAACTCCAATAATTATACTATTCGAACAACGCGTTTGGGTTTGTAAGAATATTCGAGGTACAGGAACGGCCGAGGCGGGCCATGTGCATTTTGAAGATGCACGCTGTCTTTGTCTATCGTAGCTTTCATTTGGGGCGAACCCTAAAATGGTTAAAAAGGGTGACGTAGGCGTCCTCACCACCGACGCTTTTGCCAAGGAAAGGCATTCTTGTATAGAAATGCAAGGAAAGATTGGATGGAGAAATGGACAATCGCATCCACGTGGGGGAATCCCCTTTGACGATAGCGACGCTCGACGATCTGTGTAATACGATCCGAACCGGAGTATCGGTGTAACTAATGCTAATTCAACGATGAAACTTTTTTATTTACTAATTTTTCTACATGGTAACTTTTACCAATGTATCTGGGAGATCTTTCTGATTCAAATGAGACCAAACACGATATAGTTTGAATTATATGTATTTACTTGTTGATACAGACTTTGTGGTACGAATTCAATTAGTATCAACAAGTAAATATAATTCAAAATATATCGTATTTGGGTTTATTTTAATCAGAAAAATCTCGCAAGTACGTTAGTAAAAGTTACATTAACCGAAATTTAGAAAGTTAAAAAATGAACACGTGCGGGACTCAAACCTACAGAAAAGTTTCTGGCGGCTCGAGACAAAATCTTAAGAGTGGTCCGTAGATCACGAATAATATTGCATTAATTTAAGTGGTGCAAATCAAGGTTAAGACAATTTGATTTTTATGGTAGAAATTGAATAGAACTGTATTCGTGGTCGGTACATCGCTTTTATGCCTCCGGGTAGCATAGAGAGTGGGGTTTGCTTCTGTCTTAAAACGTTTACGTGGCTTTAGCCGATGCAAGCGTTGGTCGCGGTGTTACGGCTGATACTGACTGAGGGGATAGCCAATGTGACTATATCCAAGCAATGTTTTGTGCATATATGCAAGTTTTACTGTCTGTCGAAACGCATATGTATAAATATGCATATATATAGCTCCAAAAGGTGAAAGGAAAATTAAAGCTGTCATTCCAATTAATCCTATACATGTTCTTTTCGCGCAAGTTAGATATATTTTTTATGTCCTCCGCTTTAAAATATGCAGAAAAGTTATATTTTAATGCTACGTTTGCTTGAGACGATTCATTGTAATCAAAGTGCTGAATGCGGGTATGTTTTAATTTACAGTTGATGCCATTGCTGAAATAGAATTTCAGTGACTTTGCTGATTTTGCAGTATTAACGAAGTGACGTAAATACAGGTTAAAGTTCATGTACATTACCGACGAGCAACAGAAAGGTACCGTCGATGCATGTATTGATAGTAATTTATTATAATTTTTGATTATTCATTAATATATACATGCAAAGGTCAATGAACAAATACATAATCATTTGAAAAAATGAACCCTGCTACCATGCCAACGAGTCCCGTATTTTTATTCTTTTATTATACTGCAAATATGTAGCCAACTTTTATGCATTTATTCCATATGTGGTGATACTCTAGGACGTTTCGTTTTTGAGTTATTAACGAAAAACACTGGCCAATGAGAGCGGCTGTATAGCGCGAGCTCAGTCACAATCGCGCGCGGCCATGATCGGGTGCATCGAGGGGCGACGTACGCCAAATATTACAATCGTCTTACATTAACAATAGTGTGTAATTCTTCGTTATTCATCAATAACAATTAAATTAACAAGTCGTTTAATAACTGTTCCATACTTTTATTCGTTTTCCGAAACGAATAAAGTGTTTTATTAATTATGAAAAAAGTGTTTGGATGATTAATGTCAGAAAAGGGTAGTTAATTAAATTTACCCTTTCGTTCACTAATTTGCCTGCTTCGACGGTGTCTTGGCACTTGGTCATTGACCTATCCCCTTTATGCCATGTCCCGGCGATCGATACAGAATTGATTCGCACTTGTTTCCACACGCACATGACACGCACTGACGAACATTACGAAAGTTAATGTGTGTGTCATGTGCGTGTAGAAACAAGTGCGAATCAGATCTGTATCGATCGCCGGGACGTGGCATAAAATTGTTGAGATAGGTCAGGATCGGTACAATGACCGAGTCCCAAGAACCCATTTCCGTCGTTGCAAATAAATTCGTGAACTAATGGGTACGTTTATTTAGCTACCCTTTTCTAACATTGATTATTCAAACACCTTTTTCATTATTAATAAAACATTTTATTCCATTCGGATAACGAATAAAAGTATGGAACGGTTATTAAATAACTTGTTAATTAAATTGTTATAAATGAATAACGAATAATTACACATTATTATTAATTTAAGAAGATGTAGTAACGTTGCCCCCCGAGGCGCCCGATCCCGATAGTGCGCAATGGTGACTGAGCGCCGGCGTTTCGGGCGCTCTCATTGGCCAGTGTTTTTCGTTAATAACTCTAAAACGAAACGTCCAAAGATATTTTCGTCAAGGAAAAAGTTGTTCAGAATCACCTATCCAAATATTTAAAATTTGGCGCCAGTCCTGGGCCACCCTGTATATGCAATGCGCGGCGCTGCGCGACGGCGAGCCACCGCTCTCGCGCCATTCCAGCCGCGAAACTTAAAGTGACTACACATATTTTTCTCATAATCAGCCAACATTGTCTAAACCTATCGAAAGAGCTCTACAATATTTTGTATGTGTATTTACGTTTCCAGATAGTAGTTAGCGATTCAATTTTCATTAGAATGCTACTAGCCACCTTCCTTCTTATAATGAGAATTATAAACAATTACATGGTCACTATTTTGCTACCAAATTATCAGTTTTTATATAAATTTTAAATTTTTGTAAGTAACAAAAATGGTTTGTGTTTGTTTTTTAAATTCACGCATATCTCATAATTCTAGAATAGTGTTGGATTCCGAGGTTAAACGAAATCGTGTTTCAACAATTAATTTTGCACTGAGAGTTTTAATATATAAGGTGTACCGTGACGAGTGTGCGCGACAAAGTAACGGTATGCGTCGCGTCCAAAACTATTCTAGTGTTACGAGCCGAGGACTAAAGGGCACGGGTGCGAAGCCGAGGATCGGTTTTTTAATAGTTTTTGTTAGTTAAACGGTCGAGCGGAAGTGCGTGGACGAACTAGTGCCTATTTCATCAGCGGGAGCCACAGGATTGTTAATAAATATGGACTCGTAACTTGCAATACACCTCGAGCGGTTAAGGTGTATACCTTCGATGGATTAATACTGCTTATGATTGGAATAGGAAACGAAATGAAGTAAATATGTCTAAATTCAATAATAAAATCTATATTTTCTTTCCTTAAAGAATTTACAACACGTAATGCCGCGGAGCTAAAACCCACGCTTACAGTCTTTTACGTATTTAACGAATAAATATATAATATTGCTTGATGGGGACTTGAACCCAATCTCGCTGAGCTTAGTGGAAATTTGAATAATCACGAAGTAACTCGTAGCCTTATTATTCAAAACTGAGCCATAATAAATATAAGTTGCTCAAAATGGACTAAACCCCGATCTCGTTGGACATCAGTATGGATAGGTGGCACTGGCATGGTACGTAGCTAATAGGTCCATACTGAGCCACGAGAGTTTTTTTTTTTATTGTTGTGACCTCGGCTAATAACAGCTGGGAGGCGATTGAGCCTGCTGCGCGCTACCTTGACTGTCTGCCAGGAGGGCTGCTTTGGGTGCTAACCGCGGGGGTACAGTGTGATCGCTCAGGAAAAATTTACAAAAAAAACCTGAAACAGAAGAGCTGGAAGCATAAATAAATGTTAATAGTTGATGGATGGGAAGGGCGATAGAAGGGACTCCGCACTCAGGGAGACAAAAAGTGAGAGGCCAAACCGGGCGAGAAGAGAGGTGATAAAGTAGAGTTAGGTGTATCGAACGCAGATGCTCAAGCGATGGTGCGGTCATTAGTGTGGGGAGATCAGTTGGGATGCAGCTACTTGCTGTGTACTACTGCATGACAGCGGGTAGCGGACTTTGAGTTTATAGGGAATTTCTCCGGCAGGCAGCGAGTTAGTGGAGCTGATCGACGGGTTGTTATGAGAGGAGGTGTTATATCTTGAGTTATATATGTGGATAAGGTCTATTAATCTAGGGAGATTGGCCTTACGATGAAGTTTATCTGTGGGGAAATCTCTAGGTAATCCAAAAATGAACTTAAGAGATTTGTTCTGTAGTACTTGTAGGGATTGAATATGAGTGGGTGCAGATGCACACCAAACCTAGGATCCATGTAGAAGGTCTTATGCAGTATGTATAGATTTTAATACGTAGTTCTTGTTTGAGGCTACATATGCTTCTGAGGAGCTTGGTAGCTGCGTTAATGGCTTTGCTAGCTTTGGAGTGTCTGTTGATTAATGCGTATTTCCAGGTTAGTTTACTGTTGAATACTATTCCGAGGTAAGTAACCGTATCGATACATGGGATCGATACTCCTTGTAGGGAAATTGGGGGTGGAACATGCATTTTTGTATGGCGGGAGAAATATTACGATTGGGTTTTACTGGTATTTATACAGGGTCCGGTAGAGTATATGACCCCGCTTTTAATGCGGGGTTACTGGGGTCATTCTGAACAATTTTTTCCTTTACCAAAATGTTGGTTGAAGCTTCGTTTTTGAGTTATTAACGAAAAACCCTGGCCAATCAGAGCGTTCAGGCGCGTGACTCTCAACGGATCTCAACCTCGGTCGTGGTCGTGAACGAACGCACTGGGACAGTTATGTTACCTCGTCTTAAATTAAGAATAATGTGGAATTATTCGTTATTCATGAATAACAAATAAACTAATAAGTGTTCGATACGTTTATTCGTTATCCGAAAAAATAAAGTATTTTATTACTTATGAATTATTATTTGTTTAACAGCACGTTTTCAGGTGGATAAATTGTGTTTTAAGACAAACGGTTTGGTTAAATAATGTTAGAAAAAGGCTAGTTAAACTTACCAATTCGTCCACAAATTAACCTGCTCCGAAGGAAGGGGGCCCTTGACACTGGGTCATTGCCTCGATCCTGACCTTCCACAACAGCTGATGTTACAGCCGTGTCGATGCACTGTCAGTTTTCTTGCACGGTCACTTCACTTAACGGTCACCTTCACTTTTTGGAACGATGTATCGTTCCTACGTTAAAAAATTGTTGCTACCCAGTCGAATACAACCGTGGCGCGAACGAACGAAAAGTATATAACGTATTCCGTAAATAAACGCGTGTCAGGGTAATAGCGAGTTATATTATAAACCCGTCTTACAATCCTGATGCAGATTTTGGTGAATCTAATATAAAATCAAAACGAAAATCAAATCTTCATTTAATAATTAGTGCATCATTTGGACATTCGTAATTCGTTCATTTCACCACTGATCCTTTAAAGGAAAGAAATGTTTGCTGACCCCTACCTCCTACCTCATGGAAATGGTAATTAATCGCGCTTAACGGTAATGGTAACTTGTAACGGTATATCATTGCGTGTGTTCGGTACGGGTATGTTGTTAATAAATGCTAGTCTGTATTTGTCGTACCGATGTTTTTATTCTATAAATTGGAGTTCTTGACATATCTATCGCTGTTGCGTGTTATGCGTGAACTGGTCTCTCGACTGCAGCAGCACACAATGCTCGCAGTCGCGTTAAAACGAAACAGAAGCGCGAACGCTTCCAGAATCTTCGCACATGGCGTGGCGCTCATCGCGACTAGCCAATTCATTCCCCAACAGCGTGTAAATTCCGGCAGTTCATAGATTTCAATTGGTGTATTAATGTTAATGGTGGTATTATGTTTCGAATGTATACATGCATTTAATGTATTGTAACCTTGGGTGGTAGGTACTACTCTTTTCAGTGTAATAAAATAATTCCCGATAGTACACTGCGTACTGATTGTCCCTCACACCCTGTGTCCCTGTTGTTTTTTAAAGTAAAGTATGAGACACAGACATGAGTAAGGGAACGGGCCGACCGTATGACCCAGCGTCGAGTCATACCGCCTCTACCTCGTCCAGGCGCAAGGATCCAAGGGTCACCCTGCCGACGCCACCGGAGCCCACGAAAACAACCGTGAGATATATGTATAAGAAAGGAAGAAGCAAGGGTGGTCAGTTCATCTATCTACGAACCGCCACGCTGGTAGTTGCTAGTTACGTAGTCCGTAAGAGCTTCCTGTAAAGTGCAATTCGAGGATTGCACTCGTGCGTCGATTATAAGTGCTGTATTACCACAAAATATCGTGTGTGGAGATTAAAGGAAAGGAACAACAGCCATTTTACATTACCCACCACGTAACAACGTATTCACGTATGAATCACGTCCTCCGTGATGTGAAATTACAACTTACATTTACCGACAGATTTACCTTTTTATCGACCCTGACGGTAACTTGGTTAAATTCACTACAGTGTACCATAAATGCCCCTGACGAAAAATCAGTGAACTATTTTTACATAATTCTTACGTCCGAAGCGTGCAAATCGTATTTAAGGTCCTACGCCTTCCAGAAGTGATAAATTGTGAAAAATCTGATTTCAGTGATATTGTGCTAGTTCAGGGAAAGGCTGGTGTACGCGATATTGGTGAATAAACCATTAAATCGTTCAATATTTTGCTATATGTGACATGCAACTATAGTCGGCAGCCACCTTGCTTGCTACATCGATGTCTCTGTCTCAAGCTTACAGCTTCAAACATTCCATTTTCTCTACGCATAGTGTTTATTGACGTTCAAACGGATACACCAACCCTGTGGTGAAGTCTACCCGTGGGTACTGTACTGGCAAAAATTTAATTTATGCAATTATCGAGAAATAGGACTTTAAATACGAAATCGAGTGTCTCTCTCGCGCATGTCGTATACTTGCATGCTTTTTGTTGTTTGCGTGAGTGCACGCACACAGGTCATTGCAGACGGTGTCGGGGCCCTTAATCTCTTTTGAATCAGGAAAATATATTCTTGAGTTTCTTAAACTGTAAACCAGAAGGGTCTGACCTGTATGTGATTTATAGCACTGGGATGATTTTAAGGGCCAGCTAGTTAGACGAACAATTGGGCATAATGGGATTTTGTTGGTGCTAATATCTTGTGTCCACAGAAGTATCAGGCTAGAATGAAAGCTTCGAAATTAGTTTCTACGAACATTCGAAGGTCCTGGGCGCAGAGGAGAGGGTAGAAATATGATACAGCAAGGGTTTGATTTGTTCACAGTAATGTATTCACAATTATTTAACATTTTTGGCACGTACACTTTGAACGTTAATAACTCAGCAACGGCTTGTGAAAAATGCATGTATAGGTAGTGTTTTGTAAACGTGTAGATATTAGCCATAAGAATATGTAGCAAAAATATAGGGTTCCATTTAAAATTATAAATGGGAAAATACAAAACGTGATATGTCACCTATAATGCAATACATTGTTTATCTGAAACAGCTTCTCGCATCTCTGATAATTATTGACATAATTACGTATAGACACTTAAAACGGATATACAGAATGCAAGTTACAGTACGAGTTACTTTTATCCTTTCCATGAGTGTCAACAAATATTTTGATCAGTCTTTTTCATATACAATATAAATATCTACTTTTGGCTGAAAAATAGAGATTAAATTATTGCATTTCATACATTTCTTGCGAGGTGATAACTATTTGAAATGGACGAATTCCAATTTTGCATTCTATGCGTTTTCTTCACGACTTCATCTAGTCGTCTAACCTTATCAATATTTTAGGTGTCTGAGCTACGCGCAATTTGGTCACTTTTTAGCATCCTCCTATATAACTAACTTGTAAGTACGAACATAAGTATATATGTATATAGTTTTACTAGTTTCTATCAATATTATATACCAAAACGAAATGGTTGAATAAATATTTATTGGTTACAAAGGACTGTTTGCGCATTGGGTTTTATATTATACGAGAAGTCGATTATAAGGTATTAAAATGTTTTTACCCTAAACAATATTTTACGTTGACTAACATTCTGTGATATAAATGAACATTGGTGTACATTTTACACCAACACAGTAAGGAGGGACTTTCGTTAGTTTCATGCGGCCCCGGGTAAATTGACTGATTGTGAATAGGGTAGGGCAGGGCTCTACTTGTTCACAAAATGTTGGATTCCTGAAAAAATAACACTTTCTTACTTTTAAAACTAAACTTTAATAAACGAAATGTAACAATTTACTTTAAAAGGCTTGGACGATGATAGTTCTAGTATTTTTTCGAAACTCTTCTAAATGCGTGACTCTTCCGAAGACGTTGGAAGTCGAAAAGCTCTCCACAAACCTTCATATGTCCTGTTTAAGGAGTCTTGGAAATGAAGGTGCGAGATAGTGGTATTGGAAAAAGCTTCGGTAGGAAATTTAGGGTTTGGCGTATGACTTGGCGAGTTTATGACTGTACCTGGTCAAGGATCGCCATGCGTCTCGGGGCACCTGTCCCGGGTGGGTCCCGACCTGGCCGAGTCACAGTTTGGCTTTAGAGGGGGACACTCGACGATCGACGCTATCAGTCGAGTCAAGTCCCTCTCGGACTCGGCCACGTCCCAGGGAGGGGTGGCACTGGCGGTCAGTTTGGACATCGCCAATGCCTTTAACTCCCTTCCCTGCGGACGTATCGGGGGGGCACTCGCTGACCACGGAGTGCCCCTCTACGTGAGAAAGGTCCTAAGGGACTATATGAAGGACAGGTGGATAGAATACCCGGGTAGAGGGGTCCGGTTATGCACGAGGGAGGTCGATCGTGGTGTCCCGCAGGGGTCGGTCCTGGGCCCCATGCTGTGGGACATTGGGTACGATCGAGAGCTGCGGGCTGCCCTCCCAGACGGCGTTAGTCTGACGTGCTATGCTGACGACACGCTGCTGATGGCCGTCGGGAGGGATTGGAAGAGGACCATCCGTCTAGCGGAGACGGGACTGGCCTCCGTCGTCGACGGTATCCGGGGACTGGGGCTGCGGATCTCCCCGCTGAAAACCGAGGCCATGTGGTTTCACGACAGGCCTCGGAACGGGGGACCGCCCCGGTCCTGGATTATGATAGGGGGTGAGTATGTACAGGTTGGGGACCGGATGAACTACCTCGGTCTCCTCCTGGACAGCCACTGGCGTTTCGCGGTCCACTTCGACCGACTGGCTCCCCGTTTGGAGAGGGCGGCGACTGGCCTTGGCCGCCTCCTCCCAAACTTCGGGGTACCGGATGAGAGGGTGCGCCGCCTATACCTCGGTATCGTGCGGTCCATGGCCATGTATGGCGCCCCGATATGGGCGTCGGCGCTGATGGCCTCGCGGAGCAGCAGACTATCGCTGCGCCGTGTACAGAGGAGGATGGCCATCAGGGTGGTCAGGGGATACCGCACGATATCCCACGAGGCGGCGCTGATCTTGGCGGGCACCGTGCCCTTCGATCTTCTGGCGGAGGGAGACGCCTCGATATATGAGCGTCTCCGAGAACTCCGCCGAGGGGGCGCGATGTTGTCCGCTGAGGAGGAAGTGGACTTGAGACGCCAGGCTCGGCTGGCTGCGCGAAGCAAATGGAGGAGGCAGCTTCTCGATAGAGGAGCTGCGCACCGAGCAGTCGGGGCGGTACTGCCCAGCCTAGACGAATGGCTGGACCGCGGCAGGGGGACTCTCACCTACCGAGTCACGCAGGTCCTCACCGGACATGGCTGCTTCGGTGAGTACCTGTGCCGGATACAGGCAGAGGCGACGACGTAGTGCCACGAGTGCGGGGCTGCGCTGGACACAGCGCAGCACACACTGGAGGAGTGCCCTGAATGGGCGGCGGAGCGCCGGGCGTTGCGGGCGCGAGTGGGGGCGGACCTCTCGGCACCGACGAGATATAAGAATAGACCGGACATGCAATGTATTTTTGCGGCCACGATTTTGGGATCCGGGATCCCATTACCATTTCCGTGTCACTCGCAACATTACCCACAGATTATAGAAAACGATGCGAAAACTAAATAATTTTAAAGAATTCTTTTGTTCTTTGCCGTAATGAAAGGCAACAAAGGATATGAAACATTTAATGTTAATTAAAAAAATAATTATACTAATTTTAATTAAAGAAACACATGATAACAAGTTTTCTTATTTCAATTGTACTATCAATAAATGAAATAATTTTTGAAGTTATACTTTACATTATTTTCTGATAAATGACCAAAAAAAAATGAGCTAAGAGATGTATATTTTGTTAACAACCAAACAATAAGGTTGCCACAACGAAAAAGATAGTGACGATAATTTTATACTACAATTGTTAATTGTATAGTTACTAGACAGATTATTTAATTATCTTTTTCATTGGAGAAATTTTATCGTTAATGAAAGACGCAATTTCTTATTTATATTCAACTAATAACAATAACGAAGTAACTCTTTTACTAATATAAGACAATTCCTGCGATAAATGTGTCTGCAAACGATTATTGTTCGCATTCGGTCCCGAGCGAAGTGCACTAATCGAGATTTTACTGAAAATATATAATTGCAAATTTATAATCTCACTACTAATTACCTTATTGCTAACAGCCAATGTACACACATTCTAGTTGCAATCGGAAACAATAATAAAGGGGAACAAAATTATTAATACCACGATAAGTAAAATTTGTTCAAACGATATCGTGTTTGGTGTCATTTTAATCAGGGGGTTGTAACAAATAGTTTGGTAAACGTTTAATTTAAAACGGACCTAAAATGAACAGGTTTTAATTTTTCATCTCGCTTGCATTAGTGTTGGTTCTCACCGACATTCGATCTGCGTTCGGATTACATCCACCACCCCAAGTGGGTGGGGTAGATATTAACACTAACCGTAGCCACTATTTTTAATACTAATCGAGATTTTACTGTAACTTCATAAATTTAACAATGTATTCGACATCCATGATGTTCGAACGTCCCCGCGATATTAACAACTTTGTAGTCGTCGAGTTTGGTCGTTGACTTCAGTCGCTCAGTTTTTGATCGCTCGGCCAATTAATGAAACAGACGCGTGTAGTTATTAATAATTTAAAAATATTTTATGGAAAGCTATATTGTATGTATACATATGTACGTATCTACATATGTACTTAGGTCCTTATGTATACACATAAACATATACAGTAATTCTTCGATTAGCGCGCGCAGATCGGGACGGGCCGCGCGCGCTGAGAGCGCAGGGGACTAGTTTGACTGTTTAGAAATTCGACACCGACATCGACGACCGTTGAAAGGGACAGAGAGTGAAAGTAGGGTCAGATAGCTACGTATCTGTGAGACAACACTAATGCAACTATAAAACTTCTTTATTGTTAATTATTTCGTTCTGCAAATTTTATGAAAATATAGCTGAGGTTGTTGTGATTAAAATAACACCAAACGCGATATAATTTGGATCATATTTGCGTTGATAAATTATAGAAACGGATCCCACTGATTGTGAGCCGAGCATGAAACGATTCCGTACGATCTCCCCGGCCGGGGAGAAACGCTTTGCGCGCGGTCTAGTAAGTCGACGAATGCTACCGTACGCGCGTTCTCGGCCCAGCGTTCCTTGCTTTTTGTTATCTCTGAGCCGAAAATGCTACCGTACGTGCGTTCTCGGCCCAGCGTTCCTTGCTTTTTGTTATCTCTGAGCCGAAAATGCTACCGTACGCGCGTTCTCGGCCCAGCGTTCCTTGCTTTTGACCATCTGGTTCTTTCCTTATCTGATACTTTAAAAACATAAAGCCATACTACAATAATCATGAGTATCTTACAATACAGTGGGCATACAATACAATACAGTTTAGCACTCTGTGAAAACGTTGATAATAAACCTCCGCGGTCAACCTGGGTTGTTTATGACCGAAGCGGAAGTTCAGTCTTGGAGTGACATTTACCGAGAAAATGATAAAGAAGAAGAAGAAGGACGCAAGAATTGGGCCCAAGAACGTGTAATAAAAACGATTAAGAAACTCCAAGCAGGGACCGAAAATTATCCGTCGTGCGTGCATTTACAGCTCAGAGCCCTGGAAGCCACTATTTCGCAGTTGTATGTACACATATAAGTCAATATGATCCAAATTATATCGTGTTTAGTCTCATTTTAATCACAGCAGTTTCACGAATATTTTATTATAATTTTCATTGCGCAATACGTAAGAATAAAAAAAATTCACGGTTGCATTAGTGTGGTCTCACAGATACGAAGCATTTAATCTTTCAATGATTACCCCAAGTATCAACAGCCGGGACGTGTCGGCTAGAACCCGGGGGGAATCCCCCCAGTGGTGGGGATGAAAAGCGCTTTCTCTCGCTAGAGGCCTGGACACGCACTCTTCAAGATATTACTGTACTGGTATGGAACTAAAGTGAAAGTAAGGCATTTATAATTATATGTTAATAATAATCATAGCTACTAATTCGCAGGTTGATGTCCATCTAGTTGGAAGTCAACTATCGTGATTATTTGCAACTTAGAAAAAAAACAAAATAAGAAACTGAAGAAAGATCCCCAAATTTTTATTTTATGAGCGAAATGTTACAAATTCACTATTATAAAAAAATCTATTTAATTCTGTAAAAGTACATTGCATTGTATTAGAATATTACGATTTAGAATAAAAATAAAATACATTACAAAACATGTACTACAATTAATTACATTTTTTCCAAAAAATTATTATTACTTTATTTTTATTATATTACTAAATATTTTGTGTCAATTATACGTATAGATGTGTTAATGTTTAACGGGATATCTAAAACTTCGTATTTGAAATGTAGCAAATTCGGGATGTTTGAAAGAATTGATTTATGGACTAAAAAGTGAATGATCATACATATTAAAAAAGTACGCTGTACCCGACACACGCAATTCATCGCCCCGATGTGATTTCTTCTCAACTCGAGCCGAACCGAAATGCATCGCGCGACCAGGCACCGTAGCTCAATTTTTCTACCGAAACGTTGACCGAGAAATAGCTTTCATGATCCCCCCCAAAAGCATTCACATATATTCACACAATCGCAGGAGTTCTATCCCCAACACTACTTCAGTAAATAATAGTTCTTCAACTGTTCACTGTTCATGAGCAGAGGACGCTCAAATCAGCGTAGGATTTCTGAGTCGGTATGACAGTCACGGTGGGCCACCAAAGTCCATAAGATGTCCGGTCTATTCTTCTATCTCGTCGGTGCTCTCGGTGCCAGGAATCGTCAGTGCGATGCTGGGCAGCGAGAGGGCCTGGTCAGCGGTGGTTTCCTTCTGCGAAGATGTATGTACTTCGCAGAAAGGAGGCATCGGAGCGGGATCGGGAGGTGACCGATCCCGTCCGACGCGAAAGACGGAGGGTGAGGGCTCGCCGGCTGCGATTGCGCAGGCTGGCGAGATCCCCCCTCCGTGGTGTAAAAGTGGCGACGGTCCAAGGGGCGACTGGAGGTGTTCCCCCTCCCGTCACACGGATGACTTTTACCGCTGGCTCAGTGAACAGGCGGCCCTGTTGTGGGAGGATTATGTCCTCCTGTTATCGCGCGGGGCTGCCCGACTGCCAGAAATGGCGTCGTTTTAAAGGAGGGGCGAGCTCGCTGGCCGCTCCGCTGGCGAGATCCCCCCCTCCCGTTGTTGATATGGCTGATGGACCCGACGGGCGTTGAGGTGTCCCCCCTCAACTCCCTGTTGGACTGCCGTCACCAGCTCCCGGATGCGGGCGGCCCTGCCGAGAGAAACCTCCTCTCAATTCCCGCAGGGCCGCCGGAGAGCCGTGGGCGACTCGGGTGGGGGCCCGAGTCGCCATAATCACGGCCTGGTGAAGGTAGGTCGCGTCGGGTGTTACCCCTGGCGCGGCCATGTGCGAGATTTTTCGGAGGGTCCTTCTGACCCTCCCGAGGATGGGGCCGCAATGGCCGGGCGTGGGGAGGCACCGGAAGGTGTCTTCAGAGGTCACGGAGCCTCCCCTGCAAGCGCCGAGGAAAGGTAACCGGGGTGGTTTTAGTCGGTAGAAATCCGACACTACCTCCTGCCCTCCCCCAGGGCAGGAGGTGTCTTTCGAAGATTTCCACCACGAAAAAAAAAAAAAAAAGGATCGCCATGCGTCAAAGCACAGGCAGATGGAAAATAGGAGGTAGGCCGGTTTGCTATTGCCCATCGTAGTGATTGTGTAGCATTGCAGAGTTAAAAATATTTGCTCTCGTAAAGCGGGATCCAAAAATAATACCGTAAATAGTCACCATTAAATGGGGAATCACTCATATTACTTAAAATTTAAGTAATTAACTTAAACTATGAGAACAAGATGACTTCATAGAAGTAACAGTATAGTACAATATTTGGTACTTGATTTCCGAGTTACGGCTTCGTGACTCAAGTTTTGTTCGCAAGTGTACATTATAGATCTTATCGTTATAATAATAAGTCGCAGCAACATTTACCATTTCTTACTTTCTTCCACAAATTATAACAAGAACATGACCAATTTCAATGCGAATAACTTTGTCAAAGACTGCAACAAATAATATCATATCGCCAGAAATTAGCTCATTAAATCAAACGCATAATTGGTTAGGGTTGCTTTTGTAATTATATACACCGCTGAAATTATTCAGGACTTAAACCTTAATTATAACATATTTAAAGGCTTCAAAGGTATAAAAATCGGTTCTTAATAAGTATGCCAATTACCAAAAAAATAATTCCATTTAAGGAAACAAAGTTAATGTTTTTATCACATTAACCCTTGCTGATGCAATAAAACTATTGTCACCATAAACTGGTTTCCATAAAACTCTAGAACTTTCTGTAAGACTAATTTATTGATATAAATAGTCTATAATGAAGATACTTGTATTTATTCTAAATACACGCTAATAATACAATGTTCCACGGATTGCTATCCGTACGCTCTCGATGCTGGATTCCCATGGAATGCCCCGACGCTGCCTCATGGGCGCCCAAAGGGCGGGCTCGTCGGACCCACGACGTACTACATTCAAGGGCCTGCTTTACGGCACTCCCAAATGTGTACCGCTTCCGCTCGCATGGCAGCCTCTTGGTGACGTTACCCAGATGGGCATGCTAGGTGCTCCGAACCTTCGCATTTTCTTACATTTCATGCGACATGTTTGTCAGAAATTTTAATTATAGCAAAGATATTTCAGGTGACAGAATTAGGCGAAATATATTGATAATACATGCATTGAAAATATTACACGATATAGTCGATAATTTTACTTTTAACGACACCGTATATGTATATTAAGTAACCACAAATAATAACGCACAATTTACATTTGAAAAATGTGCACCGGACAAACATCTTTTCTTTTGCAAAGCCTTGATAACAATTAATCGTGATATTTGTTTGAAAGAAACGCACCTGCCGTGAGGAATTATTCTATAATGGTACCGTTATCTAGATGCAAACTCTATGACGTTTGCAAATGAAAATATCATTCCTACACCTGCATCATTCAATTTTCATGCTAGTTAATTTCGAAGCTTGTATGCTAGCCTGATACTTCTGTTGACACAAGATATTAACATAAATAGGACCTCATTAAGCTCAATTGCCCATGCAATCAGGCAGGCCATCAAAATAATCCTGCGGCCTTAAATCACTAACAGGTCAGGCCCTTCTGGTGTACACTTCAAGGAACCCAGACATATGTTTTCCTGATCCAAAAAGAGATCATGTGTCTTTCATACTTAACCCTATTGCTTAAATTTCTTTTCACCCTTTGCATGAACATTATTAAAAAATAACCAATATTCGTTCGGAAATACTTTTGCACAGGTAAAGTTTTTCATCGACACGTGCACAGTAGGACAACACTTTCGTAACTTTTATACATCCCTAGGAAAACTGCCGACACAGGGGGTAGTTTCTACAGTGAAACTTGCTTATTAGACTGCGGTCACAGTGGTTCGGACGTTTCGACCGACGACCGGCGCTGCCTTGAGAAAAAGCGAGACCATCGTTTTCGCAGATTTTTATAGAACGCACTACAGTACTGTAAGATAATCGAATGAGAGGGTAGTCTCTTTATCTCGATTAGGTATTACTTATTACAATGATTTTGTAGGCGTGTATATGTTAAAAAGTGTTCTGTTTATTACAACTGTGCTCTCTCGACCGTAGTCTATACAAGAATGCCGTTCCTTGGCAAACGCGTCGGTCGTGAGGACGCCTTCGTCACCCTTTTTAACCATTTTAGGGTTCGCCCCAAATGAAAGCTACGCTAAACAAAGACAGCGTGCATCTTCAAATTGCACATGGCCCGCCTTGGCCGTTCCTGTACCTCGAATATTCCAACAGTACATAACATCGAAATTGAAGTATATTTGAATAGAAATTTATTTAAGTAATTGCTCAATATTCGCAAAATTTAGGGAAAGTGTCAGATGTTCGTGAAGTTAATAAAAGTAAAAGTGAGTTCTACTCTATATTAGTATTACTAGTATTAGTTAGTATTACTTACATTGTTTGTAACTGAGAAGGTGACGAAGAACAAATGTCGGCAATATTGTTACTCAAAACTGTTAAAATTCGAAACACAGATTTCCCTCCATGAACCGTTTTCCCAATAATAAGTGTACTTGTTTCCCTATTTGCAAAGTTAGAGGGTGTGTAGCACTTCGCCACCCGATCCTATTCCTTCCTTTAAAAAATACGCTAACGTTAACATGTATCTTCCTCGAAACAATTAGAATGGTATATAAATATTAACACTAAACCCACCATGACTGGGCAAATTACTGTTTTGAAATTTAGCAATGGGTAGTCGAAAAGCCTATAATTTGACAAAAATGCGATGAAGAAGAATAAAGTTGTTGCGAATTGTCTTAGTAAATTTAGGATTTGTGGGTTCGTGCGCCCGTGGAGCACTTATGCGCTCTGCTCGTGGTAGAAAGTTAATAAAGAATAATAAGAAATGAACTGACAACTATTAAACTTGAAATTAAACTTTATATGAATGAACGAATAAAACAATGAACGAATTAACAATTAATAACTTAATTAGATTTAAAACTGAATATACGTGCTATCACCTTTGTAGCTTATGATAGAATGAATGCTCAGAAGCTAACTTTCAATTCTTAAAATTAAATTAGAATTAACGCCAATTAGAATTAACGTCAGTTTAACAATTATATTAAAACTACTCCAATTGGCTATTATTTTGCTAATCGATAAATAATAACTTGTTTCTGCCATAGCAACGATATTATTGACAGATAATCAATTAATTTCGAGCATTTAACGCCAAAGCAATGCAATTGGTGGCATTTAATCGATTAAACAAATTACTTCAGCCTTGCTTTGACTTTACATTATTGTATTTAAAATTCCGCGCGTGTTGATTCGCGCCACGCTCGGTAGAGGAAGATGGCAGGAGATTGAGGGCAGACGCAACAAAGTATACATTATTTATTTTTAAATAAAAGGAACTATGCATATTTTTGTCACTCCTCAGTTGGGTATTATCTACATGCTAATTATAAAATATGAGTTATATTAGAAGACCGGTCAAATGACCGTAGAAATAGATATACCTGCAGTGTGGCCAGCCTGACAATTAGTGTTAACGTCACACGAATATAATTAAAATATACCTCTGAATAAAAAGCAGCATGCAATTACATATTCGGAAGTTAATGGCGTGACTGTAACATTTCCACCACCGTGCTGTGTCTGAAGATATTCAAAAACTTTGAAATATCCTCGCGGCGTGCATCGCTTTACGCGACCCATTTTGCGTGGCGATTGTACAGACGCACGCCCTGTCGTTCCTTAATTGCCTCGTAATACGATTCTTTCGAATCGGGCTCTGGAGATCGCACGCGTAAAGTTGGTAACCCATTAGGGATCTTTGCGACTGCTGGTGAACGGAAGCAAAAGAAACGCAGTTTCTGTGGAACACCAAGAAACACAGATTCTTAGCTTTGTTTCGTCTGCAACATTCGCATGTAAATAGTATAATAACAAGCAGTGTTCCTATTCTATTTACAAGTCCACCTTTTCCTCTATAATTGTTGTGACTACGTATTGCATGGGATGGATAATGTGGTGAAATTAGCACAGTTCCTACGATGTGGAGATTTCAAATTTGTAGTTTTGTATCGTTTGCGTGCCTTTGCTGGCCCCTCCTTTTGTTGAGGTGTGCGCCATTAAATAACATATGAATTAAGCGACTGCACATTTCCAGCTATTTAGTTAGATAGGAATTGCCTGCCTGACAGTTAGGGACGTTAAGATGTACTTATATTATTTGTTTAGTTTAAGATAGTTTAAAAAGAGGATAGGGGAATGGTTAGCGCCTCTACCTCTTTTTCGGGTAGGTTCATTTAGATAAGCAACGTTCGTTCCTGTTGGAACGGGCGGCTGCATTGCTGCGATGATTACCATTGCCGCAGTTCTGAAATTTGTCAAGGAAGGGTGGATGGGTCGTCGGAGATCGGGCGAGTCACCATTTGCAGCAACCTCCTCGTGGTGTGACTTGGGAAATATGTGTTCTTTCCATATTACATAGTACAAAACACAAATTTTCTAATGGCTGCTATTCTTAAATATATTTGCTACCCAACTTAATGTAATTGAAAATAAATATTAATTCTATACGTTTGTGTAAATTTTATGCATTTTTCCCAAATTCCTGTATAGGCGTAATCAACTGTATGCCTATGCTGTATTGTATACTTTTACTATGGTCACAGCATACTCTGGCAATGCTGCTTGTTTGGGGATCAGGAATTGTATTTTCAATAATGGGAGTCTTATACTTGGGATTATAATTAGCGTCTTTTTTGTCATATAAAATTATGTTAATACACAATTCTTTATTAGTTATGTATAAGTAACATATAATTATTGTTACTGTGGTAAGTAGAAGTGATATTAAAATGTACTAATATTTATAAATATGTAGTTTGGTATTGCAATACCACAGCCTACTCTAGTACTAGCCGTGCTGAAGGAAAAAATGGCAACACCGCGAGAGACCAGGTGTCATATACATATATGTTTACCTAAGGCTACGGTGAAAGTGGAACCGATTTTCGGTTTGACGACGTCGTCCGTGGACTGCGATTCGGCTATCCAAAATGGGGTGGTGAAAGTGGCTGCATGTACTATTTCGACCGAATCTGCGAAACGCTTCTCTATGATGCACGCCTAAATATGCTCCAAATTGTATCGTGTTTGGGCTCATTTTAATCACAACAACCCCAATAATATTTTAATACAATTTTCATGACAAAATAAGTAACAATAAAATAGTTACACGGTTGCATTAGTGTTGTCTCACGGATACGAAGGCATTTAGTTTGCTCCTTCCACTCGAACCCTAGGGGGGCCCTAGGTCTCACGGATACGAAGACATATGTTTGTTTTCTTAAGTTGCCTACCGCCGGGACATGTCGGCTAGTCAAAATGTATCAGTTTGCTCCTTCCAGTCAAACCTGGGCGAGGGGACCGGTGCAGTGGCGGGAATGAAGCGCGAGCGCTCTCAATTTCAAGAGATACGCACAGTTCGCATCCGAAAAAATCAAACTCGTTTGATGGGCTAGCGAATTCGGACGAAAAGATCGTATTTCTGTTTATTTAGGACGAACCTATGATGAAAAAACGGCCACGACTCTCGCTACGGTGCGGCCAGCCACTTGAGATCGCACGAAAAAAACAAAAATCGTCGAAGTGCCTCGCATCTTCGTACGATTCGGATCACATGCAGTATCACCGCTTCCATTGATTCTAAGGGCTTTGATTTTTGTACGACGTCGTCAAACCGAAATTCGGTTCCACTTTCACCGCAGCCTAACCCAACGCACCCTACCGGCGTTCCAGGCTCCCTCTACCGAACTCTCAGTTTCCCGCTTAATCTTCAAATGTTTACACACCAATGTGTATTCATCATTAGTAGGCTATTTAACAAAATTTAAAAGTAAGTGCAATAATGCGGGTAAGTTTTATTTATTAACTGTACAGGTCTTTATCTTTTTGTGTAGCACATTTATTTAATACGATCTATTGTTTTTTCAATATATTTCAATTTAGAATTAATAACATTTTAATAGTATCATATATAAATTTTTACAAAGTTATATTTATTATATACATATAGAGTTTTCGGAAAATTTGTTTTACATTGTTCTTTTCACAAGCTTGGTCCTATATTTATTAGTTAATAAAGCCACAGCGTTGTTGTGTTCCCAATTGTAAGGGAAATTATGATAGTAGTTTAAAAGAAAATAAGCATTAACCGATTTTGTTGTACATGATTCTATTAAGATTTATATATCCGGTTATGGGTCCTGTTGCTAAGCAATTGTTGATGTTGTTGATAGTGTATTTCATTCTGTTGCTAAAAAATTAAATTGTAATATATGTAAATTATTAATTGTGGAGGATAATGGTACTGATATAAATAATGTATATTTTGATCACTTACAAAGAGGTGGAGGTCTTTCCATTCCTACAGAAGAAGTAACAACCTTATTTACTCATATGTGTGCAATAATGGAAGCCATAATAAATGGTGCCAATTTGGAATCAGATTTTCTGAAATCTGGAAATCATAAGCACATTTTATGTAAATTAACATATATTAGTATTCAATCGAATATACATCACTTGGCATTTTCAGATACATGCATTTGTGCTAAAGATTATCACAGTATTTTGTTCAAACTATTATCAATTTTTTCTAATATTTTTAAAATATTACGTCAAAACTATAAACAATAGTCAATTAGAAATGCATGCACATATAATTTCTAAAAATCGTAAAATAAAAACTTTCAATAAAAACTAAATTCTCAATTCGTCTTTTTCAATTTAACTCTTTTTAAAACATTAGTTTTCATATATTTGACTTATTCTTTCCAGTATGTTTTAATGCATTAATAGAGTTTTTTATTTGTCTTTGTCTATATTTATTTATTTATTTTCATATATTTTTGCTTTTTATATTCTTATTATTAATGTTATTTTACAAGATTTAAGGTTTTATTAGCAGTATTTCAAAGGAATGTATGTTTTGTTATTAATATTATTCAAGATCATTTTATTTCTTATTATCTATTCTAAAATTTGTTTTTTTATTTGAAAGATTATTTGAATTTTCTTTGAATTAAAGTGATATATATGTTTTTCTTTTACTGAGAATAAAAACAAAAATGTTTTTATCATGGTTTTATTTTCAGAAATTTATTTTATTTTATAAAATGGGATGATATGGCTATTGGCAAACCACCCATTATGATACAAAAAGTAACGCGCCATAGTAATAACCCTAGGGTGGTGAGGAAATTTACAACAATTACAAAGCTAGCCTTTAATACGATTTTATAATTACCTGCACAACTCTTCCCTTCAATAACCCATTATCCAACCGCTTTCCGTGTTCATCTAACCTCTTTTCGTGTTTATTTATCCTCTTTCCGTGTTCACTTAACCTCTTTGACTTCGTTTGAATTATTTTGTCTATTTCTCGTTTCTATTAACTTTTATATCACTTCATTCATTTCCATATGTTACGTTTTAGTTTAAAGATGATTCTATTTCGCTTCATACTTATATTTTCTTAAAACCACTGTAAAATATTTCCAATATTATGTATCACATCACCAAACCACTCCGAGAGTGCACAAAATGTATACCACATTTATAACTATTAGTATATTTTAATATCACTTCTACTTACCATAGTTATAATATTTATATATTACTTAGACATAATTAATCAACAATTGTGTACTTTAACATAATTTTCTATAAAAAAAAGCGATAATTGTAAACCCAAGTACAAGATTCCCATTACTGAAAATAGGACTCCCGACCGGTAAACACGCGGTGTTGTCACGTTCATCAGCACGGCTAGTACTAGAGTAGGCTGTGGCAATACATAATAATTGAAATATTTTCAGTGTCTTTAAGAAAATGTAAGTGTGAAGGAAAATAGAATCATCCTTGAACTAAACTGCAACATTTGAAAATGGATGAAGAGGTAGACTTAATAAAAAGTTAATAGAAACCTGATGTACACAAAATTATTGGTACGGAACCAAAGAGATTAAGTGAATACGTTGGAAAAAGGTTGGGTACTTATTTATTGAAGGGAAGAGTCGTGCAGGTAATTATAAAATCTTTGCCACAAATGCATGTATCAGAAATTGTTTGATGATGAATATTAATATATGGTAATTTACATAAAATGTGTTTATGACTTTCAAATTTTAGAAAATCTGATTCCAAATTGTCCCCATTTATTATGGTTTCCATTATTGCACACATATGAGTAAATAAGGTTATTACTTCTGCTGAAGTGGAAAAACCGCCTCTTCGTAAGTGATCAAAATATACATTATTTATTGTTGCACCTTATCCTCTGCAAAATAATAATTTACATATATTACCATTTTTTTAGCAACAGAATGGGACCCATAAGCGGATATATAAATCTTAACACATTGGCGACGGATGACGCGAATACGCGTCATTTTTGAACCGTATTCGAAATCCCCCGTCGCCAATGTGTTAATTGAATCATCTACACGCACGTGGAGAAATGTTCGATATGGAAAATTTCTGAAAATCCATTTACATCAGCATGAAGATTGTTTGTGTAAGTGCACGCACACAGGCCATAGCGCCTGCAGTCAGGCCCCTAATATTATTTCCTTACAATTGGAAACAACACTGTGGCATTATCAAATAATAAATATAAGATGAAACTTGTGAAAAGAACTTTGAAAAACTGTATGTACATAAAAAATATAAGTTTGTAAGAAATGAATTATGATACTATTAAAATGTTATTAATACTGAATTGAAATATATTGAAAGCACAATAGGTTTAATTAAATAAATGTGTTACACACAAAGATGAAGTCCTACATAGGTAATAAATAAAACTTACCTGCATCATTGCACTTGCTTTTATATTTTTTAAAATTGCCTATTAACAATAAGTACTTACACATTAATCTGTAAACATTAGAAAAATAAGCGAGAAACTGAGGCACTAACGAGATATAGGAATAGACAAGTCATCCAATGTATTTTTTCGGCCCGAATATCTGGGCATCTAAGGCACCGTCGAGATATGAATAGACTGGACATCATGGACTTTGGTGGCCCACCGTGACTGTCATACCGACGCAGAAATCCTGCGCTGGTTTGAGCGTCCTCTGCTCATGAACAGTGATAAGTTGAAGAACTATTCCTTACTGAAGTAGTGTTGGGGTCATTATTCATGCGAATGGGTGAATACATGTGAATGCTTTTGGGGAAAACAGGAAAGCTACATATTTCTCGGTCACCGTTTCGCTAGAAAAATTGAGCTACGGTGCCTGGTCGCGCGATGCATTTCGGTTCGGCTCGAGTTGAGTAGAAATCATATTTTCACATTGTCTTTTTTTGTCCTTTGTCCTTTTCTAAAATAGGCGCATCTATTTTTTATTCCATAAATCAATTCTTTTAAACATCACGGATAACTTAAGTTTCAGATATCCCGTCAAATAATTGCATACCTATATAATGATCACAAAATATTCAAAAAGAATACATTGATGTTGTTGCGCCGCGATTGGTGGGATATGGGGACTTTGTGCAGAGTTAGTTCGGTTGCCCGTGGAGCGCTGAACCGCTCTGCTCGTGGGGAAGCGCGGACTAATCAAACACAAGTTTTACTGTTTAAAAAGAACGACTATTTATTCGATAATGCAGAGTTAAAGATACTAATGGTTCCAGGAATAAACGAGTTCTGATGAATGTGGCTTCTTCTTCTTTCCATTTCGGCTCTGGTTCTTCTTCCTGACCCTTGATTTCTCCCTCTCCTCACGTAGCGGCCAATGGGGTTGAATCTTGCTGGGCCTTGGATCGTCCTTGGACGCGTGGAGGTGGTAACGTTTCTCTTTCCGGTAAAGGCGTAGGGGCGTGCGCGCAAGGGAGAAATGGGAAAAACCGAAGAAAACGCGTGGAAGACGCGGGGTAACGGTAAATGGAGAATCGGGGAAAAAACCCGAGAAAATACGTGAGGGTAAAGGAATCTTACAGCGCATCGTAGGAATTCACGTACAATAATTATACAATGTATTGATCGGAGTATCGCGTATGTTCATCTAACTTCGTATTTCGCTCCTAAATAATTATCGTTATCGATAGTTACGATTTCCTAGTCGATCGCAGGTTCGATGTTACTAGACCTTAAGCCCCGTTAACGCGATAGCGTAACATCACCACATTAACCATCCTGTCCAATACGTAGTTACAAGGGAGACAATCGACATACATAGACAACATATGTATGTATTGTAAGGGCACGCAGAGAGCGGTGTCACGGGTCCCGAGGTGTGTCGGTGGGGAGAAGCCCGCCCAGGTGGGAACGCGGGTTTTGATGGGTAGTTGCGATTAGGAAGCGAGCAGAGTAACAGTGCTATTGTAACCCTAGTTATATTAATTCACAAATATATATACATATACCTATGTATCGGTATTGTAACAAATGTAAGACTATTTAAGGGTATAGTTAATCAGTAATGATGATACATACTTGTATTTATTCCGAATACAAGCTAATAGTACAATATTGTACGGATCGCTATCCGTACGCTCTCGATGCTAGATTCCCATAGAATGCCCCGACGTTGCATCGTGGGCGCCCCAAGGGCGGGCTCGTCGGACCCACGACGTAGTACGTTCAAGGGCCTGCTTTATGGCACCCCCAAATGTGTACCGCTTCCGCTCGCATGCCAGCCTCTTGCTGACATTTCCCAGATGGACATGCTAGGCGCTCCGAACCCTCGCATTTTCTTACACTAATATTTAAGAAATTATGTTTATAAAGGTGTAAAGATATATAAAATGTTAAAATATAAAAATTGTATACATTAATTTGTGTGCGTAATGATTTTAAGTTACTGGTAAGAAATGCGTCAAAAAGGTGCGAAACGTCTCGAAATGCTGGTGCGCCGCGCGAAAAAGGCCCCGAGTGCAAAGGGTTAAAGGATCAGTGGTGAAATGAACGAATTACGAATGTCCAAATGATGCACTAATTATTAAATGAAGATTTGATTTTCGTTTTGATTTTGTATTAGATTAACCAAATTCTGTATCAGGATAAAGTAAAGTTATGATAAGTGGATCTATTGTCTGGCATCAATAATATAGTTAGTTCAAATTGAATAATCGTTCTGAAAATTAATTGAAATCGTCTCTACGTTGAATATGCAAAATGAAGCAGAGAATAAAGTGTGAGTTACTATAATTGTACGCGCATGCGCCCTGTGAGGCCGCCAGTAAACACCTGCGATCGATCGAGATCGCGCCCTCGATCGATGGCTGGTGGCACTAATGATCACGCGTCGATCAAGGCGCCAGTTTTACCGATTTCCGCCGACCGGCGCTCCAAAAGTCAGTAAAATTTGAACCGCTAAACCGGCAACTACCTAACCGAGCACACCTAGCATCACACCGCAAGCCAACCTTATCAGTGTACACTTGATTTATTGTTAGCATTTAGTGTATAGTTTTCGTTGTGCAAAATAGTGTATGTCTCTCGTTCGTCCATTGTGAACGTTTGACATCCGGCAAAGAGCCAACATTAAAGTTACTTGTGACAAAGTCGAGCGACTAATAGTCATTTCTCATCCCGCCTCGAAGTCCGAGCCTTCGCCAAGGTTGATCCAGCCGTCCATATCCAACCGAAACAAAGTATTGACAAATTACTGCTTCGTACTAAATGTTAAGAAAGGAATTTTAAACGAGTTTCTGGTATGACGTATTTTTATACGACCCTTATTTAACTTTGTATAATATCTTATGACAAATCTTTACCCATTAATTCTGACTTGTATTTCAAGTGAAAGAAATAAATTATTACTTTATTTGTGATTCATGAATATCAAATAATTACATGTTATACTTAATTTAAGACGATGTAACACGGTGTACCAATGCGTTGAGCGCGCTCTCTACGGACGCTCTGATTGGCCAGTGCTTTTCGTTAATAATTCAAAAACGAAGATTCAACCAACATTATGGTGAAGGAACAAGTTGTTCAAAATCACCTCAGATAAAGACACCACTATTTATGGGCCACCCTGTATACCATAATTGTTAATTGTATAATAACTATAAAAATTCTTTATTCCTCTTTTTCATTGTGGCAAGTTTATTGTTAATGAAAGGCGCGATTTCTTATTTACATTCCACTAATAATGATAACGAAATCACTAATATGCGGAAAAATTTTGCGATAAAAGAGCACAATGAAACAAAGAAACATGCAAATGATGTAAAAATGTAAAGCAGGGGAAGAATAAATCCTAGTGGTTGTTCTACCTGTTGTCTGGGAACATTAATACAAGGATAGCTCCGAGTGGCTCCGAAACTACGCGGATTTCACTCTATTCTCGCGTTTTGTTGCGGTCCCGAATCCCCGCGTTGTTCGAGGGACTACTGTGCAGTGTATATTCTGTGCGTGCAATGCGTAAGCGAAATTATGTGATGACTAAAATCAAGTAAGTTTTATGGAGTGATTTTTATAGGAAACGATTTTTGTGGGAGGACTTATTCCTACAAAGATGAAGAATAATTCAGATATGTTTATTATTTTGAATCCAATAGAAATATTGGTAAAACCATTTGTTTCATTATTTTATTTCAAATATAATCTTCTTAAGTAACATATTTCTTCAAGGTGGCTCATTTAACTTATTTGCATGTATAAAAACATACGGGAATCTTTATCACATTCCAAACTTACGTTGGGGGTCGAAATACGTATGTAGTATGAATATTCGCTAATTCCTTGGGTCAATCAAAGGTCATGCCTTTCAATCGTTGATTGAATAAGAACCTCAATAAATACAACGGACAATTTTATACAACACGAACAACAAAATCAGCGCAAACAAGCTGCATACTGTGTAGTGCACTATTTGTAGCTTTCGATACTTTTTTCTTGCAATAATGACGTCGTTTGGTGTCTCCTTAATAAATATTCTGAAGGTGTGTGCACCGACCATGAAATAGTCATGCCAATTTAATAATGACAAATCAAAGCTAAAATCCTCCAAATCGGCAGCATTCATACGACTTACAAGACTTTTTGCTTTATTCGTTTTTATAATCCAAGTGGCAGCAAAGAATGGTTGTAATACTTTTACGAGTTTAGTTGCTGTCCACGTCATATTTAGTACTCTGTGAAAAGGTATATAGCACGATAATTAATTTAAAATAATTTCTAATAATATCTTAAAATCGTCATAAGCTTACTTAACATATAATTGATCATGATAATCTGGAACTCCAAGTATTCTTAAATAAATACAACTTCTAGATTTTTACAAATAAAAGCTTACCTTGTTTTTTTCTTTCTAATAATACGGTTTAAATCATATATTGCTGCGGGAATGATAGCTAGCAGTGTGTGAATCACAAGGAAAACGTAGAAATTAGGTATGAACGTCACTGTCGGATACCACACCATCTTTCGCACTGGACGTTTGCCCGCCGTGTTTAGTAGTAGTTTGCTTCCCAATTCGCAGGTAATAGGGTTCCAATCAGACGATCCATAGTTATACACTTCTAACTTGGATGATTTTCTGAAGAAAATAATAGAAAACTTGAATAATATATGGAGTAAATTGTGCACGAAAGAAATTCTTATTTTGTAAAAGTAAGACAATGTGGCAGTAGGTTGAAATTTTGTACATTTCATTTGGCAGTAATAATAACGCATTACCTATGCGTAACGTGATCCCAAATCAATGCGAGCAGATAGTTAATAGTCATGTCACCTGGAACATTATCTGTTACGGTAGTTGCGGAGAGTGGAACGACATGCACCAAACCTAGGTAAACTACCGCCATGACTCCTGCAGTTCCGTTTAAATTTGCCAGCCATGTCGGCTCCTGGTATGGCGGTCCGACTATTCATAAAATTCATCATAATGATATAAACAGTTGTATTTATTATTCCTCTCCTTTCAGACTACTAATTACGTAGAAAAAATAAGATTTGAAGTGACAAAGTAACTAAAAATGTGGTTGAGATCACTCATTGTCCTCAAATGTGTCGCAAGGAGTACAGTAATGTCTCGCACTGTGTCCAAAATCGTGATTCGATGGCTGTCCATTTCTATCCCCTCTACTTGGGGCCGTCCCCCTTGGATTCGGGGAAGCGTCGTTCGGATCACCTATGATGTTGTGATTCCGAGATAAGAGGCAGCCCAGCGTAGAGTACGAGGAGTGGGCAAATTTAAATGCCCGTATACGTGTGAGACAATACTAATGCAATCAAAATTTAATATTAAAACTTGCCTTTTTTTTGTCCGTTTTAAATGAAATTTTACAAACATATTTGTTACAATCTCCCGATTAAAATGACACCAAACACGACATAGTTTGGACAGTTTTTACTCTATCATGGTAGTAATAATGGTGTTCGAAACAATCAGTTCCATGGCACCAATCTATGTCGTGTTTGGTGTCATTTTAATCAGGAGACTGTAACAAACAGTTTGGTAAAATTTCATTTAAAACGGACCAAAAATGGACAAGTTTTATTCTTAAATTTTGATAACGTTAGTATTGTCTCATGCGTACACGGGCATTTAAATTTGCCCACTCCGCGTACGCTGCGCTGGGCTGCCACGGTTCTCGGAAGTCACACATCAAAGGTGATCCGAACTCGCTCGAGAATCGTGTCTGGATTCGATAGCTGTCCACGTTCGGTCCCGAGCGATGGACACAGTGCGAGACATTACTGTACCTTGTTCTCGGTTAAATCGGACTATGTCACTATGTCATAGGAATTTGAAAATTCACTTTGACGTTCAGTATGAAACCGATAAATTTAACTTCTGAGAAAAGTTCCGGATAAGATAATAAAGCTGACTATTTTCTACATTACTGCTCTCCCTTTGTGGACATTGATTTTCTATTGCTAATTGATTTCATATTTGTGTTCTTTAGTTCGCTTGCACCCTATTTTAATGCAAATGTGCAGTAGAACAGGTTCGTGTAACAGGAATCCGCATAATTTTCTCCACCAGCTGAGTTTTCGTTTAGTTGCTAGGAATAAATGTTCGTACAAGAAGATTACACGAAACACTTGTTCTTAAATACCGCGTTCCCTTACGGTTCAAACTTAGACATTTATAAGTGGATCAAAGATCCGTGGTAATTCAGATAATACGAGCTCAGTTAGAGTTAAGTTAATCGGCAACTACTAAAATTTCATGCATATGGATGGAGTTCGTATAAACGGACTTCCACTGTAATACAGCTGTCATACCAATAGTCGGTCTGAAGATTATGCACGGAAAGGATGCCGTTCTGCTATAATCCTGGACTACACCTTCGGCGGTCGCTTTGCTGAATGCGTATAAGTTATAATAATTTTTTAGAATATCGTCCAAAGCCTCGTCCCTAATTCCAGACGCGTTTTCTTCATCGGCACGTATGATGTCTTCTGCGAATTTGAGATCTGCCGGAGGTGGATAACACTTTTCCTCTACATACTTAATGTACGGATGAGAGTACGCCGTCGAAACGTACACAAATGCCTCCAAATGAGAGCATTCCGTTGCTAATTCGAGCATTTCTTTCGTGGCAATAACGTTCGCCCGTAAGATTACAGACGCTTTTGGTCTAAACTGCACTATCGCCGCATTGTGAATTATTATATGCACGTTCTCCACCAAACGCCGACGATCTTCTGCGCAAAGACCTAGGGAAGCTTCGCCAAGGTTACCTTGAATGAGCACAACTTTTTTCGTAAAGTTTGGATTTATCTTCCGCAGTTCGCTGAATATCTACAGACAATAAAGTGAGTTGGAAATATTTTAATGGATATCTCGATAAAATTTAGGTATTTATTAACTAAATTAATGGGCAGTTGTACTCTTCTATTATTAATACCCTTTTTGCGAGGCGGATAGTAAAGTATAAGATCCTTTCGAATCCTAAACGCGTTTTCGTACTTACGGGATTTTCAAAGTGTTCCTTCATTCGCTCTTCTATTGAGAGACCTTTCTTTGGCCTAACTATAATGTAAATTTTGGAAATTTCGATGCACGTGCGCAAGAGTTTCTCCAAAATAAGGGTTCCTAGGAAACCAGTGCACCCCGTAAGAAATATGTTCTTACCGGCGTAAAATTTCCGTATTTCACTGTCGCACTTGCCTTTTAAGATCTCCATGTCGGGGATTGAAAATGCTGTTCGTATTATTCTTTATAACATACCCCTGCGTTTGCTCTTAATTTTAAAAACATATATTATTATCGTTTACGTAAAACAATTGTGGTGCCCCCTTTCTTTTCTCCTTGAAATGTCTTTTTTAGTTTCAATACGAAAAATTATTGTACAATACCAACAAATTGTTGGCACATCAATTATTATAAACAAATGATGTTTCGTTACTTACTTTGTTGAACAATTCCGGGTCGGCCTATGCTGCAAGCCATTTTATAGTGCACTACACTGTATTCAAAGATGCAATTCATCTTTTATGTATTGATATGTAATACGTGACCTACGATTGAAACCGTTTAAATCTGAATATAAAGTCAGAGTCACTGAGTTCGTTGCTTGCAGAAAACATTGTGCTACTTTGCATACATAATATGTACAATAATATACCAACATGTTATTAAAATAGCACGGAGTTTTGTGGAATTATTGGGATATTAAGGTGGGTATAGACGAGCGCGTTGCGGCTGCAACGCGGCATGGAACGAACGTGTTTGGGCGAATATTCGTTAGTTTGGACCGTGGCACGCGGCTGTAATGTAATGCCGCGCAACGAACCATTTCCAGTCAGTTTTTTGTGCGGCAGCAAAGGGATTCGTTGCCGCAGTGTAGACGCCTTTCTACGGTTTTGCCGCGATCGAGCCCAGGCACAGTGCAGCATTTAAATGGGCGTTCGGAACAAAACTCCAAAATTGCATATAATATATAAACAATGAAAATTTGTATAGTGGAAAAGATGAATCTAGGTATTACATAACATCATCATGTGACGGGAATTATTCACGTTTGAATAAAAAAGAGAGAGAGAAGTAAAGTGTTACTTCTCCGTTCGGTATTTAATAATAAGTTTAGTTAATTTAACTTGATTTACGAAACTTCTCGGAATTTATTAAGGGGGTAGACACGGCACGTGACCTCTCCGATTTGGAAGGTCGGTATTACAGCAGCTTTTTCCTACACATAAATGTTAATTCCGATAGGCGAGAGGGAGCTGCTTGTTACAGTAATTATTCGGTTAGCGCGTGCTACTCGGGACCGGCTGCGCGCACTAATCGAATTTAGGTGAACTTTGGGTTCTTAGAAATTTCGGCCGAGCCGTCTACTGTGCAGGCGCCGACATCGACGGCCACAGAAAAGGACAGCGCGCGAAAGAAAGAGAGGAAAGAGAAGTCGGGCGTCAGTAAAGGATTTAAATGCTTCGCATCGGTGAGACAACACTAATGCAACTATAAAACTTCTTTATTGTTAATTATTTCGTTCTGCAAATTTTATGAAAATATAGCTGAGGCTGTTGTGATTAAAATAACACCAAACACGATATAATTTGGATCATATTTGCGTTGATAAATTACAAAAACGGATCCCCCCGAGCCGAGCATGAAACGATTCCGTACGATCTCTCCGGCCGAGGAGACACACTTTGCGCGCAGTCAGAGTCGACGAGACACGCTTTTGTTCCTGTTACCCAAGCATTAGCATAAATAGTAGATAGTAAATTAGCATAAAAATTATGTAAACATATAAGTCAATATGATCCAAATTATATCGTGTTTAGTCTCATTTTAATCACAGCAGCTTCACGAATTTTTTAATATAATTTTCATAGCGCAATACGTAACAATAAAAAAAATTCACGGTTGCAGTAGTGTGTTCTCACAGACACGAAGGCATTTAATCTTTCAAGGGTTACCGCAACGCTCGACGCTCGACAATCTGTGTAATTTGATCCGAACAGGAGTATCGGTGTGACTAATGCTAATTCAACGATGAAACTTTTTATTTATTAATTATTCTACATGTAACTTTTACCAATGTATCTGGGAGATCTTTCTGATTCAAATGAGACCAAACACGATATAGTGTGAATTATATGTATTTACTTGTTGATACAGACTTTGTGGTACGTATTCAATTAGTATCAACAAGTAAATATAATTCAAAGTATATCGTATTTGGGTTAATTTTAATCAGAAAAATCTCGCAAGTACGTTAGTAAAAGTTTCATTAAGAGAAATTCAGAAAGTAAAAAAATGAACACGTAGGTTCGGGACTCGAACCTACAGAAAAGTTTCTGGCGGCTCGAGACAAAATCTTAAGAGTGGTCCGTAGATCACGAATAATATTGCATTAATTTAAGTGGTGCAAATCAAGGTTAAGACAATTTGATTTTTATGGTAGAAATTGAATAGAACTGTATTCGTGGTCGGTACATCGCTTTTATGCCTCCGGGTAGCATAGAGAGTGGGGTTTGCTTCTGTCTTAAAACGTTTACGTGGCTTTAGCCGATGCAAGCGTTGGTCGCGGTGTTACGGCTGATACTGACTGAGGGGATAGCCAATGTGACTATATCCAAGCAATGTTTTGTGCATATATGCAAGTTTTACTGTCTGTCGAAACGCATATGTATAAATATGCATATATATAGCTCCAAAAGGTGAAAGGAAAATTAAAGCTGTCATTCCAATTAATCCTATACATGTTCTTTTCGCGCAAGTTAGATATATTTTTTATGTCCTCCGCTTTAAAATATGCAGAAAAGTTATATTTTAATGCTACGTTTGCTTGAGACGATTCATTGTAATCAAAGTGCTGAATGCGGGTATGTTTTAATTTACAGTTGATGCCATTGCTGAAATAGAATTTCAGTGACTTTGCTGATTTTGCAGTATTAACGAAGTGACGTAATTACAGGTTAAAGTTCATGTATATTACCGGCGAGCAACAGAAAGGTACCGTCGATGCATGTATTGATAGTAATTTATTGTAATTTTTGATTATTCATTAATATATACATGCAAAGGTCAATGAACAAATACATAATCATTTGAAAAAATTAACTCTGCTACTATGCCACCGAGTCCCGTATTTTTATTCTTCTATTATACTGTAATTATGTAGCCAACTTTTATGCATTTATTCCATATTTTTCTCATAATAAGCCAACATTGTCTAAACCTATCGAAAGTGCTCTACAATATTTTGTATGTGTATTTACGTTTCCAGATAGTAGTTAGCGGTTCAATTTTCATTGGAATGCTACTAGCCTCCTTCCTTCTTATAATGAAAATTATAAATAATTACATGGTCACTATTTTGCTACCAAATTATCATTTTTTATATCAATTTTAAATTTTTGTAAGTAAAAAAAATGGTTTGTGTTTGTTTTTTAAATTCAAGCATATCTCATAATTCTAGAATAGTGTTGGATTCCGAGGTTAAACGAAATCGTGTTTCAACAATTAATTTTGCACTGAGAGTTTTAATATATAAGGTGTACCGTGACGAGTGTGCGCGACAAAGTATGTAATGGTATGCGTCGCGTCCAAAACTATTCTAGTGTTACGAGCCGAGGGCTAAAGGGCACGGCTGCGAAGCCGAGGATCGGTCTTTAAATAGTTTTTGTTAGTTAAACGGTCGAGCGGAAGTGCGTGGACGAACTGCGTGGCCTATTTCATCACCGGGAGCCACAGGATTGTTAATAAATATGGACTCGTAACTTGCGATACACCTCGAGCGGTTAAGGTGTATACCTTCAATGGATTAATACTGCTTATGATTGGAATAGGAAACGAAATGAAGTAAATATGTCTAAATTCAATAATAAAATCTATATTTTCTTTCCTTAAAGAATTTACAACACGTAATGCCGCGGAGCTAAAACCCACGCTTACAGTCTTTTACGTATTTAACGAATAAATATATAATATTGCTTGATGGGGACTTGAACCCAATCTCGCTGAGCTTAGTGGAAATTTGAACAATCGCGAAGTAACTCATAGCCTTATTATTCAAAACTGAGCCGTAATAAATATGAGTTGCTCAAAAGGGACTAAAACCCGATCTCGTTGGGCATCAGTATGGCTAGGTGGCACTGATATGGTACGTAGCTAATAGGTCCATACTGAGCCACGAGAGTTTTTTTTTTATTGTTGTGACCTCGGCTAATAACGTGCGAAAAATGTACAAAAAACCTGAAACAGAAGAACTGGAAGCATAAATGAATCTTAATAGTTGATGGATGGGAAGGGCGATAGAAGGGACTCCGCACTCAGGGAGACAAAAAGTGAGAGGCCAAACCGGGCGAGAAGAGAGGTGATAGTAGAGTTAGGTGTATCGAACGCAGATGCTCAAGCGATGGTGCGGTCATTAGTGTGGGGAGATCAGTTGGGATGCAGCTACTTGCTGTGTACTACTGCATGACAGCGGGTAGCGGACTTTGAGTTTATAGGGAATTTCTCCGGCAGGCAGCGAGGTGGTGGAGCTGATCAACGGGTTGTTATGAGAGGAGGTGTTATATCTTGAGTTATATATGTGGATAAGGTCTATTAATCTAGGGAGATTGGCCTTACGATGAAGTTTATCTGTGGGGAAATCTCTAGGTAATCCTGTTGCGCCGCGATTGGTGGGATATGGGGACTTGGAGTTGGTTCGGTTGCCCGTGGAGCGCTGAACCGCTCTGCTTGTGGAAAGGCGCGGAATATTCAAAGAACACTAACTTTTATAAAGACTTTTGTAAAGATTCACTGTTTTATTCCAAGAGATAGTATTTATTTGTACAAGTATTTCGCTAAGTTGATCTCTGCTCAAATGTTTAGATTGATCTTTCTTTTACGACTTAAGTTAATCTCCAGTTCAGGTCTCGATTCTATCTGATGTGCAGGGCTTCTTCTTCCTTCCATTACAGCTCTGTTTCCTCTTCCTAGGTTCCTTGGTCCTCCTTCGAAATCGTCCTCGTCCAATGGGGTTGGTTCTTGGTGGGTTTCTATTCGTCCTTGGGCGCGTGGAGGTGGCAGTGCTACGCTTCTCGGTAAGGGCGTCAGGGTACGCGCATATTTGGGGAAAACGCGGGAAAGCTAAGGAAAAACGCGCGAGGGTCGGAGAAAGCGCGCTGAAGATTCAAGTGGCTCTTGGGATGTTCTTTTGTTCAACGGTAGAACATGTGGCGGCCAGAACAGGATATCGTGGGGTCTGACAACCTCCGGAGGTCGTACGTGTTTCAATAGACTTTAGCTAATTCTTTACGCTCCGTAATAAATAACCTTTAGAATCTTCCAAGTGAAGTGTTCTAAGATTCGAATGCTCCGAGTTTCCTATTGTTCGAGAACCTACGGCTGGTACTTGAATAATGTACAGCTTTACTTATCGCGCGTATGCTCATCCGGCTTCGAATTTCGCTCCTAATTTAATATCGCTATCGATTGTTATAGTTATATTGTCGATCGTTGATTCGATATCACTAGATATTAAAGCCTGCTAAACGCGATAGCGTAACACCAAAAATGAACTTAAGAGATTTGTTCTGTAGTGCTTGTAGGGATTGAATATGAGTGGGTGCAGATGCACACCAAACCTAGGATCCATATAGAAGGTCTTATGCAGTATGTATAGATTTTAATACGTAGTTCTTGTTTGAGGTTAGATGTGCTTCTGAGGAGCTTGGTAGCTGGGTTAATGGATTTGCTAGCTTTGGAGTGTCTGTTGATTATTGCGTATTTCCAGGTTAGTTTAGTGTCGAATACTATTCCGAGGTAAGTAACCGTATCGATACATGGGATGGATACTCCTTGTAGGGAAATTGGGGGTGGAACATGCATTTTTGTATGGCGGGAGAAATATTAAGATTGGGTTTTACTGGTGTTGCGTCCCGATTGGTGGGATATGGGGACTTCGTGTAGGTTCGGTTGCCCGTGGAGCGCTGGACCGCTCTGCTTGTGGAGAAGCGCGGAATAATCAAACACAAGTTTTACTGTTGAGAAAGAATGACTATTTATTCTATACTTTAGCGTCAAAGATACTGCTTGTTCCAGGAATAAACGAGTTCTGATGAATGTGGCTTCTTCTTCTTTCCATTTCGGCTCTGGTTCTTCTTCCTGAGTCCTTGATTTCTCCCTCTCCTCAGGTAGCGGCCAATGGGGTTGGGTCTTGCTGGGCCTTGGATCGTCCTTGGACGCGTGGAGGTGGTAACGCTTCGTTTTCCGGTAAAGGCGTAGGGGTGCGCGCGTAAGGGAGAAATGGGAAAAACCCACGAAAGCGCGTGGAAGACGCGGGGTAACGGTAAATAGAGAGTCGTGGAAAAAACCCGAGAAAATACGTGAGGGTAAAGGAATCCTACAGCGCATCGTAGGAATTCACGTACAATAATTATACAATGTATTGATCGGAGTATCGCGTATGTTCATCTAACTTCGTATTTCGCTCCTAAATAATTATCGTTATCGATAGTTACGATTTCCTAGTCGATCGCGGGTTCGATGTTACTAGACCTTAAGCCCCGTTAACGCGATAGCGTAACACTGGTATTTATGCAGGGTCCGGCAGAGTATATGACCCCGCTTGCGGGATTTCTGGGGTCATTCTGAACAATTTTTTCCTTTACCAAAATGTTGGTTGAAGCTTCGTTTTTGAGTTATTAACGAAAAACCCTGGCCAATCAGAGCGTTCAGGCGCTTGACTCTCAACGGATCTCAACCTCGGTCGTGGTCGTAAACGAACGCACTGGGACAGTTATGTTACCTCGTCTTAAATTAAGAATAATGTGGAATTAATCGTTATTCATGAATAACAAATAAACTAATAAGTGTTCGATACGTTTATTCGTTATCCGAAAAAATAAAGTATTTTATTACTTATGAATTATTTTTTGTTTAACAGCACGTTTTCAGGTGGACAAATTGTGTTTTAAGAAAAACGGATTGGATAAATAATGTTAGAAAAGGGCTAGTTAAACTTACCAATTCGTCCACAAATTAACCTGCTCCGAAGGAAGGGGGCCCTTGACACTGGGTCATTGCCTCGATCCTGACCTTCCACAACAGCTGATGTTACAGCCGTGTCGATGCACTGTCAGTTTTCTTGCACGGTCACTTCACTTAACGGTCACCTTCACTTTTTGGAACGATGTATCGTTCCTACGTTAAAAAATTGTTGCTACCCAGTCGAATACAACCGTGGCACGAACGAACGAAAAGTATATAACGTATTCCGTAAATAAACGCGAGTCAGGGTAATAGCGAGTTATATTATAAACCCGTCTTACAATCCTGATGCAGATTTTGGTGAATCTAATATAAAATCAAAACGAAAATCAAATCTTCATTTAATAATTAGTGCATCATTTGGACATTCGTAATTCGTTCATTTCACCACTGATCCTTTAAACTTTAAAGGAAAGAAATGTTTGCTGACCCCTACCTCCTACCTCATGGAAATGGTAATTAATCGCGCTTAACGTTAATGGTAACTTGTAACGGTATATCATTGCGTGTGTTCGGTACGGGTATGTTGTTAATAAATGCTAGTCTGTATTTGTCGTACCGATGTTTTTATTCTATAAATTGGAGTTCTTGACATATCTATCGCTGTTGCGTGTTATGCGTGAACTGGTCTCTCGACTGCAGCAGCACACAATGCTCGCAGTCGCGTTAAAACGAAACAGAAGCGCGAACGCTTCCAGAATCTTCGCACATGGCGTGGCGCTCATCGCGACTAGCCAATTCATTCCCCAACAGCGTGTAAATTCCGGCAGTTCATAGATTTCAATTGGTGTATTAATGTTAATGGTGGTATTATGTTTCGAATGTATACATGCATTTAATGTATTGTAACCTTGGGTGGTAGGTACTACTCTTTTCAGTGTAATAAAATAATTCCCGATAGTACACTGCGTACTGATTGTCCCTCACACCCTGTGTCCCTGTTGTTTTTGAAAGTAAAGTATGAGACACAGACATGAGTAAGGGAACGGGCCGACCGTATGACCCAGCGTCGAGTCATACCGCCTCTACCTCGTCCAGGCGCAAGGATGCAAAGGTCACCCTGCCGACGCCACCGGAGCCCACGAAAACAACCGTGAGATATATGTATAAGAAAGGAAGAAGCAAGGGTGGTCAGTTCATCTATCTACGAACCGCCACGCTGGTAGTTGCTAGTTACGTAGTCCGTAAGAGCTTCCTGTAAAGTGCAATTCGAGGATTGCACTCGTGCGTCGATTATAAGTGCTGTATTACCACAAAATATCGTGTGTGGAGATTAAAGGAAAGGAACACCAACAACAGCCATTTTAATTAATCAACCCACCACGTAACAACGTATTCACGTATGAATCACGTCCTCCGTGATGTGAAATTACAACTTACATTTACCGACAGATTTACCTTTTTATCGACCCTGACGGTAACTTGGTTAAATTCACTACAGTGTACCATAAATGCCCCTGACGAAAAATCAGTGAACTATTTTTACATAATTCTTACGTCCGAAGCGTGCAAATCGTATTTAAGGTCCTACGCCTTCCAGAAGTGATAAATTGTGAAAAATCTGATTTCAGTGATATTGTGCTAGTTCAGGGAAAGGCTGGTGTACGCGATATTGGTGAATAAACCATTAAATCGTTCAATATTTTACTATATGTGACATGCAACGACTGTCGGCAGCCATCTTGCTTGCTACATCGTTGTCTCTGTCTCGAGCTTACAGTTTCAAACATTCCATTTTCTCTACGCATAGTGCTTATTGACGTTCAAACGGAAACACCAACCCTGTGGTGAAGTCTACCCGTGGTACTGTACCGGCAAAAATTTAATTTATGCAATTATCGAGAAATAGGACTTTAAATACGAAATCGAGTGTCTCTCTCGCGCATGTCGTATACGTGCATGCTTTTTGTTGTTTGCGTGAGTGCACGCACACAGGTCATGGCAGACGGTGTCGGGGCCCTTAATCTCTTTTGAATCAGGAAAACATATTCTTGAGTTTCTTAAACTGTAAACCAGAAGGGTCTGACCTGTATGTGATTTATAGCACTGGGATGATTTTAAGGGACCAGCTAGTTAGACGAACAATTGGGCATAATGGGATTTTGTTGGTGCTAATATCTTGTGTCCACAGAAGTATCAGGCTAGAATGAAAACTTCGAAATTAGTTTCTACGAACATTCAAAGGTCCTGGGCGCAGAGGAGAGGGTAGAAATATGATACAGCAAGGGTTTGATTTGTTCACCGTATGTATTCACAATTATTTAACATTTTTGGCACGTACACTTTGAACGTTAATAACTCAGCAACGGCTTGTGAAAAATGCATGTATGTATAGGTAGTGTTTTGTAAACGTGTAGATATTAGCCATAAGAATATGTAGCAAAAATATAGGGTTCCATTTAAAATTTAAAATGGGAAAATACAAAACGTGATATGTCACCTATAATGCAATACATCGTTCATCTGAAACAGCTTCTTGCATCTCTGATAATTATTGACATAATTACTTGTAGACACTTAAAACGGATATACAGAATGCAAGTTACAGTACGAGTTACTTTTATTCTTTCCATGAGTGTCAACAAATATTTTGATCAATCTTTTTCATATACAATATAAATATCTACTTTTGGCTGAAAAATAGAGATTAAATTATTGCATTTCATACATTTGTTGCGAGGTGATAACTATTTGAAATGGACGAATTCCAATTTTGCATTCTATGCGTTTTCTTCACGACTTCATCTAGTCGTCTAACCTTATTAATATTTTAGGTGTCTGAGCTACGCGCAATTTGGCCACTTTTTAGCATCCTCCTATATAACTAACTTGGAAGTACGAACATAAGTATATATGTATATAGTTTTACTAGTTTCTATCAATATTATATACCAAAACGAAATGGTTGAATAAATATTTATTGGTTACAAAGGACTGTTTGCGCATTTAGTTTTATATTATACGAAAAGTCGATTATAAGGTATTAAAATGTTTTTACCCCAAACAATATTTTACGTTGACTAACATTCTGTGATATAAATGAACATTGGTGTACATTTTACACCAACACAGTAAGGAGGGACTTTCGTTAGTTTCATACGGCCCCGGATAAATTGACTGAATAGGGTAGGGGATAGTTTCCCAAAACTAGCAAACATTTTATTAAATTTAAATGACAAAACTATATTTTAAATACACTTATCTGCAAAAGTTCAGAAACAATTCAATTGTTCACAAAATGTTGGATTCCTGAAAAAATAACACTTTCTTACTTTTAAAACTAAACTTTAATAAACGAAATCTAACAATTTACTTTAAAAGGCTTGGACGATGATAGTTCTAGTATTTTTTCGAAACCCTTCTTTTGTGGAGAACCCTTTGTGGAGAAAAACTCTCCACAAACCTTCATATGTCCTTTTTAAGGAGTCTTGGAAATAAAGGTGCGAGATAGTGGAATTGGAAAAAGCTTCGGTAGGAAAGTTAGCTTTTGGCGTATGGCTTGGCGAGTTTATAACTGTACCTGGTCAAGGATCGTCATGCGTCAAAGCACAGGCAGATGGAAAATAGGAGGTAGGCCGGTTTGCTATTGCTCATCGTAGTTACTGTGTACCATTGCAGAGTTAAAAATATTTGCTCTCGTAGAGCGGTATCCAAAAATAATTCCGTAAATAGTCACCATTAAATGGGGAATTACTCATATTACTTAAAATTTAAGTAATTAACTTAAACTATGAGAACAAGATGACTTCATAGAGGTAACAGTATTGTACAATATTTGGTACTTGATTTCCGAGTTACGATTTCGAGTGACTCAAGTTTTGTTCGCAAGTGTACATTATAGATCTTACCGTTATAATAATAAGTCGCAGCAACATTTACCATTTCTTACTTTCTTCCAAAAATTACAACAAGAACATGACCAATTTCAATGCGAATAACTTTGTCAAAGACTGCAACAAATAATATCATATCGCCAGAAATTAGCTCATTAAATCAAACGCATAATTGGTTAGGGTTGCTTTTGTAATTATATACACCGCTGAAATTATTCAGGACTTAAACCTTAATTATAACATATTTAAAGGCTTCAAAGGTATAAAAATCGGTTCTTAATATGTAGGTCGGCCAATTACCAAAAATAATTCCATTTTAGAAAACAAAGTTAATGTTTTTATCACATTAACCCCTGCTGATGCAATAAAACTATTGTCACCATAAACTGGTTTCCATAAAACTCTAGAACTTTCATGCGAAATGTTTGTCAGAAATTTTAATTATAGCAAAGATATTTCAGGTGACAGAATTAGGCGAAATATATTGATAATACATGCATTGAAAATATTACACGATATTGTAAGAATATTCGAGGTACAGGAACGGCCGAGGCGGGCCATGTGCGTCTTGAAGATGCACGCTGTCTTTGTCTAGCATAGCTTTCGTTGGGGGTGAACCCTAAAATGGTTAAAAAGGGCCATGGTGACGTAGGCGTCCTCACGACGGACGCTTTTGCCCATGGAAGGCATTCTTGTATAGACTACGGTCGAGAGAGCACAGTTTTAATAAACAGAACACCTTTTAACATATATACACGCCCACAGAATCATTGTATTTAGTAATACCTAATCGCGATAGAGAGGAGACTACGAACAACCCCTCGAGCGATTATCTTACAGCCAACTCAGGGAAAATCGGGAAATAGGGCGTAGCCGAGGTGTATGTGAACACTTTTTGATTTGGCTAAAATGTAGTTTGCACATTCATTTTTGAATTATTAACGAAAAACCAATGAGAGCGCCCGTCGGGCGGCAGAGTCGTTCTACTAACCGAACGAGCAACATGAATTGTAAAAACGCAGAATATTACGATAATTGAACGTGTGCTTGTAGCACAGACGAAATATATGAATAGACAAGTCATCTTATGGACTTTCGTGGCCCACCGCGACGGCCATACCGGCTCAAAAATTCGTCACTGATTGGAACGTCCTCTGCTGATGAACAGTGAACAGTTCATGTTGAGCCATGAGTAGATTCTTTTTTCTTGCTTTTTAGATAGCCTTATTTTTGTATTTGGTTTGAATCTATTTATTTGTGACGGCGCTGAGTGCTTGGCCGGCGTCGCAGTTCGAGTGTAGGATACTTTGTTTATATTACTTAAGAGAAACGCAGTTCAGAAACGCAGTTCTGAGTATCGTAGGGTTATCTCGACGGGATCATTTTCCCACCATGGATTTTCTACTAATCAGGGGTTTCGACTATTTCCACCCACTATTTTTAAGGCGACCAATCATTGGCGTCTCCGAGTTTTCTTCGAGGACGAATGTGCATTTGAAAATGAGATCGAAACGAGCGCTCGAAAGGAGAACATCAACTTTGTAAATTCCAATATATTCTGCCACTGAACCAATTCTTCGTACTTTAAAATACAGTCCACTTTATCGTTTTACCATCAGTGTAATTTTCTTTGCTCAACCACACGTTAACGCGGCAATAAGAGATCGGATACGGCTCGGCAGCTTCGTCGGAGCATATTCGTACTCAACAGTTCAAGAACTATTATTTACCGAAGTAGTGTTGGGGACAGGACTCATGCCATTGTGTGAATATATGTGAATAATTTGGGGGAAATCAGGAAAACTATTTCTCGGTCAACGTTGCGGTAGGAAAATTGAGCTCCGGTCCCTGGTCGCGGGATACTCTTTGGTTCGGCTCGAGTTGGGTCGTAATCACATCGGGGCAATCAATTTTTTAACAATGAGATGCGTGTGTCGCGTTCTTTTTTAACACTAGAACAACCGGCGATTGACGTATACCTATTTCTACCGGAGGGGTCCAAATGACTTGTTTTTCAAATTAATAAGTCTTTTAAAGAAAGACATAGTAATTTTTACGTTTTTATATATTTTCCTATTTTATGAGTGAAAATTGAATATAAACTGAATAATGATAATAAGATAATAACAATAATTTTCAAAATAATTACGCTTAAAAGTCAAAGACATTTTTTACAAGTTACAATTGTTTTAGCAGAGCATGTACCACAGATTCGTTTATGACATGTACCACAAATATTCTTCGTTTTATTATTAGTACAATATGCTATTTGACGCTTTGGCTATTTTCAATGAATTTATTCCACACTTCTGAAACTAATGTAAATTTATCTGTTTGCAATCGTTGGCTTCTTTCATTTTTCTTATCAAAACGAATTACCCGAAGAATTTAGGCGAATTTATTCCTGCTCATTGTTTTAGAGGAAAATGCAGGACCGCATTTCTTGGACCATAAATAGGAAAGCTTGAGGTTCTTTGCTTCGTATGCCTCACGGACATATAAAATTGCTACTTCCAATGTAGTCCTGTAGTTTAGCGAACATTGTCTGTTTCGATTACGATTAAATGCATTTAATTCTGCTAAAGATAGAGTCCAGTCGTTGTCCTGAATTCGGCGGGCTTCTGCTTCAGTGCCTCATATCTGCTTGATATGCCTCGTAACACTATTGCAGAGTATCAAAGAAAATGGTGTTCTTACACTGCCTTTCATGATATGTCGAATGAATTTTCATGAATTTTGTACATGTAAATGTACGAAAATATACTTAGTTTTCTAAAAAAGTATTTGAACTATGTACAAGAATAATATGCGAAACTTCAAAAATCACAAGTTTACCTACATTCCGTGGGGGGTCAAAATGACTCATCTCGGTATATGGAGGTATACTGCATAACATTTTATACCAAAAAGACAAAAAAAAGGAAAGTTTTTTACAGAATTAGTTATTTGCATATTTTAGCAAAAGTCATACAAAATTTTAAAAAACAAAGTGTACTGAAAATGAATAATGATTATAAGAAATGCCAAAAAAGTAATTTTGACCCCTCTTGGTAGTTCTAGTGTTAAAATAGGATCATTTATTTTTTAGTCCATAAATCAATTCTTTTAAATATCCCAAATAAGTTAAATTTCAAATAAACAGTTTGAGATATCCGCTGTTACGTATTAACATAACTAAAACAATGAGTTGATGTCAAAAACGTATACAAATACAATTTGAAAATCCATAACAAAGTAAATATCCAAAATCCATTCAATGCTTACCTATCATTTTTGCATACTGCTATGTGTGTAAAATTTCATTTTTTAAAATATGTAGCTATACATGATTCTTTTGCGTATTCCTTATACATATATGTATTATATTATGCATATGAAACTACATATGTATATAATTTTTCGACCGTTTACTTCCATACTTCTTCGCGCAGAATCATTAGAGATTCGATTTATGTAAAGAATATGCAACAATGCGGTTGTTAAATATAGATGCAGCGTTATTTGTAAACAAAAATATATGGTTATACAAATATAATACCCCTTCAACATTTCTTTTTTTCTTCCGAACATTACTTTTTATTTGCACTGGTTGTGAGCAAAAGAACTACTTCATTAGTAGAAATGATTTGTTTTTTATGCAACGCATCCAGAATATTGCGAAAACTGATTCTTTAAAAGAAAATAAACGCACATAAAGACCAAAATTTAAATGAAAATACCTACAAAATCGACCAAATTTGTCTATTACACAACACATTTTTAAATACAGAAAAAATATCGAATATTATATAGTGATGTAGTTCTTACGATTTGATAAATACGCCGAAATCGGTATTCGTCGAGATGAAATGATTGTGATACTCGCCAATTATTATTTGAAGTGTATACATACATATAGGTATGTTTAACCATATGTATAAACTCTCGTAGTAACTGCTCGTAAATTGACTTTGCAAGGATCCTCTACAGTCTACAGCTACTGTGTGTGGTGTAAGTTTAATAAATGAGGAAAACGAAAAGTATAAATGTTGTAAAGGAAGGATGTAGTACTGGTTGTTATATTTATGGAGGTATTTTCGATAAAGTAATTTTTGTCTCCTACCTTCCGTTAGATGCCTGTAACTTTTTATTCGAACACATCTGGAAACCATAATCCTCCTTCAATTAGTTATCTACCTCGGACCCTCAATCATAGAGGCAACTGGCCATTGCCATCCTTTGAAACCCTTTTTCCTTTTTAGCAATATTCAACTTTCCCAAAGATCAGACAGAACAACCTCTAGGCTTTATTCTTCTCTTGCTTTACATTTTTACATCATCCCCATGTTTCTTTGTTTCATCGTGCTCCTTTATAACAGAAATTTTCTTATATTATTCAATGAATTATGTACTTCGTCATTATTGTTCATTAAATATAAATAAGAAATTGCGTCTTTCATTAACAATAAAATTGCCACAATGAAAAAGAGTAATGAAGAATTTCTATAGTTATTATACAATTAACAATTATAGTATATAATTATCGTAGCTACGTTTCTCATTGTGGCAATATCATTGTATGTTAAAATAATATACATACATATGTTAGCGACAGCGTATTTTTAATGAAAAGAAAGGGACCGATTGGCGAAGTGCTGTGCATTTCAATGAATGGTTAAGGGATTTATGATAGGGACTTGGCATGGATGCGTTAGGAGAGTGTTCTGCAAAGGGGCAATCTGGACGGCAGACGATGGCTGGTGGCCCGACGCTATTCAACTATCGAATGTCTAAGGATTGACCGTTTATTAGGGGTTTTTAGAAAGTGAATGAATGGGACTGAACATCCTGTTGACCGACGATGGCTGGCGACCGCATTGGGTCTTCCAACTATCTGGTGTCGAGGGATTGTTTATTGAAGTCAAGTAGAGAACACATGTGGCAATCGGCTTGTAGCCGTATTGCTAAGGAATAGGGACTCTCTTCCTGAAGGATCTGGCCACGGAGTGGGGAAGGTTCTGCCTTTTTGGTAAATGAACTGTGATTGACCACTCAGTCTTTACCCCAGAATTGACAGGGAAAGATCTACCCATCTTACGCCGCGCTCTCAATATATACTATATCGTCAAATTTCTAACATCAGAAGTGGGATACTAGCATAGTTTGTTTTACTGTGTTAGAGAATCTACGTTCGAAAATGGAAGAACATAATAGTATGTTTAGTGAGCCCAGTGTATCCAGTGAACAAAGTGCACCGACATTGGAAACGCTTTTTGTTAAATTCATGGAAACCATGATGAATCGCGAGTCGAGAGCTTCCACTTCAATACCGGCGCATGTAGCGGAAGCGATACCGGAATTCGGAGGCACGGATCTCGGGGACGACGCGGAGAAATGGTGCGACATCGTGGAAAGGGCTACGGAGTCATTACCATATACGCAGCGCTTGAATTTGGCAACTCACGCATTGACGGGAGCAGCAAAAACGTGGTACGCGTCGTGGCATGGTCATCCGAGGACTTGGCAGAAATTTCGGGAAGATTTGTGCGTGGAATTCGTTCGGGGAGATAAGCTCTGCGAGTTGCTAGTTCGCGCCGTAACATATACAAGCGACAACGCAAGATCTTCCTCGGAATATGTGCGGAATAAAATAAAATACTACAGTCAAACGGGTATCGATTTTAAGCCTGACGAGCTAATTCGTCTAGTAATAGGACACGTTACCGACCCTACAGTGCGGCAATCCCTGGTAAATTCAAATTATCAGACGACCGGGGCATTGAAAACGGGAATTGCGCAATTTAAATTAGGGAAAGGTGACCGCGAAAACGATAGGAAGCCTGTACATGTTCCGCGTAGGCACGACGACCGGATACGGAAAAACGATGATCATCGTGCATACGGTGAAAATCGCAATAAGTGTTTCGCGTGTGGTGAAGTAGGACACTTGAAGACGGAGTGCCCAAAAAGGCGCAGGGCGGATTCGCCAGGGAAACGGCGTGCAATGCCTGGGCCATCTAGACATAATGCTTGCGGCTTTTGTTTTAAAATGGGCCATGACGAGTCTCAATGCTGGGCAAAGCAGCGCGTTCAGGGGGACGATCGAACTGAGAAGAGATCATTCGCCGACGGGGAAAAACTACGGGCGAACATGGGCGATGTATAAAAATTTGCGTAGCCAATACGAAAGGACGTTGCCGTGATTCTTCGAAGCGAGATGTATGTTGCTGTTTTCTTCGGAACGAGAATATGAAGGCGCAAATGTTGGAGCAAAGGAGAGAGCTGCCAGGGAGCGTTAAAGACAAAGGACACCTGAGATGGAGAGGCTTGGGAAAGCAGGAATGGGTTTGTCTTTGGTCGTATGGAAATGTAGTATCCAGAAGAAATGGTCCAAGTTTCGTAAGTACAAAGGAAACTACGATAGAGGAGATTGAAGCCTATTTGGTGAGTGCGTACCATTTTTATTGATAAAAGCTTTGTAAAAGACAAAGAGAGAACAAAAAAATATATACAAAGTAATAAAACAAGGACCTGCAGTCTGTTTTGTTGTCACGTGGGTCGTTTACCGACGGTTAGGCGGAGGTTCGCTACGTTGCGACCATGTTAGCTTTGCTTTTCATGAAAAAATAAGGGTCAGAATAACCGAGCGGTTAGGCGACGATAATTATTGTTCAATTTAGAAGCAGGGTTTGGCTGGTGTAGTTCGTACAGAGGGACAGCTACCTGCGGTCGACACTGTTCAATTGTTTCATGATTGTGGAACTCCTGTTAAAAGATCAGATGAAGTCATGGTCGCGTAAGAAATTAGATTTGATTAAACCGCGAGTCTACAGAATCAATTTTAAATTTGTCAGTTTGTTTTACCTGGTAACGATTTTTAAGCTATTGAAATGGGTAATGAATTCCAGATTGTATTTCGAAATCGGTTGCATCCATGGAATTTATGGTTGCGTTTTTTTATCAGAAAGCGGGGACGGTGAGAATCCGGAATGAACCGTGTTAGCGAGTTCAAATAATTAAAATATTGTATTGTTCGCAAGTTTGCGTATTGTTCTTTGTCGCTTTGATATTAAGCCAAATATATTGTGTTTATGTGTCTTGGAAATTGTTTAATTTCTTGTTTCTGTTCAGCGCTTACTCTATGCAGGACGCTGGTGAGTATTGTTCATTATGATTGAACAATACTTGAGGACATCGTGCTGTTACAGTAGTATTTTGTAATACTATCTGTGTTTGGAGTACTTCTGTACCCCTGTGCTGTTGCAGTAGTATTTTGTAATACTATCTGTGTTTTGAATATCGTTCATTGTGATTGAACCATATTTGGGCATGTTATGCCGTTGCAGTGGTATTTTGTAATACTATCTGTGTTTGGAGTACTTTTGTACCCCTGTGCTGTTGCAGTAGTATTTTGTAATACTATCTGTGTTTTGAATATCGTTCATTGTGATTGAACCATATTTGGGCATGTTATGCCGTTGCAGTGGTATTTTGTAATACTATCTGTGTTTGGAGTACTTTTGTACCCCTGTGCTGTTGCAGTAGTATTTTGTAATACTATCTGTGTTTTGAATATCGTTCATTGTGATTGAACCATATTTGGGCAGGTTATGCCGTTGCAGTAGTATTTTGTAATACTATCTGTGTTTGGAGTACTTTTGTACCCCTGTGCTGTTGCAGTAGTATTTTGTAATACTATCTGTGTTTTGAATATCGTTCATTGTGATTGAACCATATTTGGGCATGTTATGCCGTTGCAGTAGTATTTTGTAATGCTATCTGTGTTTGGAGTACACCTGTGGGTGGTACGGTCCATTGTTGCGTGTCACTTTGTAGTGTCACGGTTGTTAAATTGTGGGGCGAGTTTCGTCTGAGATTGTTGCATGTTTGAGAGCATGGTTGATGAAGGGTTGAGAGTAACGGCAACGTAGTGGTTGTATCACAGGATTGCGGCTGTTACGTTCTCAATGAAAAATGCTTGGTTGTATTTTGTAATACAATGAGTGTGTATGGAGTCGGGAGAACGATCATCTTGTGTGTGATTCGTTGAAATACGACTGTATGATTGAATCGTGTGAATTCATGGAAGGCTGTAAATGGTACTTGAGTGAGAATGGTAAAATGTAAATAGTTTGACTGGTATGAAGTGCATTGGCTGTGCAAGCTTCTCGAGAGCGCGAAGCAGGTCAGTCTGGCCGTGTTAGCGACAGCGTATTTTTAATGAAAAGAAAGGGACCGATTGGCGAAGTGCTGTGCATTTCAATGAATGGTTAAGGGATTTATGATAGGGACTTGGCATGGATGCGTTAGGAGAGTGTTCTGCAAAGGGGCAATCTGGACGGCAGACGATGGCTGGTGGCCCGACGCTATTCAACTATCGAATGTCTAAGGATTGACCGTTTATTAGGGGTTTTTAGAAAGTGAATGAATGGGACTGAACATCCTGTTGACCGACGATGGCTGGCGACCGCATTGGGTCTTCCAACTATCTGGTGTCGAGGGATTGTTTATTGAAGTCAAGTAGAGAACACATGTGGCAATCGGCTTGTAGCCGTATTGCTAAGGAATAGGGACTCTCTTCCTGAAGGATCTGGCCACGGAGTGGGGAAGGTTCTGCCTTTTTGGTAAATGAACTGTGATTGACCACTCAGTCTTTACCCCAGAATTGACAGGGAAAGATCTACCCATCTTACGCCGCGCTCTCAATATATACTATATCGTCAAATTTCTAACACATATATGTATCTCTCAGCTCCGTTTTGTAAGTAGTTCTGAGAAAATAATGTAAAGTATAACTTTCGACATTATTTCATTTATTGATACTACAATTGAAATAAGAAAACTTGTAATAATGTGTTTTTGTAATTAACACATTCAAACTACCCTTTGTCGCCTATGCTGGCAAGCAGGTGGCGTTCATTGTGGCAAAGAACAAAAGAATTCTTTAAAATTATTTAATTTTACTGTCTACTATAGACAGCGTTAACATCTATTTCTATAATCTGTTGGTAACGTTGTGAGTGACGTGAAATCGTAATCGAAACAAACAATGTTCGCTAAACTACAGGACTACATTGAACGATAAAGACGGATGTGGGAGGGCATTACAGTCTTTATAATATTAAATGTTCAATAAGTGTTGAAGCTCTTAGTTATGTATAACCTGTGTTCAAGTCAAAACCTTGGTGTCCCATATTTTTACCCCGTCCTCTACAACAAGCACCTTCCAATTTTCGTAAAAACTAGTTCCGAAGCTTTCATGTTGCCCGGATACTTATGTTGACACAAGATATTAACACAAATAAGATCCTATTAAGTTCAATTGTTGGTCCAATTAGGTGGGCCCTTGAAAAATAAAAAATGTACTGTGTAAATGTAAACATTGACCAGCATAACAATATTTGTAAACGATGTTTCATTATTTGTTGCAGCTCATATAAAGCATAAAAGGAAATTTAAGCGATTGGGTCTATACAGAAGAGCCTTAATCCCTTTTCAATCAGGAAAGCATATTCTTGAGTTTCTTAAACTGTAAACCAGAAGGGTCTGACCTGTATGTGATTTATAGCACTGGGGTGATTTTAAGGGACCTGCTAGTTAGACGGACAAATGAGTATAATGGGATCTTATGTGTGTTAATATCTTGTGTCCACAGAAGTATCAGGCTAGAATGAAAGCTTCGAAATTAGTTTCTACGAACATTCAAAGGTCCTGGCCGCAGAGGAGAGGGTAGAAATATGATACAGCAAGGGTTTGATTTGTTCACAGTATGTATTCACAATTATTTAACATTTTTGGCACGTAAACTTTGAACGTTTATACCTCAGCAACGGCTTGTAAAGAATACATGTATAGGTAGTGTTTTGTAAACGTGTAGATATTAGCCATAAGAATATGTAGCAAAAATATAGGGTTCCATTTAAAATTTTAAATGGGAAAATACAAAAAGTGATATGTCACCTATAATGCAATACATCGTTTATCTGAAACAGCTTCTTGCATCTCTGATAATTATTGACATAATTACGTGTAGACACTTAAAACGGATATATATAACGCAAGTTACAGTACGAGTTACTTTTATCCTTTCCATGAGTGTCAACAAATATTTTGATCAGTCTTTTTCATATACAAAATAAATATCTACTTTTGGCTGAAAAATAGAGATTAATATTTTAGGTGTCTGAGCTACCCGCAATTTGGCCACTTTTTAGCATCCTCCTATATAACTAACTATTAAGTACAAACATAAGTATACATATACTTAGTAATAGTTTCTATCAATATTGTATATAAAAAAGAAATGGTTGCATAAATATTTATTGGTTACAAAGGACTGTTTGTCTGCCACTTCAAATACAGGTCAGGTTTAATATGTATAGATTTGTCATAGGATTCTATAGAAAATTAATTAATGGGGTGCGTAACCTTCCTTGTAAGTTATTGTACGTATTGAATAGTAGGGTTGAGTGGAGGAGTAGCGATTATTTAAGAAAAGTAGCCAAGGAATAATACGGATGTAACTGGAGTGTGAGAAATTTGAAAATAGACATTTTTTTACGAGTTTTCAAAGAATTTTCTTTTTCAAAATTCTTCACATCCGTATTACAGGCCATAAAGAGCCATCCAACTATTAATTTAACCTTTTTCCTGTATCTTAAACAGTTTCTAAATTATTCACGACAATATGAAAAGTCGAGACTTCTTTGGAGGGCTGTTTTCACCCCTAGAGCCGTTTTTCGGCAAGAAAAGAAAATTCTACCATTGTTAGCTATGAACTACAATTTGAACTACGTTTGCGCAATGTTTCCAATTTTTGTGTATTTTAGAGTACGCGAACTTCCCTTGTTAGTCATTGTAAACTATGAAGTAGGGGAAAATATTTGCCCATGCAGAGCGCTATCCAACAAGGGTGCCTGGTACCTAATGTCGGTCAGCTTTTCTGCAATGAGTTTTAATTATGAACAACAAGATCGTACTTTTGTTGTTTTCATACGATAAGATAATGTGTATTGCATAAAGTATTTTAATACCATTGGCATCAAGAAATTAAGGTAAAAAATTAAATGAATTTTGAATCTAGTTTTCTGTATCGTTCTTGCTCTACATGTATCTAAAAAACTAGCACTTCTTGTGATTGTGGTATAAATCTTCGTCCGTGAATTGTGGGCGCTATTCCCCCATTTCTCTGGCCTGCATTAACCGACGGGCACATTGTGCAACTAGTTTTATTCTATAATAAAACTGAATCCCTAAAATAGCAAACATTTTATTAGATTTAAATGACAAAACTATATTTTAAATACACTTATCGGCAAAAGTTCAGAAACAATTCAATTGTTCACAAAATGTTGGATTCCTGAAAAAATAACACTTTCTTACTTTTAAAACTAAACTTTAATAAACGAAATCTAACAATTTACTTTAAAAGGCTTGGACGATGATAGTTCTAGTATTTTTTCGAAACTCTTCTAAATGCGTGACTCTTCCGAAGACGTTGGAAGTCGAAAAGCTCTCCACAAACCTTCATATGTCCTTTTTAAGGAGTCTTGGAAATAAAGGTGCGAGATAGTGGAATTGGAAAAAGCTTCGGTAGGAAAGTTAGCTTTTGGCGTATTGAAAAATGTGCACCGGACAAACATCTTTTCTTTTGCAAAGCCTTGATAACAATTAATCGTGATATTTGTTTGAAAGAAACGCACCTGCCGTGAGGAATTATTCTATAATGGTACCGTTATCTAGATGCAAACTCTATGACGTTTGCAAATGAAAATATCATTCCTACACCTGCATCATTCAATTTTCATGCTAGTTAATTTCGAAGCTTGTATGCTAGCCTGATACTTCTGTTGACACAAGATATTAACATAAATAGGACCTCATTAAGCTCAATTGCCCATGCAATCAGGCAGGCCATCAAAATAATCCTGCGGCCTTAAATCACTAACAGGTCAGGCCCTTCTGGTGTACACTTCAAGGAACCCAGACATATGTTTTCCTGATCCAAAAGGAGATCATGTGTCTTTCAAACTTAACCCTATTGCTTAAATTTCTTTTCACCCTTTGCATTGTGGTAATTCTTTTAATGCTTCACCGTTCCATAATTCGCTCCCATAAACAATTTTTGGCAACGCGTGCTCTGCTGCTCTCGTACCTCTTAACAATTAGGAAAAAGGACTCTCTCTTGCACCGTTCGCTCGCAACTCACTCTGTCCTCTCTCTCACGCGATCCACCAATCGCACCCGCTCTCTCTCACTCGCCCGCACTTGTGAATCATTCAGTCACCACAGCATGAAAATTATTAAAAAATAACCAATCATCGTTCGGAAATACTTTTACACAGGTAAAATTTTTCATTGACACCTGCACAGTAGGAAAACACTTTCGTAACTTTTATACAACCCTAGGAAAACTGTCGACACGGGGCGTAGTTTCTACACTGAAACTTGCTTATTAGACTGCGGTCACAGTGCGCACCGAACGCACAACAGTACTGTAAGACAAACGAATGAGAGGGTAGTCTCCTTATCTCGATTATGTATTACTTATTACAATGATTTTGTAGGCGTGTATATGTTAAAAAGTGTTCTGTTTATTACAACTGTGCTCTCTCGACCGTAGTCTATACAAGAATGCCGTTCCTTGGCAAACGCGTCGGTCGTGAGGACGCCTTCGTCACCCTTTTTAACCATTTTAGGGTTCGCCCCAAATGAAAGCTACGCTAAACAAAGACAGCGTGCATCTTCAAATTGCACATGGCCCGCCTTGGCCGTTCCTGTACCTCGAATATTCCAACAGTACATAACATCGAAATTGAAGTATATTTGAATAGAAATTTATTTAAGTAATTGCTCAATATTCGCCAAATTTAGGGAAAGTGTCAGATGTTCGTGAAGTTAATAAAAGTAAAAGTGAGTTCTACTCTATATTAGTATTACTAGTATTAGTTAGTATTACTTACATTGTTTGTAACTGAGAAGGTGACGAAGAACAAATGTCGGCAATATTGTTACTCAAAACTGTTAAAATTCGAAACACAGATTTCCCTCCATGAACCGTTTTCCCAATAATAAGTGTACTTGTTTCCCTATTTGCAAAGTTAGAGGGTGTGTAGCACTTCGCCACCCGATCCTATTCCTTCCTTTAAAAAATACGCTAACGTTAACATGTATCTTCCTCGAAACAATTAGAATGGTATATAAATATTAACACTAAACCTATCATGACTGGGCAAATTACTGTTTTGAAATTTAGCAATGGGTAGTCGAAAAGCCTATAATTTGACAAAAATGCGATGAAGAAGAATAAAGTATACATTATTTATTTTTAAATAAAAGGAACTAGGTATATTTTTGTCACTCCTCAGTTGGGTATTATCTACATGCTAATTATAAAATATGAGTTATATTAGAAGACCGGTCAAATGACCGTAGAAATAGATTACAGGGTGTAAAGAAATGTTTGGTCTTGGCAATTATAGGCGTGTTCTACACCTTCTGATCGGTGAAGACCTGTAAAAAAAAGGTGCCGCAAAATTGTCCTTGACCTTGAACTTCCAGGTCAAATTTTTTTTAAGTGCATTGCATTCTACGCATCATGAGGATAAAAAGTGTCAAAGGAGCCATGGGTCAAAACATGACCGTTTCCCCAGAAATTGATGCGGAAGTTTTGTCGGCTGTAAGATGAATTTTATTCATAGAAGTTGGACATTTCAAATTGAAATGCTAGCTGCTGACGTGAACACAGGCATAGCGAATATACCTCTGAATAAAAAGCAGCATGCAATTACATATTCGGAAGTTAATGGCGTGACTGTAACATTTCCACCACCGTGCTGTGTCTGAAGATATTCAAAAACTTTGAAATATCCTCGCGGCGTGCATCGCTTTACGCGACCCATTTTGCGTGGCGATTGTACAGACGCACGCCCTGTCGTTCCTTAATTGCCTCGTAATACGATTCTTTCGAATCGGGCTCCGGAGATCGCACGCGTAAAGTTGGTAACCCATTAGGGATCTTTGCGACTGCTGGTGAACGGAAGCAAAAGAAACGCAGTTTCTGTGGAACACCAAGAAACACAGATTCTTAGCTTTGTTTCGTCTGCAACATTCGCATGTAAATAGGATAATAACAAGCAGTGTTCCTATTCTATTTACATGTCTACCTTTTCCTCTATAATCCTTGTGATTACGTATTGCATGGGATGGATAATGTGGTGAAATTAGCACAGCTCCTACGATGTGGAGATTTCAAATTTGTAGTTTTGTATCGTTTGCGTGCCTTTGCTGGCCCCTCCTTTTGTTAAGGTGTGCGCCATTAAATAACATATGAATTAAGCGACTGCACATTTTCAGCTATTCAGTTAGATAGGAATTGCCTGCCTGACAGTTAGGGACGCTACGATGTACTTATATTATTTGTTTAGTTTAAGATAGTTTAAAAAGAGGATAGGGGAATGGTTAGCGCCTCTACCTCTTTTTCGGGTAGGTTCATTTAGATAAGCAACGTTCGTTCCTGTTGGAACGGGCGGCTGCATTGCTGCGATAATTACCATTGCCGCAGTTCTGAAATTTGTCAAGGAAGGGTGGATGGGTCGTCGGAGATCGGGCGAGTCACCATTTGCAGCAACCTCCTCGTGGTGTGACTTGGGAAATATGTGTTCTTTCCATATTACATAGTACAAAACACAAATTTTCTAATGGCTGCTATTCTTAAATATATTTGCTACCCAACTTAATGTAATTGAAAATAAATATTAATTCTATACGTTTGTGTAAATTTTATGCATTTTTCCCAAATTCCTGTATAGGCGTAATCAACTGTATGCCTATGCTGTATTGTATACTTTTACTATGGTCACAGCATACTCTGGCAATGCTGCTTGTTTGGGGATCAGGAATTGTATTTTCAATAATGGGAGTCTTATACTTGGGATTATAATTAACGTCTTTTTTGTCATAGAATATTATGTTAATACACAATTCTTTATTAGTTATGTATAAGTAACATATAATTATTATTACTGTGGTAAGTAGAAGTGATATTAAAGTGTACTAATATTTATAAATAGTTTGGTATTGCAATACATAATAATTGAAATATTTTCAGTGTCTTTAAGAAAATGTAAGTATGAAGGAAAATAGAATCATCCTTGAACTAAACTGCAACATTTGAAAATGGATGAAGAGGTAGACTTAATAAAAAGTTAATAGAAACCTGATGTACACAAAATTATTGGTACGGAACCAAAGAGATTAAGTGAATACGTTGGAAAAAGGTTGGGTACTTATTTATTGAAGGGAAGAGTCGTGCAGGTAATTATAAAATCTTTGCTACAAATGCATGTATCAGAAATTGTTAGATGATAAATATTAATATATGGTAATTTACATAAAATGTGTTTATGACTTTCAAATTTTAGAAAATCTGATTCCAAATTGTCACCATTTATTATGGTTTCCATTATTGCACAAATATGAGTAAATAAGGTTATTACTTCTGCTGAAGTGGAAAAACCACCTCTTCGTAAGTGATCAAAATACATTATCAAATACATTATTTATTGTTGCACCTTATCCTCTGCAAATTAATAATTTACATATATTACCATTTTTTTAGCAACAGAATGGGACCCATAAGCGGATATATAAATCTTAATTGAATCATCTACACGCACGTGGAGAAATGTTCGATATGGAAAATTTCTGAAAATCCATTTACATCAGCATGAAGATTGTTTGTGTAAGTGCACGCACACAGGCCATAGCGCCTGCAGTCAGGCCCCTAATATTATTTCCTTACAATTGGAAACAACACTGTGGCATTATCAAATAATAAATATAAGATGAAACTTGTCAAAAGAACTATGAAAAACTGTATGTATATGTATAATAAATATAAATTTGTAAAAAATGAGTTATGATACTATTAAAATGTTAGTAATACTAAATTGAAATATATTGAAAGCCCAATAGGTTTAATTAAATAGATGTGTTACACACAAAGATGAAGTCCTATATAGTTAATAAATAAAACTTACCTGCATCATTGCACTTGCTTTTATATTTTTTAAAATTGCCTATTAACAATAAGTAGGTGCACATTAATGTGTAAACAATCGAAAAGTAAGCGAGAACTGAGGCACTGACGAGATATATGAATAGACATGTATGTATGAATAGACTGGACATCATGGACTTTGGTGGCCCACCGCGACTGTTGTTACGTGGTGGGTTGATTAGTTGAAAAGAAAAGACTGATGTTGGTGTTCCTCTCCTTTTTAATCTCCACACACGATATTTTATATGGTTATACAGCACTTATAGTCGACGCACGAGTGCAATCCTCGAATTGCACTTTACAGGAAGATGTTACAGACTAATGTAAGAAGCAACTACCAGCGTGGCAGTTCGTAGATAGAATAACTGACCACCCTTGCTTGTTCCTTTCTAATATATGTAACCCTTGTTTTCGCGGGCTCCGGTGGCGTCGGCTGGGTGACCCTTGGGTCCTTGGGCCTGGACGGGGGAGAGGCGGTATGACTCGTCGCTGGGTCATACGGTCGGCCCGTTCCCTTACTCATATTTGTGTCTCATACTTTACTTTCAAAAACAAAAACAATGAGTCGTCTCCGACACGTAACACTGTCATACCGACGCAGAAATCCTACGCTGGTTTGAGCGTCCTCTGCTCATGAACAGTGATAAGTTGAAGAACTATTCCTTACTGAAGTAGGGCTGGGGTCATTATTCATGCGAATGGGTGAATACATGTGAATGCTTTTGGGGAAATCAGGAAAGCTATTTCTCGGTCACTGTTTCGCTAGAAAAATTGAGCTACGGTGCCTGGTCGCGCGATGCATTTCGGTTCGGCTCGAGTTGAGTAGAAATCATATTTTCACATTGTCTTTTTTTCGTATGCATTTTCTTTTTTTTTCATAAATCAATTCTTTTAAATATCACGGATAACTTAAGTTTCAGATATCCCGTTAAATAATTGCATACCTATATCATGATCACAAAATATTCAAAAAGAATACATTGATGTAATGAACATTCATATACAGGGTGGCCCAGACCTGGTGCAGTATTCGGAAATGGGGGGTAGCTGAGGTGATTCTGATCAACCTTTTCCTGGACCAAAATATTTTTTGAAACTTCGTTTTTGAGTAATTAACGAAAAACACTGGCCATAGCGCGGGCTCAGTCACAATTGCGCGCGGGCGTGATCGGGTGCATCGAGGGGCAACATACCCCAAATATTACAATCGGCTTACATTAACAATAGTGTGTAATTCTTCGTTATTCATCAATAACAATTTAATTAACAAGTTGTTTAATGACCGTTCCATACTTTTATTCGTTTTCCGAAACGAATAAAGTGTTTTATTAATTATGAAAAACGTGTTTGGATGATTAATGTTAGAAAAGGGTAGTTAATTAAACTTACCCTTACGTTCACGAAGTAATGCCATTGTCGTTCATTCTACCGATCCTGACCTATCTTCACAATTGTATGCCACGTCCCGGCGACCGTTACAGGTCTGATTTGCACTTGTTTCCATACGCACATTGACTTTCGTAATGTTCGTCGGTGCCCGACTGTGCGGAGTTGCCGGTCTCACGGTAAAATGTCAGACTGCTAAACCACTGCCAACTGTTTTGTGAGTTAGAGCCCCCCTCTTTGTCATTTTTTCAATATGAATTATTGTTCTACTTCCTAACAATATGATAATGATCAATATTTGCTTATAAATTTTTAAAAATATTTTAATTTAATATATGTATATATGAACTGGAGAGACCTTGAAGAGATTTTTAATTTAGGCAACGAGATATTGCACTTGTTAAAAAATGAAGTAAAAATAAGTACCGAAGATATACGGGTAAAGATAAAGGATATTACATTTTTGAGTGAATTGGCATTCCTAACTGATGTTACATGGCACCTTAACAGTTAAAATACCAAATCACAAAAACAGAATGACACAATTTCTGATTTGTTCGGCCACATTAATGGATTCAAATATCAATTACAATTATTTATCTATGAATTGGAGGCAAGTGAATACACCACTTCCCGTCCGGCCAAGAATTCGCACATGATCGAAATATCGAAGTCAATTTTCTTGAATTTAGATTACAACTTTTGGAAATTTCGTAACAATTTGAAGAACGTTTCGAAGATTGCAACGTAATCGTAAGCGACTAGAACTATTGTCATTGGATGTTTTACTAAAAGGATTGTTACCATCATGAGTTTACTCAAATCGTCGCTCGTAAAATTGTTAGAAGAACAAAGAATATGAAATTCATTGGAACAACTCATTTATTACTACTATAGACTCTAACGTCAACGGGCAGTATACAACATAGTAAAAGCATATAATATAGCATAGGCATGTATGTACATAGGATGTGAGAAAAGTACTTGTGTGTGTGAATACATATGTGAATCTATGATTGAATGTACCCGAGTGAATGAAATAATTTTACGCAAAGAGAATGAACAATCTTCTGTGAGTAGCGCATTTTGTTATTGTTTATTAATTTACCCGGTAACAAGATTGTAAATTGAAAAGCGGTCGCCATTAAAATATTCATTCTAATAGTAAACGTTGTAAGAGAAACGTCGATTTAATCGGAATAAACTTACTATTCTTAACAAAGTCAAAACCACTTAATAATATTCCCACAATTTTTGGGGGCTCGTTCGGGATATTATCAATAATAGTGGTTAAGGATCGGTTTGAGTGAGATCCGTTTTGTTAGGAAGTGATAAAGTTTAATTCAGGGTGTGCATTAAAAGAGTTAACTTGAAGAGATTACGTGTCGCGTAAAAGTGTTAAAATGAGCATGTTTTAAAAGTGAAAAGTTATATTCTTAAAATAAAGAGATTAAAGATGAATCCAAACGATGCTAATGTTGTTGAGATAAAAGACAAGCTGAGAGAGTTAGGATGGTCTAATTAATCCAACGATTGATGGAAGCAGATCCATCAGGTGCATGGGTGCATGACATCGCAGAAACACGTGGCATTAGATGTGTTTTCAATGAACCAACCGTTCCAGAAGTAAATAACACCGGAGCAGCATCCATTCTAATTGTAAGTGGATCAGCTGAAAGAGGTGATGACCGAGAAAAGAAATTAGAACGAGAATTGGAACTTGTTCGACGGGAGCTGGAATTGGTGAGGAGTCTTCATGGTTTAGGTGCGCAAAATGTGAGACAACCAGTGGAAAGTGAAGTTAGAAGCCCATCCTATACTGATGTTAGACAAAAAATTAATATTACAACTATTGCCGAATTACTAAGCAATTATAAAGGCGATGTTGGTGATTATGAGAACTGGGAGAAGCAGTTGAAGATGATAAGGACTACGTATAGTGTAGAATCTACACTGTAGATGATCAGCACATGAAGATGTTAATTGGTATGCGTCTTAAAGGGAAAGCTCTCGAGTGGTTTTATTCGAGACCTGAACACATTGGAATGTCAGTTGAAGAGTTGTTAGTAGAACTTAGGGGAATGTATCATCATCGAATATCGCAAAATAAGATTGTTACGAAAAATATTTGGAGAACGAGTATGGAGAAAAAGTGAAACTTTTTATGAGTATGTTCATGACAAAGTGATTATGGGGAATAAAGTGACCCGTTGTTGACGGTATACCAGATACAAACTTAAGAGATCAAGCACGAATTCACAAATTTCGTACCAAGGTAGACCTTCTTGAAGCTTTCGAAAAAGTAAATCTACGTGATAGAAGCCAGACCAATGTAACGAGGGGCATGAGACAAGGGAATGAGGTATTCTGAAACAGAATTACATACATATGCATGCATGCATGGATATGGAGCGATTTTATTACAGAAAAATAGTAATGATAACGCATTACATCCTGTGTATTATGCGAGTGGCAAAACTACGCCAGCGGAGAAAAAATATACGAGCTACGAATTAGAAGTACCCGCTATAGTCAAAGCCCTTAAAAAGTTTAGAGTATATCTGTTAGGAATACCATTTAAGATTGTAACTGATTGTCGTGCCTTTACTTTGACAATGAGAAAAAAGGATTTATGCGTGCGTGTGGACCGGGAAGAAGTATGATGCATGTGGATGCGTTGAGTTGTCAAACACTACCTTCGTGTATGCTCATAAAAGAATTAAAAAATAGTTTAACGGCGCGGTTAAAGCGAGCACAGCGTTGTGATACTGATTTGATGAAAATTACAGATCTTGTAGAGCAAAATAGATTCACGGGTTACGAAATTCGAAGTGGTTTACTTTTCAAGGAAGTTGATGACGATTTTAAGAGTTGGTGGTTCCGAAACATATGTCATTACAAATAATTAGACAAGCGCATGAAATGGGTCATTTTTCTGTAAGCAAAACTGAAGCAATTGTTAGAAAAGATTATTGGATTCCAAGTATAAAATCAAGAATAGAGAATGTTATTCGAAATTGTGTTGCATGTATATTAGGCGAAAAAAAACACGGCCGACAAGAAGGGTACTTGAACCCCATAAATAAAGGCGACATGCCACTTGACACATTTCATGTAGATCATGTAGGACCGCTACCGTCAACTAAAAAAAGCTATAAGCATATATTTGTGATTGTTGATGCGTTATCGAAATTTGTATGGTTGTATGCGACAAAAAGCACAAGTTCGGCAGAAATAATAACAAAACTTCGGAAACAAGCAGTAATTTTCGGAAATCCACGTCGTATTATATCTGATCGGGGTACCACATTTACGTCAAAAGAATTTGCTGATTATTGTACGGAAGAAAATATTTACCATTCTCTTACGACAACTGGCACGCCAAGATCTAATGGTCAGGTAGAACGCGTAAATCATACTTTAATACCTCTTCTAACAAAATTATCTAATCCAGAAAAAGAAGAATGGTATCGTCGTCTAGATAAAGCGCAGCAGTTCTTAAATACTACAGTCCATCGAAGTATTGGTAGTACGCCTTTTGAACTACTGTTCGGGACGCGAGCGCGTTTTAAAGACGATCCACAAATTAGAGAAATGTTAGAGAAAGAATGGGTTAAGATGTTCGAAAGTAACAGAGACGAATTGAGAGATCGTGCAAAAGAAAGTATTGCTAAAATACAGGCGGAAAATAGAAAAACGTATAATAAGCAAAGAACAGATGCGAGAATTTACTGTGAAGATGATTTAGTGGCGATTAGTGGCGTGATATGTCAGATTGTGAAAATGAAGGTTGCGAGGACATTCGAGGACGAATGCCCGTGCGGGGGGGGATGTGAGAAAAGTACTTGTGTGTGTGAATACATATGTGAATCTATGATCGAATGTACCCGTGTGAATGAAATCATTTAACGCAAAGGGAATGAACAATCTTCAGTGAGCAGCGCATTTTGATATTGTTTATTAACTTACCCAGTAAGAATATTGTAAATTGAAAAGCGGTCGCCATTAAGTATTCTTTCTAATAGTAAACGTTGTAAGAGAAACATCAATGTAATCGGAATAAACTTACTATTCTTAACAAATTCAATACCACTTTATAATATTTCCACATATAGTTGATTACGCCTGTACAGGAATTCGGGAAAAATGCATAAAATATACACAAACGTATTGAACTAATATTTATTTTTCATTATATTGTTAAGTTGGGTAGCAAATATATTTAAGTATAGCAGCCATTAGCAAATTTGTGTTGTGCACTATGTAATATTGAAATAACACAAACTTCCCAAGTCACACCACGTGGAGGTTGCTGCAAATGGTGACTCGCCCTATCTCCGACGACCCATCCACCCTTCCTTGTCAAATTTCAGAACTGCGGCAATGGTAACCATCGCAGCAATGCAGCCGCCTGTTCCAACAGGAACGAACGTTGCTTATCTAAATGAACCTACCCGAAAAAGAGGTAGAGGCGCTAACCATTCCCCTATCCTCTTTTTAAACTATCTTAAACTAAACAAATAATATAAGTACATCTTAACGTCCCTAACTGTCAGGCAGGCAATTCCTATCTAACTAAATAGCTGAAAATGTGCAGTCGCTTAATTCATATGTTATTTAATGGCGCACACCTCAACAAAAGGAGGGGCCAGCAAAGGCACGCAAACGATACAAAACTACAAATTTGAAATCTCCACACCGTAGGAACTGTGCTAATTTCACCACATTAACCATCCAGTCCATTGCGTAGTTAGAAGGATTATTGGAAAAGGTAGAATTGTAAATAGAATAGGAACACTGCTTGTTATAATCCTATTTACATGCGAATGTTGCAGACGACACAAAGCTTAGAATCTGTATTTCTTGGTATTCCATAGAAACTGAGTTTCTTTTGCTTCCGTTCACCAGCAGTCGCAAAGATCCCTAATGGGTTACCAATTTTACGCGTGCGATCTCCAGAGCCCGATTCGAAAGAATCGTATTACGAGGCAATTAAGGAACGACAGAGCGTGCGTCTGTACAATCGCCACATAAAATGGGTCGTGTAACGCGATGCACGTCACGAGGATATATCAAAGTTTTTGAATATCTTCAGACACAGCACGGTGGTGGAAATGTTACAGTCACGCCATTAACTTCCGAATATGTAATTGCATGCTGCTTTTTATTCAGAGGTATATTCGCTATGCCTGTGTTCACGTCAGCAGCTAGCATTTCAATTTGAAATGTCCAACTTCTATGAATAAAATTCATCTTACAGCCGACAAAACTTCCGCATCAATTTCTGGGGAAACGGTCGTGTTTTGAACCATGGCTCCTTTGACACTTTTTATCCTCATGATGCGTAGAATGCAATGCACTTAAAAAAAATTTGACCTGGAAGTTCAAGGTCAAGGACAATTTTGCGGCACCTTTTTTTTACAGGTCTTCACCGATCAGAAGGTGTAGAACACGCCTATGATTGCCAAGACTAAACATTTCTTTACACCCTGTAATCTATTTCTACGGTCATTTGACCGGTCTTCTAATATAACTCATATTTTATAATTAGCATGTAGATAATACCCAACTGAGGAGTGACAAAAATATACATAGTTCCTTTTATTTAAAAATAAATAATGTATATTTTATTCTTCTTCATCGCATTTTTGTCAAATTATAGGCTTTTCGACTACCCATTGCTAAATTTCAAAACAGTAATTTGCCCAGTCATGGTGGGTTTAGTGTTAATATTTATATACCATTCTAATTGTTTCGAGGAAGATACATGTTAACGTTAGCGTATTTTTTAAAGGAAGGAATAGGATCGGGTGGCGAAGTGCTACACACCCTCTAACTTTGCAAATAGGGAAACAAGTACACTTATTATTGGGAAAACGGTTCATGGAGGGAAATCTGTGTTTTGAATTTTAACAGTTTTGAGTAACAATATTGCCGACGTTTGTTCTTCGTCACCTTCTCAGTTACAAACAATGTAAGTAATACTAATATAGAGTAGAACTCACTTTTATTAACTTCACGAACATCTTACACTTTCCCCAAATTTTGCGAATATTGAGCAATTACTTAAATAAATTTCTATTCAAATATACTTCAATTTCGATGTTATGTACTGTTGGAATATTCGAGGTACAGGAACGGCCAAGGCGGGCCATGTGCAATTTGAAGATGCACGCTGTCTTTGTTTAGCGTAGCTTTCATTTGGGGCGAACCCATTTGGGGCGAAAATGGTTAAAAGGGGCCATGGTGACGTAGGCGTCCTCACGACCAACGCTTTTGCCAAGGAAAGGCATTCGTGTATAGACTACGGTCAAGAGGTCACAGTTTTAATAAACAAACACCTTTTAACATATACACGCCTACAAAATCATTGTAATAAGTAATACCTAATCGAGATAAAGAGACTACCCTCTCATTCGATTATCTTACAGTACTGTAGTGCGTTCTATAAAAATCTGCGAAAACGATGGTCTCGCTTTTTCTCAAGGCAGCGCCGGTCGTCGGTCGAAACGTCCGAACCACTGTGACCGCAGTCTAATAAGCAAGTTTCACTGTAGAAACTACCCCCTGTGTCGGCAGTTTTCCTAGGGATGTATAAAAGTTACGGAAGTGTTGTCCTACTGTGCACGTGTCGATGAAAAACTTTACCTGTGCAAAAGTATTTCCGAACGAATATTGGTTATTTTTTAATAATGTTCATGCAAAGGGTGAAAAGAAATTTAAGCAATAGGGTTAAGTATGAAAGACACATGATCTCTTTTTGGATCAGGAAAACATATTTCTGGGTTCCTTGAAGTGTACACCAGAAGGGCCTGACCTGTTAGTGATTTATAGCCGCAGGATTATTTTGATGGTCTGCTTAATTGCATGGGCAATTGAGCTTAATGGGGTCCTATTTATGTTAATATCTTGTGTCAACAGAAGTATCAGGCTAGCATACAAGCTTCGAAATTAACTAGCATGAAAATTGAATGATGCAGGTGTAGGAATGATATTTTCATTTGCAAACGTCATAGAGTTTGTATCTAGATAACGGTACCATTATAGAATAATTCCTCACGGCAGGTGCGTTTCTTTCAAACAAATATCACGATTAATTGTTATCAAGGCTTTGCAAAAGAAAAGATGTTTGTCCGGTGCACATTTTTCAAATGTAAATTGTGCGTTATTATTTGTGGTTACTTAATATACATATACGGTGTCGTTAAAAGTAAAATTATCGACTATATTGTAAGATAATCGCTCGAGGGGGTATTCGTAGTCTCCTCTCTATCGCGATTAGGTATTACTAATTACAATGATTCTGTAGGCGTGTATATATGTTAAAAGGTGTTCTGTTTATTAAAACTGTGCTCTCTCGACCGTAGTCTATACAAGAACGCCTTCCATGGGCAAAAGCGTCCGTCGTGAGGACGCCCACGTCACCACGGCCCCCCTCAACCATTTTAGGGTTCACCCCCAACGAAAGCCACGCCAGACAAAGACAGCGCGCATCCCCAAGACGCACACGGCCCGCCCCGGCCGCTCCCGCACCTCGAATATTCTTACATGGCTGACACCCTGTATACAGGGTAAACATTATAAAGCGTTACAGACGAATATCTTCAAAAATATTGATTATACGCAAAAATGTTTTAAATGGAAGTTGTACAGTACCGAGTGGGACATCATGTGGTGGGACTTTTATTCTTCCCGGTGGACACTCCAAGGAGAGGTGAAGGTCAACATTCTTTATTTAAATGGAATGATATCATCAAATAGTGCGTTTTAAGGCGAGTTCAACGATCTATGACTCAAGGTCAAACTTGCAGGGAAATGCAAAAAAGGCGTTTCGTTTTATTTTAACGCCCAGATAACGAATAGAAATATAAACACCATAGGTCATCACCCCAACTTTGCTACTTGAGAAATCCATCCTCCAATAAAACCAAACCGAAAACTATAGTATAAAGTGTAAGAATATTCGAGGTACAGGAACGGCCGAGGCGGGCCATGTGCATTTTGAAGATGCACGCTGTCTTTGTCTAGCATAGCTTTCATTGGGGGTGAACCCTAAAATGGTTAAAAAGGGCCATGGTGACGTAGGCGTCCTCACGACGGACGCTTTTGCCAATGGAAGGCATTCTTGTATAGACTACGGTCGAGAGAGCACAGTTTTAATAAACAGAACACCTTTTAACATATATACACGCCTACAGAATCATTGTAACTAGTAATACCTAATCGCGATAGAGAGGAGACTGCGAATACCCCCTCGAGCGATTATCTTACAAAAGGTATCCTGGAAAAAAGAACGGCGTTCAGTCTTTTTCACAAGCCTATATGTACTTGAAAGTTCATTTTATTTGTACCTATCTGTTACGTGCCTCTGCGGAGACTCGTAATCGCATCATATTCTGTTATTATATAACATTAATATTATCACATTATTGAGAATACCTATAAGTTAAGCGGAACTTATCATTCCGTCGTAAGTCTCCGAACCACTCCGGTATATCTTATGTTAAGTCGTGGAAGTTTTTATTTACGGTGAGAGTGTTCAATTAGAATCTGTGACTCTATTTTTTTTTATCTCTTTAAAATAATAAACATCCTGCGAATACTTTCCACGTGACACACGCGAGGTTGCGAGGAAGAGAGAGCACTGTCGCTCCCGCAGTGCCTTTTACTCAACTTTAAAACAGGCTAAAAATTTTCTGGAGCAGCATCTCCCCTAATTTTAGCTACGAGCCGCGACTGTTACTGACAGTGATATTATAAAACTTATTAACACACAATGATGTTAACACTAGGTATACGAAAATATCAAATTTATATAAAAATTAATTCACTGAATTTAGAAATTAAATATAATTAATTTAATCATATAATAGTAACGAACCTTCATTATGCGTTTCGTAAACCTAGTGTCAAAAGATCCGAAGCGTTCGTTGTAGCCACTTCTTTTAACATCCGAGGAGATACTTACACTAGTATCTACATATGCATAAATTACACTTTGTTAATTCATTTTTTAATCGAAGAACGTTCTTCTTGCGTTGCAAATTTATCTCAAATTCTGTTAACTCAATTCCGAAACTTCGTTATCAACATTTACGAATGTAATTCGTTTATTTCATCACTGATCCTTTGAAGGAAAGAAATGAATGTTTGCTGACCCTCCTACCTGTTATAAATGGTAATTATTCACGCTTAACGGTAACACTAACTTGTAACGGTACATCACTGCGTTTAAATTCCGGCAGTTCATAGATTTCAATTGGTGTATTAATGTTAATGGTGGTATTATGTTTCGAATGTATACATGCATTTAATGTATTGTAACCTTGGGTGGTAGGTACTACTCTTTGCACTGTAATAAAATAATTCCCAATAGTACACTGCGTACTGATTGTCAGGTGAGAACGTTCAAAGAGCTTCATGTAAATAAATGTAAGACTAATTTATGGATATAAATAGTCTATAATGATAATACTCGTATTTATTCCAAATACACGCTGATAGTACAATGTTCTACGGATCGCTATCCGTACGCTCTCGATGCTGGGTTTCCAAAGAATGCCTCGACGTTGCATCATGGGCGTCCAAAGGGCGGGCTCGTCGGACCCACGACATAGTACGTTCAAGGGCCTGCTTTATGGCACCCCCAAACGTGTATCGTTCCCGCTCGCATGCCAGCCTCTTGGTGACGTTTCCCAGATGGGCATGCTAGGCGCTCCGAACCCTCGCATTTTCTTACATAAAGAAGGTATACGGTATTAATATATTTATGATCGATAGAGGGCGAAAGGCGGAAGTAACCCCGAGCTGTTAGGTGGTAATATAAATCAGTATAATGCCGATTGTCAGGAAATAAACCATACAAATTGCAGAATTTTCATTGTCTAGACACGTTAACCTAAATTAAATAGATTTACGATTCTTTTTACTATTACAGTCGAACCTCGATAACTCGAATCTCAAGGGAAGCCACCAAAATTTCGAGTTGTAGAGGTTTCATGTTATCGAGGAGGAGAGATTTAACACGTGGAAATTGATTGAAAGGAAGACAAATTAAATCGTGTAGCGTGAGTTACATATTTATTGCATACATATTATAAACGTCATCAGATGACGGAAGTTAGGTTACTATATATGTACCCACTTCATATTATTCAAGAAGTCCGTAATGTTGCTCTGTTAATGTATGAACACATTGTTTATCTATGAAAATTCGCAAAAAACGATTAGTTTCCCTGGATATGCATGTGACCATTTTATGTGTTTTATCTTACGTTTTGAGATAATCATAACGGTTGAAAGGATGGAAACAATCGATTTATTTCTGACATAAAGTTATAAACTTCGAGTTTGCAGAGTCAGCAGCGATAGAAGTTCGGCTTATATGTACAGGTAAACTTCGTCTTGTAGAGGCTTCGGCATTCCCCAGTATAGTGTAGTCAAATTAAAATAGCATTAACCAAAAAGTATTCGAGCTGAAATTTCTTTTTTGCTTTATGAAACTGGTATTGAAAAAATAAGTATATAATACTTATTTATAAAGTTGTTTTTCTATTAACGTTGAAAAAAGTGGCTGGAAAAATTAATGTTTACATGATTTATATCAACATAAAATCCACTATAAAAACATACATTTTCAGAGATTTATATGAGGAATATCTGATACGGGACCTGTGACTAGTATATTATGTATAGTATAAGGGTCGCTTTAATATGCGACTCAACGGAGTATTTGAGCTTAAATCACTGACGCGTATTTCAAAAGAGAATGCTTCAATAAAATAAGACCCTCATATAACGTGACAGTGGACTATTTAGTTAAAATAACATAACAAGTTTTTGCCTCTTGGATAGAATCGCCAGTTCTATACAGTGTCATTCATTATGAATATTCACTGAGGGTAGCAATTTAAGATGCCTTATTATCTGATACGTATTCACAAACAACTGCTTGTCACTAACAATTTATACTTTTTACTACTGGAGAAGTTATTTTCAGTAAACCTCACGTAGGTTTGGAATAGGGGGCAGGTAGGGTAATAAAATTTCACGACTCTCAAACAAACAATGACTCTCTCACGATACTCACAATATTCACGACTCGATACTCTCTACTCTCCAAACTATTCTGCCTCGCGCACGCATCACCCATTCTATACTGCATATTCTTTCACTCTTATTGTTAGTTACTTCATCATTCTATTCCACATTTGCTCTCACTCATTTAGCTGCTCTCACTCATACGCACTGCAGACAATCCTTGGGGAGAGTCAATCGCGTCCACCCGAATCCTTGGGCCGCTGTACCCTCCGTTCATACGATCTTCTCAAGTACTCAGCTCCGAATACATATTTTTCACATCTAGGAGTCCTTATAAACAGTCACGCAGTATTTCCAATCCCAAACTACGAACAAATATTGAACTAAAGAAATTTTAAACGAGGTTCGAGTAATGTTTTGACAAAAATGTAGATATTAAACCTGACCTGTATTTGGAGCGGCAAAGTTTGAATATCTGGCTGTACAAAAAGAAAGTTATACTGTAGGCATATCTATCAGCAAGTTATAACCAATAAGGAAATCTTCCTTTCATCTTCCGGAAACTTTAAGCTCCACTTCATTGATGGCAATTTCACGCCTAATAAAGATATTCCATTGTTGAAACAATCCCCTGTATAGTCAATTTCCTAGGGCTGTATGAAACTAACGAAAGTCACCCATTACTGTGTTGGTGTAAATGAAGAAATTGACCAGCATAATAATAGTTGTGAACGATGGGGTCTATGCAGAAGACTCTTAATGTCTTTTGAATTAGGAAAACATATTCTTGAGTTTCTTAAACTGTAAACCAGAAGGGTCTGACCTGTATGTGATTTATAGCACTGGGATGATTTTAAGGGCACAGCTAGTTAGACGGACAATTGAGTATAATGGGATCTTACGTGTATTAATATCTTGTGCCCACAGAAGTATCAGGCAAGAATGAAAGCTTCGAAATTAGTTTCTACGAACATTCAAAGGTCCTGGTTCGTCCAATTAGGTGGGCCCTTGAAAAATGATGGTTCATTATTTGTTGCAGCTCATATAAAGCATAAAAAGAAATTTAAGCGATTGGGTCTATACAGAAGAGACTTAATCCCTTTTGAATCAGGAAAACATATTCTTGAGTTTCTTAAACTGTAAACCAGAAAGGTCTGACCTGTATGTGATTTATAGCACTGGGATCCTTTTAAGGGCCCACCTAATTAGACGAACAATTGGGCATAATGGAATTTTATTGGTGCTAATATCTTGAGTCCACAGAAGTATCAGGCTAGAATGAAAGCTTCGAAATTAGTTTCTACGAACATTCGAAGGTCCTGGGCGCAGAGGAGAGGGTAGAAATATGATACAGCAAGGGTTTGATTTGTTCACAGTATGTATTCACAATTATTTAATGTAAGACTAATTTATGGGTATAATTAGTCTATACTGAAGATACTCGTATTTATTCTAAATACACGCTGATAATACAATATTCCACGGATCGCTATCCGTACGCTCTCGATGCTGGATTCCCATGGAATGCCCCGACGCTGCATCATGGGCGCCCAAGGGCGGGCTCGTCGGACCCACGACGTAGTACATTCAAGGGCCTGCTTTACGGCACCCCCAAATGTGTACCGCTTCCGCTCGCATGCCAGCCTCTTGCTGACGTTACCCAGATGGGCAGGCTAGGCGCTCCGAACCCTCGCATTTTCTTACATTAACATTTTTGGCACGTAAACTTTGAACGTTAATACCTCAGCAACGGCTTGTAAAGAATACATGTGTAGGCAGTGCTTTGTAAACATCTCTATATTAGTTGTAAGAATATGTAGTAAAAAATATAGGGCTCCATTTAAACATTGAAATGTGAAAATACAAATATTGATATGTCACCTATAATGCAATACATCATTTATCTGAAACAGCTTTTCGCATTTCTGATAATTATTGACACAATTACGCGTAGCACTTAAAACGGATATACAGAATGCAAGTTACAGTACGCGTTACTTTTATCCTTTCAACGAGTGTCAAATATTTTAGTCAGTCTTTTTCATATACAATATAAATATCTACTTTTGGCTGAAAAATAGAGATTAGATTATTGCATTTCATACATTTGTTGCGAGGTGATAACTATTTGAAATGGACGAATTCCAATTTTGCATTCTATGCGTTTTCTTCACGACTTCATCTAGTCGTCTAACCTTATCAATATTTTAGTTGTCTGAGCTACCCACAATATGGCCATTTTTTAGCATCCTCCTATATAACTAACTTGTAAGTACGAACATAAGTATATGTTAGCGACAGCGCATTTTTAATGAAAGAAAATGGACCGAGTAACGAAGTGCTATGCATTCCGTGACGGTTTTATGATAGGGACTTAGCGTGGGTACGTTAGGAGAGTGTTCTGCAAATGGGCAATCTGGACGACAGACGGTAGCTGGTGGCCTGACGCTATTCAACTATCGAATGTCCAAGGATTGACTGTTTATTAGGGGTGTTTTGAAAGTGAATGAATGAGACTGAACATCCCGTTGACCGACGATGACTGGTGACCGCATTGGGTTTTCCAACTACCTGGTGTCGAGGGATTGTTTATTAGTTTCGAGTAAAGAACACATGTGGCAATCGGCTTGTAGCCGTATTAACAAGGAATAGGGACTCTGATCCTGGAGGATCTGGCCACGGAGTGGGGAAGGTTTTACCTTTTGATAAATGAACTGTGATTGGCCACTCAGTTTTTACCCCAGAACTGACAGGGAAAGATCTAATACCACTCTTACGCCGCGCTTTTAATATAGTCAAATTCTTAACATATACATATACATATACATGTACATATACTAACAAAAAAATAGTTGAATAAATATTTATTAGTTAGCAATGAGTTGCTCATTTAGTTTTATATTGTACGAAAAGTCGATAATAAGGTAATAAAATGTTTATACGCCAAGCAATATTTTACATTTATTAAAATTCCATGAAATAAGTGAACAGAGAGTAAGAATATCTGCCAAAAAATGCTGTAAATGTAAAATTGAACAAAGATATAGTTCACCACAAAATAATAAATATATCTCTAGATTGTTGTTCCTAAATTGTACGCTTAAAGGGTTAGAAAGGGTTAAACAGTTGTCAACAAAACTGCGTGTGGACGGGAAGTCATATAAAAATGTCAGAAATCAACGGAAAAAGGGGACACGATCAAAAGTGAGCTATGTATGTATAGTTAAAAATTCATCATTCTCGCGTTAAAATAAATTTTGGCCCTGAAAAGGGCCGATTGGCAGTACAAAGTACTTTAAGCTTCCTCTTGGCTCACTGTACATCAAGTGATAAATCAAAGAAGTTCACTCAAATATATCTCCGTTGCTTCAAGTAGGACTAGAATACCCAAGCTGTTAAAAGTGATACCCGTCCGCAAGTGTCCAAGAATATCATGAACTAGGCGTTGAAATAATTTCCGGATCAACAGATCGCCTCGACTTACGCAAGGACGCCTGTGATGGCGAGGCTTGCATGCAGATTTCGCAGCCATTTGTTTACGTACAACTTTTCCATTGCTGAACTTACGAGCCATTCGCTTGGCCCGAGCCATCTTTAGCAAGTAGACGGAGAAACAGAATAATGTCGTTAATTGTGCGATCAACTTGTAATAGATGCCGGAACCCAAATGTCGAGTGCTTTTATATCCTGCGAACGATAAATAATAATGATGGGCGCTTCTCATTGGTGGGTCTTTGACCTGGGGAGGGGGGGGGATATACAAGCGCAGCAAGTCCGAGTTGGATGAAACCTGTTGCATTTTGACTATCCTTCATATTACATTCTTCATACTATCAAGTCGAAATACCGGATCTTCGAAATCCATGGCTCTCTCTCGCGCATGGGGTATACGTGCATGCTTTCCGTTGTTTTGTAAATGCCCGCACACAGGTTATGGCATATGGTGTCGGGGCCCTCAATTTCATCACATAGTAACTTCGCATAACGAGGAATACAAATACTCTTATTATTGGGAAAACTATTAATAGAGAGAAATCTGTTTTTCGAATGTTAACAGCATTGAGTAATAATGTTGCCTATATTTGTTCTTTGTGTAAGAAAATTCGAGGGTTCGGAAGGCATAGCATGCTCATATGGGAAATGTCACCGAGCGGCCGATATGCGAGCGGGAACGGTATGTTTCGGGGTGCCATAAAGCAGGTCCTTGAACGTACTATGTATGTACCTCGCGGGTTCGACGAGCCCGTCTTTTTGGGCACCCATGGTGCAGCGTCGAGGCACTCTATGGAAAGGCAGCGTTGAGAGCGTACGGATAGCGATCCGTAGAATTTTGTATTATCAGCGTGTACTACGAATAAATACGAGTATGTATTAACTGTAAGAATATTCGAGGTACAGGAACGGCCGAGGCGGGCCATGTGCATTTTGAAGATGCACGCTGTCTTTGTCTAGCATAGCTTTCATTTGGGGCGAAACCTAAAATGGTTAAAAAGGGCCATGGTGACGTAGGCGTCCTCACCACCGACTCTTTTGCCAAGGAAAGGTATTCTTGTATAGACTACGGTCGAGAGAGCACAGTTTTAATAAACAGAACACCTTTTAACATATATGCACGCCTACAGAATCATTGTAATTAGTAATACCTAATCGCGATAGAGAGGAGACTACGAACACCCTCTCATGCGATTATCTTACATGAAATTAATAAAATGTTGACACATGAAAGATTTTCTCAATATAAAATGGAATCGAGTGACTCGATTGGGCAACGTATTGCGAAAGTAGAAAATCTTGCGCAACAGTTAAAGAACACGGGTGAAACGGTAAGCAACGTCGCCATAATAACTAAAATTTTAGGGAGCTTGCCTTCGGTTGTCATTGAACGAAACAAAGCAAACGATTGAAAATCTTGCATCGCGTTTGTTAACGTCAGAGTATTTTTTAAAGAAAGGAAAAGGACCCAGTAGCGAAGTGCTATACATTTGGTGAAGGATTTATGATAGGGATTTAGCCTGCGTTCGTTTGGAAATGGGCAATCTGGACGACAGACGATGGCTGGTGGCCCGACGCTATTCAACTATCGAATGTCCAAGGATTGACTGTTTATTAGGGGTGTTTTGAAAGTGAATGAATGAGACTGAACATCCCGTTGACCGACGATGGCTGGCGACCGCATTGGGTCTTCCAACTATCTGGTGTCGAGGGATTGTTTATTGAAGTCAAGTAGAGAACACATGTGGCAATCGGCTTGTAGCCGTATTGCCAAGGAATAGGGACTCTCTTCCTGAAGGATCTGGCCACGGAGTGGGGAAGGTTCTGCCTTTTTGGTAAATGAACTGTGATTGACCACTTAGTCTTTCCCCCAGAATTGTCAGGGAAAGATCTACCTATCTTACGCCGCGCTTTTAATATATACTATCTCTTCAAATTTCTAACATGTATGATGTAAATTGAACGTTGACAACTGCAAAAAAATGGTTGCTTTAATAAACAGCTATGCTATAAATTTTTTACTATAATAGATTAATAGTAGCAACTAATAAGATTACATTTTTCCTAACTGCAATCGTTTGAATATATTATGAATCTACATATCGTTTATATGATAGAGTGAGTTGTTTAATTTTTTGTATGTTACTTGTTTGCATGGATCACAGATTATTGGACTTTATACCATCAGCTCTTTTTCAATTAACTAATAATATTTTTCTTCAATTCATCATAATAATTTTGAAGCTCTTACATAATATTAACATTTTGTTGATGCAATTTGATAGGCAGGTTACTGTTTCCACCAAGACCAAATTGGACTCGATAATCAATCACAGAGATTCTGCTTTCATTTCTGAATAGCGTTCGTACATTACTTCAGCACGTTGGAAAATGCGAAAAGGTGCACGAAAATGACTTTCCAATTTACCATCCATCTGAAGCCCTTCCCAACATGTAATTAAATCTATAGTGTATCGCCAAAGAGATATTACAAATGCATATTGACGTATCCGAAATACAAATTTTTCATATAAGCAACGTTAATAAAATTTTGTTAATCCAACAAAAAGTTGGGGTCATATTCTCTCTCAAGTTGATATTAACTTTTTTGTGATAGAATCTAACAAGATGTACAACAATAAGAACTGTGAATTGAAAATGAGATTGTAAAAAATATCTATAGTTGATATTTTATTTGTAACTTTGAAACACAATTTGGTTCAACAATTTGGACTTATTCATTTAGAAATTTAACGTCCGACAGACAAAATGTTAGGATAAAGTATAATATTTTAACAATAAATGTACCGAAAATTGCGGATCGAGAATGTTCGAAAAACATTCAGCAAGAAATTATATGTATGTCAGCATTCCAAGGATTTGGAATTCAGTAGAATGCATAACATACGTACCAAATGTTTAACAAGAATCCTTAATAGTATCTAGTCTTTTTATCATTACCTCAAATGAACCTATTTTTTTCTTGCGTTAAATAAAATTTGTGCGTGCACAGTACTATTATTTGACTCCAAAATCTAAATATATATTATTTCCAGGAATTAGTATTACGACAACGATCATAAGTAATATAGCTATAGAAACAAATTGAAACGATTCAATAATGATTAGCAGTTGCAAGGTAGAATGCATATCTTCTCGGATATTCAAGAAAGTGAATAATTATATAATATTGATAATTAAAATTAAACACTTAAGGATTTTTTAAGATTATTGTATATTTCATAAAATTTATAATATCGGAGCAAGAAATATTTCATACATGTTGCTGGAAGCAATCCAATACCATAAGTACCAAAGTAAAATAGTGAATCAAGGAGTCAAAGCAGCTTTCTAGCCTTGGAGTTTTCATGGGGATCCAAAAATATTTACGTCCATCCGAAATAATATATACATATAATCGAATAAGTGCTTGCATTTCAGACCTTAATAATTTTTTAAGTCTTTCGACGGAACAGCTCATTAGGGTATGGCCAGCTGATCGTGAAAAGAAGCCTTGGCCGTGAAGAAAAGTCATTGCATGGCGTGAGAACCTGACTTCTCTGCGGCCCCAGTGTTGAATGCTTTCGGGAGGGTTATATAGTTACACAGGAGGTGAAATTCTTCTGTTACGCATCTATGGAATTTGTAATTGCACGATTACTACTTGCAATAATGTAATCCAATAATGTAATAATGTGACTTGTAATTATATATTTGCAAGAAACGAACATAAGGTAATAAATACAGTTTGTCTAATAATTTTTGCTTAATATTTTTAAATTTTATCAATTATCCTGTAACATAATTTTCAGGTAATTTATTATTTCCTTCGTACACCATTGTCCGTATGATACATTAGTTATTTAATAGGGACCAAATATTTTTCTTGCGATTTTGTATTAGATTGATCACATTTTACGTGTCAATGTCAGGTGAAAGCTATACCATGAGAAGTACTCAAGAATTTGGTACAGAAGGGTCAGTTCAAATTGACTAATCGTTATGCTGTCGAATTCTAAATCCTTGCTGCATTTATACTCCGTTCCATTCATTATGAATGTTAATTCAAATCTAGTATACGTTCAGAAAGGGAAGTGAAACGGAATGAAGTGGGTATTATTATAATAAGTAGTATATATTTACAAATTACATACTGCCTGTAAACAACGATAAATACTTTCTGATCCGTAGAATCATTTAACTAAAGAATTTTAAACGAGTTTCTAGTGAAACGTTTTATGGCACGAACCCTATTCAATTGTCTGTAAGATCCTATGAGAAATCTGTTGATATTAGGCCTGCTTGACCTACCTGTGAAGCAGCAGAATTCGAATACATACTCACCGAGAAAAAAAGTATGGCTGTATATCTATCAGGGAGTTATAACCAGAAAGGAAATCTCTCTTTGAACTTCGAGAAACTTGAAGGCTCACTTTATTCATTCCAATTTCACGCCTAGTAAGCAAGTTTCATTGTTAAAGGTACCTCCATGTGTAGACAATTTTCTTAGGGTAGTATGAACCTAACGAAAGTGGTTTCTTAGTGAGTACGCGTGAATGAAAACATTTCCTATTATCATAATGTTTTCGCAAGAATATGTATGTATACTGATCTTAATAATATTCATCCAAAGGGAGAGAAAAAATATAAGCGACAGTGTTAAAAAGCGAAGACACTTGAACGTATTTTGGATCAGGAAACCATATTCTTGAGTTTCTTAAACTGCAACCCAGAAGGATCTGACCTGGTTTGGAACTTATAGCCGAGGGATTATTGTAAGGGCCTCCCTACTTTCACGGACGATTGAGCATAATGGAGTCCTATTTATGTTAATAGCTTGTGTCAACAGAAGGATCAGGCTAGCATGAAGATTTCGAAATTAGTTTCTATAACAATTTAAAGGTCCTAGGAATACCAAGAATGAGATATGGAATTGGTAGGTGCCGGGTGCAGTAGAGGATTAGAGAAGTTTAAATTTTGTAAAAATGTCGATTTCAGTGTTTGAATAAAACTATGGGAATAAAATACAATAATAAGTGACATACTGATACCGATTTTCGCGGGCATGGCGTCGTGCGAGAGAGAGACCCCCCGTGGGCAGCGAGAGGTTCGCGAAACACACAATTTGCGACAGTCGTCGTCGACCCGCTGATAGTGAAAGTACCACAAAGTTTATTATACCATTATTAAGAGATATCTTATTATCAATAAAATATATTTCAAGACAATAATTATAACAATACAATATTTGAAAAGTAATTAGCTTATTAAACTTAGCATTAATTTTGGAATCATCTCTGATGATTACATTACGATTTTTTTTTAAAGGAAGAATATAATTAGATATTCATAGATACTGTGAAATATATTCCAAATGTGTATTCCTTTAATTCGTAAGGCACTTGATGTGCACCCTACTATTATTAGGCTGCAAAATTTAAACATAGGTATATTATTTCCAGAAATTAGCACTACGTTTACGATCTTAACTAATATAGCTGTAGAAAGATAGTAAAACAATTGAATGATGATTAGGAAGCGTAATTGAAAAGTAAAATTAAAATCAAATGAATGGAACATGATATAAAAGATATTGTTCCGAATATTAAATGATAAATAAATGAATATTTTGAAGAAAAAGCTGCAACATAAGGAAAGTGAAACAGAATGAAGTGGGTATTATTATAATAAGTAGTACATATTTACAAATTACATACTGCCTGTAAACAACGATAAATACTTTCTGATCCGTAGAATCATTTAACTAAAGAATTTTAAACGAGTTTCTAGTGAAACGTTTTATGGCACGAACCCTATTCAATTGTCTGTAAGATCCTATGAGAAATCTGTTGATATTAGGCCTGCTTGACCTACCTGTGAAGCAGCAGAATTCGAATACATACTCACCGAGAAAAAAAGTATGGCTGTATATCTATCAGGGAGTTATAACCAGAAAGGAAATCTCTCTTTGAACTTCGAGAAACTTGAAGGCTCACTTTATTCATTCCAATTTCACGCCTAGTAAGCAAGTTTCATTGTTAAAGGTACCTCCATGTGTAGACAATTTTCTTAGGGTAGTATGAACCTAACGAAAGTGGTTTCTTAGTGAGTACGCGTGAATGAAAACATTTCCTATTATCATAATGTTTTCGCAAGAATATGTATGTATACTGATCTTAATAATATTCATCCAAAGGGAGAGAAAAAATATAAGCGACAGTGTTAAAAAGCGAAGACACTTGAACGTATTTTGGATCAGGAAACCATATTCTTGAGTTTCTTAAACTGCAACCCAGAAGGATCTGACCTGGTTTGGAACTTATAGCCGAGGGATTATTGTAAGGGCCTCCCTACTTTCACGGACGATTGAGCATAATGGAGTCCTATTTATGTTAATAGCTTGTGTCAACAGAAGGATCAGGCTAGCATGAAGATTTCGAAATTAGTTTCTATAACAATTTAAAGGTCCTAGGAATACCAAGAATGAGATATGGAATTGGTAGGTGCCGGGTGCAGTAGAGGATTAGAGAAGTTTAAATTTTGTAAAAATGTCGATTTCAGTGTTTGAATAAAACTATGGGAATAAAATACAATAATAAGTGACATACAATATTTGAAAAGTAATTAGCTTATTGAACTTAGCATTAATTTTGGAATCATCTCTGATGATTACATTACGATTTTTTTTTAAAGGTAGAATATAATTAGATATTCATAGATACTGTGAAATATATTCCAAATGTGTATTCCTTTAATTCGTAAGGCACTTGATGTGCACCCTACTATTATTAGGCTGCAAAATTTAAACGTATATTATTTCCAGAAATTAGCATTACGATTACGATCTTAAGTAATATAGCTGTAGAAAAAAATTCAAACAATGGAATGATGATTAGGAAGCGTAATTGAAAAGTAAAATTAAAATCAAATGAATTGATCATGATATAAAATATATTGTTCCGAATATTAAATGATAAATAAATGAGTTCAAATAAATGAGAAATAATTAGATATTTTGAAGAAAAAGCTGCAACATAAGGGAAGTGAAACAGAATGAAGTGGGTATTATTATAATAAGTAGTAGAATTTTATTTGCTTTTCGGCCTCACAGCCATGAAAAGGAACTTATTTTACATTCTTAATTTTTACCTTACATTACGTTCTCCTTCATCTGCCTTACGTTACATTTCTTTATTCCTACTTACTTATTATCTATAACCTTATACTATTATGTAAGAATACTCGAGGGTTCGGAGCGCGTCGTCCGCATATCTGAGAACGGTCACCACGAGGCCGATAGGCGAGCGGGACAGGAAACATTGGGGGTGCCATAAAGAGGCCCTCGAAGGCGCTGTGACGTGGAACCGAGGTACCCGCCTTCGCGGCGGCAAGGATGCAGCGTCGTGGGCATTATTGGGAAAGCCAGTGCATAGAGCAAACGCATGCCGATCCTCGGAATGTTGTAGACTGCATATACATGTATAACGTATCCCGCAAATAAACGCGAGTCAGGGTAATAGCGAGTTATATTATAAACCTGTCTTACAATTATCTATAACTTTATACTATTATCTATAACCTTATACTATACACTAATATAATGTACACTAATAATACATCTACACTATACCCTAATTTGTATGTTAAAGCATTTGTATCTCTCTATCACATTCAATGCCATCTATCCCCACTCTTGTCCTCCCTATTCCTTCTTTTTCTCTCTTATTTTCCTTTCCACCTCTCTTAACCATTCTTCTGCCTCCTCGCTTTTCCTACCACTGACCAGATCTTCACTGTTCCTGAAGGATCTGGCCACGGAGTGGGGGAGGTTCTGCCTTTTTGGTAAATGAACTGTGATTGACCACTCAGTCTTTACCCCAGAACTGACAGGGAAAGATCTACCTATCTTACGCCGCGCTTTAATATATTCTACCTCTTCAAATTTCTAACATCAGAAGTGGGATACTAGCATAGCTTTTTACTGTGTTAGTGAATCAACGTCCGAAAATGGAATAAAAAATCGCGTAGCCAATACGGAATGATAGTGATGGTAGAATCTGTTGTATCAATCGCGTTCGTTACCATGAACGGTGGACAAAGTGAAACCGTAAAGCCGAATTTGGATAATTTGTTCCGTCGATTCTTGGAAACGGTCGTGAATAGTTCGGTTACTCCTTTGGTGCCTGCGACGGCTAATTGTTTTGTAGAAGCAGTGCTTGTATAATGATACGGATATCGGCGAGGATGCTCGCAAGTGGTGTGATTTCGGGTAACTAATAACTGATAAATTTTCTGGCTACTCACGCGATGACGGGTGCTGTCAAAAGTGTGTTTCTATGTGTCTTCTGTGTTGAAAGGGGATACAACGAATCCCAGTGCTGGGTTAAGCGGCAGATTCAAGGGATTAATAAAAGACGGTAAATAAGTGGAAGCAAATGTGAGACAGGTGTCGGAATGCAGGTTGACTCGCACATTGCCTCGAGACGTCTTATCTTAGTGCATGTTGGACATTTGGAAATTTATTGAAAACGTTGCCGTGGTTCTTCGACGCAAGATGTATGTTGCTGTTTTCTTCGGCACGAGAATATGAAGGCGCAAAAGTTGGAGCAAAGGAGTGTAAGACTCATTTATGGATATAAATAGTCTATAATGATAATACTCGTATTTATTCTAAATACAAGCTTATAATACAACATTCCACGGATCGCTATCCGTACGCTCTCGATGCTGGATTCCCATGGAATGCCCCGACGCTGCATCATGGGCGCCCAAAGGGCGGGCTCGGTGGACCCACGACGTAGTACATTCAAGGGCCTGCTTTACGGCACCCCCAAATGAGTACCGCTTCCGCTCGCATGCCAGCCTCTTGGTGATGTTACCCAGATGGGCAGGCTAGTGTAAGAATATTCGAGGTACAGGAACGGCCGAGGCGGGCCATGTGCATTTTGAAGATGCACGCTGTCTTTGTCTAGCATAGCTTTCATTGGGGGTGAACCCTAAAATGGTTAAAAAGGGCCATGGTGACGTAGGCGTCCTCACGACGGACGCTTTTGCCAATGGAAGGCATTCTTGTATAGACTACGGTCGAGAGAGCACAGTTTTAATAAACAGAACACCTTTTAACATATATACACGCCTACAGAATCATTGTAATTAGTAATACCTAATCGCGATAGAGAGGAGACTACGAACAACCCCTCCAGCGATTATCTTACATAATCAGAAGTGGGATATACCAATTGTTTAGTGCACATTGTGACGATATACGTATATACTCGCGTACTACGTGCAGAAACAATTATTGAGTGCCGTGTACAGACAAAGTGAGTAATTGTTATCGAACTACAGAGTGTGCAGTTGGTGTCGAGTTGAGTTTATTGAAACTGTGTGAATAATTAGTAATAATGAGTTACTAATCGTCTGAACTGACATTTTTGTGCAATATTTTGTACTATTTTGAACAATATGAGTCGTGAATCGATCAGTCGTGAGGTTCAGCCGATAGAAGGTACGAGCCGCGATACAACGGAGTCGCGACTTGGGAATTTGGAGTCGATGGTAGAACAATTTTTACGCCGATCGCGGTCTCGCGCGCAATCATATCGACGATCGCATTCTCGATCACGATCGCGTTCGCTGTCGCCATTATACCGTCGAGTACATCATCGTTCGCAGACGTATTACCGGACGGGTTCGAGTTCGCGTTCGCGTACTCCACATTGTAAATCGAGTACGGGAAAAGTGCGCGACGATGTGCAACAGGAGCGTACGGAGCAAGGAGCGGGAAGCGTGAATACGCACGATACTTCCACGTCGCGGGCAAGATCGCCTGGTCGTGTACGCATCGGGGACGAGAACCTGGTGCCGAAATATGATCCAGCGAAGGAGAACATCTCTATAGAGAACTGGGTACGTCACGTGGACGAACTGGCGGTACGATTTTCATGGGACGATTTGAGCATCACGCGTCTTATCGCGACGAGGTTGCAAGGACACGCGCATCAATGGTACGAAACTACAATGCGCAGTGTAACCACATGGGCGCAAATGAAGGTGTACCTCGTAGCACAGTTTTAATAAACAGAACACCTTTTAACATATATACACGCCTACAGAATCATTGTAATTAGTAATACCTAATCGCGATAGAGAGGAGACTACGAATACCCCCTCGAGCGATTATCTTACACTAGGCGCTCCGAACCCTCGCATTTTCTTACAGGAGAGAGCTGCCAGGGAGCGTTAAAGATAAAGGACAGCTGAGATGGAGAGACTTGGGAAAGCAGGAATGGGTTTGTCTTTGGTCGTATGGAAATGTAGTACCCAGAAGAAATGATCCACCTTTCGTAAGTACAAAGGAAACTACGATAGAGGAGATTGAAGCCTATTTGGTGAGTGCGTACCATTTTTATTGATAAATGCTTTGTAAAAGACAAAGAGAGAAAAAAGAAAAAAATATACAAAGTAATAAAACAAGGACCTGCTGTCTGTCTTATTGTTGTTAGATTTTCTTATTGAAAATCGATACAAAAATTAATCTTTCATAATCGTGTGCAAGGGGATACCTTATACTGTTGCTTCTCATTTCTGGCTAGAAGGTTTTATCTATTGTTTATATAAGAGGCGATAGGACCCCGCACACAACCGAGAGTAATCGTCGATGCTTTAGGGCATCGGGTCTATCCGTTAATTCGGATGCTGTTTAGTTCCTTCCGATCATTGCTTAAGTAAAGAAGTCACTCTCAGTGCGTGGTTAATAAAGTGTATTATTAAATCATAAAACGATTAAAGAGTTATTTAATAAACCCATTTCCAATAATTGTCACGTGGGTCGTGTACCGACGGTTAGGCGGAGGTTCGCTACGTTGCGACCATGTTAGCTTTGCTTTTGATGAAAAAAAATAAGGGTCAGAATAACCAAGCGGTTAGGGGACGATAATTATTATTCAATTTAGAAGCAGGGTTTGGCTGGTGTAGTTTGTACAGAGGGACAGCTATCTGAGGTTGACACTGTTGAATTATTTCATGCTTGTGGGATTCATGTTAAAAAATCAGAGGAAGTCATGGTCGCGTAAGAAATTAGATTTGATTAAACCGCGAGTCTACAGGATCAATTTTAAATTTGTCAGTTTGTTTTACCTGGTAACGATTTTTAAACTGTTGGAATGGGTAATGAATTCCAGATTGTATTTTGAAATCGGTTGCATCTATGGAATTTATGGTTGCGTTTTTTATCAGAAAGCGGGGACGACGAGAATCCGGAATAAACCGTGTTAGCGGGTTCAAATAATTAAAATATTGTATTGTTCGCAAGTTTGCGTATTGTTCTTTGTCGCTCTGATATTGAGCCAAATACACAGTCCATGTCCCATTTCCGATGAGACTGCTCAAAAATAAAAAAGAAGACGCTCTACAGTGCATTTCTTCCATCGTATTTATTCGAAATAATCCCCCTCCAAGTCAATTCAGCGTTGAAACCGATCATAAAACTTGTCAAAGCATGTCTGGTACTCGGGGGCCGGAATTGCTTTCAGGATGTCGGTCGAAGCCTTCTGGATGGTAGGAATCGCGGACCATCACGAAATCTAGCAAACCAGCGGAATACTTGTGCACGGGATAGACACTGGTCACCGTAAACGTTTTTCATCAATTCGAATGTTTCTTGAGCAATTTTGCCCAACTTAAAACAAAACTTGATATTCGCTCTTTGCTCCATAGCGATTTTTCGACCGACTGACACAGTGGACGGTTCGTTATAATGTTGTAACTATTGACAGAACAATTGAAATGCTAAGAAATTTGGTGTGAAGATAGATGAAAGATGTGTCTACAAAATTCAATAGATGAATCAATAGATGCGCTGCAATCGGCTGTTAATTTCGACCAGTCTCATCGGAAATGGGACAGACCGTGTATATTGTGATTATGTGGCTTGAAAATTGTTTAATTTCTTGTTTATGTTCAGCGCTTACTTTATGCAGGACGCTGGTGAATATTATTCATTGTGATTGAACAATACTTGAGGACATCGTGCTGTTACAGTAGTATTTTGTAATACTAACTGTGTTGAATATCGTTCATTGTGATTGAACCATATGTTAGCGACAGCGTATTTTTAATGAAAGGAAAGGGACCGAGTGGCGAAGTGCTGTGCATTTCAAGGAATGGTTGAGGAGAATGGAAGGAACCACGGATGAGTTGGTGCTAATAAATTTTATTTTGGTCTTCTATAATAGAACATAGTAAATGATACATAACACCGATTTTTTTAAAAACGGATTTGTACCATGTAAGATAATCGCTCGAGGGGGTATTCGTAGTCTCCTCTCTATCGCGATTAGGTATTACTAATTACAATGATTCTGTAGGCGTGCATATATGTTAAAAGGTGTTCTGTTTATTAAAACTGTGCTCTCTCGACCGTAGTCTATACAAGAATGCCTTTCATTGGCAAAAGCGTCCGCCGTGAGGACGCCTACGTCACCATGGCCCTTTTTAACTATTTTAGTGTTCGCCCCAAATGAAAGCTACGCTAGACAAAGACAGCGTGCATCTTCAAAATGCACATGGCCCGCCTCGGCCGTTCCTGTACCTCGAATATTCTTACAACCACTACCCAAATAAACGGCTCATATACAATAGAATGACAATGTATGATCATAGTCCACGATACAGCGAAGGTTTAACATCTGGCAGTCGTTGCAATATGTTGAAACAGACATATTTACATATGTTTGATTAACGGTGGAAAAGAATACAGAAACGAGAACGACTCAAGCTTTTGCACGGGCAAAGTAAAAAATTGGTTTCACGACGTTATTATAATGTAGGACTATATCTGAATTATTACATTTACCATTACTATAAATGTGTGGTTTCGTACATTCATGTATTTGAGCAAGAGATTCATGCGTTTTAAAGAATGTTGTGGCCCTGAAAAGGGCCATTTTGTGGTTTGGACTTCAATTAAGCCTTCTTCTCGGTTTTCTTTGGCAGCAATACTGCTTGGATGTTTGGCAGTACACCACCTTGAGCAATGGTAACTCCGGAAAGCAATTTGTTCAATTCTTCGTCATTACGGATGGCGAGCTGCAGGTGACGAGGAATGATCCTTGTTTTCTTGTTGTCTCTCGCAGCGTTTCCCGCCAATTCCAGTACTTCAGCAGCCAGATATTCCATGACAGCTGCAAGATATACTGGAGCACCTGCGCCAACACGTTCGGCGTAATTCCCTTTACGCAGAAGTCTATGAATACGACCAACGGGGAATTGAAGTCCAGCTCGGTTTGAACGGGACTTCGCCTTTCCCTTAGTTTTACCACCTTTGCCACGACCAGACATGTTGTATGCAAGCTTCGATGAAACGATATAAACTTGAAGGCAGTCAAACAGAATATGCTGGTATGAAACCCGGTAGCTGCGGTTATATGCCTACTCACGCACTTCATGCGGGCCAATAGCGTCCCAGGTCGCTTGTGATTGGCCCACCGCCAGTGCTACGCTGCACAGTATAAAAGCGCCACACTCCACGTTTTTACATTCAGTCTCTGACTACCGCTACGTACGTGTTTTATCAAATTTACGAAGTATCCGTGAAGATGCCACCCAAAGCAAGCGGAAAGGCTGTTAAAAAAGCCGGCAAAGCCCAAAAGAACATCAACAAAACTGATAAGAAGAAGAAGAAGAAAAGGAAGGAAAGCTATGCCATCTACATCTACAAGGTGTTGAAACAAGTCCATCCCGATACTGGAGTTTCCAGTAAAGCCATGAGCATCATGAACAGCTTTGTCAACGATGTTTTTGAACGCATTGCTGCCGAAGCGTCTCGATTGGCGCACTACAACAAAAGATCCACAATTACATCTCGGGAGATCCAAACAGCCGTAAGGCTTCTACTGCCTGGTGAATTGGCCAAACACGCTGTTTCTGAAGGCACTAAGGCTGTGACGAAATACACCAGCTCGAAATAAACTAAGTCTAGCAGTCCATCACAAACGGTCCTTTTCAGGACCAACAATTACTTCATCACGTAGTTAAACTCGCTTTCAATATAACGTTAAGCAATAATTATTTAAGTATCCCAGTAACAAACTAAAGAAATGTTTTTATTTATTAATAGCTCGTAATCATTTCACGTATAAGGATGTGCTCTCTCGACCGTAGTCTATACAAGAATGCCTTTCATTGGCAAAAGCGTCAGTCGTGAGGACGCCTACGTCATTATGGCCCTTTTTGATCATTTTATACTTCCTATCACATACAATAATCCTTATGCCCCCTAAGTAAGATATACATAATTTTTAATATTCAAAATTTGAATTATTCACTGAAGAAACTTAAATGACAGATTGTAAGAAGAAATCACTAGGAATTTGTTGAGGAAATACAATAAGTAAATTTTCAAAACATATAATGGAGAACTGAAATTCAAGTACGACATAATTTTAATGAAAGATTTTTCTATATTATTTTAATTATTAGTAATTATTTATTGCCCCCCTGTGGGGCGTGGGCCCACATTGGGAAACGTGTTCTAAAGGAAAGCTATATTGGACAAAGATAGTGTGTGCCTCGACGAAATGCACATGGCCTCTCCCCGTTCACGTACTTCGAATATTCTAACATAAATAAATTTGGTATCCCGAACTCCTAAATAATGCTCGAAAACAGTACTTCATACACCACTAGACGCTCTGCAGGGATAACGTTGTTTGGCAAATGGTACTTAAGGTTAATAATTATTGTAGCTTAATTGTATGTTAGAAATTTGAAGAGGTAGAATATATTAACCCTCCGACAGCGGTGCCGGAGTCACTGGTTTGGAGTCCGATACGCACACAACGACAGATCTGCTTGTGTGGGTAAGTCGCGGCAGGTAGGTCGTGCGACAGCAGGCCTTTTTAGCGGTCTCCGGAAACCCCGGCACTCGGTACCCTAAGCAACGGTTAAAATGACCATACGAAAAAATTCATTTTGAGGGTTTCGACCACTTTTTAGCGAGTACCGAACATAGAAACAAATGTGCAGCAAGGGCTTATTCTTGCGACGACCAGCGACTTGAGCGAACCTCTCTTCGAAATCGTCTATAGTTTTGTTGTTGTTATTTCTTTACTGTTTCTATTTTGTTGCTGTTTTTATTAACAATGTCTGTGCTACAAACAAAGGAGCAAGCGCGTTTTGGTGATTTTTCGGAAGACGGCTACAATTCTGACGAATCGTCAGATTGTGGGAGTGCATTGCATAGTGATGCTGAAGCAGAGGTGCAAGATTCAGAAGATGAATTGCATGGAGATGAAGATGGACAAAACGAAAATATATGTGGACCAAATATGTACTAATATGTAAAATATGATATAGATTTATAATAAAAATAATGTTTATTACAATTCACGAAATTATTATTTTTTCCTATACGTAGTTTCCTATCCGTTTTCCTATACCTGCGCGCAAAGCGAATATAATACAATGTATCGAGGAGGGTCTAGGTACGGGCAACCGTCCCTGGTTAGTACAATATCGGTGAGGGTTTAGAGGCAATATCGGTGTGAGTCAAAATGACTCCACGATCGCTGCCCATGCCACCGCTGTCGGAGGGTTAAAGCGCGGCGTAAGATATGCAGATCTTTCCCTGTCCATTCTGGGGTAAAGACTGAGTGGTCAAGCACAGTTCGTTTACCAAAAGGCAGAACCTACCCCACTCCGTGGCCAGATCCTCCAGGAAGAGATTCCCTATTCCTTGGTAATACGGCTACAAGCCGATTGCAACATGTGTTCTCTACTTGATGCTAGTAAACAATTCCTCGACACCAGATAGTTGGAAGACCCGATGCGGTCACCAGCCATCGTCGGTCAGCGGGATGTGCAGTCTCATTCATTCACTTGTCAAACACTCCTAATAAACAGTCAATCCTTGGACATTCGATAGTTGAATAGCGTCGGGCCACCAGCCATCGTCTGTCGTCCAGATTGCCCATTTGCAGAACACTCTCCAAACGTATCCATGCTAAGTCCCTATCATAAATCCTTCACCGAATGCATAGCATTTCGCTACTCAGTCCCTTTCCTTTCATTAAAAATGCGCTGTCGCTGATATACTATTACACTGTTCAACACGGGTCTGATTTTGTAACCTTCAATAGGCGTTTCTCGTAGTCTTTAACGCGCTGAATACGAATCTGACATCCGTTTTTCTCCAGAACGTACCATTTTTGAAAATATCGATTTTGAAAAAAATGGCAATTTTTCAACTTTGGGTGTGTTTTGTACTTTTACGGTAATAGTTATTCAGTTCCGCTTGGTGCCAAATGATTCTTTGGAGTTTCACGAATAAAATGATATAAATAGTTGTTTGATTATAAACATTTAAATATGTTTAAATGATCAAAGTGAAAAGGACACCGAAAACGCACCCATTTTGGCCGATATTTTTCAATTTCTTTAAAAAACTGAGGGTCTAGGAGGAAATCTGAGTATGCCACGCGCTAGAACAGAGATTTCTGCCAAGGAAAGCACAAACGGAAGTTGAAAATCATTTTGGTTTTTAATGTAGAAGCGAAATAGTTTAGCAAAACACGCGGCGGTGGCAGTGGTACTCAATGACGGCAGTCGCTTCGCTTTATCAACTTCAATATTTTTGCGCTTGTTATAAAATAGTTTATAAATAATTAAATAATATTTTTTAAATGATTGTATAAACTAAGTATAATATTGCAAGAAGGAAACAGAGCCGTGCACGTGTAGCAATTCCAGTATGCTGAGCGGCAAGCGAAGCGACTGCCGTCATTGAGTACCACTGCCACCGCCGCGTGTTTTGCTAAACTATTTCGCTTCTATAACTATTACCGTAAAAGTACAAAATACACCCAAATTTGAAAAATTGCCATTTTTTTCAAAATCGACTTTTTCCAATATGGTACGTTCTGGAGAAAAACGGATTTCAGATTCGTATTCAGCGCGTTAAAGACTACGAGAGACGCCTATTGAAGGTTACAAAATCAAAAAAAAGTGAAAATTTGTCGAACAATGTTATTAGATGTGTTGTTTCGTTCATTCATTTATTTGAGCAAGAGAATTGTACGTTTTAAAGAATGTTGTGGCCCTAAAAAGGGCCATTTTGTGGTTGGTACTTCAATTAAGCCTTCTTCTCGGTTTTCTTTGGTAGCAATACTGCTTGGATGTTCGGCAATACACCACCTTGAGCAATGGTAACTCCGGAAAGCAATTTGTTCAACTCTTCGTCATTACGGATGGCGAGTTGAAGGTGGCGAGGAATGATTCGGGTTTTCTTGTTGTCTCTCGCAGCGTTTCCCGCCAATTCCAGTACTTCAGCAGCTAGATATTCCATGACAGCTGCAAGATACACTGGCGCCCCAGCACCAACACGCTCGGCGTAATTTCCTTTACGGAGATGCCTATGAATACGACCAACGGGGAATTGAAGACCCGCCCGATTGGAACGGGACTTCGCCTTTCCCTTAGTTTTACCACCTTTGCCACGACCAGACATGTTGTATGCAACCTTCGATGAAACGATATAAACTTGAAGGCAGTCAAACAGAATATGCTGGTATGAAACCCGGTAGCTGCGGTTATATGCCTACTCACGCACTTCATGCGGGCCAATAGCGTCCCAGGTCGCTTGTGATTGGCCCACCGCCAGTGCTACGCTGCACAGTATAAAAGCGCCACTCTCCACGTTTTTACATTCAGTCTCTGACTACCGCTACGTACGTGTTTTATCGAATTTACGAAGTATCCGTGAAGATGCCACCCAAAGCAAGCGGAAAGGCTGTTAAAAAAGCCGGCAAAGCCCAAAAGAACATCAACAAAACTGATAAGAAGAAGAAGAAGAAAAGGAAGGAAAGCTATGCCATCTACATCTACAAGGTGTTGAAACAAGTCCATCCCGATACTGGAGTCTCCAGCAAAGCCATGAGCATTATGAACAGCTTCGTTAACGATGTTTTCGAACGTATAGCCGCCGAATCTTCTCGGTTGGCGCACTACAACAAAAGATCCACAATTACATCTCGGGAGATCCAAACTGCCGTAAGGCTTCTGTTGCCTGGTGAATTGGCCAAACACGCTGTTTCTGAAGGCACTAAGGCTGTCACAAAGTACACCAGCTCGAAGTAAACTAAACACAGCAGTCTGTTACAATCGGTCCTTTTTAGGACCAACAATTAATTCCTGACATAGACAAACTCATTTTCAGTATAACATTAAGAAGTAATTAGTTTTACCCAACCCGATAACAAAAATTATAAAATTATTTGTTTTATAAACAGTTCTTGCATGTAGCGACAGCCTATTTTTAATGAAAAGAAAGGGACCGAGTAGCGAGGTGCTATGCATTTCAAAGAATGGTTGAAGGATTTATGATAGGGACTTAGCATGGATATGTTTGGAGAGTGTTCTGCAAATGGGTAATCTGGACGGCAGACGATGGCTGGTGGCCCGACGCTATTCAACTATCGAATGTCTAAGGATTGACTGTTTATTAGGGGAGTTTAGAAAGCGAATGAATGAGACTGAACATCCCGCTGACCGACGATGGCTGGTGACCACATCGGGTCTTCCAACTATCTGGTGTCGAGGAATTGTTTACTAGCGTCAAGTAGAGAACACATGTGGCAATCGGCTTGTAGCCGTATTGCCAAGGAATAGGGACTCTCTTCCTGGAGGATCTGGCCACGGAGTGAGGAAGGTTCTGCCTTTTTGGTAAATGAACTGTGATTGACCACTCAGTCTCTACCCCAGAATTGACAGGGAAAGATCTACCTATCTTACGCCGCGCTTTTAATATATACGACATCTGCAAATTTCTGACATACATGATTTATATTTTTAATGAATAATGTCACGTACACTGAGGAAGAGCATAAGTGTAAATTACTGATTTACAATTACATTCAGCTTTTATAAATTTCCGTTACAAAATATGTAATACACTGCTGGCCAAAATTATCAGTTCATTCATTTTTTTCAGCTTTATCTTGTTGAAATAATAGAAATATTCCACCATGCGCTTCAACGTATGCAAGCAAAAGGGTTTACGAAACTCTGATATTTCTCACTATTCATCCTGGTGCTGATAAAAGCAATTGGCAGATTCCCTGATGCACTAAAAGCTCCCCACTGCTTACACGGCTCCCGCCAAAATTACGAGTCGAAAAAATCTGTCCTCTTCTCTAATGTCATGCCAAGATGAATGTACATCATCTAGTCCATCGAAATTAAATTTCTTGTCATCACTTCGAATAATCCATAAAATCGTAAATAATGTAAATTAACATTTCAAGAAGGGATAGAAAACAATTCATACACAGACAAAATAAGGTTTCACCGTATTCTAATTCATGTTCGTCTTTTCACGAGCAAAATTTAAACGCCGAATTTTATATATTTCTGTCGAACATGATAATTTCTCATTCTTAAATGCTTAATTCTTTGACATTTTTTTAAAACTTCTATTTGTCGAAACTGAAACGTTCAAGTTTAACTCTTGTTCTATTTGATAGCTTGACATTGCTGAATTTGATGCAACTGCGTTCAGTACCTGGCGTTTGGTTGGTTGAGTTAACTCTTGAGGCGGCCCCTTGATATTTTAATACCGTAATCGGGATTATTTACGTAATTGCCAACGAAGAACAAGGAACGGTTGGGTTTTCGCGTAATTCGCCGGTTGCTGCACCCAGCATCTTTCGTAGTATTTATCGGACCCTTTTTAAACTCTGTTCATTTATTTCCTTTAGGCATTTTGAAATCATTTTAATATCAATGCAGATTATCCGAGTTTTATAAGAATAACCACAAACTTGGCGAAGCAAACAATGACATCAAACTGCGTTCATTTGTTTTCAGGAGCATTGTTTACTATGTTATAAAAATAGCAAAAATTCACATCAAGCGAGTTAAAAACAAATGATAATGGTACATTCAGTTTCTTTGGTTCTGTGTTGTAAAAAGTGTTGGTTCATATCTTTAAGTTTCGTGTATTTTTACATAATTCTCCAAATGAAGAAACAATAGCTGTAACTGCTACAATAAACGCGTCAAAAATCCTATCTGTGGCCTAACACAAATCCTATCCTGTACTCATATATCGTGTCCGAAAAAAGTATTGATGCTTAAAAATTCATAAAAAAAATTGATATGTCAGGTGTACTATATTTTCCGGCACTGCTTACGCCTTGCTGATTTCCCCGAAGCGTGGAAACTTGCTCGAGTTTCCGCCATTCATAAGCCCGGCAAACCAAAAAACCTCGCTTCCAGTTACCATCCGAGAAGTTTTCTTTCCATTCTGGGCAAGGTATTTCAGTCTGTTATCTATGACCATATCAGTCAATTCACGCCCGACAACGATATAATCATCCCGCAACAGCTTGGTTTTCGGCGCGGGCATTCCACAATCCATCAGATCGTGCCTCCAGCGTTATTTGGATTCGGTTCTCGATTTCTTCCAGCGATGGAGACTCGCCATAGACGCCAGTAAAACGGAAGCCATTCTCTTCTCGCGGCAACCAAATTACACAGTCAACAATCTTTTTGTAAATGGACATTCGGTCCAATCACAAAGTCGCAGCCGCCCTCAGGCCGCACGTGTCCCCTCACTCAAACCTGTTTGCGAATGTTCGCTTATCCATCTACAGCATGTGTATCCGCCCGGTATTGACTTACGGGTTGCTTGTCTACTGGGACTGTCTGTCGTTGGACAATCGGCAGAAGGTCCAGACAGCTTAGAACAAGGTTTTGAAGACGATCTTCGGCCTGCCTCCTCTCTTTTCTACCAAAAAACTCCACCTCCGCGCAGCTGCCGATGATCGACAGGTACATCGGCAACTGGGGGGGAAATTTGCGCTCACTGCGCATCTTACTCTTTTCGGGTGCTTCCATCTTTCTTCTTTTTATCCCCCCCCCCCCACCTCCCTTTCCCCAAATCATTGTCAATATTTAAAAAAAAACAAAAAAAATTCGGAATGAGTTACTACGGGCATTCGTAGGGTTACATCTAGAGATTTTCAATTTTCTTACCTGCTGTGAACATTTCGATAAACATGGAAGACAAGGCGAATTCTGGATATACTGTAGTTGAGACTATAGAAAAGCCAATCATTTCGAAAAAGGTAGCGAAAACAAAACCGAAGACACCAGGGGAAAAGTCTTCGCATCCACCGACATCCGAGATGGTTACCGCTGCCATCAAGGACTTAAAGGATAGAAAAGGATCTTCTTTGCAAGCCATCAAGAAATATATTGCACCCACGTACAAAGTGGACGGAGAAAAATCGACTCCATTCATTAAACGTTACTTGAAGTCTGCTGTTACATCTGGTGCCGTTGTGCAAACAAAGGGCAAGGGGGCATCTGGGTCCTTCAAATTTTCTACCGGAAAGATTTTGGAGACCCCCAAAGCTAAGAAACCAGCAACACGTTCACCGAAGAAGGCTGCACCAAAGAAAATACAGTCGGTCGAAAAGAAGACTGTCCCCAAGAAAAATTCAGCCGTTAAAAAGCCAGCACAAACCAAAAAAGCTGATGCCGTAAAGAAAACAGCCACACCGAAGAGGACCGCAGCTAAGCCTGCTAGAAAATCAAAAACTACCTCGGAGGCAAAGAACATTTCGAAGACGAAGAAGAGTGCCACGGCTCCTGCAGCTAAAACTAAAACCCCTAAGCCAAAAAAGTTGGATAGACTTGATCCTAGATGCTCGTTACGGAATGCTCAGGCACCTATAGAAAGAATTACTTGCCCCGCTTTGACACTTTAATATGGAACAATAAGTCCAAATACTTCAGAATAGAAATCAATTTCTGCACAAGTTAACAGTGAGGTTAGGCCAGTATTGACGAAATATGATAGCTGAGGCTAGGCTAAAATTGACCAAAGATGATAACTATCTATATACTTGATGAAATTGTAAATCAAGTAATATTGTATATAGATTTAGAACGGACTGGAAGGAAGGGGTGGTGACTCCAGTTTTCAAGAAGGGAGAGAAGGGGGAAGTGAAGAATTACAGAGACTAACGCTGATGTGTACGGCGTACAAGATATACGCGGCGGTAATAAATGAAAAACTGGTGGAGCATGCGTAGAAGGAGAAATGTTTCGAGGAGACGCAAATGGGCTTTAGAAAGGGGAGAGGTACAACGGACTGCATATACGTGATGAAACACATAGTGGAGAGAAGGTCAAAGGAAAAAAGAGGAAAACTATTTGCTGCCTTTATTGACCAAAAGGCGGCCTTCGACGGTCTGGATAGGGTGGTGCTATGGCGCTCGATGAGGAAGAGAGGGATTGGAGAGGGTCTAGTAAGGAGAATAAAGAAAATTTACTTAAAGACAAGTTGCAGAGTGAAAGTAGGAGAGGAATTATCGGAAAGAATGAAATTGGGAAGAGGGGTAAGGCAGGGATGTCCGTTAAGTCTGACCCTCGTCAATTTATATGTAGCGGACTTGGAGAAGGTGATGAGGGAGGGCCAGGACGGAGGAGTCCTAGTGGGAAAGACAAGAATATGGACGATTGCGTATGCGGACGATATTGTGCTGCTAGCCGAGAGAGAAGAGCAAAAAGCAATGCTGGGAAGAATGGAAAGATACTGCAAAAAGAAAAGGCTGGTGGTGAGTGCCGAAAAAACTAAGGTGATGGTGCTTAGCAAAGGAGGGAGAAAACCGAAGGAAAGAGAGCGGCTAGAGGAGGTAAAAGAATTTTGCTACTTGGGGGACAGGTTGGGACGAGGAAACGGGGATGAGGCCCACGTAAGGGAAAGGGCGAAGAAAGCCAGATTAGCAATGGGGACAATATGGAGTATAGGTGAAAGAAAATTCAACGGGAATGTGAGATGGAGGTTGTTTGATGCAATAGTAAGAAGTGTGGCAGCGTACGAGAGGCAGGCGGCGAAATAAAGTATTATTATTATATAGATTTAGACGGTTACTGTAAAGAGATCATAGTATTGTTTCATAGAATGGAGTGTTTATACGATTGAACTGTTTGGTGGCCCTGAAAAGGGCCGGTTATGTATTCCGTCGCAAATCACTATGCTTAACCTCCAAAACCATAAAGAGTTTTTCCTTGGCGTTTCAGAGCGTAAACAACGTCCATAGCCGTAACAGTCTTCCTTTTAGCGTGTTCGGTGTAGGTCACAGCATCTCGAATAACGTTTTCCAGGAAAACTTTCAGAACACCTCGTGTTTCTTCGTAGATCAAGCCAGAAATACGCTTAACACCGCCACGACGAGCAAGACGACGGATGGCAGGCTTCGTAATACCCTGGATGTTATCACGAAGAACCTTCCTGTGACGCTTAGCTCCTCCCTTTCCCAAACCCTTTCCTCCTTTTCCACGGCCAGTCATGATGCACTCTATCAGAAACGGTCAAGCAGCAGAAACTGAATGTAGATCGAATCGCGTTGCCCCTCTTTTATACCTTTTCCAGTGTGCTCCCCACTACTCGATACTCCGCCAATCAGAGGCGTCCAGTACCATGTGGAAGATATAAAAGAGCCGGACTAGCGGCTGCTGCACGTACTTCGTTACAACCGTGCTTTGGTTCCACTGCCCTGTTCTTTGAAGCATTTAGAAGCAATGGCTCGTACCAAGCAAACTGCTCGCAAGTCGACTGGTGGAAAAGCTCCACGTAAACAGCTGGCTACCAAAGCTGCTCGTAAAAGTGCGCCTGCCACTGGTGGAGTGAAGAAGCCTCATCGCTACAGGCCTGGAACTGTAGCCCTTCGTGAAATTCGTCGCTACCAGAAGAGCACTGAACTTTTGATTCGCAAACTGCCGTTCCAGCGTCTCGTTCGTGAAATTGCTCAAGATTTCAAAACTGATCTCCGATTCCAGAGCTCGGCTGTTATGGCCCTGCAGGAAGCCAGCGAAGCATACTTGGTCGGTCTTTTCGAAGACACCAATTTGTGCGCCATTCACGCAAAACGCGTTACCATCATGCCAAAGGATATTCAGTTGGCGCGCCGTATTCGCGGAGAGAGAGCTTAAATAGCTTTTTGCTAAAATGAATAGGCCCTTTTTAGGGCCAACATTTATTTTAACGTAGTAACTTGTTCTAATGTTCTTATTGCATGGTTCTTATGTTCTTATGTTTATATTTTTTCTTAAGTTTTTTCACGAGTTCTTATTTCCTTATTAGTTGGTAATTCCCTAAAATGTAGATTTTACTTGCTATCTACAATTTAGGTACGAGTGCATTTTTAATTTCATATATAATTAATGTAAATTTGCATTGTTATGTATATATCTGCATTCACTCCTGACTATTGTCTTTTCGGATTTCTGTCAATTCTCGTAGTAGGTACGTACTGCTTTCGTCAAAAAAATGGAAGTTCATAAAAAGGTTTTGCGCAATATTGATTAATAGAATTTTTATTGAGGGTATTCTATTAATAGCGCGCATGTGAGAACAAATTTTTTGTATTTATGAGTATTAATTATGGCCAAAATAGTGGCTAATTACTATTAATAATTTCATTGAATTTAATAAATTCCAATCGATGAAAGAATATAATAGAGCTTTTGGTACTTTAAGTTACATTGCTGATCTGTTTTGTCAATTAGTTAATTTTAACTATTATATTATACAGTATTTAAAAATAATTAAATATACACGAAAATATGGAAAACAAAACATTTCTTATAACATTCAATAGATAAACTTGATCTCTTTGTAATTATTATTTGTTGTCGTTATATATTGGATATGGTGTGTTAAATGAAATAACTATTATATTTTACTAAAGACGTTTATTCGGAAGAGCTCTGAAGGAATGTCCTTTAACCATGAAATACTCTTGAAGTGAACGCAAAACACCCAGAAGAACTGGGGTCCACTTATACCTACGAATGCGCATTGTCTCATTTTACAACCTAGGCCCTTTTGACTCGCCAAGTCCAGGCACATCTGGTTTTCTTACTATCTATGTTAGTAAGACACTTAAAAGAACGTTGAGGCAATTTTGCTGCAGCATGATATATTATATTTACTATCACTAGCAAATATCCAACATTATATTTATGAAAATAAAATTTACAGGCAGTAATTTTTGGTATAGTACATACTACGAGCGGCTGAGTTTGATGCCATTCCAGTCGGTCGAGTAGAAAAATCGAATATTTGTGTTAACTGCTGGTAAGGCAATTACGTACATATTTATGTATTGATACTGTTGTTTCTGCAATAGACAATCCAATCGTTTGTGGAGTATGCACAGTTTTCAACATTTTTGAATATGTTGTATTAATTTGTTTTTGTTTTTACCACAACCAGAATCCATTTAATTTTTTGTTCAAAATGTACTATATCTTTATTCGTTTCCGAGTTACATAGTTCTTGGAGAGTTTGTCTTTTGTAAGACTAATTTATGGGTATAATTAGTCAATAATGAATATACTTGTATTTATTCCGAATACATACAAGCTAGTAATACAATATTCTACGGATCGCTATCCGTACGCTCTCGATGCTGGATTCCCATAGAATGCCCCGACGTTGCATCATGGGCGTCCAAAGGGCGGGCTCGTCGGACCCACGACATAGTACGTTCAAGGGCCTGCTTTATGGCACCCCCAAACGTGTATCGTTCCCGCTCGCATGCCAGCCTCTTGGTGACGTTTCCCAGATGGGCATGCTAGGCGCTCCGAACCCTCGCATTTTCTTACACTTTGGAGGACGGTTTCACCCCTAATAATACGTTATCGCAATTAAAAAATAAGATATGTGTGGTTATCTTCGATCATACGTTTCGCTTCTGGATGGAGAATTACGATATTTGATCTCTACTATTTCTCGTGCTTATTTTTCTATTACTATTACTATGGACATACTACGCGACGGCGAGCCACCGTTCTTGCGCCATCTCAGCCGCGAAAGTTTAAGTGACTACATATGTATCTATTATTTTTAACTGTTCTGCTGGTCTACAATGTTTCATCAAAATCGGAACGGGACCGTCGCGACCTATTCTTGTAATTCACTAGACTATAATAATTTTAGAGCTAGCAACGGTGCCTGGAAAAGTATAATACTAACCTATGAAAATATAACCTGTTTCGTTCATTAATTAAACTTTTCGTAATCGGAAATCGTTATAAGAAAGAACTTCCATGGTTGGAAAATTATAGCTCTTCCCCTGAGCTTCGAGCTACCAAGTGCGAATGTATTAAATAATTTGATATAAAAAAAAATTTAATTGTTCCGATACAAAAAGTAGTCTTGTAACGAGGATTGTCTACATATCAAGAATATTGGTGGCTCTAAAAAGAGCCGATTGTGATGATGCTGTTCACTTGGAACTGGTATACTTCGTTACAGCCTTGGTACCCTCGGAAACAGCGTGCTTTGCCAACTCTCCAGGTAACAGAAGTCTGACGGCAGTCTGGATTTCCCGAGATGTGATGGTAGATTTTTTGCTGTAGTTCGTCAGCCGAGAAGCCTCTGCAGCAATGCGTTCGAAAACATCGTTGACAAAGCTGTTCATGATACTCATGGCTTTACTCGAGACTCCAGTGTCAGGGTGGACTTGCTTCAACACTTTGTAGATGTAGATAGCATAGCTTTCCTTCCTTTTCCTCCTCTTCTTCTTGTCAGACTTGCTGATGTTCTTCTGAGCTTTACCAGCTTTCTTCATAGCTTTTCCAGTTGCTTTAGGAGGCATTGTCCTCGTTTTCAATAAATTTTCCAGATGTAAACAGTTCAGAAGTTCAGGAATGAATGTGAGCTGGGGCAAATGGCACCCCTTATATAAGGGAGAGGGATACTCTCAGCGCACCTATCAGGTGAGAGCTGGTGGTTCTGATCGCTACTATGACCCTCCGCTATAGCGCTGTTGGCAGTATCAGTCGAATGTGACTCGAACCTTGTTTTGTTCAAATCCTACAATTGAAGGGTTTAAATGGGAAAAGGGTTACTAGTTAGGAGTATTATTGTAGAAGCAATGTGTATAAAATATAACTGTTTAAAGTATTTCCGTCTCTCGTTTTATTTCTGTAAAAACTCCAGCAGTTACGATTTGAAAACACTCTCGTAAGACGCGGCATGTGTTAAAACTAATAAAACGCGGTTATTCCGGTATGTATCATGTAATTACAATATTATTCCGGGCATTACTATGTCATTCGGAGGATCGCTAGACTTTCGTTCTAGTCGAAGGCTTTCTAAAGAATGCCCCAACGAAACTTCGCTGTGGCCAAAACGGTGGGTTCCTCTTGCCCACGATGCAATGTTTTCAAGGGCTTAATTTATGACGCCCACGAGTGTCTGCCGTTTCGGATGGTATGTCGGACCCACGCGGTGACAAAAGCTAGGTCCCGAGCGCTCCAAAACATTGTATTTTCTGACACTCCTCTACTCAGGAGTGTTTCGAAAGTGAATGAATGAGACTGAACATCCAGCTGACCGACAAAATTCTATGTAGTAGTAGCTACAGTTTTTGGCAAATATCTCGAAAATTAAGGGCGAGCGGCGCATATAGCCATAGGAAAAAGTTGTTCAGAATACCGAGTTTTACAACATATTCAAAATTCATCGAAATCGGTGAGGTCGGCCTCTTTCGATATATTTACCAATATATATTCTTCGATATTAATACTAACATTGTGTAGTATTCCTTTCATCCAATACTTATCCACGGTAAAGTTCTGATAGGTTATGTGCCCAGGACTTGTATAAGTATAAAGAAAAGAAAGTTAGAAAAGAAGAATAAAGGGACGCTTACAAAATGGCCTCTATGCATAGCTCGTGCCACATTGAAAAATTGTCCAACGACAATTATGAATCGTGGAAGCTTAAAATGAAGAGTGTGCTCGTGTGTAATGAATTGTGGGCGTATGTAAATGGGACTAGCGTCAAAAATGAACGAAACGAAGTTGAATGGACTTCGAAAGACGAGAATTTTCTTAGCCGCCAGGGGCATTTTCTTAGCCGCAATTCCCGCCAGGGGAATTTGCATTTCCGCCGCACTCAACATCCAGGCGCTGCTCTCGCCCAATGAAATCAGAGAGACGTTTCGCGCTCTCGCGTTGATTGGTTGAGCACTCTCGACCAATCAAGAGCGGAGAATCGGCCAGGAAGGAGGAAGGTTGCTTCCTGGTTTTGAATGGGAAAAGAGCGTCGCTTGGGAAGCCATTCCTGTTACAAGCGTCCACTTGAGTTGTACATTCTTCGAACACTGATTCTTACTTTACGTTTTTGTTTTACCGCTGACTTTCTGTTTCTGTTAATAAAGTCTACTTATTTTTCACGTTAATTAAATATATATATATGTGTGGTTATTTCCTACAGAGTCCCCCACACCGTGTAGCGCGTTAACTCAGTATTAATATACTAGCACGCACTACGGATTCAAATAACTTATTTGTAGTGGGAGAGCTTTTTAAGAACAACGATCCTTTATAGCTTGATAAACTTTTTAATAACACTGACTTTTGTAAGCTGAAACTTCCCGACGCTTAAACACAATTGAGAGAGAGCGTCAGACTTTCCCGCTATTTATCATACTTAAAACATAGAACATAAAATATACAGAAGGTAAACTTAACCTAATATAAACTAGGGTTTTCTCAATCATACTATTGGCATCGCCACATCACTCCCCTCTGTTGCGAATTGTCTTAGTAAATTTAGGATTTGTGGGTTCGTGCGCCCGTGGAGCGCTTATGCGCTCTGCTCGTGGTAGAAAGTTAATAAAGAATAGTAAGAAATGAACTGACAACTATTAAACTTGAAATTAAAACTTTATATGAATGAACGAATAAAACAATGAACGAATTAACAATTAATAACTTAATTAGATTTAAAACTGTATATACGTGCTATCACCTTTGTAGCTTGTGATAGAATGAATGTTCGGAAGCTAACTTTCAATTCTTAAAATTAAAACATTTAACAACATCGCTTTTCGCCAATTAGATTTAACGTTAGTTTAACAATTATATTAAAACTACTCCAATTGGCTATTATTTTGCTAATCGATAAATAATAAATTGTTTCTGCCATAGCAACGAAATTACTGACAGTTAATCAATTAATATCGAGTGCTTATCGCCAAAGCAATGCAATTGATGGCATTTAATCGATTAAACAAATTACTTCAGCCTTGCTTTGACTTTACATTATTGTATTTAAAATTCCGCGCGTGTTGATTCGCGCCACGCTCGGTAGAGGGAGATGACAGGAGATTGAGGGTAGACGCAACACCTCTAAGCAGTTTAAACTTTTAAGCTGCGAATTTAACTCTTTTGGTATTATTATATGTTCTTAAATTAGTTGTAATAATATGGTTATCTTCTAAAAACGCTGGTTTTAGCCGTTCGATCGAAACGTTGATCGGTTTTCCCTTATAGTCTATTTTAAAAATATCGTCTTTAACACGTTCCAAAATCTCAAAAGGTCCTTCATATGATGGATCGAGTGGCTTCTTAGTCTCTAGTTTCTGAAAAACATGTGTGCAAGTATATAGTGTGTTATGTGTAAACGGTTTCTTCCTGATATGGTGCGCAGTGGGAATTGGTTTAATCTGTCTAATATGCTGCCGGAATTTGCTAATAAAATTTTCTGGCTCAGGCTGAGTCTGCTCGATGAAAAATTCGCCTGGCAGTCTGATAGAATTGCCATACAACATCTCTGCTGCGGATGCTTTAATATCTTCTTTGTAACTCGTTCTTAGTCCGAGAAGTATTGTGGGTAGCACTTCTGTCCAGTCCTTACTACCGTGACAAGCTATTGCGGTTTTTAAGGAACGATGCCACCGTTCAATAAGTCCATTGGAAGCTGGATGGTAAGCAGTGGTCCGGATTCGCTCACAGCCTAATAAGCTTAATAGAGATTTAAATAATTGGGACTCAAACTGCGTACCCTGGTCTGTTGTGATTGTAAGAGGTGTACCGAATCTACTAATCCAATTGTTGTAAAATGCTGTTGCTACTGTGTCTGCTGACTGATCTTTAATGGGTATAGCCTCTGGCCATCTCGAGAACCTATCCATAATTGTCAGACAATAAATGTATCCTTTCGATGGCGGTAAAGGACCAACTATATCCATATTGATATGGTCAAATCTGCCTGATGGTATTTGGATGTGTTTAGGTGTCTTATGGTTATGCCTATGAATTTTACTGCGTTGACACGCTTCACAAGTACGTGCCCAGGTAGTAATGTCACGCCTCATCTGTGGCCATACAAACGTCCTTGCTATTATCTTCTTGGTTGTACGACCGCTTGGATGCGATAAATTGTGAATTTTGTTGAATATGCCTCTCCGGAGACATTGTGGAATATATGGTCTGATTGTCTTATTGTATGTATCACAATAAACGTAAGAATCTGTATTATCTATTTTCAATTTTTGCAATTTCCATTTGCTATTTTGCCTTGTCTCCTGGAGTATGCTTTTCAGTTCCTGTTCGTCCTTTTGTGCATTAACTAATTCTTCTGTGGATATTAAAATTGGTAGATCTACTTCTTCTATTCTTGATAATGAATCTGCAACTATATTCTTGTCTCCAGAAACATGTTCCAGATGTGTTGAGAATTGACCTACGAAATCAAGCTGTCTCAATTGTCTTGGTGATGCTTTATCCGATTTTTGAAGAAAGGCGTAAACCAATGGTTTATGGTCTGTTCTGATTATTAGCTGTCGACCTTCCACCATATGCTTGAAGTACTTTAAGCTTTTGAAAATCGCTAGGAGTTCCCTGTCATACGTGCTATATCGGGTTTGTGCCTTCTCTAGTTTCCTAGAGAAAAATCCGATGGGCTCCCAGCGATTATCATTCCACTGATCAAGAACTGCTCCTATTGCTGTGTCTGATGCGTCTGTGGTTAACGCTAGCTTTGCGTCTGGTTTCAGGAAATGCAAGAGGGTTGCGTCCGCAACCTGCTTTTTACTCTTTGCAAAAGCTTCCTCTGCATCCGCTGTCCAAATAACCGGTCGCTTGTCTTTCTTCTTTGCTCCTATGAGCAATTTGTTTAATGGGAGTTGTGTCTCGCCCGCTTTTGATAGGAATCTCCTATAGAAGTTAATAATTCCTAAAAATCTCCGTAGCTCATTGATGTTGTTCGGCTTCGGATAATCCTGGATGACCTTTACTCGTTCATCCAACAGCGCGATACCTTTACTGGTGACACGACATCCCAAATAATTAACTTCGCTTTTTGCAAATTGGCATTTTGCCAAATTGATTGTGAGGCCATTTTCCCTCAGCTTTCTAAAAATGATTTCCAGATGTTCCTGGTGCTGTTCTATATTCTCTGAGGCTATAATTATGTCATCAATATAGCATTGACAGAAATCGTATTCCCGCAGCACATTATCCATCAGCCTTTGAAATGCCTGCGCAGCATTACAGAGACCAAATGGCATTACCGCGTACTCGTATAGTCCAAAAGGTGTTATTACTGCTGTCTTAGCGCGGTCTTCTGGCGCTATTGGTATCTGGTGGTATGCTCGCATCAAATCCCGAACTGTAAATACCTTCGCCTGGGCAAAACTCTGCACTATATCCTGGATATGTGGTAATGGATACTTATCCGGTAAGGTTACGCTATTCAACCTGCGGTAATCGCCGCAAGGTCGCCATTCACCTGTCTTCTTTTTTACTAGGTGCAGCGGACTTGCCCATTGACTTTTCGATGGTACTACCGTTCCTTCCTTGAGCATGAGCTGAAATTCCAGTTTGGCTGCCTGAAGTTTTTCTGGTGGTAATCTTCGGGCTCTTTCTGCGATGGGTGGTCCTTGGGTAACAATGTAATGCTGCACGCCATGTCTCTTGATGCTATTGCTTGAGGGTTTAGTAATATCTTTATATTCATTTAAAAGTGCTCTATACCTGTTCTTGCTGTCTATTGTAGAAATGGATGGTACAGGTGTGTTTGTTATTTTCCCTGTTTGAAATAATTGCGTTTGTTGGTCAATCAACCTGCGCTTCCGTAGGTCAACCAACAAATTGTAATGATGTAGGAAATCAGCTCCAATTATTGCTCTTGCGACATTGGCCACAATGAACTTCCATGGAAACTGACGTCGTAACCCAAGGGTTACAGTAAGATTCTTGTTACCAAACGTATCCACTTCAGTTCCATTTGCCGCATACAATTTAAAATTGGCTATCTGTTTTTTTTTGTGTTAGAATTTCCTTTAGGCACTACAGAAATTTCTGCGCCTGTGTCGATCAGAAACTCCGTACCGCACTTGCTGTACAAGATAATGAGACGGTTCTGTAGGCGCAAATCGTCTTCCACCGTCTCAACGAAAGACGACTTACTTAGTTTTCCGCCGCTGCGGATCTTTTGTCGCGCCCCGTCCAGTTACACGGAGGTCTACATTTAAATGAGTTCTCTCTGAACCTGTCATGGAAATAACAGAACTCAGCTCGCTGTTGGCTCCTGTTACGCGAATGACTGCGCCCCCTATAGTAGCGTCCTCTGCTACTGCTGCGTGGGCGACGTTGAAAACTGGCGCGTACCGCCGATTCCAGCTCTTCCATTCGACGCGTAAGCGCAGCTATTTCCGCGCTTATGGATGCCGCGGGTGGTGGCGGCGTCGCCTGTAATGGCGCCACTTGCACTGGCGTCGCTTGCAATGGCGGCTCATACTTTGGCGTCACTTCCGCTGGAACAATGGCGGATTTCGTATGGCGTCGATCTTTCCATCGTTTTATCAGTCAGCTCCGCCAATTTTGTTAAACCCGAGTCCTCCATGACTGCTAGAATCTCCTGGATTCTGGTCGGCAACCTCTGAAGCCACATTATTTGCAGCGCGTCCTCGCTTACTCTTGTACCTGCTAATAGCGTCATTTCTCTCAACAACTCCGACGGCCTTCTATTATTCAGCTCGACGCCAGAGAAAAGCTGATTGAGCTGCTCTCGGTCCGTTTTTGCCAGCCGAGCTATCAGTGCTGCTTTGAGTTCTGAGTATGAATCCACGGTTTGAGGAGCCGTTATAATGTCAGCTATTATTCTAACGACGCTGCTGTCCAAATTTCGGATAACAGCGGCGCTTTTTACGGCGTCTGTTTTTACGCCGTAGGCCGCAAACTCTCTCTCGAGCATCGCGAACCAAAGCCTTGGATCGTCCCGCCAGAAATTTGGTAGCTTGGCGCTTCTAAAGTCGTTCGGATTGTTTTCGACCACCGTTGTCGCCTTCGGCTTGATTTGCGATGCTCCTTGCCTAGTCTCCATTGCTTGGATTTACTACACAAGATCGAACAAAACGGGTTTCGGCACCAGTTGTAGCGCGTTAACTCAGTATTAATATACTAGCACGCACTACGGATTCAAATAACTTATTTGTAGTGGGAGAGCTTTTTAAGAACAACGATCCTTTATAGCTTGATAAACTTTTTAATAACACTGACTTTTGTAAGCTGAAACTTCCCGACGCTTAAACACAATTGAGAGAGAGCGTCAGACTTTCCCGCTATTTATCATACTTAAAACATAGAACATAAAATATACAGAAGGTAAACTTAACCTAATATAAACTAGGGTTTTCTCAATCATACTATTGGCATCGCCACAGCCGTTTATATAGGGTGTGTGCGACGATCGCATTCTCCCAGTTGCATCCATTCGGTCCCATTCGTCATTCTCGTCGATACCTCAGTGCAGCGCGGACGTACTCCCAGTGGCTCTTCAAGGATAGTGACAAAAGTGCTACAAACTGATCTAAGAGAAAAACACCTCCAAGTGAAAGTGATACAAGTGAATCAAGTGACTCCTTATCCAACAACGTTGGCCCCGCCAAACTCCCACCCTACCCTCACGGCCAAGCGTGCCTCCGGCACGCGAGAGCCACTCACTCTGGCTTTCCGCCACACTCCTCACCTCTCCGATAGACCAGCGTCAGCGCTGGTCCAAGCCCAGCACTACGAGATGGTAAGCTCGAAGAGGCAGAAAACCTCAAACATCCCCACCTTATGTTCGCGACAAAACTCCCCACCCCCCCGCGTCATCCAACTCTCCACCTTTCGTACAAACAAAAAAGCGATTCGAATTTTTCAATTCCAAATACTTCGCCGATCTACCTCCCTCCCCCTCCACGACCTCAACTGCTCCCCCCAAAGCCGAGATCTTCAAGCCACGCACAAAAACCGCGGAAAACTCAACCCCAATTCCTCTCATCACCAAACGACCCCTCCACTCTACATCAAAACTCCCCCCAATGGAGTTACCAAGCTGTCAGGTGACCTGAAAACAAGTATAGGCGACAAATTCTCCATTAAATTCCTAGGCCATCAAGTAAAAATCACCCTTGAAGAAATGTCGGATTTCCTGGACGCAAAAAAGGCCCTTCTCCAGGCCAACATTCAATTTTTCACTTATTCACTCAAAGAAGAACGGGCTTTAACCATGGTCCTTAAAGGCCTTCCAAACATTCCGCTCGACGACATATCTAGCGAGCTCGAATTAAATGATCTTAAACCGACGCGCTGTGCTATCTTACATAGCACCAAAACCTTCACGATCTACAGGATCTCATTCCCAGGAACTTCTTCCCTATCCCAAATAAACAAAGTGGGATCGCTGTTCCAATGCAAAGTCCACTGGGGAAAATTCAACAGTACAAGGAGATACACCCAATGTTTCCGCTGTCAAGCCTTCGGACATGCAGCCTCAAATTGCAACCTCACACCGCGCTGCGTCAAATGTGGCGGCCCCCACCCTTCCAAAGAGTGCCTTAAAACACGCGATCAACCTCCCAAATGCGCAAACTGCGCAGGTGAACACACGGCAAACTTCAGCCAATGCCCAGGTCTCCAAAAATACCTGGAAAAAAGAATCCCACCTCTCGCCAAAGGAGAACACCCAACCCATTCACCACAGCTCCCTTCCTCCCACTCATACCCACCTAGGGGCCCATTCACGACTCCTACCATCCCCATGCCCACCATACCAAACCCCACTCCACCGTACCCGCGACAATTCTCCTACCGCGATGCCCTCGCGTCACCTACAGCGGTACCACAAACCTCCGCCGCTCCAAAACTATCCACAGGCAACCTCGCCGAACTAACTGAACTCACCCAAGAGCTCCACAAATTAGTCGATCTCAAAGAGATCCTACAAACTACCCGTTCCCTAATATCTAAACTAAAATCCTGCGCCACTAAAGCGGAAAAAACCATTGCCGTCTGGGAGCACTTAGGACTCATCGATGGCTAAGCCCACCCTCCCCGGAAACTTCATGACTTGGAACGCCTGTTCCATAACCCACAAGATCTCCGAACTCGAAATCTTCCTTCTCGCCCACAACATAGCTGCCGTTGCCATACAAGAAACATGGCTCACCCCAGACCTTCCCTTCCAAATCACCAACTACCATACAATCAGAAGAGACAGATCCACCGGCTCCAAAGGAGGAGGCGTGGCCATACTAGTACACAAAAACGTTCCCTACCGCCCTTACAACCTCCCTCACGGGATAGAAATAGAAGCAGTAGCCATTCAGCTACTAAATCCCAAACTCATATTCATGTCAGCATACTGCCCCCCGCGTCAAAAACTTACACCCACAGATCTCAACGCACTAACTTCGTATCGTGCCCCGTTCCTGATAGGCGGCGACCTCAATGCAAAACACGCCTACTGGAACAACCTGACTTATAACTCAAACGGACTCACCCTCAAAAAACACGCAGACCAAGCTCCCCACACCATACTCTACCCAAGCTCACCCACCTTCTCAACCCCCCGCAAAAATCCAAGCACACTAGACTTCTTCATCTCCTACAGTAAACATAACTTCTCCTGCCAAACAATCGACGACCTCAGCTCCAACCATCTCCCTATTACTCTCACGCCCATTCACCAGCACAAAACCCCCATCTCGCACTCCATACCGACCACCGACTGGACACACTATACAAAACTCACGAACAATATCCATATATCCACCCACCACCAGTCACCAGACCTAATCGACAACGCCATTGCAAATTTGACAAAAAAGTTAAAAAACGCCTTCCGCCAATCCACCACACTCTACAAATCGATATCGAAAACCCTTGATATTGATACTGAACTACGGTCACTCCTCACACTGAGAAACAGCGCGAGAAGAAAATGGCAAAGATCCGGAAATCCCATCTACCTATCCCACCTCAAAAACCTGGTGACCGCCATCAAGAAAAAGATCATCAGACACAAAGCAGACTCCATCCGCGAAAAAATAAAAAGCGCTGACACCAAAGATCACACCTTCTGGCCACTCTTCAAAAAAATAACACGGAAGAAAAACCAAATTCCGCCACTAACCAACCCGGCTGGCACCACGGCAACTTCAAACCAGGACAAAGCCACACTCATCCTATCACAGTTCCAAGCTGTTCACAACCACGCCTTCCTCAGAACTTCCCCAATCTCCCCTCCAATTGAAAGGGAAGTAAAAGACTTCCTGGCACGCGGAACCTCACCGAACAACCCACACCCAAACCTGCACAAATTCCTGAACCCAGCAAGAATCAACACACTAACGTACCGACTAAACACGAACAAAGCGAAAGGTCTCGACAATATATCCCCTGCCATGCTTAAATACATGGGGCGAAAAGCTATAATCCAACTTTACTACATCTTCATATCGGCCTATCATCTTTCCTACTTCCCGCACAAATGGAAGACAGCAAAAATCATCCCTATTCCAAACCCCAGGAAAAATCATGCCTTGCCGTCCAACTACCGCCCGATCAGCCTCCTCCCAATTCTCTCCAAAGTATTCGAAAAAATCATACTAGATCTTCTAGCCCACCACACCGAAACAAACGGCATCCTCGCGAACCACCAGTTCGGCTTCAGAGCCAAGCACTCAACCATCCACCAACTTGTAAGAGTTACGCAACACCATACCCACCAACTAAACGTCAACAGACACGCCGCCATGGTCCTACTAGACTTGGAAAAAGCAATCGACTCGGTCTGGCACTCCGGACTCCTGTATAAACTAATAACGTACAAATTCCACCCTACTCTTATCCAACTAATCCACTCTTACCTACAAAATAGAAACATGCTTGTACAAATAGGGAACGACCGTTCCCCACCAGCTTCCATCCAAGCAGGTTTACCTCAATGCTCCTGCCTAGCACCCCACCTATTCAACATCTTTATAAACGACATCCCCGTCGCAAAGGATAACACCTTAGCCTTGTTCGCGGACGACACCGCCATATACGCCTCCTCCTGGAACCTACCACTCCTAATAAACAAACTACAGAAACAACTAGATTGCACCTCAAACTTCTTCGCCAGATGGAAATTAAGTCTGAACGCCTCCAAAACCCAAGCAATCCTATTTTCCAGAAAGAGAACTCCCTACAAGAACCCACTCCCACTGCTTAATCTCACCGGAAACCAAATCCCATGGACTAAACGAGCAACGTATCTCGGAGTCGTACTAGACCACGAACTGCGTTGGGGGCCGGCCACCTCCGACAGACACCGGAAGGCCAGAGCTGCGCTCGGAGCCGCGTTAGTCCTACTACGAGCTACCTACAAACTCCCACTACAACTCAAATTATTAATCTACAAAGCCTGTAACCGCCCAGTCATCCTATACGGCTCACAGATCTGGGGAACAGCAGCACATGCCCACCTAATGTCCCTACAAAAACTACAAAAAAAGGCCCTCAAGATAATCCACAATCTTCCCTCCGACTTCTCCACGAAAGAGCTCCATAAACGTTCAGGGGTTCCCCTATTAATAGAAACCATAACGTCCATCAACGCCGCATACTATAGATCCACTCACCACAACAAGCTAATCCAAAAAAGCCTCCCCTACACCAAAGACATCATCCCCTAAAAAACCAAAATACCCTTCCCCCTCTCCACAAGATAATCCCTCCCCCACCTTCCCCTCTCACCCCCGTCGCACCAAACCGGAGGCAAGCCTCTACCTCTTCGGCTCCGGTATACCATACAATACCCGGTACCACTCAACTCAACATAAACTCCAACACTCAAGAATGCACCCTATCTTTTTCAGAGCATTGCGGAAACCCAGTTTTCCAGGCATCTCTACCGCATGCGTTGCAAGAAAGCTGAAACTGGAAGTGCTCACAGAAGGCCCAGCGTCATCTCCTCATGCAGAGTCCCCGCAAACCGTGGAGGTTTTAGCCGGTAAAAATCCGGCACTACCCAGGGCCACAAGGCCGGGTGTCTTTTGAAGATTTCCTCCACGTTTAAAAAAAAAAAAGATCGCATTCTCCCAGTTGCGTCTAGCATACAAAGTACATTATATATATATCAGTTTTAGCGTGTGTATTACTCGTGTGTGTTTTCTCATATAAATATATATTCTTCGATATTAATACTAACATTGTTTAGTATTCCTTTCATCCAATACTTATCCACGGTAAAGTTCTGACATGTATAAAATAAACAAAATTAAAAACATTCACAAACACGTGTAATTCTTCCCAATCAAAATAAGACCTTCCTTCTCAGACGCTCCGTTGCAAAAATGTGCCGGAGTTGCTGGTAGATACTGGTACAAAAACGGGCGGAGCGCTAAGGGTTAATAAACAGAACACCTTTTAACATATATACAAGCCTACAGAATCATTGTAATAAATAATACCTAATCGAGATAGAGAGGAGACTACTACCCTCTCATTCGATTATCTTCCATACCCGTTCGAAATTGTGAAGTGAGCATAGAAGAAGCAGAAGTTCGACGAATTCTCCAGCTGCAGAAAGGAAGTGGAACTCCGAGTGTCACGAGAAAGTGCAGGGATCTCTTCGAGGAAGAAACAGTCCTTGGAATTCGAGTCGAAGATTCAGCCAATGAAAATACAAATTCTTCTGTTGTTGGGCCTGTATCTACAGTGAGTATAAATCACTTACTTTAAAAAAAGGCCGGTTGACTTGAGCCAAAATATTAAAAAGGAGTCTGCGCGGAACGCAAATTTGTAATGTGGAAAAAGAACACAAATCGGGCAGTTCGAAACAGAACGAATTTGACTATATACTTCAAGCATTATCAAGTTTAACCGCACAACTAGGACGATTAGAAATGAGAATTGGAAATTGTGAAAATATCCGGAACGAAGATTATACGAGTACACCATTTCCACGCGCTGAGCCTTCCCATTCGAACATACCACACCCTACAAATGTTGATTTTACGGAAGATGACTCGAATGATTCGGAAGCACCATCCCATATTAGTAGATGTCGTCGAGAAAGATTACAAATCCATCAGTACGAATACGTCAGGAAACAAATTATGTTAACTTCAAAATACACCGGTAGCGAACCCGTTGAAACCTTTATCCAGGAAATTCGGCAATTTATGGATTATGTCCCGAACGCGTCGGAACAAATAATAATCCAAATGATTCTTCACGATCGCATGACTCCAGAGGTTAAAATTGCCATAGACTAACATAACGCGAGTACAATAGAATCCTTAATAAGCGCAGTACGTCAAGAATTCGAAATGAAAATAAGTTTCTCGACCGCCTCGTTATGAAGGAACCAATGTCGACAAGGAATGAAAAATGTAAAGGAGTACAACAAGGATTTTCGTGAAGCGCAAAACCATGTTCTACAATGCATCACAAACGATCCATCGTATACAGATACAGCGAAACGTACCCTTTACATGCATGAAGAACGCATCGCTATTCGATCTTACATCTACAGACTTCGGACGGAGTTATACCGACTAGTTTTAAATCTGCGTTACAATCGATTAACCGAAGCCATGAGCAAAGTGGAAGAACTCGAACAAACGATCAAGGCGTGTGACGACTATAATGACTTCGCGCAAAGAATGTCATCTAAACCAGAAAAACGAAGATTTAACAATAATCAAACTAGGTTCAGTAATAACCAATCTAGGTTCAGTAATAGTCAATCCAGGTTCAGTAATAATCAATCTAGGTTCAATAAATAATTATCAATCTCGAAGTCAAATTAATAGTCAACGCAACGGTCAAAATCCACAGATTAAGTGTTATGTATGCGAAGGTAATCATTTTGCCAGTGTCCACGACGGTCGCAAACACGAGATAATAGAAATTTTCCTCCGGCCAGGATCAAGGACAGACCACCGCCGGGGTCTACAACACGTCAGATAATGACAATTGTGGGATCTTAATTAAGGAAAATAACTAGATATCGGTGATTATAAGAATATGAGAATATATATATATTTTATTGTATATGACACTATAGACTACGGAGTAATACTAACTAAACTGTTAATAAAAATACACTTGACTATACACACAAAACAAAAGCTCAAGACCGCACCTCGCAGGTCAGAGTTTCCTCGGTCACAGTTCGCTCTCGACTGTCCTTAAAAGCTATTTTTTCTTAACCTAGACTTTCACCCCAATGTCGGCTGCATCATATGCATCTGGAAAATTTCGCTAGCGACCGACACGGACACACACACATACACACAGTCTTAACCTAAGCAAGGCCCTTTTTTACGGTGGCCTCTTGGCCTGAGCTACGGTCAAATTTATGACTCCACACTCGGCCATCCTGCATTACATCTGTCCTCAGATGTTGCACTTCATGAGTTTTCTATTTCGTCGATTCCGTCCTCTAGTTCCTCTTCGGTTTCGCCGTCGGAGTCCTGGTCGTCGTAATTCACCCAAGGCTTCATATTATCAGCCGAAGACGACGTCTGCTGAGGACCCTCATGCTCTCCAACCTTTTTAACCAAGTAACGGTCATTCCGCAGTACGCTTTCAATACTATAGGGCCCCATAAACTTGACACTAAATTTTCCGCCGGTGCCCGGTTGTGTTCGTTTAATGGCAACCAACTCACCCTCCCGATAATGTTTGGCTTTCTTACGCTTCTTATTATAATTTCTCCTATTTTCTGCCTGGATTTTTGCTATATTTTCCTTCGCTTCTTTTCGGATTTCGTCTCGATTTTCTTCAAACATCGCAAGCCACTCGGCACTAATTAAATTACGAATTTCTGGATCCTCCTTCAATCGCATCGGTAATCCAAAGAGAACTTTAAAGGGTGTTGCACCTGTACTCCTACTTGGCGTCGAATTTAAATACTTTTGCGATACTTCTAAATGTTTATACCAATCCTGAGGCTTTGGCATAGATAATTTTGTTAAAAGGGGAATAAGAGTCCTATTGACTCTTTCTACCTGCCCATTTCCGCGAGGAACACCCGTTGTAATTAATATGTGCTCAATATTCTCCTCAGCACAGTACTGCTTAAACATCCGAGATGTAAATGCAGTTCCTCGATCTGTTATTACTCGCCGCGGGTTACCAAATATTACGGACTGCTTCCTAAGCCTGTTCAATACCTCTATCGTATCGGTAGATCTAGTCCCATATAGCCACACGAATTTCGTAAACGCATCAGTTATCACAAGGATGTGTCGATATTTTTTCTTTGTTACTGTAATGGGGCCGAGATGATCCAAGTGGTACGTATCCAACGGAAGATTTCCCTTCTCGATGCTATTTAAAAATCCCTCCTGTTTCCCAGATTTTCTTTCGGCTAAAATACAGCTGATACAATTCCGAAGAACCTTTTCTACCCTGGATCGCATACCCTTGAACCAATAGTCCCGTTTCACGACGGCCTCAGTTTTTATGACCCCAAAATGCCCGCGCTCGTGTACCTGCCGGACAATCTGCGTTTGCATACATTTTGGTACTACCACGAGAAAATCATTCCCTACACACTTATACAATAATCCGTTTCTTACAGTATACCCGTCTGCGCCGTCTCGCTCCGCTGCACTTAAAATGTCGCTCAGATCACTGTCCTCGCACTGCGCTCTCTTAAATTTACGAATTAATCCATTCTCACTCTCATCCAGCAACATCGTACTCGGGATCGGGTACCGACTTAGCGCATCTACATGAGACATAGATTTGCCTGGTCGATGCTCGATCACATAATCAAATTCCTCTAATAAAAGTGCCCACCTGGCCACTCGCACACACAGATCTCGTTTTCTCATAGTTAAGGCGAACGCTTGACAATCGGTAACTATCTTAAAATGAATACCTAATAGATATACCCTAAACTTTCTCAATGCTCTTACAACTGCGAGCACCTCAAGCTCATAACTGCTATACTTTTCTTCAGCAGGCGTGGTCTTCCAACTCGCGTAATACGTAGGTTGAAAGGCATCGTTCTCATTATCACGCTGTAACAATATTGCTCCAAAACCAAAACTCGAGGCATCAGTATGTAATTGCGTTTCCGCTTTTACTTTATATAATTTTAACACGGGTTTCGAACTTAACAGATACTTGAGCGTTTCGAAAGCTTTCTCTTGTTCGTTGTCAAAATGGAAATTTACGTCTGACCGCAACAGCTCTGTTAAAGGTCGGGCAATCATCGAATATCGCGGTATGAATTTTCTGAAGTATCCTGTTAAACCCAAGAAACTCTGCACACCTTTAATGGTTGTTGGTTTGGGGAATTTCATTACCGACTTGGTTTTGTGTTCTGATGGTTTAATAGTTCCGTTCTCTATTGTATATCCAAGATACTCTATTCGCGACTGTACAAACCGACATTTCTTCCAATTTATCAGGAGCCCGTACTCCCCTGATGTTTTTAACACGGCTTCTAATCGTTCAAAACTTTCTTCATAATTGCTGGCGGGTATAACTAAATCGTCCATGTAAATTAACACAATACCAGCTACAATTAGGTCATGAAACACGGTATTTACAAACCTCTGAAACACGGATGGTGAATTACATAATCCAAACGGTACCCGTAAAAATTCGTATTGACCATTTGGTATTACAAATGCAGTGTATTTACGACTACTTTCCTCAATTCCAACATGGAAAAATCCGTTCTTCAGGTCAAGTGTACTAAAAATATGCGCGCCTTGTAAACGGTCTAAATGATCTTCAATGAGAGGAAGAGGATATCTATCTTTTATAATTTTATTATTTAAATGTCTATAATCTACACACATGCGAGTAGACCCATCTTTCTTTTTCACTAATACAATGGGGCTAGCGTAATCCGATTGCGACGGTCGAATTACTTCGTCCTTTAACCATCTGTCTACTTGCTCATTCACTTCTTCTTTCTCTTGAGGAGATAGCCTTCGCGGACGCTGAAAAACCGGAACATTATCTTTTAAAAGGATATTCATTTCGATATTTACATCACGAGTTTTGTCGGGTACATAATTTTTTTGCAAACGTTGAATCTTTCCCCTATGTTCTCTATTTTCAATATATGAGAAATCTATTTCATCATTTTCCTCAGTACTGATATGAAAAACCTCTGGCACATCACGATCTGTTGGTTTTTGTCTAGCTATTGTTACACTACCGCTACTTATATGAACCTCTACGGTGTCTAAAAAGTCTGTGCCCACTAAAATACCATACTGCAATAATTCATCGGAGACTACATGGAATTTTACCGGGTACTGTTCGCTGTCTATCGTAACATTAATAATAAGTTCTCCTAACGTTCGATTATCCTTCGACCCGACACCACGGAAACCTATTGTTTTATTTCGTAGCTGCGGCGCACCCAATTGTATATACTGATCCGCCCGCATTAAACTTAAATCGCTACCTGTATCGATGAGAGCCATAAACTTAGTGTCCTCTATTTCCACCTCCTTAAGGCACTTCTTCCGGGCGACCCCCGTTGCATTGCAGGTAGTCACTGGCACCTTCGTCGTACATTTCGATGCAAAATGCCCATATTCCTGGCACTTAAAACACTTCACACCCTTATCCTTCGTAGGGCAATCTTGACTCGGATGATTCCGTGACCCACAGGTAAAACAACGACGATCCCTTGTTGCTTCCTTCTGCGAAAACGGTCTTCTCTCTTCTGCACGTTTTTGCCTATTGTTGCTCCTCATATTGCTTCTGATGGTCTCGTACATAACCAGCTTCGCTTTCAACTCTCGAACATTTGTAGCGCCATACAAAATGGTTTTATTTACTTCCTCATCCCGAATGCCATCGACGATGTACTGAATCACAGCTTCCGTTTCCACGTCTGCTTGACCAGCAATCTCGAGCATTTTATAAACGTATTCCTGGTATGTTTCACTCTCTTTTTTCGACCTCTGTGACAACTTTTTATGTATCGTTCGGCTATTTACTACCTGAGTAAATTCTGCCTTCAAAGATCTGTTCAACTGATTCCACGACTTGTCACATTTCTCATAGCTGACAAAGATTTTAGCAGACCCTTTCAGCAATCGCTTCGCGTATATTATCTTCTGTACGTCTGACCAATTGCACAGCTCAGCCACATCTTCAAAATCTTCCAACCATCGATGGATACTGATCTGGTCGTCGCCACTAAAAAACGGAATTGTTTCCTCAACATCCTTAAACGTTAACAACGTTTCGTTCACCTTTCCCGTTTTTCCGTGCCCAGACGTTGTTGCTGTGCTTCCAGCTTCGTCTTTGCGATCCCTATTTTCGTTATTTCCCCCCGGCAGCATCGCAGACTGCAGGCGCACGATTAAATCGGATTTGTTTCCAGTTTTCGACAAATTTCTTTTACCCAATTCTTCCTTCAGTTGGAGAATGGTCATTTCTTGCAACTCACTAGACACTTTGGGTGTCTCCGATATTTGATCGTTTGGGGCACTCATGTTTTATACTTCCGTAATGTCAATTCAACAAGTCACTTCTTACACTTCACTTTTATCTTGCACAATTTCCTTGGATCCCGGACGAGCCCCCAAAAAGTTTGTGGGATCTTAATTAAGGAAAATAACTAGATATCGGTGATTATAAGAATATGAGAATATATATATATTTTATTGTATATGACACTATAGACTACGGAGTAATACTAAATAAACTGTTAATAAAAATACACTTGACTATACACACAAAACAAAAGCTCAAGACCGCACCTCGCAGGTCAGAGTTTCCTCGGTCACAGTTCGCTCTCGACTGTCCTTAAAAGCTATTTTTTCTTAACCTAGACTTTCACCCCAATGTCGGCTGCATCATATGCATCTGGAAAATTTCGCTAGCGACCGACACGGACACACACACATACACACAGTCTTAACCTAAGCAAGGCCCTTTTTTACGGTGGCCTCTTGGCCTGAGCTACGGTCAAATTTATGACTCCACACAATTATGAATACGCAACCGTCGAGTGGCAACCCACAAACGGAAAGTTAGGTACTTTCCTCGTGGACACAGCAGCGCCAATTAATCTCGTTAAGGCACCTATAGTACCAAACAATAAAAGGTATAAAAGTAAAAAAACAGTTAAAGGAATCGCCAATATAGCAGTAAATATTCAAGAATTTATTTATATAAACAACCATCGGTTTTACGTGGTACCAGCAAACTTTCCTTTACCCTTCGATGGAATATTAGGATTACCGTTTCTCGAAAAAGAAAAAGCTCTTATTGACGTACCCAACAAACAAATAACTTTTGTCTACTACTTTGAAACCAATCAGGTCGACCGGACAAAATTATTACAAGAAAATGTGCGCCTAAATCATGTATCACCACAAGAGAAGAATGAATTATGGAAATTGATTAGCGAATATCAGCATGTGTTTGTTCTACCTGGCGATGCTCTACCTGAAGCTAATATATGTAACTCACAATCAGCACCGAATAGTAACTACCGACAAGATACCTATACAGACCAAGCCTTTTCGTTTTTCTTTTCAGCACTCACAGATAATTAAGGAACAGGTTGAGGAAATGTTAGAAAAAGGTATTATTCGTCAATCATCGTTTCCATATAATTCACCGTTGTGGGTTGTGCCAAAGAAGGCAGATGCATCTGGGAAACGAAAATGGAGAGTCGTAGTAGATTTCCGACAATTAAACGCAAAAACACCGGATGACAATTATCCTTTACCGATCGTAGAAGATATTTTATCTCAACTTGGACAAGCAAGATATATTAGCGCATTGGACATGGTATCTGGCTTTCATCAAATCGCAATGTGCGAGGAAGATAAGGAAAAAAGCGCCTTTTCCACACCAAGAGGACATTACGAGTTCAACAGCCATTCGGGTTAAAGAATGCCCCAGCTACATTTCAGCGTATGATGGATGTGGCTTATCGGGGTTTAGTTAACACCATATTATTTACCTACGTAGATGACGAAATTGTATTCTCTCACAGTTTTGAAGATCATCTGAAGCGACTTAGATTATTTCTCCAGAGAATAAGGGAAAAATGCTTAAAATTACAACCAGATAAGTGCGAGTACTTGAAACCTGAATTATCTTATCTGGGACACATTGTAACCTCGGAAAGAGTGAAACCAAAGCCGGAAAAGATAGGCTCCGTAATTTTTTTTCCCACAACCACAAAACCCCAAGTAGATAAAACAATTTCTTGGTATTGCTAGTTATTACCTCAAGTTTGTAAAAAATTTCAGCACAATTGCGAAACCAATCTCCGACCTTTTGCGGAAGGATGTCGCATTTACTTGGGGGCTGATAAGAGATCGAAGCTCCCGACTAATGAGATGGAGAATTTTACTTGAGGAATTCGACTATGAAATTGCATACAAAAAGGGACCTACAAATCTGTGCGCAGATGCATTGTCCAGGAACCCTGTGGGTCTCGAAGAACCGGAGGTGGAACTTATTAACTGGTGTACCACGGTTCATCCTCCGTGGAGGAAACACATCACATTTGTAGAAAAACCGAGCGAGAAGGCTTTGGCAGTACATTTTGAGTTAGGAAATGAGGATAAGCTGCACATTCTAGAGACTGATACGCGAGAAATTTTAGGAGCATCTTTTGAGTTTCAGCGGCTCACCAGAACGGTATTTAAATACCTCATACGGGAACTGGTAACAGTCGCAATAGCTGAAGAGAAAGATTTGGTGTACTTACCTTTAGAAGCGGCAAGACAACATTTTGAAGGTAACACTAAAGAATTGAAAGAAATCATAATTTCGGCCTTCAGGGACCCTCTCATAAAGGTTGAGATGGGAACGCGGATTGTCCGCCAACCAGAAGGAGACGAAGAGAAGATTGAAATGATCTCTAAATACCATGATTCATTAGAGGCAGGCCATCGTGGAATTCAACAAGTCTATAAACAATTGTCAAAGAATTATTCCTGGAGGGGTATGTACGAAGACATCAAGTCATACATCAACCGGTGTGAGAAATGTCAAAGGAACAAAGCATCACGACATCCGGTAAAGGCACCCATGAAAATCACTGATGCACCCAGGATATTCAATGAAAAACTAGGTATTGATATTGTGGGACCCCTCAGTGAAACGCCCAGAGGAAACAAATTCATTTTAACCATACAGGACCAATTAACGAAATTCATGCAGGGCTATCCAATTCCGGATCAAAAAACCGAAACCATTATCGAAAAATTATTAAACAATTATATTTGCAACTACAGCCTTCCAAACGAAATATTATCAGACAGAGGATCCAACGTCATGAGTCAATTGATGGAGGAATTCAAGAAATTTACGAAAATTAGTCACCGTACGACCACTCCATTCAGACCACAGTCAGACGGAAGCTTGGAAAGAAGCCATGGTGTCATAAAAGAATACCTGTGAAACATGTGCGAGCAGGAGGACAAATGGGAAACCATGCTACCACAGGTAATTCGTTGCTACAATATAATGGAGCACGAAACAAAAGGATATAGCCCTTACGAATTGGTATTTGGACAGCAACCGAGAACTACGGATTTAATAGATCACAACGACGCACAGTGGGGAAATTCATCAGTTGCGTGGCCAAAACCTTAAAACTTAATTTTTATATAACATTCGACATTTATGTGCCTTTATATTTGTTTATTTGTGGAATAGTGAAGAAACAATGAAGTTTGTGTAGAACTAAAATGGATACACACCCACACACTGACAGATGAAGAACGCCTTTTTTAGTATTCACATTAAACGGTTATACATACATGTAAAATACACTTTATACATATATACATATAGAAATATTATATTATTTTTATTAAAAAGTTATATACGCGCGTCGGATTAGCAATCCGAGTCGGAATCGCTACTTTCTTCGTTAGAGTTAGCTGCAGCAGGGAATATAAGGAGGGATATCGCTTCTGATGATAAGCTTCTTAATTTTGTACGAGGAAGTCTTCTAAGACTACTAATTAATGGATCTGATGATAATAGAAGCCAATTGCGAGAGAAATTTCGTCGATAATTTTTTATATCTTTGTTGCGTGCTTCTTGTGCTTCCCCAGAAAGCTGCCTAATAGGCATTTGCAATTATTTGAGGTCCATGTATTAAAATTTTATGTACAGTATTGGACATCAAATACCAGGAATATAATTGAACAAACAATTTTGCAGTTTCTACAGCATAGATTTGAAATTTCTTGATATCTATTGTATAACCGCTTGAAATTACTTGTAAAATGACATGAAACCTCTGAATAATATTTATATCTAATCCGATTATTGATGCAGATACAATGGAATTTTCGAAAAATCGTCGAGCGGTATTCGCATCATTTGAACTTCCATATACGCATTTCGGATAATCAACGCGAAGTCCCAACTGAAGCTTAAAACCTTTTTGTACTTCGACTTTACGATCTTTGACAGTTTTTTTATCTTCTTCAGAACGTTTTTGCCATTTCTTTACATCAAGCTTATATGACACATGTAACAAACATTCAAATAAGCGAATCCACGCATGTAAATAAGATATTCCAAACTGTAGATACGGCTCATTGACTTTTTGTTTCAACATTCTGTCAATATCGTTAATATTTTTTGCTGTAGCACCACATAAATAACAGCGAAGGGTAGATTTGGTAGATGACACAGCAATGCACACTTTGCCGTCTACCATTGTAAAAAACATTTTATAGGATACTGACATGTGGTTGCCATTTATTATAGTTATTTTTATTTATTTTATTTTATTTTATTTTATTTTATTTTATTATAATCCTCGCCTTTCGGCTTTGGATGACTTCCGGTTGCATCCTACCACAGACGAGATATAAGAATAGACAAGTCATCTTATGGACTTTCGTGGCCCACCGTGACGGCCATACCGACGCAGAAATCCGACAGTGATTTGGGCGTCCTCTGCTCATGAACAGTGGTCACTTGAAGAACTATTATTTACTGAAGTAGTGTAGGGACAGGACTCACGCGACTGTGTGAATATATGTGAAATGTTTAGGGAGAATCAGGAAAGCTATTTCTCGGTCAACGTTTCGGTAGGAAAATTGAACTACGGCCTGGTCGCGCGATATTCTTACGGTTCAGCTCGAGTTGAGTCGAAATCACATCGGAGCGATGAATTCCGTGTGTCGCGTATAGCCTACTTTTTTAACACGTCACGTCGTGACGGCATGTAAGAAAAATAAAGTAATAATAATTTTCTGGAAAAAATGTCATTAATGGTAATATATGTTTTGTAATGTATTTTATTTCTGTTCTAACTCGTAATATTTTAATACAATGTAATGTAGTTTTACAAAAGTAGATAGGTTTTTTTATAAAACTGAATTTGGTTACAATCTGTTCATACAATAAAAATTTGAGAATCTTCAGTTTCTTATTTTATTTCTTTCTCAGTTGCAAATAACCATGGTAGTTGACTCCGAAAAAATATTAATTACGTATTGAAGTCTCTACTTTAATGTATATCTGTTCCGTCAGATAATTGTTCAAAGGATTAGTGCACGAAAATAACAATTCGGGAAAAGTCAATCCAAGACTGAACTTTAGCTTCGGTCATAAACAACCCAGGTTGACCGCGGAGATTTATTATCAACGTTTTCACAGAATGCTAAACTGTATTGTATTGTATGCCCATTGTATTGTAAGATACTCATGATTATTGTAGTATGGCTTTATGTTTTTAAAGGAAAGAACCAGGTGGTCAAAAGTATGTCTCGCCCGTCCAAGAACGCGCGTACGGTAGCATTCGTCGACTTACTAGACCGCGCGCAAAGCGTTTCTCCCCGGCCGGGGAGATCGTACGGAATCGTTTCATGCTCGGCTCGGTGGGATCCGTTTCTATAATTTATCAACGCAAATATGATCCAAATTATATCGCGTTTGGTGTTATTTTAATCACAACAACCTCAGCTATATTTTCATAAAATTTACAGAACGAAATAATTAACAATAAAGAAGTTTTATAGTTGCATTCGTGTTGTCTCACAGATACGTAGCTATCTGACCCTACTTTCACTCTCTGTCCCTTTCAACGGTCGTCGATGTCGGTGTCGAATTTCTAAACAGCCAAAGTTATCCCATTCTCTCCAAGTGCGTGCGGCCGGTCCCGATCGGCGCTCGCTGTTCGAGAAATTACTGTAATATGAATGAAATGTGTCGGGACAAAAAACAAAAAAATTGTCCGGAAGAAAAAAACCGCGTATAACCTGTAAGATAATCGCATGAGAGGGTATTCGTAGTCTCCTTTCTATCGCGATTAGGTATTACTAATTACAATGATTCTGTAGGCGTGTATATATGTTAAAAGGTGTTCTGTTTATTAAAACTGTGCTCTCTCGACCGTAGTCTATACAAGAATGCCTTCCATTGGCAAAAGCGTCCGTCGTGAGGACGCCTACGTCACCATGGCCCTTTTTTAACCATTTTAGGGTTCGCCCCAAATGAAAGGTATGCTAGACAAAGACAGCGTGCATCTTCAAAATGCACATGGCCCGCCTCGGCCGTTCCTGTACCTCGAATATTCTTACAAACCCAAACGCGTTTTTCGAATAGTATAATTATTGGAGTTGGTAATAATATAATTGACTTGGTACAATATTGTATGCGACACATCATGTATTGATAGTACAATTGAAATAAGAAAACTTGTTAAAATGTGTTTCTTTAATTAAAATTATTATAATTATTTTTTTAATTAACATTAAATGATTCATATCCCTTGTTGCCTTTCATTACGGCAAAGAATGAAAGAATTCTTTAAAATTATTTAATTTTCGCATCGTTTTGTATAATCTGTGGGTAACGTCGCGAGTGACACGGAAATGGTAATGGGACCCGGGGTCCCAAAAATCGTGGCCGAAAAAATACATTGGATGAATTGTCTATTCTTATACCTCGTCGGTGATCCTACATTCTTCTTACAGACTATTCCAACATTCTAATTCTCTTAACACTTTATCGACCGGTAGCCTATTTATCGGCTTTTCGATTCCTAACGCTCATCGACCGGTAGCCTATTTATCGGCTTTTCGACTGCCAGCGCTTATTGACCGGTAGCCTATTAATCGGCTTTTAGTTATCGACGGTTTTTGTCAGTGGGTTGCTCTTTTTATAATTTCGCAGCGCCAACGTCGTTAATTAGAATAGAATAGAATAGAATTTTATTTGCTTTTCGGCCTCACAGCCATGAAAAGGAACTTATTTTACATTCTTAATTTTTACCGTACATTACATTACGTTCTCCTTCATCTACCTTACGCTACGTTTCCTTATTCCTACTTGCTTATTATCTATAACCTTATACTGTTATCTATAACCTTATACTATTATCTATAACTTTATACTATTATCTATAACCCTATACTATACACTAATATAATGCACACTGATACTATACACTATACCCTAATTTGTACGTTAAAGCATTTGTATCTCTCTATCACATTCAATGCCATCTATCCCCACTGTTGTCCTCCCTATTCCTTCTTTTTCTCTCTTATTTTTCTTTCCACCTCTCTTAACCATTCTTCTGCCTCCTCGCTTTTCCTACCACTGACCAGATCTTCGACCCCCATATTCCCTCTTTCCAGCTCCCTGCAATCTCTTACCATATGTTCCAAGGTCCCCCACCCTTCCTTGCATAATTCGCATCTCCTTTCTTCATCATCTTTCCAATATCTATTCCACGTCTCCGTGTTCCCGCACCTCGCTCTTGCTATCAGTCTTTGGTTGTTTTCCCTACCCTCCTTGGCCAGGTACTCCGTTAGCACCCCCGTCCTTATGTGCTTATATCTATTATTGTATCTACCCCTCTCTATTGCGTTGCCTTGCCCCTGTCCTTGAACTTGCTGGTCCCTTTCTTTTAGCCTCATCCCAACATTTTGCCCCTTACTTCTTAGTTGGTCTAGTCCTGCTTGGCTGACCCCGTTTCTTTTCAGATAGTCTTCTCTCTCTTTCTTGGTTGCTGTCTGTACTCTACCTGCTTCTTTTTCTCTAATGCATTCTTTAACTATTTCTCTCCCTTCTTTTTTCTTTACCCTTTCTTCGAATTGAATTGCTCTTTGTCCCGACCTGATTCTTATCTTGTCCCTCTTTGCCTCCTCTAATACTATGTAACCAACGTCGTTAATTATTCGCAGCTTTATACTGACCTCTCCAAAGTTTTATCAATTATAATAGTTTTTTACCGTTTCTAATGGATAAAGAACGTGCAGATGAAGAGTTTTGCTTAGATGCTTTGTCAGACTATAGCAGTTATTCAGAAAGTGACAGTGATGGTGATATCAGTGATGATGATAGCAGTGATGATGATAGCAGTGATTCTTCTATTAACACTCGGAAGCCGCGAAAATTATTGCCACTGCAATATAGCGATTCAGAAGATAATGATGACACCACTGAAGTAAACATCGATACATGGTCAACAAATGACAAATCAATTATTTTGGAACCTTTCGAAGGCAGCCCAGGCCTAAAAATTCTACCAAAATCTGAAGCAAGTGTACGGGACATTGTGAATTTATTTATTGGAGATGACCTTTTGGAATATTTGGTTAAAGAATCGAATAGATATCACTATCAAGTAACCAATAAATATAAAAATATCTCAAAGACGAAAAAATGGGTGGATATTACGTTTCCAGAAATGAAACAATTTTTAGGTCTAATTGTTCTAATGGGACAAGTAAAAAAAGAGAGACTTCATGATTATTGGTCGACTGAGCAAAGCATCGAAACTCCGTTTTTTGCAAAAGTAATGAGCAGAAGTAGATTTATGCAGATAATGCAGAGCTGGCACTTTTGTAATAATGAAGATATATCCACAAATTCAAACAGACTTGTAAAAGTTCAGCCAGTCATAAATTATTTAAAGAAAATGTTTGTTGATGTATATAAACCTTGTCAACATTATCATTAGATGAATGTATTATTCCGTGGCGAGGAAGACTATCATTCAGAACCTACAATCCTGCGAAAATTGTAAAGTACGGCATACTTGTGAGAGCAGTCTGTGAAGCACACACGGGATACATTTGTAATTTTCAAGTGTATGCTTGCCAAGGAATGAAATTGGAAAACACTATCCTAGAAGTTATTGATCCGTATAAAAATCTTTGGTATCACCTTTATCAGGACAATTATTATAGCAGTGTCCATATGGCTGAAGTACTCCTGCAAAACAAAGTACGGGTATGTGGGACCATTCGGAAAAATAGAGGTCTTCCACAATGTCTTCAAAACATAACCCTTTCAAAGGGTCAAGCTACATTTCGTAGAAAAAACGATATTCTGTTACAAATATGGAATAACGGTAAACGAAATGTAAACATGATATCGACGATACATTCGGCGCGAATAATGGAATCCGGAAGTGTAAATAGAAAATCACATACAGGGTCCGGCGGAGTATATGACCACCCTCTTAATGGGGGGTTACTGGGGTGATTCTGAACAATTTTTTCCTTTACCAAAATGTTGGTTAAAGCTTCGTTTTCGAGTTATTAACGAAAAACACTGGCCAATCAGAGCGCTCGGTCGCGTGATTCCCAACGGATCTCAACCTCGGTCCGTGGTCGTGAACGAACGCGCAGGGACAGTTATGTTACCTCGTGTTAAATTAAGAATAATGTGGAATTATTCGTTATTCATGAATAACAAATAAACTAATAAGTGTTCGATACGCTTATTCGTTATCCGAAAAAAATAAAGTATTTAATTACTTATGAATTATTATTTGTTTAACAGCACGTTTTCAGGTGGATAAATTGTGTTTTAAGAAAAACGGTTTGGATAAATAATGTTAGAAAAAGGCTGCTAGTTAAACTTACCAATTCGTCCACAAATTAACCTGCTCCGAAGGAAGGGGGTCCTTGACACTGGGTCATTGCGTCGATCCTGACCTTCCACAACAGCTGATGTTACAGCCGTGTCGATGCACTGTCAGTTTTCTTGCACGGTAACTTCACTTAACGGTCACTTTCACTTTTTCATTTTTTAAAAAATTGTTGCTATCCAGTCGAATACAACCGTGGCGCGAACGAACGAAAAGATTCAGCGCAAGGTGTTTGATCGCCGGGATGCAAGTCGAGGTACCGAGAAGCGGCAGCATTATTATTAAAATCGCACTGCACAAATAAAACAAACATTTGATTGTACTCCTGATTTTAAAGATACATGTTGCTCGTTCGAATAGACGAATGACTCTGCCAGCTAAAGCGTTTCCTTGGTCCTAGATGAACATTCGTTAAAGAAGGGATATTGTTATAATAGAATGCAGAAGAAATGTTTCTTACTGGAACGCTTAAGTGGCTAGCAGTTTTGGCGTCAACCTCCACTACACGAAAGAATACCCCTGCGCTCTAGGGGGTGGCATGGTTTTCGTAACTACGGACCCCGATTGCGAAGCGAGACCACACACACCAGACAGTGTGGGATTACACTGTTCGACAAATTTCAATAGAAGCCAAATAGTTTTCAAAACACATGGCGGTGGCAATGGTATATTGGAAACGAAATTATTTTATAACTTTCGTTAATGCTTTCCTTAGCAGAAATCTATTCGGAAAGCGTATCGTATTCGAATTTCTAATTTATTGAAAGATCTGCCCTATCGCGTGAACTTCGTTAATTTCAATACAAATTTCAATAAAATAAAATTCAATAAAAAAAATTGAAATGGATGTATTCAATATAAAATATTGAAATTAACGAAGTTCACGCGATAGAGCAGATCTTTCTGCTAAGGAAACCATTAACGAAAGTTATAAAATAATTTCGTTTTCCATATACCATTGCCGCCGCCATGTGTTTTGAAAACTATTTCGCTTCTATTGAAATTTCTCGAACAGTGTAATCCCACACTGTCTGGTGTGTGTGGTCTCGCTTCGCAATCGGGGTCCGTAGTTACGAAAACCATGCCACCCCCTAGAGCGCAGGGGTATTCTTTCGTGTAGTGGAGGTTGACGCCAAAACTGCTAGCCACTTAAGCGTTCCAGTAAGAAACATTTCTTCTGCATTCTATTATAACAATATCCCCTCCTTAACGAATGTTCATCTAGGACCAAGGAAACGCTTTAGCTGGCAGAGTCATTCGACTATTCGAACGAGCAACATGTATCTTTAAAATCAGGAGTACAATCAAATGTTTGTTTTATTTGTGCAGTGCGATTTTAATAATAATGCTGCCGCTTCTCGGTACCTCGACTTGCATCCCGGCGATCAAACACCTTGCGCTGAAACATTTCGTTCATTCGCGCCACGGTTGTATTCGACTGGATAGCAACAATTTTTTAAACGTAGGAACGATAATCGTTCCAAAAAGTGAAAGTGACCGTTAAGTGAAGTGACCGTGCAAGAAAATTGACAGTGCATCGACACGGCTGTAACATCAGCTGTTGTGGAAGGTCAGGATCGACGCAATGACCCAGTGTCAAGGACCCCCCTCCTTCGGAGCAGGTTAATTTGTGGACGAATTCGTAAGTTTAACTAGCCTTTTTCTAACATTATTTATCCAAACCGTTTTTCTTAAAACACAATTTATCCACCTGAAAACGTGCTGTTAAACAAATAATAATTCATAAGTAATAAAATACTTTGTTTTTTCGGATAACGAATAAACGTATCGAACACTTATTAGTTTATTTGTTATTCACGAATAACGAATAATTCCACATTATTCTTAATTTAAGACGAGGTAACATAACTGTCCCTGCGCGTTCGTTCACGACCACGGACCGAGGTTGAGATCCGTTGGGAATCACGCGACCGAGCGCTCTGATTGGCCAGTGTTTTTCGTTAATAACTCAAAAACGAAGCTTTAACCAACATTTTGGTAAAGGAAAAAGTTGTTCAGAATCACCCCAGTAACCCCCCATTAAGAGGGTGGTCATATACTCCGCCGGACCCTGTATATCAATTCAAAAGCCTGAGTCGATAATTAGTTACAACAAGTATATGAAGGGGGTAGATCGCGCAGATCAATATCTGTCGTACTACTCCATTTTTAGAAAAACTAAGAAGTGGACCAAACGAGTTGTGATGTTTTTAATCAATTGTGCGCTTTTTAATTCATTTAAAACGTACACAACATTGAACGGAAGGAAAATGACATACAAGAAATTCTTACACAAAGCGGCACTTTCGTGGATATCTGATGTATCGTCAACTGATTCTCAAAGTGACGAAGCAGACTCAAATAACAACCTAAATACTTCAGAGCCTACAAGAAGAGCACCAAAATCAGATCATCCAGAAAGATTATCATGCATAAAGAAGCACAAACTTATAAGAATAGTGACAAGTGGTAAAAGCAAAAAACCCCAAAAACAATGTAGAGTATGTGCATCGAAAAAGATAAGAAGTCGAACATGTTTCGTATGTAAATTTTGTAATATTCCGTTACATAAGGGAGACTGTTACGAGAGATACCACACTCTAAATAAATATTAAAAAATTTAATTACTTTTACCTTGAATTTATTTCATGAATGTAAGTTAAAAAGGCAATAAATTGTATAAAACAAATACAAAATAAAGTATAAATATCAATAAAATTCCATTACTTTAAAACAAAAGGAATAAGCACAACACAATGCATAGTGAAAATTTAGCCGGTACTGGGAGTAAATTCGGGCGCGACTAAGCCGGTACTTACTGAGTGGCAGCCTCAACCACGACCGGTCGATAAAGTGTTAAGTTCTATTTTAATTCTATATCCAATACTTTCTTAAATCTACCTCCCACCCTAGCCTATTGCCCTCTTTCTTTGGTGTCGTTTTGCCTTTCCTCCTGCTTCCATCTCTCTCTTTCCCTTTCAATTTTCTTCATTTCTTCTATCCCCTCCCCCCGCTCACTTAGTAGCTCCACCAGTCTTATTTTCCCTCTTGTGGCTTCGCATTTTCCTATAACGTGTGGCAGCGTTTCCTCATCCTCTTTACAAATCCTGCACAGTCTATCTTCTTCCTCCCTCCAATACTGCTTCCCCTTGGTCTCATTCCCACATCTGTACCTCGCTATTAAGCATCTTTCCCTTCTTTTCACATTTCCTTTAAGATACTCCGGCTTTTCTGTGGTGACTATTTTCTTGTATTCCCCGTTGTACTTCGAATCCTCAATCTTCTTCCTTCTTTTTTCCTGTTCCGCTTCTTCTATCCTTTTTCCGATCTTTTTCGTGACCCCCTCCCTCTTATCTCCTTCCTCTTCCCTTACTTTCTATTCATTCCCAATCCCCTTCTCGTCGCCTCTCTGCTTTCCTCCCACTTGCTTGTTCCTCTCTCCTTCTCCCTGCTCTCTATTTCCCTGATGCATTCCGCCACTAACTTCTTGTTCGATTTTCTGCTCTTTTCTTCAAATTTTATGGCTCTGCCCAATGCCTTCACCCGTATTTCTACCGCTTTCGTCTCCTCCCTTACAATGTAATTTGGAGTACCCATGTCCAGCCCCAGTATCCACTTCAAATATCTTCTCTTCACGGCGTCTAATCTATTCTCCTCCTTCCATCCCCATATCTCCGCTCCATACATGGCCACACTTTCTACTAGTGCCTCAAACATTCTCACTCTTCTCTCGAAGGAGTCCTTAAATAGCCTTTGCCCTATGCTCCATGTCTTTTTCATCGCTATCATCGCCCTCCTCAGTCTATCCTGTATGTGACTCTCCGACTTTCCATTCTTCTGTAGAACATACCCCAGATACCTTGTCTCTTACACCTCCTCTAGTCTCTCCTCTCCCCATATCCACTCCCTCTTCCCTTTCCTTCTACCTCCCCCCCTCTCGAACACCATTATTTTTGTCTTCTCCGTATTTATTTGTAGTTTCTTCCTCTCTACGTATCTTTTAAATCTTTTTAACATGACCCTCAATCCACCTTCCGTCGCTGCCACCAACATTATGTCATCCGCATATGTTATTACCCACACTTTTTCCCTTCCTACCACTACCCCTCCCTCTTGCACCTTCCTCATTTCCTCCTCCAGGTCCGAAATAAACAGATTAAACAATGTAGGGCTTAGCGGACATCCTTGCCTCACCCCCCCTGTCGTCCAGAATTCTTCCGTCACTCTGTCTCCTATCTTTACTCTATTCCTCGTCTCTCTATAGATTTCCGTTATCCTGTCCCTCAGATTTCTATCCAGTTCCATTTCCCTCATTCTCTCCTCTAGCTTTCCCCTGTCTATTCTATCGAAAGCTGCCTTCAGGTCCACGAAGCATGTGAAGATCTTTCCTCTCCTTTTCCCCAGCTCTCGACTTATTATGTAGTTGACTACATATATAGCGTCCGTCGTTCCTCTTCCTGCCCTGAACCCGAATTGCCCTTCTGCTAATTTCCCTTCCACTTCCTTCTTCAGTTTTCCGTTTAATATTCCCGCATAGATCTTATAGGCTGTGTTCATTAACGTGATACCTCTATACAGTAATTCTTCTCTTGGCGCTCGCTACGATCTCTCCCGACGGCGCTCGCGATTCATCCCCACCACTGGGGGGAATCCCCCCGGGTTCTAGCCGACACGTCCCGGCTGTTGATACTTGGGGTAACCATTGAAAGATTAAATGCTTCGTATCTGTGAGACCACACTAATGCAACGGCGAAACTTGTTTATTGTTACCTATATCGCTATAATTTTTTTTTGGAAATATTGCTGAGATTGTGGTGATTAAAATAAGACCAAACACGATAGAATTTGGATTATATTTACTTCCTTAGTAATGTTATATGTAATGGGCTCGGATCCTTACACGGAAAGCTCCCGAACGGTATGGTCAGTTTTTAATAAAACTTTACGGGCTTAGAGAATAATGCAAGTCTAAATATATACTCCAATAGGCTTTCTCAAGATAGGATACACATTTATTAGTATGGTTTTATGTTTTTCGTGTTTTATTGCCAAACGTACTTTGCGAAAGGCAATTAAACACAGTTGAAAATTCCTGGACTGGAGGCAAGTTCCATAGGATTTCTAGAAAGCCATTCAAGCACATAATATAGGAATTCCACATGTAATACTGAAATCATTAGCCGCAATTGAATATAATAACGAAATGAGTGGTACGGTAGAAGCGCCGAAAACACAGCCGTCGGCATGTGCCCGCGCTCGATAGTCAGGTGGATCAAATTCGTCGCGGATGCCCTCCCGACGCTCGTCGACATTCGTTTCTGTGTTCCTCGAGGAACGTCGACAAGCCCTTGAGTCGAGCGCCGGGAGGGCATCCGCGACGAATTTGATACTCCTGATTATCGAGCGCGGGCACGTGCCGACGGCTGTGTTTTGGGCGCTTCTACCGTACCACTCATTTCGTTATTATATTCAATTGTAAGTAAGTAAATATAATCCAAATTCTATCTTGTTTGGTCTTATTTTAATCACCACAATCTCAGCAACATTTCAAAAAAAAAATTATTGCGATATATGTAACAATAAAAAAGTTTCGCCGTTGCATTAGTGTGGTCTCACCGATACGGAGGCATTTAATCTTTTACGCTCGGTGCGGCTGCCGAAGCCGGTGCTTACATAGTAGCCGTGCTCTTAAGATACGGCCGAAATTTCTAAGAACCCAAAGTTCACCTATGTACGCTCGGCGCTCGCGGCCGGTCCCGAGCAGCGAGTGCCAAGCGAAGAATTACTGTAATTCGATACCTCCCCCTTTTCCCCTGTTTTGTATATGGGGCAAATTACCCCTTCTCTCCATTCGGTTGGCATCCCCTTCCCCCTCCATATTTTATTTATTAGATTGTGGAATTCATCCCCCATGTCTCTTGACATCAGTCTCCATGCTTCATTCTCTATCTCGTCTGTCCCGGGTGCCTTCTCTTTCTTTAATTTCCTTAGCTGTTCTAACAGCTCTTCTCTTTCTATCTCCCCTGTATCTTAATTTTCTGCTTCTTCATCTTCTGCCCTTTCCTGCATGTTCGCTTCCGGTTTTCTTTCTTTTCCGTCTAACAGACTCATGAAATGTTTTTTCCATTCCTCCATCCCAATATTCTCATCGATCCCTTCTCTCCTCCCTCTCCCGCCATACTTACCTATGTACTTCCACGCCCCTCCTTCTGTTCTTATCCCTTTTATTTTCTCTTCTTCCACCTTTTCGTATTTTTCTTTCTCTTTTGCACACCACCTCTTGTACTCTCCTCTTTTCTTGACAAGACTCCTCCTCAAACTCCTCCTTACTTATTCTATTTCTCCTTAGATTTCTTAACTCTTTCCTTATGTCCTTTTTCTTTCGGTTCCAGTCTTTGTTGTGCCATGCTCGATCGCCTAGTCTTCCTCTCTTCACTTCCTTTGTGTATGTTCTTTTTGTACTCTTGATTTTCTCTCTAATTTCCATCCACATGTCTTCCGTTTCATCCCCTCTTGCTTTCCAATCCTTGCATCCGTTGTGGTAATACTTTATTCCCTCCTCTGTCCAGTCACTTTTCTTCATCTTCCTATATTCATCCCACCCTTCACTTTCCTTCCTTTTTGTCATAGCCCCCTCTATTTCCGCCTCTATTGGTGTGTGATCTGATTCTGTCCTTTCTGCTTCCTTCACCTCCGATATTTCCCCCATTGATCTCTCGTTCGCTATTACGTAATCTATCACTGATGCTCCATTTTCCCCTATGTATGTCCATTCTCCCTCTTTTCCGTAACTTCCGTTTAATATTACCCATCCTCTGTCTGAAATCCCTTCTATCAGCCGTCTTCCTTCTATGTTTATCTTCTTGTCCTTCGATCTTCTTTCTCTTCCCTCTTCCTTCATTAATTCCGTGAAAAGCCCTCCTTCTTCTCCTGTTCTCGCGTTAAAATCCCCTCCTATTATCAAGAATTCTTCTTCTCTTTCTCCTATTTCTCTCTTTAGTGTTCTCATAGTTTCTTCTATCCCTTGGCAGTATACCGTCAATATTCTCCAATCCTTTCCATTGATTTTCACCTTTACTTCGGCAATCTGTTTGCTCAGCTCCTTGAACCCATTTATCTCTAAGGTTTTATTTACTGCCATTATAATGCCTCCTTTCGCTCTTCCTCTCTTACTTTCTCTTGTGGCAGGAATGCCCCACCACTTGACCTTAGCTGCCAATCTGTTTTTTATTTTTATCCATCTTTCTTCCTCCATCCACGTCTCTACCAATCCTATTATATCAAAACCTTCTAAATATTTCCATACCTCTCCACATTGGCTTCCTATTCCAGCAACGTTCCAGAAACATATCTTAACTCCCCGCCTCTCTTCCCCCATCATATCTTCCTCAAGTCACTCTGTCCTCCGTTCTCTTCCCTCCTCTAACCTTTCCTCCTTTTCATTCCATACCAGCCATTTTTTATCCACGCATACCTTCATAGCTTACCTTTACTATCTTTCCTTCGTCCCTCTTTTCCTGTGCTATTTTTCTTAGTTTCCTCTGTATGTTCCTCTCTTCCCATGTGAGGTCGTCTTCTATGTATATTCCCGGGCATAACCCTTTTTTCTTTCTCAATACTTCCTTCTTTTCTTCCCACTTATCCAGTTTCGCCACCACTATATCCTTTCCTCTACCCATCTTTATCCTTCTCGCCTCTACCACCTCCGCTTCTACGTTGGTCTTTTCTTTTAAGAACTCTTGTGCTTCCTTTCCTATGTCCCCCTTGTACCAATCTGCTCCTTTTATCACTATGTTTAATTTCCGTTCCGCTCTCTCTTGTTTCTCTTCTTTGTGTTCTAGTATCCTTATTCTTTTCTCTAGTTTTTGCTTTTCCCTTTCCCATTCATCTTTTTCCTTCTCTCTCTCCTCTATCTATGCTCTTCTCTCCTCTCTCATTTCCAATCTCAGTATGTCCAGCTGTTCTATGTACTTTGACAACATACTCTCCATCAGCTTTTCTATATCTCCCTCCCTCTCTTGCTTTGCAGTTTCTTTCTTCTCCTTCTCTCCGCCCAGTGTTTCCGATCTCCTCCGTTCCGTTCCACGTTCCGTTCCACGTTCCGTTCCACGTTCCGTTCCACGTTCCGTTCCACGTTCCGTTCCACGTTCCGTTCCACGTTCCGTTCCACGTTCCGTTCCACGTTCCGTTCCACGTTCCGTTCCACGTTCCGTTCCACGTTCCGTTCCACGTTCCGTTCCACGTTCCGTTCCACGTTCCGTTCCACGTTCCGTTCCACGTTCCGTTCCACGTTCCGTTCCACGTTCCGTTCCACGTTCCGTTCCACGTTCCGTTCCACGTTCCGTTCCACGTTCTACCTTCTTCTGCTAACCCCGAGAATTCTCGCAATTCTTTTCCCGATCGTCTCCTGCTTTTTCTCTACCCTTTTCCACTCTTTCCTTTCTTTCAGTTCTTTTTTCCCCACCAAGAAACTAATGCTTTACCTCCTCTCACCTCACTCGCTTCTTACTACACTCGCACCAGAACCGGAAGTCGCCATTTATTATAGTTGAAAAGTGTTGAAGATATACATGATATCTTATAAAACCTTCCCACACTCTCAATACTCTAATACAGTGATGAGCAAACTGCGGCCCGCGGGCCAGATTGGCACAGCTGTCACATACCTGCGGCCCGCGAAAACAAGTGACACGCGGGCCACGCGTGATTTTTGAACAACGTTTGGCCAAAAGTTAAAACCTAATATTGTATGCGGGCCGCAATATTAAATACTTAAATATTGAATTTGTTATTTATAATTCTATTTATAGATTTACAATGAAACGGTTTTTCTCAGTTTGATTTACTGTTTCTTAGTAACATATACAGCAACATGTATATACATGTGGTTTTTTAATTAAATGGAATTAAATAATCTTTAATTTAATTTATTAAAAAATAAATAATCAACATTAGGTATAATATTTGCAACTGCTACTCTAACACAATTCGTTAATCGTTCGTCATCGAGTCGATTACGACGTTCACATTTCACAATTTTCATCTTTGAGAATAATTGCTCACAGATATAGGTATGTTAGAAATTTGACGGATGTAGTATATATTAGAAGCGCGGCGTAAGATAGGTAGATCTTTCCCTGTCAATTCTGGGATAAAGACTGAGTTGTCAATCACAGTTCATTTACCAAAAAGGCAGAACCTTCCCCACTCCGTGGCCAGATCCTTCAGGGAGAGAGTCCCTATTCCTTGGCAATACGGCTACAAGCCGATTGCCACATGTGTTCTCTACTTGACTCTAGTAAACAATCCCTCGACACCAGATAGTTGGAAGACCCAATGCGGTCGCCAGCCATCGTCGGTCAACAGGATGTTCAGTCCCATTCATTCACTTTCTAAAAACTCCTAATAAACGGTCAATTCTTAGACATTCGATAGTTGAATAGCGTCGGGCCACCAGCCATCGTCTGCCGTCCAGATTGCCCCTTTGCAGAACACTCTCCTAACGCATCCATGCCAAGTCCCTATCATAAATCCCTTAACCATTCCTTGAAATACACAGCACTTCGCCACTCGGTCCCTTTCCTTTCATTAAAAATACGCTGTCGCTAACAGGTACTGCCAAATAGACTCATTATTTTCCTGAAGTGAGTTCCTAGCAATGGAAATTTGTTGGCAGGAAAGTAACGCTTGTAAAATTCTGTAATACTAGAATTCTGAAATTTATTCCTTAATTCCGTATCATTTTGCAAGTCAATTATCTCCATTTGAAATTCTTCAGGAATTCTTTCAGCATCTATATTAAAGGGAGATGAGAAAATATCAAAATTTGTTTGATTTGCACGTAAGGTTTTAAAACGCAAACTAAAATCTTGTTGTAATCTCTGAATTTCCCCCGCATATTTTTTCGTTTCAGATGGGTTTTCTTTTGTCAGCATCGGAAAGTGAACCGTATTATTTAATTCCAGTTGTCGATTCCAAACTTTTAATTTATTTTCAAAGGCTTTTAGTTTGTCGAACATTTCCGTGATAAGTTTGTCTTTCCCCTGAAGATTTACATTTAAGTCATTTAAGTGTTGCGTAATGTCAACACAAAATGCAAAATCGCACATCCAGTCTTTATTTTCAAATTGTGGAAATGCGTTGTCTTTCATCTCTAAAAAGAGCTTAATTTCATTCTTCAAATCATATACACGCTTCAGCATTGTGCCACGACTTAACCACCGAACTTCGGTGTTAAAAAGAATATCTCCATATTCACTTTCCATATCCTTTAGAAATTCTTTAAATTCGCGGTGGTTTAGTCCACGAGATCGAATAAAATTTATAATTTTAATAATCGGTGGAACAACATTAGACATTTTTAAAATTTTTGCACTTAAATTTTCTTGATGCAAAATACAATGAGAAATAATTATTTCACGTCCTGTTAATTTTTTTACATCTTTGGATAATAAACCCGACAAACCGATATTCAAACTTGTCATCGCTCGAGCTCCATCTGTTGTTATTCCAACAATCTTCTCCATTGGGATATTCAATGAGTTAAGAACAGTTTTTAGTTCTCTGTACATATCCTCTCCGGTAGTAGTTCCTTTTAATGGAACTAAAGATGCAAATTCTTCGGTGACATTGAAATTATAATCCGTGCCTCTTAAAAATATAGCAAGTTGCGCGGTATCGCTAACGTCACAACTTTCATCCACAGCTAGAGAAATCCATTCTAATTTGGAGATATTTCGCCGCAATGTCTCCACAATATTTTCTGAGAGTTCGTGAATTCTTCTTACGACCGTAAACCGTGACAAGCTTATTTTGGAAATTATGTCCTTTTTGTCAGGAAAGACGATATCTTCTATTGCCAATAAACATTCTTTTATCATTTCTCCATCAGAGAATGGTTTCATTCTTTTGGCCAAAATTTGACTAATCAGGTAACTTGCACGAAGTGCCGCATTTGCAGTGGGTATAGTATCAAGTAAATTTCGTCGTTTCAAACTTTCCTGTAATTGTAGTTGATCCGCCATATCCTTGCGTAACTGTCCTTGTAAATTATCAAATTCTGAGCAATGTTTACTCTCATAATGTCTCCTAATATTATATTTCTTAAACACAGATAGTGTTTCATGACATATCAAACAAACAGCATTTTCTTTTATGCATGTAAAAAAATATTCATACGTCCAATTTTCGTTAAACTGTCGATTTTCATTTTCAACTTTGCGTTTTCTACAATTCAAACTCATTGTGAAATATAAATATGATCTAATAATAATAATAATAATAATAAATATGATATCCTTCAAAACTACTTAACACAATTTTATTAACTTATTAAACTAAACTTATTTACTCCACTAAACTGCGAAACTTATTACAAACTTATTAATTATTAATTTATTATGAAATGTGGTAGGACTCGTGAAAAATTGATATTTTATTGCTTAGTAACCAGAAAATCGACAACTGAAACAATTGCAATTAAAAACAGTGAAACTATTCTCTGATGAAGAAATGGTCAAATAATGTTTATTACCGATAGCAGATATACCCTTTCCTGATCAAATGGATATAATTTCTAAAATAAGGTTGTCGTGATCAAGAAAAAAGAACAAAAACTTCTATTGTTTCACCTAATATTTTTATTTTTAAATGTAAATCTTCCAGGATAAAATATTAATAGAATCAAAAACTTCAAATCTTAGACAACTAGAATCAAATAATATGCTTCATTTTCCAATTCGGCAAAGAAAAATCCATCTCCAAATTGCAAATGATAAAATATGCGGAGAAAACACGAAGATTCCAAGAAGATTGCAATTGAAGATTTCATTTGCAATTTGGAAACTTGAAAATCAACGTGAAAAAAACCGTGAAAATCAAATAAATTTTGACATTTGCTCATCTCCATATAGATGTTGAAAGAATCTCCGAGGATTTCAAAACTTTAGAATATCACACGTAATATGGACAACACGAACAAAATCAAGGATATTATTACATTAATTAAATTTCAATAATTAGTTAACTCCATTTAATTTAGAAAATATGTAAACACTTTTACACTATAAGATGTATTGTATATTAGTATGTATATGTTAAAAAAACAGAAGAAAATTTTGCTATAAATCAAATAAGAAATGGCTAATTTGCGTCTTAAATTAAATTATTCGATTACTATATTTGAGTATTTAATATTGCGGCCCGCGTAAAGTAGTAGATGTCAACTGTTGGCCCACTGCGAGCCAAAGCTTGCTAACCACTGCTCTAATATGTATGTAAGGAGTAGGGAGACCTGCTGGTTATGCTCAGGTGTTTATATACATTAGGAGCGAAGAGCGTCAGACACACAAAACTATTGTATCGTGAAGTGAGGTACGACGTAGCGTCTCTGAAGAAAGTGTGCCTTCTGTTCAATTTATATATATGTGTATGTATTACATATGTATATATATTCTCGATGCTTGTGCCTTATAGTAGTTACAATATTAGTTTCAGAACTTAAGTCTAACATGTATATTTTTATTGTTTACAGTTTTAATAGCGAGCGTTCGAATACTTTCGTAAGCCACTGTAGTTGTTCGTCCACTTTATATTCATTTAAATAAATAACTTCAACAAGAAGGGAACAAGTTAATTGCGCAGTGAGAAACATTTACCTACCTGATAGATTATTTATAAAACATCAAAGCCCCAAGCGGGCATGGGCCCAGGATAACCAAAAGAAGGGCTGGTTGCTAATCAGAGTGGAAAAATAAGAGAAACAGAAATAGTTTTCAAAAATAAATCGGTAATAGGACTGCAGGCAGCGTTGCTAACCACGTGGCGGTTACATAATCGGTAAGTCTTCCTGTGTATTACCTATAAAACTACAAGGAACTTACAAGAGGCAACAAGATAAAAATCAATCCTATCAAACACTACTAAGAAAGCCCTTTCGGAGTCTTACACATTAGGTGCTCGTTAGTCACAAATTATTAAAATGTCGACGAATGAAAGCAATGCCAATATGGCTGCCGTACACGTTATATCCCGTAATATCTCGTCAATTGACCCGAAATTAGATGGCTCTTCAAATTATGCATCTTGGAAGTTCGTCATGAAAATGATTTTAATTGGGATGGATCTATGGGACTGTATTGATTCACAAGATACAGAGACAGTAGATCAAAGAAAAGCCCAAAGGGCTCTTGCTGTGATCTGTCTGAACGTTAAAACGCACTGCCATATTTATCTCAAGGACATTCCAACTGCCAAAGATGCGTGGCTTAAATTAAGTAAAGCCTATGAGGATAATGTCCTTAGTCGTAGATTAGTGCTAATGAGAAGCTTATTTAAGATTGATTTTAAAAATTATGAAAATATGAACCAATACGTAACAGAAGCGTTATCCATTGCTCAGAAACTCGCGGATACAGGTAATCCAATAGAGGACACGTTACTAGCAACTATTCTTTTAGCTGGACTGCCTTCCGAGTATAAGCCAATGGTTATGACTCTCGATAGTTTAAACATGAAACTAACCACTGATTTAGTAACGAGCAAATTATTACAGGAAGACATAAGAGTTCAATTAGAAACAAATTCATCAGATGCTGCATTCACTGTAAAACGTGAAAAATATAGGTTCAACAAAAAGAAATTCCAGAAAAAGGAAGTAAGATGTCATGCTTGTGGTGAGAAAGGTCACATCAAACCACACTGCAGGAATTCACGAGCAGATACATCAGAAGGACCTTCCAGAACTCCAAGGGACTGTTACGAGCCGAGGGCTATGGGGCGCGGCTGCGGAGCCGAGGATCGGTTTTTAAAGAGTTTTATGTTAGTTAAACGGTCAAGCCGTTCGATGGGAAGGGTGTGGACGAACCAGTGTCTATTTCACCACCGGGAGCCACAGGAAGGTAAGGTTAGGTTAGGTAGGTAAGGTTTTCGTGGACGAACCAGTGCCTATTGCATCACCGGGAGCCACAGGATTGTTAGTAATTTTGGTCTCGTAACTTTGATACACCTTGAGCGGTTAAGGTATATCCCTTCGATGGATTGATATTGCGTATGACTGGTATAGGTTATCGAAATGAAGTAAATGCGTCTATGGTCAAATAAGAAAGTCTATATTCTCTAATAAACAAGGTGTTTACAATCGTAATACCGCGGAGCTAAGCCACGGTTTCAGACTCTTACGTAAAGTCGTACAAATATAATAGAGAATTGCTCGAAGGGGACTTGAACCCGTTCTCGCTGAGCTTCGTAAACTGGATAATCGCGAAGTAACTCGGTTGCCTGATTATTCAAACTAAGCCCTAATAAATAAGAGTTGCTTAAAAGGGACTGAAACCCGATCTCGCTGGGCATCAGTATGGCTAGCTGGCACCAACATGGTACGTAGCTAGTAGGTCCATACTGAGCCCCGAGCGTTTTTTTTTTTTTTTTTTCCTCTTCTTTCATTGAGTGGGGGATGTCCGTGCCTGAGAGCGTCCTTTAGCCCTCTTACCGATTGGTATTCAGGGGTTACATGGTGTTACCATCTGGAAATGAAAGAGGATGTGAGAGAGGTCAGGGGATAAAATTTTCAAAAACCCCTATTACTTGAAAGGGTTGTCTCCATATGGGGGAGCAGGTGAGGGTGTGAGTTTAGGTATAAGGTTGTTGAATTTCTGAGGTGGGGGAATAGTGTGGACAAGCTTGTGATACGGGTTGTTTTAGAGGAGTAGGAGGATCACATTACTACGTGTGGTTTTGAGCCAGGGAATGTTAGCTTGATTTTGTATGGGATACGGTTTCTGTCGTAGAGCCCGGTCTGACGGATCAGTTGGTTTGAGTGTCTGCTGACAGTGTAATTTGAGGCTAGGAAGTTCACGTAGAGGTTTATGTCCTCCACGTTTAGATCGGCTAGGAGTTTCTGAGTGGGGTAGTCTTGTGGTTTCCCAGAGATGATCTTTAGGATGCGGTTTTGCGTGTGGCGGAGCTTGAGAAGAGTTGAGTTTGGGGCAATGTTCCATATTTGGGCACCGTATGTGAGGACTGGTCGGAGGCAGACCTTGTACAGCGAGACCCTGAGGTGCTGATGTAGGCCTGAGGTTGTGCAGAGGTGTCGGTGCATGGCTCCGGCTGCAGCTCTGGTTTTCTTGATTCTGTCTAGAATTGCTGGTGTCCAAGAGAGTTTTTTATCGAGGAGAATTCCCAGGTACTTCACTTGCGAGGACCAGGGAATGTCTGTTCCGAGAATTGAGAGATGTAGGTCCTGTCGGGGTCTGGTTTTTCTCGTGAAACAGATTGCCTGGGTTTTCGAGGGGTTGACTGTTAATTTCCAATCGTGGAAGAAGGAGATAACCCGGTTGAGATAGTTTTGGAGTTTCTTGACCAGGAGCGCGAATGACCAGGAGGATTCAAGGAGTATTGTGTCGTCTGCATATAGGGCGATTTGCCCGGAGGTGGAATTTATTGTTGGGATGTCGTTTATGTATATATTGAAAAGGATGGGACCAAGTATTGAGCCTTGTGGGACACCAGCCGTGACAGGCAGTTTTTGGGACTTAGTTCCGTTGATTGACACGAAGAGTGTTCTTCCGGAGAGATATGATTTAATTATCCGCACGATATTTACGGGGAGTCCTGCGTTTATCAATTTGTGGAGCAGTGCGTCGTGCCAGACAGTGTCGAAGGCTCGCGTGAGGTCTAGGAGGACCATACCAGCATATCTGCCTACGTTTACTTCGTGCGTGACTACTTGGGACACTCTTAGTAGCTGGTGAGTTGTGGAGTGGTGTGCCCTGAAGCCGAATTGCTGGTCAATGATGACGTTGTTACTGACAAGGTGTTCCGCTAGGAGTTTGTGGATGCACCTTTCAAAGACTTTACCTAGAATTGGAAGTAGGCTGATGGGGCGGTAGTTACTGGTGATCTTTCGGTCTTTGCCGGGTTTTGGGACCGGTACGACCTTGGCCGATTTCCAGATCGACGGGAAGTATGAGAGTGTCATGCAGCTGCGGAATATATAGTACATCTGCAGCTGTATTTTCCTCCCAGCAGACTTCAGCATCTGCCCATTGATTCCATCGTCTCCGGGTGCTTTTTTTGGTTTGAGGCTTCGGATTACTGTGGTGATATCTCTGGGTGTAAAAGGAACTGCTTTGTTAAGGGATGGAGGATGAGGGGGGTGGAGTAGACGAGTAAGGCTGTCCTCTACTTCCGGATTTTTAGGAGATGAGAGCGTCGAGATGCTATTGTGGGTATCAGTGAAGACGCGGGCGAGTGCATTAGCTTTGTCCGAATCGTCTGTGAGGTAGTCCGGACCGTCTGGATGCCTGAGTGGGGGGTATACTGTTTTGGAGTTTGTCATGAGTCTAAAGTTATTCCAGAAGACCGGGTCGGTCTTTTTTAGTGATTTGATTTGGGATCTCCAATATTGGGAGCGTAGAAGCGTGACTCTGCATCTTATCTCGCGGGATAAATTTCGGATGACAGTTTTAAAGTAATCTATACCAGTACGTTGATAGAGCTTCCTGCTTTTTCTACGACTGGCGATGTATGAGTTTAGAGTGGGGTCTGTGTTGAAGGGGACGAGGCCAGGCTTGTCCTTGAAGGTGGATGCCTTCCTTTTGCAGGCTGTTAGGAAGGATGACAGAACGGCGATGGAGTCATCGATATCATTTTCAGTGCTAAGAAGGGTGGTTATGCGAAAATTTTCGGTGAGGGTGTGGTATTTTTCCCAATTAACCACTCGGGCTTTGTTAGGAGAGTGAACGGTCCCTTGTTTCGGGGTTAGAAGGACAGGTCGGTGTTGGGTGGCTGCATCTTCAGTTATTACGCTCTCGAAGTCTGAAGAGTGGTGTACTAGGAAGATGTCTAGTGTTGAGGGCCTTTTACTGGGCCCTCCGTGGTATGTGAATTTGTCTGGATGAATCAGTCTGTAAGGAGATCTTAGCGCATGGTCGGAGAGTACGTTCCCGTTGGAGTTATTTGCGAAGTTGTTCCATGAGGTATGTCGGGCATTGAAGTCTCCTCCAATGATGTATGGTGTGGGGAGATCCGTAATGAGATTGACCGTTTCGGAGGTAAGACGGGTAGATGGGGGAACATATACCGCTGCTATCGAGAGAGAAGGTGCGCGGAGTCGGATGGCGACCATTTCGGTCCCGGGGAGGGGGGTGGGGTGGATTGACGAAAAGGTTAACGAGTGGTGGACTGCTATTGCAACCCCGCCGTATGAGGAGTCTGGGCGATCATATCGTACTATCCTGTAGCCGGGGAGAGAGAAGGGGATACCAGAGTGAAGCCAGGTTTCAGTGAAGAGAGCAACGTGGACTTCGTGTTTCTGGAGCATGAGAATGAGTTCATTCCTCCTTTGAAGAATGGAGTGTGTATTCCAGAGCATTAGTCGAGGGAAGAGACCACCGACATGAATGCCTGGAATTGCTGGGCTTTGGAGGTGCAAGTCCGGAGTTTTTGGAGTAAGGTTTCTGCTGCTTTGAGCATAGCACTTACATCGCAGATCTCTGAGATCTGCTTGAAGACATTGAGGGTATGCCCAATGGAAGTTTGTTTAGTATCGGCTGCGGATGATGGATTTCTGGAATTTGTGGGCATTGATGGTACAGTGAGAGCTTCTAGGTAGGAACGAGAGGGTGTCCGAGTTGAGGAGAAGCCGCCATTGTTTGTTGGAGAGGTGGGGGAAGCTGTCGTGATTGGGCACTAAGCGCGGGGTGGGGGGTAGTGGGGGTTTGGGAGTATTTCTCTTTAGCAAGAATTTCTCCAGGGCCGGGCATTTCGAATAATTTGCAGTGTGTTCACCGTTGCAGTTAGCGCACTTTGGAGCCAGTTCTCTAGGCTTTGTGCATTCGTGTGTGAAGTGTGGGAGAGCGCATTTCACGCAGCGTGGGGCTATATTGCAGTTCACGGAGGAGTGACCGTAGGCCTGACAGCGGAAGCATTGGGTGTACGGCTTGTTTGACATGAATTTGTCCCAGTAGATCCTTGTGTGGAATAAGAAGCCTACGGCTTTGATATTTTTGAGGGGTGTACCAGCAGGAAAGTTGATTTTATAGACCGCGTGTCTAGACTCGGTGTTGTTCCGTCTTGTAAGTGGGACACAGGAGGAAGGCAGGAGCCCGGCAGATTTTAATTCCTCGAACCCCGAAGTCTTCGGGGTTCATAAGGGGGAGTCCTTTTAAGGTGAGGGCAAGTGTTTTCTCGCTGTTTAGAGTAAATGTATGATACTCCTTATTGCTTTCCTTTAGTTTACATTTGAAATTTGTGAAGTCGCATTCTTGGTTGAAATGAATGCGTATTTGTTTCCCCAGATATTTGAGGGAGAAGTTATCGCCGTACGTTGCTTGAAGCGATTTTGCGAAGGCATTTATGTGACCGTCAACATGCGGGACATATATGGGAGGGGGGCGGACTGTGCGGTTCTCTGAGTGATTTTGAGTTTTTGATTGGGTTGGAGCGGGGGCGTGAGAGGCACCCTTGTGTTGGGGTTCACGAGAAGGTACGGTTCTATCGTTGTCGGTGAAAAAACTTAAGGGGTCGAATTTGTTGCTGACTGGGACGTTTGGGAGGATATTCATTGAAGGGTTTGTATCAATTTCAGGCAGGGGCGGAAAGTTTGGTCCTTCAGCTGATAGCTTAGGTTTTTGGGAGATGGTGCCTGAGGGGGTCATGTTAGATGGTTTTGCAGGATTACTTGCGGATTGGGTGCGTGGAGCGATGTGGCATGGGGTTATACGACCTTGGCTGGTTCACTGCGTGTTGTTTGGTGCAGATGGTTGTACCCCACAACCATCCACCGGTCCTGCCACCGTTGGGAGGGTGTCCTGCAGAGTCCTGGGTTCAAGCGTAGTGCGTCGAATGAACATAACCTTGTACGGAGGTTGATGGTGTGGTGACCTCCTCCTGGTAATGGAGGAGGTGTGCGTGGGTTTCCCCACTGGCGGTGAGGGCGTCAGTTCACGTTGCCGTTGCGGAAGCCTCACGGTTCGCTTCAACGATCGGTCACTGTCACAATTCACCGTGGAGATGACTAATTTTAGCACTGGGGAACGCTGGTTAATAATTCACTTCTTTGTTAATATCGTCCTATTAGCCGACTGGGGTCTTCCGCAGTCGGAGACCGAAGGAAGACGTCCGTACTGTTAAGAGAGCAATGACTGAATGAATGTGACCATACTGAGCCCCGAGCGTAGATTTCATGCGCTTTTTATACTTGAAATACGGACCAGAAAATATGGTGGGGCACCGAATCCTCCAAGGGAGTCCGGAAGGATCGAGAACGTTCCCCCGAAGGGTTACGTCATGGTGTCACCGCGGAAGGGGCAGACCCGACTGCACGCGCTCCCGATTCCCAAATAAGGGCATAATAGACGAAAAACGAAGGAAACAATCCTTCCTACGTAACAGGATAATCAAGACAAAAAATGGTGTCTGACGGCCCAAATTTCAAAGGCCACCAAAGAAAAATGGCATATTGATTCTGGTGCCACACATCATATGACTCCACATAAACATTGGTTACAGAACTTCAAACAATCTCCAGAGCAATCTGTAACAGTAGCAGATAATGCCAAACTGCAATCTACAGGAACTGGTGATGTTGAGGTAAGCCTAGCAGGTCATTCCGGTACCAAAGTAATTAAAAATGTATTACATGTGCCCAATCTGAGCACAAATTTATTATCGGTCAATACGCTAACAAAGAAAGACTTCTTACTCGTGTTCGATGATGAAATGTGTAAGATGTACCGGAAATCGGACTTCAGTGTGAAAGGAGAAGCCGTAGCGATTGCCACAAATAAAAATGGGCTCTACGAGTTGAGCACTGGATCAGCAAGTGCTTTCAGTGCAGCAAGTGTCTTGCAAACTCAAGAGATATGGCACAAAAGGCTGGGACACTTAAATGAACGTAGCATGACACTATTGCGTAACGGATTAGCCACTGGTATCGATTACAATGAATCAAGTAAAATTCCATGTGTAGCTTGTATTAAAGGTAAGCAAATAAGGCTACCGTTCAATAAAATTGGAAGACAACGAGCGGGAGACCTTCTTGACTTGGTACATACATGCAGATATTTGCGGCCCTCTCCCTCAAGCGCGTTGGTCAGGTGCTCGCTATGTATTCGTTTTGATCGATGATTTCTCGTGCTTAACCTTTTGTTATTTCCTGAAGTGTAAGAGCCAGGTTACAAAAGCTTTCAAAGAATTTACAGCATGGATGGAAAAAGAAAAACGCCGTAAAATCAAGACACTCAGGTCGGATAATGGAAAGGAATTCGTAAATACTGAGCTAGAAACCTTTCTAAAGATGAATGGTACAAGGCACCAAACCAGTATTACGTATACCCCAGAACAGAATGGAGTTGTAGAAAGAGCAAATCGCACAATTGAAATCACAGGGTATGTCGATGCGGATTTTGTTAGCGACACGTTAGATCGCAGATCGTACAGCGGTTATGCATTTCTATTGGGAAATGGAGCAGTGTCTTGGGAAAGCAAAAAACAAGCGACGGTATCAGTTTCGACTTGTGAGGCTGAATATGTTGCCCTATCAGAAAGTTGCAAGGAAGCAAAATTTCTCAACAATTTAATACATGAATTGACGAATAAAACACAACCTATAAAAATATATGACGATAATAAATCGGCACGTTTCTGGGCAACAGAAAAGTTACCTCACAATCGAACCAAACACATTGACGTGAGGAATGTTTTTGTGCGTGAAGCGTTATGTTCCAATATTATAAGTCTGCATTATGTCAGCACGAATGATATGATTGCAGATATCTTAACAAAACCTTTGAGTCCGAACAAACATTCGAACTTCTAGGTCAAAGGTCTAGGATTAAGAACACAAATATTGCGATTATTACGAGGGAGTGTTAGAGCACGCGGCTTGGTAATAATCGCGACACCTATGGTATACCCCACCCCACTTACCAATGTGAAGCGCGCGACCTGCTGGTCACTCTCTGTATGAACTCTAATTACTCTTGTAAGAATCTCCGTACAGTAAACACGTTGATTGCGCAGTGAAAATCATTTACCTACCTGATAGATTATTTATCAAACCTCAAAGCCCCAACAAAGACAGTAACTCAATAGTGAAACACTTAATTTCAACCTACTTTTTGAATTTTGGTGTCCCTAGAGAAATCCTTACGGACCGCGGTCGGAATTTCCTAAGCGAACTATTTGAAGAACTAGTTTCGCAATTTAAAATAAAGCACGTAACGACAACATCCTTCCATCCGAAGAGTAACGGGTCGCTAGAACGTTCGCATGCGGCACTAAAAGAATTCTTGCGGTTGAATACAGAAAACGAGAATTCATGGGATGAAATGGTCCTTTATTATGTTAAAATTTATAATGAACCCACACATAGTTCAACCGGATACTCACCACACGAATTAGTTTTCGGATTGGAATCACTTCCAATAGAGACACTTTTAGAAAATAATGGCGAAAGCTATAACGACTTCTTACGCGAACTAAAATCAAGAATCCAAATGGTTCAAGCAAGAGCCCGTGATAACTCGATCCGCGCCAAAGATAATGTAAAGTCGCGGTACGACAAGGGCACCACAGTATACCCATATAAGAATGGCGATTACGTGTGGCTAAAAGACAATGAATCGCGGAAATTGAAGGGGGGTTAAACTCACCATACGAAGGACCGTATGAAATATTAAACGTTCTGAGTGAACAAAATATTAAAATAAAGCATGGAAACAGGATAGAAGTAGTTCATGTAAACAGATGTAAATATGCAAACCATTCGAACTTGTTACAGACTTCCTGCGATCGTGGGGGCGATAGCGACACTCGCGACGGGGAGCATGTATAACATTTCGGATTATACAAATCTCCCGAACATTTATTTCGACGACATGGGACCAGTCGCTGTCTATCATCGAGAATGGAAGTTAATAATATATCAGGACCTTACAGATCTTTCGATTTCAATAGACACGCTGCTAAATTCACTACTAAGCATAGAGAGTATGATACCAAGACATAATCTAAACACTCTATTTGACCAGCAGGTATCCCATGCTCGTCAGTTGTTACACAGAACAGAACTATTATTAAATAGCGTAGGGGTCATAAAAGAGAAGCAACCTAAATTTAGGGTAGAGCACGGTTGGTTCAACTTTATTGGATCAATATCCAAAACACTTTTCGGAACGCTCAACGAAGAAGATGCAGCATATTATAATCGCGAAATCGATAACATAATAACCGATAACAACAGACTAGCAATTTTAATAAAAAACGAAACCTATATATTAAAATCCGCTCTAAAAGATAATGCATTATTCAAAGAGCACGCTTCACAACGAATAAACGCAATTATTGAATCAGTAAGTAATCAAAAGAAACAAGTCGCGAATAAAATGATGGTCTTAGAAAATTTAATACAGTATACTATTCTATTACAAATGTACGCCGAAACACTAGAACTAGCCGAAGACATTATCCTATGCGCAGAACAGGGACAAATTCACCCCTCGCTTGTAGATCAGAACGAATTAGCTAGCGTAATTAAACAAATAGCAGTGAAATATGGCGAGAAACAGTCGAATATGTAGGAGACACGTGCCGTTGTACTCTATTACGGTTGAAGACCCATGTCTTAGAATAGGTACAAAAACCCTGAACGATATCTCTAAAAAAACATTGTAAATTCGGTATAGTCCGAACACTCACGCCTATATGGCATCAATTGTACGAATTAAATCGCTGGGAAGGGATTATAAGCGTACCCGATTATATAAGGATAGATTGCCCGGGAAACAACCAGGTAACCGTAGAAATAAATGGCGTAATTTTATTAGAATTAAGTAAAGGTTGTTTAGCCCACACATTAACTGTAACCCTATTTGCTGAAGATACCATAGAAATCCAACGGAGCGAACTAAAATTAGCATTACCGAAAACGAATATCACAATTACGACCAATATCTCTGTAGTTCCAATCCTAGAAATTAGGAACGCACAAATTGATCCAGACGCTCACCAGCGAAACCTAGATTCAATAGAAAGCGAAGCAAACCTGATCGAAAAACGAATGAGAGATCTAAGCGCGGCAGAAAGTCGATGGACTTTTATGAAATACGCACTAGTAGGAATTACCAGCGTACTAATATTATACGCGATAATTAAGTTTAAGGTACATCATATATTCTTAGGCAAACATTGTATCAATATCTACAACAACTGCTTCAACAGTCGTTGTAACAATAACGTAGCTAATCGTGACCTAGAATTACCCGAAAATTACCCAATTACGGAGCCAGGACCATCACCGAAGGGTAGGCGTAAGGAGCTGTTTGGCACACCATGCCATGGCTACGGACGAAGACGCAACGAAGTCTCAATGCAACGATGTACTCGAATTATGGCATAGGCGGCCTGAACATCTAAATCAGCGGGATTTACTGGAAGCAAAACGCACAGGCATCATACCGAGCGGCAACATCGAAGATTTCAAACGAACATTGCGTTTCGAGGCCTGTATCGAGAATAAGATGACGAGAAAACCCTTTCCGGGAAAATTGAAGCGAGCGACGGACATAGTAGAAATAGTTCACAGTGACGTCTGTGGTCCCATGCGAATGCGCTCACATGCAGGCAATAGACATTGCGTTACATTTATCGATGATTATTCTAGATGGTGCGAAATACGATTTATAAAGTCAAAGGATCAAGTATTTGATGCGTTTAGGGATTTTAAAAGTTACATCGAGAATCAGACTGGTCGTAAAATTAAATTCTTTCAAACGGATAATGGGAAAGAATACGTAAATTTACGCTTTAACAAGTTTTTAAACGATAACGGGATAAGACGTAGGTTATCGGTCGCGTACAACCCACAGCAAAATGGGGTAGCTGAGCTAAAGAATTGGACGATTATAGAAGCAGCGAGGTGTTTACTCGCGCAGTCCGGTGTTGGATTCCGGGGTTTAAACGAAATCGTGTATCAACAATTAATTTTGCAATGAGAGTTTTTAATATATAAGGAGTACCGTGACGAGTGTGCGCGACAGAGTAACGGCGTGTGTCGCGTCCAAAACTATTCTAGTTGCAAGAGCTATTCTGCTACTATATATATTGCAGTTTTTAGGGGGGAAAGGCTGACCTTAGCCCTTGTTGTTGTCTCCTTAGCCGATGCGGAGTCTGGCCCTTGGCATTAGTCATATCGCTGACTACTGCCCTAGTGCATAATATTGACTTTGACTGGGCCAGCATCCGCGGGCCTTACACTCATAGGTGACTCAAGGGCTGGGCATCCAACACCGGTTTGTCGAAATCGTTCTGGGCAGAAGCCGTATCGACGGCGAATTACATTCGGAATCGATGCCCGTCAAGAATTTTAACCGGAAAATCTCCATTCGGGAGGCTTTACGGGAAGCTACCTAGTGTGGAACATTTTCGCGATTTTGGGTGCGATGTTTATTTCTTAAATAACGATCCGAACAAGGGGAAGTTCGAACCGCGTTCGCGAAAAGGCATTTTTGTAGGATTCTCTGAACATTCAAAGGGATACAGAATATGGAATCAGGCATGTAAACGGGTAGAGATTGCGCGCGATGTGAGATTGACAGCTAAATTAGATAGCGATTCTAATTTGGAAAATGTTCCTTGCGAAAGCATCCAGCGGGATGAAACGAGCAACGACAAACGCGAAAAAGAGAACATGACTTTCGATGTCGATCTATCTTCTCGAAACTACCGTAACGATAGTATCGAGAATGGGAGCGATTCAGAAGAACCAAGCGATAGGGCGAAAGAGTCAAACGCGGACGGTGATAGTCACGGAGACGTGCAGTCGCGGAGAGGTAGAGGTAGGCCGAAGAAAATACTTACAGGTATGAGGGGAAGACCTCGAAAACAGTATAGTACGGTGCAGGTAGGAAGTACCGCGGTCGAAGAGGCATTTATGGCCGAAATCCCTCTCGAACGAGTTATCGTGGGCCCAGATGCGGGCGAATGGCACGAGGTCATTGCCATCGAATTAGGGTCGATTTTAAACAACGATACCTGGAAAATCGTCGAGCGTCAACAGAACGCGAAAGTGATCGGAAGCCGAATTGTTCTGCGTGATAAATATAAGCCGAGCGGTGAAATCGAACATAGGAAGGACGAGGAGATAGTATTACAATATATCTCAACTGGCGATATGGTGGCCGACGTGTTTACAAAAGGCCTGCTAGGTCCGAAGCATAAATTATTGTTCCAGAGACTTGGTCTCGATTTTCCGATGTGTAAGGAAAGCGTGAAACCTCCCGTCTCGAGGGGAAGTATTGTGCATTGATGTCATGACGTAAAGTAAGACGAGATCGTCGTCAAGTGTCTTAGCACGATACGGGACTGTTTATGCGTGCGGCGATCAGGGCACATGGTCCTGCGAGGGGTCGACATCCCGTCGCCAGCGAGGTTCACAAGGACTCAGTCTCAGTCTTATACAAACCTTATACAAGCCAACAGTGTCTATTAAATAAAGTATCTCCTATTCAACACGAGCTTTTCTCTATTTTACTGGACCTTCCACTCCTGCATTCATCTATTGAACGACACAGCTGAACGCATTGAAATATTATGATTTTCCGAAAAGCAGTCCACTGTATACAACAACAAAAAAGTAAATGAAAAAGTGTTTGCCAGATTTTACAATTTTAACAGGAAAATGACTATCTGAAAGATAATGCTCAAACGGTATCAACGCACAAACCATTTAAACTCTCGGAAGTTATAGAAATTGTGAAAAACATCAATTGCAAAAAAGCACCTGGATTTGATTTAATAAGTGGGAAAATAATTAAAAAACTGCCGAAAAAAGCATCAGGCTATTAACAATTTTATTTAATGCTACTTTACGCTTAAACTACTTCCCAACCTAATGGAAACTAGCACAAATAATATTAATTCCTAAACCTGGCAAGAATCCCGAAATAGTGAACTCATATAGGCCTGTGACTGGAAGTATCGAGTGTAGCATGAGGTGCGAATGAGAAGTGTTAGCGGAGACGTCGAACGAATGTTTATCTCTAGGAAAGAGCGAATGCTTTCTGGGAATGCACGAGAAGCTTTGAGTGCATGGTGACCCGTTGTCGACCTGTGACACGTGGCAAGGGTGTGTGTGTCGGTGTGGGTCCGAATGAGTGAGAACGAATGACGGATAGAACGAGAGAGAAGCTGCAAGTGAGAGAATATATGGGGCGAATGATGCGTGCGAGAGTCAGTGTGTGAGCAGAGTTCAAGGAGTACAATAAAAGTTTGTTCCAAGCATTGAATGGGAAGTTATTCCATTCCATGTTTGATCTCCACATTTAGTCTCTGACAGCATATTCTGTTTGCATTCGGCGTCCAGCACCCGTGGCGATCTGACGTGTCCGCTCGTCGCTCCGTGCCTGTGCCCTGTGTATCTCGCGTGCTCAGTAATCGATACGCTGCACGTATCTTACGTGCAGCATTCCGCTGCGCCTCAACTCAGTTCCCTCACAGTGTCTCTCGCGGTTGATTCTCTCCCTGCGTGGAAGGGTCGACCCCACCTGCGATTGTGCCCTCGGGCATGAACTCGGAGCTACTCAGTCAGTGGTTGTCGTAAACGGCCCATGGCCGCCAAGGCACGCATTACGCCTGGATCAACATTAGCTCCAGCCAGATCTCGTCCAGCCCCGAAATCCTCCATCCCAAGGAGGCGAGGCCTCGCCCTCACCGTCAAAACTTCACTGGCTGCGTCTTCAGCGACGCAGGAAATCTCAAGCACCCCCGTCTCAGGTACCCGTGCGAATACTTCCGCTGCCCAGGTGAGTGATACCCGATCAAATTCTCCGTTGAGCAACCGTGCGTCCGGCAACAATCCTGGTCCGGTTGCCATCTCCCCTCGCTGTTCTTCCGAGTCCATCAGTTCTCAGGAAGCCTTCGATCCCCCGCGGGGTAAAGCTGCGCGCATCGTGAAATTGTTCAACATCCCAGTCGAGCTGCAGGATCACAGCTCACTCAGCGCCCTTAGTGCATTCAATAGTTTTTCCGAAAATTCAAAATCTAGTCTTAAAAATAGCTTCAACTCCTCAAATTTTTCCGTCACTAATATAAACCGCGCTTCCGTGTCGCCCCCCCTCCCCTATCAAGGTCGGCCTCAGCCCACGCCAACCCTGACCCAGTCTCGCATAACAACGTCGAAATGCTCGACGTTGCGAACATCCCCACATCCAACCGTTTCTCCCCCCTCACGCGAGCCTTCGCCGCTGAGGCGGTAGACCCGCGTCCCTCCCCTCCGTCCAGCCCCCGGCGGGCTTCGGTTAGCAACCTCGCTGGTGCTAAGGCACCTAACCAACGTCCATCTGACGCAAATTCCATCTCGGGCCGGCTATCTGCCCCCCCCCCCCCCCCCCCGATTTACATTACTAAATACGCATTCTCGGCTCACACGCTCGAACAGCAGCTCACTGAAATGTGCGGCAAGACGTTCAAGCTTAAACCCCTCAAGCAAGGCGTCCGAGTCCAATTTGATAACAAGGCCTCTCACGACAAACTCATTCTTTTTTTGCGAGAGAACAATCTCTTTTTCTTTACATTCACTCCTAGTTCGGAAAAAATCCTCAGGCTCGTCTTAAAGGGGCTTCCTCCAACTCCCGCCGAGGAGGTACTCGACGAGATTCGAAGATGCAAACTAAATCCGGTAAACTGCACCTGCATCAGCAAATCCTCAAGCAGGCCGGTCTATAGAGTCAACTTCCCTGCGGGCACCAGCTTTAACACACTCACCAAACTGAGCTATCTCTTTAGCATCAGGGTGTACTGGGACAGATTCTTTTCCAAAAAAACCACACGCAGTGTTTCCCGTGCCAGGCATTCGGTCACTCTGCCACAATCTGTAACGTGGCCCCCCGCTGCGTGAAGTGCGCCGGCGACCACCACACTTCACAATGCAAAAAATCAATCGAAATCACCCCCACGTGTGCCAATTGCAAAGGCCAGCATACGGCGAACTTTTCCAAGAGCCCGGCCCTTTTAAATTACCTTAATATTCGCGAACCCAAGACTCCTAAAATCGCACCAATCACACCCGCCTCCCTGCCTGAACCGCCGGTCAAAATCCCGCGAGCCGCGCTAACCCACGGTCGCGGGTTATCGTTCGCCGATTTCACTAGGGGCGTCGGGGCACGTGGCGAGGGACTCGACGCACGGTCGTCTCCCGCTCGTTCCGTCCACGAGGAGGTCGGAAGTATCCACGACCTCATGGCTGAATTCAAAAAACTAAACTCCTTAGTAGATGTTAACCGCATGCTATCGCTTGTGCGGAAACTGAACAGCAGACTCTCGGCCTGTAGCTCAAACGGCGAGAAATTTCAAGTCTTTGTGGAGGTCTTGGGAAGTCTGGACTAAATGGCTACTCTTCCCAAAACCTTGCTCTGGAACATCCGATCATTCAACCTAAATAGAAACGAGCTCCTGCTCCTTATCGCCCGAGAGCAGGCTGAGATTCTGCTGCTCACCGAAACACGACTGTAATCGGCCGAGAACGTTTTGATTCCAGGTTTCGAGGTCATAAGACAGGAATTCTAGGGGAAGTGGGGTGGCTATCTTGATCCACCTCGCCCTGAATTTTCGTACAATAGCCCACAACCTCACCATTCTCACAGCTCAAATCCCAGCGGCAAAATCTTACACAAACACTTCTCAAATTTCACTGATCCGCGATTCCACTGACCCGCAGAACAATAAATTATATCATAACACAGAAGGTATGATCCGATGAGCTCATCACCTACTTATGTTCACATGTACTCACAATTAAGGAATTTGTTTATGGTTACCTAATAATAGATTGCAAATAAACGAGGAAATAATGAAAAAAAAGATTTTACAATAACACTACTCAAATGTTTTTTATTCGCGAAAATTTGATAAATATACAACTTTTTAGTTTACACGATGCGCTGATTTCAACTGGAACGCGCACGATGGACTGATTTCATTGTCTACGCCAACGCGATACAAGCAAGCCACTTTTGCACGACGTTAGTTTTATCCTCTCCTTTATTTTCAATCGTGAAAACAACTTCTTCACATTCCAATTTTTTAGAAATAGCTAATGTCCAATACTAGGTGCCCTCCGGGGCTAGTGGAACTCCCCCTACGATCTTGCCCGAGATATCACAGATCTTCGACCCGTTGGGACTTATTCGGCCGGAAGCGATAACTGCGAAAATTCTATTCAAGGGCATATATCAGCTTCGAATTGCATGGGACGAATCACTGCCATAAGATCTACACACCCAATGGGCAGAATTCAGAAATGAATTGGAAGCATTAAATCACATTGCCATACAGGTCAGAAATCCACGGATTTTGCGACCCATCAGAAAAGACTTACGGAGCGCGCATATACCTGCGGTCAACGAATAATGACGGCCGAATCCTCGTGTGATTACTCTGCGCGGAGAGCCGCGTGTGTCCATTAAAGTGGATAACTTTACAACGCTGAGAACTGTGTGGAGCGTTACTGTTGTCTCAGCTAAGCGGCACAGCGAGGCCATCTCTGGACATTCTTGTGAATGAAGAATGCTACTGGTGCGATTCGAGTATCGCGCTTGCGCGGATTAACACTAGGACACCCAGATACCGATGGAAGACGTTCATCGCAAACCGCACCACCGTAATCCAACGGAAGACAAATGGAAATTGGAAGCACATAGTATCGGAGAACAACCGCGCCGATGTAATATCAAGAAGAATCACCCCGGCCGCACTTAGGAATGTTGGAGAAATAATCATTCTCTACCTTACCAATAGAGAAATGGAGGGAAGAGAAGGGGGGACATTAGGAAGAAAGAAAGAGAGAGCGTGCGGGAGATTATCTTGAGTTGATTATGTTTATCCACCGTAGTTGTTTTATTCAATATCAGCTAATTAATAAATCTGTAGTATACAGTAGTAAGTTGTGTCTGGCATTATTTCTGTCCCTGTAAGTCGTATACATGTGCTATTATACCTCAAAACTCCTGATTAAGAAATAACAAGGAATACCACATGGTGGTGGAACGGAACTGCGTGGCTAGTGAAGGAAGTTGAAGACCGGCCTGTTGGAGAGACGACTACTGTCGCTGCTTCCGAGGAAAGGTAGCAACTAGCAACAAGTCTCGCGGCCACGTGTGGCGGCTTCGATTTTTTCAGGCGATACTCGTCTTTGTTAGAGTTTTTGTGAGATTGTTTATTATAAATGAATACAGTTTTCTATCATTACACTACATTATTACACAAAAGGGGATCACACAAAAACAAAGTAAGCCCGTGCAGCTCGTAACAAAGACGCCAAGAGAAGAAGGTAGAAACAAAAAAAAGTGTAACCGCTGTAGGGAGCAAGCTCTGTTAGTCCCTAGCACCAGGCGGCGCACTAGGCATTGGAACTAGAACATCCGACTTCGATGGCAGAGGATTGAGGAAAGGAGTGAGGACGCGTACAGAGTGATTATTACACATTCGGTTTATTAAAATACAAAAATTCGCTGAATCTGGCACGATAAAGAAGTACAGGATAGAGTGCCACTACAAACCACCAGTATTAGACAAACGCGATATAGCAGCCGGTGGGCTGCTTGGCGCGATAGCGCCAGGATTTTAGGTTAGCGTCCCCACGCCAACCAGTTGAGGAACACCTGGAACCTCATACCCGGGGTTTTCTTTGCCGCAAGAAAAACGAGCTACTCTTCAAACAACACCAACTACATCACAAACAGCACCGACAACGGTACAAACACCACCAAAAACTACACAAACAACACCAACTACAATACAAGCAACACCGACCATGGATAAATTACCTCCACGTCACACCAAAGTGCACGTGCATACCTTCTCTGAAGGTAAACAACTGATACCAATCACTCACAGCAAACCAACAATCCAAATAAAGACATCAAGCATAAAACCCCCAGCGGGTAGCAAGGTACTAGCAAAGTATAAACCGAACCCAAACCCAGCCTATAAGGATAAAAGCAATAATGGACAAACACAGTAATATCAGGATCCTACTCTGGAACTGCAGACAAATAGCCAGCAAGGAGGCCGAGCTTTGGAGACAGGCAGTATTTTACGATATCATCGTCTGCACTGAAACTTGGCTCGCTCCTGGCGCAAAATTTCACATCCCTGGATTCAAAACTATTAGAAAGGACAGAATTAACCGACGCGGTGGCGGAGTTGCCATCATCGTCAAAAACTCCCTGCAGTGGACGACAGTACCAAGCATTGTGGTCGGTGATGGGATAACAGAATGTCTCACAATCGATATACGATGCATGGCGAGCAACCTGTTAATTTGCGCTTGTTACAAGCCACCAGGTCTACCTCTTCAGCGCGACAGATGGCAACAATTCTTAAGCCAACTCAACAGGCATCCACAGTTTCTGCTACTTGGTGACTTCAACGCCCACCACACAGTATGGAACTGTGCACGCTCCGATACCGCAGGTGAACGACTACTACAGGCACTGGAAGATAGCAACTGCCTTGTTCACAACACAGATACCACCTCTCACATAGGGCGCAATGGGGTCCGCAACAGCAATCTAGACCTCATAATCTCGCCTAACAGGATAGCACACCTTATATACACAGAACAACTTGACGACCCGTGGGGATCAGATCACTTTCCCATCATGATAGACCTTCTACTAAAGAAACAAAACTATAAATCCACTAACAACAGAATCTCCTCCACGAGAACAGACTGGAGCCTGTATAAATCTATACTTGACTCAGCGCACCACTCTCTAATCTCGGGTGACTTTCTGAACATGGACACTCTAGGGCAATATGCTTACCTCGCATATAGCATAATAGAAGCAACTACTCGGGCCACTCCCAGGAGGAGCCACATTCCAGCACACCGATTTAGAAACCCCGTACCGTGGTGGGACCCTGACTGTGACAGAGCCGTCCGATGCAGGAAGGCTAGTTTCCTCAAATGGCGCCACACAGGATCATCACAGGACTGGTCAGACTACAGTAAGCAATCAGCAAAAACCAAGAAACTTATTGGAAGAATATTTAGGCTAAATGTAGTATTGAGAATGCCGCGTGGCATCGAGGCGCTACATTGTCCTTCCGTTGTTTTCCTTTTTTTTTGTGTGCTGCGCGTCTCGAAGTGTGTGTAGTTAGTTGGCTATAGGACCTCAACCGAAATGCGTGGTTTCTCATTCTTAGTTTTCGTTTGTACGCTTATGTAACGCATAACTGAAATATAGTTGTTAAGTATCAAAACCAAGAGTGTTGGATAGAATTTTCCAATAAAACTTTTAAAGTATAAAAAAATATCCAGCTTTTAAAAACTAGCAGAAGAACTTAACCAGAATACGGATACTGCTAGTTTTTGGAGAAAAATTAAATTGTTCAAGAACAAATGGGCAAACACAGCATCACACATCAGTACATCAACAACGACCAATGCAATACATAGCCAAATTGATAAGCTATGTCCCCCCTGGGTTCCTAACAACACCGCACACCCTGAATGGGACATAACTGACACATTCCTAGACACAGAATTCACATACCAAGAACTGAACTGCATAATAAGCAATTTGAAGACAAAATCTGCACCTGGCCTGGACGGCCTTGAAAACAATATGTTTAAGAACCTCCCGAACATGTGGAGACTTGCCTTGCTAGACGTCCTCAACAATATGTACAAACAAAACTTGTATCCAGACACTTGGAGGGACAGCAACTTGTTCTTCATTCCAAAACCAGGACAAGAAAACCTGAGATCAATAGCGCTAACGTCTTGCACCTGGAAGCTCCTAGAGAGACTTCTCTCCCAGAGGCTCACATATTGGTTAGAACACCATAACAAACTCCCCATGAGCCAGTCAGGTTTTCGGAAGAACCGCTCCACGGCTGATAACATCCTTAGCCTAACCTCACAGATCGACACGGGGCTTCTTCTTGGACAACCAACAGCCGCAATTTTTTTAGACGTTAAATCTGCTTTTGACAACATCATACCAGACATTCTTACCTCCAAACTTCACCAACTGGGGATCTCCAAACTCCCTACGCAATTCATCCACCACTTAACATCTTTCAGGAGAGCACACTTTCGAATACAGGACGCAGATGGCTAACATCAAACCGTCACTAGGCACACACACAAGGGTGTCCCGCAGGGGGGTGTGCTAAGCCCGTTACTATACACCCTATATACAGCCGACATTGACAAAGAAACACCAACACACACAAAAGTCCTCCAATATGCCGACGATGTTGCATTATATGCAACCAGCACCGACCAACGGACAGCGTGCCAGAATGTTGCGGAAGCAGCCAACGTCTGCCTCTGCAAACTACGCACAATAGGCTTGGACATTGCTCCCACCAAGTCCGAATTTGTGCTGTTTAATGGTAAATCTAATCTCAGTGGTTCTCTATCTATCTAACTTGGCGACACCTCCATTGGCAATGTGACTACAGCAAAATTCTTAGGCGTGCACATTGACCAAAAACTAAACTTCCACACCCACAACGAAAAAATATGCACTCACGCACGCAAATCACTGAATATAATCAGGTTCCTTCGTGGCACCTGGTGGGGCACAGAACCTAACACCCTTCTCACCATAGACAAACGCCTCATCCGCTCAAGAATTGAATACTGCTTTCACATTACACTTCCAAGAAATAGCTGTACTCTATACAAACTGGAAAAAATCCAAATCACTGCAGCCAGGCTCGCACTTGGCCTACGAAACACCACTCCGGTCAACGTCACCCTTGTAGAGGCCAAGCTACCACCTCTGGAACAACGAGCACTATTTGCAGGAAAAAAGCACATCACTAAAGCCATGGCTAACCCCCGACACTTCTTATACGAACAACTGGAACGCTTCCACACAATACTAGGGCAAACACATGGACGAGTTGCATCTCTAGAAACCATGGCTGAGGCATTGTGCAGGATTTGGCCACTACGCCACAAGGTAGCAGAGGACACCAGCTTTCAGTTCCATCCCACCCACACTCTGGCGGCATCTGGAACAGACACATTCAATACAGAGGATGGCGCCAACTTAAAAAACAGCTCCGACATTAATAAGGATTTTGGTAATCTGATCAGCACAAAATACAAAGAATTCACTACCATATTCACTGATGGATCCAAAACACCAAACGGGAACGCCACAGGACTCGCATGGCTGTGCAGAGAACTGGCTCAAGCAGAGGCGATCAGCGTGGACAGGCAATTCTCAGTTTTCACGGCTGAATGCTTGGCCATAGGGAGAGCACTTGATTTCGCCTCAAGTCTCCCAGACCGGTCCTTCCTAATCTGCACAGACTCGCTTAGTGTCTTGCAGGCCCTAACTCAGGGAAATATTAACCACAACAACAGATACATTACAGAAACCATCACCAAAATCAACAGCACCTTACAAAGCAGCCAGGAAACAACCAGAATCAAACTCATGTGGATACCATCCCATCAAGGCCTAGTGGACAATGAAGAAGTGGACAAGCTGGCCAAGGAGGCCACGCGCAACCATCCACATTCATTTTGGAAGGTCGCAGCTTACGACCTTTTCACAATGTTCAGGGAGGAAATGTGATCCAACTTTCTGAACACATGGCTCGAGAAAACCAACCCACCCACCAGCACGGGAACCAAATATTTCACCACTCATTTTACCAACAACACCAGACCATGGTTCCATAAGAAGACATCACCGCGTAGATTCACCACATGGATCTGTCGTGCCCGCTCGGACCACTACAACCTCAACGCTTCACTGCACAGGGTGAAGCTTGTTAGCAACCCGAGTTGTGAATGCGGAGCAGTGGAATAGAACCTGGACCACATTATCTGGCAGTGCCCCAGGACGGATTCTTACCGCCCTCAACTTATCAAAAACCTCAGACGCAGGGGGTGGCAACTCCCCCTTCGCATAGACATATTTCTAGGAACTCCGCGAATCGGCGAACTGCGTACGATTGGCAGATTCCTAGAACAATGCAACATTTTCGTCTAAGATTAATAGCATATATAACATATTAGTAATAAGCTCTTAAGTAGAAATAGTAGAAGTTAATAGTAAATAATAGTAAATAGAAGCGATTAATACGATTAGTGGAACTCCATCAAATAGAAGGCAGAAACTCACCAAAGAACAAGGTGCAATACTAGATTACTGTAATTTAGGTTAAGACTGCACATGTGCAACCCGTTACTAGAGATAGCGCTGGGCTGCAATAAGCCTAGGTCTCATTGAAATAAAAAAAAAAAAAACATCCGACTTCTGGTTGCAAGAGCGAGCTGGGGATACCCCAGGCGCTCGCGTCTAGAAGTTAGTTCATAGTAAGACTTGGAGTGTGCAAGTCACGAAGAATAGACACTCTGCAATAAAGCTCTTTCGTTAACATTAACACGCGTCTCATTTACGACCATTGCTATCCACACGGGCTGACGTCCTACACCGCTCACATACACACAGTGCAGCCCACTGTCGTCCGAAACTAAACTAAATACAATAAAAAGGAATACACTAAAAAAATTTGGTTGCTTTTTCAACAGTCTTTCACACGTCTCCTGCGAGTGACGTGCTTCTGCAAGCGCGCGGTACAAAATATGCCAAAGCGACGGCGATATAACCTTAAGAATCGTTTTCCAAGGCACAACCTGGCGACACGAACTGCGCCGAAATTCACTTATTCTGAAACTAACGGCAAGAAGTATAATAAAAATGTTATCATAGAGGACACTAAGTTGAATGCGGCTGTTTGATTCAGGAAGCGATATTAGCTTAATGAAGAAAAGCGTAAAATACAATCGACGATACCTGTTACAATATAAGATTGCATGTTGTTTCTGACTCTTTGATGGCACACGATTTAATTATTGGTTCAGACTTTTTATGTACTGTCGATGTACATATGAAAGAAGAAACATTAGTGTCGCGAAAATAGAAAATTCTAATTCAGAAAATGTTGTACTATTGAATATAGACGTTACAGACAAAGTCGTGGAAATTGATCTATCGCATATCAAACACACAGAAGTGAGAATCGGGGCACAAAATACATTAGAGAATTATAAACCGAATAAGATTCGTGAAACTAACGTTAAGTTGCGTATCATAATGAAAGACGATATTTCAATCTATTAGCGACCGCGAAGATCATCACCATCTGAAAAAGAGGAAGTGGACTGTCAAGTTAAAATGTGGCTAGACGATGGAATAATTTAACCGTCAGACTCTGAATATGCAAGTCCCGTAGTACTTGTAAAAAAGAAAGACGGGTCAACAAGAAAATGCATGGACTACAAAATGGCAGTGCAACTCACGGCGGATTAGCTGACTCAGCTGATAGCAACGGTGACGACGCGAGAAGCCGTTAAACCGCGAGGAAGCTTTGCGCGTTGCGCGGAATGTTTCAACGGAACGAGGGACTGGAAAAAGCTGGAGCCCTTCGTATCCACCATTTAGATTTATAAAGAAATCGGAGGATTTAAGAAGGAAAACGCCATCAAAGGACTACCACTCCCGCCCGAGGATGAAGCAGCTACTTGGCGGCAAGGCGTAAAGGAGGACGCGAAAACCTGGACACCAGCACTAAAACTGCTACATGGGGCAGACCTAATCCAGCAAACTAGGAATTTGGAAGCTTTGGAGGAAGAGGCAAGGGAACAGCGAACGACAAGACAGGGAACGCTCAAATGCTGTGTCTTCTTCGGCACTGGGGCAAAGATCAGTGTGGCGACCAAATCGCTCCACGACCAGCGGAACAAAAGTATTGGCACACGTAAAAATTGTATTACTATATAGTACTCTAGTTAAATATTTCCATTATTGGTTTAACTGTTATGTCACAGAAAGCCCCCCCCCCCTCCCCTCCCCTCCCCAAAGAGATCCTAAAACTACATCGTCAGAAGTAGCTGCAATATTAAAAGACGAATGTAATGTGAATGTACATCCCTTGACAGTTCGGAGATCTCTCAGAAAAGCTGGATATGAATCAGGAGTTGCGAGGCGAAAACCATGTATCAGTAAAATTAATAAAAAGAAAAGATTAGACTTCGCAAATACGTATGTACACCATGATACTGCATTCCGGGACAAAGTATTGTTTTCAGATGAAAGCAAAAACATTTTTCAATGTGATGGTCGGATTTTAGTTTGGCGAAGGCCCCATACAGAATTGGAAGAAAGAAACATTGTCCAAACCATTAAACATGGAGGTGGTGAAGTAATGGTATGGGGGTGTATGCCGTCTTCTGCGTGCAGCGTGATCGGTTGGCGACGAAAGAACCTCCGACGTGCCATGATCGCTTGCACTACAATCAGGCCTACGTTCGTGAATGTGGCTATCGTGTGCGTGTGGAAACAAATGCGAATCAGATATGTATCGATGGCGCGATAGCAGGCTTCTCAGTACCGGACGTGGGACCAGTGGGAAAGGTTGCTAAGGGAGGCGCCCCCACGTCAAATAAGCTGCGTGAAAAAGCGATTAGACGCTCAGAACTACACCTGAAGGACGGGTCAAGACATCAAAGCAAAATGCAATCAAGCTGGTATGGCGGATAAAGAATCGGTAGAATGGATTGTGATCGGGCTTAGCAACTTACGATTCCGCGACTACTTAGGACTGCTGTCTAAATACTGTAGTCGACGGGCTATCGTCATCGTCTACATTGTAATCGGAGAACGTGCGTTGGACGACGCACAGTGGTGCCATTTCAGAAAAAGCTGGCCAAAATTCGTAATTTCACACGATTTTCATCAAACTGGGTATTCTTATGTTTTTGGGGTTGTTAGTCGTCTATAATCTTGGACACATCATTATTATTATTAATTATTATTTATTTATTATTACTAATTATTATTTATTTATTATTATTTATTTACTTATTTATTATTATTGTATTAATGTTTTTGGTAGATTTTCTTATCTCATATTCAATTTTCCATATTCAAACCTTTGCACGAGATATCGCCACTATGCTCTAGAGCAGTGGTGGGCAAACTTTTTTAATGGGGGGCCACAAAGTTTAAGAAATTCTAGAGGAGGCCCAGAATTATAATGCATTTTGTGGTAAAGCTTTTAATCATAATATTATAAAAACATTACAGCATTACACACAAATGTTACAAATTACCTTTTACCTTAAATAATAATGAATTTAACTTTTATTCGAAGGCCCCGCCATGGTAGGCGTGTGAGACATATGGAATTGTTTTTGATTTTCCATAATATTTTCGAAAGCAGGTTCCAGCTGTGACGAAGCAACTTTCAGCAGTGCGAAAAGGTGTTCATGAGTCAATCGGTTTCTGATTGAGTTTTTCCGCAAATTCATGGTCGAAAAAGTCTGTTCGCACACATAAGACGACGCAAACATCGCCATAATTTTCTGGGCGTGAGCAATCACCTTTGGGAATTCAGCTTTCCGCAGTGCTCTATAAAAATCTAGTTTTGTGGAATTCAAGAACAACTGCTTTAAATGGGTACTGCACTGCATTTCAATAATTTCCAACTGCAATTCTGCAGATACATTTTCCGGATCTACATTAAACGGCATCGAGAAAACATCTAGCGGTGATTGAATGTTCTTAAAATCTTGAAACCTAGTTTCAAATTCTGTACGAAGTTTTTTCAACGCTGGACTGAATTCTTTTAGATTGTTTGAGTTTTTGGTGAGAAAGAGAAGCAGAAAGAAAGAGAAGAGAGAAAAAAGGAAAAGGAAAGGGTGGAAACGTCCGGGAAATTGAATTGCGAGAGAAAAGGTGAGGAAAAGTAGAAAGGTGGGCAGAAAAAGGTAAAGGTAAAGAGGTTAAGAAACAAGATGGCAACGAAGACAAGCGGAACCAGAACCAGACTAAAAGACAGAGAGGAGGGCGGGGTCATGGAGAAATATATGATGGTGACGGAACGCGGAACGGAACGGAGGAGATCGGAAACATCGGGAGGAGAGAATGAGAAGAAGGAAACAACGAAGCACGAAAAGGAGGGAGATATAGAGAAGTTGCTGGAGAGAATGCTGTCAAAATATATAGAACAGCTGGACATATTGAGATCGAAAATGAGAGAGGAGAGAAGAGCATGGGTAGAGAGAGAAAAGGAGAAAGAAGAATGGGAAATGGAAGGGCAAAAACTAGAAAACAGAATAAAAATACTAGAAGGCAAAGAAGAGAAAGAAGAGAGAGCAGAAAGGAAATTAAACATAATAATAAAAGGAGCGGAATGGAATCAGAGGGACACCGGAAAGGAAGTACAAGAGTTTGTAAAAGAAAAGATAAAGAACGGGAAAGAAAAGGATATAGTGGTAGTGAAGCTGGATAACTGGGAAGAGAAGAAGGAAGTAATGAGGAAGAAAAAAGGGTTAAGTGCCGGAATATAATATGGAAGATGATCTCACGTGGGAAGAAAGGAATGTACAATGGAAACTACGGAAAGTAGCAAAAGAAAAGAGGGAGGATGGAAAAATGCCAACGGTAAGCTACAGGAAAATTTGCATTGACAAAAAATGGTTCATATGGAACGAAAGAGAGGATAGGCTAGAGGAGGGAAGAGAACGAAGGCATGAATGACTAGAAGAGGAGATAATGTGGCAAGAGGAGAGGGAAGTAAAAATATGTTTCTGGAATGTAGCAGGACTAGGAAACAAATGTGGGGAGGTATGGGAATATATACATAGAAGATTTCGATATAATAGGATTGTTGGAGACATGGATGGAGGAAGAAAGATATATGAAAATAAAAAATAGATTGGCAGCAAAGTACAAATGGTAGATATACCAGCAACAAGGGAAAGCAAGAAGGGAAGAGCAAGAGGGGGCATGGTAATGGCAGTTAGTAAAGCCTTAGAAATACAAGAGTTCAAGGAACTAACAATGAGTAAACAGATAGCAGAAATAAAGGTAGGGATAAATGGAAAAGACTGGAGAATAATGAGGGTATACAGTCAAGGAATGGAAGAAACAATGAGGACCTTAAACAAAGAAATAGAAGAAAGGGAAGAAGAATTGTTAACCCTTTCGCTACGAGCGTCGCCTATAGATGACATCCGCGCGATACCACTTGACCATGAGACCCGCGATGTTTTTATTTTTACGCATACTGCACATCGATCATACTTGTCTCATTCTCCAGCCTCCTTCAAGCTGTCAGTAGCTAATATTCAAACATCTTGAATTAATCCGAGTAAAGGTACCTATATTTTTAACGCGAAATATATATTTTTGAAAATATATATATTCTGTACATCGAAACAAGTTTCTTCTGTATTCTATTCGAGAGTGAAGTGTTTGTATTATACAAAAGTTCAACGTAACAAGAAATCTTCCTTAAATCATTAGAAGAAGTTGGATAGCAGCTGTTAAGTTTTCAAGGTTCGCAACTTTTTTTTTAAAATTTTACATGGGGCTTTGTTTAGTTGGTTTTATAAAATATTTTTGTATCTCCCTTATTAGAATGTCACAGAGAAGCTCGAAAAGAATTCCATCCTCTAATGGCTTAACTGATTCAGACAGTGATTCAGATAATGAAAATCAAATTAATGTAATATGACATAGAAATAGAAGAGCTATATGTAGTACTTCTGAATCAGAAGCTGAACAGATTGAAACCCATGACAATAACTCTGAAGTATGGACGTCAAAAAAATTCGTCCCCAAAATATATAAGTTTGCAGTAGCGGATTCAGGAATTAAAAGAAATATTAATAGATCCGCAAAAATCTTGGACTTTTTTCAACTTTTACTTTCTTAAGAGCTCGTAGAGTTGATTGCAAGGGAAACTAATCGATATTGGTCTCGAAAGAGTAATATAAACGTAAATATGTCAGATGGAACAAGGCTAGCCGAATTATATTGTTTTTTTGCTGTGTCATTATTGATGACACGCAACAAGAAATTATCATTAGCAGAGTACTGGAGTAAAGATAAACTTCTGCGTAGCGATATCTTTAGAGAAGTAATGACGAGAGACCGTTATTTCAAATAACTACAAATGCTACATTTCACCGATGATGTTGGTTGTACTAATGATCGTTTGTACAAAATACGAAACGTCGTTGAAATATTACGGAAAGCATTTAATGAATCATTTCAGCCTTATCAACGGCTTTGCATTGACGAAAGTCTGCTTTTGTATAAAGGGCGCCTTTCTTTTAAGCAATACATACCATCAAAGAGAAGCAGATTTGGTATAAAATCGTTTATTTTGAGCGACTGTGAGACAGGGTTCGTGCAAGATTTAATAATTTATGCCAGATCATCTACCATGGTGAATAGTGAAAATCTAGATATTGGAAAAAATAGTGGAAACCCTTATGAAGCCGCATCTAGGAAAGGGCCATACCCTTTATAGATAACTGTTATGCGAGACCCGCTTTATTTAAGTTTTTAAAAGGAGAAAAGGAATGCCCAAAATTGACAAACGATTAAAAAAGGTGGAGGCAGCATTTAGATCATCCGATAACTTATTAGTCTTAAAATGGATGGATAAGAAAGAAGTGTATATGCTTTCTACAATGCATACAGCAGAATTTAAAACGGTAATCAGGCACGAAGAAGAAAAAGTTATCCAGAAACCTGTATGCGTGTTAGACTACAACAATTCAATGGGTGCAGTGGATAAAGCGGATATGGTCATAAGCACTGTGAACTCGACACGGAAATCTTTGAAATGACACCGGAAATTTTTCTTCCATTTGGTGGACATTTGCGTCTGGAACGGTTATTGTCTGTACAAGCATAAGATGAAACGACAGATATCTATGGCAAGATTTCAATGGCAACTAATTAGGGAGTTACTGGGAAAGTACCATGAAAGTATAAGTCATCCACATCGAACGGGGAATAATCATCCATTGAGATTAATAGAACGACATTTTAATAGATTAATAGAACGACTACATAAATCGGTAGGAAAACAACCAAGAAGAAGGTATTTCGTTTGCCATGCGAGCGACAAAAGACGAGAAACTGTGTATGAATGTAAAAACTGTGGGATTGTGTGTCGACCCTTGCGTTAAAATTTATTACTGTGAATTAAATTATTGAGAATTTTAATTTGTTATTGAATAGTGTTTGTTGTTTGATATTGTAAAGTGTAATTTTTAATTTTCAAATATATTTTCATTGATAATAATTGTAAAATCTCCAAATTTGTTGTTGTATAACACTTAAAGAATCGTACGATCCGGAGAATGACGAGGCTGCACCGAAAGATGTAAGTCCGAACACCAGTTTACCTAAGCGCAACATGCACATTTTCGGCGCAGTGCTCCGTTCACTGCCGCTACTCCGGCAGCACGGTGGCCCGTTCAACGGTGTCACTCCGACGGAGCACACTGCCGTAGCGAAAGGGCGATTCGGCACGAATGAAACATGCCGTTATTCTTGTCTTGGATCACTCTATAAATCTATAAAATTTCATTCAAATTCGGGAGTAAGGTTTCGCGGTGTTCCCGTGAGATCATCCATACGAACGGAGAAGAAAATGTTGTGTCTGACGCGCTTTCAAGAATTAGCACCATCAATATGCCCACGAAACTAGACGCAGAAGCCATCGCCGCAGCACTACGAGACGATGACGAGTTGCCCACACTCCAACAAAACTCGTCACTGAAGCTGCATCTTGACATTCTGTGACATCTTGAGTGGTTTTGTAAGGCCATTCATTCCCACCACCATCAGACGGGACACATTCCAGCGGAAGAGTAACAGCAAGACAGTATAGGGAGAAATTTGTCTGGCCTGGTATCAATAAAGATGCACTTGTTTTGGCTACGCAATGCATTCCTTGCCAACGCTCAAAGGAGAACCGCCACAATCGCATCACGCCAAACCACATTGACGTACCAGACAACCACTTCGACCACATACATTTGGACCTCATGGAGTTGCCACAAATCGGAGACCTGCGGTACTGCCTGACCATCATCGAACGATTCAGCAGGTGGCCACTAGCCATCGCTCTGAGCAACAGGTCAGCCGACAGAGTCGCGTCTACCTTCTACACACAATGGGTTTGTCAATTCGGCACACCACTCACCATCACCACAAACCAAGGACTTCAATTTGAATCGGCTCTCTTGACCTCTCTCACTCGATTGCTGGGCACCAAACACCTCAGGACAACACCGCATCATCCACAATTCAATGGCTTAGTGCAGTGGCGGGCAAAGTGCGGCTCCAGAGCCGCATGTGGCTCTTTGGCTCCTCAAGTGCGGCTCTGGTACAAATATCTACGGAAGGCGTGTTACGAGCCGAGGGCTATGGGGCGCGGCTGCGGAGCCGAGGATCGGTTTTTAAAGAGTTTTATGTTAGTTAAACGGTCAAGCCGTTCGATGGGAAGGGTGTGGACGAACCAGTGTCTATTTCACCACCGGGAGCCACAGGAAGGTAAGGTTTGCGTGGACGAACCAGTGCCTATTGCATCACCGGGAGCCACAGGAAGGTAAGAGTTCGTGGACGAACCAGTGTCTATTTCACCACCGGGAGCCACAGGAAGGTTGTCGTGGACGAACCAGTGTCTATTTCACCACCGGGAGCCACAGGATTGTTAGTAATTTTGGTCTCGTAACTTTGATACACCTTGAGCGGTTAAGGTATATCCCTTCGATGGATTGATACTGCGTATGACTGGTATAGGTTATCGAAATGAAATAAATGTGTCTGTAGTCAAATAAGAAAGTCTATATTCTCTAATTAACAAGATGCTTACAAACGTAATACCGTGAAGCTAAGCCACGGTTTCGGACTCTTACGTAAAGTCGTGCAAATATAATAAAGAATTGCTCGAAGGGGACTTGAACCCGATCTCGCTGAGCTTCGTAAACTGGATAATCGCGAAGTAACTCGTTGCCTGATTATTCAAACTAAGCCCTAATAAATAAGAGTTGCTCGAAGGGGACTGAAACCCGATCTCGCTGGGCATCAGTATGGCTAGCTGGCACCAACATGGTACGTAGCTAGTAGGTCCATACTGAGCCCCGAGCGTTTTTTTTTTTTTTTTTTATATTATTCCTTGGGGGGTTGGGTAGGCCGTTCCTGAGAGCGTTGCAGCCCTCTTACCGGCGGTACATGGGGATTTGGTGGTATTACCTGCTGGGAATTAAAATTAGAGAAAATTTAAGGTGGGCAGAGGGGACAAAATTTGCAAAAAAACCCCTAACATGAGAAAATGCCCCGGATAGATTTGGGGCATAGTTTGAGAAAGGTAGGGGATGGATATGGTCTAGAAGGTAGGTTGGCTTGGGTGGTGGTGTGTAGGGTATGTTTTTGAATCATTTGGCTAAGTGATGTTATGGAGCTTGAGTTTAACCTGGGTCGTGAGTTATGGATCCAGGGAATTTTATTTTCGGATTATACGGGATGTGGTTTGTTTTGTAGAGTCCAGTTTGCCTGACGAGTGGGTTTGGGTGGTTATCTACAGTTAGTTTATGGTTCAGTGAGTTTATGTAGGAGTTTATGTCCTCCACTTTCAGTTCTTTTAGAAGATCTCGCGTCGGGTAGTCCCGCGGTTTTCCGGTAATGATTTTGAGAATACGGTTTTGTGTATATCTCAGTTTGATGAGCGTAGACTTTGGGGCAATTGCCCAGATTTGTGCGCCATAGGTCAGGACTGGTCTAAGACAAACCTTGTAGAGGGAGACTCTGAGATTTTGGTGGATGTGGGAGGCAGCGCAAAGGTGACGATGCAGGGCTCCGGCTGCCGCTCTGGTTTTTTTAATTCTGTCTGTTACGGCAGGGGTCCAGGCAAGGCGTCTATCGAGTATGACTCCTAGGTATTTCACTTGGGGTGACCAAGGAATGCTAGTACCCAGGATTTGGAGATTTAGATCCTCTCTGGGTCTGGTTTTTCTGGAGAAGAATATGGCTTGGGTTTTGGTGGGGTTTATCGTTAATTTCCAATCCTGGAAGTAGGATGTAACCTCAGTGAGGTATGTTTGGAGTTTTTTAGTTAATAATGAGAAATTCCATGAGGATTCTAGAAGAATGGTGTCGTCGGCGTAGAGAGCAATGTTTCCCGTGGTCGATTTAACTTTGGGTATGTCATTTATGTAGATGTTAAAGAGAATGGGGCCGAGTATAGATCCTTGGGGGACCCCTGCATTTACTGGGAGTTTTAGGGAGTTGGAGCCGTTTATTGAAACAGATAGTGTCCTATTGGTGAGATAGGATTGAATTATCTTGATGAGGACGTCAGGTAGTCCGATGGCCAAGAGTTTGTGGAGGAGAGCGTCGTGCCAGACCGTGTCAAATGCTCGCGCGAGGTCAAGAAGAACCATGCCCGCATATCTGCCAACGTTGACTTCGTGGGTCACAATTTGGGATACTCTTAGGAGTTGATGAGTAGTTGAGTGGTGTGTTCTGAAACCGAATTGTTGGTTGATTATTATATTGTTACTGTCGAGGTGCGTCGTGAGGTGTTTTAAGAGGCATCGTTCGAAGACTTTGCCAAGGATCGGTAAGAGGCTGATAGGACGGTAGTTGCTGGCGACACTACGGTCTTGTCCTGGCTTTGGGACCGGTACAATCTTTGCAGTTTTCCAGGCGGTTGGGAAGTATGAGAGAGAGACACAGCTGCGAAATATATAATAGATCTGGAGCAGGGTCTTTCTCCCAGCGTTTTTTAGCATTAGTGCATCTATGCCATCGAATCCGGGTGCTTTTCCCGTTTTTAGGGCTTTAATGGTTGAGTGAATCTCCCTTGGTGAAGAGAGGAGTTTTTGTGGGGTGGGAGACGGTGTCAGGTGCTGAAGGCGGTGGAGACTAGCCTCGACTTCTGGCGATTTTTGGGAGTCAAGTCTTGAGATGCTATTGTGGGTGTTAGCGAATCCTTTGGCTATTTCGTTGGCTTTTTCTAGGTCAGTCGTGGTGTAGGATTGGCTATTTTCGCGCCTAAGGGGTGGGTATACCGTTTTCGTGTTTTTCAGTTTTCGAAAGTTACTCCAGAAAGCGGGGTCCGTCTTGTTTAGGGATTTGATTTTATTTTTCCAGAATTCTGAACGGAGAGTTTTTATTCTGCAGTTGATCTCACGCGAGAGGAGACGGATATTTTGTCTGTAGTATTCAGCGCCGTATCGCTGGTAAAGCTTCCTGTGCTTTCTTCTGTCGGATATGTAGGAGTTCAGTGTGGGGTCAAGCGTCAGCGGTGCAAGGTCAGGTTTGTCCTCAAAGGAGGACGCTCTTCTCCTGCAGCCAATGAGGAAAGATTCTAGAGATTTGGTACAGTTTTCAACCTCTTGTTCAGTGCCGAGATGGGTGTTTAGGCGCAGATTTCCAGTGAGGATTCGATACTCGTCCCAGTTTACCGTGCGAGTTTTGTTGGGAGAGTGGACGGGCCCTTGGCAGGGGTTTAGAAGTACCGGTCGGTGTTGGGTAGCTGCATCGTCTGTGGTGAGGCACTCGAAATTTGTTGGGTGATGTACTAGGAACATGTCTATAGTGGATGGGCGTTGCCTGGGGCCACCGAAGAAAGTGAAGTTTTTTGGTGAGATCAGTCTGTAGGGGGCTCTCAGAGAATGGTTAAAGAGTATATTTCCGCTGGAATTATTTTTGAAATTGTTCCAGGTGGTATGCCGGGCATTGAAATCTCCACCAATGATGTATGGGGTAGGGAGGCCTGTCATATGGTCAATGGTTGTATGGGTAAGGCATGCATTGGGAGGGGCGTATACTGCAGCTATAGTTAGTGATGGAGTGTGAAGACGGATGGCTACCATTTCTAACCCAGGGATAGGGGCGAGGCCGATAGTATCGAAGGTTAGAGAGTGGTGGATTGCAATAGCAACTCCACCATGTCGGGAGGCTGGCCTGTCGATGCGAATCACTTTGTATCCGGGTAGGGAGAAGTTAATGCCAGGTTGAAGCCACGTTTCGGTAAGAAGAGCGATGTGGATCTCGTGTTTCTGGAGAATGAGAATAAGTTCGTTCCTCTTTTGAGGAATAGAGTTAGCATTCCAGAGCATTAATCGAGGGAAGATACCACCGACATGAATGCTTGAAATTGCTGGCTTTTGGAGGTGCATGTGCGCAGTTTCTGGAGGAGTGTTTCAGCCGCGCGTAGCATCGCGCCTACGTCACAGATCTCCGCGATCTGTTTGAATATGTTGAGGGTCTGCTCGATATTAGCAGACTCCTCGGAGGGTGGTTGGATGGGGTGGGGGGGGTTGGCGATACGCGGGGTCTTTGTGAGGGCATCACGGTAGGATATGTGGGGTTCTAGCGGAGCCACGTATGGCCTCTCTCTGAGAGGCAGGAGGGGGAAGATGGGGGTGGTGGGGGGTGACGGAGTGGTGTGGGTCAGAGCGGGAGTTCTTGGGTTTGTTCTCTTGGAGAGGAATTTTTCCAGAGCAGGGCATTTAGAGAAATTTGCAGTGTGCTGCCCACTGCAGTTTGCGCATTTTGGGGGTTGCTCTCTTGTCTTGGTGCACTCGTGAGTAAAGTGCGGAAGGGCACATTTGACACAACGAGGGGCTAGGTTGCAGTTGGCTGATGAGTGGCCAAAAGCCTGGCAGCGGAAGCACTGCGTGTATGTTTTGTGGGACATGAATTTGTCCCAATAGATGCGAGTATGGAACAGGAAGCCGACAGCCTTGACTGTTTTAACTGGGGTGCCCGTGGGGAAGGTGATTTTGTACGTGCAATGTCGCATTTCTGTGCAGTCTTTTTTTGCGAGCGGGGTGCACGCGACAGGTGTGAGACCAGCAGTTTGAAGCTCAAGTATCAGTTCTTCGGCGGGCATGAGGGGTAATCCTTTCAGGGTCAGGGCAAGGGTTTTTTCTGAGTTTAGGGTAAATGTGTGGAACTCCTTGTTGCTCTCTTGGAGCTTAGATTTGAAATGTGAGAAGTCTTTCACACTGTTGAAGTGAACTCGGACCTTTTTTCCCAGGAATTTTAGCGTGAAGTTGTCGCCATATTGAGCCTGGAGAGATTTCGAGAAGGGGTTGATTTTCCCATCAAAATTTGGGACATAGATTGGGGGCGGGCGGGTAGTGATGCCTTCGCGAGGGGTCACGTTACCTTTTATTTCTTCCTGTGGGGGGTTTGTTGCGCGCTTGCGGGGGGATGCAGGGGCTTGATGGGGGAGATTTTCAGCGCGCGCGTCTGTGAAGAAACTAAGAGGATTGAATTTGTTTGAGGTGGGGACACTGGCTTGGACCTCCATTTGCGTTTCCTGGGGGCTGGTAGGATTTTTTGCCAGGAGAGGGGGGAGGGGGGTGGCACTTAGTGTCAGTTTAGCTTTTTTTGGGGGGGCCGAAGAGGGCGCCATCGTGGTGGTGGTTCTTGGGGGGTTGTGGGGAGAAGCAGGGGATTCAGGAGCTATACTACCTGTTCGGCTGGATGTTGATGTGGACTGCGCAGCTTCACATTGGAGGGTTGATTTGGTCTTCTTAACGACCGTCGGGAGGCTGTCTTGGAGGCTTCTGAGGGCCAGCGTAGATTTAGCAATGTGTAGGACCTTCCTACACTTTGGGGCACGGATAGTTCTCCTCCATGTGGCGGAGGGGAGCGTGATGTTCACCCCTGGGTCGGTGGGCCACAGAGTTATTAGCACTGATTTGAGTTTGCACTGATGTTCCGTCAGGAGGTTTTACTTTTTAACAGAGTACACCCGGGTACACACGAACTTTTCGAACCTTGTGTCAATATCGTCCGCACTAGTCAAGAGACCAACGAGGAATGACCACAGAAGTGATGAGAGACTGAATGGGAATGAATGTGCGGGTCCATACTGAGCCCCGAGCGCAGATTTCATGCCCTTCTTATACTTGAAATACGGACCAGAAATATGGTGGGGCACCGAATTTTCCAAGGGAGTCCGGAAGGTTCGAGAACGTTCCCCCGAAGGGTTACGTCATCGTGTCACCGCGGAAGGGGCTGACCCGACTGCACGCGCTCCCGATTCCCAAATAAGGGCATGATAGGTGAAAAACGAAGGAAACAATCCTTCCTACGTAACAGGCGCAATAATATTTTCATTTAAAAACAAACTTGGTAGGAAACAAATTACATCTTATTTTGATAAATTAAAATTCTTCTATAAATCGAGAACATGTATAATTTTTTGTTTAAGATAAAAGATAGATAGTGTTAAGACTTTCGAAGTAACCCCGTAATTAGGCGCCCTTTTGTTTTGTGGAAACCGACCGCGTTGTCTGCCGCCGTGCGATCCTTCTTCTCCTAGCGGACGCCTGACCGTGAGCACGTATGTAAAACCCCAATAGGTTATGGGCCCAGGGACGATATAACCAAAGAAAAGTTAAAAAAAAAAAAAAAAAAGTGAGGTTAAGTGTAACCAAGTGCCACGTGTCGTGAAAAAGCAGCCAAGCATCATAAACATCGCAAGCACACAGCATATTGAAAAGCTAGGAGATGGTAATTATGAATCTTGGAAGATTCAAATGAAGAGTATTTTACGATATAACGAGCTGTGGGGTTATGTAAATGGGACGATTGTTAAGCCGGAAGATAATGCCGTACAGTGGACACTCAAAGATGAAAAAGCTCTTGATTTGATTATATTAAGTTTACAAAAAACCCAGTTAAACCATGTTAAACGGGCCAACACTTCGGTAGAGGCATGGGAAGCACTGAGAAACGTATATGAATCAAAAGGTCCCATGCGGCAGTGTGTTCTGTTCAAACAATTGTACAGAATGAAGAAGGAAAGAAACCAAAGTATGGCACAGTATGTGGACGAAATTGTTCACAAAGTAGAACAACTCACAGAGGCTGGAATAAAATTGCCGGACACAGTAATACCAATTATGTTGTTGACCTCTCTACCCATTCAGTATGAAACATTGTGTATAGCCATCGAATCACGGGAAACGATGCCTACCCTAGACGAGCTGAAGATAAAGCTATTGGAAGAGGAAATACGAAAGGCAGACAACGACTTATCAAAAGACGTTGATAAAGAGGCAGCGTTGCTATCCAACAAGAAGATTTTTCAAGAAAAGAAAACACAGAGGGAACCCTTCCAGAAGCAGAGACCTGAGAATATCAACAACAGTAGATATAATGGAAAATGCTATATATGTGGCAAGACTGGACATATAGCCAGATTTTGCAAGAACAAACAGAAGACTGTCACATTAAGAAACCAAGCAGAAGAAGCAATGACAGCAAGTGCGCTCAACACTATTCATATTAAATCGAATGAATGGTATCTAGACAGTGGGGCAACTGCACACATGTGCAAGGACAAAAGAATGTTCGTGACACTCACAAGGAGAGCGCAAGACCTTCGGGTCACCGATTTAGTTCAAACTTTGTGGACGTATAGATCTCGTGCTCCTGTTTACGAATATATAGCATTATAGGGGCAGATACTCAGTAGTTTTTAAGATATTTACAGTTAAACATTTATCATTACCTTAAAGTAAATAACATGTGAAAGGTTTGTACAGAAGCGGCGATGGCTCGGTGGAACAGCGTCAGCTTCATAACTCGAAGTTCTGTGTTCAAATCTTTCTGTCGATACACAATTTTTTTTCTTCAAATTTTTGTATTATTTATTTTAAAGTATTAATAATTTATTTTAAATTTGGAAAAAAGTATCGGCAGAATATATTGTTTAATAAAGTATACAAAAAACGGCGCTTATCGTTATGTCTCGTACGAGAAAAGTTGAGTAGAAACTATCAATAGATGCGAGGTAATGTATTCGGCAAAACTCATGTTTTTAACAAAAAAAAAGACACGAATATAATACTGCACGAACGAATGAACTACATAACGAACTAAACTTATGTTACGCATTAGAGTCGAAAGTGCATTCATACGATGCGCTCGATGTTTTTCTTCCTTGTGTTTCGTATGTTTCTTTGACAAATACCATTGCTGCACCCAACAATAATTGTAAGTATTTTATTTCTACTTGTTTGATGAGTAACGAATGAGTTTTGCAGAATACATTACCTCGCATCTACTGACAGTTTCTACTCACCTTTTCTGGTATGAGACATAACGATAAGCGCCGTTTTTTGTATACTTTATTAAACAATATATTCTGCCGATACTTTTTTCCAAATTTAAAATAAATTATTAATACTTTAAAATAAATAATACAAAAATTTGAAGAAAAAAAATTGTGTATCGACAGAAAGATTTGAACACAGAACTTCGAGTTATGAAGCTGACGCTGTTCCACCGAGCCATCGCCGCTTCTGTACAAACCTTTCACATGTTATTTACTTTAAGGTAATGATAAATGTTTAACTGTAAATATCTTAAAAACTACTGAGTATCTGCCCCTATAATGCTATATATTCGTAAACAGGAGCACGAGATCTATACGTCCACAAAGTTTGAACTAAATCGGTGACCCGAAGGTCTTGCGCTCTCCTTGTCAATGAAGAACACAAGGGCAAGGTACATACAGCCACAGATAGCAGCACCTTTTCCCTAGGTAAAGGAGAAGTAAAAATAAGCCTGAATTCAAGAAACGAACAGATTAGTAATATTAAATTACAAGACGTAATGTGGGGTTACCTGAATTCAGAACAAACCTTATGTCGGTCCCAAGTATAACAAAAAATGGATACAGCGTAACATTTCATAAAGACTCAGCAGTCATAAAGCGAAAGGATGGTACTGTGGTACTGACAGCACCAAAAGAAAATGATTTATATGTAGTCAAACTCTCAAGCGAGCAACAAAGCATGTTTACAGGTAAACAAGATGACAGAATGACCAGGTGACATCAAAGACTAGGCCACCTAAACTTTAAAGACATAAGAAAAATGCAGGACAAAGGTATGGTAGATGGAATGCAGATGCTCCAACACGCTACACAGAATGGATCAAGATGTGAGGTATGTGATCTTAGCAAAATCCATCAATTACCATACACGAATTCAAAAACCACAGAGAAAGACACATTGGGACTAATACATACGGACATATGCGGTCCTATGCGAACATCATCACTAGGGGGAGCAAAATATTTTGCTACTTTTATTGATGAAAAGACAAGATACATAAAAGTAGCTATCCTGAAAGAAAAATCGGAAATCTTTAACACATTTAAAATATATAAAGCTCGAGTTGAAAAACAAATTGGCAAGCCAATAAAAAAAATACGTAGCGATAAAACGAGGGAATATGTATCAAAGCAATTCACAGAATATTGAGAAAAGGAAGGGATAGTGCGACAGCTATCAACCCCGTACACATCTCAACAAAATGGAATCGCTGAACGAGCCAATAGAACGATAGTGGAAATGGCACGTACAATGTTAAGTCAGTCAATCCTCGGCATACATGTTGAAAGAAATGGAGACACAGGAAATATCAAGTTAAATCAGCGAAAATACATAGAGGAAACCCTAGAAAAATTCGTATTAGAGGAATGTAAGCCGGCGCATACACCATTAGTACCGAGCGAGACATTCGATCAAGAAGCTAAGAACGAACAAGAGTTGGCAGAGACACCATTTAGGGAACTTGTAGGAGCCCTTACTTACATATCAAATGCTACACGACCGGACGTAGCGTTTGCTGCGAATGCTCTCAGTCAATTCAGTGGAAAAGCAACAAGCTACCAATGGAAGGCGGCAAAACACGTTTCACGCTATTTAAAGAGTACAATTAACTATGGGATAAAGTATTCTGTTACAGGTAGACCGGTAAAAATATATGTTGATTCAGATTGGGCAGCTGATGGAAAGGGGAGGAGATCAAGATCCGGCTATGTATCCATGTTAGCGGATGGTCCCATCAGCTGGCAATCTCAAAAGCAGAGATCGGTCGCGTTATCAACCATGGAGGCCGAGTACATGGCGATGTCAGAGGCAACAAAAGAAGCAATTTATCTAAAGAGACTGTTAAACCATATGAATCTTAGCAATTTAGTATGCGGAAAATTAGATGTATTCTGCGACAACCAAAGCGCAATCCAATTGAGTAAGAATAACACGTATCACCGTAGAAGCAAACACATAGATATACGTTACCACTATAATAGGGAAATGCAAGAAATGGGTGAGATAAGCGTGCAATATGTGAGTACAAATGAAATGGTCGCAGATCTATTAACTAAGTCTCTACCAAAAATTAAATTAGAAAGATGCGTTGATATGTTAAATTTAAGATATTAGCGTGCAATTATAGTATTAAGTTTATGTTGTAAAAAATTATGTATTCCGTAAGAAATAAGTTCAAGAGAATAGTATGCGAAATATGTACATGTCCGGAAGATGCTCAACAGACAAGATTAATATGGACACAATGCATAGAAGATTATGTCACATAAATAAAAATATTATTGACTACATGGAAAAGAAAAATATTGTAAGAGGTATCGAAACAATAAATGGAGACGTAGGCATGTGCAATATATGCCAGATGGCAAAGGCGACAAGATTGTCGTTCAAATCAGTACCAAAGATAATGTCCAAAGAAATACTGGAGAGAGTATACATGGATGTATGGGGACCATCCCCAGTGACATCACTAGGCGGTTGTAAATATTTTTTGTCAATAATAGACGACTACTCCAGAAAGGTATTTATTTTTACCATGGAAAATAAATCTGACGTTTTTGCGCATTTTAAGCAATTTGTAGCTCGAGTTGAAAGACAACACGACCGGAAATTGAAAATAATTAGAACAGATAATGGGAAAGAATTCTGTCACTCAGAATTCGATGCATTTTCGAGACAGAAAGGAATAAGAGCAGAGAGGACGTCTACGTATACACCAGAGCAGAATGGTGTCGCGGAGAGATTCAATAGGACGGCGATGAAAGGAGCAAGAGCCATGTTACAAGATAGAGGATTAAAAGAAAACTTCTGGGCTGAGGCACTGCGTGCTTTTGTTCACGTAAAGAACAGATGCGTGCACAAATCGTTGAAAGACTTTACACCAGAGGAGAGATGGTGTGGTCACAAACCATCGATAAGCCATCTACGAATTTTTGGTTCATTGGCGTACGTTCACATACCGAACACAAGAAGAAATAAGCTGCAGGCGAAGGCAGATGTCGGAATTATCGTGGGATACGCATTAAAAACTAAAGGATATAGAATATGGTTACCAAAGACCAGGAGCATAGTGGAGACGGTGCATGTAAAGATTGACGAAAATAAAAATGGAGTCGAAATGCTATTTGGAAAAGGAAGATTAAATAAGAACTGTAATATTATTGCAAATGACAAAGAATCATTGTGGGACGATGATACCCAAGTAGGAGGGAGAGAAACGACGAACTTCAAAGAAGAGAAAAAGGAAGAAATGCCAAACGATGTAGTGAGGCATATTTCCGAGTGGGGAAGAGTTGAGAGAAAAAGGATGGAACGGGGAAAGGAAGAAAGGATCGACGTATACTACTGTCCACCCGGAAATAATACCAGATTATATATTATATAAAATGATGTTCGATCCACAGCATTTTTCATTTGAATCAAAAGCTAAAAAGGAGGAAGACAACAAGAAGGAAATTCATCTAAGCAAGTATGAGACTCAAGATGACTCATTAGACTATATATTTCAAGATGAGGTGTACTCGGCAGAAATCCCGAGAAGTTTTGAAGAAGCTCAAGGACATCCCGAGAGAGATCAATGGAACGAGGCCATGAAAAATGAGATGGAGATGATGGAAGATAGAGAAGTATGGACCTTAACAGATTTACCCAAAAATCAAAAGGTAGTCGGAAATAGATGGGTATACACAATAAAAAATGATACCAAGTGTTATATAGAGAGTGCTGTGTGTGTGTGTGTGTGGGACGAGGGGGCGTGATGAGCGACAGCAAGAAAGGGAAGTGAACGTGATGCATGGACTGATAATAAACTACAATAAACTAAATACACAGTCTTAATAACTGAGAGCATCATTTAAACACCAAGGATGCACCAAGGGGTATAAAGCTAGATTGGTAGCACAAGGTTTTAACCAGAGATATGGGATTGATTATACTGACACATTCTCACCAGTTGTAAGTTTTTCTTTATTTAGATTTTTCCTTGTCTTACTAGTGTCTACATTGTCATGGTGCCATACACAATTAGATGTGAAATCGGCGTATTTGTACGGAATTTTAAAAGAGAGAATATATATGAGGCAACCGAAGGGTTTCGAGGTAGTAGGAAAAGAAAATAAAGTTTGTGTATTACAAAAAGCAATTTATGGATTACATCAAAGCGGTAGAGAATGGAATAATGAGTTCGAAAATATCCTAAAGTCATTAGGATTCAATAAACTATTAAGATGTAACTGCGTATATGGTTTGAATAATGGTCAGTAAAAATAGCATAGGAAATATTAAAACCAGACATATTGATATCAAATTGCAATTTATAAGAGACTGGATAAATATGAAAAAGTTCGAATTGAGGTTTATACCGAGTAAATCAAATATGGCTGATTTCTTAACTAAGCTTCTATTGCAGAATAAACATGACTGTATTGCGAATCAGATATTTTGTAAGTAGTGCTGCAAACGATGGTGGGGCCGTATATGAGGTTGCATTCATTTGCAGCATTGCAGCCGTAATCTTTTCATATGTGGCGCGCATTTTTTTGTATGACTTTTTTATTATTTTGTTTTCCGTCAAATTATATAGTTCATTTAGTTTTCTTCTAGAACCACGCTCTGAAAGTATAATAATCTACATGTTCTTATATTGTTTTCTTATAAAAATAAAATATGCATGCTAACATACGATGCTGCGTATTATTTCTAACATAATTAACATATTAATTCTAACAAATAGTAAATACAAGTAAGCAAATATGAAAGGATGGTTATGAAATCCTAACAGAGCCAAGCAGTTCAAAGAAATAGCGGACAATTCACCACAACGTGCCAGTGCAATTCTAAATATGTGGAGGAAAAGCGACGAAAAAGTTCAACACCCATATACGACTGAAGGGGCTTTATGTCTTTTAATTAGACACAATTTAACAAAAAGACAATATGAAGCTATATACCAGGGAGCAAACAATCATAATTTTAATTTATATCCGGGTTATAGAAAACTCCTACAAGACAAAAAAGCTACAGTATGTAACATAATGATAGGTCCACTTGGATTTTTTTACATAACTCTGGACCTAGTCAACCGATTCGGCTGAAACTTATTCAGCATGTAGCCAAGACACTATGGAGTATATGTTACGTGCACGCATATGTTTTATGGCGGTGACGCTGTCGAGCGGCGGTGGGTTTAACCCAATTGACAATTCAATTGTCGCCAATTTAATACCGTCGCCGAATTTCGGTTTTCTGCAGGCAGCCTTACATATTATTGGCACGATTTGCGAAGTGAACCAGGTTATTTCCAAAAACGAAATTGCAGGGGAGTGGTTGCAGGGTAGACAAATCAGCACTCTCATCTAGCCAGCGAGATCCCCTGATATCAACCCGATTGAAAATCTTTGGGACCAACTTGTACGTGACGTGTAAGATAATTGTCGTCAATTTAATACTGTCGCCGAATTAAAAACTACAATATTGAGGGCCTGGAATCGCATTACACCGCAACAACTGCAAAATTTAGCACAATCAATGACGAAAAGCATGAATTTATTGATAAGAAGTCATGGGAAAGCAATAAATTATTGAAAACATTTATAATTTTAAGTTATTAGTTCTTATTATTAAATATTATTAAGTATAATTAAGTATTAGTTCATTAATGTTTCGTTTTTCTGCAAGTGGACCTATCATTTTGTTACGGTCAAAAATTGACAAACACAAATAAATGTTTACTGTACAAAAATGACGCACTGCATTAATATGAAATTTTAACATATACTCCATAGTGTCTTGGCTACATGCTGAATAAGTTTCAGCCGAATCGGTTGACTAGGTCCAGTGTTATGTCGAAAAATCCAAGTGGACCTATCATTATGTTACACACTGTACGTACCCTGCAAATATCGAAATTAGTGACAAAATATGCAAACTTTCATTACAATCCTTGTTAAATCATATTTACACAAGACTTTTACAAGCTTTACAATTACCAAACTTTACTAATTTGCAAATATGGCTTTGATGGCAGTAGTGGATATTCTAATTGTAACCAGTCTTTGAGTGAAGAAAATCTTAAAGATGAAGGTCTCTTTTTAACAGCAATTGTTCCGTTGCGGCTCGAAGATTTAGAAACTCAGGCAATTATATTGTCAAATCCGAGACCAGATTCGACTCGTTTTTGCAGATTGTTGTGATTGGGAATCCTTCACGCAACCCTCCGCCGTGCATCAACACGCTTTTGATGCACTGTCTCTCTTTGTCGCACCGATGGTCGACCATCTCCGTACCTTGTTGACACGGAAGACCATCGGCGCAGGAGCCTAATTTAGGGCTAATTGGAGCCCCACCTCGAACAGTCCCAACGGCCCGTGGATCCGCCAGCGTTACGATCAGAGCATCGACAACCGTCGAAAAACCAAGTGATTCCATCAGAGTAAACCGTAGCATATTGCTAAGCACACAAGCTTCTTTCCATACAATTGCGTGTTATAAACTGTCTTCCAATCGTACCTGTTGCTTCGTTTTGTTAATTGTTCTGTGTGCGTGGAGACTATCGAATAAAATACAGTGCCGTATCAGTGTCTGCAACATCAAAGAGTTTGATTAAAAGGAGACCTGGAAGACCAATTCGCAGTTCTCCGGAGAATTTAATCCACCAGCATTCCGAACACAGACCAATAAGATTATAATGTAAGAACAATAAGAAATAAAGAAGGGAAAATAGATTAAGGAAGAGCATTGAAAAATAAATGGTGTTGATAAAGATCATGTACATCTGGAAGTGCTAAATAATGTGTCACATAACACATTAAAGAATCATTGGAATAAAATAACAGGTCAACCTGTCACACTGTTTTTTTCTTTCACAAGCACACCCACATTATGTGCTTGTAATACTTCATATGCTTGTAACCAAACTTTATTTATGCACCCAAATGGACAAATATGTGGCAAATTTAAATGTCAATATATTAATTCTTATACCTTCAATTTGTAAAAGAACCTAAACCTCAAAATCAACTTCCAAATTGAAAAACCAGGGACGCAACGTTTTACCTCAAGCTTATGCTGTAACAAAAAATAAAGTTGTAGCGGAGTGTTCCCATCCATAGATGGTCTGGTTAGAGCTCGGCGCAAGGGCGTGAGTTGGCGCGATCGGCTGAGCACTCGCACATGAGAACGTCATAAAAAACGGTTCGCGCTACCCGCTCGACGCTGGTTGGTTGGGGTATGTACCCAAAAATCGTATAAAAGGGGCGGCATTTTGGTAAAGAAAGCAGTCAGCCTTATTCATAGTCCTCTGGCATCACTTCTGTGGCAGCATATTCTGCTTCATCACTTCTGTGGATATCTACCATATCCTGTTTATCACTTCTGTGGAACCATCACTCGTGGAATTCACTTCTGTGGAGCATCACTTCTGTGGAAATTCCACTCGTGGAATTGAGCATATTCTGCTCCATTCATTCATCACTCGTGGAATCATTCATACCCGAATTATCGGTAGTGTTAACATCTGTGACATTTACGACAAATCGAGCTGGATAGTGACCATAGGACAAACTCCAGGAAACGCATTGCTCGTGCGTCCCCAAGCGCAAGTGCAGGCTCGCCAGATGCAGAAACTCCGCCGCAGCCTTTCACCGATGTAAAAACAGTGCAAGGCTGCCGGAAACGGCCCACGGCCATGAAGGCCCGTACACCCGGATCAACATCCACATCAGCTCCAGCAGGATCTCGCCCAGCCCCGAGATCCTCCATCCCCAGGAAGCGAGGCTTCACCCTCGCCAACACTCCATCGGCTGCGTCTACGGCAACGCAGGAAACTCCAGACACCTCCGCCTCGGGCACCCGTGCGGAAAACTCCACCATCCCGGTGAGTAACTCCCGCCCTATCTCCCCCCGTTACACCTGCGAGTCTGTAAACTCGCAGGAAACCTCCGAGCCCCCGCGGGAAAAAACCGCGCGGATAGTCAAACTATTCAACATTCCTGTTGAGCTGCAGGAGAACAGCTCTAGCAACAGTCTCACGTACAACTCCAACTACAGTCCCATAAACTGTCTCAGCTACAGTTCCTCCGCCGCGAACGTCGAAATGCTCGAGGTCGCGAACGTCCCCACCTCCAACCGCTTCTCCCCCCTCACGCGAGCCCTCGCCATTGAGGCGGAAGATCCACGCCCCTCCCCTCCGTCCAGCCCCCGGCGGGCCTCGGTTAGTAACCTCGCTGGTACTAAGGCACCAAACCAACGTCCATCAAACGCAAATTCCATCTCGGGCCGGCTATCTGACAAAACCCCCCCGATTTACCTTACCAAATACGCATCCTCGGCTCACACGCTCGAACAGCAGCTCACCGAAATGTGCGGCAAGACGTTCAAGCTTAAACTCCTTAAGCAAGGCGTCCGAGTCCAATTCGATAATAAGGCCTCTCACGACAAACTTATTCTTTTCCTGCGAGAGAACAATCTCTCCTTCTTTACTTTCACTCCAAATTCGGAGAAAATCCTCAGCCTCGTCCTAAAGGGGCTTCCTCCAACTCCCGCCGGGGAGGTACTCGACGAGATTCGAAGATGCAAACTAAATCCGGTAAACTGCACCTGCATCAGCAAATCCTCAAGCAGGCCGGTCTATAGAGTCAACTTTCCTGCGGGCACCAGCTTTAACACAGTCACCAAACTGAGCTATCTCTTCAGCATCAGGGTGTACTGGGATAGATTCTTTTCAAAAAAAACCCACACGCAGTGTTTCCGGTGCCAGGCATTCGGTCACTCTGCCACAAACTGTAATGTGGCCCCCCGCTGCGTGAAGTGCGCCGGCGACCACCACACTTCACAATGCCAAAAATCAATCGAAACCACCCCCACCTGTGCCAATTGCAAAGGCCAGCACACGGCGAACTTCTCCAAGTGCCCAGCCCTTCTAAATTACCTCAATATTCGCGAACCCAAGACTCCTAAAATCGCACCAACCGCACCCGCCTACCTGCCTGAACCGCCGGTCAAAATCTCGCGAGCCGCGCTAACCCACGGTCGCGGGTTATCGTTCGCCGATGTCACTAGGGGCGCCGGGGCACCCGGCGCCCGGCCGCCTCCCGCTCGAGCCGTCCACGAGGAGGCCGGAAGTATCCACGACCTCATGGCGGAATTCAAAAAGCTAAATTCCTTAGTAGATGTCAACCGCATGCTATCGCTTGTGCGGAAACTGAACAGCAGACTCTCGGCCTGCAGCTCGAACGGCGAGAAATTTCAGGTCTTTGCGGAGGTCGTGGGAAGTCTGGACTAAATGGCTACTCTTCCCAAGATCTTGCTCTGGAACATCCGTTCATTCAACCTGAATAGAAACGAGCTCCTGCTCCTTATCGCCCGAGAGCAGGCTGAGATTCTGCTACTCACCGAAACGCGACTGTCACCGACCGAGAACGTTTCAATTCCAGACTTCGAGGTCATAAGACACGACAGGAATTCTAGGGGAGGTGGGGTGGCTATCTTGATCCACCGCGCCCTAAATTTTCGTACAATAGCCCACAAACTCACCATCCCGGTCGAGCATTGCTTCATCCGGCTTCATTCACCTGCGGTCTATATTGGAGTAGTCTACGTTCCGCCCAGAGTTAAACTGACACCGGTCATGCTCGACATGATATCAGGTCTGGGCTCTCCTTTCATTGTCGGGGGCGACTTAAACGCAAAGCACCCATTGTGGAATAACCACAGCTCAAATCCCAGCGGCAAAATCTTACACAAACACTTCTCAAATTCCGTTTACGACATTATTTATCCCGATAAATTCACCCGCTTCTCTCCTCGGTGCCGGGCTTCAACGCTTGACATCTTCCTTTCATCCTTCAACCATTCCCTGAAATGTAGTGCACTCGAGCTTGGTCCCTCTGACCACGTTCCGGTGTCTCTCCTGCCTGCCCTGTCCCACACCGGCATTGGCCTCGATCGGATCGTCGACTGGAAGCTCTACCGACATCTCTCAAACGGTTTCCCCTTGCAGACGGATTTCGCAACTAACTCAAGTACCAACGACTGCATAAAAAACATCACGGCTCTTATGCACTCCTCCGTCCGACTGGCCACCACCAAAATTGATACAGCTACAACACGTCATGGGTTCCTTCTGAACGATGACTATCTCGCTGCCCTCATTCGGAGAAGGCGTAAATTCAGGAAACTGGCTCAGCGCATGGGACCGCCCTGCTTAAACGACATCATCAAGGATCTCTCTGCAAGCATAAAAAGGCAGATCTCCTACCTTAGAAATAAGGGATGGATTAATAAACTTGGCTCCTTCCAGAGGCCCGACCCGACCTTCTGGGCGACATACGCCGCTCTCACCAACAAATTTGAAGGGCACAAGTTACCAGTATTAAATGATTCTGGCGTTGATATTTGCTCGGCGGAGAAAAAAACCGATCTATTGGCCCATCAGTTCGAGTCCGTATTCAGGGAGGCTTGCTCCCTCAGCACACCTCGCGAGGCTGAGATCAAGGATTTTATCTCTGACTTCCGGGCAGCTCCCACTCCTTGCTCCGACTTACTTTGCTCTGGGCTCCCCCCCCTCAGCATTCACAAAATTATCTCACGTCTCGGTGATAAAAAATCCCCGGGCGATGACCGCGTGAGCTCTTTAATGCTCAAACACGCATCTAAAAAACTCATCTGTCAAGTATTCTACATTTTCCGGTACTGCTTACGCACCGCTTATTTTCCTGACCCGTGGAAGCTGGCTCGTGTCTCCGCCATCCACAAGTCAGGAAAACCCAAAAATCTAGTCTCCAGCTACCGTCCAATAAGCCTTCTTTCCATAATGGGTAAAGTGTTCGAGTCAGTGATTTATGACTACATCAGTAAATTTGCCTCCGACAATGATATAATTGTCCCGCACCAGTTCGGCTTCCGGCGGAAGCATTCGACATTGCACCAGATCACTCGCATCGCGCAACAGGTGACTCACGGCTTCAACATCAAAAATGTCACGGCAATGGTTCTCCTGGATCTTCAGAAAGCCTGTGACTCTGTTTGGCACGATGCCCTTATTTTCAAACTACGAGCCCTTGGTTTCCGATGCGAGCTCCTGAAATTGATTGAATCATACCTATCAGGTAGATCTTTTTATGTCCGCGTGAATGGGGTCGCCTCGGGTGCTCGACCGGTCTCGGCAGGGGTCCCCCAGGGCTCAATCCTTGGCCCCATACTTTTCAACTTGTTCATAAATGATATCCCCACCCTCACCACATGCGCGCTGGCCTTGTTCGCGGACGATACCGCGCCCCTCACCACGTCGCGCCAGCCGCGGGTGGCTCGTGATCGCCTTCAGCGATACCTGAACACTGTCCTTGACTTCTTCATGCAGTGGAAATTGGATATTAATGCCTCCAAGACCGAGGCCATCCTCTTCTCGCGCCCGCGCCAATGCACCGCTGAAAATCTCGTGGTGAACACCCATATAGTCCAATGGTCCAAGGAAGTCACCTACCTCGGCGTTGTCCTGGATTCCAAGCTCTCCTGGGCAGCGGCGGTTAACGATCGCATTACTAAAATGCACAAGGTTGCGGCTGCCCTTAGACCACACCTGTCGCGTCACTCTAACTTGCACTTAAACATTCGTCTCGCCATCTATCGCACATGCATCCGTCCGGTACTAACATATGGCTTGTTGGTCTTCTGGGACTGCCTCAATTCGTTGCTCCGGCAAAAGACCCAGACCGCGCAGAACAAGGTCCTAAAAACGATTTTGAACGTGCCCCCTTTCTTTTCCACGAAAAGGCTTCACCTCCGCGCGAGGACTCCGATGGTCGAGACCTTTGTAAATAAACTCATCGCGGGCGTAAACTGCGAGAAGCATGCAAATCCGCTGATACGCAGGTTGGCCGACGTCAACATTCACACAATTCCCTATCGTATCAAGTTCAAGTTCCCGCTGCACTCCAGGTTCGATCGCGCCCGGGATGGTGCGAGCCCGTAAATCTTTCTCGTTCAATCACATCTCTCACTGCCCCCCCCCCCCCCCCTTCTCGATCACCTAGTAGCGCGCCTGCGCGCAGCACACCTCAGCTCTCACCCAACTGAGGCATCTCATCTTCGTTCTTTTATTTTCCTCTACGTATTAATCTATTCCACTGGCGGTTTTTTGAAAATTTTCCGCCATATCTTATCTCCATTGACCGTACTTACTACCCCCCACTTCATGCAGTTAACAGCATGCCATCTTCAGGCTTGCCGGTAAGCTGGCTACTTGCTAGCAGGTACGGCATAAAGTGCAGGAGGGGGTAAACTGGGGGGGAAATTTGCGTTCTTGCGCATCTTACTCTACCTTGGGTGCTTCCATCTCTTCTTCCTTATCCCCCCCCACCTCCCTGTCCACAAATTATCGTCAAATCACAAAAAAAAAAAAAATAAATAAAGAAAGCAGTCAGCCTTATTTCGTTGGTACTTCGTCACAGTTTCTCATAGTCCTCTGGCGTCTCTGGACGTACTTCGCTAGATTCGGTCGTTCGTCGGTACCGTCGTGCGGCAATTGAAGTGATTTAGTGATAAACTGATTGATCGGTTGGGATTGTGCTCCCTTTAGCATTACGTTCCTTCGAGTTTGATTCCAGTTCTCCTGACCATGACCAAATCGAGCTGGATAGTGATCATAGGACAAACTCCAGGAAACGCACTGCTCGTGCGTCTCCAAACGCAAGTACAAGCTCTCCAGATGCAGAAACTCCGCCGCAGCCTTTCACCGATGTAAAAACAGTGCAAGGTAAAATACCCATTCGCATCATGGATGCAACGAAAAAACTCAAAGTGGAGGCTCATGCCTCCTCAAACAAAACAGTCAAACTATCTAACCGTTTCGAACTATTCAACACGGACACCTTCTCCCAATTTGCCGACCAGCAAAACGATCCTCCCCCTCAACCTAACGTCAAGAAAACAGAAAGCTCATCAAGTAACGGTCCACGCCCCCCCCCCATTATATGTTCAGGTCATGCCAAGGGACTTCGTGCCCTTTAGCAACAATCTCAAGGCAGTCGTGGGGAATAAATTCAACCTCAAATTCCTGGGTGACCAAATCCGCATCCAGTTCTTTGAACTGAAGGCATTCCTGGCAGCCAAGACAAACTTCAAGAACGCGAACCTCAAGTTTCACACATACTCCCTACCCTCAGAACGACCCTTCACAGCGGTCCTTAAAGGCCTCTCCTCAGTCAACACTGACGAGCTACTGGAAGAAATAAGATCGGAAAAACTTAACCCTATCAACTGCTCGGTACTAACTACCAAAAACAATTTTTCAATTTACAAGATCTCCTTTGCGCCTGGTACGTCCCTTGCCCAAGTGCGCGCGTTAAATTTTATCTTCTACACCAGGATCTACTGGGAAAAATTTAATAACAAATTGCCCTACACGCAATGTTTCCGTTGCCAAGACTTTGACCATTCTTCCGCCCATTGCAACAAAACCAACAAGTGCGTAAAGTGCGGCGCAGACCATCCTACTAGAAGTTGCACCAAACTTCCTGAACAACCTCCTAAATGCGCAAATTGCTCAGGTGAGCACACCGCGACTTATTCGAAGTGCCCTAAGCTACAAGCTTACTTAGGCAAGCGTTCCAAAAATATCCAGCAAGTACAAAAACGCCCGATAGTCGAGCGTCCAAATTTCTTGCCCCCGCGCAACATCCACTCACCTTCCCCACCGCTATTCAGCGACGTCCTCAAATCTTCTGTTAAAATCTTTTGGGAAAAATTTAACAAATTAACTGCCAGCCTTCCACTGAAATACCAACTTGACACGACTAATGAAATAGATTCCACCGTTCTAGCGCTCACCAAAAATATTAAAAACTGTTATTATAAATCTCATGTCCACTCTAATAATTCCTTCTATCCTGCCTAATGATGAATTAAAATTCTTGACTTCCCTTCGTAACACTTCTAGGAAAAAATGGCAGAGAACTGACCTTCCGATTTACAGGACCTACGTCAAGCAGATCTCCTCTAAAATCAAGCATAAAATTATTGCTGTTAAAGCAAAACGAGTCCTCGACCAAATAAAACTCGTAAGACTCGACAATAATACCTTCTGGCCTATTTATCGTAAAATAATAAAAAGTAAAATACCTTCCTCCCGCCCCTTCTACTTGACAATGGTAACTCCACCGCCCTAAACATTGATAAGGTAAACATACTAGCTAATAAATTCAATTCAGTCCATACCCAGGCCTACTCCTTAAATTCCCCCCAACAGCAAATCATAACTCCAATTGTTTCAAACTTTCTCTCCGCCGAATCGACAAATCCCTCAATATTTCCAAATCCCACCCACTTCATCTCGCCAGTCATCATCGGTGAGATCATTTCTAAGCTAAATCCCAATAAAGCCAGTGGCGCCGATAAAGTTTCAGCCAAACTAATAAAACTCGCTTCCACCAAAGTCACGCTCCAAATCTACTATATTATTAAATCTGCCTTTCTCCTATCATACTTCCCAGAGAGATGGAAAATTGCCAAAATCATCCCGATCCCCAAACCGGGGAAGGACCACAAGCTCCCTACTAACTATAGGCCTATCAGTTTACTTCCTATCCTCTCAAAAATCTACGAAATTATCATTCAAAAAATGCTACTTATCCACATTAACTCAAACAACATACTTATCAATGAACAATTTGGATTCAGAGCCAAACACTCCTCCATACACCACCTAATTCGGGTATCGCAATACCTAACCCATAATTGCAATATAAATCGTATCTCCGCTATGGTCTCTCTCGACCTGCAGAAAGCGTTCGACTCCGTGTGGCATGAGGGCCTAATCTTCAAACTCATCATACTAAAATTCCATCCTCATCTAATCAAGCGTATCCACAACTATTTATGTAACAGGAAATTCTATGTACAACTATGCAACGACGTATCCCCACTCACTACCATCGTGGCTGGAGTCCCCCAGGGCTCCATCCTTGGGCCCCTGCTGTTTAGCTTGTACATAAATGATATCCCTAGATCAGATAAGTCAATCCTCGCCCTCTTCGCAGACGACACAGCAATCCTTACGTCCTCGTGGAGCCCATCACTTTTCTGCACCAAGTTGCAGAATCACCTGAACAGTATAAATCAATTTTTCCAATGTTGGAAGCTGAACGTAAATGCAGATAAAACCCAAGCTACATACTTCACTCGCAAAAATAAAAAACTGCGAAATGGCATTCCGAATCTTTCTCTAAATGGGATCATAATACCCTGGTCAAAAAACCTACTTTACTTGGGCATAATCCTCGATACAAAACTCAACTGGGCCGACGCCATTGAAAGTAGACGCTCTAAGGCTCTTGCCGCAATTGGTGCTGCTAGGAAGCTCCTTGACCATAAATCCAAACTGCCCCTAACCCTCAAACTATTTCTATATTCCACATGAATACGACCAGTCTTGTTATATGGAGTCAAGGTTTGGCCCGCCGCTGCGAGCACCCATCTCCAATCACTTCAAAGAGTGCAAAACAAAGCTCTCAAGATAATCCTCAATCTCCCTTCTGACTTTCCGACAAACGAACTTCACCGTAAGGCAAACCTGCCAAAGATTCTCACCTTGGTGAAGGATTGCATTGAAAAATACAATCCCTCCAACCACCCCAATCCATTAATCTCAAACACTCTTAATTTCAACCCGGATACTCTCCCATATAACCCTAAAATCAGATTTCCACTTTGGCTGACCCCCAAGTACCTTTAAACTTTTACCCCCTCCCTCTTCTCTCTCAAACTTCTAAATTTCTTTCTCCGCATGTCACGGGTTTTTTGAAAATTTTTGCCCGAATCTAAAGTTCCCCCTGCAACTCGCGATGCAGAAACGCACCCAATGCTATGCTTACGCATCACATTCCTTCAGAGTATAAGGACCCTCCGCCTGGTCCAGGTGACTCTGCACGTAACCTCCCGATCACCCCCTTTAGGCTCTGCCTAAATAAAAAAAAAAAAGTAAAGAAAGCAGTCAGCCTTCATATTCTGTTTTCACATTCAGCCTCTCATTCTGTTAAAAGACATTCGGTCTTACATTCAGTCTTTCAGTTTTTCTAGGATTCAGTCATTGGACATTCAGACTTTCGACATTCAGTCTTTGACGCATTGCGTCATTCATTCGAGCTCTGACTGCCGATCGAGACTCAAGTGTCCTGATCCGCTCTGTGCTAGTCTACAGTGATTCCAGCAAACTGGGAAAATCCCCAAAAGGACTGAACTATTCCGCCGTGTACCGGGTCCACGTCCCGGACCGGGTCTCCCAGCCAAAAATGTAACTATGGACACCAGCATAGTACTCCACTCCAATGGCTCTGCCGTTGCAGCGCCCGAGGCCATTAGCCTCACCAAGCGGAAGAGGGAATCTCCCAAAAAAAAACACTCCGGATCCAGAGCTTCCATCCAAGAACACCTCTACGCCAACACCAGCAGCATGGAGGTTGAATCAACCCTACGCATTCCGGTCTCCAACCGGTTCACAGTGCTGGCCGCAATCCAGCCTACCGAGGAGGCACCAACGACTCCTGCCCGAACCATCAAGCCTGTTGGCCTCAACACCCCAGTCGCCCGCACCACCGGTAATACTGAACCCACCAGCAGCAACCGTGACCAACCCCGGACCATCCAGGACACCCATTCCATCGCAAAAGTAAGTACAAAACCACCACCCATATACGTCTCCAACTTCCCATATAATGTTGCAAAATTTGAACGGGTACTAGCCTCCATGTACGGAACCACCTTCAAACTTAAATTCCTTCGTGACAAAATTCGCATCCAGTTTGAAAAAGTCGACTCATTCAAGCATTTCCAGACCACCCTCCGCGAAGGCAAAGTACCATTCTTTACTTTCACGATCAATACCGAGAAAGCAATCAGCATGGTGTTGAAAGGGCTACCGGACACCCCCACCGACGAAGTCCTCTCCGATATACGATCCAAGGGGTTAAACGCTACCTCTTGTATCCAAATCCGCCGGTCCGGCGCTACCCAAACTCGAGACACTGTCATCTACCGAGTAAACGTTCCCCCCGGCACAATCCCTAGTGAAATCAACAAAATCGGCTATCTATTTAGTGTGCGCATCTACTGGGACAAATTCTGCTCGAACAAGAAGCACAACCAGTGCTTCCGCTGCCAATCATTTGGACACTCCGCCACCAATTGTAACTTGCCTTCAAAATGCGTCAAATGCGCCGGAAAACATCACTCGTCTGAGTGCGGCAAAACTCTGATCGAAGCGCCTAAATGCGCTAACTGCGGTGGAGCCCACACCGCAAATTACTCCAAGTGCCCGTCCCTCGAAGCTTATCTACGGGCACGACAAGAGAACATCAACAAGAGCCCGGGTGGAGTAGCCCCCCTCCCCGCTGGAGTATCACCACCGACCGCGCCCCCGACCGCGCCTCCGCCATCCGCATCCCCGCGTGGCACGTATGGCAACGTCACCGCTGAAACTGGGCACCCCGCGCCGCACTCCACACCCCGCGAGGGGTGACGGTTCCGACACATTATTCGACCTGGCCGAGGCCATGAAAGAGCTTAACTCACTGGTCAACATTGACCTAATGTTGAGTCTGACCAGGTCACTCATTCAACGACTTCGCACTTGCCACACAACAGCCGACAAATTCCAGGCTTTCTGGTCAATCTTCAGTAACATTGACTAGAAATGACCCCCAAAATGTTACTCTGGAATGCCCGATCGCTAGCACCACGCCGTAACGAGCTAATTCTTGCCATCGCCGATCTGCAAATTGAAATCGTGCTAATCACAGAAACCTGGCTCCAAACTAGCAACCACTTCTCAATTCCGGGCTTCACAACGATTCGATGCGATCGAAATCCCCCACGAAGAGGAGGTGGGGTCGCCCTCTTGATCCACAATTCCATAGATTTTTCAGTTTTAAATAGCCCGCTAAACAACAATATAGAAGTATGCTTTATCAATGTCTCTCATCCCCGTGTGGTGGTAGGCGTAGTTTATTTCCCGCCTGACCCCCGACTCCATAGTAACGACCTAGACGCCCTCGAAAGAATCGGTTCTCCATTCATAATAGGAAGCGATTGGAACGCCAAACACACCTCCTGGAACAACTATTCGTCCAACGTAGCTGGGAAAATTCTGCACGACCACATGACTAAGAGCGACTACCGAATCATACACCCCGACTCGTTCACGCGCTTTGATGCGACCAGAAGGCCCTCCACCATAGACTTTTTCATTACCAACGACCACCGCGAATTCACTTGCGTCACAAACGATCGCTTCGGAACCGACCACCTACCCCTTGTCCTAACCCAAAATAACGCCACCCGCCAGGGTGGGCTCGACATAGAGGTGGACTGGAATTTATACTCCAATCTCACCAACAACTTCAAAATTAAATCTAAACTAACAACTACCAAGGCCATCGACGACTCCGTCCGCACGGTGGCATCGTTTCTGCACGCCTGTCTTAGACGTGCAACTGTCAACTCAGACAACTCTGCCACCAAGCACCGGCATCTAGTGACTGACAGAGAACTGCTGTCCAATATTATTACATCTTTCGAGCATGTGTCCAGTTAAGCCACTTCCCCGAGTCATGGAAAGTGGCGAGAGTCACTCCCATTCCTAAACCAGGGAAACCACGCGAGGCTGTCACCAGCTACCGACCAATCAGCCTCCTCTCCATCCCGGGCAAGATTCTTGAAAAATGCATACTCCTATACTTCACCAGGCACCTCTCCGAAAATAACGTCATAATCAACCAGCAATTTGGCTTCCGGCAACGCCACTCCACAATCCATCAAGCGATACGCATCTCCCAAGATATCTCGTACGCCCTTAATGTTCGACGCTGCCTAGCTCTAATCCTACTCGATCTTGCCAAGGCCTTCGACACAGTCTGGCACGACGCCCTATTACTCAAACTGAACCGCGCTGGCTTTGACGGCGCATTCACCCGCCTAATCCGCGCCTACCTGACTGACAGATACCTCTTTGTACTACACAACGGAACAAGCTCTGGACCACAACCCATGCGGTTACTCGCGCTCGTATCAAGGTTGCAGAAGTACTTGAACCAAATTCTCCAATTCTTTCTCTCCTGGAAATTAACCATTAACCCTGATAAAACAGAGGCTATTCTCTTTACGCGACGACCCACACGCCACGTCCTCCGGATCCAATTCCAGTTCCACATCAACTCACACCCGGTCCCTTGGTCTAGCACTGTATGATACCTCGGCATTACCCTCGACGAACGACTGAATTGGAAAGCCGCCATCGACGATCGCATCACAAAAGCACTGAAGGTATTTGGCTTCCTGTCATCCCACCTCCACCACAAATCCTTCCTAAAAACCAATCTCCGAATTAATATCTACAGGATGTGTATTCGCCCAGTCCTGACGTACGGAGCCCAGATATGGTGGCCCCTAGTTTCCTAGTTATTTTCGTGGTCGTCCTCTCCCTCTGAGGGAGGAGTGGCCACAAACCGTGAGTGGGCCGTTAGGCAAAACCGCAGATCTACTCAAAGGTTGCCGAAAACGGCCCATGGCCGCCAAGGCCCATGCACCCTCTGGATCAGCAACGGTTCCAGCCGGATCTTGTCCAGCACCGAGATCCTCCATACCTAAGAGGCGAGGCCCCGCCTCCACCATAACCTCATTGGCCACGCCCTCGGCGATACTGAAAACCACAAGCACCTCCGCCCCTGGTACCTACGCAAAGGATTCCACTGCCCTGGTGAGTAATCCCCGTTCGATTTCACCGATAAGCAACCGTGCGCCCGGCAACAATCCTGGACCGGTTATCATCTCCCCTCGCTGTTCTTCCGAGTCCATCAGTTCTCAGGAAGCCTTCGAACCCCCGCGGGAAAAATCCGCGCGCATCGTGAAATTATTCAACATCCCAGTCGAGCTGCATGACCACAGCTCATTCAGCGCTCTTAGCGCATTTTCCAGCTTTTCTGAGAATTCAAATTCTAGACTTAAAAATAGCTTTAGCTTTTCAAATTCCTCTATCACTAATATAAACCGCGCTCTCGTGTCGCCACCCCTCTCAAGGTCGGCCCCAGCTCACGCTAACCCTGAATCAGCCTCGCATAACAACGTCGAGATGCCCGACGTGTCGAACATCCCCACCACCAACCGCTTCTCTCCCCTCGCGCGAGCCTTCGCCGCTGAGGCGGAAGGTCCGCGCCCCTCCCCTCCATCTAGCCCCCGCCGGGCTTCGGGTAGAAACCACGCCGGGTCAAATGCGCCCAACTCACGTCCCTCGGACGCAATTCCTGCATCGGGTCGGCCTTCAGCCAAAACTCCCCCAATATATATAACGAAATATTCCTCCTCTGCCCACGTCTTTGAGCAACAGCTCACTGAAATGTGCGGCAAGACCTTCAAACTTAAACTCCTAAAACAAGGAAATCGTGTACAGTTCGACAACAAAGTATCCCACGATAAGCTAATCCATTTCTTAAGAAAGAACAATCTCTCTTTTTTTCATTCACCCCCAACTCGGAGAAAATCCTCAGTTTAGTCCTTAAGGGACTCCCTCCGACTCCCGCTGAGGAGGTTCTTGACGAAATTCGTCGCCAAAATCTAAACCCGGTAAACTGTGCCTGCATTAGCAAGTCAGCTAACAGAACAGTGTATAGAGTAAACTTCCCAGCTGGCACCAGCCTCAGCTCGGTATCCAAGGTATAAAAAACTCGTCTAACGCATCTAAACAACTCATTTGCCAAGTATACTACGTTTTCCGCTACTGCTTACGCACCGCTTATTTTCCTGGCCCGTGGAAGCTGGCTCGTGTTTCCGCCATCCACAAGTCAGGAAAACCCAAAAATCTAGTCTCCAGCTGCCGTCCAATTAGCCTCCCCTCCATAATGGGCAAGGTGTTCGAGTCCGTTATCTACGAGCACATCAGTGAATTCGCCTCCGACAACGATATGATTGTCCCTCAGCAGTTTGGCTTTCGGCGGAAGCACTCGACCTTGCACCAGATCACTCGCATCGCGCAACAGGTGACTCACGGATTCAACATCAAAAATGTCACGGCAATGGTTCTCCTGGATCTCCAGAAAGCCTTTGACTCTGTTTAGCACGATGCCCTTATTTTCAAGCTACAAGCCCTTGGTTTTCGATGCGAGCTTCTGAAATTGATTGAATCTTATCTATCGGGTAGATCTTTCTATGTCCGCGTGAATGGGGTCGCGTCGAGTGCTCAACCGGTTTCAGCAGGAGTCCCGCAGGGCTCAATTCTTGGTCCTATACTTTTTAACCTGTTCATGAATGACATCCCCACCCTCACTATGTGCACACTGGCCTTATTCGCGGACGATACAGCGCTCCTCACCACCTCGCGACAGCCACGGGTGGCTCGTGATCGCCTTCCGCGATACCTGAACACTGTCCTCGATTTCTTCATGCAGTGGAAACTGGCCATAAACGCTTCAAAAACCGAGGCCATCCTCTTTGCGCGCCCGTACCAGCGCACCGCTGAATGTCTCGTGGTAAACACCCACTTGGTTCAATGGTCCAAGGAGGTCACCTACCTCGGCGTTGGTCTGGATTCAAAGCTAAACTGGACTGCGGCGGTCAACGACCGCATAAATAAAATGCATAAGGTTGCGGCTGCCCTTAGACCGAACCTGTCGCGTCAATCGAACTTGGACCTCAACATTCGTCTTGCCATCTATCGCACATGCATTCGTCCGGTGCTATCATACGGTTTACTAGTTTTCTGGGACTGCTTAAATTTGTTACTCCGGCTAAGGATCCAGACCGCCCAAAACAAGGTACTAAAAACTATCCTTAACGTGTCCCCTTTCTTTTCCACGAAAAGGCTTCATCTCCGTGCAAGGACTCCGTTAATCGAGACCTTTGTAAATAAACTCATTGCGGGCGTTAACTGCGAGAAGCACGCGAATCTGCTGGTGCGCAGGTTGGCTGATGTCAACATTCACACGATCCCCTATCGTATTAAATTCAGGTTTCCTCTCAATTCCAGGTTCGATCGCGTCCGAAATGGTGCGAGGCCATAATACTCTTTCCTGTTCGTTTATTTTCCTGTCAATTCTAGGTTTAAATCGCGCCCGAGACGGCGCGAGCCCATAATCCTTTCTTGATTCGTTTATACCCCTCACTATCTCCCCCCTCACGACCACTCCCCCTCAGTCGGGGGAAACCAGGCACTGCCCCTCTGCCCCCAGGAGAAGGACAGCTAGCCACCTCCCCTTAATCCATACGGGATGGATCAGAAAAAATTCAAGTTCGCCGAATCTGCAAAACAGCTTTCCAACCGCGCTAAAGCGGGAAAATGAACCAACCATGGACCCAGCTACAACACTTACAGCAAGCAAGGAAATAATGAACGGACCTAAGCGGAAAAGAGAATCGCCGAGGAACTCACCCAACAAAAACAGAGGGATCAACTCCGCGGACTCCAACGCCAAATCCAACATAGAGGTCGAATCGACTTCCGATATCCCGGTATCCAACCGGTTCTCAGTGCTGGCGGCGTTCCAAACCGACGAGGAAGCACTCAAAATCTCAACGAAACCAGTCCGCCGACACCAAAAGCCCAACCACCCGCGTTCGCGGCACATCCAATTCCACGAGTAACAACCGTGGCCAACCCAGAATCATCCAGAAGGAAAAGCAGTTCACCAGGAGGGTAAGTATGAAACCACCTCCAATATACGTTAAGAACTTCTCCTACAATATCGCCAAATTTTAGCGCGAGCTCGCCGCGCAATACGGCAAAACATTTAATATAAAAATCCTCCGCGACAAGATCCGACTTCAATTTGAAAAAGTAATACCGCGTCGTAGGACACGGGCAGTTGTAAATAAACAGATGAACGAGCCACCTAGCTAGAGCGCAGAAAATGCGTAAGCTGGCAGTCAGTCTGGTATCCGCCAACAAGATGTTTCGAAGCAATCCTGAATATTACGACATGTTTGTAATCTACGCACAGTGCGGTTGTAATGCCCGCGCTGCTGCTGCTCGGTATCGCGAGTTGCATCCCGGCGAACACACTCCTAGTGAAAGAACGTTCCGTTCTTTGGCTAACCGCCTTTATACGAGTGGTTCGTTTCAACCCGACCGAACAGATACGGGCCGATCTTGCCGAATTCCCACGGCAAGGTTGAACGAAATACTCGAAGAGTTCGACTGCGATGGCACTCAGAGTGTGCGAGAGGTCAGCAGGCGTGTGGGGTAAGTTAAAATTGTGAAATGCATAAACATTTCGTGATAAAAAAAGGAAAGCGGTTTATTTTTTTGTTTTATTTTAGTGTCATCCGGAGTTCAGTACACCGCAACAAAATGAAATGCAAGCTGCACTTGCAACAAAATGAAATGCATCCCTACAAGCTTTGTCGGGTACAGGAATTACACCCCACAGATTACATCCAACGGATGGAATATGCAACGTGGTTGTTGGGTAAGATCGAGCGGATTCCGTCGTTCTACAAATATGTTTTGTGGACCGATGAAGCACTTTTCACGCGGGAGGGGTGCTTCAATGCTCACAACTCGCACGTGTGGAGCGATGAGAATCCGTTTGCGATTCGCAAACGTGCGGCACAGGAACGCTGGTCAGTTAATCTATGGGCCGGCATTTGCGGGGATTTTCTTGTTGGGCCGTACATTCTACCCGATAGATTGGATGGCCCAGCATACAAAATTTTTCTGGAGCAGGTTCTTCCGGATCTCTTGGAAGAAATTCCTTTAGAGATTCGGAGGAACATGTATTACCAGCATGATGGGGCTCCCGCTCATTATGCCGCAAGTGTTCGATCTTTCTTGGATCAAACCTTCCGCGACAGGTGGATTGACCGCGGCGGTCCTGTGCCGTGACCCCACGATTTCCGGATATGAATCCGTTGGATTTTTATTTCTGGGGATACCTGAAGGTACGTTCAGTGTTCAGTTTGCACTTACTTTAAAACACTGTAGGTACGCATTTTGTTTTTCCTGCATTTTTTCAGGTGGTAGTATACCGACAGCCAGTCGACACGAGGGAGGAGCTGGTGGCTCGAATTCATGGCGCTGTCGCCATGATTTCGCAACAAACGCTACGCAGGGTCCAGCTCAACACACGTCGCGACGTGTGTTGAGCCTCTGCTCGCCGACGCGTCGGCGAGCAGAGGCGTGCATTGAGGCTCAAGGAGAGCATTCGAGCATGTACTCGCCACCCTGCCGTAACACCACCACCACAATCGGCACCTTTCGGAGCCACCATTTTTTAAATGTTTTTACGTAAGAATAATAAATCACTTTTAAATATCCCCATATTACCCCGTGGCAAGTGAAAGTGACCGTCAAGTGAATTGATCGCGCAAGAAAATTGACCGCAAGTGAATTAACTTCTTGGTTTAGCAAAAAAGGAGGGCGCGTTCAATTGGTAGTGAGTACTTGGTGGTCTTTGCAAGAGAAAAACTTCGTTGTCCCTGGCGTCTGTTTATTTACACCTGCCCGTGTCCTACGACGCGGTATTACGGTGGACACAAGAATGTTGGCTACCGAAACGAACATGTATCTGTGCGTGTGCGTGTGCAAGCGAATGCTTAGCAAATCTATCAGTTTTGTATCGACCGCAGAGACGTTGGGATCGGAGGAATAAATCGAATAAATCTTGATTCGCGAGTGAGATCAACTTTTCATTACACAGTACTGAATTCGTTCGTGAGTGAGTGACCAACTTCGTTACACGTGAGATTAATAAATCCTGTCGCACCATCTCAAAATCTTACATTGGATATTAAAGTGGCTGTGCAATGAAAGTGATAGTGAAGTGAGTTCATCGAGCCGGCCGTAACATCAGCTGTTGAGTCGAAGCAGGTTAATTCGTGCACGAATGGGTAAGTGTTTCATAAATATTAAAACACTTTATTCCTTTCGGATGACGAATAAAAGTATCGGACACAGTTATTAAACGATTTATTAGTTTATTTCTTATTCCCAAATAACCAAATATTCCACATTATCCCTGCTTAAAGACGATGTAACACGGCGTGTCAATGCGTTCTTTCGCGACCACGACTCTGGTCGCTTAATTAAAAGAATAATTAGTTTATTTCTTATTAATGATCAACGATTAGTTTATTTCTCATTATTTAATAACCAAACGTTCCACATTAGCCTCGCTTAAAGACGATGTAACATTTGCCGTACGATTCTCTCGATACCGTCGAGGCCCCCGTACACGACGCACAGTGGTCCGAAACCGTAAAAACACGAACTAAATTCAATTTTTCGACCTCCTTCGAATTGCATGAAATTTTAGGTATACTTTCTTATATGTATAGACTAAATTTTGGCAAAAAATGGATTGCCTCAGAGCACTGGTAATTGCCTGGGCCACCTTCAAAGGGGAGAAAAATATTTCCACTTTGGAACGATCCCATTTCTTTCTGAATTTGCTACACCTTGCGGTACTATATGTTTTTACAGAGTGGAGCTAACTCAAATCTGTTTATATATTTTTAAAGAGTGTTCTTCCAGCTACAAGTACATGTAACATGAAAGGTATCTAAGTATTTATACTCTTTGAAAAATACCTTTTCGCGAATCCCTATTTCCCCTCCCGTTTTTCCACTTTAATGTGGTTTATGAAGGTGATGGATATTCGCGGAATCGATAAAATTTATTTATTACCTACTTAAGATGTCTGTACAACAATTTCTTGCAACTATTTGCAACTCCGAAAGTTATAACAATATATAAGCAATCAGAACGCTAGACTCTAGTTTAATCCTGATAAACATGCATCCCGCCCTGCAAAAGAAGTTATTTTCACTCATTCTTTACTCGCTAAGCGATTAAGGTAATTAAAATGTTAATCACTCATTAATGTATAATTCGTATATTCGACATAAATCGGTTGAAAGCAAGAAAATCATAAAACTTGTTGTAGAAGGTACGTTGTACATATAACTTAGAGTTTCCACGCTAGCATAATCCTAACACGAGAAATTAAAGATAGCACGCTTGTGCTATCATTTTGTCTGGGACTGTATGTCACAGAACAAATTCTTATTTTTCAGTAAAATACAGTGAGTGGCTCTCTAAAGAGATTATATTTCCCAGTTTCTTATCAAGAGGCCAATCATCGAACAACAGGGAAATCGCCGGAAAAAGGGGGCGACCATCGAAAAGCTTTGAAGAGTGTTGTGCAACTGTGAAACGAAGAAGAACGGAGGAACTTCGACAATCTCACACTTCGGCAGAACTGATTTGCGCAACTGGAATGAAGCTTCGAGAAGACGGAGACAAATCAACGGCAAAGTTATTAACTGAATGTACCACGTCTTCACCTACTAGATCTTCCAGGATTTTGAATAAATGGAAAAAGCCTGAAGCCATTGCAACACAATTATCGCCTGAAGACGCTTTGTCACTAATAATTACTTGTAATTTGTCGAAAGAGACATACAAAACACTGCGTTTGGCAGCGAATACTCATGGGCATCGCTTATACCCATCGTACTTTAAAATATTGCAAGTTAAAGAACAATTTTATCCGGATGAAATAATCGTGAGTGAACAAAAATGTGAAGTGTCGTTAAAAAATGTATTATATAAAACGTGTGAAAGTATAGTGAATGTGATACCAGTGTGTAATACTAGTGACAGTGACAACGATTTAACTTTACTTTGCAAGTGGGGATTTGATGGAAGTTCCGGCTTTTCATGCTACAAACAAAAGTGTAACACAAATGAAGACAAAGATGGGAGTATCTTTGTTACCTCTTTAGTTCCGCTCCAGTTGGTGGATAATAAGACCAACGAAATCATATGGAAGAACAATACGCCTTCGTCAACACGGTTTTGCAAACCCATTAGGATACAGTGGCTTCAAGAAACAAATGAAATTTCCAGGAATGAAGAAATATATATAAATGAGCAAATACAGGCCTTAGAACCATTTCAGTCAAGAGTGGGACGTATTAATTTTTCACTTTTTTTAACCATGGTAGATGGAAAAGTATGCAATGCATTAGCTGGTGCATCTGGCATGCGGTGCTACATATGCAAGGCTACAATTTCAGAATTGAATTTCAGCCAATGCGGGAAAGACCTAGTGATCCAGAGATGTACAGATTCGGTCTGTCAGTATTGCACTCTTATATTCGATTTTTCGAATGCATGTTGTCTCGAAGGATAAACGATCTATGTTCGAAGAAAGGAAGAAAATTGTTCAAGGAAGATTTCGACAAGAATGATGGTAATACGGCAAGAAAATTTTTCGCAAATCCGCAGATCTCATCAAGTGTAACCGGGATAGATGAGAATCTGATTGCAAGATTAAGTGTGATACTTCGAGTGATTAATAGTGGGTACGAAATAAGTACCGAAGAATTTGATAGCTACTGTTTAGTAACAGCCGAAAAATACGTGGAACTCTATGGATGGTACTACATGCCTGTGACTCTGCATAAAGTGCTGATACACGGATCAAGTGTTATCAAGAATGCCATAATAGCAATAGGAGAACTCTCCGAAGAAGCTCAAGAGGCAAAAAACAAAGATATTAGGTACTTCAGGGAGCATCATACAAGGAAAACATCAAGAACGAAGACAAACAAAGACTTATTTCACAGGCTATTGTTAAGTTCGGATCCATATTGAAGTGCATTTAAACACGTGACACATAAGAATAGAAAAGTGGACAAAGACATAATGAACTTAATAGTTGTACCTCCCGCGGTGAATATAACGAGTGTATCAGAGAGTGAAACCGAATCGGGAAGTGACATGACCTCATCAGAAGATGAAGTGTAGGGTAATGTACATCTAGCCATAAACTTTTTTCTTTCTTTCAAAATTTTTTTATTTAACTAAATTTTTTAAATAATTTTATATATATTTTTTATTTTAAATCTTTTGCTAACATGTTCGTTCAATTAAATAACATCATAAACGCGCACTTGGATGTGTAGGTTCTATATCCCATTGTCGAACTATTTCCATATTGACTATATAATTTCAACTAACAATAAGTTTTTTACAGATTACGAATCTCAATGATGAAATCAGTATTGTAAGAGTCGTTATATCGGCTGTAACAAATTTTATTTACTGCTACCTGAGAGATAACTACACACCACAGAAAATATCGGAACCATTTCGCAATTATATTCTATAAGTCAAGAACTATCTAAAATCTTTCTATTCATAATGAATAATGTGCAAATAACAGTGCTATGAATTTAGTTCGTGTTTTTACGGTTTCGGACCACTGTGCGACGAAGCGCCACAAAATGTTGCGCGCCTGAGTCCCGGGATTTCGAGCGCTCTAATTGGGCAGTGTTTTTGGTTAATAACTCAAAAACCAAGCTTCAAACAACATTTTGGTCAAGGAAAAAGTTGTTCAGAATGACCTCAGCTACCCCCAATTTCCCGATGTTGCGGTAGTTACCGGACACCCTGTATAAGATCTCCTTTGCCTGGTACGTCCCTTGCTCAAGTGCGCGCGTTAAATTTTATCTTCTACACCAGGATCTACTGGGAAAAATTTAATAACAAATTGCCCTACACGCAATGTTTCCGTTACCAAGACTTTGGCCATTCCTCCGCCAATTGCAACAAAACAAACAAGTGCGTAAAGTGCGGCGCAGACCATCCTACTAGAAGTTGCACCAAACTTCCTGATCAACCTCCTAAATGCGCAAATTGCTCAGGTGAGCACACCGCGACTTATTCGAAGTGCCCTAAGCTACAAGCTTACTTAGGCAAGCTGAACAGCAATGTTGGAAGCTGAACGTAAACGCAGAAAGAACCCAAGCTACATACTTTACTAGCAAAAAAAAAAATTGCGAAACGGCATTCCAAATCTTTCTCTAAATGTTACCCAAGTTTACTACTCATGAGTTACTACGGGTAACGATAGATTTGAACAACATCCACAGTTTCCTAGGAAAAGGAAAAATTCTTTTCATAAGTTTACTATCGAGTTACTATGGGAAAAGTTTTCTACAAGTTTACTCATGAGTTACTACGGCCAGTTTTCTAGGATTGAGTTTTCTTCATGAGTTACTCACAATCACTTTTCTAGGCTGAGCTACTACTTCAGTTACTCCAGAGTTTCGAGTTCGCGCTGGTCCTCAGAACTACTCGTTCCATCGTGACAAGTGTTCCTAGTGTTCCTAGTGCTCATAGCTCACACTGTGCATAGCTTAGTTACCCACTCTCCAGTAATTGTACACCTGACTACACACTCAGTAAGTGTAACTTCGCAGGCTGGCTCCGCCAACGCTGCGCCCGGGAAAAACCCGAAAAGGGTCGATCTATTCCGCTGTACTCCGGGTCCGCGATCCGGTTCTTCGCTCACGGCCGAAAATGTCCGGCTCCACATCACCACGAGTCCAAAGAACACTAAAGGAGCCGAAGGATTGAGGATTCAACATTCCATCAAAATGGACCTCCGCCCAGTCTCACCAGCTTTCTCTCAGGGCTCAGTTAATTCGGACTGCTCCGTCACTCCAGCAACCATGGCAGAAACGTACATACCAAAAGGGGAGAGAGTATCCCCAAGGAACTCGATCAACAGCTCCAGAAGAACCAACTCCACAGACTCCAGTGCCAAACCCAACATGGACGTCGAAACGACCCTCGACATACCCACCTCCAAACACACATCCTGGAACAACTTCTCAACAAACCAGTCAGGAAATACTCTCTACAATCACATGACCAAAACAGACTACAGAATCGTTCATCCCGACTCTCACACTCGTCTTGACACTACCATGAGACCCTCCACTCAAGACTTCTTCATAACTAACGACCATCACGACCTCACTTGTATCACAAACGATCGTTTCGGCACTGATCACCTGCCTCTTATCTTAACCGCAAAAAACTCCACCCGCCCTGAAGGACTCGACAGGGTCGTGGACTGGAACCTATATTCCAACCTCAACAGCAACCTCAAACTAAAAACGAAATTCAACGCCGCAGAAGACATTGACAACTCCGCCCGTACAATGATGACGAGGACATTAATGTCTGATTCACACCTACCAATGAATTTTTGGGCAGAAGCAGTATGTGTCTCTGCACATACGAGAAATAGGGTGAAATCAACAGTACATGAAAGGACCCTGTTCGGAAATGAGGCTATCAATGTGCACGAAAGAGGGGCACAGCCCGCGACGCGTACGCTCCTTCCGAACCCACTCGCCGTGCCTGCTCATTTACACGTACCTGACACGGCGAGCCTATTAACGAGCCTATTAACGAGCAGAATAGCTACTCTCCCTAAAATGGGACCACCGACTTGCGCCAATTAGGACGCAAGGAGGTCCACCGGTGGCCGAACTTCCCGAATATGGGAATCCACTTCCTTCTTCTTCGCCTAACCGTCATTGCGACACCACGTTTATCTTTTCCGGCATTACGACCACGTTTTGTTCACTCGGCATTGTGACCAGTGATCTTGTACTTTGTTCTTAACGCGGCATTGCGACCCGTTCAACCGTTGTTTAAATTTGTATTGTGACGTTCCTGACGTGTTGTAAAAGTCTTCTGTGTTAATAAAGTAAGTGTGGCACGCGATAGTTGTGCGGCGCACTAACATTAAGTTTGTGTGCGACTGTGTTTATTTGGCAAATCAGCCCTCCACAACCACTGTCTTCTAGCCTTCAGACAAAGCTGTTCCAGCAGCCAATCCCAAACAGACCCCATATGAATTATGGCATGAGAGAAAGCCAAACATAGGTTATATGAAAATATTTGGGTGTATGGCATTTGTCTTAAATAAGGAATATTATAAGAACAAATTTGGACCAAAGACTTCTAATGGTATTAGAAATTCGGAAGAAATTCGGCAAGAAATTCGGAAAACTGGGAGAAATGGAGACAAGCCATGAATGAGGAGATGAAATCAATGAAAAAACATAACGTTTGGAATGTCGTCACAAGACCCAAAGGAATGCGGATAATTAGTAGCAACTGGGTGTATAATGTTAAAGAAGATCCTACGACTAAGGAAAGAAAATACAAGGCTCGATTGGTAGCACTTGGATGTGGACAACGACCAGTTTACGACTAAGGAGAGAAATGAAGAAGAAATGACTGAAGAAATGACAGCGGAAATGAAGAAGAAAATAAAAATGTATGATGTAAAAACAGCATTGTTACGTGGGAATTTAACGGTAGAAATATTTATGGAAATGCCAAAAGGGTATGAAGAAAGCAATAATGTGTGTCAGTTGAATAAGAGTCTGTATTGGCTAAAACAGGCTGGAAGGTGTTGGAATCAATTTCTAGTAGAAGTTGTTATAAAAAACGGATTACAGCAGAGCAAGGAAGACCAATGTTTATTCTTTAACAAAGAGGGTAAGGACTTCATATATTGTGCAATACACGTAGACGATATAATAGTATTAGCGAGTAATGATAAGATTGAAAAAAATTATATGGAAAGGATAGGCAGAGAAGTAGAATTAAAAAGCTTTGACGAAGCCAAGTGTGTTTTAGGTTTACAGGTCGTACAGGAGGAAGGAAAGATTGTAGTACATTTAAGGGATTATATAGATAAACTATTAGATATGTACGGGATGAGAGAGTGCAATGCAGTTACATCACCGATTTATATCAATTTCAAGATGCAAAACCATGAAACGAGTCCGACATCTAATATAGAGGAATACCAGGAACTGATAGGTAGACTCATGTACCTGCGTGTGTATGCTAGACCCGATATATCGTTCGCGTTGAGTTGTTTGTCACAATTTAGCAAGAATCCAAAAGTAATGCATATGATGTCGTTAAAGAGGATTTTAAGGTATTTGAAAGGAACAATTGATTATCGTCTAGTATTTGGAGATAAAAAATGTATGAAAGGGATAGAATGCGAATCGGATGCGTCATGGGACAGTACGGGAGATGCGAAATCTTATAGTGGAATGTTAATGTATAGAAATGGCGATTTAATACACTGGAGGAGTAGGAAACAGAGAATGGTTGCATTATCGTCGACAGAGAGTGAACTTGAATCAGTATTAGAAGGTGTAAAAGAACTGATCTGGTGTAAGAGAATATTAAATGAGATAGATGGGAAAAATATTGTAAAGAAAGTAATAAAGTGCGACAACTTAAATGTGGTTAAGTTAGCTAAAGGCGGAAACTATAAAACAAAGTCGAAATTGTTAAACCGTAAATGTTGGTATGTAAGAGAACCGGTAATGAATGAAAACATAGAGATAATACATGTACCGAGTCTAGCGATGACAGCTGATTGTATGACAAAACCACTGAGTGGACCAAATTTATTAAGGAATGTTAAAAAGATGTTGTTAACCCAAAAGCAATAAAAACCAGGGGGGTATGTGTAAGTGTGATTGTTTTCATTGTGTGTGTGAGAGCATGCGTGTACAGAGTGAGAAAAACTAGAGTAGTTACGCTGCGATACAAGAGACGCGACAGCCGCATGTGTTAAGACTAAAGAGTATGTATAATTAATTTGATAAGTTCACCATACTAAATATATATATATACATATATATGTAAAGGAAATATAGTTCCTTTAATTTAAATATGGTCGCGCTCTTCTGAGCGCTAATAGAATAGAGGGAGTGAGAAGCGACAGGTAAAACAAAAGAAGGATGTGCACGTGGAAAGCCACGCAGATTAATTGTAGTATTTAATATTAATAAAACTTAAGCAGGGATTAATAACATTAGGGCGCTATAACATTAAATGTCGTTTCTTCACTACAGGTAAAGACTTGATATATAATAGTATAATAATAAATAGGATAGTAAGTGTAAATAATGAAATATAATTTCTTCACTACAGAGAGAAACTCAGTTTCGTCATTGTTTAACCCAAGTTAACTCCCCAAATAATTAATAACGCATTATATATATATATACAGGGTCCGGCGGAGTATATGACCACCCTCTTAATGGGGGGTTACTGGGGTGATTCTGAACAACTTTTTCCTTTACCAAAATGTTGGTTAAAGCTTCGTTTTTGAGTTATTAACGAAAAACACTGGCCAATCAGAGCGCTCGGTCGCGTGATTCCCAACGGATCTCAACCTCGGTCCGTGGTCGTGAACGAACGCGCAGGGACAGTTATGTTACCTCGTGTTAAATTAAGAATAATGTGGAATTATTCGTTATTCGTGAATAACAAATAAACTAATAAGTGTTCGATACGTTTATTCGTTATCCGAAAAAACAAAGTATTTTATTACTTATGAATTATTATTTATTTAACAGCACGTTTTCAGGTGGATAAATTGTGTTTTAGGAAAAACGGTTTGGGTAAATAATGTTAGAAAAAGGCTAGTTAAACTTACCAATTCGTCCACAAATTAACCTGCTCCGAAGGAGGGGGGTCCTTGACACTGGGTCATTGCGTCGATCCTGACCTTCCACAACAGCTGATGTTACAGCCGTGTCGATGCACTGTCAATTTTCTTGCACAGTCACTTCACTTAACGGTCACTTTCACTTTTTGGAACGATTATCGTTCCTACGTTTAAAAAATTGTTGCTATCCAGTCGAATACAACCGTGGCGCGAATGAACGAAATGTTTCAGCGCAAGGTGTTTGATCGCCGGGATGCAAGTCGAGGTACCGAGAAGCGGCAGCATTATTATTAAAATCGCACTGCACAAATAAAACAAACATTTGATTGTACTCCTGATTTTAAAGATACATGTTGCTCGTTCGAATAGACGAATGACTCTGCCAGCTAAAGCGTTTCCTTGGTCCTAGATGAACATTCGTTAAGGAGGGGATATTGTTATAATAGAATGCAGAAGAAATGTTTCTTACTGGAACGCTTAAGTGGCTAGCAGTTTTGGCGTCAACCTCCACTACACGAAAGAATACCCCTGCGCTCTAGGGGGTGGCATGGTTTTCGTAACTACGGACCCCGATTGCGAAGCGAGACCACACACACCAGACAGTGTGGGATTACACTGTTCGAGAAATTTCAATAGAAGCGAAATAGTTTTCAAAACACATGGCGGCGGCAATGGTATATGGAAAACGAAATTATTTTATAACTTTCGTTAATGGTTTCCTTAGCAGAAAGATCTGCTCTATCGCGTGAACTTCGTTAATTTCAATATTTTATATTGAATACATCCATTTCAATTTTTTTTATTGAATTTTATTTTATTGAAATTTGTATTGAAATTAACGAAGTTCACGCGATAGGGCAGATCTTTCAATAAATTAGAAATTAGAATACGATACGCTTTCCGAATAGATTTCTGCTAAGGAAAGCATTAACGAAAGTTATAAAATAATTTCGTTTTCCATATACCATTGCCGCCGCCATGTGTTTTGAAAACTATTTCGCTTCTATTGAAATTTCTCGAACAGTGTAATCCCACACTGTCTGGTGTGTGTGGTCTCGCTTCGCAATCGGGGTCCGTAGTTACGAAAACCATGCCACCCCCTAGAGCGCAGGGGTATTCTTTCGTGTAGTGGAGGTTGACGCCAAAACTGCTAGCCACTTAAGCGTTCCAGTAAGAAACATTTCTTCTGCATTCTATTATAACAATATCCCCTCCTTAACGAATGTTCATCTAGGACCAAGGAAACGCTTTAGCTGGCAGAGTCATTCGTCTATTCGAACGAGCAACATGTATCTTTAAAATCAGGAGTACAATCAAATGTTTGTTTTATTTGTGCAGTGCGATTTTAATAATAATGCTGCCGCTTCTCGGTACCTCGACTTGCATCCCGGCGATCAAACACCTTGCGCTGAATCTTTTCGTTCGTTCGCGCCACGGTTGTATTCGACTGGATAGCAACAATTTTTTAAAAAATGAAAAAGTGAAAGTGACCGTTAAGTGAAGTTACCGTGCAAGAAAACTGACAGTGCATCGACACGGCTGTAACATCAGCTGTTGTGGAAGGTCAGGATCGACGCAATGACCCAGTGTCAAGGACCCCCTTCCTTCGGAGCAGGTTAATTTGTGGACGAATTGGTAAGTTTAACTAGCAGCCTTTTTCTAACATTATTTATCCAAACCGTTTTTCTTAAAACACAATTTATCCACCTGAAAACGTGCTGTTAAACAAATAATAATTCATAAGTAATTAAATACTTTATTTTTTTCGGATAACGAATAAGCGTATCGAACACTTATTAGTTTATTTGTTATTCATGAATAACGAATAATTCCACATTATTCTTAATTTAACACGAGGTAACATAACTGTCCCTGCGCGTTCGTTCACGACCACGGACCGAGGTTGAGATCCGTTGGGAATCACGCGACCGAGCGCTCTGATTGGCCAGTGTTTTTCGTTAATAACTCGAAAACGAAGCTTTAACCAACATTTTGGTAAAGGAAAAAATTGTTCAGAATCACCCCAGTAACCCCCATTAAGAGGGTGGTCATATACTCCGCCGGACCCTGTATATATGTATATACAGGGTGAGTCTCCTAACATGACGACCTCAAATAACTCGTAAGGTATTCGTTACACGAAAAAATGTTTCAAACAAAAGTTGCATGGTACCTAGGGGGGCATACAGTGCTCTAGTCTGTTTTTTATTATCTAACTTTTTTATTGAGGTATTAGGGTCACCTTCAGTTTTTTAAATGCAATATCTAATATTTTTTTCGAATTCGGATAAATCATCAAATTCTGCGTAAAAAAGTATTACACTTACATCGAAGCTAATAACCAAATACTGATATTTACTATATTTATTGTTTCAATTTCGTTTTTTCATTCCGTGCCAATACTTTTTCACAGGTATTATTTATGTCCTAGTTACCCATGTTCATCATTACTTTGAATAAATCATTTTATTATATCAACATTTACGTGCATTTATTCTAAATGTGTCAAACTATTATTTCCATACAAATAAATCCCTTTCTTCACTCATTTTTCAGTACAGAATTACTTTTATTTCTGCCCGAGTACAGAGTGCCAATACTTTATCCCAGCACTGTATAAGTAGCTTGAGGAACTTAACATTTAGGTTAAATGCGTTCGATACAAAAATCGACACCAACATGTTAATATCAAAAATATTGTCAACACTGCCTGAGAAGTTCAGACACTTTGTAAGCGCGTGGGAATCTGCAGAGAAAAAGAAAAAGACCATTGAAAACTGATCTTTCCCGGTCAGAGGGAAAAAATCAGACAATGGACTGTTCCAAGTAAAACTAAGACCAGAAGTGACGGAGAGCTCTTATTTGACAAGTAACACTAAAGACAATACTGAAAGTGAAATAGATTTATGGCATTGGAAATTGGGACACCTAAGCAATGAAAATATGAAGAAATTAACAACAATGACTGAAGGAATAAAGCTAACACAAAAGGAAATTCAAGAAGGGATATCATTCTGTAAGACCTGCCATGAAGCAAAACAAACAAGAATAAAATTTGGTGAGTCAAGAAGTAGAGGAACCAGACCCCTGCAAATAATTCATGCAGATCTATGTGGCCCAATAGATCCTACAACGTGGGATGGGGACAGATATTTCCTAACCTTCCTGGATGATTATACACACTTTACAATGGTATTTCTGTTGAAGAACAAGTATGAAGTAAATAATTTTAAATCTGCCCATGGACCACTCCACATCGGACATTAACACCCTGGCGAATATTCCAAAGCTAGACAAATTTCTCCATTCTCTAGTCAAAGCCTACAATCCGGACGAACATAGTGACGAACATAGACGCTGGGGCGAAACACTGCGTCCTTTGAGAGGAGAATGCTGCCATATTCTCCCAGAATCCGCTTCCCATTGGTCCTACCTCCTGCTCCGGACGCAGCACCTGCTGCGCCTGCTGCTGCAGCCCCCCGGCGTCAACCTGATCACCAGTCAGGACGCATCAACATCGTCAGCAGCGTCTGCACCGGCAGCATCTACATCTGCATCTTCATCGGCTTCTTCAACCACACACACCCTGAAGCTGCAGTCCCCTGCAGATGACCTCTATAAGTTTTTTGAAAATTTTCTTATCATTCCTACAACCTAAAACGGCTCTCGCCAGACTTAACCCCTCAGCACATTTAACCTAAATTTTCTCATGTTAAAGGGTAGTGAGCATTTGCTCAAGGTATCTTTGCACCAACCCTCATGTTCTGATTGCAGGCTAGTCCTGCTAATCCCGCATTATTAACCTACAAAATTCATCAAGAACTAAGCTTGTTCCACTCGGATGCAAAAATTCCACCCCTGTCACTACACTTGCCCAAAAGAACCGGGGCCATCTCGGCACTAAATGCTTCTGACAATTGACTCGCTACACCTCATCAGTCCGGCCACACTATCAAGAAGGATAAGACTGAGGATCCGACACATAGCTCCGGAAACAACGACATCATGGATGTCGAACCACCATCTACATCGATCACTCCGAACATCCGCACGAAAAATATGTTTGACTTCCTAAACTCGGATCTCTTCAATAATAAGGTAAGCGACGAAAACGCTAACAAACACAAGCAACCAGTACGAACCAAGACCATCTCTCCTCCGGTGGTAGGTCCACCAAGGCCCGCTCCACAGGAACGACCTCCACCCCTCTTCATTGATGCGGGAGCTCACAGTGTAATTTCCCTTGCAAGACAATTAAAAAATGTCATCGGCGATAAATTCAACCTCAAATTTCTTGGGGATCAGGTCAGAGTAAATTTTAAAGATATCCAGTATTACGTAGAGTTTAAAGAAACTCTTGCTGTAAGAGGACTCCACTTCCACACTTACTCCCTAAAATCAAAGAAACCACTCACAGTTATTCTAAAAGGACTTCCCTCCCTAGCACAAAACGAACTATTAGAGAAGTTAAAATCAGTGGGTTTAAACCCGCTCAGCTGCACCCCGTTAAAAGGTAAATCGTCCTCTAACTTCTCCATTTACAAAATCTCATTTCCGGCTACCACAGCTTTTTCACAAATTATCAACGTAAACCACCTTTTTTCCTGCGGGTCTACTGGGAGAAATTCAATAATATCCGAAGATACACGCAGAGCTTCCGATGTCAGACGTTCGGACACGCCTCGGCTAATTGCAATAGGGTCGAAAAATGTGTCAAATATGGAGAAGCCCACCTTACGCGCTCCTGTCTGAAACCCCTCGAGTTACCAACCAAATGGGCAAACTGCGGTGGGAATCACACCGCAAAGTACTCTGGCTGCCTACACTCACCAAATTCCTTGAAAGAAAGAAGCCACAACTCTCATTTCTCAAATTATCTGCAAATAATCCAATTCCCCCCTCCTCTATTCACCTAAACCCTCGCCATAATGACACATCTAAACACTAACACTTAGCGCTTCACGCTCATTCCATTCATTATCAAACTAACTCACCTCACCCCCTCTACCCCAACCTTATTCCCCCACCACCTACGCAACCCCTGCCGTACGCAAAGGTACTTGTGGGAAATAAACCCCAGACGCAGCTACCCACTGACTCACCGCTATCGTCAATAGAGGATCTTAAAAGCCTCACTAACGCCATTTCTAATCTTGAAAAAGTAATAGACATTCAAAAAATGACATCGCTCATCATTGCCGTAACCCAGAAACTCTCCACATGCCAATGCAATATGGAGAAACTGCTTATTTATCAAGAATTTGCGCATTTAATTGATGACTAGTTCCCATACTGCTCATTAAGGGGGCCGACTCCAGGCGCCATGCTGGTGTGCGTGCACTCACACAAACAAAGGAAAGCATGCACGTATACGCCATGCGCGACAGAGAGACCCGATTTATACTTTTTGAACTGTGGTCTCGATAATTGCCTTAGTCAAACTTTCGCGGATATACAGGGTGGTTGGTAACTGGTGGTACAAGCGGAAAGGGGTGATTCTACGTGGAAAAAGAAGTCGAAAATATAGAATAAAAATTTTTCGTTTGAGCCTTTGTTTTCGAGAAAATCGACTTTGAACTTTCGCTCGGTACGCGTGCTGTATTCCCGATTGCTGTATGTAGACATGATGGTAGACTAATATATTAGAGACTAATATATTAGTCTACCATCAGAGAAAAAGAAAATTTGTATAAGTGATGGTAGACTAATATATTAGAGACTTATATATTAGTCTACCATCATGGCTACATACAGCAATCGGGAATACAGCACGCCTACCGAGCGAAAATTCAAAGTCGATTTTCTCGAAAACAAAGGCTCAAACGAAAAATTGTTATTCTATATTTTCGACTTCTTTTTTCGCGTAGAATCACCCCCTTTCCGCTTGTACCACCAGTTACCAACCACCCTGTATAACACACGGGTAGACTTCAACACAGCCCCAAAGGTTATATTTGAACGCCAATAAACACCATCCGTTGAGAAGAATATTGTTTCTGAAACTCACATGTTGAGACCGACAACGATGTAGGCAACAAGATGGCTGCAGACATCTGGACACATTTCACATTTAGCACATATTGGACGACTTAATGGTTTATTCACTGCCCAAACAACCTTTAGGGATTCCTTGAACTAGCACAAGATCACAGAAATTCGATTTTTCACAATTTATCACTTCTAGAAAGCGGAGAATGAACAATAAGATTTGCACGCTTCGGACGTAAGAATTATGTAAGAATAGTTCACTGATTCTCCGTCGTTGGCGTTTATGATAAATCGTAGTGAATTTGATCCAGTTACCGTCAGGGTCGATAAAAATACAAATCAGTCGGTAAATGTAAGTTACAATTTCACACCACGAACGGCGATCATACGTGAATACGTGATGCGTGCACACAGACACCAGTAAGGCATAGTTGCCGGGACGTATCAAGATCTCTGTCACGCTGTTGTCACATCTGTTACAATTATAACATAAGAATCAGCAAAATGAATCGGCTCGAGCCGAGATGTTGATTCGAGCCGCTGCAAACTTTTTTGTAGGTCGAGTCGCCTTGGGGTATAGTTTTTTACATTATTTTTTTTTAATTCCTAACTGTATCACAATGATCAATATTTGCTTACCAATATTTTAAAAATATTTGTTAAATACTTTAATTTAATATACGTAGATATGAAGTTGAAACGCTTTTTCCTACCGTTTTCTTGCCATGTATCTTGTCAATTATGGAACTGTTTGATATTTCTAGCATCTGGACGTGTATATACGTCAATCCAAAGCTCATAATGTGTAACTCAAAATTTAAATCATTTGGTGGAATGTTTCATTTATATTACCAATAAAGTTGCTATGTTAATATATATATGAAATATATTAACTATATTATACAACAATAATATAATTGTAATATAATTAAAATAAATGTAAGATTATCGAAGGTGCTTGAATAGGTATTCAAATGATTATGTGGGCATGTATGTATTAAAAATCGTTTTGTTTAACTCTCAGCGTTGCTCGCTCTAAGCAACGGAAAGCTATGTATACAAAGATAGAGCTATGTACGTCAGATGTACCTATACAAGGACAGCAAGACGGGAATCGGTGTGACACCGCACTATGACGCAGGGTGAGCGCAGTCACTTGTTTGTAAGATGAATGCGTGGCCCGCGGTCCACCAGTTGCCTGTGCCTGACCTATGTCAAGCAGCAATAACAGCCCTTCTCTCATAAGTTCCAAAAATGAATATTGTGTTAGAAAATCTGACACTACCCAAAGAACGAGGCACGGGCGAATGCGTATGTTTATTCCAAAGGAAAATACGACGACGCAGGGTTCAGAAAACGTGACGCCAGGGCCCGTCATAAATTAGATACGGCCTGAAGGAACTTCGTTCGCGTCAACGCAACGACCTCCCGGGCGAGAAGGGGCAGTCTTGAAGAGACCTCGATACGAGACGCATTGTATCTTTCCGACGCATTGTATCTTGCCGAAAATATAAAACCTTTCTTGTAGCGTCGTACGATTATTCAACCCGATCTTACATATCAGAAGTGGGATAAACCACGTGTTTTGGGATATGTCTCATGTTTTGAGTAATACTACGTGTTTTACGCTAAAATCGCTGTGCAAATTTGGACGTTTTTACGCGTTTGTGACAGTGAAGTGATGCGAAATACACACAAAAAGTTTGGAGTCATTCCGTAGTGCTGCGAAGAGACGTTTAAACGTGCTGCGGAATCGAACTGCAACTAGGGTAAAGTTGACATGGTTCATTCTCGAGATCAATCGCGCGATCGTTCGTGGGATCGTTCGCGCAGTGATGAACGTGTCCGCGGGAAACGTAGGGAACGTGATGTTTCGGTCAAATCCGAAAGGAGCCGTGATCGCGAAATTTCGCGCCGCAACCGTGTGGAATCACGTGACCGTACTCGCAGGTCGCGGAGTTGATCACCGGCGGAAGAACTTCGCGAAAAGGTGGCTAAGTTGAAGCGGAAGGTGCGGAGTCTTCAAGTCAGACCCGTGAGTGACGAGCATGCGGTGCCAGTGTTTGATCCTTCGCGTGATAGTGCGGACATCGAACAATGGGTGCAGCATGTGGATCGTCTAGCGCAACGATATGACTGGACCGATGATGACATCATTCGCATCATTTCCAGAAATCTGAAAGGTCACGCTAGGAGGGTCTATGATGAGGAACAGCGATACGACCATTCGTGGAATTCAATGAGTCGATTATTGATTAGGCAGTTCCGAAAGCCGGTGCCGTTCGGAAGGCTGCTGCGGGAGGATGCCAAATACAGCGCGCGACCGGGCCAAAAATTAGGGGACTACTGTTTTGAGAAAATGAGCAAGATGCGTGCTTTAAAAATTGATTTGCCGAACGCGTACATGGAGGACGCGATCATCGCCGGTATTGGCGACGAAGCGATCCAACAAGTACAGGGACGTGTACGATTTGTACGCGACAATGAACGAGATGGGAGCGATGCCGCGGGAACCAACCAGTGCGGGAAGGCCCAGTCTTCGATTACCTGAGCGCCGACGGCCGACGGTAGCGGAAAGATTGCCACAGCGGACGGAGCAGCAGGCCGTTCTTCCGAAGGAAAGGGTGCAATATGGAGAAGCGGTTTGCTATAACTGTGGACAACGGGGGCACTTTTCGAGGCAGTGCCGACGGGACCGTGCTACCTGCTCTTTGTGCAAAAAAACGGGTCATCTGGTCAAATACTGTTACCAGACGAAACCCCATACCAGTACGACACAGGTAAACTTGAACAACCCCAATATGTATATTTTACCGGCAGTCGTGAACGGGAGGCCGATCAAGTGCTTAGTCGACACAGGTAGCTCGCATACGTTGCTAAAAAAACTGGTAGCAACGCGATTAGGGTTAGAAATGATGCAGGATCGAGAGCTTGAGATACGTGGATTTTCGGGAGCGGGGGCTTTTAGCAAATCTTTTGCCGATCTTATTATCAAAACCATGGAAGGGGCGGCAAAAGTACGAGCTATAGTAGTTGACTCGGAACAACTTAGTCACGAGATGATTGTCGGGCGAGATTTTCTGGATCAGAATCATATAGTTCTAACCAAGCGACGGGATAAAATCACGATAAGGGAGCTACCGGAAATGATAGAGCATCGAAGAAATACGGTAGACATCTGCGCGTTCGAAGACGCGACGGACTTTGAGAATTTGCATATCGGGGATATGTTGGACGCGGACATGATTGCATTGAGAGAACTGATTACGAAATATGGGGACCGAATCACCACGTCGATGGAAACGTTAGGAAAGACTAATGCGGTGAAGATGAGTATTAAATGCAATACAGATACGGCAGTAGTGTACCGGCCTTATCGTATGTCGGAGTCCGAAAGAGCATCGGTTCGTGGAATAATTCAAGAGTTATTGGAAAACGGGATAGTGAGAGAATCGAACTCGCCGTACGCGAGCCCGATAATAATGTTAAAGAAGACGACAGGGGAATTACCCCAGGAATTGATTATCGCCGACTCAATGCCATAACCGAAAAGGACAAGTACCCTATGCCACTGATCGAGGATCAAATTGACCGTCTAGGGGGTCATAAATATTTTACCACGCTGGATTTAGCCTCGGGGTACTGCCAGGTACCAATGGACGAAGAGTCGGTGGCCAAGACAGCTTTCGTGACACCGGACGGGCATTATTAATTCTTAAGAATGCCTTTTGGATTAACGAATGCGCCGGGAGTTTTTCAAAGGTTAATCAATACCGTGTTAGGGTCGCTTTGCAATACAATCGCTTTTCCGTACATTGACGATATAATTATACCATCTACGACAAAGGCGGGGGGTCTAGAGCGCTTGGAATTAGTGCTAGGAAAGCTACGGGAGCATAATTTAACGCTGAAAATCAGCGAATGTTCGTTTTTGAAACAAAGCACCGAATATCTGGGACGGGAGATAAGCGCAGAAGGAGTCAAGCCAGGACGAAAGAAAACAGGCGCTGTTTTACGAATGCCGGGTCCTACGAACGTGAGGGAAATTCGGAAATTTTTGGGTTTGTCCGGGTATTCAGGGAAATTTATTAAGGGCTATGCTAGTCTCGTGACCCCGTTGACGACGTTAACCAGGAAGGACGTCCCTTGGACTTAGGGTAAAACTCAAGAGGAAGCCATAAAACGAGTGAAGGAGGCTCTGACAACGCGACCCGTTTTAGCTATTTTTGACAGTTCACTGAGGACGGAGTTGCATACCGATGCCAGCTCGGTAGGCTTGGGGGCGATTCTTTTTCAATTTACGCCGGATGGAACGCGGCGGGTGGTAGCCTATTACAGCAAGCAAACTACCGTGGACCAGCGCAAGTACCATTCTTACGAGTTGGAAATGGCCGTAGTTTTTGCACTTCGACATTTTCGTGTATACCTGATAGGGATGCAATTTGTTGTCGTGACGGATTGCAACGCATTGCGAACGACATTTACGAAAAAGGATCTCATACCACGGTAGGACGATGGTGGCTGGAGATCCAGGATTATGCTTTCGACATAGAATATCGAGCAGGAACCGCGATGCAACATGTAAATGCTTTAAGTAGGAATCCGGTATGTCAAATCGAAGTGTACCCGGTGGATATAACAGAAGCCGATTGGGTTCTAACCGCACAATTAACGAGGACGAGCAAATTAACCGGATTCGGGGAATCCTAATGGAGAATGTTCGGAATAATGAGACTAAGCAGTATTTTACTAATTATTTGTTCAAAAAAGGAGATGTTTATAGGAAATTAGATGGAGGACGTTCAGCATTGGTTGTACCGAAATCGACGCGATTTCAAATTTGCCGCCTATATCATGACGATGCAGGGCATCTTGGATTGGAGAAGACGTTACTTCGCATTCGAGAAAATTACTGGTTCACTGACATGAGTGCATTTGTCAGGAAGTATGTCAACGCTTGTCTGACTTGTGCGTATTACAAACGGAACGCGGGTATGAAACAAGGGAAGTTGAACCCAATAGAAAAGGTACCGATTCCGTTCCACACGATACACATAGATCACGTGGGACCGTTCAAATCTAGCAATAAGCAGAATAAGTACATACTTGTGATAGTTGATGCTTTCACGAAATTTACCATTATTGAGCCATTCAAGGATACTAAAGCAAAAAGGGCTATAAAGGTATTGCTGAGCGTGATTTATCTTTTCGGCGTACCGCACGGGATCATCAGTGACCGAGAGACGGCGTTCACGGCGAGGAGCTTCAAGATCTTTTGTTCTACCTATGGGGTCAAGCATGTATTGAACGCGGTTGCTACCCCCCGTGCGAATGGACAGTGTGAGCGATACAACCGCCCCATTGATGCGTCGTTGGCTGCGACTGTCGCGGGTAGAGATCATCGTACCTGGGATGAATTCGTGAAACAGATTCAAGGTGCGCTGAATTCGACGCACAACAAGGCGATCGGAGTGACGCCGATGGAAGCGTTAATGGGCTATAACGCACGGAACACTGTGGAGTCGAGTTTATTACAGGAGGCGCAGACCGAACGGGGTAAACCGACCGACTGGGGAAAGTCGAAAGCTTTCGCCAAAGTTTAAAGGACCGTTCAGGGTACATAGGGTGTTGTACAATGACCGGTATGAGGTAGAGGATTTGCAGTGAGGGAGCTGTTCATTATGTGCGTAACGGAAGCGTTGTTGCGAGGAGGTAACAGGGAAGTTACCTGAGGATGGATGTAAGTTTCCATTGCGGTGGCGACGGGTATCCCGTCATCGAATGGTTACTGTGGAGAGACTATGGGGCGCTGGTTGTCGCCGGCCCCACATAGCAGGGACTGTCCACCATGGCGAAGGTTCCGGGTGAAGCCCACCTTGCATGTGTGTGATTAGTCGTCTTGGTGAAGGATCGGGCGATGCCATCCTTGCAAGACTTGGTTTTTTTTGGGGGCTCCTCATGACAGCGGTGACGAATGATATCACCCCTGTATGAGAGAGATGAAGGTGTCGTGGTAAAGGGTTGCGTGCGCGACCTCTATCCGATGAAGACGTCGATACATCGAAAAGTCGTCTTTGCAACATCATATACAAGACGAGATAGCACCGGTTAAGGGAATGCACAGCAAGACTTCGTTGTCCGTGTAATTGAACCTGAATAGCATAGCTCATTGGACCATGAGCAATTTACGGGGGAAGTGAAATCGAAATCCTTATTGGGAGTTTCGTTGATTACTGTACTTACTAGAAAATGATCTCTTTGTTCTAGAAAGCAACACGATAAGGATTCTTGGGACAAGCATCGTTGCAGGTTGGCCGAATGTTAGAAAATCTGACACACCCAAAAGAACGAGGCACGGCCGCATGCGGATGTTTATTCCAAAGGAAAATACGACGACGCAGGGTTCAGAAAGCGTGACGCCAGGGCCCGTCATAAATTAGATAGGGCCTGAAGGAACTTCGTTGGCGTCAACGCAACGACCTCCCGGTCGAGAAGGGGCAGTCTGGCAGAGACTTCGATACGAGACGCATTGTATCTTTCCGACTTGTATCCATAATTGGCAAGGTACCTGGCAAGAGGAACGGTAGCCCGAAAAGCTTCACCTCTACCTTCATATTTACGTATATTAAATTAAAATATTTAACAAATGTTTTTAAAATATTGGTAAGCAAATACTGATCATTGTCATATAGTTAGGAATTAAAAAAAAATGAATGTAAAAAAATATACCAGAGGGGGATTCGAACCTACGAAACAGTTCCAAGCGGCTCAGCAGCTATGCCTATGTCCCGGCAGGAATCAAAATCTCGGCTCGAGCCGATTCATTTTGCTGATGGCTAGGATTGTAACAGACATGGCAACAGTGCGACAGAACTCTCAAATGATGTGATTTGGCAACTATGGTCTCCCACTCCCCGTTTATAATTCTACCTAATTACGTTAGATGTCACATCATGAGTTTTTAATTCTGTATAATGACGTTAGATGTTACACCGTCAAATGACGTTGTAGGCACCTGGCGCTGCGATCGCTCATCAGCGAGTTTCCCCTCTAGCGTACTCACTGTCATCGACATAAGCTGTTGCCAACCACGATGGTAACTCTTCAGCCATTAGCCGTTAACCGAGTAACAACTCTCATGTGTTACTAACCAGTAATTTAAGCTGTAAAACATACTATTGTAATACGCCATAACCGACCTCAAGACGAGGTTGATTGTCCTTCAATAAACGGTATCAAGGCAACCAGTGCTTACTATCTTCAAGGGCAAGTAGAGCCCAGCGACCAGTTCTACACTGGGAACCAGAATCCTACAACGTTGTAGCGACAGGTGTTTACCGACATTGGTCACGAAGTAGCTCCCAACTTTACCGGCGACAGGCGTGATTAGTTTTAACTAGACTAGTGTTATTATAGTTACTTTTAAGGCTAGTTCATAGTCCTAGTTCTTTAAGTTCCCTTTAGATTATAACACTACTTTTTAAGAAATTTGTATCTAGTCAAGAAGCGCCTAGTTTAAGTTAGTTATAGAAAAGTGTCCGGCCAGCAAACATCGAAATATTGTCAGAAGCGATTTGTACTTCCTGAATATTAAACGCTAGTGAACGGTGTCGATCATATAGTTCCCTTCATTTCATTCTCCACAAGCTTCACCGCTACAACGTCGTGGGGAACGGTTACCCCCTCCCTGCGGACTGTGCAGGAGGGGCAGAACCGGCCCGTTGTACAGAGATTCCGGTGTCGACCGTCGATCGAGACGGACAGAGATTCCATTGTCGACCGTCGCTCGATATAGTCAAGAGCGGTATACTAGAGGCGCCGACGAATAAATCCGCGCTGCATAAAATCCACTTGTTTTCAATCACCACCACCTGCAAGAGAATTCCTGTTGCACCAGACGCTGCGTAGGGCAGCGAAAGAAGTCGGTACTCTGCACCGGCGGTAAGGACGAGCCCTGACCGCCGTGGAGGGTAAGGCGGCGATCCCTACAACTGGTGACCCCGACGTGATTCGTCGATCTGGTGGACATCGAGGTTCTTCACGTGGTGGACGAACCATGCAACGAGTCCCTGTGTTCCTGCGGATGAAAGCTGTTGGCCGAGTTCCTGCGAACGAGCTGTTCCTGCGTTCCTGCAGATGTACGCTGTTTGCCGTCCTGCCGCAGCTTCCTTGCCGTTGGCGAGTCGCCGGATGGAGGACGGCTTCTAGGACGACTGGGGCGGACCACTTCACTACCGTCAACGTGGAAGCGGTAAGCGAGTTGGCAACGTATGGTAGTTTTGCGTTATCGCGTGGTGGTTTCGCGCCGGTTGTACGTTATTTTTCGCCGATTATCGAGCGTTTCGTAACGACTCTTTTGAATTGCGTCGGTTATTCCAAATTGCGTGTAGGTCACCGCGGAACCGGGCTAACGGTTTTTCTTGCGTGTGACATTGCGGATCCCTGGCCACGGTCGCGGGGTGTTTACGTTCGCTGTTTACGTGCTGTTGCCACGCGGCGACATCCTGCGCGCGACCGCGTTGCCAAACCCGCGCATTCGATATTCCGCAATATTCTTGGGTAACGAACTGCTCTCGAGAGGCTGACAACGGTGGATGCCTGTCCTTAGTTTTTGTGCCACTGCGGCAAGAAATTAGACACGTGTATTGATCCCCGAGGTGTTTATACCCCAGCCGAAACCGAGTTTGCGGAGCCGCTGATTTTGAATTCTGCCTCTCGTGTCCTTCTTCCGTTTGCATGCGAAAGGGGACTGCGACCTTGTAAATAGCATACGTTAGCTTTAAGATTCCGTCTCTCTTGTATCTCTAGTTTAGTCCATATCTAGTTTATCTTTCGAGCGAGAAGCGTGCGCGATGTCGGTGAGCCGAGGTACTCCTCCTTCCGGGTCGTCCCAGGCCCCGGACGATCTTCCGGCGGAGGTGAGGGTGGACAGTTACAGGGTCCCTAAAATTCCTCCCTTCTTTAAGGCCGATCCAGTCTTGTGGTTCCTCCAGGTGGAGGCCACCATGCGGACCGCGCAAATCACCGCCGATCAAACAAAGGCGGACATTGTTATAGCTTCGCTCGATTACGACGTAATAGCGCGGTTCAGGGACATAATGATGCGTGTACCCCACCCTGCGAATATGTACGAGTTAGTCAAGGAGCGAGTTATTTCTCCTTTTGCTGAACCCGCCGAGGTCAAATTGCGGAGACTTTTAAGAGGGCAGGTAGTAGCGGACGCTAAGCCCTCCGTCGTTCTCAGTCGCCTGCGTAACTTAGACACGGGAAATTGCGACGATACCGCGATGCGTTCGATCTTTATGGACCATCTTCCGCCGAGCACCCGCGCCATCTTGGCTGCGGCGAGAGAGGAAGATTTGGACAAACTCGCTGAATTAGCGGATAAAATCGCGGAGAATTCCGCGCCTCCGGACGCGCGCGTGGACGAGTTCTCGCGGAGCTCACGATACTCCCCGCGGCAGGAATCGCCCCCAGGGTTACGCGCCGAATTGAAGCGCCTCTCTAGCGCGGTAAAATCTTTATCGGATCGTTTGAAAAGGATCGAGCGTGCGACGGCGGGGCCCTCGCCCTTGCCCACGCACGCACCTAGTCGCGCGCCTCGTGCGCGATCGCGCCCGCCGCGCGACCGTTTGCGCGACGGCGGGGTTAACAAATTGTGCGTTGCGCACGAACGATATCCGGAAAATCCCACGTCGTGCAAGGAAGGGTGTCCCCATTACGAAGCATGGAAAGCGGGAAACCCAGGCGGCCCTCAATCCTGGAGACGGTAGGGGAGGGTCGAAATATATCAAGTCGTCTCCATATCCGCGACCGATTATCGGGCGAGAGTTTTTTAATAGATACGGGTGCCGATATCTCTCTTTTGCCCGCGGACGCAAAAATTCGTGGCAGTCCGAGTTCGTTTCGTTTGTTTGCGGCGAACGACACGCGTATCAATACGTACGGTGAATCGTTTCGCACTCTCGATCTCGGTTTGAATCGCCCGATTAGATGGAATTTCACCATCGCGGAGGTGCCTTATGCCATTCTCGGGGCGGACATTTTAAAGGGGTACGGTTTATTAGTCGACCTGAAAAATAGGCGGGTAGTTGACCCGGCTTCGGGAACCGCGGCGTGCGCCGTGATTAGGAAAGTACCGCTTGTAGCGGCTAGTACGGTCGATTCGACATCGACGTACAATACCTTGCTTTCGAGTTTCCCGGAGATTACAGGTTCCTCCCGTATAAACCCTCCGAGAGAGAGTGGTGTATTCCACCACATTGAAACTTCGGGTTCGCCGGTGTCCAGTCGCGCGCGCCGGTTGAATCCCGAAAAATTGAAGGCTGCGAAGGCCGAGTTTAAGAACTTAGTCGATGCAGGTATTTGTCGCAGGTCTTCTAGCCCATGGGCTAGCCCGATACACCTGACGCTTAAAAAAGACGGGTCGTGGAGAGTGTGCGGCGATTATCGCGGTTTGAATGCGGTAACCACTCCGGATAAATACCCGACCCCGCACCTTCACGACTGTTCGGCAAATCTCTCGGGTAAAAAAGTATTCTCGTCGTTGGATTTACACAGAGCGTATAACCAAATTCCAATGTTTCCCGAAGACATCCCGAAGACGGCCGTAATTACGCCGTTCGGCTTATTTGAATATGTATACATGACGTACGGTCTGCGTAACGCGTCGCAGACGTTCCAGCGGTATGTCGATCGGGCGCTGGGCGATCATGACTTCGTGTTCGCTTACGTGGATGATATCCTGGTTGCTTCTTCGTCGCCGGAAGAGCACATGACTCATTTGCGTATGGTCTTCGAACGTCTGAGGTCATTCCACCTACGTTTAAACGTTAGTAAATGCGTGTTCGGGGTACCGGAGATCGAGTTCCTCGGTTATCTCGTGACATCGAAGGGTATTCGCCCGACCGTCCAAAAGATTGAGGCGGTCCGGAATTATCCGAAACCCAAGGACATCGTGTCGTTGCGAAGGTTCCTTGGAATGATTAACTTTTATAGACTGTGCATTCCTCGCGCCGCGTCTGAGCATGCTCCGCTTAACGCGTTCCTAACGGGCGCACGCAAAAACGACAAACGTAAGATCGTATGGACAGCCGAAGCGGATTCCGCGTTCGAAAAGGCAAGGACCAGCCTCGCGAATGCAACGCTTCTGCTGCATCCGCGTGCCGGAGCAGAAACTCGGTTGGTGACTGACGCGTCGGATTTCGCGATAGGTGCAGTCTTGGAACAGCGTTCGATTTCTGGCGATTGGGAGCCGTTGGCATTTTTCTCGATGAAATTATCACCGGCGCAGATGGGGTATAGTGCGTATGATCGCGAGCTCACTGCGGTATTCGAAGCCATTAAGCATTTCCGCGAGCGGATGTCCTAGCCGCACCACCCTCTGCGGACTCTTATAATGAGATCAAAGAAGCCTTAATCAAACGTTTAGCAAAAACAGAGGAGTCGAAATTACGGCATTTACTGACGGGAATCGAATTACTTGACAAAAAGCCGACGGAACTACTTCGGGAAATGAAACTCCTCGTAGGGGAGAACGCAAGTAATAATTTATTGCAGACCTTATGGCTTCAAAGACTACCAACACGGACCCAGGAGGTGCTGGCAGTCGTGGAAGGGGTCGAAATCGAAAAACTGGCAACGCTAGCAGATAAGACTATGGAACGCGCTAGTCATAGCGAAATAGCTGTCATTAGCCCGCAGACATTACCGTATGGGCACGATGGCCAAAACCAAGAGACAAGTGAGGTTGCAGCGCTAACGAAACGAATAGCGCAACTGGAGACGCTAATGCATAGGTCGTTACGGGATCGCAACCGAAGCAAGACACCTGATAGAAAAAGGAACCGGTTCCGATCGAAAGGCAGAAACACGGATTCAGGGGTGTGTTATTATCATTGGAAATTCAACGATAAAGCCTGGAAATGCAAAGAGCCTTGCAATTATACCGGTCCTTTAGCTAAGCAGCCGGAAAACTAAATTCACCGTCCAGTATTGAGGTGGTCGAGGACGGTGGATTAAAACACAACCGCCTCACAATCACAGATAAATCAACAGGAATTAAGTTCCTGGTCGACACAGGTGCAGACATATCTGTAATACCAAAAATAACTATGGACAGGAGGGCGAATGACCCTGCGTTAAAACTATATGCAGCAAATGGGTCAACTATAGACACCTTCGGGCAACAGCTGATCTCTCTTGATTTGGGCCTGCGGAGAAATTTTCCCTGGCGTTTTACGATAGCCAAAGTCGGAAGAGCTATCTTGGGCGCTGATTTTCTTGGACACTACGACCTATTAGTTGACATACGGAAGAAGAGGTTAGTAGATGGCATAACGCTTAGTTTTGTTACAGGAACAATTCCTAAGAAAAACAGCATCACTAGGGTGATGACGTTCAGCCAAAAGGACAACTGTCAGGAATTGCTGAAGGAATTTGTCGAACTGACAAAACCGTCATACAAGGCTGAAGATAAGCACCAAGGAACGCAATTTGAGTCGCAGTTATTCAACGCTCTAACGAAGTTGATCGGCTGCACCAGAACTCGTACGACAGCGTACCATCCGGCGTCAAATGGTATCATAGAGAGGTGGCACAGATCGTTGAAGGCAGCAATAATGTGCCAGAAAATGACCAATTGGGTCAAGGTACTGCCAACCGTACTGTTAGGTTTACGCACAAGTTTCAAAGAGGACATTCAGTCAACCGCAGCGGAAATGTTATACGGACAGGCGCTCAGGTTGCCAGGCGAATTTTTCCTCAGCGAGGATGTCACGACGGATCCACAAACTTTCTCTGAGGAATTCAGAGAACAGATGAGGAGATGTAGAGCCGTGCCGACCGCTAACCACAGCAAAGTAAAACCGTTCGTACACAGGTCACTTTATACGTGCACACACGTTTTCGTGCGGGTAGATTCGGTAAAGAAGCCGTTAGGGCCACCGTACGAAGGTACGTTTCCTATATTAGAGCGAATCACTGATTACCTGTTTAAGATTAATATTAAGGGAAAGCCCACAAATGTTAATACCGAGCGTTTAAAGCCAGCGTTCGTAGAAGCTTTAACAGAGAACGTGGAACAATCAGTATTACGAACGTACAAGGGACCAAAGAAAAACGTAACTTTCAGTCAAGTAGAATAAGCAACCGAACCAATGTAAATATTAAGTTAAGTCGTTGCGTTTTGTTTTCTTATAATCGTTAATTAGTTTAAAAGAAACAAAAATCTGTATTTAGCTAATAAGTCGTTTAGGCTACTGGGAAGGGAGTGACTGTGGCGTTCAGCCGAGAAACGCGGCACTCGCGCCATCTCGAGCGAACAAACTGAATTAGCCGCCGCAAACGAGCAACCGAGTTTCCTTGCTAAAAAAGGTAACTTACCAAAAGACTAATATTAAGAAAGAAGAGAACGTGGTAGCGAGCGAAGCTGTGCCGTCGATTAATAAAAGTTACATATCAAAGATTCAGTCTAATAAAAACCCAAATCCAACCGGGCTTAAAGAGTGTTTAATTAGGTGTAGTTAGAATCAACGATCCTACAACTAGTGGAAACCCCACAACGTTGTGGCGATGCCAATAGGGAACCATGAAAAACCCTAGATTGGGTAAAGTTAGTTTACCTTCTATATATTTTATGTTTTATGTTTTAAATATGATAAATAGCGGGAAGTTCCGACGCTCACCCTCAATCCTGTTTTAAGTGTCGGTAACTCTCAGCTGTCGAGTCTATTCTGTTAAATAAAGCTTGTTAAACCCACGGGTAGTTATTCTTGAAAAGCTCTCCCATATTAGTACAAGTATTCGAACCCGTAGTGCGCGATAGTTTATTTATATCATATTAGCGCGCTACAACTGGTGCCGAAACCCGTCCATTTTTGTGTAAAAATTTTGAGAAATGGAAACACGGCAAGGAGCATCGCAGGCGAAGCCGAACGCGAAGCCGAAGGCGGCAGCGTTGCCCGAATACGGCCCATCAGACTTCAGAAGCGCCAAATTACAAAATTACTGGCGCGACGATCCAAGGCTTTGGTTCGCGATGTTCGAAAGAGAGTTTACGGCCTATGGCGTCAAAACAGACGCCGTAAAAAGCGCCGCTGTTATCCGGCATTTGGACAGCAGCGTCGTTAGGATTGTTGCAGATATTATAACGGCTCCTCAAACAGGGGATTCGTATAACGAAATAAAAACTGCGCTGATAGCGCGGCTTGCTAAGTCAGACCGTGAGCAGCTCAACCAGCTTTTCTCTGGGGTTGAGCTAAATAATAGAAGGCCATCGGAATTACTAAGAGAGATGACGCTGTTGGCTGGAACGCGAGTAAGCGAGGACGCGCTGCAAATAATGTGGCTTCAGAGGTTGCCGACCAGAATCCAGGAGATTCTGGCAGTCATGGAGGACTCTGGTTTGGTGAAATTGGCGGAGCTGGCGGATAAGACAATGGAAAGATCGACGCCATACGAAATGGCCGCCATTGATCCAGCGGAAGTGACGCCAAAGCATGAGCCGCCATTGCAAGCGACGCCAGTGCAAGTGGCGCCGTTACCCGGCGGGATGCATAAGCGCGGAAATTGCTGCGCTTACGAGAAGGATGGAGCAGCTTGAATCAGCGGTGCGTGCTGGTTTCAAACATCGCCCACGCAGCAATGGCAGAGGACGCCGCTATAGGGGGCGCAGCCAGTCTGGCAACAGAAGCCGTCAGCGGGCTGAATTTTGTTATTTTCATGACAGGTTCAGAGAAAATTCCTATAAATGCAGGCCTCCATGTAGCTGGTCGGGACCAGATAAAAGACCCGCTATGGCGGAAAACTAAAAGGGTCTTTCGTAGAGACGGTGGAAGACGATTTGCTTTTGAGAAAACGTCTCATTATATTTGATACTCAGTGCGCTACAGAATTTTTAATAGATACCGGAGCAGAGATTTCTATTGTGCCTAAAGGAAGCAGTAGTGTTAAAGATCAGACCGACAACTTTAAGCTATATGCAGCAAACGGAACAGAGATAGATACGTTTGGCCATAGAAATCTGACTGTAACTCTTGGGTTACGACGTCAGTTTCCGTGGAAATTTATTGTGGCCAACGTTTCTAAAGCAATAATTGGTGCTGATTTTCTGCATCACTATAATCTGTTGGTCGATTTACGGAAACATAGGTTGATCGATCAACAGACGCAACTATTTCGTACAGGAAAAATTACAAACGCACCCATACCATCCATTTCTACAATAGATAGTAAAAACAGGTATAAAACACTATTAAACGAATTCAAAGATATAACTAAACCTTCAACCAATAGTATTCAGAAGCATGGCGTGCAGCATCACATTCTTACAAAAGGACCACCAATAGCAAAGACAGCTCGCAGGTTACCTCCGGAGAAATTACAAGCAGCCAAGCTGGAATTTCAACTGATGCTCAAGGAAGGAACGGTAGTTCCATAAAAAAGTCAATGGGCAAGTCCGCTGCACCTGGTAAAGAAGAAGGCAGGTGAATGGCGACCTTGCGGTGATTACCGCAGGTTAAATAGCGTAATTCTACCGGACAAATATCCGTTACCTCACATCCAGGATATAGTGCAGCATTTTGCCCAGGCAAAGGTATTTACCGTTCTGGACTTAACGCGAGCATATCATCAGATTCCGATAGCGCCTGAAGACCGTGCCAAGACGGCAGTCATAACACCATTTGGCTTGTACGAGTACGCAGTGATGCCATTTGGTCTTTGCAATGCTGCGCAGGCATTTCAGAGGCTAATGGATAATGTGCTGCGGGATTGCGATTTTTGTCGATGCTATATTGATGATATTATTATCGCATCGAAAGATATGAAACAGCACCAGGAACATCTGGGTATTATTTTTAAAAAACTGAGGGAAAATGGCCTCACCATTAATTTGGCAAAATGCCAGTTCGCGCAGAGCGCGGTTACATATTTGGGATGTCGTGTCACCAGTGAAGGTGTCGCACCGTTGGATGAACGAGTAAGGGTCATCCAGGATTATCCGAGGCCAAATAATATCAACGGGCTACGGAGATTTTTAGGAATTATTAATTTCTATAGAAGATTCCTTCCCAAGGCGGGCGAGACACAACTCCCATTGAATAAATTGCTCATAGGAGCGAAAAAAAAAGACAAGAGACCAATTATTTGGTTACCCGATGCCGAGGAAGCTTTCGTAAAGTGTAAGAAGCAGGTAGCGGACGCAACCCTCTTGCACTTTTTATTACCAAATGCTAGGCTAGCCTTGTCAACGGATGCATCGGACACAGCAGTCGGAGCTGTGCTCGAACAATGGAACAATGATCGTTGGGAGCCCATCGGATTTTTCTCTAGGAAACTAGAGAAGGCACAAACCCGATATAGTACTTACTATCGGGAACTCCTAGCGATTTACAAGAGTTTAAAATATTTTAAGCATATGGTGGAAGGGAGACAATTATTGATCAGAACGGATCATAAACCATTAGTTTATGCTTTTCTCCAAAAATCTGATAAAGCATCTCCACGGCAGCTTAGACAACTGGATTTTATAGGTCAATTTTCAACGCATCTGGAACATGTTTCCGGTGTTAAAAATATTGTGGCAGACTCGTTGTCACGCATAGAAAAGATCGATCTGCCCATTTTAATATCCACTGAGGAGTTAGTCAAGGCACAGAAAGAAGATCAGGAATTGAAAAGCATACTCCAGGGGACCAGACCAACCATTAAATGGAGATTACAGCAATTAAAAATTTATAACACAGACTCCTATATTTATTGCGACACATATAATAATGCAGTCAGGCCGTACATTCCACAATGTCTCCGGAGAGGCATATTTAATAAAATACATAACTTATCACATCCAAGCGGTCGCACCACAAAGAAAATTATAGCCAGGACTTTTGTATGGCCACAGATGAGACGCGACATTACTGTTTGGGCACGTACTTGCGAAGCATGTCAACGCAGTAAGGTCCACAGGCACAACCACAAGCAACCTAAGCATATCCAGATACCGTCAGGCAGATTTGATCATATCAACATGGATATAGTTGGTCCTTTACCACCTTCTAAAGGATACATTTATTGTCTGACGATTATGGATAGGTTTTCAAGATGGCCAGAAGCAATACCAATCAAGGATCAGTCAGCAGACACCGTAGCAACAGTCTTTTACAATAATTGGATTAGTACATTTGGTACACCTCTGACAATTACAACAGATCAAGGTACGCAGTTCGAGTCACAGTTATTCAAATCATTATTAAGATTATTAAGTTGTGAACGAATCCGGACCACAGCTTACCATCCAGCATCCAATGGATTAATTGAACGGTGGCATCGTTCTCTTAAGACTGCAGTAGCCTGTCACGGGAATAAAGACTGGACAGAAGTGCTACCCACTATACTTCTGGGGTTAAGGACAAGTTTTAAAGAGGATATTAAAGCATCTGCAGCAGAAATGCTGTATGGTAATGCTATTAGACTGCCAGGTGATGAAGAAAACTTGTTGGATCATGCCACATGTGTCAAGCAGATACTGCTAGAAACAGAAGGAAAACGAGGAAAAATTGTCGAAAGTGCTTAAAACCAGTCTCCGATGAACACGGAAACATAATTACTCTATGTAAAAGTTGTCATATTGGGTTGTCCTAAACTTTCCTACAATTAAAATATTTATTATTAATAACCTTTCTATGTATATAATATTTAAAATGTTCGCTTCATGCACGTAACTTCCTGAAAAAATGTCTGTTGATGAGTTTGTAATTCGCGCCATTTAACAGAGCCATCTGGTGGTGTTGTTTTGTAGAATGTTAAGCGCGTGGGTTTCTGTACAGAACTTTGTAAGCTTTTGAATAGAACGTATCGTTAATAAATCTGTGTGTCTTAATAGTAGCATTTTGTCCCTTAAATATATATTCACGCTTGAACTCTAAGAATGTCCATTTATAACTAAACTGAAATATGCCTCATATGGGTACCCGGGTACCCTGGTTGTGCAACAAGCGTATAAGTAACTTTGAAACCCAATTACATAAAACATTCTCTATAAATTTTTGCCACAAAACAGGAATCGACATAAAATTGTCCAAAGAATGGGGATCCGAAGCAGTATTAAGATATTTTTGTCAAGATCATTAAAAATTACTAATGGAAACTTCGAAATGGGTACCCGGTTGTAACCACAAGGGTTAAGGATTACTCGATAATACGTGCGCACAGTCAAGGTAGCGCGCAGCAAGCTCAATCGCCTCCCAGCCGTTATTAGCCGAGGTCACAACAATAAAAAAAAAAGTAAAGAAGGCAGTCTTAGTTCTGTCAAGCTAACTAACCGCTTTGAACTATTCAATACTAATATTTTCTCCAAATTTGCCGAACAGCATGATGTTCCTCTCCCACTACCTAATGATAGTCCCTCTCAGCAAAAAACTGTATTCACACCAAGTAACGGTCCGCGTCCCCCCCGCTTTACATTCAAGTCCTGCCAAAAGACTTTGTGCCCTTTAGTAACAACCTCAAAGCAGTCGTAGGGAACAAATTTAATTTAAAATTTCTGGGTGACCAGATCCGCATCCAGTTCTTTGAACTGAAAGTATTTCTCGCAGTGGAATGATATTTCGAAGCTATTCGACTTTAGAAAAGCCATAAACAAGCTCAAATCCCTGAAGACGATTCTATCTTCTACAAACGATTCTCTTAACAAAATTGAATGCCGTAGCTAAAGCTGCAGCAAATTTATTGGAATCTTTATGGCTACCGATATCCTTGGTAATAATTGTCAATAAAATAGTCGAGCTTCGTTCGTTTCTATTAAACCATAATATTGCAATAGCCGCAATTCAGGAAACCAGGTTGTCTCCGGACAAATTCGTATTCCTGCCCCATTATTCTATTGTCAAAAAAGACAGGTAGGAATCGTATCCAGGTGGTGGGGTTGCTCTATTCACACATAACAGTATTCCTTTCAAAGTAATCAACCTGTCCCCTACCCCCTACCTCCAGTAAAAACTGAACTACGAGGAAAACACCTCCAAGTGCAAGTGATTCCCACACCCATACGCTTCCAACCCTCAACATTAAACAAGTGCCTCCTGGACCATCAACCATGGCCCTGTCAACCACCAACCTCACGGCCAAGCGTGCCCTTAGCGAGAACCAGTCACTCTGGCCTTCCGCCACAATCCCCATCTCTCTGATAGACCAGCGTCGGCGCTGGTCAAAGCCCAGGGCTACGAGATGGTAAACTCGAAGAGGTAAAAAACTTCCGACGTCCCTACCTTATGTCCTCGTCAATCCTCGCCACCTCCCGCGTCATCTAATCCTCCAGCTACCGTGCCCACCAAAAACACACCCCGAAGAAGTCACCAAGCTTGATCTCGAAGCCGGTGATCTCAAAGCATGTGTAGGCGACAAATTCTCCCTTAAATTCTTGGGTTACCAGGTCAAAATCATCTCTGAAGTAATGGACGATTTCTTCGACGCCAAGAAGACCCTTCTGCAGGCTAACATCCAATTTTTTACTTTCACGATCTGCAGGATCTCATTCCCAAGAACTTCTTCCCTATACCAAATTAGCAAAGTGGGATCGCTCTTACAATGCAAAGTTTATTGGGAAAAATTCAATAGTACAAGAAGATACCACATTGTTTCCGCTGTCAAGCCTTTGGCCACGCAGCTTCAAATTGCAACTTTTCACCACGCTGCGTCAAATGCAGTGGTTCTCACTGTAACAACGAATGCCTCAAAACCCACGACCAACCCCCCAAATGCGCATAATGGGCTGGAGAGCACGCGGCAAACTTCAGTCAATGCCCCGGTCTCCAAAAGTACCTGGAAAAGAGGACCCCACCTCCCGTCAGAAGACACCTCACCCAGCCACCACAGTTCCTTTCTTCACCGTCATATCCACCAAGGGGCTCATTCATGTCCCCTATCCTCCCCGTAAGACGTAAAAATAATAAGCCACAGAATTGCCTTGCATTGTAATAATTATTAAGCATATAAATTTTATTTGTGTTATAACTTTTTAATAAAGCTTCAAATGACCTATGCTTATTCAACTTTGTTGTCTTATTTCTATCCAAACAATACGCTGACTAAATTTCGTCCGAAAACTGAGACATGTAATGTAAATAAATAAATAATTGCAATAGAATTGGCAATAATATAAATGAACTGATTAAACCCAAAACAATTTCAATCGCCAAAGAAAAATATACAAATCGACAAACGCTTGTTATTATCGATTTATCTTTCGGTTACACAAGCAATTACTTTGTTCAGTACGATAACTACATACCGCACATATACAGGGTGTCTCACTTGATTTGGACATCCTGATTATCTCGGTACTTGTTAATCCTAGCAAAAAATGTCTCAGAACAGAGTTGAATGGTGTCATGTCGGGCATCTTCTACCCTTATTATTTCTTGGGAGGGGGGGACGCGTAAAGGTCACATGAAGGTCAACTTTGTTTTTTAAACGGAATGATGTATTTTTTAATGTGTCAATCGATGCAATTCGATAGTCGTTATTAAAAAGTATTAAGATATTTATGTTGAAAAGTTGATAGTTTGGTAGATATAGTAGTATTAGATCTCAAAAAAATTTCATTCAAATTTGAATGTAACTTTTTTCCTGTATCCTAAACAGTTTCGTAATTTTCACGATATTATGAAAAGTCAAGATTTCTTTGGAGACCGTTTTAGGACCGTTTTTTAGCAGGAAATAAAAATTGTTCCGGTCTTAGCATAATATCAACTACATGTGTGCAAAGTCCAAATTTTTCTGAACTTTTGAGTTGCCGAACTTCACAATTATTTCAATTGAAATATCTACTAAACTATCAACTTTTCAACATAAATTTGTTAATACTTTTTTATAACGACTGTCAAGTTGCATCTATTGACATATTACAAAAAACATTATATCATTTAAAAAACAAAGTTGACGTTCATGTGACCTTTACGTGTCCATCCCCGAAAAAATTAATAAGACCAGAAGGTGCCCGACACGACACCATTCAACTCTATTCTGAGATATTTTTGCCAGGATTAACAAGTACCGATATAATCAGGATGTCAAAATCAAGTGAGACACCCTGTATGTATTTCAATAGTGACACAACTCGAAAAAGTATGTTTTTCAGAACAAGTGAAAAACGATTTGTGAGCTACGCACAAATGACTTAAAACGAATTACATTTTTATTGTCTTTAACAATTTGTATGTTACCGTTGTTGCTATTTTTAACTAGAACTGATTACTATAATTAACTACAACAGGTATAGAACTAATAACATAAAGAACTAACCAACCAATCGTCTCTCTTGAAAAAATAGTCCTTTCTATGAATTTTTTTAGAACCGTTTAATTGGTACCTTCTTTGAACATACATGTATGTATCAAAATACCTTTCATAAGTACATACTACAAAGTAAAAACTTTCATCGCACGCAATTTTTCGGACACTTCCCAAGGCAAAAACCATCAATTATTTTTTTAAGTTCAGCCTCCTGAAAAAGTTCTATCTTTAACAATGTCCAAGGTAAAGTTAATTATTAAGTCTGTTTCAATCTATACAAACTCTAAAATCTTAGAAAATGCAGACGGAGTGGTCATTCTGATTTCCCAGGAATTGCTAGGAATTTCGAATTATTTTTGTACAATTAGTTTTGAAAATATTGAATTCTTTGTTAGGCACCCATTAATTCGAAATTACTATTATATACGGAATAGTTCAACGTTCTACTTAAATCTTTTCTAGCTCAAAATGCATCAATTTTCAGAACAAAATTGTTCATCATGAAAATTGTTGCACTTCGTGAAATACCTAGTAATGGTCCATAATGAATGTTACAATAATATATTTCAATGGATTCCTAATGGTTGATACTTTTAGTGACAAATGTCCGACTCTTTTCCTTTATCGAATACATTTTTAGTAAAATTGCGACAGTCACATTCGATGTTATTGTACTTGTCGACTTGTTCACAGTGGAATAATATATTATAGTAAATATGTAATATAGTTGACACACAAGCATCAAGTAAACGCACAATTATGATTGAAACGCTGCGCAGTACTTTAAAGGTACGTACATTTCATGTAACACGATTTATCGTTAAAAATCGCTTCTCTAAATGCAAATATACCGGACGTGATTCTGCTTGTCACAATCGGTAAATATCTCTTTCCATAGCTATGCATAAAGCTGCTAAATGAAGCTTACATTTATAAAAATGTTACTCGTTTACGTGTAACCCTTTCGTGACCAATAGGACATATTTATCCCACTAGAATACTAAAACAAAATTTAATACCGATTTGACATCCACCACAGGCACTGCGTATAAACAAAATTCTTAACAAAAAATATGTTCTGTTACTAAAGGGTTTAAGTAAACGATAGAGGTAACAATACTTGCTAAGATGGTAATAGTATAATATTTCTACAATGGCAAGGTGTTACAATCAATATTTTCCTGTAACAATTGCATGAAGCAATTTCTTTCAGGCGTCAAACAGATATTACGAGTGAAACAGTTGCAAATTATTGTATAATTATTATTATTGCTAACATAAAATTCTGCCTATTCAATATTAAAGCAGCAATTATATCAGTGTAAAGATGCTTATGATATAGAATTAGATCATGAATAGAATAATTTTAAATATTATCGTTATCGAAGTGTATCCAAAAGTATTTTCTGCAATCTTCCTTCTTCGTGTGTTTGTATGTTACCATTTACATACGTGTACGTAATTTTTCTTCGGAAAACACTTACAGTAATTCATTAATTTGATGCTATCTTCTTCATTTCCAAGCCATTGAAGAAAATTCTGCACACGATGTACCACAGAGAGACAAAAGCCGCCGGGTAAGTCAAATATTCCACTGCCTTTGTATGTTATCTTGTTCCTGCTTCAAACTTGGTGAAATTTAAATTTGAAAAATTTAAGTATATGGTGTTAATCGCCACGATTTGTTCTCTTGCGTGTGCCGATGATTAACCCATTTAAAATAAGGTCAATTTTTTCTGCAATCCTTCTTGTATCCAATTGTAAACTAATCATACATAGCAAACTGGACATTCTCATTTAAGCTGGAAATTCTTGAAGCGTATTACTCTTGATTTACAAATCACAGCGGGTGGCTAATTCTCTTGGATTTTCACTCAATGCAATCAGTAATTTATGGTACTAGTATAGCATATGAATGCAATTGCAGTCCAACACGGTTGGTGAGTCCCATGAAGAATGCTCATTGATAGTGGAATTTCTACAAATGATTCAAGATGTCACGAAATTGTACTGCTCTCTCAGATATTGTTCTCTTTCATGTTCTAGACAAAGCTTGAACTTCAGAGCGTGAGAACTTGTGAAAAGATACAAAGAAGTACCCCATCTGAATGGGTGTGTTTAATCCATGTAATGTTTCTCATGGGTTGTAGTATGATTTGGTTGCAACGTTTGACATACTTTTAGCACACATTATATCTCGTACCATACAATTCCTGCCAGATGTAATACGAAGCTCAGAATCTACAATCACGTTGAGAGGTACTCGAGTGATCAACGTTCCAGGTAGTAATTCAACTGCATCGACAATCTGCAGAGAATAATCAATCTATGAGAAACTGCAACTTAGCACTAGTGGTCATTCTGTTTCAAGTTTATGCTTTCTTCCGTTCGTGGTAGAGAAACATGCTATTCTTGACTTTCTTGTTCCTCACATCCAAATTCAACGTAGCGTCATTTAAAGATTCCCATTGAATAACGACGAACGGATTGAATTATGACAATGGTACGATAGACGTGTGCATGTTAGCCACGACGAAAGATAACGTAGAAATTGTGTTAATTTTAATAATAGGAACTGTGTGGTTCTCGTCGTTGTCTTTGATCTCTTTTGAGACTAGTACCATTAAATTGCATATTGTAATCTCATCACTTGAGTATACTTTGATGAATGTACAGCATAGACCATTGACAATGCATGGATCTCTAAGCCACTATTATTATGGATAATTGAAGACTTTTTTATATCGTCTTCTATCTTTCTTCGTATATTTCAGGTAATGACGCAAACAGCAATGGTAATGATTCTTACACTTTATTTACGTTACCAAAGAAGTTATTAATTATTAGTATATACGGGTAATTAACTCTTTAGTTATACCATACGTTATAGGAGGCATAAGCTGATATAAAATTTGCCCCCGAGCAATTAGTTAATCTTCACGCCACCATCAGCCAAATAAATTAACTTTCACACAAAAACACATCTAAGAACTAAGATGTACATAGTTCACCATGTTTATATTTAATTGTTCCATTTCATCCATTTCATTGAATCGTTGTATCTTCTTTTTCTTCGTGGCAAATGTTGGTTCACCTTTGGAGATCAGCAGTGAAAATGTATAGAGTCGGAGTAACTGTTAGTACCAGACGGAAGACAGCCATTATTTTTCTTCTACGAGCTGCGCCAGATTGTTGGATATTTTATCGAATATGCTAACGGCTGTTAGTGTTGATCATTTCGATCGCATCCTCTTCTTTCGTTCCGTTACAGAAAAAGTAAGCAGGCGCATGAAAAATTCCAACTGTCTACTCGTAATATTATTTACTAAAATTAAATTTACGTATGCGAACAATAAGTGGGTACGTTACACTACCAACCAAAAGTTTGAGACCACTTCACTTACAATTAGAAGGAAAGGTCGCGAACGGTCAAACTCCGAATTATTAAAACTTTGCAGGCTGGAAGAGCAATCAAAAATATTGCGTACCTATTTTTTTCAACTGCGGTAACTCAAGTTTAAGGCACGAAACCACCGTCCAAAGTTGAACCCTTAAAGTACTAACTGAGAAACGGTTTCACGTAGAAAAAAATGTTTTAAATCAAAATTGCAGGCATTTTAATGTTTTGAAAGAAAATACTTAATCATTGGCAATCCATGTAATTGTTGTTGCCATGGTAGAGCTTAATAATAAACATACACCTAATAACACCGGTTCAGACATTTATCACATACTCATTACGTACCGTAAATATACTCACATTTTATTGTATCTGAACTCGTAATGTTTCAGAAAAATAATTGTGATAATATTTTCATTACTATTGGACTATTAACCAGAAAGTATTACGTTTGAAGAATAAGAAATATTTGTCTTATTCAGATATATGAATTCTTCAACTTTTATGAAGTGCTAAGCTTTGTGAGATTCAGCAAACACTGGAAGAATTCAAAGATTAAACAAAGTTGTATTTTGTTCTAATAATCAGTTCCTCGCAACATCTTTGTGCATAACTTGTTATTATTAAAAGTGAGGGTAGTTATTGTACTGCACAACATTAATTCAACGATTATAACTGTTAGGAAATATATTGATAGAGGCTTGAGCGCGGCAGTGACCCCTGCTGGTGATATACAGTTCGAGTATTCTGGTGTATTCATGCGAAGCGATCGTGTTAAGAAACGTAGTTCTAATATCATATACTTTTATCTAAATACATATAATTATTTTCCTGTGTGCTAAAGTGCGTGTCAATTCCATTTATATTCCAAACCCACCAAAAACACTGACAATAACAATTTTACTAAATGTTAAATTGGCCGAGATAGAATCAACCTCAGAATCCGAACAAACAAAATTCGGCAAAACCGGAAAAAGATATATTGGATATATACCCAAAGTTCATCAATTTTCGAGACGAAATTCCGGAATAAGCGTACCAATTAGTCACTCGGCAACAATTCTTGACTATTTCCAGTTCTTCTGCTCTTTGAAAACTTGAAACTTTGAAAACTTGAAAACTTTGTTCAATTTATTGTTAAAGCAACAAATGAGTATGAGAAACGCGTAGATAATAATAACGACCTGAGACCTTCACTAGGGACTTCTCTCACTGAAATTTATCGTCTCCTTTGTGTAAAGATGTTGATTTCGTGGAACAAAAAACCATCTCATTCTGAGTATTGGGCTGAGTATTGGGCAACTCTTCACCATTATATTCTAGAAAGAATATAGATTATAGTTATCGAAGCACATTTTGCATTTAGCTGCTTTTTCGTCAGATATTTAATATAATTGTCATTGTTGCACTAACTGGAGATCCGAATCTAATCACACGGAGCGTGTTTGTCATATTTTAAGTAGGATAACTAGACATTAATATATATGCAACTATTAAATATATAAAATATTGTTACAGTTAAGTTAATTCGCGCGCCACGCTTTATGCTGGCTGGATGTGACGACGCTGCTTACAGCGTTATTCAATTCGTCCTCATGTATCGTTTGAACGCGCAACACGTGCCTTTGCTCTTTGTACGCACGTGATTGCTAGTAACACCATGTAATAAACACATATATATATATATATATATATATATATATATATATATATATATATTGTAGCACAAGTATATTCCACCATTAACTTTAACAAATATTGTTATGTTGGAGGAACAATGGAACTTTATTTGAAACCCTTTCGTCCACGCGTAACCACGTGCCCGACAAATTTCTCGAACTTACCACTTCTTCCCCTCGTCGTTCTATGGAGCGACGATTGATTCAACATGGAATTTATCGTCCTCTGTAACATACCAAGTAACAATCGGCAATTGTTTCTGTATCGTTCAGTCAATTGTCATATTATTGAGTTCAATTCTATTGCTCTCGTACGCACGGTCTGGTATAATCGCATCGTGCATTGATTCGTGTAAACCTGTTTCTTTACTGCATATGTAAATGTTTATTTATTTAATTTTGTAATTAATTATTTATTTTATCCATTCGTTATTTTTCTAAATAATCTAGTGCCCCCTAAAAATGATTGGCCAAAAGAAAACGAGTGTACACAAGTACTAGTGAAGTGGAAGAAATAGAGTTACTGGATAAAACATTCTCCTCGTCTGAAGAAGGGAATTTAATTAGACAAAAAACAAAACGCGTTTTGCGTTTATTAAGTTCTGACTCTGAAATGGAAACTGAAGAACAAGATGTTTTGCAATCGCAAGAAATAAGTGGCAACGAATTTACACCGGCAGTTCCATTTGTGAACATCTGTTGGTCGCAGCAAAATTTAAGTCCAAAAATACATAATTTTGACGAAAAAGATTCTGGATGCAAAGCAGCCCTCGACAACATGTCAAAACCGTTGGACTATTTCCAATCATTATTCCCAGAATCTTTAGTAAATCTCATCGTAAAAGAAACGAATAACTTCCATAATTATTTAAATAGAAAGAGTAACTTGAAGATTAATTCGCGAATAAATTCATGGTACAATACTAATAGAGATGAAATATACTGTTTTTTGGGTACCGTATTGTTAATGTCGCGTGTAAAAAAACTTTCTTACTCGGAATATTGGTCGAACGACAAATTTTTAGAAACTGATATTTTCATAATATTATGCCTCGAGACAGATTTTCCAAACTTAAAGCAGTGCCTACATTTTAGCAATCCCGAAGTATCAAACTCTAAAAATACATTGTTTAAAATTCGTGAACTAAATAATAGATTTCGATTGTTTTTAAAACAAAATTTCTACCCTTTTCAGAATATTTGTATCGACGAAAGCTTATTATTGTTCAAATTTTATTGTTCAATTTATTCCATCTAAACGCAGTCGATTTGACATAGAGTCCTTCATTGCTTGCGACTGTAAAACGGGGTATATTTTGGACATGCTAATATATTCAGATTTGGAAACACAAATTTCTGTGTTTTAAGAAAATTGAGGTAAATCCGGTAATATAGTCATGACTCTAATGAAAGATTATGTCGGGAAAGGACACAGTTCATATGTTGACAACTGGTACAGGAGTCCAGTTTTATTTAGTACCTTACACTTGAACCAGACAAATAGTTGTGGTACCGTTAAAAAAAACCGTAAATATGTTCCAATTATTCCAAACAAATTACAAAAAGGAGAAATATCATTTCGATCGACTGAAACTCTACTATGTATAAAATGGCAGGATAAAAGAGAAGTTTGGATGTTGACCAGTTTACATTATGCTGATATTGTACAGACAGGGAAGCTTCATTACCGAACAAAATTACCGATAAAAAAACCGACATACAGGTATATTACTACACTTACTATATTACAATCTTTATATGGGTGCTGTCCATCAGACTGATATGGTTATTAGTACTATTGAGTGCACAAGAAAAAGTTATAAGTGGTTTAAACAAGTTTTTGTTCATTTGTTAAGTATTGTAAGTATTTGAAACTCGTATGATTTGTATAATTACGTAGCAGGTAAAGAATTACATTTCGCGACATTTCATTTACTACTGATAAAACAAATATTTGAAAAATATCTACGAACTTCAAATACATACCAAGGCAAAAGAAATACTGACGGTCCATTACGTCTCATTGAAGGGAGTTTCTTAGCACATATTTTAATCCGTCTTCGAAAAAAGAAAATCAAACGCGAAAGTGTGTAGTATGTTGTAAACATAAAATTCATCGAGAAAGTAGGTACGAATGCAAAGAATGCGATGTAGGTTTATGCGATGATCCATGCTTTAGGACATATCACACGCAAATTGATTATTAAATTGTTTGTATTATTCTTTTATTATCTTTATTGGTTCATTATGTTAAAATTGTTTATTGTTGTTATGTTAAAATGAATTTGTTCCTCATTATCAGTTTCGGATTCTTTCTTTTATATTTAATTACCCATTATTATTGAAAGAATCTGCAAATTGAGTTAAGTAAATTAAAATAGGTTAAAAAGCTACTTAACCGTTCGAGTGCGGCGAAGCGCTATCGCACTTCACTTGTCGTTTGCCAAAAATGCGGAGGAGCGCGATAGCGCTTCACTTGTTTTGTACCAAGAATGCGATGTGGCTGCTGTTGGATAATATAATTTTCGCATCTATTGAGATCAGTTGTATTCATATCAAGTGCAGTTGTTATTAATTTCACTCAATTGTGGTTTTTAATAATATAAGAATTAAAATAAAATACAGTGGTAAGTAGTAATGCAGTAGAGCCGTGCATTGTGGTACGGCAGAAAAAATGATCCAATGTAAAAAGATAGATAACATTTTGACTTTAATTTTTTTAAATCATCATCAGATCTATAAGGGCAAAAGATAATTTTTACAAAAAAATTGTTTATGTACAAAAAAAGTTATATGAAAATAATTGGCTCATCTTTTCTATCGTACCACAATCCACGGCTCTAGTACATTACTGCTTACCACTGTATTTTATTTATTTATTTGTAGTAAAAAACATTTCATTGTTTTATAGGAATTAGAAATTGTTTTTATTTTTTTAACAAGTGTTATACCGATAATTATGAAATACACCATGTCAAGTTCTGATTCATCTGAAAGTGACTATGATATAAGCAGTGATAATGACAAGTATAGTAATGACTTTGAAAGTGATAGTGGAAGTGACATCATCATCCCTCGTAAGAGATTACGAGTTATTAGTGATAGCAGTGATGATGATGAAGTAACTGTATGTTAGAAATTTGAACGATGTAGTATATATTGAAAGCGCGGCGTAAGATAGGTAGATCTTTCCCTGTCAATTCTGGGGTAAAGACTGAGTGGTCAATCATAGTTCATTTACCAAAAAGGCAGAACCTTTCCCACTCCGTGGCCAGATCCTCCAGGAAGAGAGTCCCTATTCCTTGACAATACGGCTACAAGCCGATTGCCACATGTGTTCTCTACTTGACTCTAGTAAACAATCCCTCGACACCAGATAGTTGGAAGACCCAATGCGGTCGCCAGCCATCGTCGGTCAACAGGATGTTCAGTCTCATTCATTCACTTTCTAAACACCCCTAATAAACAGACAATCGTTAGACATTCGATAGTTGAATAGCGTCGGGCCACCAGCCATCGTCTGCCGTCCAGATTGCCCATTTGCAGAACACTCTCCAAACATATCCATGCTAAGTCCCTATCATAAATCCTTCAACCATTCTTTGAAATGCACAGCACTTCGCCACTCGGTCCCTTTCCTTTCATTAAAAATACGCTGTCGCTAACATGTAAGTACCTCCGATGACGATATTTTTGATGAATTGTTACCCGTGGACACAACATTTTCGAACGCATCGAATACTTGTTCTGAAGAACCTGGTCCAAAGCGTGCCCCTCCTCATGATGCGAAACCAATTGAATATTTCAATAATTTTGTTCTATTTCGCTCTTCACTACAATAGCGATAGAAACGAATCGCTATGCCGAGCAGTTTTTGAATTCCAGAAAAACATTGAAACGACGTTCACGCGTGAAATCTTGGGTACCAGTAACAACAGTAGAAATGAAAGCATTTGTTGCGGTTCTGTTAGAAATGGGCATTACAAAACGACCATCGATAAGCTCCTATTGGAGTGTTACGTAGGAAGGATTACTTTCTTCGTTTCGTCAATTATGCCCTTATTTGGAGGTCGGGAGTGCATGCAGTCGGGTCTGCACCTTCCGCGATGACGCGATGATGTAACCCTTCGGGGGAATCTTCTCGATTCTTCTCGGCCCCTTTGAAAGATTCGGTACCCCACCATATTTTTGGTCCGCCTTTCAGATATAAAAGGGGCGTGAAATCTACTCTCGTGGCTCAGTATGGACATTCAGTCTTTCACATTCTCATTCAGTCCTCCAGTTTTCTAGGCGTTATAATTCTCTGGAACCTCATTCAGTCTTTCACATTTCATTCAGTCTGTGACCCAGCATATTCTGTCAAGTCTCCTGTCAGTCTTTGACCGCGAAAGAGCCCAGTCGGCTAATAGGACGATATTAACAAAGAAGTGAATTATTAACCAGCGCTCCCCAGTGCTAAAATCAGTCATCTCCACAGTGAATTTGTGAAAGTGACCGATCAGTAAAGTGAACCGTGAGACTCCCACAACGCCGACGTGATCTGACGCCCTCACCGGCAGTGGGGAAACCCACGCACACCTCCTCCATTCCCAGGAGGAGGTCACCACACCATCAAGCTCAATACAAAGTAATGAGCATCCGACGTACTATGCTGGAACCCAGGACTCTGCAGGACAGCCGCCCAAAGGTGGCAGCAACCCCACAACCATCAGCACCAAACAACACGCAGCGAACCAGCCAAGGTCGTATAACTCCATGCTACATCGCTCCACGCACCCAATCCGCAAGTAAACCTGCAAAACCATCCAACATGGCCCCCTCAGGCACCATCTCCATAAAACCTAAGCTATCAGCTGAAGGATCAAATTTTTCGCCCCTGCCTGAAATAGACACAAACCGTACAATGAACATCCTCCTAAACGTCCCAGTCAGCAACAAATTCGAACCCCTTAAGTTTTTTCACCGGCAACGACAAAAAGTGACCTTCTCGTGAACCCCAACACAAGTGTGCTTCTCACGCCCCCGCTCCAACCCAATCAAAAACACAAACTCATTCAGAGAATCGCATAGTCCGCCCCCCTCCAATATATGTCCCACATTTTGACGGCCACATAAATGCCTTCGCAAAATCGCTTCAAGCAGCGTACGGCGATAACTTCTCCCTCAAATATCTGGGGAAACAAATACGTATACATTTCAACCAAGTATGTGACTTCACAAATTTAAAAAAAAAACTAAAGGAAAGCAATAAGGAGTATCATACATTTACTCTAAACAGCGCGAAATCACTTGCCCTCTCCCTAACAGGACTCCCCCTTATGAACCCCGAAGACTTAATCGAGGAATTAAAATCTGCCGGGCTCCTGCCTTCCTCCTGTGTCCCACTAACAAGACGGAACAACACCGAATCTAGACACGCGGTCTATAAAATCAATATTCCTGCAGGTACACCCTTCAAAAATATCAAAGCCATAAGCTTCTTATTTCACACATGGATTTACTGGGAGAAATTCATGTCAAACAAGCCGTACACCCAACATTTCCGCTGTCAGGCCTACGGTCTCCCCTCCGTGAACTGCAATATAGCCCCACGTTATGTGAAATGCGCTCTCCCACATTTCACACACGAATGTACAAAGCCTAGAGAACTGGCTTCCCAGTATGCTAACTGCAGCGGTGAACACACCGCAAATTATTCAAAATGTCCGGCCCTGGAGAAATTCTTGCTGAAAAGAAACACTCCCAAACCTCCCCTACCCTCCACTCCGCGTATAGTGCCTACTAACGACAGCTTCCCCCACTTCTCCAGCAACACTGGCGGCTCCTCCTCAACACGGACACCATCTCGTTCTTACCTAGAAGCTCGCACTGAACCAACAATGCCTGCAAATCCCAGCATCAATGCATCAATGCAAAAAATGCATCATCTGCAGCCGATAGTAAACCAAGTTCCATTGGGCATACCCTCAATGTCATTAAGTAGATCTCAGAGATCTGCGATGTAAGTGCTATGCTCAAAGCAGCAGAAACCTTACTCCAAAAACTCCAGACTTGCACCTCCAAAGCCCAGCAATTCCAGACATTCATGTCGGTGGACTCTTTCCTCGACTAATGCTTTGGAATACACACTCCATTCTTCAAAAGAGGAATGAACTCATTCTCATGCTCCAGAAACACGAAGTCCACGTTGCTCTCTTCACTGAAACCTGGCTTCACTCGGGTATCCCTTTCTCTCTCCCCGACTACAGGATAGTTCGTCTTGACCGCCCAGACTCCTCCTACAGCGGGGTCGCAATAGCAGTCCGCCACTCGTTAACCTTTTCGTCAATCCACACCACCCCCCTCCCCAGGACCGAAATGGTCGCCATTCGACTCCGCGCGCCTTCACTCTCGATAGCAACGGTATATGTCCCCCCATCCACCCGTCTTTCCTCCGAAACGGTCAATCACATTACGGATGTCCCCACACCGTACATCATTGGAGGAGACTTCAACGCCCGGCATACCTCATGGAATAACTTCGCAAATAATTCCAACGGGAACGTACTCTCCGATCATGCGCTAAGATCTCTCTACAGACTGATTCATCCAGACAAATTCACATACCACGGAAGGCCCAATGAAAGGCCCTCAACACTAGACATCTTCCTAGTACATCACTCTTCAGACTTCGAGAGTGTAATAACTGAAGATGCAGCCACCCAACACCGACCAGTCCTTCTAACCCCGAAACAAGGGACCCCGGTCTTCTGGAATAACTTCAGAATCATGACAAACTTCAAGACAGTAAATCCCCCACTCAGGCATTCAGACGGACCGGACTACCTCACAGACGAGTCGGACAAAGCTAATGCACTCGCCCGCGTCTTCACTGATACCCGCAATAGCACCTCGACACACTCATCTCCCAAAAATCCGAAAGTACAGGACAGCCTTACACGTCTACTCTACCCCCCTTATCCCCCATCCCCTAACAATAAGCTCCTTTTACACCCAGAGATATCGCCACAATAATCCGAAGCCTCAAATCAAAAAAAGCACCCGTAGACGATGGAATCAATGGGCAGATGCTGAAGTATGCTGGGAGGAAAATACAGCTGCAGATGTACTATATATTCCGCAGCTGCATGACACTCTCATACTTCCCGTCCATCTGGAAAACGGCCAAGGTCGTACCGGTCCCAAAACCCGGTAAGGTCCGAAAGATCACCGGTAACTACCGCCCCATCAGCCTACTTCCGATTCTAGGTAAAGTCTTTGAAAGGTGCATCTATAAACTCCTAGCGGAACACCTTGTCAGGAACACCTTGTCAGTAACAACGTTATCATTGACCAGCAATTCGGCTTCAGGGCACACCACTCCACAACTCACCAGCTTCTAAGAGTGTCCCAAGTAGTCACGCACGAATAAACGTAGGCAGATATGCTGGTATGGTCCTCCTAGACCTCACTCGAGCCTTCGACACTGTCTGGCACGACGCACTGCTCCACAAACTGATAAATGCAGGACTCCCCGTAAATACCGTGCGGATAATTAAATCATATCACTCCGGAAGAACACTCTTCGTATCAATCAACGGAACTAAGTCCCAAAAACTGCCTGTCACGGCTGGTGTCCCAAAAGGGTCAATACTCGGTCGCATCCTTTTCAATATATACATCAACGACATCCCAACAATAAATTCCACCTCTGGGCAAATCGCGTTATATGCAGACGATACAATACTCCTTGAATCTTCTTGGTCATTCGCGCTTCTGGTCAAGAAACTTCAAAACTATCTCAACCGGGTTATCTCCTTCTTCCACGATTGGAAATTAACAGTCAACCCCGCGAAAACTTAGGCAATCTGCTTCACGAGAAAAACCAGACCCCGACAGGACCTACATCTCTCAATTATCGGGACAGACATTCCCTGGTCCTCGCAAGTGAAGTACCTGGGAATTCTCCTCGATAAAAAACTCTCTTGGACACCAGCAATTCTAGACATAATAAAAAAAAACAGAGCTGCAGCCGGAGCCATGCATCGACACCTCTGCTCAACCTCAGGCCTACATCAGCACCTCAGGGTCTCGCTGTATAAGGTCTGCCTCCGACCAGTCCTCACATACGGGGCTCTAATATGGAACATTACCCCAAAGTCAACTCTTCTCAAGCTCCGCCACACGCAAAACCGTTCCCTAAAGATCATCTCTAGGAAACCGCAAGACTACTCCACTCACTCAGAAACTCCTAGCCGAACTAAACGTGGAGGACATAAACTTCTACGTGAACTCCCTAGCCTCAAATTACACTGTCAGTAGACACTCGAACCAACTGGTTCGACAAACTGGGCTCTACGACAGAAGCCGTATCCCATACAAAATCAAGCTAACATTCCCTGGCTCAAAACCACACGTAGAAATGTGACCCTGCTACTTCTCTAAAACAAACCGTATCACAAGCTTGTCCACACTACTCTCCCACCTTAGCAATTCAACAACCTTATACCTAAACTCACACTCTGATCTGCCCCCACATATGGAGACAATCCTTTCAAGAAATAGGGGTTTTTGTAAATTTTATCCCCTGACCTCTCTCACATCCTCTTTCATTTCCAGATGGTAACCAGATGGTGTTCCTAGTGCTCCTAGCTCACACTGTACATAGCTTTGTTACCCACTCTCCAGTAATAGTACACCAGACTACACACTCAGTAAATGTAACTTCGCAGGCTGGCTCCGCCACTGCTGCGCCCGGGCAAAAACCCGAAAAGGGTCGATCTATTCCGCTGTGCTCTGGGTCCGCGATCCGGTCCCTCGCTCACGGCCGAAAATGTCCGACTCCACACCACCACAACTTCAAAGAACACGAAAGGAGCCGACGAATTGAGGGTTCAACATCCCATCCAACTGGACCTCCGCCCAGTCTCACCTGCCTTCTCCCAGGGTTCAGTTGATTCGGACTGCTCCATCACGCCCACAACCATGGCAGAAACGTACGTATCTAAGAGGAAGAGAGTATCCCCAAAGAACTCGATCAACAGCTCCAGAGGAACCAACTCCACAGACTCCAGTGCTAAACCCAACATGGACGTCGAAACTACCCTCGACATACCCACCTCCAACCGATTCTCGGTACTATCAGCATTCAACCAGGCTGAAGACGCAAATACAAATTCAATCACCCGCACTGGCGGCTCCACCGATCCTGGAAAACGCAGCCATGCCCCACCAAACACCATCATCGATGACCAGCCCTCCCAGAGAAGGATAAGTATGAAACCCGTCCAATTTATATCTCAAATTTTTCCTACAACATCGTGAAATTTGAGCGCGAGCTAGTTGCAATGTACGGAAAAACTTTCAAGGTCAAATTTCCCTGCGAAAAAATCCGGATCCAATTTGAAAAGGTCGAGTCCTTTAAACATTTTCAATCCTCCCCCCGCGAAGACAAAATTCCGTTCTTCACGTTCACCATTAACTCTGAGAAATCCTTCAACATGGTGCTTAAGGGACTGCCAAACACTCCTGCTGAAGAAGTTCTCCAGGAAATTAATGCCAAAGGTCTACAACCGGTTTCCTGCATCCAAATTCGCCGCCCCGGCTCAACCAGTAACCGCGACCTCGCTATCTACCGTGTGCTATCTTCCGTGTGCTATCTTCGCTATCTTCCTCTCGGGCACCCCAATTAAAGAAGTGACAAAAATTAACTATCTCTTTAGCGCTAGGATTTACTGGGATAAATTCCTATCCAACAAAAAGCACACCCAGTGCTTCCGTTGCCAAAAAATCCGGGCACTCTGCCACAAACTGCAATCTACCTCCCCAGTGGGTAAAATGCGCAGGGAAACATCACTCGTCCGAGTGCTAAAAAACGCTGAGCGAAGCTTCAAAATGTACCAACTGCGGTGGCACCCACACCGCAAATTACTCTAAATGCCCATCTCTGGCATCGTACCTACAGGCCCGTCAGACTAATGACAAGGGCCCGCGCGGTCTAGCGCTCCAACCCCTTACTGTCGCTTCTACCCGTGTACTTCCTCGCACTGTCTCAGCACCGCCCCCAACCATAACTTCCTCGCGTAGCACATACGCCAACGTAGCGGCCGGAGTGAAGCACACCCCACCCCAATATTCATCCCCTGCGCCCGTAATGGGTGACAGCACTAGCACCATGACTGAACTAGCCGAAGCTATGAATGAACTAAATTCACTGGTCAATGTCGACCAAATGCTAAACCTGACCCGAACACTGATACAACGGCTGCGTAAATGTCATTCCACGGCCGAAAAGTTCCAGGCCTTTCGGTCAGTATTCCAAAACATTGATTAAAATGTACCCGAAAATCCTACTCTGGAATACTCGATCGTTAGGACCCCGACGCAACGAATTAATCCTTGCCATTGCCGACTTGCAAATTGAGATCGCACTTATTACGGAAACCTATTACGGGCTCCAACCCGGCAACCTCTTTTCAATCCCAGGCTACACCGCGGTTAGACACGATCCATGCCCCCCACGCAGGGGAAGGGGGTCGCCATGTTGGTTCACAACTCTATCGACTTCACTGTTATCAGCAACCCGCCTAATGTAAACATAGAAGCATGCCTCATTAAAATTTCATGTCTCCGCGTGGTGTAGGGGGTGGTTTACGTCCCGCCCGACCAACGCATCACTACCAATATCCTGAACCCCCTAGTAAGAATCGGATCACTATTCATAATAGGAGGCGACTGGAATGCTAAACACACATCCTGAAACAACTTTTCAACAAACCAATCAGGAAAAAATCTCTACAATCAAATGACCAAAGCAGACTACAGAATCGTTCATCCCGACTCTCACACTCGTCTTGACACCACCAGGGGACCCTCCACTCTAGACTTCTTCATAACTAACGACCATCACGACCTCACTTGTATCACAAACGATCACCTGCCTCTTATCCTAACCACAAAAAACTCCACCCGCTCTTACTTGACCAACAGACAACTGTTCGTGCGCTACAATGGCTCAAGCTCTGGGCTATACCAAATCCTCGCCGGATTGCCCCAGGGATCCATCCTGGGACCTACACTCTTTAATTTATTCATAAACGACATCCCATCCGCGAACAATTGCTCCCTAGCCTTATTTGCCGACGACACCGCGATTTTTTCCACCTCTTCGCGACTTCCAGCGCTAGTATCCAGGTTACAGCACTACCTTAACCAAATACTCGAGTTCTTCCAATCCTGGAAACTAATGATTAATCCTGACAAAACTGAGGCCATCCTCTTCTCGCGACGTTACTCCCGATACAAACTCAAACCACTTTTACAGTTCTTCATTCACACACATCCTATTCCGTGGTCAAGCACCGTGCGATACCTCGGCATTGTCCTTGACGAGCGCTTGAACTGGATTGCTGCCTTTAACGACCACATCTCAAAAGCGCTAAAAGTTTTCAGTTTAGTTGAAAAGTTTAGTACAAAGTTTTCGCATTTCATTTCGCACTTCTAGCATATATATATAAGAAAATTCTTCAGCACTCAAACGGTTAAAATCAATAAAAAAATGGATCTTTTTATTTTATTTGTAATTATTATTTTTTAAATCCCAAGAATGGTATGAAACCAACAGGTACTGGTCAGTTGGTCAACGGTCAGTGGAGAACCAGTCGCAGCGACTGACATTCGAATAACGCGCCGTCCGTATTGATGGAGTACTTCGAGATCGCGCAACAGTCAATAGGTTATCGACCGGGCACGCCAATTAGCGTCCTTACCAAAACTAGCGACACTCGCGCTGCAACCATTCCGGAAAACAAAATGAAAAACGAAAAGTGTGAAATGAAAACTTGTTCCTTCCGCGTCCAGGGTACCCTCATGCTCCGTCCTTCCTTGAGCTTGAGGTGTCAGCAACTATCCGGCCCTCGGCATAGGTTCCACTTAAGAGATCGTCCCTCTGTGAAGCTCCTCCTCCCGTTGCTCGTATCCAAGCATCGTCATCCTCTTCCATGCCGATCATCCCGCCGTCATTTTTCACTCACGGGAAACACATGCTCCATTCGCACTGGTCACACTCACGTCGCACAGTGGTCCGAAACCGTAAAAACACGAACTAAATTCAATTTTTCGACCTCCTTCGAAATGCATGAAATTTTAGGAATAGTTTCTAATATGTATAGACTAAATTTTGGCAAAAAATGGATTGCCGCAGGGCACTGGTAATTGCCTGGGCCACCTTCCAAGGGGAGGAAAATATGTCCACTTTGAAACGATCCCATTTCTTTCTGAATTTGCTATACTTTGCGGTACTATATTTTTTTACAGAGTGGAGCTAACTCAAATCTGTTTATATATTTGTAAAGAGTGCTCTTCCAGCTACAAGTACATGTAACATGAATGCGAATACCTGCGACCCGAATTAGAATACCTTGGGCATACGACATCTGCCGATGGAGTCAAACCCAAACCGGAACATTTAAACGCTGTGGCTCATTTCAAACGACCAACAAATGTAAAAGAAGTTCGATCATTTCTCGGTTTAGCTGGATACTACCGAAAATTTATTCGATGCTTCGCGAAATTGGCAAAACCGCTCACAGACTTAACTAAGAAGGACGTTACTTTTCTCTGGACAGATACACAACAAAAATCATTCGACGTATTAAAATCCAAGCTCTGCGAAGAGCCTGTCTTGAAATTCCCCGAATTTAAAAAGCATTTCACGTTAACGACTGACGCCTCTAACGACGGACTAGGTGCAATACTTTCACAAGACGGACACCCCTGCTGTTACATTTCAAGAACACTCAACCCCGCTGAAAAAAACTATTCGGCGACTGAAAAGGAACTCCTGGCAATCGTCTGGACCACGACACGACTACGGCAATATTTATACGGACGACACATTTCCATTAGAACCGACCACCAAGTCTTAAAATGGCTTTTCAATATTAAAGACCCCGCATCACGATTAGCTCGATGGATCGTGAAACTAAACGAATACACCTACGACATTAAACACGTACGCAGTAAGGATGACACCGCTGCGGACTCATTGTCCCGCGTATTCATAACTCAACGATTGAATGCAGACGAGCTTATAAGCGATGCAGAAGAACTCCCCACCACCTCACGGGCTAGTGACCCACCAAACAGCAAAGACGAACAGAATAATGACGAACCGAACAATGACGAATTGTTACCAAACGACTTTTTGGATTATTTGAATACGACCGACCACGAACTCATGATCGTACCAACCGCGACCAGTTTATTCTGGACCCAGATAACCCGCGTACCCTTAGGCCCACTGGATAGGACCAGATGGTACGATACCATACAAGAAATAGTAACACGACAAAAGGACGAAGGACAAAAGAACATTCGATTACAATTGGCACCCGACCCGTTTACAAAACTCGAGAAATTGCACATCCGCGACATCCTACGCTACATTTCGGCCCATGAACCAACACGACAAATTGTATACTGTGAAAATCCACGGACTACCGAATTTACAATAGACGAAAAAGACCGCATAATTCACGACTGCCATAATTCAACATCTGGACAACATTTGGGCAAGAATAAAACCATCGGCAAAATTCGTACAATAGCTCGATGGAAAAATTTAGAAAAGGATTTCACAGATTACATACGACGATGCGATACCTGCCAACGGTACAAACAGATGAGAATAAGAGCTAGGGAACAAGAACTTGCAATTGAACTTTTTGCAATTGTTATGTGCTTTTACAGTAATATGTAGTTATTCAAGTTACTCTTGGTACGAAATAATTTTGTGGAATTTTTACAAATAAAATTTCAGGTTCGTAATCAACACAATAAAATCTATAAAAAACGCCTATCAAATGTTACAAAGTGTTGAATAGTGTTATATATGTGTGAATTTAAGGAAGGAGAAATAATCACATACACGTAGAATATAATACTAGATATTTTATTTTATTTTAAATTATAGGGTAAAAAACAAAGTTCTTCTAAACTTTCCGGCAACAATCTTGTTCGCAGCGGCGTTACAATATATTCCTACATATATTCGAAGCTAAGCGATGCATTCAAAGTCAGTCTTTCGTTGAGCACAGTTCGAGCAGCATCTAAATAGAATTTCTTTTTGTGGACAGATTACTGATTTGGTGTACTTTTTATTTATGTAATTGTATTTGGTGATTCAATTTAATTTTGTTTAATTTAATTAAAATTAGTAATTTCATTTAATTTTATATTTTCATTTCAATTAGTGACTTAATTTCATTCAATTTAGTAATTTAATTTATTTTTATATTTTCATTTCAATTAGTGACTTAATTTCATTCAATTTAATAATTTAATTTAGTTTTATATTTTCATTAAATCAGTAATTTAGTAACAGAACAATGAGTAATAGTGAATATTGTTAAAGAAAGTAATCGCGTTGTAGGTTTTTAAAAAGACAGATGTCGCGGTGATCGACCGGCAGGGATCGTCTGACCGGCGATACCGAACACGCTCTCTCTGCTAGGCTACAAAGGTAAGCGGGCGCACGTGCCAAAAGTTCTAGGTTATATTTAGCTTAAAGTAAAACTCAATTTATACTAATAAACATTATATTTTTACAAACTTGACTTTAATGTCCATGCTACTCCTTAACCATCCTTAAATCTAACAAATATAACATAAATGCGACAGAAAGTGGAAATCAGGTAATGGTTGAACGGAGAAGAAGTCGGTATGAAAATTTCGTATGGTCGCACTTCGATAAAGTAAACCAGGGTACAGCGAAATGTAATATTTGCAAAAGAAACTTTAAAACCAAATTCGGCAACACGAGCGGACTTTCGCGGCATTTAAAATCACAACATCCAACAATAGATAGTCCCGGAAATAGATCAGATACAGAAAATAACCGAAATATTACCCAGAATATACCCCCGTTATCAGAAATTCAACCACTACCTGTCAGTTCAACGAGGGCAGTGCAATTAACGCGTGCAATTGCACGCATGATCGTATTAGACCTCCAACCATTTTCTATGGTTGACGACAGTGGATTTCGATGTCTAATGAATATTGCCGAACCTCGCTATGAAATACCCTGTCGCACAACATTCTCCCGAAAAATAATCCCACAAATGTACACTGAAGTACAAGCAGACATCAGAAACAAAATACAGGAAGATATTGAAAACGGTGAGATATTTGAACTATCTACATTTATACTTATTTACATTTCTCCACTTCATGCTATGAATTATATATCATTTGTAGGAAGCAATAACATTGTAATAGCATTAACTACGGATGGATGGACATCACGGGCTGTGCAAAGCTATCTATCGTTAACATTGCATTATACAACAGTAAATTTCGAAATACGTCGCTTCATGCTCAATTTGCAATACCTGCAAAAAGCACATACAAGTATATACATACATCAAGTGCTGACGGACTTATTAACAGTTTGAGGGCATAGTCTCAATAGATCGGTTTTTTTTATAACGGACAGAGCGGTTCAATTAAATAAGAATTGGAGGCGCATACCATGTTTTGCGCATTGTTTGCAGTTGGCCGTAAAATCAACTCTACAAAAGCTTCCCCAATATGACACACTACGGAAAAAATGCAGAACAATAGTTTCTTTTTTTTCACGTTCCCTGTCAGCACGCAATAAATTCAACGAGATACAACTGTCCTTTACCAACACACCCCTGCAACTAATTCAAGAAACAGACACACGCTGGAATTCTACACACGCCATGCTTAAACGAATTTTACAACTTCGACTTTCATTGAACATGGTTTTAAACACAAACAATATGCCACAAAATTTGAGTTACGAGGAATGGGTACTGGCAGATGCCATAACAAATGTACTGGAGCTGGTGAAAGAAGCAACGACGATAATGAGCGGTGAGACGTACCCCACATTGTCGCAATACATACCACTGTATATGGGATTAATGAACGTCGTGACGGAGGAGAGTGTCCAAAATGAAAAATTCGGGAGATTTGTACGAATCTTTCTGAGGCGTTAAAGGTAGTTTTAATTACTTAATTTAAGTTTAATCTCACAGAGAGGAACAATAGAATAAATGTATTTATTTATAGGAACGTTTTGAACCATCAAAAAAAAACGACACGTTATTGCTGGCCATGGTATTAGACCCGAGATTTAAAGACCGCCTCCTCCTGGATAGCGAAAAGACAATTATCACTGAAAAATTGGAAGAACTAATTAATCTAAATTGTAGGGGATTTTACGTAGAGGGTCTGGTTTTGCTCGGCCATGGTGGTTTACGTTAGGGCCTGAGATTGTCGCGCCGATCGAGACGGTTCGTATCGGGCGCCAATTAACGTAGACCATCTCAAGAGCCGTGCGTCGCTTTCGGAAAAAAGACGATCGCGTCGAACGATCCAGAAGAGTCGGATAGACACGTGCATTGCAAAGAGTCGTAGAGAAGCGGGCATTGTGAGCAGTCGTAGAATAGAAATTAATAAAGATTATATATTGTGTGATAAATTGATTGTTTAATTGATATAGTGTAACCGTTCTGACGCACCCAACAGCCTTTTCCCCTCAAAATAATCATAATAACAACCCGAGTGCACCATCCGCATCAAGTAGTAACAATAGTAAGATCCCTGAACTGCTGAATAATGATTCTAATTCGTATATTATTATACCCACTTTTACGTTGCTTTTTCTAGGCGAACCACAATCAAAATTACGATTGTATTTTAAAAACAAATTAGGAGGAAATTTTAATAACAACAGCAGCAGTGTTCAAGTGAAATGCACGTCGTGAAATTCGACAATATTTTTCCGAGGAAGTTGAAGAGGAAGAATGTAATATTTTAAGTTGGTGGAAAAATCAAATTGTGCGATTCCCCCTTTTATGTGATATAGCAAGGAATTTTCTTGCAATTCCGGCAACACAAACCTGTAGCGAACGATTATTTTCCAACGCAGGAAATATTGTAACGCCGCTGCGAATAAGATTGTTGCCGGAAAGTTTAGAAGAACTTTGTTTTTTACACTATAATTTAAAATAAAATAAAATATCTAGTATTATATTCTACGTGTATGTGATTATTTCTCCTTCCTTAAATTCACACATATATAACACTATTAAACACTTTGTAACATTTGATAGGCGTTTTTTTATAGATTTTATTGTGTTGATTACGAACCTGAAATTTTATTTGTAAAAATTCCACAAAATGATTTCGTACCAAGAGTAACGTGAATAACTACATATTACTGTAAAAGCACAAAACAATTGCAAAAAGTTCATATTTTCAAGATCCATACGTTCTGCCCGCTAAAAGGTAGTAAATATGTACTATAAGAGACGGCTCTTGAAGTTTACAAAAGCGAAATAACTTAAAATTGGTCGGACATTGTGATTTCTATGTAATAGATGCGCCTGTATGTTCATAATAATATGTAAGCACTATTGGGATCCCAAGACATTGCATCGTATAGTCATAGTCAGTTTCGGGATCTCCATTTCTCGATGCGCCTTTCGGGATCTCAATACGCCTTTCGGGATCTCGATACGTTCGGGATCTCGAAACGTTCGGTATCTAGAAGCGTTCGGATACTTTCGAGAATCTCGACGAGTATCACATTTCCGAGAGCTCGCCCGATCTCGCCCGAGTTTTCTCGACCCGACCCGAACCCGAAATATCGAGAATCCGCACACCCCTGACTTACACGCATAGGAAATTACCTAAAGTTTTTTGAAACTCAACTAAGCCAATGCAGACTCTTAGATACCTACCGTATATGTAAAATCCGTCCGACGACCCTGAGTATGTTCGCATCTACCGATTGCGAGGCAGAACTCCTGCGGTCCGTTGACAGACGAAACCCAAAGAACTATCACTTATTCTCGTATGAGATCCGCGAACTTGTAATATTATACAGTCCGTATTCAGAGCAGTTTATTTCAGTACCGGAGCGTCAGGCTACCGTACAAGTCGAATGTATGCAGTATAAGCATACAACCACAATCGACAAACCGACACTCGTACAAGCCGGTGATAACTGTACAATTCATACTTCCAAAGCAACCTTATGCGTCCGCCCCACTGCGACCCGTTTCGAATTCGAAACCAAATACCGTAACTACACCTCGAACTATACTCCGGATGAAACAAAAATATTAAACGATGCTTTCTCACTGAAATCATCTACAAGATCAAACACCGACACTTTGCAACTCAACCAACAACTGGATTGGATAGGTGTAAGTCTAAGCAAAATAAAGGACGGTTTGCATATCGAAAATGAAACCAATAATAACATATTACTACATCACCTACGTTGCCGTAGGATCTCTATTATTGTACGTATTATACAAATTATCACGCAAATTCTTACCCCGAAGATTTTGCATCCAAATTGGTCGCCAAAATAACAATATCGTGCCGACAAGAACGTCACGAGTAACCTTCAACATACCGAAAATAAAACCATTAAAGCCATTGCGGACCTTAAGGGACTATGTTCAATCTACGTTGGGGGGTGTGACCGAAGATGCTACATGGGACACCTCGGCGCCCCATCCCCTCTCCTACCCAACAGAGGACACCATAGCTGGCCATAGCACATGGCCCAGAACCGACTAGACTAAGGAGGCATCTCGCTGCACACAAGGAAGAAATACATTCAGTCTAATTTTCGAACTCATATAGAATACTTCGTTGTGCATTTATTTTCCCATCCTTTCTTTATCCTGGCTGATGCTCAAATCTATCGATTTGGCATCATCTATATATCTTTGGTGAATACATCCCTTCACATCGTCGAACCTGTGTCGTCAAAATTGACAATCGACGGAGAAGACGGACGGTTGGATTTTTTGGGGACAAAACGGATTCTTGCCCGAACGCGCGTGCGACACGGACGTTTTTAATAAACGTGTATTAAATAAAATATAATAATCGTCCATCCTACATTTTTTGGTCTATCCTTACCCGCCGGAACACCCTTACAGTATCTAAGTCTCTTTGAGCAGGAGAGCACACAATTTCATTTATCTTGCAATATCGTTGAAGTGATTGTACTAAACAATGGCGGGTAGGAAAGTTACGAGATATATGCTACACGATCTGGTGATGAACAACTCAGATAAGTCAGTAGAAAACAAAAAGGACCTGGTACTAAGTTTTTTAGTACAAACTTTTTTGATCGAAGAAGATGAAAACGCAAGAGAGGAACTGAAAAAATTCATCCAGGACAACTTCTTCTGCATCTATTTTAAGCGTTGGAATTTATGTCACAGAACAAATTCTTATTTTTCAGTAAAATACAGTGAGTGGCTCTCTAAAGAAATTATATTGCCCAGTTCCTTATCAAGAGGCCAATCATCGAACAACAGGGAAATCGCCGGAAAAAGGGGGGCAACCATCGAAAAACTTTGAAGAGTGTTGTGCAACTGTGAAAGGAAGAAAAACGGGGAAACTTCGACAATCTCACTTTTCGGCAGAACTGATTTGCGCAACTGGAATGAAGCTTCGTGAAGACGGAGACAAATCAACGGCAAAGTTATGAACTGAATGTACCACGACTTCGCCTACTAAATCTTCCAGGATTTTGAATAATTGGAAAAAGCCTGAAGCCATTCCAACACATTTATCGCCTGAAGAAGCTTTGTCGCTAATAATTACTTCTAATTTGTCCAAATAGACATACAAAACACTGCGTTTGGCAGCGAATACTCATGTGCATCGCTTATACCCATCGTACTTTAAAATATTGCAAGTGAAAGAACAATTTTATCCGGATGAAATAATCGTGAGTGAACAAAAATTGCTTAGTGTCGTTAAAAAATGTATTATATAGAACGTGTGAAAGTATAGTGCATGTAATACCAGTGTGTAATACAAGTGAGTGACAACGATTTAACTTTACTTTGCAAGTGGGGATTTGATGGAAGTTCCGGCTTTTCATGCTACAAACAAAAGTGTAACACAAATGAAGACAAAGATGGGAGTATCTTTGTTACCTATTTGGTTCCGCTTCGGTTGGTGGATAATAAGACCAACGAAATTATATGGAAGAACGATACGCCTTCGCCCACACGGTTTTGCAGACCCATTAGGTTACGGAGGCTTCAATAAACAAATGAAATTCCCAGGAATGACAAAATATATATAAATGAGCAAATACAGGCCCTAGAACCATTTCAATCAAGAATGGGACGTATTAACTTTACTCTTTTTATAACTATGGTAGATGGAAAAGTATGCAATGCATTGGCTGGTGCATCTGGAATGCGGTGCTACATATGCAAGGCTACAATTTCAGAATTGAATTTAATTCAGCCAATGCGGGACAGACCTATTGATCCAGAGATGTACAAATTCGGTCTGTCTGTATCGCACTCTTATATTCGATTTTTCGAATGCATGTTGCACATATCTTAATGACTATATCTAAAAACGTGGAAAGTCTCGAAGGATAAACGATCTATGTTCGAAGAAAGGAAGAAAATTGTTCAAGGAAGATTTCGACAAGAATGATGGTAATACGGCAAGAAAATTTTTCGCAAATCGGCAGATCTCATCAAGTGTAACCGGGATAGATGAGAATCTGATTGCAAGATTAAGTGTGATACTTCGAGTGATTAATAGTGGGTACGAAATAAGTACCGTAGAATTTGATAGCTACTGTTTAGTAACAGCCGAAAAATACGTGGAACTCTATGCATGGTACTGCATGCCTGTAACTCTGCATAAAGTGGTGATACACGGATCAAGTGTTATCAAGAATGCCATAATAGCAATTGGAGAACTCTCCGAAGGAGCTCAAGAGGCAAAAAAAAAGATATTAGGTACTTCAGGGAGGATCATACAAGGAAAACATCAAGAGGGAAGACAAACAAATACTTATTTCACAGGCTATTGTTAAGTTCGGATCCATATTTAAGTTCATTTAAACACGTGACACATAAGAAGAGAAACGTGGATAAAGACATAATGAACTTAATAGTTGTACCTCCCGCGGTGAATATAACGAGTGTATCAGAGAGTGAAACGGAATCGGGAAGTGACATGATCTCATCAGAAGATGAAGTATAGGGTAATGTACATCTAGCCATAAACTTTTTTATTTCTTTCAAATTTTTGTATTTAATTAAATTTTTTAAATAATTTTATGTATATTCTTTATTTTAAATCTTTTGCTAACATGTTCGTTCGATTAAATAACATCATAAACACACACTTGGATGTGTAGGTTCTATATCCCATTATCGACTATTTCCATATTGACTATATAATCTCAACTAACAATAAGTTTTTTACAGATTGTGAATCTCCATGATGAAATCAGTATTGTAAGAGTCGTTATATCGGCTGTGTTGGAATCATGCGATTTAAATACACCGCGTCACTTTTCTATGTATATGTTCCTTTGTTTTTTCCAATTGACCAACACCCTCTTCACTAGACTTTATTCATTCTCTTCTTCTTCCTTCATACCGAACCTTTGTATTCCGCGTCTTACACATTTGTAATATCGTATAATACTAAAGCACAATTGTAAGGTGCTCAATAAATTAACATAAACACAACAGGTTATGGGCCCAGAAACGCAAACGCGTTAAGGTAAGTATAAAGGAAGAAGAGAAATCTTAACCACGAGTCACAATATTCAAATCGACAAATTAACTAAAGATGATTATGATACGTAGAAAGAACAAATGGAGGCAATTCTTACCAAAAACGATCTCTGGGGCTATGTGGAAGGGGAGAACAATGTCGAGCAAATTGCAAATTGGGTAAAGTTCGGCAAAAAGGCGAAAGCCGATATCATTCTCTCGTTAAGTGCATCCGAAATATGCCATGTGAAAACTCTCGATACGTCGAGGGACGCTTGGACTGCGCTGGAGAGGGTATACGCCTTGAAAGGACCGGCAAAGAGAGCGACGCTGCTAAAGAAGCTGCTTTTCACGAGGCTCACGGATAACGGTAGTATGGCAGATCATTTAAACAAATTATTCGACATAGTAGACAAATTGCAGCAAATGGACATACCAATAGGTGATGACCTGCCGAGTTACTTCGAGTTAGAACGAAATGTTTGTTTACACACACGGTCAACTGTTCGGAATGATACTAACAAACCCTATTTCTACAGTTACTCTTCGATAATCGTTAAGTACACGTGTATAATGCCGCGCAAAAGTAATACCAGTTTTAATATACGACAACTTGTGATTTTTCACAACGAAAAAGGCAAATCATATAGACAAATTGCCACCATGCTCAACGTGAGCAAGAGTACAGTAGCAGATATCGTCAAACGGTTCAAGTACGAAGACCGTATAGACTCCATACCCCAAAAGGGCCAACCAAAGAAATTGGATGCACGTGATAAAAGAAAGCTAATAAGAAAAATAACACAAGATCCTACACTCAGTGAACCAAAATTAGCACCAGAGCTCTTAAATGAGTCTGGGAAAGAGGTACATCCCCAAACGATCCGCAGAGCCTAAAAAGATAGTGGGTACAATGGAAGAGTGGCTAGGAAGAAACCGTATGAGAATGAACAGAATCGAAAAAAGAGATTGAATTTTGCTAACGAATTTGTTTTGAAGGAAGAAACATGGTGGAACGATGTCATTTTCACCGACGAAAGTAAATTGGGGAGACAATTTGTATTTGAACATATTAAAAAATAATCGCCCGCAACAGCGATAAGCAAACGCACGTCGTCCAGGCGAGTGACCGGGTTACATGTACACAGTGCGGCAAGGTCGGCCACCTCGTAAATGATTGCTGGACAAAATTAAATTCTTCGTCGCGAAGCCAGGATGTTAGATCCGATCGCTACCCTCGCGACAATGTGTATTTGAACATATTAAAAAATAATTTACACAAAAGTGCTACAAAAATGGGAATTTCAAACACGTTTAAGTTTTACCAGGATAATGACCCGAAACATAAGGCACGCATGGTGCAACAATATTTTCTATAAAATTGTCCAAAAGTTTTACAACCACAACCTCAATTCCTAGACCTCAACCCCATTGAAAATGTGTGGGATGAATTAGACCGGCGTGTCAGAACAACAATATCGTCGAAAGAAATGTTGAAACGATTAAAAGAAGAATGGGACAATATCAGTACTGAATATTTAAAAATAATAATTAGCAATATGCCACATCGTTTAAAAGAAGTGATACAGCAAGATGGCTACCCAACAAGATATTAAAACACATATTATTACAAAAAGTAGCCTAAAAATAAGTATTTTCTAAAAGTGTCCGAATATTAAAGTAACTTGAAAATCGGACAGCGTTTTATTTAAATCGTGGTATTTAACAACAGTTGTAAGTTAGGTAAATAAAACTTATACTATTGTTTCCTAGACTGTTCGCAATTACATGCGGATGAATGTGTGTATAATTTGCGTTTAACTGTTTTGAATGTGGCGCGTGAATCGGACGCGTGAATGTTTAAGCCGCGACGTCTATCGACGGAGAAGAGAGGGAGAAACAAAGGACGAACAATGGATCAGAACAGACGTTGTTCGAGCACGAGCGAGGTGTGAAAGAAATGTACTGCGCCATAATAAAAAAATTACGGAACTAAAGACGTTATTAAGTACGACACCACCAAATAACAAACATAGACATATATCTTAACCCCTTTCCACTCCGCTGTCCCGTCTCAGGGGACATCGTAATTCTAGCATATCACTCGGATGTCCCCTCTCAGAGGACATTCAAGTTTATTAGTGATTACGGGGAATTGAGTTATTTCAGCGCAACTTTTTGAGACAAGCATGTTTCCCTAAGTTTTCTCTTAAAATGTACGCTTCGACGTATTGTTTCCTCCGTAAATCGTTGAAATGGTGGAGAAAGTTATTTTTTGGGGGGTTGAAAATGTGTGTGATAAATTCATACATAATATATCGCATCTCAAAACAAACAAGTAATGAAACGCCAATGACACACCATGAGTTTGTCAAAACACTAATTCACCATCCACATCTTCTGCGGACAATAGATTAGACAACACATTGCATATTCCAGATGTGGGACAAAGAAAACGAGACTGTATTGTGTGTTCTAACAGGAATACACCTGGTGGCAGGCGTCAGACAAATTATTATTGTCAAACATGCACTAATCAGCCTGCAATGCATATTGGGGAGTGTTTCAAAATGTATCATACTGTACAAAATTATCAACAATAAGATATTGATTTTTTTTGCAAATATACATTCCTCGATTTCAACCAATTCATATAAGTCCAATATCAGTATAATACGTTATTTAGTTCGAAAATTGTAAGAAATAATACGGGGGTCTGTAAATATTCGTTTTTGCCGTAAAGTGGCGCTGAGTAGCTGATAGCCAACGTCCAAAATCGTTCGGAGTGCAAAGGGTTAATATAATACTGATTATGTTTTTTGTTTATTTTGTTAGAAACAAAGTTATGATTTAACAAAGTAAAAATCTCATAGTGTCCGAATATTAAAGTTACTCACTGTATATGTTCCTTTGTTTTTTCCAATTGACCAACACCCTCTTCACTACACTTTATTCATTCTCTTCTTCTTCCTTCATACCGAACCTTTGTATTCCGCGTCTTACACATTTGTAATATCGTATAATACTAAAGCATAATTGTAAGGTGCTCAATAAATTAACATGAACACAACAGGCTGTAACAAATTTTATGTACTGCTACCTCTCCCCACCTCTCCGATAGACCAGCGTCAGCGCTAGTCCAAGCCCAGGACTACGAGATGGTAAGCTCGAAGAGGCAGAAAACTTCAAACCACCCCACCTCCCGCGTCATCCAATCATCCACCTACCGTACCAACAAAAAATCGATTCGAATTTTTCAATTCCCAATATTTCGCCGACCTACCTCCCTGCCCCTCCACGACCTCAGTTGGTCCCCCCAAAACCGAGAACATCAAGCCGCGCACAAAAACCGCAGAAAACTCAACCCCAATTCCATTAATCACCAAACGACCCCCTCTACTATGTATACATCAAAACTCCCCCAATGGAGTTACCAAACTATCAGGTGACCTCAAAACAACTATAGGCGACAAATTCTCCATTAAATTCCTAGGCCACCAAGTAAAAATCACCCTTGAAGAAATGTCTGATTTCCTTGACGCAAAAAAGGCCCTTCTCCAGGCCAACACTCAATTCTTCACATATTCGTTCAAAGAAGAACGGGCTTTAACCATGGTCCTCAAAGGCCTCCCAAACATTACGCTCGACGACATATCTAGCGAGCTCGAACTAAATGATTTAAAACCGACGCGCTGTGCTATCGTACATAGCACCAAAACCTTGACGATCTACAGGATCTCATTCCCAGGAACTTCTTCCTTATCCCAAATAAATAAAGTGGTATCGCTCTTCCAATGCAAAGTCCATTGGGAAAAATTCAACAGTACAAGGAGATACACCCAATGTTTCCGCTGTCAAGCCTTTGGGCATGCAGCCTCCAATTACAACCTTACACCACGCTGCGTCAAATGTGGCGGCTCCCACCCTTCCAAAGAATGCCGAAAAACCCGCGATCAACCTCACAAATGCGCAAACGGCGCAAGTGAACACACGGCAAACTTCAGTCAATGTCCAGGTCTACAAAAATACATGAAAAAAAGAACCCCACCTCCCGCCAAAGGAGAACACCCAACCCATCCACCACAGTTCCCTTCCTCCCACTCATACCCATCTAGGGGCCCATCCATGACCCCTACCCTCACCATGCCCATCATGGCAAACCCCAGTCCACCGTACCCGCGACAACTCTCCTACCGCGATGCCCACGCGTCACCTACAGCGGTACCACAAACCTCCGCCCCAAAACTATCCACAGGCAAACTCGCCGAATTAACAGAACTCACCCAAGAACTCTACAAATTAGTCGACCTCAAAGAGATCCTACAAACTACCCGTTCCCTTATATCCAAACTAAAATCCTGCGCCACCAAAGCGGAAAAAACCATTGCCATCTGGGAGCACTTAGGACTCATTGATGGCTAAGCCCACCCTCCTAGTCTTGGAACGCCTGTTCCATAACCCACAAGATCTCCGAGCTCGAAATCTTCCTTCTCTCCCAAAACATAGCTACAGCCAAACAAGAAACGTGGCTCATCCCAGACCTTCCCTTCCAGTTCACTAACTATCATACAATCAGAAGAGACAGATCCTCCGGCTCCAAAGGAGCAGGCGTGGCCATACTAGTACACAAAAACGTTCCCTACCGCCCTTACAACCTTCCTCACGGGATAGAAATAGAAGCAGTAGCCATTCAGCTACTGAATCCCAAACTCATATTCGTGCCGGCATACTGCCCCCGACGCACAGTGGTGCCATTTCTGAAAAAGCTGGCCAAAATTCGTAATTTCACACGGTTTTCATAAAAATGGATATTCTTATGTTTTTGGGGTTGTTAGTCGTCTATAATCTTAGACACATCAGTATTATTATTAATTATTATTAATTATTATTTATTTCTTATAATTTATTTACTTATTTATTATTATTGTAATAATGTTTTCGGTAGATTTTTATTGGAAATGGTGTGTTAAATGAAATAACTATTATATTCTATTAAAGACGTTTATTTAGAAGAGCTCTGAAGGAATGTCCTTTCACCATGAAATACTCTTAAGAAGTGAACGCAAAACACCCAGAAGAACTGGGGTCCACTTATACCCACGAATGCGCATTGTCCCATTTTACAACCAGGCCGTTTTGACTCCCCAAGTCCAGGCCCATCTGGTTCTCTTACTATCTCTGTTAGTAAAACATCTCTAAGAACGTTGAAGCAATTTTGCTACAGCATGATATCATTAGTAAATATCCAACAATTTTTTTATCTCATATTCAATTTTCCATATTCAAACCTTTGCACGAGATATGGCCACTATGCTCTAGAGGGACAGACCGTAAATGCCCCTACTAGGATACTTTAACATTAAATATCTCAAATTGGCGCAAACTTTCTCAACTGGATATCATAGTTGACATGCCACTTTATATCAAGAAACTTGTCGCAGAGTGAATTACGGTGAATAACATGTTTGTTTTCCTTCCGATTCATTAAGATCTAGGTAATATTTATGGTATATTGAGAACGGAATTACAAGGATAAATTCAAAGATATGTTACTTTATTTCTGTGGAAAATGTATGTCTATAACATCTACTTTAATGATAAAATGTTTCATATATAAATTTTTATAAGATAAACTTTCCCTTACGCATTAAATAAGTTCCAATTTTCAAGATATGCAGGAGCATGAAATTTCATCAACTTTGACGGCCTATATCTCAGTAACCAATCAATATATTTAAAAAATTCAAGCGGCATTTGATGCATTGATATATATGTATACAATAAATCTGCTATACTAAAAAACCGCAGCTATATACTTCAAAAATTGAATTTTGGCCAGCTTTTTGGGAAATGGCACCACTGTGCGACGCGGCGCGGCGTCGAGCTACCCGCGAGATCATATGATCCGCGAGTATAATTGCTATTCTAAGCAATTGTCAACCACTAACAGAGTCAGTGGTACTGCACTTTACAGTGCAGTGCGACGCAGGACAGTAATATTATATTTTATTACTGTTCATGGAAGATCTTTTTTTACTTTGCAAACCGCACTATTTTTAAATGTACATTAGCTACTTTCTGAGAGAGACCTTTTTCGTCTTTCTAAGCTTGCTGTCTCCTCTTGTATAAATTGAGGCTCCCGAATGGGCATTCCTCTATTGTGCCGGCTATCTATTAATTCCGGTAGCATGCATTGTTCATAAAATTCAATTAACATCAATTGGCTCCATATTGTTTTGCCAAAAGTTATCGTATTTATCTATTTTTATGTATTTCAGCGCTTTACGGGTCCAGATACAAAAGAAGCAGTATTTTCGACCTGTTATATGTAACTGCCCTTGTATCTGGTAGTAATAATAATGATTTTTGTCTATTACCTTTCGTTCTGCATCTTCAAATATGCGGCGAATGACTTTAACGGTTTTTATTGCCTCCTCCGGCAGTAAATTCTCTACCGTTTTCGGGCATTTAATTTCTACAATGTCTTCTTCGTCTATTATTCCATCTGGAGAAGTCCCTAAGAATGGGTTTGAAGGATCGATAAATAAGCCACATTCTTTAATATTGACACCAATGAGCTTGCTTAATTCTTCACGGGCTAATTTTTCACACTCTTGCCCGTATATCACTGCAGGTGCATTATATATTTTTGGATAAACAAATGCTTTTACTGCATTTGCACAGGACTTTCCATTCCAACGACGGCATACTCGTCCGAAATTTGAGGCTGTGAAAAGTTTAGATTTATAATTTAGCCATTTATGGTTTTTGGCTTGTCCGATTGTCTCTTGCACAATAGCATCTCGCCTATTTTGCTAATTGTGCAGCATTTCCATATGCTTTGTCTTCTCCAATGCATAAATGCTTTCTGCCATATCTGGCTTTTGAGCGTTCGGCCCGTAATTACAATCCTTTTCTGAACGGAATTGTTTCCGCACGTGCTTCGCAATCCTTTTTTCTTTCAGCTTTTCAGCGAACTTCTGATTTTTTTTTCATTCTTGTTTTTTCGCAACCGTTATTAACAAATTTTTAAATTTGTACACTTCGTAAATAATGAAGGTATTCAAAGCAATTCCAGTCGATTAGGGAAGATGCAGACAATTATCGATCATTTTTCAGAAACGTTCCAAGAGGTTTATAAGCCGAAACAAAATCTATCACTTAATGAGGGGGTTTGGGGTATCTTTAAAACATTCAATTATGGATTTAAGGGCACCGCACTTATACAAATGGCACAGTCTTTACATGGATAACTTTTATAACAGCACCAAACTTGCAAAGGAGTTATTTTTTAAGAAAATAAGGATTTGCAGTACCATTAGATCAAGTCGTGGGCTACCAAAATGTTTAAAAGACGCAGGGCTTAACATTTATGAAACAAAATATAATCGTAAAGGACATATTTTAGTACAGCTTTGGAAAAATGTTATAAAGTTCGTATGATCTCCACAATTCATGACGCAAATATCGTAGACACAAAAACAAAACCTACTGAAAAACTGGGCAATCTATTAAAAAATCACAGTCAATCGTACATTATAATATGTATATGAAAGGTGCTGTTCGTGCAGATCAATACCTATCCTACTATCTCATCTTTCAGAAAACCAACAGGTGGGTAAAAAAAGTTGCCCTTTACCTAATCAATTGTGCAATTTTTAATTCCGTCAGAGTTTACGAAAACCTAAATCCGAAACGTAAACTCAAGTTACACAATTGTTTGTTAAATCTTACAAAGATATGGATAGAAGAAAGAGAAACAGGCTATGAAGACGAGATACAAATATCCACATTACATTCTTCTGCACAATCATGTACGCAATCGCACACAACGCAAAATCGTCGCCCACAATTTACTGTACCATCTGCGTCAGTGACTTCATCTTTACAAAGACCATCCACGAATCTGAAGAAACATCATGTTATAAAAATACCAACCACAAGTAAGCGCATCAGAAGGAGATGGCGGGTTTGTGCTTCCCAATGAGCTAACATGATATAATTAATTAGAAGAGATAAAGTTGCATTTCTTGAGCTTCGTTTAGCCACTCTACGTTCAAGCCTAATTTATTATGTAGCAAAACTCGATGGTGATTCGTGTCGCGAAAGTTTTCAAATACAAAATGTGTCTGAGCACTAGCATTATGGCTTTCATGAATAATTCGTTTTTTGTAATATGTAGGGTAGACCGGGGCGAATCGGATCACTTTTTATTTGATGGTAAAAAAACAATAGTTACAATTTAAAAACGCAATATTTTCTTATAAATTCGTAACAAGTACCCATTAAACATGAACATTCATAATAAAAAATATAAACAAATTATAACAATTCCTCTTTTATGGAGAAAAAACGAAAAAGTGGATAATATCCGATTTGCCCCGAGCCTGGGGGCGAATCGGATATTCCGAATATCTCTAAGAAAACAAACAAATTGTCGTAAAATAATCTTTGGTTATAACTTTATAAAGTGTAATTTAATAATAATAATGTCAAAGACTCTACGTAGTACATGGGTGGCAAGTATATTGGCCCTGAACACCACTTATATTAGCACACTTTTTGTGCCACCACTTTTCACAGCTATTGCACTGTATCCAAACTTTCGCAGGTGGATGAACTTCTCGTTACAATAAATGCAATGCCACTATCTTTTAAATATGTGCGAACCATCTTTACCTTCATGTATAAGTTATTATCGCATTTAAAGTCATATAGCTAAATAAATAACCAAAAAACGAGTGATCCGATTCACCCCATATAATAACTTTAAAGTGACTAAAATACGTAAACAAATTATGATATATTAGTGAAAATTATATCAAATATTATTCCTGGACACCATACAAACTAATAATATTAAACACATTTGGATGTTAAAGCTTACCTTTTATTTTTAAATAAGAAATTGTAAGCAATGTATTTTGGATCTGCGCCAAAATTATTACGTTCGTCCGCGTAACGCAAACCTGAAATGCGTGTCAACACTAAACGGTGTTGTAAAACAATAAAAACACAATTGAAAGAGGTGCATAGAAAGGGCGTGAGGAGTGTATGCACGACCTAAACAATTTTTTCCAGAGTAACATGACAAATTTCAACTAAATTCTTATTTCGATCCGATTCGCCCTGTGATCCGATTCGCCTCGGTCTACCCTACCCTCTTCTGCACATCTTTCACAGCTATTGCGACCTGTATGTCCTTTAATATTTTTTAAAAATGCTCTCGCAGATGCATCGCATGCAAAGCATATAACATCTACTTTAAAATAAGTATTAGTGTAAAATAATCCATGTTCTAAAGTATCATTTAATTCGTATATAAAATCACTTAAGACTTATGTAATGAACCAAGGAATTTGGTTTAGCATTACCATAATATACTGCTATCGGAAAAGGAGACACTGTACAATTTTATAATACTAGCTTGCACAAAATGGGCCAAGCTTGAATTATTGCCTTGTTGCTAAACAACGTAAACGGTCAATTATTACAGTGAGCGGAATTGGTATAAGTGCACTCCAAATTCAACGAATTTTTCCTCTTACTTGTAAGTAAAAAACTGGCAACATTGTCAGAAAGCTTTCTATTGTTTTCATGCCTTTAATTATCAACGTTCCTATGTTTCATTTTGCTTTAGTTACTTGTAGAGCCAAATGGCAGAGTAAAACATTCCTAATAGTGTTTGCACGTGCGAAATTCGTATAAATGCAATGCTTTGTTTCGATTAATATTGACATTAATATTGAATTGTGTAGTATTAAACTGTATTTAGTAACACATTTAATAATACAATTGTTTTAATGAAAAGGAGAAAAATGCCAAGAGGAAATTTCCTGACCGAAGGCGAAAAAGCTACAATAACAATTTTAAATAAAAGAGGTGAATCAAATAGAAAAATAGCAAAGGAAATTAATCGTTCAGAGTGTGTAGTAAGAAATTTCTTGAAATTGAAAGAAAATTATGGAAAGAAATGTTCTACGAAAGGAAATTCTAAAATAACCAAACGGGAAAAGAATATTATTTTCTACGAAGCTACAAAAAATAGATTAGTTGCAAGTCGAATTAGCAAAGCGACGTGTTCAACAAATTGTGAATAATAATACAAACATAGTTTTTAAGAACCCACAGAAAAAGCCGATGTTGAAAGGGCATCATAAGGTCGCTCGAATGGAATATGCAAAAAATTATATGCACTGGACTGATGAATGGAAGAAAGTCATTTTTTCGGACGAGAAAAAATTCAATTTAGACGGCCCAGATGGATACGATTCCTACTGGGACGATTTACGTCAAAAAAATGTCCCTAGATTATCCAGAAAGGCTATAGCCGGGTAAGGTAGTCAAATGTGCCCTTAAACCAAATTCAACTTGTGAGGTGTCATTCGATAGCTTATCAAGAAAAACCAATTCGTACCAAGTTTCAACCCTGCAGCTCGACTGGGAGGGTAGTTACGGGGAAAAAAGCAAAATACAGTTTTTCCGCAATATCTTCCATTTTAGGGCATAACAAATTTTGAAAAAAATCTGAGACATTGCAATTATGGAGGCACATATTGTAGTATTTTTACAGCTTTTCAAATTACAAAACCGAGCTGTAAAAAATGAAAAACGTAAAAAATGCTGAAAAACGCCGTATTTGTATTGAAGGAATTGGAGACACACTTTTATATTTTTTTTGTAGGTACATATTAGTGGTACTAAAACTTTTTTTTATTAACACCACAATAAATTCTGAAAAGTACGTCGATGTGCTAGATGCAACATTAATTCCGTTTTTGGAAGATACAGTTGGCAAACGGGAATTTATGTTTCAACAAGACCACGCAGCAATCCATGTGTCAAAATATTCCCGCGAATGGTTTAAGGCACGGGACATCCCTTTAATTGAATGGCCTGCATGCAGTCCTCACATGAACCCCATTGAAAACTAATGGGGTATAATGGCAAGAAATATATATGCAAATGGCCGCCAATTCACAAATACTGCAACTTTAAAAGCAGAAATTAAACGTTGCTGGGAAGAGATTCCTATTACACTGACAAATAATCTCATAAATTCAATGCCGAATCGAATTTTTGCATTTAATTCAAAATAATAGAGGTCATACAAAATATTAAATTTATAATTATAATATAAGTTTAGTTTTATTTCGTTTTTTCTTGCCGTGCGTTTAAACGAATTTCGCACAAAGAATAAGACTGCATCAATAAATAAATGTATATATATGTTTACTTAAATATAAATATGTAAATATCTATAGCACATCAATTTATCTTTACTCTCCTGTCGCTATTATATTCGCCTCAATTTGAATTTAAAACTTTTGGCCCCAAAAATCATATTTCTTTAGGTGCGTTTATACGAATTTCGCTCACTGTAATTATTATTTCGTCACGCAATGATTCGCAATCCATACAATCCAATCAATATTTCCATCGATATATTGAAAAGAGAGTACAAACAAATATTTCATATCTAATATAAATTAGAAAAAATTATAAATATTCAATATAGAAAAGATAGATATTCAGATAGAAAAAAATATTTTGTTTCAAATATTAAATGAATATTCAGTTTATATTAAGAAATAAATATATTGTCATGACATCAAATAAATATTATATAAATATTCGAAAAATATATTGCTTTCTGAATCTAGAATACATATTGTATGTATAATATTTATATTTAAATATTAAAAAGAGATTCAATCTCTTTTTAATATTGGATAAATATGTATTCAATATTTTGTGCTACTAGGGTAGCTACCGCTAGTACACAGCGAACGTCAGGCGACTATAATCACCGCTAGTAACGGAAGGGTTAAAGAATATGAATGAAATACCGTGCTACTACTACATCGCAAACTGTAACTTCATACAAATCTGTAGCATAAAACGTAACTTACCATTGCCGATGCTTTTTATTTTTGGACAAACGCTTTGCACATAAAATAGGCTGCTTCCTTTTTCTATCACCCTTCAAAAAGCGTTGGTCTCTTGCATCTGCGCCTTCCTTTTTTGATTCCGTGGCAATGGCATCATCACACACAGCACTACACTGACGAAACAAGCAGATATGGAACAATTCGCAAATTATAAATTGTACATCATATTATATCAATATTTGCGTACCGCGAACCGCGTGGGTCGAGATTTATTTAGGGGCGACACTTGTATTACTAGGTTTCCATACGACATCTGTAGTGTCGCCCTAATACGACCCGCGCGGTCCATCCCCGAGCTGGTACATTTTCCCGTTCTACGATGCAACGAATATGTATGGACGTCAAGTTTATGACTGTCATAAGTCATACACGCTTCGCGACAAAAGGACGAAACACGACGTTTTACGACCATGTACGTCATATACAGGTGCAGTGATACGATAGAAAATTAGCTAACCAATATCTACTTGGAAATATTTTGTTATAAATTCGACATTAGATATATGTACTTTATTTTTATAATATTTTTGATATTGTCTGCTCTCTCTTTTATGATATAAAAAATAAGTTTATGAAAATCAACGCTTGGTCATTTAAAAAGCCTGCGTGGGTCAGTGTCCAACCCGCGGGTCATAGGTTCGCCATCACTGCTCTAGGACCTGGCGGAAACTCCCGTCCGTTGGCAAGTCAGCTGTAAAGGGCAAAGACGCACCCCCTCCTTTGGAAAACGCACTTTCAGCGCAAAGAAGGATGGGTGCGTCTACGTCTTCAAAACACGCTCATTGGAAATTAGTTGGGAATTTTTTCTAATGTCCAATCAGCGTGCCTAGACGTTACTGCCGAGTCGACGTGATAAGACACACTCGACGAGGAAGTCAGTCGTTAGTCAGAATCCAAACGGTCCACAGTCAGAGTGTAACACTCTCCACTCGGAATCTATCACCTTACGTGCAGAGTCTAACACTCTCCATTCAGAATGTAATACTTTACATGCAGAGTCTAAACGGTCTACATTTAGAATCTTAAACAGTCTACAAACAGTGTCTAAAAGAGCCTAAGACCAGGGTCTTCCACAAGAAAAAGGGAAACATTATGCTCTCTTCATTCTTTCGTAAGTCTTGAACTCAGCAGTAGGAGAAGCATTATAATCTCCTACTTCAAGACATACCGAAAAGATTATCTTCCCTTAACATTACTTCACTAGATAGTACACACTCTATAGATCCGTTTTGAAAACATGTGGAATGAAATAAGAGATCAAATCAAAAGTACAAAAAAAAAGACATACACAAGAGAGCTAAAAAGAGGGAGATTAGGAAACAGACCATGGCACAACAAAGAATGGAACCAAAAGAAAAAGGACATAAGAAAAGAGTTAAGAAAATTAAGGGGAAACAAAATAAGCAAGGAGGAGTATGTCAAAAAAAGGAGAGAATACAAAAGGTGGTGTGAGAAGGGGAGGGAAAGGCACGAAAAGGAGGAAGAAGAAAGAATAAAAGGGATAAGAACGGAAGGAGAAGCGTGGAAGTACATAAGTAAGTATGGAGGTAAAAAAAAGAGAAGGGATAGATGAGAATATTGAGATGGAGGAATGGAAGAAACATTTCATAAGTCTACCAGATGGAAAGGAAAGAAACCTGGAAACTGACATAGAGGAAAAGAAAGGAAAGGAAGACGGGAAGAGAGGAGAAATAGGGGAGATATCAAGAGAAGAGCTGATAGAACAATTAAGGAAGAGTCCAAAAGTGATAGCCGTACCGATCGGACGTGTCATAAACCCCGTGCGTATCGTGGAAGCGAGTGCCACTAACACGTGTAAGAGTCAATTCAAGTGTTTAAAGTGAAGTTTCTCATTCGTTTACCAGGGCAACCAGTGTAAAACAGTATCGTCCATCCACAGAAGAGCCCAAGTTCCTCTGAATATTCTGTCATAAGCATCTCGGTGCAATCTTTTCACCGAAATGACCACCGTCAAAAATACCCCCAATCTACAACAACGTCTAAGCTATACCAATGTCGTCCAGAGTGACAATTTTCCAAAGAAAGAAGAAGCTATCGTAATTGAAGCCAAAGAGGGAATACAGATAAAAGACTACGTCCAAGCCTTGGGAAAATTAACCAGCCCAAGCAATATTCGATTCATATCGAGAATATCTAACGGTAGAATTTGCGTATTTCTCGCTAGCAAAGACATCGCGGACAACATCACAGGTAAATACAATCACATTAGTGTGGAATCGGCGTCGCTGCAGCGCGCCGATCTCGTGGAATTTGCCACTGAACAGCTACCGATTGTGTTTTGTTTGACGCGTGTGAGGGAGAGAGAGAACGAATGCGTATGTGCGAGAGAGAAAGAATGGGAGGAGGAGAGCTTTTTTCTTATGAAGAGCAGAACGTGTAGAAACGTGTACGAGAACAGAATGTGAAAAGAGACGATTCAATAAAGAATATAATTAGTGATAGAAAATCCCACATTCGAATCAACAACACAGATCCCTCTCTGAGACCGCTCATTAACAAATACCAACGTATCATAATATCAAACGTTTACCCAACGATTCCTCATGCAATAATAGAAGAAAGTTTTGACAATCGGCCGTCTCCTTTCTGAGAGCTGGCATAACAGAAGAAGGCTATGCACATACATATGTATACATATACTTAGTTTCCGTCGGCTGATTTACATACACCCAGAGGACGTACACAAGGTTCTAGAGTCAAACAAAATAGAACACGAGCAAACAACATACTGGGTGTATCCTTCTACCGAATCAGTAAAATGCTTCATATGTAAGCAAGAAGGACATGTTACTAACACTCTTCATTCACACCATGCTTATCTTATAAGTGCCTCGACAAACCTCGAGGCATTATTATAAACTAAAAGGCGCCAACAAACTCCGTTGCAACCGTATTCCTTGCGCACATAATATCAACCTTCGCCGGCCTAGGCATTGCCCACAGCCCCGGCTCGTAACAAGACTACGAATGAGCCACAGACTGTACCCAATACATCCAACCCTCCTTCATATTAAAATAGCTACGTTTTCTTTTGTGTGAGCAGCTCATGTCAAACAAAATATTACAGTGGGACGTAAATAGTCTAAATACACGATTTGAATTCCTACAAAAACTAATCCACGATCATCAGCCAAATATACTGTGTATATCTACAAGAAACAAATTTCAAAGAAAATAAATGCATCAGTATCAAAGGTTTTAATGTTACACTTAAAAATAGACCGAATGCTGTAGCTGCAAGCGGCGGAGTGCAATATACATACAAGAAAACATACACTACTCCGAAGTAATACTTCAAACTAATCTGGAAGCAGTTGCAGCCTCAGTTACGCTACTTGGAAAGAAAATATCTATCTGCAATGTGTACATCCCTAACATACATCAACTACAGGAAACGGAACTAATTAGCCTTATCCAGCAACTCCCTAAACCTTTTATTCTATTAGGAGGCATGAATAGTCACAATGCACTGTGGGGGTCAACACGCACTAATACCAGAGGCAAAATTATCGAAGACACAATAATCAAGTCCGACCTCATACTACTAAATACCACCGAACCAACTCATTTCAACCCAACAAACGGTTCCTACAGCTCAATAGATCTAGCCTTTTGCAGTCGTTCTCTTTGCGATACCATTGAACTGACAGCTTCCCAGGGTCTATATAACAGCGATCATTTTCCTCTATTCATTGAATTAATAGGAAGAAATATAAACGACCTTATAGCCATACACAGATGGAAATATAAAAAAGCAGACTGGTCAAACTATCGCAAAATAATAGAACAAAATATCCCACTATTAGAAAGTCCTAACAATGACAGACTTGTTTCAAACTTCTGTTACTGTTACCGGTGACGTCAGTTTTTGGTAACGAGGTGTGGGTTTGGTCAGATTTCCGTCCATCTGCACGTAATAGTCCGTCCACATTTGTTACCGTACCGGGATTTGTTACCTAGTCAAGTGGTCTAGAAAAGGTCTGGGAAGAAATGTGAAGTGTTTTTTGATACCTCATGGTGTTGCTTGTTACTTGGTTCGGCCGTTACATGCGCTGTCGATATTTTGACCTGCTCAAAAGGAAGCACTTGAGTCGCTCGTGAATAGTTATAGCTTTCTTTGAATTTGTATCTTTTCTGGCTGCCTTTGGCCGGATTAAGTTGACTAAAGTTCATAATTCTAGTATAATTATAATTTCTAAGTCGTATATAATAAATCTTCATTATTTATAAAAATATTTTATAAATAACTTTTCGTTGATATATTGCGGCATTGATTTTTACATGTCTGTCGATCAATATTAATGGCGTTAATTGTATTAAAAAAGGGAAAGTGTTGTGCCGATTGAAATTGCATGGCTCTTTACTATGTGTTCTTTTATTCTAGTCCTTGCCATCTAAATCCTGCACTTAGATGGGCGAAAGGCTAAAAATTACTCCGCAAAAAATAGCGTTAGTTTCGACCGTGTCATAAACTTGACCAATGGCTGAACTGGGCATGCACTGACAAGAGTCCTACGTCGCCAAGGGAGTGTGGTCTATCTCATAGGCATAGGCTGAAAGAGCTCTATCTCCCAGGCCTAAATGGTCTACAATACATAGAAACAGCGCCACACAGGCGAGTTCACACATGTACAGCAGTTCAGGGGCGAGCTAACACATTGGCAGTGGCGCAAGGACGAGTGCACACATCTACGACAGCTCACTGACTCCTTTGGAGCGGGTAAAATACCGACAATTTCGGCACCCGCCGAACCAAGTAACGACTAATGCAACGAGAAAACAAGAAACACTCCACATTTGCTCCCAAACCTCTTCTAGACCACTTGACTAGGACCTTATCTTGGTAACAGTGTGCGGGGAAGTAACAAGTCTGGACTAATGTCCGGCAGTCTCTATTGTTACGCTATCGCGTTAGCAGTCCCTAATATCTAGTGATATCGAATCAACGATCGACAATATAACTATAACAATCGATAGCGATAATAAATTAGGAGCGAAATTCGAAGCGGGATGAGCATACGCGCGATAAATAAAGCTGTACATTATTCAAGTACCAGCCGTAGGTTCTCGAACAATAGGATACTCGGAGCATTCGAATCTTTGAACACTTCACTTGGAAGATTCCAAACGTTATGTATTACGGAGCGTAAAGAATTTGCTAAAGTCTATTGAAACATGTACGACCTCCGGAGGTTGTCAGACCCCACGATATCCTGTTCTGCCGCCACATGTTCTACCGTTGAACAAAAGGACATCCGAAGAGCCATTTGCCTCTTCAGCGCGCTTTCTCCGACCCTCGCGCGATTTTCCCCAGCTTTCCCGCGTTTCCCCCAAACACGCGCGTACCCTGACGCCCTTACCGAGAAGCGTAGCACTGCCACCTCCACGCGCCCAAGGACGAATAGGAACCCAACAAGAACCAACCCCATTGGACGAGGACGATTTCGAAGGAGGACCAAGGAACCCAGGAAGAGGAAACAGAGCTGTAATGGAAAGAAGAAGAAGCCCCGCACATCAGATCAATTTAATCATTTGACCAGAGATCAAATTGAGTCGTGAACAGAGATCAACTTACAATTAGCCTTGAAATAAAACAGTGAATCTTTATAAAAGTCTTTATAAAAGTTAGTGTTCTTTGAATATTCCGCGCTTTTCCACAACCAGAGCGGTTCAGCGCTCCACGGGCAACCGAACCAACACGAAGTCCCCATATCCCACCAATTGCGGCGCAACACTATGAACCGAAAAGACCAAGTAATTCTGACCAGATTAAGAATAGGCCGCACCAGATTTACACACTCCTTCCTTATCGCCAAATCAAACCCAATGATGTGTGAAGTATGCAATATACAAATCTCCATTGAACACATTCTAGCCCAATGTCCCAAATATTGCGCCATAAGGATACGATATAAGATATCAAACATAGAAAGCATGCTTCAAAAGGCAGACTCGTGCAGGAGAATTTTAGCCTTCCTGAAAGACATTGGAATCTACCATCAAGTGTAAAATTTACATGATTATAACATAGTTCCAAAGCAAATGTGGTCACTCATAACCTAAGAAGGTGCATTTGACCTTAAACATTGAAATAAAAAAAAAAACAATTAAGGAAGCTAAAGAAAGAGAAAGCGCCGGGAATGGACGAGATAGAAAATGAGGAATGGAGACCGATGCCGAAGGAAATAAGCGAAGAATTTTACAAATTAATAAATAAAATATGGAGGAGAGAGGGGATGCCACTAGAGTGGAGAGAAGGTGTAATATGCCCCATATATAAGAAAGGAGAAAAAGGAGAAGCGAAAAATTGCAGAGGGATAACATTAATGAGCACAGCGTACAAAATATATATTGGTATTTTATACGACAAATTGAAAAGGGAAGTGGAGGGAAAATTAGCTGAAGGACAATTTGGGTTCAGAGCCAGAAGAGGAACAGCAGACGCAATATACAGTGACTCACGAAATTGATCACATAGTAACATTGTTTCCAGTTTTCTTGAAATACAGCTATCTTAGAACAGTTGATGCTCGAACAAAGTCACGTAGGCTGTTTGTTTACATCTCCCCTTGACGCTAAAATACAAAGTTAGTTGATCTGGTTCTTCAGATCTAGCTAGTAGTGCCCGAACTGTTGTTTGGTACACTTGATCAATTTTGTGAGTTTAGATCTTCAATGTGTAAGAATATTTGTTGGTTCCTGTTAACTATTTTCTTCGCCTATTGTACTCTAGATTATTCAACCGTAGTCAGTAAGTAATATACTATATACACACGGACTGTGTAACAGTTTATGCGATATTATGTTTTTTATTAATGTTCAATCAAATTTCGTATAGTGAAACCAATCGCTCAAAATATCGTAAATGAAATCATAAAAGAACTTAGGGCAGGTGTTTCACATAGAACGCTAGCAAAGAAATATCAATGCTCGGTAGGCATGATTAGTAATATTAGAAAAAAGTATGCAGAGAATGTCGCGAAGAATAAAGCTGGTCGTAAGCCGAAACTTTCCGAGACTATAAGGCGTAGTGTAGTCCGCTCTATACGGTCAGGAGAAGTAGATAATGCCGTGCAAATGAAAAATAGGTTGAAAGCATTTGATAATATAGACATTAGTGCTGAAGGAGTCCGTAGAGCATTACGACGAGCCGGTATGAAGGGAAGAGCTAAAGTTAAGAAACCGCTCTTAACAATACGACACATGATGTTACGTTTACAATTTGCCAAACACTACGTGAATTTTTCTTTACAAGACTGGGAACGCGTAATTTGGTCGGATGAGACTAAAATAAATAGATTTGGGTCTGATGGAAGAGAATGGATCTGGAAAAAACAAAATGAAAAGTTAAGCCGACGACTTATTCAGCGTACAATAAAATTTGGAGGAGGAAACATTATGGTATGGGGCTGTATGACTGCCTTAGGTGTTGGTATTATTCATCGTATAGATGGGAGGATGACAGCAAAAGATTATGTAAATATTTTAAATACTTCCTTGGTAGGAAGTATGCAAAAGCTCCAACTAAACATAAGGGACAGCATTTTCCAACATGACAACGATCCCAAGCATACGGCACGGATTACTAAATCATGGCTCCAAAGTAAAGGTTTTAATGTCTTAGAGTGGCCACCTCAGTCACCAGACCTGAACCCAATTGAACATCTTTGGAGTCAATTAAAAAAAGAGACGGCCGATTTTCAGGAGACAATGCCAAATTTTACTTTATTATGGGAAAATGTTTTTAAAAAATGGAACGAAATTACAACTGAACAATGTAAAAAACTTGTGGAAAGTATGCCCAGGAGAATTCAAGCCGTTATTGCCGCCAAAGGCGGATATACAAAATATTAAAACTATTTGATGCTAAGTCACGTTATTGATCACATTCAGTATTCTGTTTATTGTATAATTATTGTTCTAATAAATAATATTTCCGACATGTATTTTTGTTGTGAACATAACAACTTAAATTATTGATTAAATACATTTTCAGAAATTTACAATTAGTCACTATATTTTAATTAAATAAAAAGTGTAACGAAGGAAAATATTTGATCAATTTCGTGAGTCACTGTATGTATATAGAGAGGCGAGGAATAGAGTAAGGATAGGAAACAAAGTGACGGAGGAATTCTGGACAACGGGGGGGGGGGGGGGGGGGAAAGGATGCCAACTAACAAGTCCAACTCGTAAGTCCAACACTGTTCAACGTGTTTCTGTCGGACCTGGAAGACGAGATGAGAAAAGTACAGGAAGGAGGGGTAGTGATAGGCAGGGAGAAAGTGTGGACAGTAACTTATGCGGACGATATAATGTCGGTGGCAGTGTCGGAGGGTGGAATGAAGGAGATGCTAAAGAGGTTTAAGAAATACATAGAAACGAAGAACTTGGCGATAAATACAGAAAAAACAAGAATAATGGTGTTTTAAAGGGGAGGTGGTAGGAGAAAATGGAAGATGGAGTGGAGAAAAGAGATAAGATATTTGGCATACATACTGCAGAAAAATGGAATTCGGAGGGACATATAAAGGACAGATTGAGAAGGGCAATGATAGCCATGAAACGAACATGGAGTAAGGCCACAAAATATTCAAAGATTCGTTCGAAAGAAGAACAAAAATGTTTGAGGCACTGGTGGAAACTGGCGCTGTATGGTGCAGAGATCTGAGGTTGGAACCAAAGATCAAGAACCAAAATCTGTAGGTGAATTTATTAATTAAATTTATTAATTTAAAACCAAACACCAAGTAAGATTAACCCACTGCTGGTAACTTGTATCCACAGGATATTGTTACAAACGTGCGTCTCTGAGACCTTTACTTCTTATACATTGCATCGCTTTATATAATTCTTTACTAGATCATATTCAAGGTCCTCTAAGAAAACATTTATAAGAATTCTCTAATCGTTAATATTACTGGCTTTATAAGTAATATATGAATTAATGTATGCTGCATTCATTGCACAATAGAACAAAATCATCAACTAACGCAGGGCAGCCGTGGCATAGTTGGAACATTCAACCATGTTAATGCCACCCTTGATTATATTTCAGTGTATTATGATTTTTGCAATTTCCTTGACGTCTCGAGAGGTATATCCCACAATGGTATGGATGAGCTTCATGCATATATATTGTACACTCCTTTTTTGCTTATATCGAGGCATTAATGTATATTAGCCCTCGGTAGCAGAGTTACAGAATGAATGTAGTTCAGATCTCATTCATTCAAAGTCTATCAGTAAGAATCAATTAGATCTTTCTCTGAGACTGTGCGATGCTAACCAAGGTTTAAGGTGCAATGGAAATGTATAAAAATGATTTGCTTTCAAAATAAACTGCAGCTGCGTTGATTTGAAGCAAGAGAGTTACAAAAATGCATCTATAGTCCCGCAAAGAATCAAATCATAAAATAAATATATATTTACATGAAATAATCTTCCACATATACATATAATAATTATAGCAAGGCTATGTCGTTTATCACATTGCAGCAGAATTAAAATATCTTTAGACCCCCTTGATACTTAGCAGCAAGTAAATAATAAAGGGGATTTACATTTGTTATATGTTAGCTTAATATCAAAATGATTTCTTCTACAACAAAATTATAAAAGAAAATTAAATTACGTTAATTGCTTTTATTTAATGTAAATGGGCTTTAAATGTTCAAGTTGGAAGAAAATTTTATACTATTCATTTAGTTGTGAGTATTTCTTCTAAATGCAGCACAAGCTAAAATGTGTAATGTAAATATATTTAAATAAAATAAGAAACATTGTTTTAAGAGCGAAGAGAATCCTTTAGGCAATGGAACTGGAAAAAATCGAGTATAAAGTTTAATAAATAATCGAAAGATATTTGATAGTACTTCCGAATTTTACAATACTCATAGCAATAATATAGTAGAGAAAGTAAATTAAACGCTCTAACGGAAATTAAACTAACAGAACAAGGCTTTAGATCAAGGTTAAAAAGAGATAAACAAAAGAAGACATACCCCGGAGACTACTTGTTACAATTATTAAAAGAACACAATCTTCCGAAACACATAACGCATTACAATATAGTATCCTTACGAAGCTGCTGGATTTAGACTATTAACACTGCAGTCTATTTTCAATTGCGAACTTTTGAACATTTTATTTATACGTCTTTAGGTGCCGGCAAACACTACTCAAGTATTACCGCAATTTTGGCGGACACGTGGTGACTTGTTCTGCGGGAATCGCGAAGGTAATATAGTTGAAAGATGTCGCATTTCGTGGCGGTAATTTCAAATCCGAATTTCTCTTTTCTCTCTATTTTTCATCAAATTCAGTATAACCTATGCCCAATGGTAATACCCATTAAGATATTATGTTATTTAATTCTTTACGTATAAATAAATATACAATAGCTTACGTAAAAAAGATAGTCAAATATTATGTACTATAAGAACGATCCTTGTAAATTTATTAAGAATAGAATATGGTGGACAATTCTTCTTACAATTAGAGGCTTCTGAGAACATGATAAAAATAAAGCAAATATATTCATGAACAATATGACAAATGAAAAGAGGGTCCTAAAATTTATATACTGAGAAAAATGCTGTTCACGCATATACACATAAATAATTTATTTATTGTCTCCTATTTGAAAACAAAAAGATCATTTTTTATTTAAATTCAAATGGGAACCAAATAATCAAGATCAAAAACTGCGTCACTCTCCAAAAGATTGATTATTGTAATACTTCACCAGTGACCCGTCAAACTTTTAGTTAGCACATATGTATTATGTATTATTTTACTTGTACTGCGACGTACTAAATACGAATATCCTACTGGTTTTTTTGGCGGGAATGATATATTGCCTGAAAATTTAATATGCGTATTATACATATTAGCGACAGCGCATTTTTAATGAAAGGAAACGGACCGAATAGCGAAGTATGTACTATGCATTCGGTGAAGGATTTATGATACGGACTTGGCGTGGGTACGTTTGGAGTGTTCTGCAAATGGGCAATCTGGACGGCAGACGATGGCTGGTGGCCCGACGCTATTCAACTATCGAATGTCTAAGGATTGACTGTTTATTAGGGGTGTTTTGAAAGTAAATGAATGAGACTGAACATCCTGTTGACCGACGATGGCTGGCGACCGCATTGGGTCTTCCAACTATCTGGTGTCGAGGGATTGTTTACTAGAGTCAAGTAGAGAACACATGTGGCAATCGGCTTGTAGCCGTATTGTCAAGGAATAGGGAATCTGTTCCTGAAGGATCTGGCCATAGAGTGGGGAAGGTTCTGCCTTTTGGTAAATGAACTGTGATTGACCACTCAGTCTTTACCCCAGAACTGACAGGGAAAGATCTACCTATCTTACGCCGCGCTTTTAATATATACTACATCTGCAAATTTCTAACATACCCGTCGTACATGGAACATATTTGCCCCATAAAGAAACTCGACACCATTTACAATTAATCAAAATGAACGATTCAAAATAGTTAATTGTTAATAATTATTAATTATACCAGCTATTTGTTGAAACCTTGGCCAAAATAATTGCAGCATTTCAGCAATATTGAAAATACACAATGTGATTGACAAGTCATTAAAATATTGAAAATGAGTTTGCTACGTAATGAAATAATTGTTGGCCCTGAAAAGGACCGATTGGAATGGATTGGCCGAGTTTACTTCGAGCTGGTGTATTTCGTGACCGCCTTAGTGCCTTCAGATACTGCGTGCTTGGCCAATTCACCAGGCAGCAGAAGCCTTACGGCTGTTTGGATCTCCCGAGATGTGATGGTGGATCTCTTGTTGTAGTGCGCCAATCGAGAGGCTTCGGCAGCAATGCGTTCGAAAACATCGTTGACGAAGCTGTTCATGATGCTCATGGCTTTGCTGGAGACTCCAGTATCGGGGTGGACTTGCTTCAACACCTTGTAGATATAGATGGCATAGCTTTCCTTCCTTTTCCTCTTCTTCTTCTTGTCAGTCTTACTGATGCTCTTCTGGGCCTTACCAGCCTTTTTGACAGCTTTTCCGCTTGCTTTGGGTGGCATCTTTAGAGATGTTTCTGAGATTCAAAGCAGCAATACAAATGAAGGTCGAAGACCGAATGGATAAAATCGCCCTGCTGACGCCGCTTATATATTCCTACCCGTCACACAGTGCGCACCAATCGCGTGCGACCTGAAACGCCATTGGTCTACTCAGACTGCGGCAGATAGCATATAAGCGTAGGTTGGGGCCCAGAAAGCATCACTCCTGGAATTCCTGTGAACTGTGTTCGTTGCATTTAAATTCATATACAACATGTCTGGCCGTGGCAAAGGTGGGAAAATTAAGGGAAAGGCGAAGTCTCGTTCGAACCGAGCTGGCCTTCAATTCCCCGTTGGACGAATTCATAGACTCCTTCGTAAAGGAAATTACGCCGAACGTGTTGGCGCAGGTGCTCCAGTGTATCTTGCAGCAGTCATGGAATATTTGGCAGCTGAAGTGCTGGAACTGGCGGGAAACGCCGCGAGGGACAACAAGAAGACCAGAATAATTCCTCGTCACCTTCAACTCGCCATCCGCAATGACGAAGAGCTGAACAAATTGCTCTCTGGAGTTACCATTGCTCAAGGTGGCGTATTGCCGAACATTCAAGCAGTTCTGCTGCCAAAGAAAACTGAGAAAAAAGCTTAACTATAAACGATACAAACGGCCCTTTTCAGGGCCACCAAATTTTCCAGAACGATAGAGCTCTTAGCTGTTTAAATATACATAACATGTAAGATAATCGCATGAGAGGGTATTCGTAATCTCCACTCTATCTCAATTAGGTATTACTAATTACAATGATTCTGTACGCGTGTATATATGTTAAAAGGTGTTCTGTTTATTAAAACTGCTCTCTTGACCGTAGTCTATATACAAGAATGCCTTCCCTTGACAAAAGCGTCGGTCGTGAGGACGCCTACGTCACCATGGCCCTTTTTAACCATTTTAGAGTTCGCCCTAAATGAAAGCTACGCTAGATAAAGACAGCGTGTATCTTCAAAATGCACATGGCCCGACTTGGCCGTTCCTGTACCTCGAATATTCTTACAAACCTTACAAGGGAAGTTACCCAAGTGGCCAATTTGTTAAAACAAACTGTTAATAGTAACACCATTTTACTTCCTAATAACTGAAATACCAGTGTCATTCGTTCGTATAAATTGGCCATTCATGTGGCGCCAAAGTCGACCATCAGCGGCTCCGAAAATGGGTATAATACCATTTTTCCGTTACTTTGTAGTTTAATATCTAAAATCATGTCGATAAGATAACTGGAATAGAAACGAACGTTAGCCTGCCCCAAATGCATTGAAAACTTATAAGATTGTTTGAATGTATGTACGTACAATCGGTACAATGCCATCTTATTAAGCCGAATCCCAGCTTGTTCGTTGCAACTAACAAATCGTTATGCATTTCTATTGAATACGTGAGCATTGTGCAGTTCGTGATTATTATACCCCAATACAATTTGAATTTCAGATGGGATACCCACCATCGGAACCGAGACAGTTTTGTATTCTATTTCAATGGTTTTATTTACATGTATCTAGACAAAACAAGTTCATAGCCGTTTTCATATACGAGGAGTAAAATGGCCCTACAGCATAATAAAATTGTGAGTTTATACGCTTAAAATAATTGGTGGTGCCGAACAGGGTGCGAACAATCACTTCTAAATACTGGACGTGTTCTTCATACTTATAGTCGTAGTACGGTCCCATAAACCGTCCAAAGAAGCTGAACTTGCTTGCCAAATGTGCAAGGTTAAATGTATGGAAAATCACGGTGACAGGTTCAGGTATTAAAACATTAACCCTCCTGCCGCCCGAGTCTGCCACCATCATAAGATAGCAAACGGCAAGGCCGACCATAAATTTTCGATTCCCACATGTGCTGACCATCCCTTCCTGTATTTTTCCTAGTCCTCCAAACCTAACCTTTCCTTCAAATACATCTCTCAAAGCGGACATTAGACAAAGCGGACAGCCAATGAACTAGCAATTCCACCCACTTCTCTTCTCAACAAACCATCCCTTATTCATGTCTACGTAAACCATTGCAGAAACGAAAAGGACACTTTTTTAACCATCGAACCGTATACATCGACATCACTATTTTACCATTTGTATAGTATTACTAGAAATCTCCCATCACCTTTCACCATCTTATACAACTAGTCTTCACGACATTAATTTGCCGTAGAGCGCAACGGCCAACATGTTTAGAAATATTGCCAATTCGAGAGTCGATTGCCATACAGTCGTCTCCAAGCCATTCATTGTCAGTGGCGAATATAACTTGAGAGACGGCATGAGTATATGTATAGTGCATTGTATTCTGTTAGGATTCCAAAAGAAATTTATGATAGCATGTGTTTTGGTGCTTCAATTTGTAACTGGTATTTCCCTTACAAGGTAGACGCTAGCTACTATCTGAAATTGAAGTGCAAGTTGAAATAGAGAAATTGCACGCATAAAATATTTGTTGGCCCTGAAAAGGGCCGTTTGTGTATTATATGTTCCAACAGATTTGCATTTAACCACCAAAACCGTACAAGGTCTTTCCTTGACGTTTTAGTGCGTACACAACGTCCATAGCCGTAACAGTCTTCCTTTTAGCGTGTTCGGTGTAGGTCACAGCATCCCGAATAACGTTTTCAAGGAAAACTTTCAGAACACCACGTGTTTCTTCGTAGATCAAGCCAGAAATACGCTTAACACCTCCACGACGAGCAAGACGACGGATGGCAGGCTTCGTAATACCCTGGATGTTATCACGAAGAACCTTCCTGTGACGCTTAGCTCCTCCCTTTCCCAAACCCTTTCCTCCTTTTCCACGTCCAGTCATGATGCACTTTAATCAGAAACGGTCAAGCAGCAGAAACTAAATGTAAATCGAATCGCGTTGCCCCTCTTTTATACCTTTTCCAGTGTGCTCCCCACTACTCGATACTCCGCCAATCAGAGGCGTCCAGTACCATGTGGAAGATATAAAAGAGCCGGACTAGCGGCTGCTGCACGTACTTCGTTACAACTCTGCTTTGGTTCCATTGCCCTGTTCTTTGAAGCATTTAGAAGCAATGGCTCGTACCAAGCAAACTGCTCGCAAGTCGACTGGTGGAAAAGCTCCACGTAAACAGCTGGCTACCAAAGCTGCTCGCAAAAGTGCGCCTGCCACTGGGGGAGTGAAAAAGCCTCATCGCTACAGGCCTGGAACTGTAGCCCTTCGTGAAATTCGTCGCTACCAGAAGAGCACTGAACTCTTGATTCGCAAACTGCCGTTCCAGCGTCTCGTTCGTGAAATTGCTCAAGATTTCAAAACTGATCTCCGATTCCAGAGCTCGGCTGTCATGGCCCTGCAGGAAGCCAGCGAAGCATACTTGGTTGGTCTGTTCGAAGACACGAATTTGTGTGCTATTCACGCTAAGCGTGTGACCATCATGCCAAAGGACATTCAATTGGCCCGTCGTATTCGAGGAGAGAGAGCTTAAATAGCTTTTCAGAAACAATCGGCCCTTTTTAGGGCCAAAAATTATTTTAACGCAGTAACTCACTTTCAACGAAATGCCTTAATACCTACTTCATATTTGTATTTACAACTTATTTTGTCCTTTACTTGTTATGAGTTGAGCACTTGAAATAATTTTGTGAACGTACGCCACACGGAAACCCAAGAATTTAATGGATATGAGCGCCAAATAATGTCTGTTAAATGAGTGAGAACAAACGAAAAATGGATAAAAGTGCTGCGTTTTGTGTCGTCATTTTATAATTGTTCATTTATTGATTCATTCAGTAACAAATTGACTAAAATTATAAAAGCAAGGACTGGTCACGGTAAGAGCAGCTGTACGAGTTCTAAAGATCGTGTGAAATATTAATAGCTGGGAAAATCTGAAATCTAATTCTTTCGTGGAAGGAGCGTCTCCTGTCTACTGTTGCAAATACATCCCATCCCACGAGATATGATATAATAATGTACTGTGGGATTGGAAGTTTTAATGAAATCAAGCCAGTGTAAGTAATTATTTAACGATGAGGTTGTTATATATTTATTAAGATAACGCTACACTATTCCTTCTACGCAGTACTACATTGTCTACGCTATTCTTCGTTGTTCTACTGTACGCTGTGCTTAGCTCTTCACTCCTTCGCTGTTCAAACTACCCTCTTCTGCTCCTCGATCTACACACATTCGTATCCTCAAAAATATCCTTAAAACCTAGAAAACAGGGAACACGGTTTTGCAGACCAGCTGTGTCCCAGGTAGCATGGTCATAAACGCCCTGCAACTAGACGTTGCCGCTTCACACTTCCACAATACCGCTCATTATGTGTTTATGGAATCAGTAGTTGTATCTACACGGTGCTTAGGTATACGTAGGATTTATTCTAGCAGTAAAGCAGTCATCTGGCTTTTCTTTCCGCCAGGACGCATATGCGCGTGGTAACAGCACACAGCGATGTCGTGTTTCTCTCGTAAGCACAGCGTCGTGGGTAAGAAAAACCCGCCTCTTTAGCAGGAATGAGCCGCGTCGAGGCAATCTTTGGAAAGCTATCTAGAATGAACGTATAGCGATCCATAGAACATTGTTGTAATCGTTTTAAACCGTTTTATCTGTCTTTCACGCATATGAGCAATTTTACCTACAGATATTATCTTGCGGATCAAAATTATCTTGCAAGAGGCTTTTGTAGATAGATAGAAAGAATCCTTCAAAAGTGTGAACATGACAAAGGCATATTACGAATGCAATACGATATGTAGCAACACGTAACGATAACGACTGTTTTTCACATTAATTCAAAACGCTTACAACGAAGGAACGTTATAGAACGAACGGACAATTCGCAAAGAGCAAACGGCTCCTTGCTCTTCTATATATTTTTATAAATTTACATATGCATGCAATGTATTAAATATAATGTAATAAATTAAATTTATAGTATATATATTTGCATCTTCTTCACTTTTATCCTAGAGGGTTTCAAACTGTAGAGGTTCGGCTTTATACTGAAATTAATTGTTCCAGAACCTTGTTGGTTATATTATAACTCATTGTATAACATGTCCTTGAGCACATTCGTTGCCTATATACAATATATGACACGGCTAATGGCGTAGCGCGAACTTAAGAAATACAGCAGTATTTTATTATCAAGCATACTATTATATTAGAAATATGAGGCAGTATATATTTTCGTATATTTGAATAAGAGATTCTTGTGCTTTAAAAATGTTGGGCCCTGAAAAGGGCCATTAGCGGTTGGTAAGGTAATTCAATTAAGCTTTCTTTTCGGTTTTCTTTGGCAGTAAAACCGCTTGGATGTTCGGCAATACACCACCTTGAGCAATGGTAACTCCAGAGAGCAATTTGATCAGCTCTTCGTCATTGCGGATGGCGAGTTGAAGGTGACGAGGAATTATTCTGGTCTTCTTGTTGTCCCTCGCGGTGTTTCCCGCCAGTTCCAGCACTTCAGCTGCCGACTGGAGCACCTGCGCCAACACGTTCGGCGTAATTTCCTTTACGAAGGAGTCTATGAATTCGTCCAACGGGGAATTGAAGGCCAGCTCGGTTCGAACGAGACTTTGCCTTTCCCTTAGTTTTTCCACCTTTGCCACGGCCAGACATGTTGTATATGAATTTAAATGCAACGAACACAGCTCACAGGAATTCCACGGAGTAATGGTTTCTTTTTTTTTTTGATTGGCAAGGACTTGGGGAGGGGGAGGTTGGGGGGAAGAGAGTAAGCGAAGAGAAGGAAGCACCCAGAAAAATTAGTAAGATGCGAGGAGCGCAAATTTTCCCCCCGTTGACCCCTCCAACGGTTTGTGCCGTGCCTGCCAGCTCGCGGCCAGCTCACCGGCAAGAACCACGGAGTAATGCTTTTTGCGCCCCTACCTACGCTTATATGCTACCTGCCGCAGTCCGAGTAGACCAATGACGTTTCAGGTCGCTCGCGATTGGTGCGCCGCGTGTGACACGTTGCTGGTCATAAATGGGCCACTTCCCTCCAATTCTATCACTTCTCCACTTCATTCCAGTACGGAATCGTTTGAAAGTGTTTCATAAATTTCTTACCTGCTTTTAACCATTCCCAAAAAATGGAAAACCTTGCGAGTTCTGGAAACACTGTAGTTGCGGCAGCAGAGAAGGGAATTGCCCCCACGAAGAAGATAGCGAAAAGCAAAGCGAAGTCACCAGGCGAGAAGGCTTCGCACCCACCAACTTCTGAAATGGTTACTGCTGCCATTAAGGAGTTGAAGGACCGAAAAGGATCTTCTTTGCAAGCCATCAAGAAGTATATTGCCTCCACATATAAAGTGGATGGAGAGAAATCGGCTCCATTCATTAAACGGTACTTGAAGTCCGCTGTTACATCTGGTGCCGTCGTGCAAACAAAGGGCAAGGGGGCATCTGGATCCTTTAAACTATCTACTGGAAAGAGTTCGGAGGGCCCTAAAGCGGAGAAAGCAGCCCCTCGTTCACCGAAGAAGGCAGCACCGAAGAAGACACAGTCAGTCGAAAAGAAGACTACCCCGAAGAAAAGTGCAGTCGCAAAGAAGCCAGCACAAGCAAAGAAAGCTGTTGCCGAAAAGAAAGCAGCTGCACCGAAGAAGACTGCAGCTAAACCTGCTGCAAAATCTAAAGCTGTCACAGAAGCGAAGAACTTGTCAAAGGCGAAGAAGAGTGTCAAGGCACCTGCAGCTAGAACTAAGGCCCCAAAACCAAAGAAGGCTGCGGCGCCAAAGACCGCCAAAGCTGCAGCAAAAAAATAATCGTTCTTCATCGATTTCATTCAACAAACTAAAATGGCCCTTTTCAGGGCCACTAAACTTTTAATACGAGGAACTCTTGTTCAGTTTATCATACATTATAAACAACTGTCTTGTAGAATATTTCAATTTGCACTTAATATAAATTTCAAAGGCCGTGTTAGGTAAGCATCCAGAATCACTGGCTGTGGAAAGTAAACTAGCTGCGAGAACAAAATATTTACTCAATTTTCATTGGATAAATTGTTTATCAAGCATTAAGAACAATTTTTAGGTAGGCAAATTTTTCATCATATTTGAAACTACACAGTGGAATAACCAACTTTATTACCTGAATTTGTTTGGCATGTAGGATTGGATAATGCACTTTAACTGCACATCAATTTGAAAAATTGGGTATGCACGTACAAGTATGCAGCGAAATTAGAGCATAGTTCGTTTATCTTGTGCATTTTTACATCATGAATTAGTTGAATTCCTTCTTTATTTTCTTCTGATGAAGTAACGATTTCACTTCCCCGTTCTTAGCTTTCATTAGTTCACAAGATTCTTAACACAGGTTTATCTTAATAATAATAATAATTAGCCAAATCCATGTCCATTTTATATGACTTGTGGAAGACAATCTCGTTTTTATAAACTCTCAATGTGAATGCATTCATGTCAGTATACAATATAAAGAACCATTGTCGAGAATGCATTCAAAAAATTATATACGTATATACATATAACTGTAGGATTGGGATATCGAGGGTGATGAATCGTGTCCGAATAAGCTCAGCAATTAAGCGTATATGATTTATTAATAGTTAAATACGAAATTAAAAGAATATAACAAGACGAAATACGAATGTCGCACTCTCCCCGTCGACCGCTAGACAAAGATTGCTCTCCTTCCGACGCAATACGCGCAAAAAAAACAAACGAGGCCCACCACCTCTCCGACATTAGGCGGAGACATCCGAATAAATCGATCCCTCATAACGTTAATCGGATAGAACCAATGACGTTGGCACGAACGCACGAGGGTTATATATTTTGGGGCAAGCCTCTGTTCTCGAACAAACGGTAATTATTTAGAAAAGGGGGGGTCCCACCGATTTTGATGATTTTTAAATATGATGTAGAAATCAACATTTTGAGTAACTTTTTCCTATACATATAACCGCCGCTCGGCCTTAGTTTCCGAGACTTTTGCCAAGAAACATCGGTACTACTACATAGCATTCTGCCTATACGTACGCGTCCGTTCTAGCGTATGCGTAAGCGTTCGATCAGCGATCGTTCACGGTTTCTTCAAACACATCGGACGGCCGGCAATGGACGCGTATAACGGGTGCGAACTCGATTTGGTTTATGCTTGAAAGAATAAAAATCCGAACCGAACCTTACTCAAATCGAACTTTTCTACCTAATAACTATTTTAATGGATTAAGTTCGGTTTAGGTTTGGGTTAGTGTATTCATGCCACACATTCATTGTTGCATTTAATAAGGAGATCAATGCAGATCAAAATTCGCTTTACACATTGTATAATGTTCGTCGCTGGACGCTACGCTGTTATATATAGAAACGATGGACAATTGCCGATCAAACACTTACGCATACACTTTCACGAACGCGTACGTATATGCAGAATTCAATGTAGTAGTACCGATCATTTTTGGGAAAAATCTCGGAAAATAAGGCCGGGCGGCGGTTATATGTATGGGAAAAAGTTGTTCAAAATGTTGATTTCTATAACATACTCGAAAATCATCGAAATCGGTGAGACCCCCCCTTTTCTAAATAATTACCCTGAGAAATCAGTTACTGCGACTTCCTGCAGGGGTATGACAGCCAAGCTCTGGAATCGGAGAACAGTTTTGAAATCTTGAAGCACCAAAACAGGTCCTAGTTTTATCGAATCAACGATCGACAAGGTAATTGGAGCTATCGATAGCGTTATTATCGCTATCGATATTACATGTTAGGAACGAAATTCGAAGTTGGGTACCTTAGTACCAGTCGTAGGTAGTCGAATTAAAGGAAAGTCAGAGAATTCGGATCGCAGAACATTTCGCTTGGAAGATTCTAAAGGCTGTTGGTAAAGCGCATAAAGAATTGAGTCTATTGTTGCGTCCCGGCCCTAAGGTGGGACGTAATGTAGGGATCTTGCCAGGTCACCCGGCCTGCCGCGGTAACAACTTGCTGAGGACCGAAAAAGGACATTTGGATTTGGATGTGCGTTTCTTCCCGGAATCGACCGCCAGACTCCTGCCGCAGACGCAAGGATTCAGGATCGGAACTTATACATGTACATATATGTATAGGGAGTTACCAATGGGCGGACCAGGTAAGCTCGAAGAGGCAGAAAACGTCAAACATCCCCACCTTATGGGGATCCAATCCTCCACCTACCCTACCAACAAAAAATCGATTCGAATATTTCAATTCCCAATATTTCGCCGACCTACTCCCCTTCCCCTCCACAACCACAGTTGGTCCCCCCAAAACCGAGAACATCAAGCCGCGCACAAAAACCGCGGAAAACTCACTATACTCCACTATACATCAAAACTCCCCAAATGGAGTTACCAAACTATCAGGTGACCTCAAAACAACTATAGGCGACAAATTCTCCATTAAATTCCTAGGCCACCAAGTAAAAATCACCCTTGAAGAAATGTCTGATTTCCTTGACGCAAAAAAGGCCCTTTTCCAAGCCAACATTCAATTCTTCATATATTCGCTCAAACAAGAACGGGCTTTAACTATGGTCCTTAAAGGCCTCCCAAACATTTCGCTCGACGACATATCAAGCGAGCTCGAACTAAATGTAAAAACTAAATGTAAAGGCTATAGCCGGGTAAGGTAGTCAAATGTGCCCTTAAACCAAATTCAACTTGTGAGGTGTCATTCGATAGCTTATCAAGAAAAACCAATTCGTACCAAGTTTCAACCCTGCAACTCGACTGGGAGGGTAGTTACAGGGTAAAAAGCAAAATACAGTTAATTAAGAAAAAAGTTAATTCGCAGAAGAAAAAAAATCAACCTAAGTTCGGGGACTCGAACCTACAAAAAGTTTGCAGCGGTTTATGAGTCGGACTCTTTGCCGCGGGACTACCGACGCCGTTGAAAATATTGTGAATACTTTAGTATATAAAGGTGACTGACACAACCTCAATCACTTCGTATTATTTACCCTCTTCGATATCTATGGTGGTCTGCTGAATATAAAAACATTAAACATAGCATAATACACTTATTTCGCAAAGACTAGAGAAAAGTTCACCGTATAAGTTACTCTGACACGCAAAAAACGACGAAAAAATCGGTTTTTAATTTTTTTTAACTGCGGCGCACCCATTTCAAAAATCTGAAAAAAATTGAGAGTAATGGTACCACTAATATGTACCTACAAAAAAAATATAAATGTGTGTCTCCAATTCCTTCAATACAAAGTCGGCGTTTTTCAGCATTTTTTTCCGTTTTTCATTTTTTACAGCTCGGGTTTGTAATTTGAAAAGCTGTAAAAATTCTACGATATGTGCCTCCATAATTGCAATGTCTCAGATTTTTTTCAAAATTTTTTATGCGCTAAAATGGAAGATATTGCGGAAAAACTGTATTTTGCTTTTTTCCCTGTTAGTACCCTCCCAGTCGAGTTGCAGGGTTGAAACTTGGTACGAATTGGTTTTTCTTGATAAGCTATCGAATGACACCTCACAAGTTGAATTTGGTTTAAGGGCACACTTAGGGGTTTGACTACCTTACCCGGCTATAGCCTTTAAAACCGACGCGCTGTGCTATCTTACATAGCACCAAAACCTTCACGATCTACAGGATCACATTCCCAGGAACTTTTTCCTTATCCCAAATAACTAAAGTGGGATCGCTCTTCCAATGCAAAGTCCATTGGGAAAAATTCAACAGTACAAGGAGATACACTCAATGCTTCTGCTGTCAAGCCTTTGGCCATGCAGCCTCCAATTGCAACTTTACACCACGCTGCGTCAAATGTGGCGGCTCCCACCCTTCCAAAGAATGCCTCAAAACCCGCGATCAACCCCCCAAATGCGCAAACTGCTCAGGTGAACACACGGCAAACTTCAGCCAATGTCCAGGTCTACAAAAATACCTGGAAAAAAGAACCCCACTTCCCGCCAAAGGAGAACACCCAACCCATCCACGACAGTTCCCTTCCTCCCACTTATACCCACCTAGGGCTCTCCATGCCCATCATGGCAAACCCCAGTCCACCGTACCCGCGACAACTCTCCTACCGCGATGCCCTCGCGTCACCTACAGCGGTACCTCAAACCTCCCCTCCAAAACTAGCTACAGGCAACCTCGCCGAATTAACAGAACTCACCCAAGAACTCCACAAATTAGTCGACCCCAAAGAGATCCTTGAAACTAGCCGTTCCCTTATATCCAAACTAAAATCCTGCGTCACCAAAGCGGAAAAAAACCATTGCCATCTGGGAGCACTTAGGACTCATCGATGGCTAAGCCCATCCTCCCCGGTAACTTCATGACTTGGAACGCCTGTTCCATAACCCACAAGATCTCCAAACTCGAAATCTTCCTTCTCTCCCACAACATAGCTGCAACAGCCATACAAGAAACGTGGCTCACCCCAGACCTTCCCTTCCAAATCACTAACTATCATACAATCAGAAGAGGCGTGGCCATACTAGTACACAAAAACGTTCCCTACCGCCCTTACAACCTTCCACACGGGATAGAAATAGAAGCAGTATCCATTCAGCTACTGAATCCCAAACTCATATACGTGTCGGCATACTGCCCCCTACGCCTAAAACTTACGCCCACAGATCTCAACGCACAACTTCGTCTCGCGTCCCGTTCCTGATAAACGGCGACCGCAATTCAAAACACGCCTACTGGAACAACCTGACATATAATTCAAATGGACTCACCCTCAAAAAACACGCAGACCAAGCCCCCTACACCATACTCTACCCAAGCTCACCCACTTTCTCAGCCGCCCGCAAAAATCCAAGCACATTAGACTTCTTCATCTCCTACAGTAAACATAACTTCTCCTGCCAAACAATTGACGACCTCAGCTCCAACCATCTTCCTGTTACTCTCACGCCCATTCACCAGCACAGCATCCCCATCTCACAACCCATACCGACCACCGACTGGACACACTACACGAAACTCACGAACAATATCCATATATCCACCCATCATCATTCACCAGACCTAATCGACAACGCCATTGCAAATTTTACAAAAAAATTAAAAAACGCCTTCCGCCAAACCATCACACTCTACAAATCGACATCGAAAACCCTAGAGATTGACCCGGAACTACGGTCACTCCTCAGAAAAATTGCAAAGATCTGGAAATCCCATATACCTATCCCATCTCAAAAACTTGGTGACTGCCATCAAGAAAAAGATCATCAGACACAAAGCAGACTCCATCCGCGAAAAAATAAAAAGTGCAGACACCAAAGATCACACCTTCTGGCCACTCTTCAAAAAAATAACACGGAAGAAAAACCAAATTCCGCCACTAACCAACTCGGCTGGCACCACGGCAACATCAAATCAGGACAAAGCCACACACATCCTATCACAGTTCCAAGCTGTTTATAACCACGCCTTCCTCAGAACTTCCCCAATCTCCCCTTCAATTGAAAGGAAAGTAAAAGACTTCCTGGCACGCGGAACCACACCGAACGACCCACACCCAAACCTGCACAAAGTTCTAAACCCACCAAGAATCAACACACTATTTTACCGACTAAACACGAACAAAATAAAATGTCTCGACCATATATCCCCTGCCATGCTTAAACACATGGGGCGAAGAGCTATAACGCAACTGTACTACATTTTCAAATCGGCCTATCATGTTTCCTACTTCCCGTACAAATGGAAGACAGCAAAAATCATCCCCACACCAAAACCCAGGAAAAAACATGCCCTGCCGCCCAGCTACCGCCCTATCAGCCTCCTCCCAATTCTCTCCAAAATATTCGAAAAAATAATACTAGATCTCTTAACCCACCACATCGAAACAAATCACGAACCAGCAGTTCGGCTTCAGAGCCAAGCACTCAACCATCCACCATTAGACCTGGAGAAAGCATTTGACTCGGTCTGGCAATCCGGACTCCTGTATAAACTAATAACGTACAAATTCCACCCTACTCTATTCCAACTTATCCACTCTTACCTACAAAATAGAAACATGCTGGTACAAATAGGGAACGACCGTCCCCACCAGCTCCACCCTAGCAGGTTTACCTCAAGGCTCCTGCCTGGCACCCCTCCTATTCAACGTCTTTATAAACGACATCCCCGTCGCAAAGGATAACATCCTAGCCTTGTTCACGGACGACACCGTCATATACGCCTCCTTCTGGAGCATACCACTCCTAATCCACAAACTACAGAAACAACTAGATTGCACCTCAAACTTCTTCGCCAGATGGAAATTAAGTCTGAACGCATCCAAAACCCAAGCAATCCTATTTCCCAGAAAGAGAACTCCTTACAAGAATCCACTCCCCCTGCTTAACCTCACCGGAAACCATATCCCATGGATTAAACGAGCAACGTATCTCGGCGTCGTACTAGACCACGAACTGCGTTGGGGGCCGGGCACCTCCGACAGACACTGGAAGGCCAGAGCTGCGCTCGGAGCCGCGTCAGTCCTACTACGAGCTACCTCCAAACTTCCACTACAACTCAAATTATTAATCTACAAAGCCTGTAACCGCCCAGTCATCCTATACGGCTCACAGATCTGGGGAACAGCAGCACATGCCCACCTAATGTCCCTACAAAAACTACAAAAAAAGGCCCTCAAGATAATCCACAATCTTCCCTCCGACTTCACCACGAAAGAGCTCCATAAACGTTCAGGGGTTCCCCTATTAATAGAAACCATAACGTCCATCAACGCCGCATACTATAGATCCACTCACCACAACAAGCTAATCCAAAAAAGCCTCCCCTACACCAAAGACATCATCCCCTAAAAAACCAAAATACCCTTCCCCCTCTCCACAAGGTAATCCCCCACCTTCCCTTTCCACCCCCGACACCCCAAGCCGGAGGGTAGCCTTTACCTCTTCGGCTCCAGTACACCATACAATACCCGGTACCACTCAACTCAACATAAGCTCCAACACTCAAGAATGCACCCTATCCTTTTCAGAGCATTGCGGAAACCCAGTCTTCCAGGCATCTCTACCGCATGTGTTGCAAGAAAGCTGAAACTGGAAGTGTTCACAGAAGGCCCAGCGTCATCTCCTCGTGCAGAGCCCCCGTAAATCGTGGAGGTTGTAGCCAGTAAAAGTCCGGCACTAACCAGGGCCACTAGCCCGGTTGTCTTTTGAAGATTTCCTCCACGTTAAAAAAAAAGTGACGACGACGACGATGGCGACCTGATGGCGAATCCTGCGTACCAACAAGCGCTTCGAAATAGAATTAGAAGAGAAACGTATGGAGGGCGTTCTCTTTACCGACGACGATTTTGAATCAATACGTCAAAGGCGATGCTAGCATACGTCACACCACAGACGAGATATATGAATAGACAAGTCATCTTATGGACTTTCGTCACCGACGAGATATAAGCATAGACAACTCATCCAATGTACAGGGTCTACCATTTAACGCGCAACCCATGCGCGCCCGAAGTTGTGTAAATGGCAACGTCGCATTGAGTCGATACAGGCGTCATCTATGAACTGCTGGTGAAGTTATAAAGTCTTGTAGGGGGCGCAAGGTTTGGCAAAATTGGAGATTGGTCTGAGATACGTTTTGTGTTATGAATGGGCGAAGGGTTCGACCCGCAGGTCAGTCGCTACCTGAGGCTGGCCGAAAGTGAGAAGGCATAGTTGCCAAATCTTCGGTTCTGTCGCACTGTTGCCATATCTGTTACAATCCTAGCCGTCAGCAAAATGAATCGGGCCGAGCCGAGATTTTGATTCCTGCCGGACATAGCCATAGTTGCGAACCTACCAACTTCTTGGTATGTTCGATTCCCGTCGGGTATAATTTTTTTTTAATTCCTAAGTATATGATAATGATCAATATTTGCTTGCCAATATTTTTAAAACATTTGATAAATATTTCAATTTAATATACGTAAATCGAAACTTTTCGATTTACTTTACGCTTTTCGTACTAACGTTTCACTTGCCATAATTGGCAAGATACATGATCTTGCCAATTATGGTACTCTTTAATATTTTTAGTAATTTCTAAGTTTAATATTAAAGTAATATATTAAGTAATATGTTGCTTTATATTGCAACCCGCTTCTGTAATTTAAGAACGCAAATATGATTCAAATTGTATCGTGTTTAGTCTCATTTTAAGCATAAAAACGTCAACAATATCAAAATCAAATTTGCGGAACAAAATGAATAAGTATAAAAAAGTTTCATCATTGCAGTAGTGTTGTCTCACAGATACAAAGGCATTTATGCGCCCCCTACAAGAATTTATACCTTCACCAGCAGTTCATAGATGACGCCTGTATCGACTCAATGCGACGTTGTCATTTACACAAGTTCGCACGTGCACGGGCACCGACGAGATATATGTAGACCGGACATATGTAGACCGGACATGCAATGTATTTTTTCGGCCATGATTTTTGGGACCCCGGGTCCCATTACCATTTCCGTGTCACTCGCAACGTTACCCACAGATTATAGAAAATGATGCGAAAATTAAATAATTTTAAAGAATTCTTTTGTTCTTTGCCGTAATGAAAGGCAACAAAGGGTATGAAACATTTAATGTTAATTAAAAAAATAAGTATAATAATTTTAATTAAAGAAACACATGAAAACAAGTTTTATATTTATATTAAATATATTTATATTAAAGATTTATATCATATTTGCGTTGATAAATTACAAAAACGGGTTGCAATATGAAGCAAATATGATCGTGTTGTCTCATTTTAAGCATACAAACGTTAACAATATCGTAATAAAATTTGCAGAACAAAAAAGCGACCGAGCATGAGACGCCTCCGAACGATCGTTCCGAGCCGAGGCGAAACGTTTTTGACCACCTGGTTCTTTAATTGCCTGATTCTTTAAAAACATAAAAGCATACTACAATAATCATGGGTATCTTACAATACAATGGGCATACAATACAATACAGTTTAGCACTCTGTGAAAACGTTGATAATAAATCTCCGCGGTCAACCTGGGTTGTTTATGACCGAAGCGAAAGTTCAGTCTTGGATTGACTTTTCCCGAATTGTTATTTTCGTGCACTAATCCTTGGTCAATTAATTGACGGAACAGATATACATTATAGTAGAGATTTCAATACGTAATTAATATTTTTTCGGAGTCAACTACCATGGTTATTTGCAAATGAGAAAGAAATAAAATAAGAAGCTGAAGAAAGATTCTTAAATTTTTATTGTAGGAACAAATTGTAACCAAATTCACTTTTATAAAAAAATCTATCATCTTTTGTAAAGCTACATTACATTGTATTCAAATATTACGATTTAGAACAAAAATAAAATACATTACAAAACATATATTACAATTAATGACATTTTTTCCAGAAAATTATTATTACTTTATTTTTCTTACATGACGTCACGACGTGACATGTTAAAAAAGTAGGCTATACGCGACACACGGAATTCATTGCTGCGATGTGATTTCTTCTCAACTCGAGCCGAACCGAAGAGTATCGCGCGACCAGGCCGTAGTTCAATTTTCCTACCGAAACGTTGACCGTGAAATAGCTTTCCTGATTCTCCCTAAACATTTCACATATATTCACACAGTCGTATGAGTCCTGTCCCCAACAATACTTCAGTAAATAATAGCTCTGAAAACTATTTGGCTTCTATTGAAATTTCTCGAACAGTGTAATCCCACACTGTCTGGTGTGTGTGGTCTCGCTTCGCAATCGGGGTCCGTAGTTACGAAAACCATGCCACCCCCTAGAGCGCATTGGGTATTCTTTCGTGTAGTGGAGGTTGACCCTAAAACTGTTAGCCATTTAAGCGTTCCAGTAAGAAACATTTCTTCTGCATTCTATTATAACAATATCCCCTCCTTAACGAATATTCATCTAGGACCAAGGAAACGCTTTAGCTGGGAGAGTCATTCGACTATTCGAACGAGCAACATGTATCTTTCAAATCAGGAGTACAATCAAATGTTTGTTTTATTTGTGCAGTTCGATTTTAATAATAATGCTACCGCTTCTCGGTACCACGACTTGCATCCCGGCGATCAAACACCTTGCGCTGAAACTTTTCGTTCGTTCGCGCCACGGTTGTATTCGACTGGATAGCAACAATTTTTTAAACGTAGGAGCGATAATCGTTCCAAAAAGTGAAAGTGACCGTTAAGTGAAGTGACCGTGCAAGAAAACTGACAGTGCACCGACACGGCTTTAACATCAGCTGTTGTGGAAGGTCAGGATCGACGCAATGACCCAGTGTCAAGGACCCCCTTCCTTCGGAGCAGGTTAATTTGTGGACAAATTGGTAAGTTTAACTAGCCTTTTTCTAACATTATTTATCCAATCCGTTTTTCTTAAAACACAATTTGTCCACCTGAAAACGTGCTGTTAAACAAAAATAATTCATAAGTAATAAAATACTTTATTTTTTCGGATAACGAATAAACGTATCGAACACTTATTAGTTTATTTGTTATTCATGAATAACGAATAATTCCACATTATTCTTAATTTAAGACGAGCTAACATAACTGTCCCAATGCTTTCGTTCACGACCACGACCGACCGCGGTCGAGAGCCACGCGCCCGAGCGCTCTGATTGGCCAGTGTTTTTCGTTAATAACTCAAAAACAAAGCTTCAACCAACATTTTGGTAAAGGAAAAAATTGTTCAGAATCACCCCAGTAACCCCCATTAAAAGCGGGGTCACATACTCTGCCGGACCCTGTATAAATACCAGTAAAACCCAATCTTAATATTTCTCCAGCCATACAAAAATGCATGTTCCACCCCCAATTTCCCTACAAGGAGTATCCATCCCATGTATCGATACGGTTACTTACCTCGGAATAGTATTCGACACTAAACTAACCTGGAAATACGCAATAATCAACAGACACTCCAAAGCTAGCAAATCCATTAACCCAGCTACCAAGCTCCTCAGAAGCACATCTAACCTCAAACAAGAACTACGTATTAAAATCTATACATACTGCATAAGACCTCCTATATGGATCCTAGGTTTGGTGTGCATCTGCACCCACTCATATTCAATCCCTACAAGCACTACAGAACAAATCTCTTAAGTTCATTTTTGGATTACATACCTAGAGATTTCCCCACAGATAAACTTCATCGTAAGGCCAAGCTCCCTAGATTAATAGATCTTATCCACAAATATAACTCAAGATATAACACCTCCTCTCATAACAACCCGTCGATCAGCTCCACCAACTCGCTGCCTGCCGGAGAAATTCCCTATAAACTCAAAGTCCGCTACCCGCTGTCATGCAGTAGTACATACACAGCAAGTAGCTGCATCCCAACTGACCTCCCCACACTAATGACCGCACCATCGCTGGAGCATCTGCGTTCGATACACCTAACTCTACTATCACCTCTCTTCTCGCCTCTCTTAGTCCCTTTTGAGCAACTCCTATTTATTACGGCTCAGTTTTGAATAATAAGGCTACGAGTTACTTCGGGATTATTCAAATTTCCACTAAGCTCAGCGAGATTGGGTTCAAGTCCCCATCAAGCAATATTATATATTTATTCGTTATATACGTAAAAGACTGTAAGCGTGGATTTTAGCTCCGCGGCATTACGTGTTGTAAATTCTTTAAGGAAAGAAAATATAGATTTTATTTTTGACTTTAGACATATTTACTTCATTTCATTTCCAATTCCAATCATAAGCAGTATTAATCCATCGAAGGTATACACCTTAGCCGCTCGAGGTGTATCGCAAGTTACGAGTCCATATTTATTAACAATCCTGTGGCTCCCGGTGATGAAATAGGCCACGCAGTTCGTCCACGCACTTCCGCTCGACCGTTTAACTAACAAAAACTATTTAAAAACCGATCCTCGGCTTCGCAGCCGTGCCCTTTAGCCCTCGGCTCGTAACACTAGAAAAGTTTTGGACGCGACGCACACCGTTACTTTGTTGCGCACACTTGTCATGGTACACCTTATATATTAAAACTCTCAGTGCAAAATTAATTGTTGAAACACGATTTCGTTTAACCCCGGAATCCAACACTATTCTAAAATTATGAGATATGCTTGAATTTAAAAATCAAACACAAACCACTTTTGTTACTTACAAAAATTTAAAATTGATGTAAAAAATGATAATTTGGTAGCAAAATAGTGACCATGTAATTGTTTATAATTTTCATTATAAGAAGGAAGGTGGCTAGTAGCATTCTAATGAAAATTGAACCGCTAACTATGTAAGATAATCGCTCGAGGGGGTATTCGTAGACTCCTCTCTATCGCGATTAGGTATTACTAATTACAATGATTCTGTAGGCGTGTATATATGTTAAAAGGTGTTCTGTTTATTAAAACTGTGCTCTCTCGACCGTAGTCTATACAGGAATGCCTTCCATTGGCAAAGGCGTCCGTCGTGAGGACGCCTACGTCACCATGGCCCTTTTTAACCCTTTTAGGGTTCGCCCCAAATGAAAGCTATGCTAGACAAAGACAGCGTGCATCTTGAAAATGCACATGGCCCGCCTCGGCCGTTCCTGTACCTCGAATATTCTTACAATCTCTACACAGAATAGAAAAATATGAACAATGTTTACCGTTAATCCCGGAGTTTCAGGGAACGAACACAGAAATATTTATTAACACCGTCATCAAGGTCGCGACCATGCTGAACCAAAACCAATACCCACTATTACTACTCGCTATTATATCGCAAAAACTAAGTGCACGCGCACCTTTGACGATAAGGCCAGACACGATCACGACAATCCCGAAGTTAATAGAAAAAATACGATTTATTTACGGGAAGACAATCGATACGTCATCACTAAAAACAAAGCGGGACTCATGCAAACAAAGGCCGAATGAATCCATCAACGACTTTGTACATCGGTTTTCACAGATACAAGATCAACTTCTTACCGCTGTGAATTCCGAAAAAAGATTACAAACGTACATCGACATAAAAGAAATAATATGCAATGAAGAAGGTATCCAATGTTTCCGACGTAACGTGAGACCTGAGATATCGCAATATCTGTTCAGCCAACAGTTAGAGACACTGAACCAGGCATTTGAAGCTGCACGCATGTACGACACGGAACTCCAGTACATGCAGCAACAATCGAAAATGTGGAGTCAACCCAAGGACCACAGAGAACCAAGGGACCACAGAAAATCACGTGAACACCATCCCGTACACAGAGGTGCAAACACGGGATGGAATGAAAAAGAATGCAGCTACTGTCAACGACGTGGACACACGGAACAAGAATGCCGGACGAAGACGTGGAAGAAGCAACAAAATTTTCAACAGGCCCCGCCAAACACCGCGCATTTCGGATTGGTACGGACAATATACAAAGTCCACCGAACTATGGACAAATCCCTAATCCCGGGGACTCCATTGCTTAATCGTCATATGAAAGAAAACACAATAATCCCTGGAACGCAAGCTGACAATGCAGAATCCATGTTTCGACATCCAACTTTACCTGCAAGGGTCTCGACGAGCAACACCCGGAAAAGTGGCGTTCACGACTCCTCTATCGACAACAGTACAGCCGAGGCCCGAAGCTCCGTTTCAGGAGGGAAGACAAATGTAGGTGAAAAGAAAATTAGTATTTACGATATGGAGACGCAGAAGTCGTTCGATTACGATGACGAGCCTGACGTTGACATTCACGACGTCGAGACTCAAAAGATTTGTTTGCCAAAACTGAAGTCTCTAGTGAAAGCTGCGCGAGAGAAGAATGTCAATATTCACGATATGGAGACGCAGCATGAACCAGAAGAGCAAGGTAAGGTTACAAATATCCACGACATGGAAACGCAACACGATGTGGTGCAGCGATGTGAAAACCCCGAAGAAGCTTAACGTTTGGATAGAGGCGCCTAAAAATATTAATCCTCGTGCTGTCACAAAATTTGAGACGCCAGGAATTAGTGGAAAGAAAAGTGACGCCGAAGGGAAGCGTGACGATACTGATACTAAATACTTGGAAGACGACCCGTCGGTATTAAATAGAAGTAGAAATTTACTTGGCTCGCAGAACCTGACAAATTTTATTGACGATTGCGAGTCGTCAGATGAAACGAAGTCGGTGTCAGTGACTGGGGTAATGGCTTCCCATACGGACGAGGATAAAGGCGCGAATGAAAAGAGTACCGATGACGAAAATATATTCGACTCAGCGACACAACACATTAAGCTTCTAATCATGAATCTTGCAGTGGTAGACGACTCTGACAACACTGACAATGAATGCATGTTTCAAAGGTATTCACGCAAGGACAGCCATGCCACTCATAGAAATTAGAAAAGTCAAGAATCCGACAGCGATTCGGTGACCGATGAAGATGATCAGTTTATGGATATAGCTTTGAGGAAAGAAAGGGGCGTAACTTCTTCGTTCAAAATGCATCGGAATGTGAGCAAAGAAGCTAAAGAGAGTGCTGAATCGAGTAGAGATTCCGATGACCTGTTCAATATACTTACGCAGCCACCGAAACCGAAAAATGAAGATTCACCGCGCAAACAGAGTAAAGCAACTAATAATTGATCTTCATGCGTCTACGCAAGTAATCAATGTTGGAGATAATGAAAACGATTTGAAAATAAACAAAGATACAGAAACAGAGGAAATAGATGACATAGCGCCAACGCAAGTTCTCCTGACCGCTGGTCTTTCCAGTAGCACGTACAAAAGGAAAATCGTTTCTGATCCGGATGACATTACTGAAATGGAGGACAACGTAGCTACTCATTTACTCAGCGAACAGGTAAGGAAAATAGAGAACCTAACGTTTGACGCCAAGCACGGCATAGTTAAGCCCTACATCCTACCACCAGAGCAACTGTTCAAATTATTACGCGAAAACGAACACGTCGACAACTTTCCTGTACCCCTTAAGGAAATCTATTATATGTCACTAATCGACATATGCAAGGTGAACATAACACTCAACGGAAAACGCGCATTACTAGAAATTAAAATCCCACTGCTCGAAGAGCAAGTTTTTAATCTAGTGAAGGTTATATCACTCCCAACACACGGATGGATGTTTAATATGTACTGAACAAAAGTTAATACTGTTAGACCCTTTGCGCCTCGTCTTCATTCCTATCTCCGCTACCGAAGTAGCCAACGCAAAGAGGCTTGACGACCAAGTAACTATCAAACGATATGCACTAGACTACTCGACGCACTTCCGAGACAATTGGTTAATTAGTATACTTGCAAAACACGAGCCCGAAAATTGCAAATACAGGTATAGGCGGATACAGAATACCGTTTGGATACAACTCCAGGCAGAGAACCAATGGATTGGAATAGCTCCAAAACCAGATACATATACTTTGTTTCGACAAAAAACCAAGGCACGTAGAACTTAAGCATAATTTTATTTTAACTCCAGCACCCGATTGCAGCGGAGTCTCTCCCCAGAGGCCGGGGTGCCTCATGCAAGATTTCCCCACGATAAAAAAAAAAAGGTCAGGATTCACACAATGATAAGCAGGGTAATTCGTGGACGAATGTATAAGAAAACCCAAGGCTTCGGAGCACCTCGGATACCCATTTGACAAATGTCACCGCGAGGCCGCTAGGCGAGCGGGCCCGGTAAACAGCTGGGGGGTCGTAAAACAGACCCTTGAAGGTACTGTATCGTGGGACCAAGGGGCTCACCTCCTTGGCGGGCAAGAGTCCAACACCGAGGCAGTTTATAGGAAACTATCGACCAGAGCATACCGCTTACAACCGATACTAGATTGAATTACTGTGGCGATTGCAAATATATCATAGTTTACCCGTATCGTGCGACTTTTATTAAAATTAGTCTTCAAAATGGGTAAGTTTAACTAGCTTTTCCTAACATTAATTCTGCAAACAATTTCTCGAAACATAATTTATCCACCTGAAAAGGTACTGATAAAAAAAATATTTTTTTCGTAAGTAATAAAACAGTTTATTCCTTTCGGATAATGAATAAACGTATCGGACACTGTTCTTAAACGACTTATTAGTTTATTTGTTATTCATGAAGAACAAATTATTCCACATTATTCTTAATTAAGACGATGTAACATTTGCCGCATGCTTCCATTGGTACCCTCGATGCCCCCCCCCCATCAAGACAGCTGATTTTGAGAGGTTCGTGCCTGAGCGCGCGCCAGCGGGGCCGCCCCACAGTGGTCCGGATCGAGAAAGTTCGTGCCATTTGGCCAAAAAACGAAGTTTCTCGTATCGATATCTAATCAATGAACTTTGCTTCCTAAATGTCCATGGACCTCGGAAATGGAAAGATTAGTCCAATTTAATAAATATTATAGTTGTAATAAACACTGAAAGTTGGACATTTTAAGAACAGGATTTTTCACGATAAAAATTGCTTCTCTTTAATGCGATGCCCTGACGATCCTATTTAATATATTCACTTTGTTTTTTTTTTAAAATGTTCGGCACACTTTTCTGATAAGAAACACACTTTGTATTAAGAAATATTGTTCCTAATTTAATATAATTATCATGTTTAATGAACTAATGAAAATTTTCAATATTCTTTACAATTGACAAGGGATATCTTAAAAGTCCCACCAGATCCCACAATCGGACAAATTGCATTCTTTTCAGCACACTTTGCCCTACAAAATGGCACAAGAACCGTTTCCCCCTAGGAACCACTTTACAAATTATTATGGTTTAAAGTTGCCAACGTTCAGTCAGGCCGTACGCTTCACGTACACGTACGGTTCGCATCTATCGTCACATCTCCGCGGAGATAAGAAATTCTTTGGAAAACTTGTTCTATATTCTATACAGTACAAGTGGGTAATATTTATGTCTGTTGTAATGTTTGTGTCTTTGTGTCGGTTTACAAAGGAAGGAAATTATTTCCTCAGTGTAGTATTAGAGAACGAGTAAGAAGAGCTCGGGCCTTAGTGGACCATTTTTCATTAAATGAATTATTGAATGCTACCAAAATGAGCCTCAGAAAGCACGGCATGCATAAGAAAGCACGTTTCCTTCAATTGATTAACAATGACGAATATGAAAAACTTGTGGCAGACTTATATAAAACAGGATATATATCGAAAGGAAAGAAAATGTCACCAGAGAAAGCTTTAAGTATTTTTATTATGGCGGATTTATCAAAAATTCAATATATTACAATCCGCAATGTAGCAATAAAACACAATAGTAATGTATGGCCTTCTTATTTTAAAGTATTAAAAGAAAAACGTAACTGTTATCCACCAACAGATAAAATAACTATAACAGAAATGAGTGCAAAAATTGACTTGCAGAGTTTATTAAACCACACGGTTTCGCGTATAATTAGCAGTTTAGTTAAAGTTGTAGAAAGTTCAGATTTAGTGCTTGTATGCAAATGGGGATGCGATGGTTCATCTGGTCAGTCCAGATACAAACAAATGCAAAACGAAAACTACAACATAGACGATAATAGCGTTTTTATTTCGAGTTTAGTTCCTGTACGACTTCAAGACAAATCAAACAGTAACATATTATGGCAGAATCCCCAACCGTCATCACCTTGGTTATGTAGACCAATCAAATTTCAATTTGCGAAAGAGAGTAAAGAAGTAATAGAGGAAGAAGTCAATGAAATTAATAGAGAAATTGAGAATTTAAGTCCACTGCAACTACCTAATAACATTAAAATAGAATATACTATGGCGTTAACTATGGTTGATAACAAAGTGTGTAACGTTATTACAAACACTTCTTCAGCAATGAAATGTTACATTTGCCAAGCTACACCTACAGAGATGAACAACCTGGAACTCATAAATTCTAAACCCTGCAGTAGCTCTAATTATACATTTGGAATTTCATCACTCCATCCTTGGATACGGTGCATGGAATGTTTGTTACATATTTCTTATAATTTATCTTTTAAAAAGTGGACTGCACAAACTGCAGATCTGAAGAAACAAAGAAATGAGAAAAAGGAACACGTACAGACACAATTTAAGGAAAGAATGGGTTTATATATAGATTACGTCAAACAGGGATGGGGTTCATCGAACGATGGAAATACAGCCCGTCGATTTTTTTCAAATGCCGAAGTTTCAGCTGAAATTACTGGAATTAACGTAGAATTAATTAAAAAATTTCATATTATACTTCAGGTAATCTTTATCTCAACAAATAGGTGTTAACAACTTATAACTGGTTATATGACATATTCTACAAGCACTTGCTATCGGTATCAAATAGATTTTGAAAAGTCGAAATTAATTTAATACAATTAAAAAATTATTTTCTTTATTACAGGTTATTTCTTCACCCTATACAATAAATATTGAAAAATTTAATCAATATACGCAAGACACAGCGAAATATTATGTCCAATATTATGGCTGGTATTATATGCCAGCTTCCGTGTACAAATTATTAATGCACGGAGCAGAAATAATACAACATGCATTGCTCCCAATTGGACAACTTTCTGAGGAAGCTCAGGAAGCCCGACATAAAGATTTTAAGGGAATGAGAAACAGAAATACACGCAAATTTTCCCGATTAGTCACAAACGAAGACATACTGAATAGATTACTGTTAACATCCGATCCTTATATATCGAATAAGCGAATAAAATTATATACTAAAAAACATAAAAATTTAGATTTCGAGGCTGAGGAATTAATAATTCAATAATATTAATATGTAATAATAATATTAAAAACAAAATATTGTTAAAATAAATTTTTTCTTTAACCTATATGTAACCTACCATTATTAGATTGTTGATTCAAAATTTCGTATCAATATCTTTTACGGTTCAAAAGTTATATCAAAATGGCACGAACTTTCTCGATCCGCGCCCGCCGGGCGCTCTCATTAGCCAGTGTTTTTCCTTAATAATTCAAAAATGAATGTGCAAACCACATTTTGGCAAAGGAAATAAGTGTTTACATACACCTCGGCGACGCCCTATTTCCCGAATTTCCCTGAGATGGCGGACACCCTGTATACTACCTCTTCAAATTTTAACATACACTGCTTCCTGTCCTGAAAAAAATAACCTAACACTAATTTTAATCTTATTCAAAAATCTTTAATTTAAACGGACATGTGTTTGGAACATATACCCAGAGAACTGAATGCATGTGACATGCATTCAGTCCCTGTATGTTCACGCAGTCGGGGCATCACTTTCAATATAAGTATATGTAGTATGTATGTACATATGCGAGCCCTGAATTATAGTAAAAATGTAGTTTGGGAAAAAACACGTGTTACAAACCCCAAAACACGAACCACAAAGTTCGCCTGCTTCGTCGAGCCGAGTAGGTAGTGCGATGCCAATTTGAAATGGGTGGATTGAGATAGTGTCGGTAGAACGGTCCTTCTCTCGAATCTAGCTTTTGTTGGTGTCCATAGGCAGTAAAAGGATAGAACGATATCGAGGCGCCGAGGAATTAAAATGCAAACGTATCGGTGTGACTACACACATGCAGAACGATGATACATAAAACCGGCAGTGTAACTTTTTTATACCTAGCTTCTTTTGGATTCAATATTCTTGAGATATTCTCAAACATATTGATGAGATTTTTCCGATAAAAATGAGACCAAATATACTAGTTTATTTAACTCGTAGTCTTCTCCCTGTTTGCTTGGGATCCTACAACTGCGATTAGCATACGCCCCTGCCGAACGGCAGTCCCCGTTCCACAATTTTACTACATTTCTGAATATTCTGGACGCACTATGTATTACGTATACGTATTTCACACATTAGGCTATCGAAATTCGGGGCTACCCGTCGTACATGGAACATATCTGCCTCATAAAGAAACTCGACAGCACTTACAATTAATCAAAATGAACGATTCAAAACAGTTAATTGTTAATAATGTAGGACCCGCCCAGTCCTAACCTTTACGTATGTGTGCGAATGTGTGCGTGCGTGTGTGTTTCTGCCGAACAAAGGACGATGCGAGCGAAAGATGTAGCCTGTGTGTGGGCGTAGCGTGCGACTGATCGAAAGTCAAATGAACAGCTATAAAGAAGCAACGAAACACGAGGGACGACGTAACGTAAAGACGCGATATATTTTCTTTTGTATACTTTAATAATAATAATCTCTAGATTTAACCACTATAATAACACTGTACTTTATAAATAAACAATAACATTAATTATTACAATAATCCTACAATAATGACTGATTATACCAGCTATTTGTTGAAACCTTGGCCAAAATAATTGCAGCATTTCAGCAACATTGAAAATATACAAAGGGTCAGGTGATTGACAAGTCATTAAAATATTGAAAATGAGTTTGCTACGTAATGAAATAATTGTTGGTCCTGAAAAGGACCGATTGGAATGGATTGGCCGGGTTTACTTCGAGCTGGTGTATTTCGTGACCGCCTTAGTGCCTTCAGATACTGCGTGCTTGGCTAATTCACCAGGCAGCAGAAGCCTTACGGCTGTTTGGATCTCCCGAGATGTGATGGTGGATCTTTTGTTGTAGTGCGCCAATCGAGAAGCTTCGGCAGCAATGCGTTCGAAAACGTCGTTAACGAAGCTGTTCATGATGCTCATGGCCTTACTGGAAACTCCAGTATCGGGGTGGACTTGCTTCAACACCTTGTAGATATAGATGGCATAGCTTTCCTTCCTTTTCCTCTTCTTCTTCTTGTCAGTCTTACTGATGCTCTTCTGGGCCTTACCAGCCTTTTTAACGGCCTTTCCGCTTGCTTTGGGTGGCATTTCGCAGATGATTCGTACACTCAATAAGTCCTTACTTCGTCGTATTAAAATTAAAGAATGAATGTAGAATTGGAGGGAAGTGGCGCGTTTATGACCAGCAACGTGCCACACGCGGCGCACCAATCGCGTGCGACCTGAAACGCCATTGGTCTACTCGGCCTGCGGCAGATAGCATATAAGCGAAGGTAGGGGCCCAGAAAGCATCACTCGTGGAATTCCTGTGAACTGTGTTCGTTGCATTTAAATTCATATACAACATGTCTGGCCGTGGCAAAGGTGGAAAAACTAAGGGAAAGGCGAAGTCTCGTTCGAACCGAGCTGGCCTTCAATTCCCCGTTGGACGAATTCATAGACTCCTTCGTAAAGGAAATTACGCCGAACGTGTTGGCGCAGGTGCTCCAGTGTATCTTGCAGCAGTCATGGAATATTTGGCAGCTGAAGTGCTGGAACTGGCGGGAAACGCCGCGAGGGACAACAAGAAGACCAGAATAATTCCTCGTCACCTTCAACTCGCCATCCGCAATGACGAAGAGCTGAACAAATTGCTCTCTGGAGTTACCATTGCTCAAGGTGGCGTATTGCCGAACATTCAAGCAGTTTTGCTGCCAAAGAAAACTGAGAAAAAAGCTTAACTATAAACGATACAAACGGCCCTTTTCAGGGCCACCAAATTTTCCAGAACGATAGAGCTCTTAGCTGTTTAAATATACATAACCTGTATGTTAGCGACAGCGTATTTTTAATGAAAGGAAAGGGACCGAGTAGCGAAGTGCTATGCATTTCAAAGAATGGTTGAAGGATTCATGATAGGGACTTAGCATGGATACGTTTGGAGAGTGTTCTGCAAATGGGCAATCTGGACGGCAGACGATGGCTGGTGGCCCGACGCTATTCAACTATCGAATGTCCAAGGATTGACTGTTTATTAGGGGTGTTTAGAAAGTGAATGAATGAGACTGAACATCCTGTTGACCGACGATGGCTGGCAACCGCATTGGGTCTTCCAACTATCTGGTGTCGAGGGATTGTTTACTAGAGTCAAGTAGAGAACACATGTGGCAATCGGCTTGTAGTCGTATTGTCAAGGAATAGGGACTCTCTTCCTGGAGGATCTGGCCACGGAGTGGGGAAGGTTCTGCCTTTTTGGTAAATGAACTGTGATTGACCACTCAGTCTTTACCCCAGAATTGACAGGGAATGATCTACCTATCTTACGCCGCGCTTTCAATATATACTACATCTTCAAATTTCTAACATGTATGTCTATACCACCTACTTTAATGATAAAATGTTTCATATATAAATTTTTATAAGATAAACTTTCCCTCACGCATTAAATAAGCTCCAATTTTCAAGATATGCAGGAGCATGAAATTTCCTCAACTTTGACGATCTATATCTCAGTAACCAATCAATATATTTAAAAAATTCCAGCGGCATTTGATGCATTGATATATATACAATAAATCTGCTATACTAAAAAACAGCTGCTATATACTTCAAAAATTGAATTTTGGCCAGCTTTTCGGGAAATGGCACCACTGTGCGCCGTTTCACTGGTTCCAGGGGGGACCACCCCAAGTAGTGGGGTAGAAATGAACACTAATCGTATAAAGGATTTTGAACACTAGTCGAGATTACTGTATTGTCCAAAAATCAGTTACTAACGTGTGCGGTTTAAAACAAAAGATTGTGAAAAATTCAAAAGTTGCAGACTCAAAACCGCAATTTAATACGTACATTCACTCCTGGTGTGCCCTAAGCAACGAATTTATTTCCTACGTTTCTTAATCCTATAGCAAATTTAATCCATCAGACGCGAATTCACATTCAACCTAATTATGGACATCGAGCTGTTGAAAACGCGGTACTTGAAGGTCATTAAGAAATGTGCCACAGTTGCTGGAATTTGGCCTGAGCAGAGCTTAAAATCGAAAATTGTTTTGCGTATAATAGTATACATACTTGCCATATTTGCTGCTTCCACCCAGGTATATATTATATGTTATACGGTACAAATTTTATACTTATACGAACGTTCATTTCGTATTTAACACATTCAATGCAAAAAACTTAAACGTACGCTTCATCGGGATTTTCTATTTTCTTTCGTGAAGCGCGCACGCCTGCGCCATGCGTGCTCTTACCAGGAGTGTGATTCTGAAAAAAAAGTTGTCCCGATATTCTGCTTCGTTTACATGCACTTTCAGTGCGAGTGTTTCACATCATGTGATACATTCACACCTGGTGTCCCCTAAGCATCGAATTTATTTCCTACGTTTCTTAATCCTGTAGATTAAGGGAAGCCATCCTATCTTACGCCGCGCTTTTATTATATACTACCTCTTCAAATTTCTAACATGTAAGATAATCGCATGAGAGGGTATTCGTAATCTCCTCTCTATCGCGATTAGGTATTACTAATTACAATGATTCTGTAGGCGTGTATATATGTTAAAAGGTGTTCTGTTTATTAAAACTGTGCTCTCTCGACCGTAGCGTATACAAGAATGCCCTTGGCAAAAGCGTCGGTCGTGAGGACGCCTACGTCACCATGGCCCTTTTTAACTATTTTAGGGTTCGCCCCAAATTAAAGCTACACTAGATAAAGACAGCGTGCATCTTCAAAATGTACATGGCCCGACTTACATGGTCGGTACATGGCCGTTCCTGTACCTCGAATATTCTTACGAACCTTACAAGGGAAGTTACCCAAGTAGCCAATTTGTTAAAACAAACTGTTAATAGTAACACCATTCTAGTTCCTAATAACTGAAATACCAGTGTCATTCGTTCGTATAAATTGGCCATCCATGTGGCGCCAAAGTCGGCAATCTGCGGCTCCGAAAATGGGTATAAATACCATTTTCCCGTTACTTTGTAGTTTAATATCTAAAATCATGTAAATAAGATAACTGGAATAGAAACGAACCTTACCCTGCCCGAAATGCTTTGAAAACTTATAAGATTGTTTGAATGTATTTACGTACAATCGGTACAATGTCATCTTATTAAACCGAATCCCAGCTTGTTCGTTGCAACTAACAAATCGTGATGCGTTTCTATTGAATACGTGAGCATTGTGCAGTTCGTGATTATTATACCCCAATACAATTTGAATTTCAGATGGGATACCCACCATCGGAACCGAGACAGTTTTGTATTCTATTTCAATTGTTTTATTTACATGTATCTAGACAAAACAAGTTCATAGCCGTTTTCATATACGAGGAGTAAAATGGCCCTACGGCATAATAAAATTGTGAGTTTATACGCTTAAAATAATTGGTGGTGCCGAACAGGGTGCGAACAATCACTTCTAAATACTGGACGTGTTCTACATACTTATAGTCGTAGTACGGTCCCATAAACCGTCCAAAGAAGCTGAACTTGCTTGCCAAATGTGCAAGGTTAAATGTATGGAAAATCACGGTGACAGGTTCAGGTATTAAAACATTAACCCTCCTGCCGCCCGAGTCTGCCACCATCATAAGATAGCAAACGGCAAGGCCGACCATAAATTTTCGATTCCCACATGTGCTGACCATCCCTTCCTGTATTTTTCCTAGTCCTCCAAACCTAACCTTTCCTTCAAATACATCTCTCAAAGCGGACATTAGACAAAGCGGACAGCCAATGAACTAGCAATTCCACCCACTTCTCTTCTCAACAAACCATCCCTTATTCATGTCTACGTAAACCATTGCAGAAACGAAAAGGACACTTTTTTAACCATCGAACCGTATATGTATATCGACATCACTATTTTACCATTTGTATAGTATTACTAGAAATCTCCCATCACCTTTCACCATCTTATACAACTAGTCTTCAAGACATTAATTTGCCGTAGAGCGCAACGGCCAACATGTTTAGAAATATTGCCAATTCGAGAGTCGATTGCCATACAGTATTTCCCTTACAAGGTAGACGCTAGCTACTATTTGAAATTGAAGTGCAAGTTGAAATAGAGAAATTGCACGCATAAAATATTTGTTGGCCCTGAAAAGGGCCGTTTGTGTATTATATGTTCCAACAGATTTGCATTTAACCACCAAAACCGTACAAGGTCTTTCCTTGACGTTTTAGTGCGTACACAACGTCCATTGCTGTCACAGTCTTCCTCTTGGCGTGTTCGGTGTAGGTCACAGCATCCCGAATAACGTTTTCCAGGAAAACTTTCAGAACACCTCGTGTTTCTTCGTAGATCAAGCCAGAAATACGCTTAACACCTCCACGACGAGCAAGACGACGGATGGCAGGCTTCGTAATACCCTGGATGTTATCACGAAGAACCTTCCTGTGACGCTTAGCTCCTCCCTTTCCCAAACCCTTTCCTCCTTTTCCACGGCCAGTCATGATGCACTTTAATCAGAAACGGTCAAGCAGCAGAAACTGAATGTAGATCGAATCGTGTTGCCCCTCTTTTATACCTTTTCCAGTGTGCTCCCCACTACTCGATACTCCGCCAATCAGAGGCGTCCAGTACCATGTGGAAGATATAAAAGAGCCGGACTAGCGGCTGCTGCACGTACTTCGTTACAACCGTGCTTTGGTTCCACTGCCCTGTTCTTTGAAGCATTTAGAAGCAATGGCTCGTACCAAGCAAACTGCTCGCAAGTCGACTGGTGGAAAAGCTCCACGTAAACAGCTGGCTACCAAAGCTGCTCGCAAAAGTGCGCCTGCCACTGGGGGAGTGAAAAAGCCTCATCGCTACAGGCCTGGAACTGTAGCCCTTCGTGAAATTCGTCGCTACCAGAAGAGCACTGAACTCTTGATTCGCAAACTGCCGTTCCAGCGTCTCGTTCGTGAAATTGCTCAAGATTTCAAAACTGATCTCCGATTCCAGAGCTCGGCTGTCATGGCCCTGCAGGAAGCCAGCGAAGCATACTTGGTTGGTCTGTTCGAAGACACGAATTTGTGTGCTATTCACGCTAAGCGTGTCACCATCATGCCAAAGGACATTCAATTGGCCCGTCGTATTCGAGGAGAGAGAGCTTAAATAGCTTTTCAGAAACAATCGGCCCTTTTTAGGGCCAAAAATTATTTTAACGCAGTAACTCACTTTCAACGAAATGCCTTAATACCTACTTCATATTTGTATTTACAACTTATTTTGTCCTTTACTTGTTATGAGTTGAGCACTTGAAATAATTTTGTGAACGTACGCCACACGTTCGAGACCCAAGAATTTAATGGATATGAGCGCCAAATAATGTCTGTTAAATGAGTGAGAACAAACGAAAAATGGATAAAAGTGCTGCGTTTTGTGTCGTCATTTTATAATTGTTCATTTATTGATTCATTCAGTAACAAATTGACTAAAATTATAAAAGCAAGGACTGGTCACGGTAAGAGCAGCTGTACGAGTTCTAAAGATCGTGTGAAATATTAATAGCTGGGAAAATCTGAAATCTATTTCTTTCGTGGAAGGAGCGTCTCCTGTCTACTGTTGCAAATACATCCCAAACGAGATATGATATAATAATATACTGTGGGATTGGAAGTTTTAATGAAATCAAGCCAGTGTAAGTAATTATTTAACGATGAGGTTGTTATATGTTTATTAACAAAACGCTACACTATTCCTTCTACGCAGTACTACATTGTCTACGCTATTCTTCGTTGTTCTACTGTACGCTGTGCTTAGCTCTTCACTCCTTCGCTGTTCAAACTACCCTCTTCTGCTCCTCGATCTACACACATTCGTATCCTCAAAAATATCCTTAAAACCTAGAAAACAGGGAACACGATTTTGCAGACCAGCTGTGTCCCAGGTAGCATGGTCATAAACGCCCTGCAACTAGACGTTGCCGCTTCACACTTCCACAATACCGCTCATTATGTGTTTATGGAATCAGTAGTTGTATCTACACGGTGCTTAGGTATACGTAGGATTTATTCTAGCAGTAAAGCAGTCATCTGGCTTTTCTTTCCGCCAGGACGCATATGCGCGTGGTAACAGCACACAGCGATGTCGTGTTTCTCTCGTAAGCACAGCGTCGTGGGTAAGAAAAACCCGCCTCTTTAGCAGGAATGAGCCGCGTCGAGGCAATCTTTGGAAAGCTATCTAGAATGAACGTATAGCGATCCATAGAACATTGTTGTAATCGTTTTAAACCGCTTTATCTGTCTTTCACGCATATGAGCAATTTTACCTACAGATGTTGTCTTGTGGATCAAAATTATCTTGCAAGAAGCTTTTGTATATAGATAGAAAGAATCCTTCAAAAGTGTGAACATGACAAAGACATATTACGAATGCAACACGATATGTAGCAACACGTAACGATAACGACTGTTTTTCACATTAATTCAAAACGCTTACAACGAAGGAATGTTATAGAACGAACGGACAATTCGCAAAGAGCAAACGAATTAATGGCTCCTTGCTCTTCTATATGTATATTTTTATAAATTTACATATGCATGCAATGTATTAAATATAATGTAATAAATTAAATTTATAGTATATATATTTGCATCTTCTTCACTTTTATCCTAGAGGGTTTCATTGTACAACACGCCCTTGAGCACATTCATTGCCTATTGTAAGAAAATGCGAGGGTTCTTGAACGTACTACATACGTCGTGGGTCCGAGGAGCCCGCCATTTGGGCGCCCATGTTGCAACGTCGGGGCATTCTATGGGAATCCAGCGTCGAGAGCGTACAGATAGCGATCCGTAGAATATTATACTATTAGCTTGTATTCGGAATAAATACAAATATCTTCATTACTGACTAATTATACCCTTAAATTAGTCTTACACTATATACAATATATGACATTGCTAATGCCGTAGCGCAAACTTAAGAAATATAGAAGTATTTTATTACCAAGCATACTATTATATTAGAGATATGAGGCAGTATATATTTTCGTATATTTGAATAAGAGATTCTTTTGCTTTAAAAATGTTGGGCCCTGAAAAGGGCCATTAGCGGTTGGTAAGGTAATTCAATTAAGCTTTCTTTTCGGTTTTCTTTGGCAGTAAAACCGCTTGGATGTTCGGCAATACACCACCTTGAGCAATGGTAACTCCAGAGAGCAATTTGTTCAGCTCTTCGTCATTGCGGATGGCGAGTTGAAGGTGACGAGGAATTATTCTGGTCTTCTTGTTGTCCCTCGCGGCGTTTCCCGCCAGTTCCAGCACTTCAGCTGCCAAATATTCCATGACTGCTGCAAGATACACTGGAGCACCTGCGCCAACACGTTCGGCGTAATTTCCTTTACGAAGGAGTCTATGAATTCGTCCAACGGGGAATTGAAGGCCAGCTCGGTTCGAACGAGACTTCGCCTTTCCCTTAGTTTTTCCACCTTTGCCACGGCCAGACATGTTGTATATGAATTTAAATGCAACGAACACAGTTCACAGGAATTCCACGAGTGATGCTTTCTGTTTTTTTTTTTTTTTTTTGTGATTTGACGATAATTTGGGGAGAGGGAGGTGGGGGGGGGATGAGGAAGAAGAGAGATGGAAGCACCCAAGGTAGAGTAAGATGCGCAAGAACGCAAATTTCCCCCCCAGTTTACCCCCTCCTGCACTTTATGCCGTACCTGCTAGCAAGTAGCCAGCTTACCGGCAAGCCTGAAGATAGCATGCTGCTAACTGCATGAAGTGGGGGGTAGTAAGTACGGTCAATGGAGATAAGATATGGCGGAAAATTTTCAAAAAACCGCCAGTGGAATAGATTAGTACGTAGAGGAAAATAATAGAACGAAGATGAGATGCCTCAGTTGGGTGAGAGCTGAGGTGTGCTGCGCGCAGGCGCGCTACTAGGTGATCGAGAAGGGGGGGGGGGGGGGGGCAGTGAGAGATGTGAATGAACGAGAAAGATTTACGGGCTCGCACCAACCCGGGCGCGATCGAACCTGGAGTGCAGCGGGAACTTGAACTTGATACGATAGGGAATCGTGTGAATGTTGACGTCGGCCAACCTGCGTATCAGCGGATTTGCATGCTTCTCGCAGTTTACGCCCGCGATGAGTTTATTTACAAAGGTCTCGACCATCGGAGTCCTCGCGCGGAGGTGAAGCCTTTTCGTGGAAAAGAAAGGGGGCACGTTCAAAATCGTTTTTAGGACCTTGTTTTGCGCGGTCTGGGTCTTTTGCCGGAGCAACGAATTGAGGCAGTCCCAGAAGACCAACAAGCCATATGTTAGTACCGGACGGATGCATGTGCGATAGATGGCGAGACGAATGTTTAAGTGCAAGTTAGAGTGACGCGACAGGTGTGGTCTAAGGGCAGCCGCAACCTTGTGCATTTTAGTAATGCGATCGTTAACCGCCGCTGCCCAGGAGAGCTTGGAATCCAGGACAACGCCGAGGTAGGTGACTTCCTTGGACCATTGGACTATATGGGTGTTCACCACGAGATTTTCAGCGGTGCATTGGCGCGGGCGCGAGAAGAGGATGGCCTCGGTCTTGGAGGCATTAATAGCCAATTTCCACTGCATGAAGAAGTCAAGGACAGTGTTCAGGTATCGCTGAAGGCGATCACGAGCCACCCGCGGCTGGCGCGATGTGGTGAGGAGCGCGGTATCGTCCGCGAACAAGGCCAGGGCGCATGTGGTGAGGGTGGGGATATCATTTATGAACAAGTTGAAAAGTATGGGGCCAAGGATTGAGCCCTGGGGGACCCCTGCCGAGACCGGTCGAGCACCCGAGGCGACCCCATTCACGCGGACATAAAAAGATCTACCTGATAGGTATGATTCAATCAATTTCAGGAGCTCGCATCGGAAACCAAGGGCTCGTAGTTTGAAAATAAGGGCGTCGTGCCAGACAGAGTCAAAGGCTTTCTGAAGATCCAGGAGAACCATTGCCGTGACATTTTTGATGTTGAAGCCGTGAGTCACCTGTTGCGCGATGCGAGTGATCTGGTGCAATGTCGAATGCTTCCGCCGGAAGCCGAACTGGTGCGGGACAATTATATCATTGTCGGAGGCAAATTTACTGATGTAGTCATAAATCACTGACTCGAACACTTTACCCATTATGGAAAGAAGGCTTATTGGACGGTAGCTGGAGACAAGATTTTTGGGTTTTCCTGACTTGTGGATGGCGGAGACACGAGCCAGCTTCCACGGGTCAGGAAAATAAGCGGTGCGTAAGCAGTACCGGAAAATGTAGAATACTTGACAGATGAGTTTTTTAGATGCGTGTTTGAGCATTAAGGAGCTCACGCGGTCATCGCCCGGGGATTTTTTATCACCGAGGCGTGAGATAATTTTGTGAATGCTGAGGGGGGAGAGCCCAGAGCAAAGTAAGTCGGAGCAAGGAGTGGGAGCTGCCCGGAAGTCAGAGATAAAATCCTTGATCTCAGCCTCGCGAGGTGTGCTGAGGGAGCAAGCCTCCCTGAATACGGACTCGAACTGATGGGCCAATAGATCGGCTTTTCTCTCCGCCGAGCAAATATCAACGCCAGAATCATTTAATACTGGTAACTTGTGCCCTTCAAATTTGTTGGTGAGAGCGGCGTATGTCGCCCAGAAGGTCGGGTCGGGCCTCTGGAAGGAGCCAAGTTTATTAATCCATCCCTTATTTCTAAGGTAGGAGATCTGCCTTTTTATGCTTGCAGAGAGATCCTTGATGATGTCGTTTAAGCAGGGCAGTCCCATGCGCTGGGCCAGTTTTCTGAATTTACGCCTTCTCCGAATGAGGGCAGCAAGATAGTCATCGTTCAGAAGGAACCCATGACGTGTTGTAGCTGTATCAATTTTGGTGGTGGCCAGTCGGACGGAGGAGTGCATAAGAGCCGTGATGTTTTTTATGCAGTCGTTGGTACTTGAGTTAGTTGCGAAATCCGTCTGCAAGGGGAAACCGTTTGAGAGATGTCGGTAGAGCTTCCAGTCGACGATCCGATCGAGGCCAATGCCGGTGTGGGACAGGGCAGGCAGGAGAGACACCGGAACGTGGTCAGAGGGACCAAGCTCGAGTGCACTACATTTCAGGGAATGGTTGAAGGATGAAAGGAAGATGTCAAGCGTTGAAGCCCGGCACCGAGGAGAGAAGCGGGTGAATTTATCGGGATAAATAATGTCGTAGACGGAATTTGAGAAGTGTTTGTGTAAGATTTTGCCGCTGGGATTTGAGCTGTGGTTATTCCACAATGGGTGCTTTGCGTTTAAGTCGCCCCCGACAATGAAAGGAGAGCCCAGACCTGATATCATGTCGAGCATGAGCGGTGTCAGTTTAACTCTGGGCGGAACGTAGACTACTCCAATATAGACCGCAGGTGAATGAAGCCGGATGAAGCAATGCTCGACCGGGATGGTGAGTTTGTGGGCTATTGTACGAAAATTTAGGGCGCGGTGGATCAAGATAGCCACCCCACCTCCCCTAGAATTCCTGTCGTGTCTTATGACCTCGAAGTCTGGAATTGAAACGTTCTCGGTCGGTGACAGTCGCGTTTCGGTGAGTAGCAGAATCTCAGCCTGCTCTCGGGCGATAAGGAGCAGGAGCTCGTTTCTATTCAGGTTGAATGAACGGATGTTCCAGAGCAAGATCTTGGGAAGAGTAGCCATTTAGTCCAGACTTCCCACGACCTCCGCAAAGACCTGAAATTTCTCGCCGTTCGAGCTGCAGGCCGAGAGTCTGCTGTTCAGTTTCCGCACAAGCGATAGCATGCGGTTGACATCTACTAAGGAATTTAGCTTTTTGAATTCCGCCATGAGGTCGTGGATGCTTCCGGCCTCCTCGTGGACGGCTCGAGCGGGAGGCGGCCGGGCGCCGGGTGCCCCGGCGCCCCTAGTGACATCGGCGAACGATAACCCGCGACCGTGGGTTAGCGCGGCTCGCGAGATTTTGACCGGCGGTTCAGGCAGGTAGGCGGGTGCGGTTGGTGCGATTTTAGGAGTCTTGGGTTCGCGAATATTGAGGTAATTTAGAAGGGCTGGGCACTTGGAGAAGTTCGCCGTGTGCTGGCCTTTGCAATTGGCACAGGTGGGGGTGGTTTCGATTGTTTTTTGGCATTGTGAAGTGTGGTGGTCGCCGGCGCACTTCACGCAGCGGGGGGCCACATTACAGTTTGTGGCAGAGTGACCGAATGCCTGGCACCGGAAACACTGCGTGTGGGTTTTTTTTGAAAAGAATCTATCCCAGTACACCCTGATGCTGAAGAGATAGCTCAGTTTGGTGACTGTGTTAAAGCTGGTGCCCGCAGGAAAGTTGACTCTATAGACCGGCCTGCTTGAGGATTTGCTGATGCAGGTGCAGTTTACCGGATTTAGTTTGCATCTTCGAATCTCGTCGAGTACCTCCTCGGCGGGAGTTGGAGGAAGCCCCTTTAGGACGAGGCTGAGGATTTTCTCCGAATTTGGAGTGAAAGTAAAGAAGGAGAGATTTTTCTCTCGCAGGAAAAGAATAAGTTTGTCGTGAGAGGCCTTATTATCAAATTGGACTCGGACGCCTTGCTTAAGGAGTTTAAGCTTGAACGTCTTGCCGCACATTTCGGTGAGCTGCTGTTCGAGCGTGTGAGCCGAGGATGCGTATTTGGTAAGGTAAATCGGGGGGGTTTTGTCAGATAGCCGGCCCGAGATGGAATTTGCGTTTGATGGACGTTGGTTTGGTGCCTTAGTACCAGCGAGGTTACTAACCGAGGCCCGCCGGGGGCTGGACGGAGGGGAGGGGCGTGGATCTTCCGCCTCAATGGCGAGGGCTCGCGTGAGGGCGGAGAAGCGGTTGGAGGTGGGGACGTTCGCGACCTCGAGCATTTCGACGTTCGCGGCGGAGGAGCTGTGGCTGAGACAGTTTATGGGACTGTAGTTAGAGTTGTACGTGAGACTGTTGCTAGAGCTGTTCTCCTGCAGCTCAACAGGAATATTGAATAGTTTGACTATCCGCGCGGTTTTTTCCCGCGGGGGCTCGGAGGTTTCCTGTGAGTTTATAGACTCGCAGGAGTAACGGGGGGAGATAGGGCGGGAGTTACTCACCGGGATGGTGGAGTTTTCCGCACGGGTGCCCGAGGCGGAGGTGTCTGGAGTTTCCTGCGTTGCCGTAGACGCAGCCGATGGTGTGTTGGCGAGGGTGAAGCCTCGCTTCCTGGGGATGGAGGATCTCGGGGCTGGGCGAGATCCGGCTGGAGCTGATGTGGATGTTGATCCGGGTGTACGGGCCTTCATGGCCGTGGGCCGTTTCCGGCAGCCTTGCACTGTTTTTACATCGGTGAAAGGCTGCGGCGGAGTTTCTGCATCTGGCGAGCCTGCACTTGCGCTTGGGGACGCACGAGCAATGCGTTTCCTGGAGTTTATCCTATGGTCACTATCCAGTTCGATTTGTCGTAAATGTCACAGATGTTAACACTACCGAAATTCAGGTATGAATGATTCCACGAGTGATGAATGAATGGAGCAGAATATGCTCAATTCCACGAGTGGAATTTCCACAGAAGTGAATTCCAGGAGTGATGGACAGAATATGATAAAACACGTATGTAGCGGTCGTCAGAGACTGAGGTGTGAATACCACGGTGGTCAGAGACTGAATCAAAAAACCACGGAGTAATGAGTTCCACGAGTGATGCTTTCTGGGCCCCTACCTTCGCTTATATGCTATCTGCCGCAGGCCGAGTAGACCAATGGCGTTTCAGGTCGCACGCGATTGGTGCGCCGCGTGTGGCACGTTGCTGGTCATAAACGCGCCATTTCCCTCCACTTCTACATTCATTCCTTAATTGTAATCCGAGGAAGTAAGCACATACTGTGTGTACGAATCATCTGCGAAATGCCACCCAAAGCAAGCGGAAAGGCCGTTAAAAAGGCTGGTAAGGCCCAGAAGAGCATTAGTAAGACTGACAAGAAGAAGAAGAGGAAAAGGAAGGAAAGCTATGCCATCTATATCTACAAGGTGTTGAAGCAAGTCCACCCCGATACTGGAGTCTCCAGCAAAGCCATGAGCATCATGAACAGCTTCGTCAACGATGTTTTCGAACGCATTGCTGCCGAAGCGTCTCGATTGGCGCACTACAACAAGAGATCCACCATCACATCTCGGGAGATCCAAACAGCCGTAAGGCTTCTGCTGCCTGGTGAATTGGCCAAGCACGCAGTATCTGAAGGCACTAAGGCGGTCACGAAATACACCAGCTCGAAGTAAACTCGGCCAATCCATTCCAATCGGTCCTTTTCAGGACCACTAATTTATTCTTTCCGTGGATAAACTCGCTACCAACACCATATTATTAAGGCTTTGCCAACAATTCAAATATTGCTAAAGTGGCACGTATTTATAATAAGATGCAAAAATGAACTAATTCTAATAGAATCGCACCACTATGATTATAAGTGCATTTATTGTATAATAGTCGATATTACAATGTAATTCTAAGGTTAGCTAGAAATACGCACTAATCGATGAACTTTCCCAAAAATGCTGCAAAGCTGTTGTTGCCTACGACGTAGTACCAACTAGGTTGTACTTTACGACACCCTTGACTACCTGCTGTTTCTGTTCGCCTATTGGCCCTAGCGAGCACAAGGGGCAGATGACTATCCTGAACGCTCCGAAACTTCTTATATTTGTATTTTCTTACAAATGCTTACTTATATCGTTAATTGTCTCTTAATCTACCTTAAGCGACAGTTATATGTATACTTTATATTTTAAATTGGAAATTTAATTTCAAGTTCACTAGTTAGGTACGTCATTTATTATTAACTTTCATTTCATTAAATATTAAATCGATGCAGTATTTTCAATTATATTCTACTTTTATAAATTTCTCCTACATACGTATACAATAATTGAATCTATCCTATGCTATGCTTTGACATTGTTCGTAAACATCTTTATTACTTTTAAAAATTACATAAATTTGGAATCCTGTACTCTTATATATAATTATTTGTTTGCTGAAAGGAATTTGCTAAACCTTACCCACGACGTGTAAGTTGTAATAAATTATTTCGTGAGCTGCGTGGTCGATCATTACGATACAAATTTAATAATTTCCACTAACAAAAGTCCAAACATGTTTTCCGTTATCCACATGGAATATTTTTAACATCTGTTGATTTGAACTATATTGAACCTAATATGTATTTGTCGTAACAAATGTTTAAATTAAAATTAGTAACATATCGTACTCACTCGACCCGACTCACTCTATCAGCGGATTAGTTATATAGAAGAAGCGTTTTTATTCCATTATAATTCGTACGTTGTTAATACATTTTTTATTGGTACACAACAATGAATAGAAATGATTGGACACCAATTTTTGCATTCTACTAATGGACCATAGGTACAGCTATACATTCCCGAATTAGGAATTTATAATGAGTTTCGGGATATAAGGACAAATATTTTTCACAGAAAAAATATTATAGGCTATACAACATCACTGAAAATGTGTCTCTTGGAGAAAACCTTCTATCTCTCTAATATATTTTACCGTTTACCAAAGCTAGAGTTACAAATAATAAAATGGCTGAAATCGTATGATTTATAATAAAACGAAGTGTTATAACAAAATTATTTATCGAAATTAGCAATTGCATCCCGTTTTTTTTAGTATTAGACGAGACTTTTGTTTCCATCCGAGGAATAATATCATGAAAGTACTATTAAGTAAAATTGTATACACTAAGATAGTAGTAAACGCTATCAAAAACATAAAGGAATAAAACAAATTATTGTTATCACGTAAAATACATATTACAAAATCCATGATATTTGATATTAATTCTGTGATAGAACATTTGCTGTGTTACAAACTACATCACTATGCCGCCAAGTATTATACGCAATTGCTTTATATTTTTTATAAGTATCAAACAATGAATGTGATCTCAGATAGCATCGGTTCTTTCACTACAATTTTCTGTGCAGTTATCATCAAAATTTGTCAACAAACATGTCGATTTTTAACTTTTTCTACAACATATACTATCGTTACGAAAAGGTGACTATCAATTAATGCTGCGATATATATTTTGTACGAAAGAGTAGGCACAAAACCGAGCTAACAATTACAACTACAAACATTCATGTATATTTTTACATATTTGTTGTTAATTTATATGAATGCATAGCTAAAAAATAATGCTCTAAAGTAAACAATTTATTTACTACTTCTTCACTGTGAGGAAATTGCAGCGCCACCATATTCTTTGAGCCTTTCTCCATGGTCCGCGGTTTAGTATAATATCTCACTGCCAGAGGTTGCCAATTCAGTTTTCAGTTTTCTAGGAGCACTGTACGGAATCCTTTGAAAGTGTTTCATAAATTTCTTACCTGCTTTTAACCATTCCCGAAAAAATGGAAAACCTTGCGAGTTCTGGAAACACTGTAGTTGCGGCAGCAGAAAAGGCAATTGCCCCCACGAAGAAGATAGCGAAAAGCAAAGCGAAGTCACCAGGCGAGAAGGCTTCGCACCCACCAACTTCTGAAATGGTTACTGCTGCCATTAAGGAGTTGAAGGACCGAAAAGGATCTTCTTTGCAAGCCATCAAGAAGTATATTGCCTCCACATATAAAGTGGATGGAGAGAAATCGGCTCCATTCATTAAACGGTACTTGAAGTCTGCTGTTACATCTGGTGCCGTCGTGCAAACAAAGGGCAAGGGGGCATCTGGATCCTTTAAACTATCTACTGGAAAGAGTTCGGAGGGCCCTAAAGCGGAGAAAGCAGCCCCTCGTTCACCGAAGAAGGCAGCACCGAAGAAGACACAGTCAGTCGAAAAGAAGACTACCCCGAAGAAAAGTGCAGTCGCAAAGAAGCCAGCACAAGCAAAGAAAGCTGTTGCCGAAAAGAAAGCAGCTGCACCGAAGAAGACTGCAGCTAAACCTGCTGCAAAATCTAAAGCTGTCACAGAAGCGAAGAACTTGTCAAAGGCGAAGAAGAGTGTCAAGGCACCTGCAGCTAGAACTAAGGCCCCAAAACCAAAGAAGGCTGCGGCGCCAAAGACCGCCAAAGCTGCAGCAAAAAAATAATCGTTCTTCATCGATTTCATTCAACAAACTAAAATGGCCCTTTTCAGGGCCACTAAACTTTTAATACGAGGAACTCTTGTTCAGTTTATCATACATTATAAACAACTGTCTTGTAGAATATTTCAATTTGCACTGAATATAAATTTCAAGGGCCGTGTTAGGTAAGCATCCAGAATCACTGGCTGTGGAAAGTAAACTAGCTGCGAGAACAAAATATTTACTCAATTTTCATTGGATAAATTGTTTATCAAGCATTAAGAACAATTTTTAGGTAGGCAAACTTTTCATCATATTTGAAACTACACAGTGGAATAACCAACTTTATTACCTGAATTTGTTTGGCATGTAGGATTGGATAATGCACTTTAACTGCACATCAATTTGAAAAATTGGGTATGCGGCGAAATTAGAGCATAGTTCGTTTATCTTGGGCATTTTTACATCATGAATTAGTTGAATTCCTTCATTTTCTTCTGATGAAGTAACGATTTCACTTCCCCGTTCTTAGCTTTCATTAGTTCACAAGATTCTTAACACAGGTTTATCTTAATAATAATAATAATTAGCCATGTCCATTTTATATGACTTGTGGAAGACAATCTCGTTTTTATAAACTCTTAATGTGAATGCATTCATGTCAGTATGCAATATAAAGAACCATTGTCGAGAATGCATTCAAAAAATTATATACGTATATACATATAACGTTAATCGGATAGAACCAATGACGTTGGCACGAACGCACGAGGGTTATATATTTTGGGGCAAGCCTCTGTTCTCGAACAAACTATAAATTCAGGTAGACCTAACATCTGGCCGTCCATGTTTTTACAATTTTATGGCATTGCACTGCGGTTGAGTTAATTATCACAATGAGCAAAATTGCTCTTTTGACTTTTGAATTATCCGGTTTGCTGTTTTTATGCAGGTACTGAGAAATCAGTTACTGCGTTAAAATAATTCTTGGCCCTAAAAAGGACCGACTGTTCTTTAGAAGCTTCTTAGCTCGTTCGCCAAGAATACGACGGGCCAATAGAATGTCTTTGGCACGATCGTAATGCGTTTTGTATGAATCGCGCACAAATTGGTAGCTTCGAAAAGACCGACCAAGTATGCTTCGCTGACTTCTTGCAGGGTTATGACAGCCAAGCTCTGGAATCGGAGATCAGTTTTGAAATCTTGAAGCACCAAAACAGGTCCTAGTTTTATCGAATCAACGATCGACAAGTTAATTGGAGCTATCGATAGCGTTATTATCGCTATCGATATTACATGTTAGGAACGAAATTCGAAGTTGGGTACCTTAGTACCAGTCGTAGGTAGTCGAATAAAAGGAAAGTCAGAGAATTCGGATCGCAGAACATTTCGCTTGGAAGATTCTAAAGGCTGTTGGTAAAGCGCATAAAGAATTGAGTCTATTGTTACGTCCCGGCCCTAAGGTGGGACGTAATGTAGGGATCTTGCCAGGTCACCCGGCCCGCCGCGGTAACAACTTGCTGAGGACCGAAAAAGGACATTTGGATTTGGATGTGCGTTTCGTCCCGGAAACGACCGCCTAGACTCCTGCCCCAGACGCAAGGATTTAGGACCGGAACTTATACATATACATATATGTATAGGAAGTGCCAAATGGGCGGACCACTTGCGCGAAGACGACGACGATGGCGACCTGGTGGCGAATCCTGCGTACCAACTTCAGGCGCTTAGAAATAGAGTTAGAAGAGGAACGTATGGAGGGCGTTCTCTTTACCGACGACGATTTTAAATCAATACACTACAGATATAGTCACACTATAGAATAACGTACGATGTACGGCCACCGCCGAGATACATGAATGTTTACTGGACATCTTATGGACTTTGGTGGCCCACCGTGACTGTCATACCGACTCAGAAATCCTACGCTGATTTGAGCGCCCTCTGCTCATGAACAGTGATAAGTTGAAGAACTATTATTTACTGAAGTAGTGTTGGGGTCATTATTCATGCGAATGTGTGAATATATGTGAATGCGTTTGGGGGGGGATCAGGAAAGCTAGTTCTCGGTCAACGTTTCGGTAGGAAAATTGAACTACGGCCTGGTCGCGCGATACTCTTCGGTTCGGCTCGAGTTGAGAAGAAATCACATCGGGCCGATGAATTGCGGGTGTCGGGTATAGCGTACTTTTTTAATATGTATGATCATTTACTTTTTAGTCCACAAATCAATTCTTTCAAACATCTCGAATATGCTACATTTCAAATAAGAAGTTTTAGATATCCCGTTAAACATTAACACACCTATACGTATAATTGACACAAAATATTTAGTAATATAACAGAAATAGAGTAATAATAATTTTCTGAAAAAAATGTAATTAATTGTAGTACATGTTTTGTAATGTTTTGTAATGTGTGCGAGGGCGATGCGTGTGGTTGGGTGTATGTGTGTGTGTGGGTTTGAGAGGCGTGAATCGGGAAGCATGATAGATGGAATGTTTGGAAACGATGGTGTGATTGGCAAGGATGGAAACAGAGAGCGTGGAAGAATGAGTGCGAGAGACTGCGAGCGAGCGTGAGGATGAACGGGGTGCGATTAGAATACGAAAGATTATCAAAGCGAAAGGATCGGAGTTGAACAGAAATAAAGTCTAATTTAAAAAGTATTCGAGGCGTTTGGAGTATTGGTCCCCAAGTATTGCAACAGTAGTTTATTTTGATTCTAAATCGTAATATTTTAATACAATGCAATGTACTTTTACAGAATTAAATAGATATTTTTGTAAAAGTGAATTTGTAACACTTTGTTCATAAAATACAAATTTGAGAATTGTAAGAATATTCGAGGTACAGGAACGGCCGAGGCGGGCCATGTGCATTTTGAAGATGCACGCTGTCTTTGTCTAGCATAGCTTTCATTGGGGGTGAACCCTAAAATGGTTAAAAACGTAACGTTTCATGGTGACGTAGGCGTCCTCACGACGGACGCTTTTGCCAATGGAAGGCATTCTTGTATAGACTACGGTCGAGAGAGCACAGTTTTAATAAACAGAACACCTTTTAACATATATACACGCCTACAGAATCATTGTAATTAGAAATACCTAATCGCGATAGAGAGGAGACTACGTACAACCCCTCGAGCGATTATCTTACAGAATCTTTCTTCAGTTTCTTATTTTGTTTATTTTCTCAGTTGTAAATAATCACGATAGTTGACTTCCAGCTAGATGGACATCAACCTGCGAATAAGTAGCTATGATTATTAATAACATATAAAAAAGGAAATTATAAATGCCTTACTTTCACTTTAGTTCCATACCAGTGTATGTTTATGTGTATAGATAAGGACTTAAGTACATACTTATATACGTATGTATACATACAATATGTACAAGCATTATAGCTGTACATACTTGGTCATGCTAACAGAATTGGCCACTTGAATTGTTTTATTAGAATGTAAGAATATTCGGGGGCAGGAACGGCCGAGGCGGGCCATGTGCATTTTGAAGATGCACGCTGTCTTTGTCTAGCTTTGTCTAGCTCTTTGAAAAAGCTGCTGTAATACCGACCTTCCAAATCGGAGAGGTCACGTGCCGTGTCTACCCCCGCATAAAATATTAACGTGCAAGTAGTTGAGAATTTACTGTACCGCTAATAGTATGAACCCAATACACTTTCAAACGGTTACATTTTGTAAAACGTGATATGTTTCGCAGCTTTATGTTATTTTAACAACCATTACTACTAGTGTCCGAGATACGTTATGCCATTTTTGTTTTGTATTTTGTATTTTGTAAAATTTGAACATTCTGATTATTTCTAGTCTCATGACCTAAAAGATAATATTCTTCTCGCTGTCTTGCGACAAATGTCTCGTCATTTATTGAAATTTATTTTTCATGACACTAATATAATGTAAAAGTTAAAAATTTATCTTCAGTAGATTAACATGTTTAGAATTTAGCTGTAAAGATGCATTAATTACAAAATTCACTTTCAAAACGTTCGATCAGTTAGTCACATCCGATACCTGGAAAGCGGCGGGCCACCAGCCATCGTCTGTCACCCAGGTTGACGAGTCCCAGAACACTCTTTGATCACACGTAGGACTGCGTCCCTATCATAAATTATACACAGAAACCATAGTACTTCGCCACCCGATCTTATTCCTTCCTTAAAAATATGCTAAGGCTAACATATATATAGAACATTACCTGAAATATGGTACGCGTTGCTTTCGCATTTGAAAGTGCAGCAGTAATCAGGCAGCATATTAGTGTTGCGCCGCGATTTGTGGGATATGGGGACTTTGTGCAGGTTGGGTTGCCCGTGGAGTGCTGAATCGCTTTGCTTGTGGAGAAACGCGGAATAATCAAACGCAAGTTTTATTTTTTGGAAGAACGACTATTCATTCGATAATTCAGAGTTAAAGATACTGATGGTTCCAGGAATAAACAAGTTCTGATGAATGTGGCTTTTTCTTCTTTCCAGTTCGGCTCTGGTTCTTCTTCCTGAGTCCTTGATTTCTCCCTCTCCTCACGTAGCGGCCAATGGGGTTGAATCTTGCTGGGCCTTGGATCGTCCTTGGACGCGTAGAGGTGGTAACGTTTCGCTTTCCGGTAAGGACGTAGGGGTGCGCGCGCAAGGGAGAAATGGGAAAAACCGAAGAAAACGCGTGAAAGACGCGGGGTAACGGTAAATGGAGAATCGGGGAAAAAACCGAGAAAATACATGAAGGTAAAGGAATCTTACAGCGCATCGTAGGAATGCGCGTACAATAATTATACAATGTATTGATCGGAGTATCGCGTGTGTTCATCTAACTTCGTATTTCGCTCCTAAATAATTATCGTTATCGATAGTTACGATTTCCCAGTAGATCGCAGGTTCGATGTTACTAGACATTAAGCCCTGTTAACGCGATAGCGTAACATTAGCACTCCATTTGTCCTGGTAACGCTTTCTCGAATATACAGGTCTGTATAGAATTCTTTCCTCTCGAGGAGAGGAAAATGCTGTTACGCATACGTATCTAGGCAATCCATTTGGTTATGTGAGACTCGACAAACGTGCCCATACTCACTAAAAACCTCTCCTCGGGAATCGTCCCTTGTATAATCTGTAACAAATTTTTTAAATAGGACAAAAAGAATGGTATGACTAAGTCAAGATATTTTTCAATTTGTTCAATACTTACATTTTTCAATTGAAGGATTGAAAATATCAACTCTAGCTGTATAATTATTAGATGTGTATAGCGCTTGAAATGCACATTCCGTGGCGTCGGACAACTTGCGGATCATACGATCTTGCAAGTTGAATTGCAATTTGATAAAACTGTCAATGACTAATAGTCACTAATAGTCAGTGGTTTTGCACTTTATAAAGGGTGTCCCAAAATTCACGCAAGAAGTAATTTTGATAAAAAACACAGGTTTATAATGAAAAATTGCAAATTTGTTATTGATTTAAAAAGTATACAGTATATGGTTCTGTATGGAATAGAATATCCGGTAAATGGCCTCCATGGCTTTGCTGGCACATACGCACTCTTTTGTTGAAATTTTCCATGATCGCTTTGCATAAATGGGGCTGAATTTCGTTGATGAAGCGCTCAATTTTCTCCTTCAAGTCGTGGGTGGCCGTGGGCTTGTTGGCATAAACCTTAGATTTCAGAAAACCTCAAAGAAAAAAGTCCAACGGCGTTATCACCGAAATCGAAAACTACACGATTAGGAAATGACTAGTGCAGTAATGTTTCTCGGGCCGTATGGCATGTGGCATTTCCCGATAATCTATTCCATACACAACCCTATACTGTATACTTTATGAATCAATACAAAATATACAATTTTTAATTATAAACCTGTGTGTCCTATCGAAATTACTTCTTGCGCGAATTTTGGGGCACCCTTTAGTACAATTCGACGTCAACCAGTAGCACTACTTGTACTACTGTCCGAGAGAGACCTTTTTCGCTTTTCTGAGCTTGCTCTCTCCTCTGTTATAAATTGAGGATCCCGAATGGGCAAACCTCTATTCTGCCGGCTATCTAATAATTCCGGTAACATGCGTTGTCCAGTCCGCGAAATTTCCATAGATCCATATGTTATTTATTCGTAATCTTGGTTCATGTATACAAAATAAGTAGGTTCTAATTATTGATGTTATATAAAGTTGACTACAAAAACATTTAAGTAGGTTCAAGGCAAAACATCAAGTGATCACGTGATTAATTTAAAAAATATTCCTTTTTGATGTACGGATATGCGAAATTTCCATAGTTCCAATTAATAAAACACTTTGTTTATTTTATGAAATCATAAGTTTTATTTAATAATTATGTTAGTATGGTATATTGCTACCATTTCTCCGAATAACTTGAAAAATTCAGTTAGACGTACTATTAGTTAAGGTTTGTAACGTCGATATCTCTGTACTAGCCCACGCTTGCCTTATACTATCTTTAAGCTCTGCAATTGTAACAAATTGTTTTCCATTTGCGTACACCTTGCGAGCCAGTATACCCTTAAGGTTTTCTATGGGGTTGAGGTCGGGAGAACGGGGAGGACACTTCATTAACTGCATATTCTTTTTGTGAAACCATTCCTTGCTTACTCTTGAAGTGTGAATGGCTGCGTTATCCTGTTGAAATATTGACTCATCCGAACTCACTTCTTCCATAAACGGAATCAAAACATCGTCCAGAAGTTCTGTATACCTTTCAGAATTAATTTTCGTCGATATCCAACATATCAGCATTTTTGCGGAAAAGCAAAATGCGGCTCAGATCATGAGTCCCACCGCCAAAATTTCGACTCATAGAAATGTCATGTGGTTTACTTAGATCATGCTAATAATACTTTAAATCATCGGGTCTGTTGTCCAATAGATGAAAGCAGGAGTGGAAGGTCCAGTAAAATAGAGAAAAGCTCGTGTTGAATAGGAGATACTTTATTAAATAGACACTGTTGGCTTGTATAAGGTTTGTATAAGACTGAGACTGGGCCCTTCTGACCCTCGCTGGCGACGGGATGTCGACCCCTCGCAGGACCATGTGCCCTGATCACCGCACGCATAAACAGTCCTGTATCGTCCTAAGACACTTGACGACGAGCTCGTCTTACTGTGACGTCACGATAAGTTTAAAAAATTAAGTTTTTCCAGTTTTCGTTCCAGGACATGTGAGTGCTAACAAACGCGAGTCTTGCTTCCCTGTGATCACGCGTTAAAGGCGGGTTTGAAGCTTTTTTAGTCCACACGAGGCGTTTACTTTTTTGTAAAAGTTGTTGAACTCGTCTTTTAGATATCGGGAGACCTAAATTCGCATGTTTTTGTCCTGCTGTTACATTTTTACTTGATGCAGCACGTAAAATTTTGATGAAGTATGCCTTCGACTCAGCTTCTTATTTCCGCCTTTCGGATGATTTTTGACATACAAATCACCTAATCTAACAAAATTGTTTATCACATCTTTATAAGCCAATATTTTAACCTGCTCCTCTTTATTCAATAATTTACCTCGGGGCATATTAACAAAATTGAAATAACCTAAAAGAATACCTCACTTTATACAAGAAAAAACAAATAAACCACTACATTTTTATGTATACAGTTAAAAATTAAGGAACATACCAGCTGGAACTATGGTAATTTCGCTGGGATGTGCAATGCAATATCAAATATGACTGTAATAATTAAAACTGTACGCAATAATGAAAAATACTAATGAAGAAAACAATTGAAGCCAAGAAACAATAACGAATTTGGCTCTTTCAATCGATAGCAGTTAGAAACTTAATCGGTAATACTCAAAAACAGACAAATTTTTAGTGAAACTATGGAAATTTCGCGGACTGTATACATTGTTACGAGCCGAGTGGGACCGGGGCGCGGCTGCGGAGCCGAGGATCGGTTTTTAAAGAGTTTTGTATTAGTTAAACGGTCGAGCCGTTCGATAGGAAGGGTGTGGACGAACCAGTGCCTATTGCATCACCGGGAGCCACAGGAAGGTAAGAGTTCGTGGACGAACCAGTGCCTATTTCATCACTGGGAGCCACAGGAAGGTTTATGCGTGGACGAACCAGTGCCTACCTCATCACCGGGAGCCACAGGAAGGTTTGCGGGGACGAAGCAGTGCCTATTTCATCACCGGGAGCCACAGGATTGTTAGTACATAATTAGGTCTCGTAACTTGCGATACACCTTGAGCGGTTAAGGTATATCCCTTCGATGGATTGACACTGCTTTTTACTGGTATAAGTTATCGAAATGAAATAAATGCGCCAATGGTCGATAAGAAAGTCTATATTCTCTTTTCTCAAGGAATTACAAACGAAATACCGCGGAGCTAAGATCCACGGTTACAGTCTTTTACGTAAAGTCGTATAAATATAATAAGGTTGCTCGAAGGGGACTTGAACCCGTTCTCGCTGGGCATCAGTATGGCTAGCTGGCACCAACATGGTACGTAGCTAGTAGGTCCATACTGAGCCCCGAGAGTAGATTTCATGCCCCTTTTATATCCGAAACCGGACCAAAAATATGGTGGGGTACCGAATCTTTCAAGGGAGTCGAGAAGAATCCAGAAGATTCCCCCTTAGAGTTACGTCATCACGTCAACGCGGAAGGGGCAAACCCGACTGCACGCGCTCCCGATTTCCAAATAAGGTCATGATAGACGGAAACGAAGGAAACAATCCTTCCTACGTAACAACATATAAAATTGAATTGACTTTGGCTCCATTTTGTTTTTCCACAGGATATTGTCTTTATCTATTTTAAGATACAGGGTCTACCATTTATCTTGCGATCCGTGCGCGCGCGAACTTGTGTAAATGGCAACGTCGCATTGAGTCGATACAGACGTCATCTATGAACTGTTGGTGAAGGTATAAAGTCTTGTAGGTAAGGTTAGGCAAGATTGAAGATACTGACCTGAGATACGTTTTGGGTTGTAAGAATGGGCGAACGGTTCGACTTCGGCTGAACTCGGACGCGATCGGCATAGACCGCACCAACCCGTTATTTTGTCAAATACAGTAATTCTTCGGTTAGCGCTTGTTACTCGGGACCGGCTGCGGGCACTAATCGTATTTAGGTGAACTTGGGTTCTTAGAAAACTTCGGCCGAGCCGTCTATTGTGCAGGCGCCGACATCGACGGCCACAGAAAACGATAGCGCGCGAAAGAAAGAGAGGAAAGAGAAGTCGGGCGTCAGTGAAGGATTTAAATGCCTTCGCATCGGTGAGACAACACTAATGCAACTATAAAACTTATTTATTGTTAATTATTTCGTTCTGCAAATTTTATTAAAATATTGCTGAGGCTGTTGTGATTAAAATAACACCAAACGGGATATAATTTGGATCATATTTGCGTTGATAAATTACAAAAACGGATCCCTCCGAGCCGAGCATGAAACGCTTCCGTACGACCCCCCCCCCGGCCGAGGAGAAACATGTTGCGATCGCTCAGAGTCGACGAGACACGCTTTTCGGTCACTCAGAGTCAGCGAGACACGCTTTCGTTCTTGTTACCCAAGCATTAGCATAAATAGTAGATAGTAAATTAGCATAAAAATTATGTAAACATATAAGTCAGTATGATCCAAATTATATCGTGTTTAGTCTCATATTAATCACAGCAGCTTCACGAATTATTTAATATAATTTTCATAGCGCAGTACGTAACAATACAAAAAATTCACGGTTGCATTAGTGTGGTCTCACAGATACGATAATCTTTCAAGGGTTACCGCAAGTATCAACCGCCGGGACGTGTCGGCTAGAACCCGCGGGGATTCCCCCCAGTGGTGGGGATGAAACGCGATCACTCACGCTATAGGACTCGCGTGACACTCATCGAGAAATTACTGTATTCGGTTGCAGGTTCTTATTGCGTATTCCCCCCTTTTTAATTTTACATTACACAAATCTTTTGGCATATGCTTCCTATTTCCACGTACTATGCCAATTACATTTGTTTTATAATTAAACGTTAATGTCATAAATAATTTTGGGGAAGAATACCAGTTATCTATGTATAAAGTGTGCCCCTGTGCAATACTGACACAGAAAGCTCTTTGACAACACTTTCCGAAGCGCATCACGGTTTTTTTTATCGTGGCCTGTACATATTCTAAATTCATAGCAATAGCCTGAATCGGACACACATAATTTACAAAATCCAACGTCAAACCTTGCCCGTCAACTTCCCCCTAATTGACGTAAGGCTGCCTCTCTTATGCCAGGAGTCATCGTACAGTCCCAGATTTTTGGACTATTTCTTATTTCTTTCCAAAGCCAGGGCACTGGTAGTTGATCGTTTGTCAGAAGTATCATCAGTAACTAATCGCATGCATTTTATTGGAACAGGACATATATCGTCACTACTGTCACTTTCGTTAGCAACATTATTAGCACAATTCTCACGGCAACAATAAATTTCGATGTGCGAATGTGACCAAGAATAACTTAAAACTGATCACGATACGAAGAGATAATAAGAATATATCACGAGCTTTGTCTGTGCTATTTGTGGTGGGACAAATTACAAACCGCGATCGTCGAACCGCGAGCGATGCCGTAATATTTACGATTGGCCCGACCATCGTACTAAATAAGTCGTGCAATTGGCTCGAAGGCTGCGCGAGCTTGTTTACGTTTTCGGTCCAAAAATCTCGAACGTAAATCGTAGGTTAAGGGGTTACTCTGTCGCTTCGGACGAAGATGCTGCGCTCTGAACTCTCTGGTCACTATTAGCAGCCTTATCCCGTGACTCATACGACATATGCAAAAGCGTATGGTGTCTTTTGTTCCATTTACACAGTTACTCGAATTACAGCTACTAGCTACATGGTTAGCTATAATGCAATTGAGACACAACCTTGGCTTTTTAACCGCATCAACGTTCCTGAATTGATAGCTTCGAAAACTTGGTGTATGTAAAAACTGTATGCTCTTCACTACAAAATTCGCTACGATTGCGATCTATTGGTTGCCAAGTGAACCTGACCGTCCCGCGCTCCTTTGTTACGCAAACGCGAGTCTCGTTGATGCGGCTTCGCCGAAATAGAAAATTCTTGTTCGATATCATCTCCCCGCGCTTACTTATTGATAAATGCAATCAATTTATCAAAATCCGGCAGTTAATCGTCCCCTAAAGTACGATCCCAGGCCCTACGCGCATTTTTAACTAATTTTTTCATTATATTATAGTATACACTAGAACCGTATCACAATGCTGAACCGGTTGTCCTAAAGATTGAAGTGCCTTAACATGTATTTGTGTCTGCTCTGCCAGCAACCTTAAATTAGCAGGGGTATCACGCATACAGGGCGTCCCTTAACTCGTGAAGTATCCGGAAATGGGGAGTAGCTGAGGTGATTCTGAACAACTTTTTCCTCGACCAAAATATTGTTTGAAGCTTCGTTTTTGAGTTATTAACGAAAAACACTGGCCAATGAGATCGACCGTATAGCGCGCGCCCAGGCGCGTACTACTTGGTCGTGATCGGGTGCATCGAGGGGCAACTTACGGCAAATGAATAATGTGTAATTTTTCGTTATTCATGAATAATAATTTAATTAACAAGTCGTTTAATAACTGTAAGCCACACTATAAGCGGTTGGTAATTTTTGTAGAATGAGTCCTAATCCACTTACATATATTTTTAGAAGATTTTAATGAACAAAAGCCTTGGGCAATAAATAAATGCGTACCTACTAACAAAATCTGTCCAACTTTGTATAAGAATAAACCCTGAATTTCCCTGAATATTTGGTTGACTCATTTGCCTTGGAGTCTTATAGGTAATTCGCGAGGAGTGGTTAGGTTAGCTTGCGTAAACAAAATTTGAGGCGAATAACGATAACAGTAAGTTCCTTTTCCGAATGGTAGCGCGTGGCTTCTACAAGAGCTACTATAAAGCTATTCTCGGAATACCGCGCGCCTATGCACCTTGGCGTGCACCTTGGCGTCGATTCCTAGATCGATGGGGCGTGTTTGGCCAAACTGTTTCGCTTTGACATAGAAAACGAAAACGATTTTGTAACTTCCGTTGATGCTTTCCTTTGCAGAAAGGTCTGCTCTATCGTGTAAGAATATCCGAGAGTGCGGAGCGCCTAGCATACCCATATGGGAAATGTCACCGAGAGGCCGATATGCGAGCGGAAACGGTATCCATTGTGGGGGGTGCCGTAAAGCAGGGCCTTGAACGTACTACGTCACGGGGCCCGCGAGCCCGCCTTTTGGGCGACCATGGTGCAGCGTCGGGGCACTCTATGCAAAGCCAGCGTTGAGAGCGTACGGATAGCGATCCATAGAATATTGTAGTATTAGCGTGTAATACGAATAAATACGTGAATGAACATTACTGGGTAATTTTAGTTTTTTAAATAAATTGAAAGATACCAGCCAAAATGGGTGTATTTTCGGTGTCCTTTTCACTTTGACCATTATTTAAACGTATTTAAATGTATATAAGCTAATAACTACATATGTATATCATTTTATTCGTGCAACTCCACAGAATCATTTGGCACCAAGCGCAACTGAATAACTAATACCGCAAAAGCACAAAACATTTCCAAAGTTGAAAATTTGGGACTTTTTAAAAATTGATTTGTTCCAAAATCTGTTTTGGAGAAAAACGGTTTACAGATTCGTATTCAGCTCATTAAAGTCTACAAGAAACGCCCATTAAAGGTTCCAAAATCAGATCCGTGTTGAACAATGTAACGGGCACGTTAATTGTGTATCCTGATATGTACGGCTAAAAAATACAAAAAATTTAGGAAGGTGTGTTAATACTTGAAAAGTATAACATTTTTTAGTACGTATCAGAAATAATAATCATTTCTATTTTCAATTTCTACTACAACTTTTATTATTTATGTTTCTATATTTTTGTTCTGCAACAAAAATATTAGTCCATTCTTTGAATTTAATAACTTTAATCTAGGTTCTACTATTAAGGCCACTAATAAATTAATTCCTACTAATTCCATCCACACAGGATATATTGTCCTTTATGTGGATTTCAATACCGTGAAGTATGAAACCGATGCCTTTAAAATCTAAAAGGATCAAGATTTCATTAAATGAAGCAAATTAGAAACATATGGTTAAGGCTAATAATCATCGAGTGCGTTACCTCCGCGAAAGTTTGCAAATTCAGTGTGATGAGTCCGCCGGCAGATAAAACTGGAGGTTCAATGCTATTTCTCAATGCTAAAACAACTAAGCGTTGCGACCTTCTGTTGCCGTTATACCACAGCATCTCCGATCTGAGAATCAACAATTTGGAACCTACATTTTCATTCTTTCGCGTTTAGTTAATATACAGATATTACATTTCAATCAGATCAATATTTATTTTACAATTGTTTCCGTCCTCACATAGATTCGAAGAGCTGGTCAGTGGAGTTCGTTACCAACTGCCCCTGAATTGACAAATATAACAGATGCACCAGCTGCACCACTATAAAAGTATAATCTTTGGCGAGCTCTATGCACATACTCATGTTTGATACCTGATTGGGAATAATAGCTTATGTTTATCATAATTTTGTCGCCTACAGGAATGTAGTTTGTACATACAATACAAAGCTTACCTTCACCAAAGTGGCACTGAAGCAAATCATTGACATTCCTACCGCCATAAAGAGATAGCTGTTATGGGCATTTTGGACGGTTTTCAAATATCTGTTTGGAAATTATTTAATTAGTAAAAACAATCTGTATGAAATATGTAATACAAAACGACAAACACTTCAACGCCATTTCCATCCAGAAGAGATAATAAAATCTTGCAAATTTGATAAATTTTCTATTACTCAACACATGAACAATGGCTAAAGAAAAAGGAAGTCCAATTATGTGTTGCAATTTTCAACAAGTAATTAAGGGGGCCGACTCCAGGCGCCATGGCCGGTGTGCGTGCACTCACACACACAATGGAAAGCATGCACGTATACGCCATGCGCGACAGAGAGACCCGATTTCTAATTTTTGATCTGTTGTCTCGATAATTGCCTTAACCAAACTTTCGCGGATATAGAACACACGGGTAGACTTCACCACAGCCCTAAAGGGTATATTTGAACGCCAATAAACACCATTCGTTGAGAAGAATAGTGTTTCTGAAACTCACATGTTGAGACAGACAACGATGTAGGCAACAAGATGGCTGCAGACATTTGGACATATTTTACATTTAGCAAATATTGGACGATTTAATGGTTTATTCACTGCTCAAAACACCCTTTAGGGCTGCCTTGAACTAGCACAACATCACAGAAATTCGATTTGCACGCATCCGACGTAAGAATAGTTCAATGATTCTCCGTTGATGGCGTTTATGATACATTGTTGTGAATTTGATCCAGTTATCGTCAGGGTCGATAAAAATACAAATCAGTCGGGAAATGTAAGTTATAATTTCACACCACGAACGGCGATCATACGTGAATACGTGATGCGTGCACACAGATCGCAGTAAGGCATAGTTGCCGGCACGTATCAAGATCTCTGTCACGCTGCCGTCACATCTGTTACAATCATAACATTAGAATCAGTAAAATGAATCGGCTCGAGCCGAGATGTTGATTCGAGCCGCTGCAAACTTTTTTGTAGGTTCGAGTCGCCTTGGGGTATAGTTTTTTACATTATTTTTTTTTAATTTCTAACTGTATCACAATGATCAATATTTGCTTACCAATATTTTAAAAATATTTGTTAAATACTTTAATTTAATATACGTAGATATGAAGTTGAAACGCTTTTTTCTACCGTTTTCTTGCCATGTATCTTGTCAATTATGGAACTGTTTGATATTTCTAACATCTGGACGTGTATACACGTCAATCCAAAGCTCATAATGTGTAACACAAAATTTAAATCATTTGGTGGTACGTTTCATTTATATTAGCAATAAAGTTGCTATGTTAATATATATGAAATATATTAACTATATTATACAACAATAATATAATTGTAATATAATTAAAATATATGTAAGATTATCGAAGGTGCTTGAATAGGTATTCAAATGATTATGTGGGCATGTATGTGTTAAAAAATCGTTTTGTTTAGCTCTCACGACCGTAGTCTGTACAACAATACAATGTCGCCATAGTCCTCTTTGACAATTTTATGCCTCGCTCTAAGCAACGGAAAGCTATGATAGACAAAGATAGGACTATGTACGTCAGATGTACCTATACAAGAACAGAAAGACGGGAATCGGTATGACACCGCAACTATGACGCCGGGTGAGCGCCTTCATTTGTTTGTAAGATGAACCGCGTGGCCCGCGGTCCACCAGTTGCCTGTGCCTGACCTATGTCAAGCAGCAATGAGAGCCCTTCTCTCATAAGTTCAAAAAATTAATATTGTTTTATCAATCTGTTTTTTTCAACTTAACTCTCGAATTTCCTCTTTCATTTGCACTATTATCTTTTATGTTCGGCAAAAATCAAAATCTCAACTTGAGTCGAATCTATCGAAGCTTTCCTGAAAAGCAAAACTGTAATAGATATGACAATATCAACTATGTCTCCGTATTTATCGTTTGTCATCCTACACAATGACCAAAACAATGGGAAAAAGCGAATGAAATGAATTAAAAATTATCAATATATGCATATTCGGTACTCTCATAAATTCTGTACGAATAAATATTTTTCTTTATATCTGATTATTTGTAAAAAAGAAATAATTGTGTGGTCTAAAAGAAAGACGAAATAGTAGTAAAACATCAAACATCCAGCACTTCCTCAAGACTGTTCAATCTAAGACGTCTGAAAATGCGCTTCATACATTTTATTTTAATGTTAAAAATGTTAAACAGTACCATAATTGGCAAGATACATGGCAGGCGAAACGGTAGCACGAAAAGCGCTCTAACTTCATATTTACGTATATGTTTCGAATCCGGCTCGAAGGACCACTATGATTCGAATATTATTTGCAACTGCTGTTTCGCAGCAATATTATGCCGCGGTTCCCGAGTGGTGTTAAGTGGTGAGGGTATTAAAAATAAACTTGCTTGTGAGGCACTAATAACTTTATTTGCGCTACCTTAACCGATTAGCCGCAATAGCTAAACGTTTCAACGGAAAGAATTGAAGGTAACGCATAAGCAATAGAATCCAAAAGGAATAGAGTCAAACGAGCAATGGAATCAAGAGAAAAGGAATCAAGAGAAAAGGCAAATAGAGCTGCTCGACAGCGGCTTTTATAAACAGTGGTGACTCGTCACGTTACACCTATTTGTCGCGGTCTTACCGCGTCCGCTAATCAGCGTGCGACTTTTGTGTGGCATTTGGTCATGCCGAAACTGATGAACCTTGTGTGCGTGCGTGACGTATGTAGCTCTAAGGTGTTGGTCGTCAGGCGGCCCTTTTTTGTGTAACGAGTCTACCTTTCTTATAAACTACGTCTAATAAAATATGTTCCCAATCTTGAACAGTATATTAAATTAAAATATTTAACAAATGTTTTTAAAATATTGGTAAGCAACTACTGATCATTGTCATATAGTTAGGAATTGAAAAAAAAATGATTGTAAAAAAAATATTGCCTAGGGGGATTCGACCGTACGAGAGAATTCCAAGCGGCTCAGCAGCTATGCCTATGTCCCGGCGGGAATCAAAATCTCGGCTCGAGTCGATTCATTTTGCTGATGGCCAGGATTGTAACAGATGTGGCAATAGTGCGACAGAACTCTCAAATGATGTGATTTGGCAACTATGGTCTCCCACTCCCCGTTTATAATTCTACCTAATTACGTTAGATATCACATCGTGAGTTTATAATTCTGTATAAAGACGTTAGATGTCACACCGCCAAATGACGAAGCAGACGATTGTCTGTTTTCACTAACGCCCGTTTCTGTACAATGGCGCTTAGATCGATTCGGAGTTGGCCCCAAAAGAGTCGGCCCCCTTAATGGACAGAAATTAATTTAACGGCCTTAGGTTACTTATTTGCAATGAAAAATTTGGAAAAATGAAATTTATTTTGTTGGAGGTACAAAAGCTCTAGACAACCAAAATTGTTATAAATCAAATATGATATTATACAGGGTTGCCCGGAACCCGCGCAGTATTTTGAAAAAAAGGGCAGCAGAGGTGATTCTCAACAATATGACACACACATTAACTTTCGTAATGTTCGTCAGTGCGTGTCGTGTGCGTGTGGAAACAAGTGCAAATCAGATCTGTATCGCTCGCCGGGACGTGGCATAAAATTGTTAACATAGGTCAGGATCGGTACAATGGACGTCAACGGCATTACTTCGTGAACGAAAGGGTAAGTTTAATTAATTACCCTTTTCTAACATTAATCATCCAAACACTATTTTCATAATTAATAAAACACTTTATCCGTTTCGGAAAACGAATAAAAGAATGGAACAGTTATTAAACGACTTGTTAATTAAATGGTTATTGATGAACAACGAAGAATTACACACTATTGTTAATGTAAGACGATTGTAATATTTGGCATACGTCGCCCCTCGATGCACCCGATCACGGCCGCGCGCAATTGTGACTGACAATGAGCTCGCGCTATACGGCCGCTCTCATTCGCCAGTGTACGATTTACGACGTACGACGAGTGCAAATCGTAGATTAGAGCGTTCGTCGTCCAGACGTAATAAATTGTGAAAAACAGCATTTCTGTGATCTTGTGTTAGATTAAGGAAGGGTGTAAATGTGAGATATCAGACAGTAAACCATTAAATCGTTTAATATTTGCTAAATGTGAAATTAGACGAGGTGTCGGCAGCCATCTTTTTTGCTTCAATCTGTGTATGTCTCAGACTTCGAGTTAAAAATCTACAATTTTTATAAACGAACGGTATTTAGTGGCGTTAAAACGGACATTACACCCTGTGGTGCAGTCTACCGGTGTGTACTGTACCCGCGAAATTTTTTTTTATGAAATTATCTAGAAAAACCATCTAATCTACGAAATAGAGTGTCTCTCTCGCGCATAGTGTATACGTGCATGCTTTCCGTCCTGTGTGCGTGACAGCACGCACACAGGTCATTGCGCATGGAGTCGGAGCCCTTAACACACAATAATTAAGTATCAAAGAGTTCATGCAAATGGCAGTACCAACCCTAGAGCATGTTGATGTCCACGAACAGAATTACACACATTTCTATAAATTTCGTCGTGACTGAACTGATCCTTTGTATTAAATAGTTCTCCCATCGCTGTTTTGAAACGATATCTGTCAACGAATTTCGATGCGTAGTAATTTCAGAAGCTGCAAGTGATTAGTGAAGTGAAATAGCTCGACAAAATTTTTACCCGGATATTGCCATCAGCCCGCACGAATGTTGTACAGTGTACATGAAGCTCGTATCACAGGCAATGAACACGTAGGCTAACATTAGAATTCCAACTGTCATGTGCAGAATAATGTATGGGTGATACTTATGTTCATCGATAGCGTAATAAGCTGGATAAACATAACCCAGATCCCTCGATTCATTTTTCGGCCAGACAATGTCCAAAATTTTTGGTGTTAATGGCATTTGGAGGAACAAGGCTAAACAAGAAATTGCGGTCGCTACAAAATGAAATAGCATTAAATAACGGGGAATTTGAAAGAAACCGCTGAGCTCATTAGGGAAATTGCAGAAATTATTCTATCTTACCTAAGTAGATTAAAATAAATAAGTAAGCCCTTTCAGCATACAGCATCATAATATCCATTTCTGCCTTGAATCTGTCAGTTAGCCAATCTCTCCTGATACCGGTCATGAGATTTTTGTACTAAAAATGTATGAAACTGGTGATATTATAACGACCGCAATGGATGGAAACTGAAAACTGAAATAGGAAATATTCACCTCCTTGCCATAGACAATATAGTTCCCCTGTTTTATCAGTGCGCCAAACGTGGCGGTAAGAAAGGGCATTTGTTCTAGCAAAGTGTCCACACTGAAGAAACACACGATCCGTGCTATCTATAATTTATATTGCGATTGTTTTTATTATTTTCTCATTTAATTTTGCTGCTATAGCCAATATGGTACAAACTCCTTATTGTCTAGTTAACACCTTCAATGCGGCACAAAAAATCGAAGTGAGTCCCTGTTTCTATAACACTGTTCAACACGTATCTGCACATCACTTTTTTGCAGGACCAACAGATATTGAAAAAATCAATTTTTAGTTATGTAGGGAAAATCCCTACAGGAATAGACACGGTGCGGTGGTTGCGTAGTGTCGGGCCCCTTGCCACCCACGGCGTCATACGGTGCACCGTGGTGCCCGGTCCCCTCCACTGCTCGTCAAACCACATGGCCCCGGACCGATACGAAAAGAGACGTTAGTTGTATTTAGAGAGTCGTGTCCGAGCGTTCACATAATAAAGTAATTTTTGTTTTCAACTATAGAACCTCGTTGTTTTTTCACCTACAGTAAAATCAATAGGTGTTCAGTTAGTGTTGGTAAAAAATGATTCAGTGGAGATTCAGGAATAAAATGATATAAGTAGTTATTAGATTATAAACATTTAAATATCTTTAAATTGTTGCGTCCCTCGCACCCAGTTGGAATTTCGCAGGGTCGTAAATCCCGCTTACGCTTTATCGCGACGATGATTGAGCACGATTTCTCAAAAAACTGGCCAAAATTCATAACTTCGCACGATTTTCATAAAAATTCGTGTTCTTATGTGTTCGGGGCTGCTGAATTCAAATATCTCCAAAAAAGTGCAAAATTCATAGTGGAAGCTCTAATATCAGTGGCATAAACGTTGCTTTTAAGTTAGCTTTTGTGAAAATTGACTGTTTTCCGATTTTTGACTAAAATTATATAATTAGAATGTCTAATTTAATATGACAACATTAATTTCAAATCTATGCTGAATTTAATTATTTAAAATTTTTTATTTTTTTCGATTTTAATTAAAAAACAAATATTCTTGAGTTTAGTTGGTCACGTAATTCAGGCGCTGGGACGGGTGCCGTAGCCAACAGACGATGTCTTTCCGGCTGATGGGTATTCCGGCGCTCTGACTGACAATGAGTGTGACGTCAAACCTTTTCTCGTTGGGACGCTAGCCGCCGGAAACGGAGTGGGTATCCGTCGGTCGGAGTCTGCCGGGGGCGACATAGGTGAATTATTGAGTTCTGTCTCCACGTATCGATAAGGGATAAATAATGTCTTCAAGACAGGGTGGGTGGACAGGCGACACTTTTGCGAGAGTGAGTGAATTTTATTTCGGAGCAGGCTGGGTTAGGTTAGGTTAGGTTAGGCCCTCACAGTGCACTGTGCAGGGTCCTGTACCAGGACTTGGGTACACTTGCACCTGAGGGGGGTGTAGGGTTATGCCCATCCAAGCGTGGTTTTCTCAGAGCTTGGCAGACCTATAGGTCGCCGATGAGCCCTTACAGGGTCATCGGAACTGATCTGTTGAGGGAGGTGGATGGACAAAAAAAGTCACGTAGTTCAAGTGTATTGTCGAAAATAAAAAAGTGGTTCTATGGATTATAAATGTGTTAAGTTATTGAAAAAGATCTTCCAAAATTTTACCAAGCTATATCTTGCTCTATATTACTTTAGTGTTTTCGATAGATTTTGTTATCTAATATTAAATTTTTTACAAATACATTAAACATTGCACGAGATATCGTCACTACGCTGTAGTGGGACATACCGCACATACCCCTACTTGGTACTTTAAATTTTAATATCTGAAAAAGAGGCGAAAGGGTGCAAATTTTCTCAACTGGATATCATAGTTGACATGTTACAATATATCAAGAATTATGTCCCATCGTGAATTTCGTTAAATAATATGTTTATTTTCCTTCCGGTTCATTAAAATATGACTAACATAAGATATATGGTATATTGAGAACAGAATTACAAGAATAAATTCAAAGATATGTTAATTTATTTCTGTGGAAAATTTATGTTTGTCACACCTACTCTAACGGTAAAATGTTTTATATCAATTTGTTTAAGATTGTTTAAGAAATGTGTTCTTTACTTGACGCTAGTAAACAATCCCTCGACACCAGATAGTTGGAAGAACCAATGCGGTCGTGTTTTGCCAAACGTACTTTGCGAAAGGCAATTAAGCACAGTTGGCAGTTCCTAGACTGACGGCAAGTTCGATAGGTTGATTTCTTGCCTACTCTTCAGAGATACGCTTGCTGATATCTCCTCTCAATGCTGCTGGATCCAGTCAATCTATCTCTTCTCGTATGGCGCTTCATATTAGCCCTCCAGCTATCATTCTTATATTGCAACCGACCAATGCTTTCATTGGCGTTGTGGTAATACTTTTATTGTGCATAGTGTTTTATGGCACTTGGGACTTTTTTTTGATCTGCGTATCTCAGTCCCCAGAATTGACCTGCCTGCTTTACGTTTTCGGGCGGCAGCATTTCTTGAATCGCGCGATTTTCTGTTGATATTTTTCTAAATAAAGAACACTGCTTGAACCTAAGTGTCAGCCCATGTGTTCGACGACCTCCAAAATAGTCGGTAGTTTTCCTGTACCCTCTTCTACAGTCTTCGACGGTAATACTATATCGACTAAATAAGGAATGGCTGTTGTCTCTTTCAAGGATCGAAGAACCTTTGGCATCAACCGTTGGAAAACAGCTGGGGCATTCGTCAAGCCATGCATTCACCCAGTATGATAAAAGAACTAACTGTCGGAATAGTAAGGGGACCAATACTCCAAAAACCTCGCTACCTTTCACAAAAGACTTTATTTTTACTCAACGCCGATCCTTTCGCTCTCATTCTTATTCTAATTCCATTCGGTTCAAGGGTTTGGGTCCCTATCTCTCTCGCACTCATTCTTCCACGCTCTCTGTCTCCATTCTTGCCAATCACACAATCGTTCCCAAACATTCCATCTATCACGTTTCCTGATTCGCGCTTTTCAGTGACACACACATACACACCTAATTACACGCATCACCTTCGCGGCTGGCGCGTAATTTAATCCCACATTCGGCCATTCCTGCTATCCGTCGTCCTCGACGGCGCGCTACGACGGCTCCATTTGATTTATCATTACCGATCGCCCGGCAAATCCTTTAAATATGTGTTAAATTAAGGATAATGTGGAATTACTCGTTACTTATGAATAACGACCACGACCGTGCGCCATTGATGAAAAGAATAATTAGTTTATTTCTTATTATTGAACAACGATGTAACATTTTCCGTACGCTTTCCTCCCAATGGCGCTCGGTCGTGGTCGTGAACCAACGCATTGACACAGCGACCGAACGCAATTGAGAGCGTGCGTTCTACGGGCGCTCTGATGTGCCAGTGTTTTTCGTTAACAACTAACAAACGAAGCTGTAAACAACATTTCGGTCAAGGAAAAAGTTGTTCAGAATCACCCCAACTACCCCCTTTTCCCAGTGTTCTCGGGGTTAGGGTCACCCTGACTATCAATTATACAGGATGGCAGCCACCTCAGGGAATATCGGGAAATGGGGCGTAGCCGAGGTGTATCTAAACACTTGTTTCCTTGGCCTAAATGTGGTTTGCAGCTTCATTTTTGAATTATTAACGAAAAACATTGCCAAATGAGAGCGCTCGCCAGGCGGCTGCTCAGGCACGAACCTCTCAGCTGTTTTGATGTGGGGGCATCGAGGGTACCGACGCAGAATAGTACAAACGCAGAATATTACGAAATGTTTAAACGTAGGAATAATAAATTGTTTTTAAGTATTCCCACATTTCACAGTGGCAAGTGCAAGATACCGTGAAGTGAAATGATCTTGAAGTGAAGTTATCGTGAAGTGAAGGATACTAATCCGGCCGTAACATCAGCTGTTGAGCGTTGCCTAGGTCAGGATTCACACAATGTTAAGCAGGGTAATTTGTGGACGAATGGATAAGTTTAACTAGCTTTTTCTAACATTAGTTCTGTAAACATAATTTCTGGAAACATAGTTTATCCACCTGAAAACGTGCTGTTAAAAAAAATATTTTTCCGTGAGTAATAAAACAGTTTATTCCTTTCGGATAATGAATAAACGTATCGGACTCTCCTCCCTCTCCCGCCATAATTACCTATGTACTTCCACGCTTCTCCCTCTGTTCTTATCCCTTCTATTTTCTCTTCTTCCACCTTCTCGTATTTTTCTTTCTCTTTTGTACACCACCTTTTGTACTCTCCTCTTTTCTTGACAAACTCCTCCTTACTTATTTGATTTCTCCTTAGATTTCTTAACTCTTTCCTTATGTCCTTTTTCTTTCGGTTCCATTCTTTGCTGTGCCATGCTCGGTCACCTAGTCTTCCTCACCTCACCTCCCTTGTGTATGTTCTTTTTGTACTCTTGATTTTCTCTCTAATTTCCTTCCACATGTCTTCTGTTTCTTCCCCCCTTGCCTTCCAATCCTTGCATCCGTTGTGGTAGAACTTTATTCCCTCCTCTGTCCAGTCACTTTTCTTTATCTTCCTATATTCATTCCACCCTTCACTTTCCTTCCTTTTTGTCAAAGCCCCCTCTATTTTCGCCTCTATTGGTGTGTGATCTGATTCTGTCCTTTCCGCTTCCTTCACCTCCGATATTTCCCCCATTGCTCTCTCGTTCGCTATTACATAATCTATCACAGATGCTCCATTTTCCCCTATGTAAGTCCATTCTCCCTCTTTTCCATAACTCCCGTTTAATATTACCCATCCTCTGTCTGAAATCCCGTCTGTCAGACGTCTTCCTTCTATATTTACCTTCTTATCCTTCGATTTTCTTTCTCTTCCCTCTTCCTTCATTAATTCCTTGAAAGGCCCTCCTTCTCCACCCGTTCTCGCGTTAAAATCCCCCCCTATTACCAAGCATTCTTCTTCTCTCTCTCCTATTTCTCTGTTTAGTGTTCTCAAAGTTTCCTCCATCCCTTGGCAGTATACCGTAAAAATTCGCCAATCCTTTCCATTGAATTTCACCTTTACCTCGGCAATCTGTTTGCTCAGCTCCTTGAACCCTTTTATCTCTACGGTTTTATTAACTGCCATTATAATGCCTCCTTTCGCTCTTCCTCACTTACTTTCTCTTGTGGCAGGGATGCCCCACCACTTGAACTTAGCTGCCAAACTATTTTTTATTTTTATCCACCTTTCTTCCTCCATCCACGTCTCTACCAATCCTATTATATTAAAACCTTCTAAATATTTCCATACCTCTCCACACTTGCTTCCTATTCCAGCCACGTTCCAGAAACATATCTTAATTCCCCGCCTCTCCTCCTCCATCATATCTTCTTCAAGTCACTCTGTCCTCCGTTCTCTTCCCTCCTCTAACCTGTCCTCCTTTTCATTCCATACCAGCCACTTTTTACCCACACATACCTTCATATAGCTTACTTTTACTATCTTTCCTTCGTCCCTCTTTTCCTGTGCTATTTTTCTTAGTTTCCTCTGAATGTTCCTCTCTTCCCATGTGAGGTCGTCTTCTATGTATACTCCCGGGCATAACCCTTTTTTCTTTCTCAACACTTCCTTCTTTTCTTCCCACTTATCCAGTTTCCCCACCACTATATCCTTTCCTCTGCCCATCTTTATCCTTCTCGCCTCTACCACCTCCGCTTCTACGTTGACCTTTTGTTTTAAGAACTCTTGTGCTTCCTTTCCTATGTCCCCTTGTACCAATCTGCTCGTTTTATCACTATGTTCAACTTCTGTTCCACTCTCTCTTTCTTCTCTTCTTTGTACTCTAATATCCTTATTCTTTCCTCTAGTTTATGCTTTTCCCTTTCCCATTCACCTTTTTCCTTCTCTCTCTCCTCTATCCATGCTCTCCTCTCCTCTCTCATTTCCAATCTCAGCTTGTCCAGCTGTTGTATGTACTTTGACAACATACTCTCCATCAGCTTTTCTATATCTCCCTCCCTCTCTTGCTTTGCAGTTTCTTTCTTCTCCTTCTCTCCGCCCAGTGTTTCCGATCTCCTCCGTTCCGTTCCACGTTCCGTCACCTTCATATATCTCTCCATGGCTCCTCCCTCCTCTCTATCCTTCTGTCTGGTTCTTGTTCCGCTTGCCCTCGTTGTCATCTTGATCCTAACCTCTTTCTCTTTACCTTCTTCTGCTTGGCTTTCTGTCTCTCCTTACCCTTACTCTCGCAAATCTTTACCTGATCGTCTCCTGCTTTTTCTCTATCCTTTTCCACTCTTTCCTTTCTTTCAGCTCTTTTTTTCCACCAAGAAACTAATGCTTTACCTCCTCTCACCTCACTCGCTTCTTACTACACTCACACCAGAACCGGAAGTCCCAAGTTTCTTATATCTATGACAGTTTTCGAGATACCATTTTTCTGCTGAAACTTCAAGGGGTGATTTCACTACCTAAACTTGCGATTAGGCCGCTATAAAAAAATACGTGTCTCTTATTTTCACCTGCTTAATATATCCACTAAGTTTCATCAAAATCGGAGAGGGACAGTTTGATGTTCCCTTGTAAGGAAAGCGTCATAGAGTACCACTGTCTGGCCATGTGTTCTGTCAAACCATTTCGCTTTTAAAATAGTACAATGTATAAGAAACGCTATTCGAAGTTTACAAAATTGAATAAAAGGTTAAAGTTTGTCGAACAGTGTAATAGTTAATAGCAACACTCGCACTGAAAGTGCATGTAAACGAAGCAGAATATCGGGACAACTTTTTTTTCAGAATCACACTCCTGGTAAGAGCACGCATGGCGCAGGCGTGCGCGCTTCACGAAAGAAAATAGAAAATCCCGATGAAGCGTACGTTTAAGTTTTTTGCATTGAATGTGTTAAATACGAAATGAACGTTCGTATAAGTATAAAATTTGTACCGTATAACATATAATATATACCTGGGTGGAAGCAGCAAATATGGCAAGTATGTATACTATTATACGCAAAACAATTTTCGATTTTAAGCTCTGCTCAGGCCAAATTCCAGCAACTGTGGCACATTTCTTAATGACCTTCAAGTACCGCGTTTTCAACAGCTCGATGTCCATAATTAGGTTGAATGTGAATTCGCGTCTGATGGATTAAATTTGCTATAGGATTAAGAAACGTAGGAAATAAATTCGTTGCTTAGGGCACACCAGGAGTGAATGTACGTATTAAATTGCGGTTTTGAGTCTGCAACTTTTGAATTTTTCACAATCTTTTGTTTTAAACCGCACACGTTAGTAACTGATTTTTGGACAATACAGTAATCTCGACTAGTGTTCAAAATCCTTTATACGATTAGTGTTCATTTCTACCCCACTACTTGGGGTGGTCCCCCCTGGAACCAGTGAAACGGCGCACAGTGGTGCCATTTCCCGAAAAGCTGGCCAAAATTCAATTTTTGAAGTATATAGCAGCTGTTTTTTAGTATAGCAGATTTATTGTATATATATCAATGCATCAAATGCCGCTGGAATTTTTTAAATATATTGATTGGTTACTGAGATATAGGCCGTCAAAGTTGAGGAAATTTCATGCTCCTGCATATCTTTAAAATTGGAGCTTGTTTAATGCGTGAGGGAAAGTTTATCTTATAAAAATTTATATATGAAACATTTTATCATTAAAGTAGGTGGTATAGACATACATGTTAGAAATTTGAAGATGTAGTATATATTGAAAGCGCGGCGTAAGATAGGTAGATCTTTCCCTGTCAATTCTGGGGTAAAGACTGAGTGGTCAATCACAGTTCATTTACCAAAAAGGCAGAACCTTCCCCACTCCGTGGCCAGATCCTTCAGGGAGAGAGTCCCTATTCCTTGGCAATACGGCTACAAGCCGATTGCCACATGTGTTCTCTACTTGACTTCAATAAACAATCCCTCGACACCAGATAGTTGGAAGACCCAATGCGGTCGCCAGCCATCGTCGGTCAACAGGATGTTCAGTCTCATTCATTCACTTTCTAAACACCCCTAATAAACAGACAATCCTTAGACATTCGATAGTTGAATAGCGTCGGGCCACCAAATGGCACCACTGTGCGGCGTGCGCCGATTCTCGAGCGAGTTCGGGCCCCCTATAATGTTGTGGTAGCCGAGATGCGAGGTAGCTTTCCAGGAAAGAAGCAAATTTAAATACCCGTGTCGTGAGACAATACTTACGCGATCAAAATTTAAGATTAAAACTTGTTCACTTCTGGTCCGTTTTAAATGAAATTGTACCAAAATGCTCGTTACAACCTCCTGATTAAAATGACACCAAATACGATATGGTTTGGACAATTTTTACTTATCATGGCATTAATAATTTTATTCCCCTGTATTATTGTTTCCGATAACAACCTGAATGTGTATATTAGTTGCAAAGAACAAGGTAATTAGTAGTGAGATTATAACTTAGGTAGTAAAACCTCGATTTCAGTGTCTCGATTGCACTTCGCTCGGGACCGAATGCGAACACTAATCGTGTGTAGACACGTTTCTCGAGCGTTTTAGGGCGATACCATTTTGGAGAATGCGGTAAAATAATAAATCCATATTACCTACATTAAATTGCTATATCTAGTTAATGGCAAAATATTGTTATATCTGATGTATGTGGTCATAAGGAGATAGAGGACCTGCGTGTAGAGCGTGATACGGGTGGTAGAGCGCCGATCACGTGACTTTTATCTATTAGAAAATATACATATTTCTCGAAAGGTAAATGTCGTTATTAACCACACCTCGACGATCCTAACAGTATCTACTTTTTAGATAAAGAAACTACGCAGAGAAGAGAGCTGGGTCATTCATCGCATCTACAATAATAAGTAAACATATGTATAGTTCCAAAATCATAATTTCACTCCTAATTACCTTATTGCTGACAACTAATATACACATATTCTAGTTGTTATCGAAAACAAAGATAAAGGAGAATAAAATTATTAATGGCATGATAAGTAAAGTTGTCCAAACCATATCGTGTTTGGTGTCATTTTAATCAGGAGATTGTAACGAACATTTTGGTAAAATTTCATTTAAAACGGACCAGAAGTGAACAAGTTTTATTCTTAAATTTCGATCGCGTTAGTATTGTTACACGTATACAGTCAACCCTCCTATAACGCGGTGAGTGCGTACCGCGTTATATGGAAACCGCGCTATAAGAAACTCGGATTTAACCGTACAAATCAGGCTAATTCGTAGCGCGTTCTATGGAAACCGTCTACCGCGTTGTATGGAAACCGCGCTATAAGAAACGCAGAATTAGTACAAATCACATTATTCGTACCGCGTTATATGGAGACCAATAAGGACAAGATAAATTATAAATTATTTTTATTGAATTGAAGAGTTTATATAAATCTTTATATAAATCTTTATATAAATCTTTATATAAATCTTTATATAAATCTTTATATAAATCTTTATATAAACATATCTAGTTACTATGTCGCGATCCGACTGCCTGAACCTACATGAAAGTGGCGCCATCTGTTCCCTTATAATTCAAATAGGCCCTAACGAACTAAACATAGGCTAACCATTCTTAGGCTACGCGGAAGAAACTTATGGGATGCTGTTGACGGAAACCGCGCTGTAAGAGTACCGCGTTATAGGAGAGCTGTCGCATTTTCAGCTCCGCGTTATATGGAAACTGCGTTCTGAGAGTACCGCGTTATAGGAGGGCTGTCGCATTTTCAGCTCCGCGTTATATGGAAACCGCGTTCTGAGAGTACCGCGTTATAGGAGGGTTGACTGTACATGTATTTAAAGTTGCCTCGAGGCTGGGTGGCCACAACATCAAAGGGGATCCGAACTCGCTCGAGGATCGGCGATCGCCGCTTCACTGGTTCCAGGGGGAACCACCTCAAAGAGTGGGAATAGAAATGAATACTAATCGTATAAATCACTGGTGACTAACTTCTTCCAGCCGAAAACCACAGATCCCGCACTACCAGTCGGGCGGGTCCCCCACTATAGTACAGCAGCAGTCCTCCTATACTTACCTTCCCCTACAAAGCTTCTATTTCACCCTACTCTCACTGTTACTTATTTTCTTTCGTTACCTAAAATTGACGCTTCTCCTCAACAGAGATACGCTGCCCTCTTCTATCTCGTGCCGTAGATGTAGACGTAGTGGTGACAATTCCCCTTCGCCCATGTTACAGAAAAGTGTGGGGATAAGGGTCCAACTGTTAGTCACCATTGGTATAAACGATTTTGAACACTAATCGAGATTTTACTGTATATTTTCTTTTATGTGTTCTAATAATAATTACCGCTAGGTTTAATCATTATAATAATACCGTACATTAATAATAATAACCTCTAGTTTTAATCATTATAATAATACTGTACTTTAAACAATAATAAAACTAAATTAGTTAAAATTATAATTAAAAAATGATATTACTGTAAATAAACAATAATATTAATTATTACAATAATCCTACATGAATATAAACATAAACGGCAACATGAAAGAATTAATTTATACTATTTAGTACAATGCAAACAAGGACATAATCCCTAAAAACTGAAATGAAATAATTTAGAGAACAATTAGAAAATTAATGAAATATGAAGAGAAAGTAAAAATATATATTTATTATAAAAATAAATACCGATTACCGTGAGAACTCCGCCTAAACTGTCCTTGAAAAAAGAATCCTCCTGTAACAAATTCGTTTTTCTATACAGGGTGGCCCAGGAATCGCGCCAAATTTTAAATATTTGGATAGCCGAGGTGATTCTGAACAACTTTTTCCTTGACGAAAATATCTTTGGACGTTTCGTTTTTGAGTTATTAACGAAAAACACTGGCCAATGAGAGCGGCCGTATAGCGCGAGCTCAGTCACAATTGCGCGCGGCCGTGATCGGGTGCATCGGGGGGCAACATGCGCCAAATATTACAATCGTCTTACATTAACAATAGTGTGTAATTCTTCGTTATTCATCAATAACAATTTAATTAAAAAGTTGTTTAATAACTGTTCTATACTTTTATTCGTTTTCCGAAACGAATAAAGTGTTTTATTAATTATGAGAAAAGTGTTTGGATGATTAATGTCAGAAGAGGGTAGTTAATTAAATTTACCTTTTCGTTCACGAATTTGCCTGCTTCGACGGTGTCTTGGCACTTGGTCATTGACCTATCCCCTTTATGCCATGTCCCGGCGATCGATACAGAATTGATTCGCACATGTTTCCACACGCACACGACACGCACTGACGAACATTACGAAAGTTAATGTGCGTGTCATGTGCGTGTAGAAACAAGTGCGAATCAGATCTGTATCGATCGCCGGGACGTGGCATAAAATTGTTGAGATAGGTCAGGATCGGTACAATGACCGAGTCCCAAGAACCCATTTCCGTCGTTGCAAATAAATTCGTGAACTAATGGGTACGTTTATTTAGCTACCCTTTTCTAACATTGATTATTCAAACACCTTTTTCATTATTAATAAAACATTTTATTCGATTCGGATAACGAATAAAAGTATGGAACGGTTATTAAATAACTTGTTAATTAAATTGTTATAAATGAATAACGAATAATTACACATTATTATTAATTTAAGACGATGTAGTAACGTTGCCCCCCGAGGCGCCCGATCCCGATAGCGCGCAATGGTGACTGAGCGCCGGCGTTTCGGGCGCTCGCATTGGCCAGTGTTTTTCGTTAATAACTCAAAAACGAAACGTCCAAAGATATTTTCGTCAAGGAAAAAGTTGTTCAGAATCACCTCGGCTATCCAAATATTTAAAATTTGGCGCGAGTCCTGGGCCACCCTGTATAATTAAAATTATATGTACAACATTGTCGTTGTTTCAATCTAAAAGCGACATTGTGGTCTCCGACTTAACGGGGGAAGTCCTTGTTGCGTCGCGAACGAGCAACAATTACGATCCCGCGCCTTACCTGCGAACCGCGCTAATAAAACCATACCTTGCCAGAAGGGCGACTAACAATCTGCACAAGGAACAACCGTGAATGTGCAGATGTCTAGCACGTTTATGACGCGCAAGTAACAAAGCTGTTTTTGAGGAAATTCATTTTATTTCCCTAACCATGAATCTATAAACCGTCACATCTGTACACGACTTCAACAGCTAATTGCATGCGTCATAAACGCGGACCTACAAAGGGGGGCTTGACTCTGGGCCCAACAACCATTGACCAGGTCAAGTCTCAACACCCTGGCGGAAATCCCCATGCGTTGTCAAACCGACGACAACATTGAAGTCGCACCCCCTCCTACAAGGAAATACGCTTCGGGCGCTAAGGAAGGGTGCGGCTACACCTTACAAAATATGCTGATTGGTATTTAGACTTTTCCCTAAATGACCAATCAGCATGCTCAAACCCACTTCCGAGTCGACGTGTGAGGAAACGCTCGATGAGGAAGTCAGTATACCATCAATCCATCCAACGTGTCGCATACCACGACACAGAATTACCATCAAACCGTCCAACGTGTCGCATACCACGGCACAGTGTCTGTTCAAGGAGTCTAACATGTCGCATACAACGACATACTAGATTCCATCCAACGTGTCGCATACCACGACACACAATAGTATCAAACTAACACTTGAATCGTTAACATTTACCATCATACAAACCAACCGAGTTTTAGTTTCACTTCTCAATAGTGACTCGTTATAATTAATATTTGCAACGAGGCGGTATACCGAGTATCACGGTATCTCCAAAGCGTCGCATACCACGACGCTCAACAGTCCTGGTTACAGAATACCCTTATGAAACGATTATTATTACGATCAATTCTAACCCACACCTAACCCGGTATGAACAGAATATACGAAAATTTTTTGTGGAACCACTTCTATGGTAACATTTTTACAATAAAGTACACGCCCCTAATATAAAAGCGTAGATCACCTGAACGTATATAACGATGCGCGAAACCGGGCTCTGATCTTTACTCTAAGAGAGCCATACGGTACTAAGATTCGTGCATACACTTTGTGGTAACAGTCGAGCTCTGTTACTGCACCCCTTGCAAGATTATGTTGTAAGGGGTTATAAGACTATGTTGCGTAAAAGTAAGCAGCTGGTACGACACATCAAATTATCCACTTAATAGCACTTGAAATTATTTATTGGCCTGCGTTCTTCCCTTTATGTACCTTAACCATCCGAAGGGTTCCCACAGTGCTGGCCTTTTAAACACTATTAAGCGTCAGTATCATCGTTGAGGTATATTTAATTATTTATTAGCCAGCCGTCTTCTTCTTATGTAGTTTCCCCCTTTTGGAAGAATTTCCATAGTAGTAGCCATTTTCAAAAATTCATACAACGTTTTAGACGTCAATCACATGGATGAGTTACTTCTTCATTATAATAGCACCAATTGTTTCCTACATCGTGGAATGTCAAGAGTTCTTTACAATGTTAAATGCGTATTGCATGAAATGCGAGTCGTCGTAAGTATTCTATGTATTTTTCCTACTGCGTATTCGCTTAATTCGTCTCAGAAATTGCAGTCTCTCTTAAATGACTGTGAGTCGTACATTGACATTTACAAACAATGTTTCCCTTCTCTGTGAAGGGTATACGCGCGTGCTCAGAGCCCCGGGAATATCAGTTAATATATAGCAGATACTTGTGCAGTACATATGGTTCGAAGTTCTATTTTTTGTTACATCTTGGGCCAGAGTCGGTGAAAATCAAATTTGTAATACAGTGCTTGTGGAACACAAACATAGTGCAACTTAATAAAGGAGAGAAATTCTTTTTGATACAATGAATGAGAACAATTGATAATTTGCAAAAGTTATAAGCATTAAGAAATATGTAAGGTAAGTGAAAAATTGTGTCAAAGGACAGTGCGATCAATGTGGTTTAAGAATTAGATGATAGATTATTTGGAAGAAATAATTTAATTACAATAAATCGACTCTGGACGCGAACACAATTTACATAATATTTCTGAATAACAATTCATATCTTAATTAGAGGAATAACATCATGAATAAGAACTTATACAAGTAGAAGCGTTAAACTTAAAACAGATAGTTAATATACATGTGAGCACTTTGTTTACGTGAGGGAAATCTTGCATAGACACCTTGGTTACCGACTTAAACCCTCACGGTGACCTACGGTGTTAAGAAGGAGCATCGGGTACACTAGATGCCCCCCTCCGATGCTCCTTTTACCCCACGCCTCGCGCTGTGGCACTTCCTAAATACGCCAGCGGTACTAGGCAACCACCACACAAGACCGCCCCTAACCAGGGTCACGTTAAAAACCGATCGAAGCTCCCGCTTGGATCGCCGCGACCCCGTCGCCGCGGCGTGGGAGGGGAACAGAACATGCGCAATGCATCACACCCACGATCCACGACCGCTCATCATCACAGAGGGGTAGTACGCGGCCGCCTGCGGTCACGATCGTTCCACGCTCTACGCCGACGAGCAGGATCCACCCTCACGCGATCCTGCTCCGCCGCATCGAATTTGTCACGTCTTTCGTTATATGTATCGACTCTTGGCTAGTGCGGACGTATCTACTGAAGAATAAAATACACTTCAAGAAATCGGTACCAGTAAGTAGCGGCATAACAATTCGTGAGTGTTTTGTGTTTGTGACCCCCAGCTTTTTCACGGATCTGCACATCAGTGCCGAACTCCGAGGCCCACCAACCCAGGGGTTAAGCCCAGCTTCCCTCCTCTGCTACATGGAAGAGGACGCTTCATGCTCTAAGGTGTAGGAAGGTTCTACAGATTGCCAGATCAACCCTGGCACTCAGAAGCCTCCAAGACAGCCTCGTGGCGGTGGTTAAAAAAGCTCAACCACCACTCCAATGTGACGCTGCACCGTCCCCATCAACATCCAGCTCAACAGGTAGTATATCTCCTGAATCTCTTGCCATAGTCCACACTTCCGAAGCACTCACCCTCAAGATGGCAGCCACTATGGCCTCTGTCAAAAAAGTCGGACTAAATGTCACTCCCCTTCCCCCTCTCCTGGTACCGAATTCTGGCAGCTCCAAAAAGTCGGAAATGGATGTCCAGATTATTGTTCCTACTTCTAATAAGTTTAACTCCCTTAGCTTTTTCTCCAACGCCTATGCGGTGAATCCCCCCGGCATGCTTCAGAACTCTCTCGTAAGCGTACAGCCTACTCCTCTCCCGTAGACACTGGCGAAGAAAAAAGTAGTGTCAGCCCTACTCTGTCTGCAACTAGATGCTGGTGTTTAATGGCGGAATTGTCTGAGTTGACAGTTGCACGTCGGTGACAATCGTGCAAGAAGGAGGTCACCGCGCGGACGGAGTCATCAACAGGCTTGGCGGAGTTTAATTTAGATGTAATTTTGAAGTTGTGTTCTAGGTCTACTAAAGGTCTTGTCGGACTTGGACGTTGCACGTCGGTGACATGCGTGCATGACCAAGGTGACTGTACGGACAGAGTCGTCAATGTAAAATTGTTGGTACGCTTGGAGTAGAGATTCCAAGCCACTATTCTGTCAATCCCACCCGCGGCGCAGTACCACGTTGGGGCATGTGATTTTAATAAAGATTGCTTCTACGTGAGCGTTAAGTAAGTTGCTAATTACCGCGAAGTCGATGGAGTTGTGTATAAGTATGGCGACGCCTCCTCCACTTCCCGGGGGGCTCCGTTCGCGTCGTACCGTGGTATAGCCTGGGACCGAAAAGTGGTTGTTGGGATGGAGCCAGGTTTCCGTTATTAGCGCGATCTCGATTTGCAAGTCAGCGATGGCAAGGATGAATTCATTCCTAACGAGCGAGCATTCCAGAGTAAAATATTTGGATACGTTCTTAGTCAATGCTTTGGAACACTGACCAGGAAGGCCTGGAATTTTGCGGCCGTGGAGTGACAATTTCGCATTCGTTGTATCAGCGATCTGGGGAGGCTAAGCATCTGGTCGATATTGACCAGTGAATTTAGTTCTTTCATAGCCTTTGCTAGATTGGCCATGGTGCTAATCACGTCGCCTGTCATTGCAAGGGGGATACGTTGTACGCCAGTTATGAGACTAAACACGATATAATTTGGATCATATTGACTTATATGTTTACTATCTACTATTTATGCTAATGCTTGGGTAACAAGAATTGTTACTATAAATAATTATAGTAAACAAAATTGCGCTTTTGGGCTAAGAATTTCGTAGCGCTGTGCTTACACTCAGTGTTAAAGAAGTAATGAACGATTGCTTGAAATAAGGAAAACTAATCCCCTAGAAGAAGTGTATGAATGGTAGAAAAGAGGAAATTCCTGCCTAATTATGCGTCATAATGCCACGAAAATAATGATGCTTCGGTCATAAGCAACCCAGGTTGACCAGGCGGAGGTTTATTTCAGGTCAACGTTTTCACAGAGTGCTAAACTGTATTGTAAGATACGCATGATTAATGTAGTATGGCTTTATGTTTTAAAAGTATCAGATAATGAAAGAACCAGGTGGTCAAAAGCGTGTCTCGTCGTCCTTGAGCGCGCGCAAAGCGTGTCTCGTCGACTTGGAACGCTTGTACGGAAGCATTCTCGGCTCGGAGATAATGAAAAACGTGTCTCCTCGACTCGGAGATAACGAAAAACGTGTCTCCCCGACTAGGAGATAACGAAAAGCGTGTCTCGTCGAGTCTGAGTGCGCGCAAAGCGTTTCTCCTCGGCCGGGGGGATCGTACGGAATCGTTTCATGCTCGGCTCGGGGGGATCCGTTTTTATAATTTATTAACGCAAATATGATCCAAATTATATCGCGTTTGGTGTTATTTTAATGACAACAGCCTCAGCTATATTTTCATAAAATTTGCAGAATGAAATAATTAACAATAAAGAAGTTTTATAGTTACATTAGTGTTGTCTCACCAATACGTAGCTATCTGACCTTACTTTCACTTTCCGTCCCTTTCAACCGTCGTCGATATCGGTGTCGAATTTCTGAACAGCCAAAGTTATCCATTCACTCCAAATGAACACGGCCGGTCCCGATCTGCGACCCCTCTTCGAGAAATTACTGAATATAGTAAAGTCGCGTTCACTAACAGAGCCTAGGCGACAAATATGGACGCAGGAGACCGGTTTTAATCCTTTAGAATTAATTTCCTGGAGGATTTCCTCAGGAGGAGTACTAAGCAAGCCCTTTAGCACCATACTGAAAGATTTCTCGGAATTGATGGTAAAGGTGAAAAACGGAATTTTATCTTCGCGGAGGGTGGTCTGGAAGTGTTTGAACGACTCGACCTTCTCGAATTGCAATCGGATCCTGTCCTGGAAAAACTTGTACTTGCATGTTTTTCCGTACTGTAATGCGAGCTCGCGTTCGAACTTTGCTATGTCACCCTTCTTGTAAACTGATTATACTGCTGGATGATCCTCGGTTGGCCCCGATTGTTACTCGTGGAATCGGATGAGCCTCCATTGCGGGCTATTGACCTCCTGGTGTTGGCGTGGTTGTTGGTACCGAATGGCTTCGATGAGTGTGCCTCCTCGGCTGTCTGGAACGCTGCTAGCACCAAGAATCTGTTTGAGACGGGGATGCTTGGAGTTGATTCAGCCTCCATGCTGCTCGTGCTGGCGCCTGAGTCTGCCGGGTTGTTAACTCTGGTTCTACTGAGCGAGTTACTTGGGGAAACTCGTTTCCGGTTGGGGAGGTACCTCGTGGTCACAGGCTCGGCGACTTCTGAGCGACGGAGTCCATTGAGCCCTGGGAGTGAGGCGGGGAAGCCGGGCGAAGGTCAAGTTTTTTCAAGGGTTAACCCCTCATGTCTTCAGCTCCTTTCTTGAGGTTAGTGTCCCCCTTGGTGTGGAGCCGGACATTCTCTGCCGAGAGAGACGGCCCCGTGCGCGGGCCCGGTGCACGGCGGAACAGGTCGCTCCTTTTGGAGATTTTGCCGGATCGCGGGGGTGGCAGAGCCATCCTGCGATATTTCGCTCACTTGTATAACGTTATGTGGTTGGATACTGTAGCGCAGGTAACTACCTGGGCAAAGCACACTGGAAACGTTTGTCGCTTATGTTGTGGGCAGCGTCGGGAATGCTGTTGGCCAGGGCAGAGTTGAATAGAAAACTTCTCCCAACTAGAAAATCGTAGAAAACTTGACTTCTAAATCCGTAGTAAACTTGAGAAAACTTGTAATGAAAAACTGAATTCCAATTTTATTCTTGTGGCGATGAGTGGGAGGGGGGTAGGTACCACCCTTTTTACGCCACCCTCCCTTGGGTCGTACCTGTGGGCGATAGCTCACTTACCGACAGAGCAGTGTAATGGTGTTACCTACTTTAATTAGTTGAGAAGGAGTGAGGTGATTATGCACAAATTTTCCAAAAAACTGGTGATGGTAATATTTCAGATAGAGTATATGAGGTTGTTGTTAGTTAAAGAAGGTGGAGAATGCGGGGGTGGTCGTGACCTCGTGAACACGACCGGCCTTGTCGGCACACGAGTCCGTGCACAGGAAGTAAATTATGCTATGAGTTTTGGGGTGTCGCCGTAAAAATCAAGCTAAGCCTTTAACATCGGGAATGGTATACGGGTAGTGAAGGGTATATTATCGGTTCGGAAGGAGCCGGTAAGTCGTACAAGGGTGTTTGAATGGTCAGTGACTATGTGCGAGGAGGTGGAGAAGATCGCGGTGTCGTCGGCGAATAGAGCCAGTGACCAGTTATTTGCTGATGGAATATCATTTATGAATAAGTTAAAGAGAATTTAAAGAGAACACCGGCAAGAATGTGATATGGGCTTGAGCTTGATCCGTTATAGTGTACGAAAAGATAGCTGTTGTTCAAATAGGCCCGGATTAAGCGGATAAATCCAAGATGGAAACTGATTCGGTTCAGCTTGAATAAAAAGGCGTCATGCCATACCGTGTCGAAGGCTTTGGCAAGATCGAGCATCGCTAGACAGTGTCGAACATTGAGAGTGAACGAGATATCCTGAGCAATACGAACCACTTGCTGAATTGTAGGGTGGCGTTGCCGGAAGCCAAACTGCTGGTTGATGATTATATTGTTTCCAGTGAGATGTCTGTTGAGATGAATAGATATGCATTTTTCGAAGACCTTGCCCGGTATGGAGAGAAGGCTGATCGGCCTGTAGCTCGAGACTGATTTGCGCGGTTTCCTTGGTTTAGGCACGGGCGTGACCCTAGCCACTTTCCATGCTTGTGTAAAGTGAGTTATATCTATGCAACCTCGGAAAATGTAATAAAGTTAGTAAACTATTTTTTTTAAGCCTGTTTCAGTATTAGGGAGGAATTTTTGCCTGGCCCGGAGTCTTACAGTCACGTAGCTCGGAAATGATATTTTTGATAGTGGTGGGGGAGAACCAAACTCCGCCGAGGACTATGTCAGCGCTCTCGTCTAGCGTGGTCAGGAAGTTATTAATCGCAGACGTGTGAGGGGAGGGCCACAGGAATGCATTATTGTGTATGTTTGAAAATTTGTTTGCTAGGGCTTCAGCTTTGTCTTTGTCGGAGATGATGATGTTGCCACCAGAATTGAATGTAGGTAAATGTCGGGGTTCGCGATTGGAATTGCATGCTCGGAATGTGACCCAGAATGTGGGATCGGTGCGTTTAAAAGATTACAGAGTGTTCTCCCATTTGGAATGACGCAGGTGCCATATGCGTTTTTTGATTGCTTTGGAGGTGTCTCGATTAAGGTCCGCAACAGTATGACTCCCGTAGATTTGCGCACGCCGACGCAGCTGTTTTCTGACAATGAGTCGGATTAGGAACGATAGTTCTCCGTGTGCTACAAGATGTAGGTGTTTTTTTAGCAGAGTTGTCGGACTTGGAGATTGCGCGTCGGTGACAAGTGTGCATGAACGAGGTCACTGTATGGACAGAGTTGTCGATGGCCTCAGCGGAGATGAATTTAGATTTAATTTTGAAATTGTTAGTGAGATTAGAGTAGAGGCTCCAATCTACAGTTTTGTCTAGCCCACCGGGGCGAGTGGTATTTTTGCCGGTCAGAATAATAGGAATGTGGTCAGTGCCAAAGCGGTCATTCGTGACACAGGTAAAATTGTGATGATCGTTAGTTATGAAAAAATCTATAGTGAAGGGTCTCCTGGTAGTGTCGAAGCGGGTGTATGAGTCAGGATGAACAATTCTGTAGTTTGATTTGAGCATGTGGTTGTAGAGGTTTTTTACGGATAGATTTGAAGAATGGAGGGGGCTCCCCGACTGGAGGGGGCTGCGGCCGCGTTGGGCCGTATACTCCCGAATCTCGGGGGCCCGGCGGGTGAGGTGCGTCGCCTGTACGCCGGAGTGGTGCGCTCGATTGCGCTGTACGGCGCACCGGTGTGGTGCGGCGACCTGGTGGTCAGTCGACGCAGCCTGGACATGCTGCGTCGCATGGAGAGGAGGGTGGCCATCAGGGTCGCGCGGGCGTACCGCACGGTGTCCTACGAGGCGGCGATGACTCTGGCGGGGCTCCTGCCGCTCGACATCCAGGCAGGAGTGGCGGGGTCCGACTATGCATCGTCGAGGGCGCCGGACAGCGACGACCCCCTGGAGCGGGAGGATCGACTGAGGGCTTCGAGCCTTCGGTCTCGGCGGCGCGCCGTCTCCGAGTGGAGGGCACGGCTCGCTGGATCGACCGAAGCGGGGCGACGTGTCGTCGGGGCGGTCCTGCCGAGTCTGGAGAAGTGGCTCGGCAGGACGTGGGGCAGGCTGACCTACCGGATGACTCAGGTGCTCTCTGGGCACGGGTGCTTCGGGGAGTACCTGCAGCGCATCCGGAGGGAGGAGACGGCGCAGCACACACTGGAGGAGTGTCCGGCGTGGGCTGCGGAGCGCCGAGTTCTGAGGCGAGCGGTGGGTCCCGACCTTTCGCTGGCCGCGGTCGTCCCCAACATCATGGACGACCGGGCGGCTTGGAGCGCTCTGGCCTCCTTCTGCGAGGACGTTATGACGCAGAAGGAGCCGGCGGAGAGGGCCAGGGAACGAGCGGACCCCGCTCGTGGTAGAGGAAATGTCGGAAGGGGGAGGCGCAGGCGTCTGGTGCCTCCGCCTGACTGATTGGGTCCCCGGGGGGTGGTAGCGTCGGGACCTTCCGTCCCGACTAGAGGACCACGGGCTGTCGGACGGGGGATCTGGCAGCCATTGCACGTGGCAGGGGATGGGTCGTATTGCGTGGTGGCCGCGCAATGCGGCTACGGGTATTAGTTTATAGGTATTGGAGGAGGGTCCTTCTGACTCTCCTCGGGAGGAGCCTCCTATATAGTTTGAGGCACGGCGAGGGAGGACGCGGGGTCGTGTCCGCCAGGGTTCCACGCGTCCTCCCTAGTCGCCTAGGACGGCCACGGTGTGGGTTTTAGTCGGTATGAATCCGACACTACCTCGGTCACTCCCCAGTGGCCGGCGTGTCTCATGTAAGATTTCCCACACGATAAAAAAAAAAAAAAAGGATGAGTGTGGCTTTGACCTGATTTGATGTTGCCGTGGTGCCAGCAGGGTTGGTTAGTGGCGGAATTTGGTTTCTCTTCCGTGTTAGTTTTTTGAAGAGTGGCCAGAAGGTATGATCTTTTGTGTCTGCGCTTTTTATTTTTTCGCGAATGGAGTCTGCTTTGAGTCTAATGATCTTTCTCTTAATGACGGTTACCAGGTTTTTGAGATGAGATAGGTAAATGGGATTTCCGGATCTTTGCCATTTTCTTCTGGCGCTGTTTCTCAGTGTGAGAGGTGACCGTAGTTCAGGGTCAATATCAACGGTTTTCGATGTTGATTTGTAGAGTGTGGTGGTTTGGCGGAAGGCGTTTTTTAAATTTTGTGTAAAATTTGCAATGGCGTTGTCGATTAGGTCTGGTGAATGATGGTGGGTGGATATATGAATATCATTCGTGATTTTTTTGTAGTGTGTCCAGTCGGTGATGGGTATGGAGTGTGAGATAGGGGTGCTGTGCTGGTGAATGGGCGTGAAAGTAACAGGAAGATGGTTGGAGCTGAGGTCGTCAATTGTTTTGCAGGAGAAGTTATGTTTACTGTAGGAGATGAAGAAGTCTAATGTACTTGGATTTTTGCGCCGGGCTGAGAAGGTGGGTGAGCTTGGATAGAATATGGTGTAGGGGGCTTGGTCTGCGTGTCTTTTGACGGTGAGTCCGTTTGAGTTGAGATCTATAGGCGTAAGTTTTAGGCGTGGGGGGCAGTATGCCAACACGAAAATGAGTTTCGCATTTTGTAGCTGAATAGCTACTGCTTCTATTTGTATCCCGTGCGTTAGGTTGTAAGGACAATAGGGGACGTTTTTGTGTATTAGTATGGCCACGCCTCCTCCTTTGGCATCGGAGGACCTGTCTCTTCTGATTGTATGATAGTTAGTGATCTGGAAGGGAAGGTCTAGGGTGAGCCACGTTTCTTGTATGGCTGTTGCAGCTATGTTGTGGGATTGAAGGAAGATGTCGATTTCGGAGTTCTTATGGGTTATGGAACATGCGTTCCAAGTCATGAAGTTCTCGGGGAGGGTGGGCTTAGCCATCGATGTGTCCTAAGTGCTCCCAGATGGCAATGGTCTTTTCCGCTTTTGTGCTGCAGGATTTGAGTTTGGATATTAGGGAACGGGTGGTTTGTAGGATCTCTTGGAGGTCGACTAATTTGTGGACTTCTTGGGTGAGTTCTGTAAATTCGGGGAGGTTGCCTGTAGCTGGTTTTGGAGGGGAGGTTTGAGGTACCGCTGTAGGTGACGCGAGGGCATCGCGGTAGGAGAGTTGTCGCGGGTACGGTGAACTGGGGCTTGCCATGATGGGCATGGGGAGGGTAGGGGCCATAAATGGGCCCCTAGGTGGGTATGAGTGGGAGGAATGGAACTGTGGTGGTTGGGTGGGATGTTCTCCTTTGGCGGGAGGTTTGGTGCTATGTTAGATAGCACAGCGTGTCGGTTTTAATTCATTTAGTTGGAGCTCGCTGGATCGGTCTTCGAGCGGAATGTTTGGGAGGCGTTTAAGGACCATAGTTAAAGCCCGTTCTTCTTTGAGCGAATATGTAAAGAATTGAATGTTGGCCTGGAGAGTGAAATACTTGAAAAGGAGTTGAAAAATTCAAATCGATTTTTGGTTGGTGCGGTAGGTGGAGGATCGAATGACGCGGGAGGCGGCGAGGTTTTTCGCGGACATAAGGTGAGGATGTTTGAAGTTTTCTGCCTCTTCGAGCTTACCATCTCGTAGTCCTGGGCTTTGACCATCTTTTTTTGAAATGCTGCTGATATTGTGGCGATTAAAATAAGCCCAAACACGATAGAATTTGGATTATATTTACTTATTTAGCAATATTATATGTATGTAATGGGCAAGGATTCTTACAAGGAAAGCTCTAATTAATGAATATATAGTAGTTATCTAGTAATTCGATGATAACTGCATGTCATGTTCACTGCTCCTTCGCGTAATTTTCTTTTTTGTAGTGTGGAGGGGTTAATGCTTTGCGCACACCGGGGCTTGATTATTGGTAGTGTGGGACTCCTCTGTATTAGAGTTTACCCACAAAAAACCCCTTCCCCATATTCTCACATAACTTATAACTAATAACTACACTTTTACACTGCACTTTCACACTGCACTTATTTCTGTAACAGGTAACCTTCCAGGCCCTTGATGTGATATTTCACATATGAAGCTTCATTCTTCGTTAATTTCTTTAACTTTTGCAGTACTTCTTCGAGAGCTTCTTGTCTCTTTTCCTCGTCGAGCTCTTCTTCATCACTTTCTTCTCCTTGAACGGGATTATCTGCTCGCGCGATATGCCTGTATCATTTTGACTCATGACACTTTGCATTTCATTTTCTAGGAAATGCGTGTCGTCAATATCATCTGTTGTTATTGTAGGGAAAATCCCTACAGGAATAGACACGGTGCGGTGGTTGCGTAGTGTCGGGCCCCTTGCCACCCACGGCGTCATACGGTGCACCGTGGTGCCCGGTCCCCTCCACTGCTCGTCAAAGCACATGGCCCCGGACCGATACGAAAAGAGACGTTAGTTGTATGTAGAGAGTCGTGTCCGAGCGTTCACATAATAAAGTCATTTTTGTTTTCAACTATAGAACCTCGTTGTTTTTTCACCTACAGAATAAAACTTGTTCATTTTTGGTCCGTTTTAAATGAAATTTTACCAAAATGTTTGTTACAGTCTCCTGATTAAAATGACACCAAACACGACATAGATTGGTGCCATGGAACTGATTGTTTCGAACACCATTATTACTACCATGATAGAGTAAAAACTGTCCAAACTATGTCGTGTTTGGTGTCATTTTAATCGGGAGATTGTAACAAATATGTTTGTAAAATTTCATTTAAAACGGACAAAAAAAAGGCAAGTTTTAATATTAAATTTTGATTGCATTAGTATTGTCTCACACGTACACGGGCATTTAAATTTGCCCACTCCTCGTACTCTACGCTGGGCTGCCTCCTATCTCGGAATCACAACATCATAGGTGATCCGAACGACGCTTCCCCGAATCCAAGGGGGACGGCCCCAAGTAGGGGGGATAGAAATGGACAGCCATCGAATCACGATTTTGGACACAGTGCGAGACATTACTGTACATGTACATATGTATACTGTATGTATGTAAGCGGTCGAGCTTTGTAGTCGTTTAGTGGGGTGAGAAATCCCCACACCACTATTTTCATTTAAATTTGGATTTACTGTAAATAATCGTGAACATATGAATGGGAAAAGAATGAGTGGAGCAAAGGGGGTAATCCTAGAAACCCATGCAAGCACATAATAATGGAATGCCAAATGCAATAGTGAAATCATTAACCGCAATTGAATACAATGAAGAAACGTGTGGTATGATAGAAGCGATCAGATAGCTTCTTCAGCCGAAAACACAGCCGTCGGCCGTGTCCACACTCGATCATCAGGTGGATCCAATTCGTTGTCTATACATTCCAGACGGTCGTCGAAAAGCGTCTCTTGTTCCCTAAAAAACCTCAACAAGCCACTGTGTCGGGCCGACGCGACAGTTGCGGTAGCTAAAGAAAAGCTTCGCATCGGTGAAACAATACTAATCAACGATGAAACTTTTTTATATTTATTCGTTTTGTTCTGTTAATTTTATTGCGAAATTGCTTACGTTTTTATGCTTAAAATGAGACTAAACGCGATATAATTTTGATCATATTTGCTTTATATTGCAACCCGTATATTTCGACTTCTCACGCCTCTCTTTCTTTCACACGCTGTCCCTTGACAGAGAAACGGTAGCATGAAAAGCGCTCTAAGTTCATATTTACGTATATGAAATTAAAATATTTAACAAATATTTGTAAAGTATTTCTAAGCAAGTATTGGTCATTGTCATTCAGTTAGGAATTAGACAAAAAAAAAATAAAGATAAAAAAAATGAACCCGAGGGAGGCTCGAACCAACAAAAAATATAAATGTGTGTCCCCGATTTCTTCAATACAAAATCGGCATTTTGGTCTTTTCGCTGTAACTACCCTGCCAGTCGAGCTACAGGGTTGAAACTTGGTACGAATTGGTTTTTCTTAATAAGCTATCGAATGATACCTTTCAAGTTGCATTTGGTTTAGGGGCACGATTGACCCCCTTTTCCGGCTATAGCCTTTTATGGACGCTCGCGGCCGGTCCCGAAGCGCGAGTGCCAAGTCAGAAATTACTGTACTTTACTACTACTACATTACAAACTGTAACTTCATACAGATCTGTACCATAAAACATAACTTACCTTTCTTGAAGCCTTTTATTTCTGGACAAACGCCTGACAGATAATATAGGCTGCTTCCTTTTCACATCACCCTTCAAATACCGTAGACTTCTTTCACCCTCGCCTTCCTTTTTTGATTCCATGGTAATGAAATGATGGTAATTATTTAGAAAAGGGGGAGTCTCACCGATTTCGATGATTTTCGAGTATGTTATAGAAATCAACATTTTGAACAACTTTTTCCCATACATATAACCGCCGCCCGGCCTTAGTTTCCGAGATTTTTGCCAAAAAAGATCGGTACTTCTACATTGAATTCTGTCTATACGTACGCGTCCGTGAAAGTGTATGCGTAAGCGTTTGATCGCCAATTGTCCATCGTTTCTATATACAATATAACAGCGTAGCGTCCAGTGACGAACATTATACAATGTGTAAAGCAAATTTTGATCTCCTTATTAAATGCAACAATGAATGTGTGGCATGCATACTCTAACCCAAACCTAAACCAAACTTAATCCATTAAAATAGTTACTAGGTAGAAGAGTTCGATTCGGATTTTTATTCCTTTAAACATAACCCAAATCGAGTTCGCACCCGTTATACGCGTCCATTGCCGGCCGTCTCGATGTGTTTGAAGAAATCGTGGACAATCGCTGATCGAACGCTTATGCATATGCTAGAACGGACGCGTACATATGTATAGACAGAATGTAGTAGTACCGATATTTTTTGGGAAAAATCTCGGAAACTAAGGCCGAGCGGTGGTTATATGTAGAGGAAAAAGTTACTCAAAATGTTGATTTCTACATCACATTTAACAATCATCAAAATCGGTGAGACCCCCCATTTTCTAAATAATTACCATCAATATTTACGTAGTAAATAAAAACCCGGTTGCTTTCTGCGTCTTCAATGTAGTGCACACGAAGAAAAAATGAACAGCAGGCGTTGTTCCAAATATAGGAAAAAATGAATCTATTATTCCTTATTCCTTATAAGGATCGACCGGAATATGTATACATACATTGTATCTGCATTATACCCGGCATGGACTGTAGTTCACTTGTTTTCAAATTTTTCCGCTCTCGAACTTGTACGCGGGCCGAAACGCCCGGTCCTTGGAGCAAGCGAAATACAAAATATTGAGTGAGTGAGAAAGACAGTTTGGGCTATGTTCACCCTTGAGGCTAGCAAAAGTTTGATCGTCAGAATAGAAAAATCCGTGAAGCAAGAAGCATCGTAAGTACTTTCACGCTTACTATCCGTCTTTTTACGACGGTTATTATAAAAGTGGTCTAATTGTAATTAAACCTTTTTGGTTTATTAAATTTCACTCAGTTTTTATGCATTATATCAGTATGATAGATAATAAGCGTATAGTTCAATTTTTTTTTTAGTTACTTTCGAATCAGGCCACTTTCATAATAACTGTTTGTAATTTTGTATTCAAACTCTGTGTCATTTGTGTGACTGTGTCTCCGCGTGTTTCTTCCGCTCACAGATTCGTCTATTCATTCTCACATATAAAAATAATTTATGGGAGATGTCAATGACAGTGAAGCAGAGCAGCAAGGGAGTTACTCCGTCTCGAGGATGGAGTCCGTCCGAACGCGGGGTCCGTCCCGACGGGAGAGTCCCGGAGTACGGAAATGCGTGCGAAAATAAAAAAAGAGGTACGTATACTATACGTGGCGATCTCACACCTAACGATCATACTGGATTTACACATTTCACGAAAATGTGAAAAGGTCTAAATATTATTGCAGTAATTTATGTTTGTTTTTTATACTACAGATCATAGAGCTGAAGAAGGCGCTGCGGAAACTGCAGCGTGCCTGGGGCAAGGGCGGCCGAGGGGGAAGCGGCTGAGGAGGAAACGGCCGAGGGGGAAGAAGCCGTGGGAGAGGTGAGAGAGGCAGCGGCAGCTCTCAGAATATATTTAATTTCAACAATTAATAAAAATTATATATTGAAACAAAATGTTTTTCTAAATTTAACTATTATCACCCCAATTTATCAGTAGGCACTGTTATAGTTGAATGCTTCACTTGCCAAATCGATTCACTTCTTGAAGCTTTTTAAATATTATTGCCAAAGCGCTTGATTGACTTCTTCTTACATCCATGTTTTTGTTTTGTAGAGTTAATCGATTTGGCAAGTGAAGCATTCAGTTATCATTGTCACAAACAGGTAACGGCCCCCAAAAGGCTATTGGCTAGCATATTTGATTTGAACTTACAATTAGTAAGTTTTTCGTTTCTTTCTGCTGAATTTCTGCTGAAATTCGCTTTCTATCATTTGTACAATAATTGGCAAGATACGTGGCAAGAAAAATGATAACACAAACAGCGCCCTAAGTTCATAATATTTACCAAATATTTTTATAATATGTGTAAACAAATATTGATCATTTTTATACAGTTAGTAATTAAAAAAAAATTAGTTAAAAAATGAATTAGTTTGGGACTCGAACCTATAGAAAAATGTGCAGCGACCCGAGACAAAATCTCTGCTCGAGCCGGTTCATTTAGTTAGCTGATGATCACAATTCTAACAGATGTGGCAACACCGCGACAAAAGTCTGATAAGTTGCGGCAAGTATGCCTTACTTGTGTCTGTATTCACGCATCCGTATTCACGTATGAATGAAAAATATCAGGTCACTTATGACTGATTGGAGACATTTTCTTACAATATGTTTTGTACAAAATTGTCAAAAGAATGAAAAAGAATAATAATTTCAAATATTTTCTGTAACTACCACATTCTGAAAATATGATATCACAGTATTAGTAAAAAAAGGCTCCAATCTCTACTTTTTTATTTTAAATAATATAGCCATATAATTATAATATAAAATCGACATCGATTTCAAGTCATGTATATGTGACAGTAAAAGTGTTTAGTAAATTTATACAGTTCCCAGTCAATGTATGCCTAAAATGCATGACCTACCTTATAATCGTACGAAAATGCATACATTGACTGCATCACGCTTTTACTGTAGCACATGTCACAAACCAACGCTTCAGTTTTTCTATGATTTCACGACCGATGAGATATAGGAATAGACAAGACATTCAATGTATTTTTTCGGCCTCGGTTTCTGTGAGTCCCGGGGACCCATTACCATGTCCGTGTCACTCGCAACGTTACCCACAGATTATAGAAAAAGATGCGAACATTAAATAATTTTAAAGAATTCTTTTGTTCTTTGTCGCAATGAAAGGCAACAAAGGATATGAAACATTTAATGTTAATTAAAAATCTTTTAATTAAAGAAACACATGATAACACGTTTTCTTATTTCAATTGTACTATCAATAAATGAAATAATTTTTAAAGTTATACCTTACATTATTTTCTGATAAATGACAAAAAAAATCGAGCTGTATATTATAATCTCACTACTAATTACCTTATTGCTAATAGCTAATGTACACACATTCTAGTTGACATTGGAAACAATAATAAAGGGGAACAAAATTATTAATACCATGATAAGTAAAAATTGTTCAAACGATATCGTGTTTGGTGTCATTTTAATCAGGGGGCTGTAACAAACAGATTGGTAAAAGTTTCATTTAAAACGGACCTAAAATGAACAGGTTTTAATTTTTCATCTCGCTTGCATTAGTGTTGGCTCTCACCGATATTCGATCTGGGTTCGCATTACATACACCACCCCAAGTGGGTGGGGTAGATATTAACACTAACGGTAGTGCAAGATAATCGAATGAGAGGGTAGTCTTCTCTCTATCTCGATTAGGTATTACTTAATACAATGTTTCTGTAGGCGTGTATATGTTAAACGGTGTTCTGTTTATTAAAACTGTGCTCTCTCGACCGTTTTTTATAACATACGTTTATTGTGCCATAACAGAAATAAATAAGATATATACAAAAGAGAATGCTACAATAAACCAAAACGTACAAAAGGATAACAAATAACTAGAGTATTAATATTGAGATCGATGGCTCTGGCGTTGAGCACTCGCGATCTTATCACTAAATTTAAACTACTGCGCTTATCGCTACATATGATGTAAAGTTAAGGGTTGGCTTGTACAAGTGAATGGGTTAGTTTATGTATAGAAAGGCACGAAAAAACTATACAATAGAGATAAATGGTAAGTTGCGTGCGAGTTGGGGGGGGGAGGGGAGGGGGAGAGGGAATGTGTGTTTTATTTACAATACTTGTGGTAACAAAGGTTTTTTTTTGTACATTGGTTTACTATGACTATTGGGCGTTATTCTAATTAGGTATGTGGGTATTGTTGCTGGGTTCGGTTTATATTATGGTTGCTATTGCAATAGCCACCAGTATTTTTTTGTGTCCCGGCGGTGTTGGTCCTTCCGATCTACTGTTGACAGTTTGTCGTTGTATTTTATATTACTGTTGTATGTGTTAGTATCTGTGAGTGTGTAGAGAATTTTTTTATCGTCGGCTTTCCTGTGAATGTGGTAGAGGAGGGGTACATTTTCGTGGTTTTGAATATATCCTAGGCTATCTAAGTAAGTGCATGATTCGGGTGGGGTGTACCCGGTGGCGCGCGTATTTTTATAATATTGTGGGTTGGGATAGGTTGAGCTATTTATGAGGCTGTTGCTTTTTATGTTTCGAGTGTTTGTCCAGTGATTGCGGGTGAGCTTGAGGATGAAGAGGTCTATTCTGATAAAGTTGGCGAATTCGTACAATTTTTGGTTGCTAATAAGTTTGGTGTAATTAGATTCGGGGGATCTGTATTTGTTTAAGCAGGCACGGAGGCATCTTCTTTCTAAAATTGCTCTCTCGACCGTAGTCTATACAAGAATGCCTTTCTTTGGCAAAAGCGTCGGTCGTGAGCACGCCTACGTCACCATGGCCCTTTTTAACCATTTTAGGGTTCGCCCCACATGAAAGCTACCCTAGACATATACAGCGTGCATGTACCCGTACCTCGAATATTGTAACAATCGTTTGAACAATTTTTACTTATTATGGTATATTATTAGTTTTGTTCCCCTTTATTATTGTTTCCGATGGCAACTAGAATGTGTGTACATTAGGTGTTAGCAATAAGGTAATTAGTAGTGAGATTATAAATTTGGAATTATATATTTTCAGTAAAATCTCGATTAGTGCACATCGCTCGGGACCGAATGCGAACACTAATCGTTTGCAGACACATTTATCGCAGGAATTGTCGTATATTAGTAAATGAGTTACTTCGTTATTGTTATTAGTTGAATATAAATAAGAAATTGCGTCTCTCGTTAACGATAAAATTGCTCCAATGAAAAAGATAATTGAAGAATTTTTCTAGTAACTATACAATTATCGTCACTATCTTTTTCATCGTGGCAACTTTATTGTTTGGGTGTTAAAAAAATATACATCCCTTAGCTCAATTTTTTTTGTCATTTATCAGAAAATAATGTAAGGTATAACTTTAAAAATTATTTCATTTATTGATAGTACAATTGAAATAAGAAAACGTGTTATCATGTGTTTCTTTAATTAAAAGATTTTTAATTAACATTAAATGTTTCATATCCTTTGTTGCCTTTCATTGCGGCAAAGAACAAAAGAATTCTTTCAAATTATTTAATTTTCGCATCGTTTTCTATAATATAATATGTGGATAACGTTGCGAGTGACACGGAAATGGTAATGGGTCCCCGGGACCCAGAAATCGTGGCCGAAAAAATACATTGCATGTCTTGTCTATTCCTACATCTCGTCAGTGTCCATACTTCCAATCAGTATCACTACTTCATAATGAGCTCTACTGTATCTTCAATGTTAAACTGTACGAGTGTAAACTGACCCAATAAAACGGCGATATGTCCCTTATAAGCGTAGTGGAAAAAATAGTTTTTGTTCCGTTCTTCAGCATCTGTCCCGAATAAATGGCGAACTCGCATAACCGGCGTCCCTATTAACCGGATTCTACCGTGAGTGAAGCCTAAACCTTTGGGTTATATTATTATGGCCAGTTGATGCAGCCATCGACGTGCTGCGTGGCGATATGCTTTTGTTTTCGGCAAGAGCACTGTCGCTGTAGGACAGTGCCCCAACGGGTAGTGCCGTTACCGCCTTTTTATCGTAAATAAGGTCGAGTAAAGTTAAAAGTGTACCTAACACATTGGACAATCTAACTTTAAATAAGACTGTTTCTAGACTTCTACAAAGAAGTTTCTAAAGCTTTCTAACTTAACTCAAAAGTTAAAAGACGAGTAGAGCTTGAAATGAAGAAGCTTGTGGAGATGCGCGGAATATTCAAAGAACACTAACTTTTAAAAAGATTTACTGTTTTATTTCAAAGGATAGTATTTGTTTGTTCAAGTAATTCGCCGAAGTAGCTCTGTTCAAGGCTAAGTTGATCTCTGATCACGACTCAATTTGATCTCTGATTAAATGCTTAAATTGATCTGATGTGCGGGGCTTCTTCTTCTTTCCATTACAGCTCTGTTTCCTCTTCCTGAGTTCCTTGGTCCCCCTTCGAAATCGTCCTCGTCCAATGGGGTTGGTTCTTGTTGGGTTTCTATTCGTCCTTGGGCGCGTGGAGGTGACAATGCTACGCTTCTCGGTAAGGGCGTCAGGGTACGCGCGTATTTGGGGAAAACGCGGGAAAGCTGAGGAAAACGCGCGAGGGTCGGAGAAAGCGCGCTGAAGAGTCAAGTGGCTCTTGGGGTGTCCTTTTGTTCAGCGGTAGAACATGTGTTGGCCAGAACAGGATATCGTGGGGTCTGACAACCTCCGGAGGTCGTACGTGTTTCAATAGACTTTAGCTAATTCTTTATGCTCCGTAATAAATAACCTTTAGAATCTTCCAAGTGAAGTGTTCTAAGATTCGAATGCTCCGAGTTTCCTATTGTTCAAGAACCTACGGCTGGTACTTGAATAATGTACAGCTTTATATATCGCGCGTATGCTCATCCGGCTTCGAATTTCGCTCCTAATTTATTATCGCTATCAATTGTTATAGTTATATTGTCGATCGTTGATTCGATATCACTAGATATTAGGACCTGCTAACGCGATAGCGTAACAAAACATTACAAAGCTTCTATCTTCTCCTCCTTTCACACTGCTACAACCACTGTACGGACAGGTTAGCCACTAGAAATACGTCCCTAGAGTGGCGTCGACCGATGCGCAATGAAATCGTTTTGCTGTGAGGTTATGTCCTTCATTAACATTAAGTTGTAAAATTTGCTTAATACATTAATCATCATAAATAACTTTAACTCTCTGTACATAAAGTGAGTCAATCACAAACATAGGCGTATATGAACATGTTTTTCTTATTTTAATTAGATTAACATGTTGTACAAGTTTATTCACAAACCTTAATCTAATCTAACCTAACCTAGAATTACGTGTTGTTTTATACATATTCAAATAGGAATTCCTTGTTCCTTGCAAAATATCTTTATCTCCTGTACTTCGCACTTCATTGCGTAGCTTTGGTACATTTTCATTTTACACAATGAAAGAAAGAATTTAATTACATTAATTACATTATTTAATTACTTTTCTTCAAGAGATCTTCGTATATTTTACGATAGGGAGCCAAGGACTTCTGAAACTCTTTTATGAATCTTATACTTCTCTCAGTCGAAGGATCTGCATTTATGAAATAATATTCCAATTGCTCAGCTATGTGTAAACCTTTTCGTATACTAGTTATAGTAAAACCAGAGTCTCCAAGCTTTTCATCTCTGCTACATTCATTACTATCTATTTCACTTGACTCTGATTCAACATCCAGCATATCTGTTTCGTCACTTTCCTTCTCTAATAAAAATTCTTGAATGCATTTGGTCGTTGTATCATTGAAACATTCCCCTATTGATCTGGCAATTTCCAGTATACCGCTTATTTCATTTTCTATTGGTTCAACTGTGCTTTCAGATAAAACTGATTCTGGCCACAAATTTCTCCAACACGCATTCAATGTTGATGGTTTCAATTCATGAAGTGACAAAGCCAGCATTTCGATGCTATCTGTGATTGAAAAATGCTTCCAAGGTTGCACTGCTTCTATAGATTTTGAATCCACCTTGTTCAGGATCCATTGTAAAAAGTTTTTAATATAGTAACATTTAAAAGTAGATATAATACCTTGATCTAATGGCTGAATTGAAGAATTCGATGTGAGAAACCTAATTTCAACGTTTGGATGGCTTATGTCTCTTGGGTGGCACGGGGCATCATCCAGTAATAACAGAATTTTGAATGATAGGTTTTTTTGTTTCAAATATTTCTCTACGTCTGGTAAAAAGCAATTGGCAAACCATTGTTTGAATGAATCAACAGTTACCCAAGATCTTTTCGCTTTCCAATATACTGGTAATCTCTCTTTATCCACACCCTCTAATTCTCGAGGAGTGGCGGTCCTATAAACTACCATAGGTTTTATCATACAATCACCAGATGCATTGCTACACATGAGTAATGTAACACGATCTTCTGCCTTTAAATTGAAATCAGTTTCCTCAATTTGTTCATTAGGTATTTTCATTGGAATTGTTCTCCAACAGAGACTAAACTCATCTGCGTTGAACACTTGATACGGAGTGTATCCATTATCTTCAATTACCTTTTGAAATTCTTCCAAATATTCGGTTACATTTTCAGTAGCGACTAATACATTTTTTCTGTGTCTCTTTATGGTGGGTAATGCAAAACGTTTCTTAAATCGTTCGAGCCAACTGTAGCTGGCAACAAAACCCGGCTTTACAGGCGATTCTCCTCTTTCTTTCAAATGATTATATATCTGAATGGCTTTTCTCTTAATTTCGTTTCCATCTATTGGTATTTGCTTTTCACAACTATTATTGATCCAAATGATAAGAGCCTTCTCCATTTTTTCTATTATTATCTGTCGAGTTCTAGCTGCCACTTTTGCAGAAATTGCGGAACCTGCAGAAACAGCAGTTCTAATCTTCTGTTCATTTTTCCTTATGGTTCTAATCGTTGCTTCATTCAAGTTTAAGCTTTTTGCTATTCGTGCTACCTTATCTCCTTTCTTAAGACGGTCCAGAACTCGTATCTTCGCTTCCAAAGAGATGAAGTTTCTCCTTCGCAGATCATTTTTATTCTTATTTGACATGATTTGAGACTGCAACATAAAATGTAATGGATATATTATTTGGATTCGATTCATGAAACAATCAAATTTTAATGTCCCATGTACATTCCACTCGTAAAATATCTTCCATAAAAAATATAACAATTGCGCACCATTAATAGACACGAAGGAAGCAAACAGTTTTAACTGCGCAAATATGGGAATAATTATCTGGAAATTCCCAGGAAATTAGAAAAAAGATATGATAAAATATATTTCTCACTGCTGATCTGTAGTTGTATCATCTAAAGAAACTGGAAATATGCTATTGCCAAAAAGAATTATTTGGGAAGATAAAATAAAATAAAAGTATTTTTGTTCTTAACATAACCCTTGGCAACTGACTTTAATCATTCTACCCTTTCTCTTGTCCATTGTCTAATATGTCTAATATGAATGTAATGATTGATCGAAGCACTGTATCATCTATAAATTATCATGATGTTACTGTTTCTCGTTCTGTATTTCTGTTATTTACACCCATTCCGGTTTCGTACAAAATCAAGGAATAGAAATTTTCAATTTGGTTTTGTCTCTAATACTATAAAATAACTAATATCTGGTTATGGTATTAAAACAATATTGAGTCAAATTGGCCCAAGCCTATCCTCTGAGATATATACAGATATGTATAGTACAATTGGTGCTTATATTCAAAGTTGTTTCTTACTAATGTAATTTTATTAAGGAAACAATGAAAAATGAATTTTCATTAATTCTCACATAATTGGTAACAATTTATTTATTTGCAATACAATTTGAATTCCTTAAGCAAAGTATTTCTAAAGTAATAGGTTAAATTTTATGTAATAATCATACAAATAGTACTGTCTCCATATATATAATGCGTAATATTCGAATCTTTTCTGCATGATCTATATACTTAATATCGAAATGAGAATGTACAGTCTTCAATGCACGAATTTTAAAAACAAACAAACCAAAAGGATCAGTAATAAATATACACAAGTTCCCTTGATTATGAAATCAACGAAATAAGAAATTTATAAGACCTAATTTATCGAAATAATATTGAAATTTTGAAATTTTTATTGTCCTATAATTTACTAAAATTAGCCTTATTCAATTATTATTTTAAGTTAAACGTTTTCGCTTGACTTAAACATAACCTCGATAAAAAACAAGTTCGACATATATTTACGAAATATTAGAAAAACATATAATTGTTATTTCCATAAAATTGGACGTTTTAATTCATTCATATTGTACGTGCATTCATTTCAACATGAATTATTTAATTATTTTTAATTGCACTTACACGAGATCTCTTTTTATCCTTCTGCGGACCCAACTTTGTTTTCATTTATTTGGAAACATTCTGCAGAAATCGTGAAATCCGACACATTGAAATAAGCAACGGATAACGTACTTATAGCAAATTGCAAATTAAATTCAACATTCGAAGTAAAAGCTGTTGATGAAGAAATTCAAACTTGTGTTCCATATGATTGAACGTTTCACTAGAAAAGTCACTAGACATAACTAAAAATAATTGTGCTTTGCGCATGATCGATACAGCGGTTCCGATCAGAATCGAGAATTAATGTTTTGAAACGCTATGATTCGAGAAGTGAATTTATTGTTTGATACAATATTATATCAAAAATTAATGACAGTTCGACTCTAATTTTTCAATTTCCCATGTGATATTTTTAAATTTCTTCAATAATATATTATAGTAATAAATTATGTTGTTAGTAAACTGTGTATTTATAATTAAATAAATACATGAAAATGGAACGACGTTATAAACTTTGAACGAATGTAAATACAGTCGAACCTCGATAACTCGAATCTCAAGGGAAGAGAAAAAAACTTCGAGTTGTAGAGGTTTGGCTATTCTAAATTCGAATTACAGTAATTCTTCGGTTAGCGCGTGCTACTCGGGACCGGCTGCGCGCACTAATCGAATTTAGGTGAACTTTGGGTTCTTGGAAATTTTGGCCGAGCCGTCTAAAGATTATTTTACGACAATTTGTTTGTTTTTTTAGAGATATTTTCCACTTTTTCGTTTTTTGTCCATAGAAGAGGAATTTTTATAATTTGTTTATATTTTTTATTATGAATGTTCATATTAAATGGGTACTTGTTACGAATTTATAATAAAATGTTGCATTTCTAAATTGTAACTATTTTTTTACCATCAAATAAAAAGTGATCCGATAAGCCCCGGTCTACCCTACCTAATCAAGACTCCTTCAATTATCTTACAATTGTAAGACCAATTTTAGGGTGAAATCGCTCAATAATGTTTATACTCGTATTACGCGTTAACACTACATTATTCTGCGGATCGCTATTCGTACACTCTAAACCGGTGGTTCCCAATGGGGTCGGTGCCGCCCACCGTTGGGCGTTGAAGAGATTTAAGGGGGTGTTTCAGGTCCAAGGAAAATTTAAGGGGCGCTGAAGGATCCAACTACCGTCCTCTCGGCAATACTCGCAAGAACGCGCTGAAAAGTTTGATGAAAACTATTGTGCATTGAGACGATCGTGACGTAAAGTAAGACGAGATGGTCGTCAAGTGTCTTAGCACGATACGGGACTGATTATGCGTGCGGCGATCAGGGCACATGGTCCTGCGAGAGGTCGACATCCCGTCGCCAGCGAAAGTCATAAGGGCCCAGTCTCTGTCTTCTACAAACCATATACAAGCGAACAGTGCCTATTTAATAAAGTATCTCCTATTCAACACGAGCTTTTCTCTATTTTACTGGACCTTCCACACCTGCATTCATCTATTGAACAACAAAAACTAAAAATAATCGAACGCGGCGAAGCATCTCCCGGCTGCGCCGACTAGCCATTAGGTCGCGGATCGCTCCGCCGCACTATGGTCTGGAAGCCCTGAAGAAGTGGCCAAAAGTCAGCTTTTCAACATTAACATTTTGAAAACAAAATTTCCTATAAATTGCCAACCCTTCAAAGCTTGAAAATCCAAAATATTATTCGTTTCAAATATTTGTGTGACAAGATATAGATTTCCAAGGTAAAATTTTAAAATTTGATGTAAAATTAAACGTTCTAAATTCCCGTTATAGAATATCAGAATGAACGTTTAAATGATGGTTTAACCGTTTGAGAGCCACGGAGCGATTTTGCGCTTCTCCTCTGTCGCTCGAACAGTGCCAGCGCTCTAGGCTGCGAAACCGATAACCGCGACACGCTCGGTTTTTGTCGATGCGCGACTTTACGGTTACCACTCCATTTTAGGTAAAAGTAATGAATGATACTAGTAAAAGAACGAATTTTAATTTCAGTTATAATATATAATATATAATTAAAATACACAAAACAATTACAGCTACTGTATAAATCTGAAAACAGCGCAATAGCGCTCCTTGGCATTCTTGGAAAGGGAATAAGACAAGCGCTATCGCGCCGCTTGGCACTTTTGGACGGGAAAACAGCAAAGACACGTGGCACTCAAACGGTTAATACAGGGTGGCCCGGAACCCACGCAGTATTTTTTAAAAAAGATTAGCTGAGGTGATTCTGAACAACTTTTTCCTTGACCAAAATATTGTTTGAAGCTTCATTTTTGATGATCGGGTGCATCGAGGGGCAACGTACGCCAAATATTACAAACGTCTTACATTAACAATAGTGTGTAATTCTTCGTTATTCATCAATAACAATTTAATTAACAAATTGTTTAATAACTGTTCCATACTTTCATTCGTTTTCCGAAACGAATAGAGTGTTTTATTAACCCTTTTAGTGTCGGTCTACGTATTATACCCATTTCCAAGAGCACAGCAATAAAAGCCCTTATTTCTGAAAGTGTGGTTGCCTTCCACTCTGTTATTCTGGATCCTGAGGGAACATTGATTCTATTCAGGAACTGCCTGGCATATCGATTCGTCTCACTTCTCAATAAACTCAAAAATTCTTCCGTAAAAAAAAGATCAAAATACGCTCTCGGCATGGAATTTCTTGCTGGCATATGTAAGAATATTCGAGGTACAGGAACGGCCGAGGCGGGCCATGTGCATTTTGAAGATGCACGCTGTCTTTGTCTAGCATAGCTTTCATTGGGGGTGAACCCTATAATGGTTAAAAAGGGCCATGGTGACGTAGGCGTCCTCACGACGGACGCTTTTGCCAATGGAAGGCATTCTTGTATAGACTACGGTCGAGGGAGCACAGTTTTAATAAACAGAACACCTTTTAACATATATACACGCCTACAGAATCATTGTATTTAGTAATACCTAATCGCGATAGAGAGGAGACTGCGAATACCCCCTCGAGCGATTATCTTACACAGAACCATTAGATTTCTTCAACTCGTTCTTTACCGATGAGTTGATCAGAAATCATATGATACAAGGAAAACATCTAGAAAAGCGCTCCACATGGCATACATGGACTAATGTCACACCAAAAGAAATGCGAGCATTTCTCGGCATAATATTGCTTATGGGGACAGTGCCACTTCCGAGCTTGAAAGATTATTGGACCACTGACAAGAAACGTAGGATCCCATTGTAAGAAAATGCGAGGGTTCGGAGCGCCTAGCATGCCCATCTGGGAAACGTCACCAAGAGGCTGGCATGCGAGCGGGAACGATACACGTTTGGGGGTGCCATAAAGCAGGCCCTTGAACGTACTACGTCGTGGGTCCGACGAGCCCGCCCTTTGGACGCCCATGATGCAACGTCGGGGCATTCCATGGGAATCCAGCGTCGAGAGCGTACGGATAGCGATCCGGAGAATATTGTACTATCAGCGTGTATTTGGAATAAATACGAGTATTATCATCACTGACCAATTATACCCTATAATTAGTCTTACACCATACTTTGCCGAAATATTCAGGAGAGACCGATTCTTACAAGTATTTTGGATGCTGCACACAAATGAATAAAGCTTTAGATTTTATAACGCAAACGTGCGACGTGAACATTTTCTCAGCTGCGTGCTCGAATACCTCTCGTCCACGGTGTTATGTAGAGAGTTCCGCACCGCGGGGGAGTATACGAAATTCGACTATTGTACAGAATCGAAGGGAAAGTAAGGAATACCGTATTTACTAAACGTAACGAAACTTTATTATTTAGACAATCCGCACGTTACGACGAATACCAGTCAAAAAGCCTCGGCTCCTGTTTTGGGAGCCCTTTTCTATCCTGCGTTATCTTGCCCCCACTAACGCCGCGTCGGAGGGTCTGTTGTGGACCCTTTGGAAATTTCCAACTACCGCTCCTTGGTCCTGGTGACTCAAGGAACAACAACGCGTCAGCGGAGTTTTCCCAGTCTGTGTTTATGCATTACTCATTATGTTGTTTTCCTATTACGCATAGTTAGCTCTCTGTAACAACGGCGACGCTCGGTCGCCGGCCGGCTCCATCCGCAAAGGGTTAAATACACGATAGTTTATTTAAAACGTTTTCATGACAGTTGTATAACTGTGGGTATAGACAAGCGCCCTGCGGCTGCAACGCGGCATGATAAGAACGTGTTTGGGCGAATATTCGTTCTTTTGGACGGTGGCACGCGGCTGTAATGTAATGCCGCGCAACGAACCATTTCCAGTCGGTTTTTTGCGCGGCAGCAAAGGTATTCGTTGCCGCAGTGTGGACGGTTTTCTACGGTTTTGCCGCGATCGAGCCTAGGCACAGTGCAGCATTTAAATGGGCGTTCGGAACAAAACTGCAAAAATGCATATAATGTATAAATAATGAACATTTTTGTAGTGGAAAGGATGAAACTAGTTGTATTACAAAACATCATCATAACAATGACAACAATCGTATTCCTTACCTACCGCTATATGACTATTTTGGATAGAAAGTTAAAAATTCATGATTTTATCGACCGTGCCAGGTACTGAAAACAATAAACCGCTTTATCCGCGCACGTTCCTTTATTTCTGCGAGCGGATCTTTTCCTGGGCCGATGGAACCGCGGCCGATGGCGAATGCGCGTTCAAATTCATGGTTCGTTCATAGCGCGGCGCGAGTTCTTGAAAAAAACGAAACTCCGCGCACGCGTTATAATGCCGCGGTGCGTTCGTCTATACCCACCTTAACAGATAAAGAGTTATTGTAGATAATAGTTCTTACTAATTCACCCTTTAGGCCAGTGCTGTTCATATACCTATAGGGTGTTTCATTTGTGACGTACATCGTACTATTTTCGTTATTCCTGGCAATAGAAAAAACCGAGGACAAAGTTATTTCATTCGGACCGGCGTATATTGTAATTAATAAACTTTTCTTTTCTCGATGGTATTTGTTTCGTGTTTCCGAGGTCATCTATGAATTTGTTTTAAATTAACGACATATTTGTTTTATCGCATTATTATAGCGACAGCGACAGAAACGGCGAGGAAACGGGGAGGATACCTCTGGAAGGTCGTACCTGTCTACGGTAAAGAGCGAGTAAGAGAAGACACGACGACGAGTTGGCGAACAAGAGGTGAACGCGATAGAAAGAGACGGCGGACGAGGGCCAAAGAGAGCACAGCTAGAGATGTTTAAAGAGTGAAACAGTTGGAGAGGAGTACGGAATTCTATTAGAGGAACGAGGACAACCGGGAACAAGCTACGATCCTAAGCGACAATTCCCCGGTAGCCATTCGTGTCGTCCTCCTCTACTCTCTTCGCATCTGCTTTCGATCTTTCTCTCTGTCACTCTTCAGACATTGCTGACAGTAGTCGGCACAGTATGTAGTAGAGCTGGCCAGGCTCTGCCTAGACCTCTGCCTACACCACTACCGCACTGCGACAATTTGATAGCTCGATCGGGGACCCTCGGGTATATCCCGACAGCCACTACCCCTCTTCCACTATCGTGGTCTCCGACCCCATACAATGTCCCAACGAAATCGTTGGCCCCTTGCGATCAACCACCGCGAACCCATTAGGGATCCGTCTGTAGTTGCGGCATGCATCGACGGGAAAATTTAGTTGCCCGGAGTCCACCATAATTTTGCGATACACCGAAGGAGAAATATAGTAGAGAGAAAGATGAATTGTTGCGGCCGCGCAGGTTATCTATGGTTCTGTGTTTCCCCGTGCCGCGCTCTATTGCACCATATATCCGCGCGGTAACAGACCAGAACCGTTCGTTACTTCGATCCTAATTTAAGATAGGTCTAAAGATCGATTATCTGTTCCCGTGATCATTCGGTTACTACGGGGATAGACTTCGGCCCCGTTAGAAACGATCTGTACCCCGTAACACGAAATGCGTGCCGTAGATCGAACAGAGGAGACCTATGTACAGGGTGTAAAGAAATGTTTGGTCTTGGCAATCATAGGCGTGTTCTACACCTTCTGATCGGTGAAGATCTGTAAAAAAAAGTTGCCGCAAAATTGTCCTTGACCTTGAATTTCCAGGTCAAATTTTTTTTTAATTGCATTGTATTCTACGCATCATGCGGATAAAAAGTGTCAAAGGAGCCATGGGTCAAAACACGACCGTTTCCCCAGAAATTGATGCGGAAGTTTTGTCGACTGTAAGATGAATTTTATTCATAGAAGTTGGACATTTCAAATTGAAATGCTAGCTGCTGACATGAACACAGACATAGCGAAAATGTAAACACACTGCTACAGCGTTAAAGGCCACATAAACACAGTCCGAGTGACCCCCACTATTGTGATTTTGATGTCTTTGCTTTCATTGATATCACATTCGTTTAGTAATAGTTTATGTCTAGCTTTTGGTTACTGTGGTGATCTTTTGTGTAATATAGTGTCATGGTGCGAAAATATATAAATATCCGGCAAATGCTTCGTGCAATAGATGAAGCATTTGGAAACTATGCCAGAGCACGAGAAATATATAAAGTGTGGCTTACACGTATTGGAAGGCGTGCAAGAGAAGTTCCTGATCGACGGGAATTCCAACGATTAGATCAACGTTTTGGAGATGGAGAATCAGTGTTGAATTCCATTAATTTTTATAGGGAAGCTGGTCGGCCGCGTGTGCATTGGCGTTTGGAAGAACAAGTCATTGCACTTGCACGATCATTCCCAGTAATGAGTCTGCGTCACATTGCTCGTCGTGTCGGCATCTCACATATGACAGTGCGTCGTATAATTCGTGAAGAAGGTCTCCGACCTTTTCGAATTCAAACTGTTCAAGCACTCCAAAATATTGACTATGATGTTCGAAAACGTTTTTGTCAACTGATGCTTCGGAAGTTGCACCGTAATCAGAATTTTTTAAAAAATATTATTTTTACGGATGAGAGCAATTTTTCTAATCATGGTATACAAAACAGGCAAAATGTTAGAATATGGAGTTACCGAAACCCTCACGCCATGATACAACATTTCAATCAAGGACGTTTTTCCGTCAATGTGTGGGCAGCTATTCTAGGAAACAGAATTATTGGCCCTTTTTATCTTCCAAATCGGTTAACAAGTGACAATTATCTTAGGTTTTTACGGTCACGATTGTTGACCGAACTGCGTCTTACCATACCGCGTGAGAGGCGTCGTTATACTTATTTTATGCACGATGGAGCACCACCACACTTTAGTCGGCCGGTTCGAGACTTTTTAAATGAAATGTTTGGATCCAAATGGATTGGTCGAAGACCTGCACCAATTATATGGCCTCCGCGATCGCCCGATCTAAATCCATTAGATTTTTTCTTATGGGGAGCGGTAAAGGCGCAGATATATAGATCGGGGCACGAAATTCGAACTGTGGAAGAATTGAAAATGCGAATAGAGGATGCCTTCCAACATTTACGAAATATTCCAAATTTACAACAGCGAATTAGAAACAATATTCAGAACAGATTAGAGACGTGTTTGCAAAACAATGGTGGCCATATTGAAGCTGGCGTTCAAGCTCGCCTATTAAGAAATATTCATCAGAATGGATCGGTTCTTTGGCTTAGAAGAAGAAATAGAAGATGAACATCTTTCAAGACTTAGAAGGTAATATTGATTATGATCGATTATGTTAGATTTCCGATAAACAGTAGATAAACAACAATAGTAACTGCTTGCTTTATGAGAAATGACTCTGCTACTATTTTCTATGAGAACGGTCGAGTTTTGGCCCATGGTTCCTTTGACACATTTTATCCTCATGATGCGTAGAATACAATGCACTTAAAAAAAAATTTGACCTGGAAATTCAAGGTCAAGGACAATTTTGCGGCAACTTTTTTTTACAGATCTTCACCGATCAGAAGGTGTAGAACACGCCTATGATTGCCAAGACCAAACATTTCTTTACACCCTGTACACATGTATATACCATCTACACACTGAACGAGTTGGCAGAAGTTGCGACCGAAAGAACAGGAAAGCACGTAAGATATCGAATCCGTAACTGTATAGATCAAACATATCCACGCATGAGATCCTTCCAATTACGGGTCGCGCTCAGAAGGCGACTTCTTTTCATGCGACTGGGATCGAAGACGAAAAGGGAGCTCGACCACGCGAAATGTGACTGTATAACAGAAAGAGGGCGAAAACAGCGAAGAATAGGGAAGAAAGAAGAAAGACTGACAGAGTGGCCGTCGCGACGTGGAGGGCGTCAATAACGCTCGCTTCACAAAGGGTCGCGATGGGAGGATAAATCGTCGAAGAGGCGCGACGCCGCAGCCTTTGTCGAAGCAACCACCTCGAGGCAGTGCTCCTTCAGCCACGCCCCGGAAACCATTGCCTGCTTCGTGTCAATGGAGACGAGGCCTTATTAGGATCGACGGGGAAGTTTGCTGATGAAAACGATCGCAAAATATTTACGATAGACTTGGAGAAATATTGCTCGCGAGGACTCTGTGGCCAACAATAAATTTGTAAATAATAATTTTTACACCACATTGCACTGACCTAACAGTCAAAATGAATACATTCAAGCATACGTACATACAATACACTGCATGTAAATAGAAAATGAAAGACATGCAAGTTTACAATCAATTTACTTCGATCAAACCATATCGATTTAGAAGCTTGTGCTGTTTAGTGCGTTGCCACACCAAAATTTGTATAGGAACGATTATATAAGCATCAGTTTATAGTTGCATTTTATGATACACCCTGTATAAATACATACGCCCCCGTCGTTCGTCGACGTCCACCGGGATCGCCTTCATAAATATCTCAATCTTCCAAGCGACGCTCGGCTGGCAGAATGATCGATCGGAAAGAAGCATTTGCGAATCGATTGCTTCCGGGTATAACGAGTTCTTGCGCAATTTTTCCTACGAACGTTGAAAAGCACGGCATTCCAGATCTTCGAAACGATTTTTCTCATGTCTGGAGGGGAATTACGAAAACGCCGGCCCGTCTCGTGTAACTAAGGATCCCTCATTATTACCGAGAATCTCCTCCGTCTTCATTTTTTTTCCTTCGTTCAACAAATGAAATAGTATAAGGTGACAAAATTATAGATAATGTAACGATAGGATTTGCGAATTTTAATGAATACTTGAAAGAAATTTGCAACTGTTCAGCATGATTTCGAAGAATCTTCTAATACAATTTTTTTTCATTTATTGAAACAAGTGTCGTATGATTTGTTGACACGTAAGATATAGTGGTCCATTTTCGAAAATAAAATGTAATAAACATTCTAAACTAGTTTACAGTAAATTTGTAACTTGTTTAGATGAATCTGAATGAGCGTTTCGATAATAAAACGCTGCTGTTGTCGACGTCTATATTCTATCTACCAGAACTTGGAAATCGCAAATGATATGGACCTCGTCCCCGTTTCAGTTTGATTCGACGATTTCTCTATCAAAAGGAACGGCCCTGCTCTGAAATTACGAGCAAAAGGAGCTTCATCTCTCAGAAAGCACAACATCGAGGTTCCATTCAAAGATTCTTAGCCGAAGAGTGACTACACGTATACCGCAATCTCTTCCAAGCGTACAAAAAAAAGCTGCCTGCATTCGTCTATCTGTTCAATAAATTTCAAGAAAAAATACTCCACGTTAAATATTTTCGTTCGAACAGAAATTCATCGGAAAGACCAGACGAAGAAAACCTTGCCTCACTCCACCCGATGAAATCGAATCGAGTAAATTAATAAGATAATAATTCGTCGGCCGATAGAATTATGTTGGCTATCGATTTCCAATTACATCCGCCGCAGTCATTAAATCCACGGGCGAGATTTCGCGACGATATCTGGTCGATAACGGTCGGCTGGCCCATTTTTCTCTAATATTGAAATTCGTTCGAAACTCGTTACCTACCACCGGCCGATTATCTTCGTCTATATCCTTCAATAAGACTCCACGATCACTTCGAGCAAATTTTAGCTTCCTCGGCGCCAGGGATAATTGGAAGGGAAGTCCAACGGAGAAAATCTTCAACTCGGCGCAAGCAAATTCGACAAGTTATACATGTATCTGAAGTCTGGACTCTCGTTGCGTCCACAATGGATTCGTAAGTTAGAAACATGTGCGGGCGAATGAGGGGCACGTGGCGATCGCGTTTCGATCCAAAGGGCAACATCGACGACGAGGAACAGAGGAGGAGACAAAGAGGACAAGCAGCAGAGAGAGCAGCAGAGGGTTAGCAGGAGGGGGTGCAGAGGCGTCGCGACGCCGAGTAACACAACCACACCCTTCGAAGGACCTGCTGGCTCGATAGGCATACTACCCTCTGCTAGAGCAGAGAACGCGGCAAGTGGCGAGCTTGGAACAAAGAGGGGACGATATAAACGAGAAAGAGGATAAGATAAATTGCCAGAGATCTTGCCGCCTTCTTCTTTCCATCGCTCCCTTTCCATCCATTTTCTTTTTTTTCATAGCCATCGTTACCTGCCCGCGACAATCGACGCAAGAGAGCAAAGTCTTGGACAGAGGCGCGCGTGTGCCCGCGCTTTTTCCATGCGAATTTTCAATCTCGTCCCATATTTTCCAGGTAACGAGGTTACCGGAACAAATTTACGCTGACGTAATCAAGCGTGCTAGACAAGGAGAGGGATATACAAGTACACGTAATCGAGTTTCATCAGGTGGGACGGCGATCGGTGATGGAGGTGTCAGAAATAATTCATTTATTTCTATAAGGTCGTTAGATTTTAAGAAAGTATGCTTATTCACTCGAGGTTCTGGGGTAAGTGCCATGGGGTCTATCACAGTCCTCTTACCAAAAGGCATCGCCTTCCCCACTCCGTGGCCAGATCCTCCTTGAACAGAATCCCTAATCTTTAGCAACGTGACGTCGGGTCACTTGCCATATTTAAACTCTCTCTTCTATCTAATAAACAATCCCTCGACACTCGATAGTTGGAAGACCCAGAGCGGTCGCCAGCCATCGCCTGCCAACAGGATGTTTAGTTTCATTCATTCATTTCCAAGATACTCTTTGACCACTCGTAAGACTGCGTCCCCATCATAAATTATCCAGGGTGCGTAGCACTTCGCCACCCGATCCTATTCCTTTCATTAAAAATACGCTATCGCTAACAGAGGGAACAAAAGTTCCATGGTTAAACTGATTTTGTTAAGAGGAAAAACAACTTTCTAGTTGGTTGATAGCCGGAAACAAATAATACCGTGGGCGCGGTAGAAAATCGCTGCAAATATTCGTACCGTAATCATTATTTATCAATTTCGATCCATTTAGTTCTCCACAACTGCTTAGACGCCTGTAACTCCAACAACTTTACACTTATATCGGTCTAATGCCTGCCACAACATTTTACGAAAACTCGACGGCAACCCTATTCACGATTACTCTCCAATCTGCTCTCTCCCAATTAAGGTCACCGATCTTGCGAAGAGTATGTTACAGATGAAAGTAATGCGACAAGGTCCGGCTTCAATTACAGTAACGTTTCGCGAAAAGCATCGTCGGAAGGCAATGCATACGAGCCAGGCTCGCTTGTTTCGATCAATCAGCACACGAGCCGAAGAACATTTTACTTTTCGCTTGTACCCAGGCACGCTTAAATTTCCCTCGCGTTAACGAGAACCCACCGCATTCTCTGGTTCCACCCTCAATTCCTGGCAATTTCGCGACAGACTTCCGCCCTCTCAGCCCATCGGCTGAACGTCACGTTCTTCGAGGCTTTCCACGTGTCCTCCGTTCATTGTTCCATTGTCGGCCAGACAGGCCACGTAACAGACTTGATCACAGCCCGCACAGTGGTGCGCACACATGCGCGTATGCATACGTGAAAACTGGCACGGCGTTCGCAACGAGACGTAAATCAGGAGCTGTTGAACCAAGGAGACAAGGTTCTCGGTGGTTGGAAACTGTTGAGAAATAGGAGAGAATAATACTACGAACCCCTTTGTCGTCGCGAAAAGGCTCCGCGAACCGTGAATCGACTACGGTAACGGATAGCAACGATCGTAACAACCCCGACGATTGGCGTCTTGACGGTGGTTCTGGTGAAATGGACATGGGTCGAAATAAGACACGAAATGGGTTTCGTCGAGCAGAGGATGGAAATGTTTACTGTTTCTGTATTCAGAGGGAAGTTGAATAGTGTAAGTTCAATATAGTTTTGGTAATAGAGTTTAGGAATTTGGCAAATGAATTTAACAATGTAGCAATTGATAAACCTAATAAGCATATCCACGTGCCACTCGCACACGTACAAATCTCCATTATTGCTCTCGCGATAAATAACAAACTCTGAAGCTTGTAAACTCTCTACTGCCAGAGCTCATAATACTAAATTTCATGGTCGCAATCGTGTGAAAGCAATATATCATGGGGCGGAAGCAGCCCCGTCGATTAAACAAATCGCTGTAACAACCAGGCACGATTCAGATTTAGAGCCGTACGAATTTTACACAAGCACGTTGCATTCGCGTGCCGTGAATTCGATCGGCCCCCAGAGCGGCGTAAGTACGCGAATACATCCCCGGGGATGAATCTGGCCAGCCATGTACACTCTGACCTCTGTTCCATCGCGCATCGACGGCGTATCTATTTCCCTCCATAGCGGCCGCAAGGGCAGCATCGTTGGGAATAGCATTGCTATCTCAAAAATGAGAATACCGATGTCGTTTAATCATCGCATCGAACTATGCACATGTTGCTGGGCGTGACGTTTTATCTTCTCTGATTGCAGAGTAGCAAACGCTTCTCGACGTTGCCGGCTGCAACGTGGTATGGGGATCGAGATGTTTCCGGTAAGTTTAATCTTTTGCTCAAAGTAACGCTAGACACGCCGGTTTGCTCGTGAAAGGAGATACAAGATTGATTCACGAAACTTTTTATTCGACGTCTGCGCTTTCATCTTCCCTAAATTAATGAAAAATGTATCGCCACGGAATTGGAATAGTATCTAAGAATTACGTTTTGCTTATTACTTCAGAGTGATGAGCAACACTGATCTCTGAATGGATAATAATTTGTAAAATCTACTCCACGATAAATCGTTGTACAATGTATATTAAATAGATCTCGTCGCTAGAATAGACTAATATACATACTACTTTAAGCGAAATTTATAAATCCCAGGAATTAATGCTTTCTTGGGACAATTTATAAACGCAATCTCCCCAGGGCGAACTGTGACACTTTCCGAACGCATTACAGCGCGAGGTGACAAAAAGACACGGAAACAGCTAGGGAAAAAGTGGCAAGCCGAAAACGAGGGAAAGGACGACGTGGCAGAAGGTTACGAAAAATCGAAGAAACGTAGGGTCAAATGCCCCGGTGATGGATAACCCGACAAGAGAGGTTCGAGCGTATAAAATTGATCAGCGAACCAGAATCATTCGATTGTACTTCCTACTCGTTGTCTCGCCTCTTCTTCTGTCTTGGATGGTTATACTGGTTCCATTCACTCTTCGTCTGTTTGTAGCACGAGATCGATAACTCTGATTCCTCCCCGTGGCCACCCCGCATTGTCTTGTCGATACTTTATTTGCAACGCCCTGCTCAATGACCACGGTCCATGGCCGATTACCAATGGAAATACTTCCGTGGAATTCGCGTACTGGAATTTCTAGCGCCGATGGAATTTCGTTGCTGGCATACCGTACGATATCGTGCAGAAATTCTGAATTGATTGGGGATCAGATAAGGGCTCATTGACTTACGATCCTGTTTACAAGCACGGCGGACATTGCTCTTTGAGAAGTGAAACATTTTATTCATCTTTATTTTCTCTTGGCAGTGATTTAAGAACGTTGATAATTAAACTTGTATAGGAAAATTGTCCCTTTGCACTCCGCTGTCCCCTCTCAGGGGACATCGTAATTCTAGCATATCACTCGGATGTCCCCTCTCAGGGGACATTCAAGTTTATTAGTGATTACGGGGAATTGAGTTATTTCACCGCAACTTTTTGAGACAAGCATGTTTCCCTAAGTTTTCTCTTGAAATGGCACAAGAAATCAAATCAAAATATCGTAAAATTACTAAGATATATACAAGAAATGTCAGCGGGTTTTGTCTCAGACGAGAACGTGAGAGGCGTGCTCACGACGGTCCGAGCTCTTCTCGGTGCCACTTGAGAAGAGCGATAAGGAGAATTTGTAGAAGAATGTATCGCAATGTATAGTGAGATTTATAAATATAAATAAACAATGTCGTAACAATGAGGAAGCCTGAAATGGTGTTAGAATATACGGCAAACATGGGTGGTGTAGATCGTGCGGATCAGTACGCTTCGACGTATTGTTTCCTCCGTAAATCGTTGAAATGGTGGAGAAAGTTATTTTTTTGGGGGTTGAAAATGTGTGTGATAAATTCATACATAATATATCGCATCTCAAAACAAACAAAAAATAATGAAACGCCAATGACACACCATAAGTTTGTCAAAACACTAATTGACCATCCACATCTTCTGCGGACAATAGATTAGACAACAAATTGCATATTCCAATTGTGGGACAAAGAAAACGAGACTGTATTGTGTGTTCTAACAGGAATACACCTGGTGGCAGGCGTCAGACAAATTATTATTGTCAAACATGCACTAATCAGCCTGCAATGCATATTGGGGAGTGTTTCAAAATGTATCATACTGTACAAAATTATCAACAATAAGATATTGATTTTTTTTGCAAATATACATTCCTCGATCTCAACCAATTCATATAAGTCCAATATCATTATAATACGTTACTTAGTTCCAAAATTATAAGAAATAATACGAGGGTCCGTAAATGTTCGTTTTTGCCGTAAAGTGGCGCCGAGTAGCTGGTAGCCAACATCCAAAATCGTTCGGAGTGCAAAGGGTTAATTTACGTTTGGTTGAAATCTCTTGCAAATCTATGAACCACGTTTGTCACCCCAAAAAATACTTTCCTTGTATTTGTTGCCCTTTATGTCACTTTTAGAAGCATGCAACTTTAGATTACATGGAACTGAATATTCAACAAACGATGAAACTTTCGGCGTTATTTGGGATCGTTGCGGCGTTCCTCGGCGTACAAATGAATCTGGATCTATCGATAATTATTTTCACGGGAACAAAGGCAATTTCATGTTTTAGGATGTGCCGCAGCACGTCTGTTCAGTGCAAATTCACGTGAATGAGGGAGGTGGGAGGCGATCGGAGAAACGGGGACACCCGGTACACAACGAGCTGATAACGACCCGTACGAGTTATGGAAAGGGTGTAAAGTTAGTATAACCCCACCGTCTGACGTTGAGGGAAAGGGATGCTGTAACTGTGAACGAAACGGGCGAAACAGGAAGAGAAAGAGAGACAGGCGGACAGAAAACTCGTGGAAATAAAGATGGAACACGAGTTTATGTGTGTGTTAGCGTAGTTGGAAGAAAAAGAAACCTCGTTGAACGAAGTCTAGGAGCAGTAAATACTTATCAGTGCCCTGCAGAATTCCAACGTGCTTTCTTTCACCGAGGACTCCATAAAATAAAAATCGATTCGGAAAGCGAGACGGTATACCCGCGGGAGACTCGAACTCGGCTTTTAACTTTTGTTCCCCGCTCTCAATCTTTCGAATATTCGTATTATTTCTGCCGGACGAACAAATGAGTCGTAAATTGAACAATAAGGCGGCTTATGAAAAGATGCTCGAGCTTGCGGGACCGGGTTCATGAAGTGGCGCAACAACGAGGAAACATTAAGGGGGAAGCTTCCGCTAGATCCCACGAAATATGTCGCTCCTCGAAAGAAGAGAAGGGCAGCGCTTTGCATAAAGCATCGTAATGCATTCAGCGTCAGTTCGCAAAGCGTTTCTTCTTAAGCCACGTTTAAAAAAAAGAGAGACAGAGAGGGAGAGAAAGAGAAAGGGGAACGATAGCGGGGAAGAAATCCAATTTGGGGATGAAAGCGATTACAAACCTTTCGTCAACGAGGAAAAATTTCAGAATTGGCCTGGCTCGATCGACGTCCCTTTCAATTACAAACACGACGATAAAACGCGGTTCGATCGACGAATTTTTACATCCATCCCCGCGTGGTAATATCCCTTTTGATCAACGCAATAAGCGGTTCATTGGGCGATCGAAAATGTTCCGAAGGCTTCTCGACGATAACGATGTTTCGCAATGAAAGAAAGACGAGAAAGCAAAACGTGCAGGGGCCGTTGAAGGAAGTTAAAAAACAGATTTCTATTAAGAATCAATTCCCCCTTAACAGCCACCGGTAAAAGCTTACCTTTACCAGGAACTCAATATCGAGTCGATCTTAATGACTTTCTCAGACACTCGGGCACATAAAAACCGCGCGAGCACTTAATGAAGGTAATTTAAAGCCGACGTGCAAAGAGATCAGATTTTACCGTGAGCGTCTGTGCTTGTGCGCGGAATAATCAAACTCGAAACTCGCGATCCTTCGAGCTGAAGCATGGAACGTCGATGAAAATAACAAAAAAACGAGAAGAATTCGGAGGATGAACAGGGGATGGAAAAAACTACAGACATCAAACATTAAATAGTGAACGGAAAAAAAAGGCAAATGGGAAAACAAAAGAGAAATGTCCCAGGCCCTGCACCCTGTTTGCATTTCGAGACATCCCTTTAATCTGACCTCCACTCTTCCCCGATTTCGCGTCACAGCCCCCTTCAGAACGGCCATCTTTAATTACGACCACTTGAAGTCACCACCAAGCCACCGTCAACGTTACCCACACTTCCAAGAGAAACTTCACGAACAGACAGCGAGGGGGTGTATCTCATCCCCTAACGAGAAGATTAAAGGAATGACAGGCTAATACCTAATCAATCGTATCGCCGCCAGAACCAGAATCTCCCAACGTAACAAAAGCAAATTCACAAGCGATTATTTTGAACGCGACAAATCGCGGGCATTGAATGCTATCGAATCGCCAGTAATTCAAAGAAGAAAGCTTCTTGGATAGTCCCTCGTGAACCAGTGGTTTCCCAGTTTAAGCATCCGCTAGTAAGTTCGATTAAGTGGCGTATTATTGCGCGATATCAGTATGAGCTAACAAGTCCCTGAGCGATGTCTCAGGGGGTGCCTTCCCCTTCAGTATTTCTTGCATCAACAATTTACCTTTTTTTTAAACAGGTGGACCAAGGAATACTTGTGGAATATTACCAAAACTGAGCTTCGACCGTGAGTCTGTCTACGCAATGAAGTACTTGGTGGTCCTGAAAAGGACCGATTACAAAGTTGCTGCATTTACTTCGAGCTGTGGAATTGTATTACACTTTTAGCCCCCTCAGACACAGCGTGCTTGGCCAATTCGCCGGGCAATAGAAGCCTGACAGCAGTTTGGATCTCTCGAGATGTGAGAGTCGGCTTCCTGTTGTGCTGCGCTAGCTGCGATGATTGGACAGCGATGCGATCGAAAAGATCACTGAGAAAGTTATTCATGATGCCCATAGCTCTGCCGGAGATTGCAATATCTGGATGGACTTGCTTCAGCACCTTGTAGACATAAATCCCATAGCTTTCCTTCCTGTTCTTCTTTTTCTTCTTGGAAGGTTTGCTGATCTGCTTCCGTACCTCGACGGCTTTTTCCATGTCCATTACGCTCGCTCCAGTTGACATTTTGTAAAATACGTCGTGGACTCTACAAACAGCTCCGTGAAACGGGAATTCGTGAATGAATATCAATTCCAGGGTGATTCCGCTTTTATAACATACCTGAGGTAGCGCCATTAAAGCTTAGTGTAGGGAGCTGCCACGACGGGACGCTATTGGCTTGCTCGCGTTTCACCCAACGGCTTATAAGTACAGGTAATGGCTCAAGAATCTTCACAATTAGCTACGACCTTTTGAAGTACGTTTCGGATAAATCGAAGTTTGCAAAGAAAATGTCAGGCCGTGTCGTCGCTGGGAAAAGGAAAGGAAAAGCGAGGTCTCGTTCCAATCGAGCTGGCATTCATTTCCCCGTTGGTCGGATACACAGACGTCTTCGCAAAGGCAATTACGCTGAACGGATTGGTGCAGCGGCACCAGTCTATCTTGCAGCCATCTTGGAATACCTGGTGGCCGAGATCCTGGAGCTGGCAGGGAATGCTGCGAGGGACAACAAGAAGTCTAGGATCCTTCCCCGCCACCTTCAGCTGGCCATCCGCAACGACGACGAGTTGAGCAAATTGCTCTCTGGAGTCACCATTTCTCAGGGCGGTGTATTGCCGGAGATCCAAGCAGCTCTGCTGCCGAAGAAGACCGAAAAGAAAGCTTAATTGAATTACTAACCACAAATGGCCCTTTTCAGGGCCACCAAATTTTAAGGAACGAAAGATTCTCTTTGTCGAAATATACGAAACTCTGTTAGGTCTCCTGATACTTTTAAATTAAAAATGTCGTGTTTATAAAGTTGGGGGCAGATTTGTTTCTTAAATAGAGTTATTAGTCTGCGCGTGGGCTAAAGTCTCGTAGCAAGGGTACGAAGACACTGTATTTTGTTCTGGGAACGGCGGATGGGCACGTATAAATAAATTTGTATGTTAATATATAGTATGGAAAAATGTTTTAGAAAATATATTACCTACCCATAGTGCTTCTGAATTTGTAAAAGGTTGTAAAAACGTATTAGTATTTTCATGAGTTATATTGACTATTTATTGTTTTATTAGCCACAAGATATTATCAATGGTTTAATTGGTGTTTCTTAGAAAAGATATCTGTAGTATGCAGAACGATAAATAGATTTAATTATTACAGGCGAATATTTTCGTTAATCTAGCTTCTCTTTCTGTACAACACTCCTTGAAAGTTTTCACTGTCTACAAGTATGCAGTTTTGCTATTGGAAATTATTTTCCACTGTACTGGTCAAATACTGCCCACAGAACAAGCGTCCATTAGCGCTTGCGCCAAGTGTAGCCATTACCTGGATGAACTGTAACTAGAATACAGAACCTTTTCTTAACGTACAGAAATTAGACCTGTTCACGAATCAAGGTGAACGTTGACCTCGCTAATTTAGAAGTGGAAAATTTCACTTCCGCAAGGCATGGCGACTGGTAAATATATTCTTCTGGCAAGCATTCACAATAAAATTAGCATAGCGTGATGGATCAGTTGTATGAATTGTTGGCTGGAGGAAATTGAGATGTGAAGCAATAGAATTGGGAGAAGTCAATTGCAATAATTACAGATCTAATACAACCTCACTCCAATCGATTTTGCAAGAAACTTAAATTGGAAAATGCAGCATAAATACGCTCCCTCTAATTGCATTCGTGAAAGAGAAGTACTAAAAAAAAATATAGAATTTTCAAGATTCAATTTTTATATTTTGCCCCAATATCCAACGTTACTTATAGAGTCGTCTCATTGGCTGCGGCCCAAGCATTGAATATTTTCGGCAGGGTTGTATAGTCACACAGGAGGTGAAATTCTTCTGTTACGCATTTATGGAATTTGTAATTGCATGATTACTAATTTCAATAATTGACTTGTAATCATTTATTTGAAAGAAACGAGCATAAAGTAAGAAATATAAGTAGTTTGCCTACTTATTTTTGCTAAATATTCTAAACTTTTATCAATTACCCTGTAGCGTAATTTTAAGGCAATTTATTATTTCCTCCGTACACCAATGTCCCTATGTTTCGTTAGTTATATAATTAGGGAATAAGACTTCCGGGTCAAGGGTGTTTGGGAGAAGGCGTGTGTAAAGTGAGAGAAAGAAAAGTAAGAGTTTTTGGAGAGAAACAGAAGCAGAAAGAAAGGGAAGAGAGAAAAAAGGAAAAGGAAAGGGTGGAAGCGTCCGGGAAATTTAATTGCGAGAAACAAGGTGAGGAGAAGTAGAACGCTGGGCAGAAAAAGGTAAAGGTAAAGAGAAAGAGGTTAAGAAACAAGAAGGCAACGAAGACAAGCGGAACCAGAACCACACATAGGGACAGAGGGGCGGGCGGGGATATGGAGAAGAAACGCATTACATTCTTCGCATTACATTCTTAGAATTTAAGAAATTAGGTTTAGGATAGATGTAAGAAAATTTATAAATATGGAACTCATCCTAAGCCGAAAGGCAAGGATTGCAATAAAAAAATAATAATAATAGGGAATAAAATATTTTTCCTGCGATTTTGTATTAAACTGGTCACATTTCGCGTATCAACACTAGAGGAACGCTATAATGTGCAAGGTACTCTTGAAATTGATACAAAATGATTAGTTCAAGTTGAATATGTATATTGTTCTGCAATTTAATTCTAAATTCTTTTCGCATCTATACACCGTTCCGGTCATTGTAACAGTTCATTAAACTCAAGTATACATTTAATAAGGGAAGTGGAACAGAATGAAGTAGGTATTATTTGTTAGCGAAAGCGCATTTTTAATGAAAGGAAAGGGACCGAGTAGCGAAGTGGTACGCATTCGGTGAAGGATTTATGATAGGGAATTAGCGTGGGTACGTTAGGAGAGTGTTCTGCAAATGGGCAATCTGGACGGTAGACGATGGCTGGTGGCCCGACGCTATTCAACTATCGAATGTCTAAGGATTGACTGTTTATTAGGGGTGTTTTGAAAGCGAATGAATGAGACTGAACATCGTGCTGACCAAATGGCTGGCGACCGCATTGGTGTCGAGGGATTGTTTACTAGCGTCAAGTAGAGAACACATGGGGCAATCGGCTTGTAGCCGTATTGCCCAGGAATAGGGGCTCTGTTCTTGGAGGATCTGACTACGGAGTGGGGAAGGTTCTGCCTTTTGGTAAGTGTACTGTGATTGACCACTCAGTCTTTACCCCAGAACTGACAAGGAAAGATCTACCTCTAGATCTTTCCTAGATCTTACGCCGCGCTTTTGTTATACCCTCTCAATTTCTAACATATTATAATTACAAATTACATTACATTACATAATTACAAATTACATTGCCTGTAAACAACGATAAATACTTTCTGATCCGTAGAATCATTTAACTAAAGAATTTTAAACGAGTTTCTACTGAAACGTTTTAATACAGGATCCCTATTCAATTGTCTGTAAGATCCTATGAGAAATCTGTTGATATTAGGCCTGCTTGACCTGTCTGTGAAGCAGCAGAATTCGAATACATACTCACTGAAAAAAGTATGGCTGTATATCTATCAGGGAGTTATAACCAGAAAGGAAATCTCCCTTTCAACTTCGAGAAACTTGAAGGCCCACTTTATTCATTCCAATTTCACGCCTAGTAAGCAAGTTTCATTGTTAAACGTACCTCCATGTGTAGACAATTTTCTTAGGGTAGTATGAACCTAACGAAAGTGGTTTCTTAGTGAGTACGCGTGAATGAAAACATTTCCTATTATCATAATGTTTTCGCAAGAATATGTATGTATACTGATCTTAATAATATTCATCCAAAGGGTGAGAAGAAATATAAGCGACAGTGTTAAAAAGCGAAGACACTTGAACGTATTTTGGATCAGGAAACCATATTCTTGAGTTTCTTAAACTGCAACCCAGAAGGATCTGACCTGTTTTGGAACTTGTAGCCGAGGGTTTATTGTAAGGGCCTCCCTACGTTCACGGACGATTGAGCATAATGGAGTCCTATTTATGTTAATAGCTTGTGTCAACAGAAGGATCAGGCTAGCATGAAGGTTTCGAAATTAGTTTCTATAACAATTTAAAGGTACATAGTAGGAATACCAAGAATGAGACATGGAATTGGTAAGTGCCGGGAACAGTAGAAGTTTGAATTTTGTAAAAATGTCGTTTCAATGTTTGGATGAAACTGCATAAGAAATAATGGACTTAAAATAAGGCTTTCTAATCAATTTTTGACTAACCGGCATTAATCCGCTCTTCTCTATAAGCGGGAATATGGTTATTTCTTTTCATTGCTAATAATTGCGATGTTTCCTGTACGGCACTCAACTCGCGAATTGACTGTTGATCAAAAGCACGATGGCCGTTGCGCTCTACGGTAAATTAATGCCGTGAGGGCTAGTTATAAATGTGATGTGGAATGATGAGAAATGATGAACGATGATGACACGTAATAAATAATCGTATATTTATATGTTAATGTACAATATGGTAGTTGAATGTGACTATTCAAAGATGATGGGAAGACTTTGTAAATACGTGCAAAGAATGAAGTCGTGTAAAGACTGATGTGATGTGTCGTGTGACGATTAATAGAATAGTCGTGTGTAAAGGCTGATAGAATACTGTCGAGTTTTCGTTAGGATCGCCTTTACGAAGACTCGCCAAAACCTGAAGATGGGCGTGTTGCTGGTGATGAGATGCGGATTGACTAATTCACATCCCTTGTTGATGTAGAGAGGTGATGGAAGGGATATTCCAAAATATGGAAGAAGTGTAAATTAACCGCCCCTGTCTACCGGTCACCCTCAGGTAGTGACTGACCTGGGGGAGACTCTCGCGAGGCCCACACGTGCGGTGAACGGTACACAGGTAGTAAAGTCATAAAGCGCTCTGAGTTTAGGAAAACATACTAATCCTGGAAAAGGATGTGCACAAATTTATATGAATATAGCTTGCAGCTGTATATGTCAGTAATTGTATACAATAAGTAAATACTTGCATTTTAAGGAACTCGATGGCTTTATGATTTTACTGTTGCGACGCAACATTTCCAATTATGTAAAGGGGAAATACCAATGTATTTGTGGGATTAAACTACGCGCCAGCCGCGAGGGCGATGCGTGTGGTTGGGTGTATGTGTGTGTGTGTTTGAAAAGCGCGAATCGAGAAGCATGTTAGATGGAATGTTTGGAAACGATGGTGTGATTGGCAAGGATGGAAATAGAGACCGTGGAAGAATGAGTGTGAGAGAGACAGGGAATGCGAGAGACTGCGAGCGAACGTGAGGATGAACGGAGTGCGATTAGAATACGAATGATTACACTGTTCGACAAATTTTAACTTTTTTTTGATTTTGTAACCTTCAATAGGCGTTTCTCGTAGTCTTTAACGCGCTGAATACGAATCTGAAATCCGTTTTTCTCCAGAACGTACCATTTTTGAAAAAATCGATTTTGAAAAAAATGGCAATTTTTCAACTTTGGGTGTGTTTTGTACTTTTACGGTAATAGTTATTCAGTTCCGCTTGGTGCCAAATGATTCTTTGGAGTTTCACGAATAAAATGATATAAATAGTTGTCTGATTATAAACATTTAAATATGTTTAAATGATGATCAAAGTGAAAAGGACACCGAAAACGCACCCATTTTGGCCGATATTTTTCAATTTATTTAAAAAACTGAGGGTCTAGGAGGAAATCTGTCTATGCCACGCGCTAGAACAGACATATCTGCCAAGGAAAGCACAAACGGAAGTTGCAAAATCATTTTCGTTTTTAATATAGAAACGAAATAGTTTAGCAAAACACGCGGCGGTGGCAGTGGTACTCAATGACGGCAGTCGCTCCGCTTGCCGCTCAGCCTACTGGAATCGCTACACGCGCACGGCTCTGTTACCTTCTTGCAATATTATACTTAGTTTATGCAATCATTTAAAAAATATTATTTACTTATTTATAAACTATTTTATAACAAGCGCAAAAATATTGAAGTTGATAAAGCGAAGCGACTGCCGTCATTGAGTACCACTGCCACCGCCGCGTGTTTTGCTAAACTATTTCGCTTCTATATTAAAAACGAAAATGATTTTGCAACTTCCGTTTGTGCTTTCCTTGGCAGAAATGTCTGTTCTAGCGCGTGGCATAGACAGATTTCCTCCTAGACCCTCAGTTTTTTAAATAAATTGAAAAATATCGGCCAAAATGGGTGCGTTTTCGGTGTCCTTTTCACTTTGATCATCATTTAAACATATTTAAATGTTTATAATCAGACAACTATTTATATCATTTTATTCGTGAAACTCCAAAGAATCATTTGGCACCAAGCGGAACTGAATAACTATTACCGTAAAAGTACAAAACACACCCAAAGTTGAAAAATTGCCATTTTTTTCAAAATCGATTTTTTCAAAAATGGTACGTTCTGGAGAAAAACGGGTTTCAGATTCGTATTCAGCGCGTTAAAGACTACGAGAAAGGTCTATTGAAGGTTACAAAATCAGACCCGTGTTGAACAGTGTTATCAAAGCGAAAGGATCGGAGTTGAACAGAAATAAAGTATAATTTAAAAAGTATTCGAGGCGTTTGGAGTATTGGTCCCCAAGTATTCCGACATATTCTGAAAAGCAAATGGTACTGTCTGTTCCTGAAAATAGCTATAGATAAAAAATTAAACAAATTGCTTCGGGAAATATAGTGATATTTGCTGCATAAATATAATATATTATAAACATAGGTGAACTAAGGTAAAGGCAACAGTAATTAATAAAAATAAGGTTTTGAAAAGTACTAATCTTTCGATAAAGGGGCGATAAATATGCTGTACCATTTTGTACGGTTTTAATTTGAATGGGCGCGTCTGCACACGTCTGGGGCCGCGATCGTGCGTGCGAAAAGCGCGCACCTTCAGCAAAGGAAATCTTTGTGTGTAACACACCGTACGACACGCGGCAGAAAAGTTTTGTTTAACAAAATATTCTGTAAAATATAAAAGGACGAGCTTTGATCCCTTCCCTTCTGTTTGGCGCGAACACATTTACTAGCAAAACTACGAAACACCGATACAACGACCGATTAAATGAATTAATGTCAGTTTTATGATTCGATATTGTAACTTCCTTAAGGGGGTAGACACGGTTAATGCAGCGAGCTGTATACCGACACAATATTGCCCCAAAATATGGGTTAGGGCAATGCATTGTTTGCTCTTATATGAATAGATTTTGAGCTCGGCGAGGGCTCATTCGAAAGAAGAAGGTTCCTATGCAGCGCGCTGCACAGCCCATTCAACGAGATTGTGTTACTATCTAATAATACGCGTGTCCAAAGTAGAGCAAAAATTCGTCAAAATACACCCGCAGAATACAAGTATTTTTAGGTCACTAAAAGCGTTTGGCGACAAACGGGGCGTGTAGCGCGCCGCGTTGAACCTTCCTCTGTCGAATGAGCCCTTACCGAGCTCAAAATCTATTCATATAAGGACAAACAATGCATTGCCCTAACCCATATTTTCGTGCCATATTGCACGAGTATTATTGTACGAGTATTATCATCACTGACCAATTATACCCTATAATTAGTCTTACACATATTTTCAGAATGTGGTAGTTACAGCAAATATTTGAAATTATTATTCTTTTTCATTCTTTTGACAATTTTGTACAAAACATATTGTAAGAAAATGTCTCCAAATCAATCATAAGGGACCTGATGTTTTTCATTCATACGTGAATACAGATGCGTGAATACAGACACAAGTAAGGCATAGTTGCCGCAACTTATCAGACTTTTGTCGCGGTGTTGCCACATCTGTTAGAATTGTGATCATCAGCTAACTAAATGAACCGGCTCGAGATGGGATTTTGTCTCGGGCCCGTGCAAATTTTTCTATAGGTTCGAGTCCCAAACTGATTCATTTTTTTTTACATTAATTTTTTTTAATTACTAACTATATAACAATGCTCAATATTTGTTTACACATATGATACAAATATTTGGTAAATATTATGAACGTAGGGCGCTGTTTGTGTTATCGTTTTTCTTGCCACGTATGTTGACAATTATTGTACAAATGATAGAAAGCGAATTTCAGCAGAAAGAAAAGAAAAAAGTACTAAGTTCAAATCAAATATGCTAGCCAATAGCCTTTTGGGGGCCGTTACATATTTGTGACAATGATAACTGAATGCTCCACTTGCCAAATCGACTCCACAAAACAAAAATATGAATGTACAAAGAAGAGTCAATCAAGCGCTTTGGCAATAAAATTTAAAAAGCTTCAAGAAGTGGATCGGTTTGGGGTAATTATTTAGAAAAGGGGGGGTCTCACCGATGTTGATGATTTTTAAATATGATGTAGACATCAACATTTTGAGTAACTTTTTCCTATACATATAACCGCCGCCCGGCCTTAGTTTCCGAGATTATTCCCAAAAACATCGGTACTACTACATAGCATTCTCTCTATACGTACGCGTCCGTTCTAGCGTATGCGTAAGCGTTCGGTCAGCGATTATCCGCGGTTTCTTGACACACATCGAGACGGCCGGCAATGGACTCGTATAACTGGTGCGAACTAAAAATTTAACTAATCGAAAGGGACCATTGCCATTGTAAGAAAATATTTCTGGGAAATACAAAACAATAATAATCGATTGTTCAAGTATCAGTATTTACATTTTAGTGGTGTGAACTTAAAAAATAATTTTTATTATACTTATTTATTTTAACAGATCCAACCAGACTATACAGCATGAGAATCCGAGGAATGCAGTATCGTCTCCAATATATTCCATTCAACATCCAACACAATTTTATATATAATATTTGTTCAATAACTGCTTTCTGCATAGCATGTTTAATTATTTTATAATAAGTGTATAACTTTCATGTCCTGCTTCAGTGGTTAGCTAATAAAAAAATTTCTAACCTAACATATTTAATTTCCCTGGAACATCCCATGCCCCCCATCTATTTTTTCTTTTCACTTACAATTCCTTACTGCAACGAAACATATTGTAGCATAACTACATTTCACGTAATTCGAATGTAAAATGAATATTCTATGCTTGCACTACCAGCAGACTTTCCGTTTAAATTCTTTCAAGTACAAAATGCAACAGCAGACAATTTCTTTCCACATTCAGAATAGAATATCGAATATCACTACTTGATTAGTTACTAAGGTTTTTATTTAATAAATGTCATATTTTTGCAATCAAGGCCTTAAAAAAGATAAGTGACAGAGGGGTCAGTATTCTTGTCATTCCGATTATTTGTATAAGTTGACCAGCGTTATCAATTACTGGCATAAACTATACAAATTTATTTATTAATTACTGTATATCCATTTTACATTCAATTTCGTTGGAAGTAAAGAAGCGGGCGCCCGATTCTGAAATGCAATGCATTTCAGTAGATGACCGGACGGTCAACTATTGACTCCATCTACTGTCAATTTGCAAAATAACTACGTAATATTATTAAAATCAACAAAATAATAACGTGCACTTAGTTAGTTAGGCATTTGTTTTATAGATTACAAAATTACTGAGCTGGAGGTGTCTCCTGCCAACGGCCAACGGCTGGGAGGCGATTGAGCCTGCTGCGCGCTACCTTGACTGTCCGCAAGGAGGGCTGCTTTGGGTGCTAACCGCGGGGGTACAGTGTGATCCCTCAGGAAAAATTTACAAAAAAACCTGAAACAGAAGAGCTGGAAGCATAAATAAATGTTAATAGGTGATGGATGGTAAGGGCGATAGAAGGGACCCCGCACTCAGGGAGAGAAAAAGTGAGTGGCCAAACCAGGCGAGAAGAGAGGTGATAAAGTAGAGTTAGGTGTATCGAACTCAGATGCTCAAGCTATAGTGCGGTCATTAATGTGGGGAGGTCAGTTGGGATGTTTGCTAAGTTTAATAAGCTAATAACTTTTCAAAAAATGGTATGTCATTTATTATTGTATTTTATTCGTATAGTTTTATTCAAACATACAAATCGACATTTAACAAAATTTAAACTTCTCTAATTCCCTACTCTACTCGCCACCTACCAATTCTATATCTCATTCTTGGTACATATTCCTAGAACCTTTAAATTGTTATAGAAACCAATTTCGAAACTTTCATGCTAGCCTGATACTTCTGTTGACACAAGCTATCAACATAAATAGGACTCCATTATGCTCAATCGTCCGTAAAAGTAGGGAGGCCCTTACAATAATCCCTCGGCTATAAGTTCTAAAACAGGTCAGATCCTTCTGGGTTGCAGTTTAAGAAAGTCAAGAATATGTTTTCCTGATCCAAAAGTCGTTCAAGTGTCTTCACTTTTTAACGCTATCGCTTACATTTCATCTCACCCTTTGAATGAATTTTATTAAGATCGATATACATATTCTTACGAAAACATGATAATAGCAAACGTTCTCATTCACAGGAACTTATGTAAGATAATCGAACGGAGAGTGTCTCTGTCTCGACTAGGTATTAGTCAGTAGGTATATTGTTACGTTTCTGGAACGACTAGCTCATTTTTTTAAACTTTCCATCATCTGAAGTGTAAGAAAATGCGAGGTTTCGGAACGCCTAGCATGCCCATCTGGGAAATGTCACAGAGAGGCTGGCATGCGAGCGGGACCGATACACATTTGGGGGTGCCATAAAGCAGGCCCTTGAACGTACTACGTCGTGGGTCCGACGAGCCCGCCCTTTGGGCGCCCATGATGCAGCGTCGGGGCATTCTATGGGAATCCAGCGTCGAGAGCGTACGGATAGCGATCCGTACAATATTGTATTATTAGCTTGTATTCGGAATAAATACAAGTATCGTCATTACTGACTAATTATACCCTTAAATTAGTCTTACACAAGGGTAAATAATTATGCGTTTCGAGTTACTTGAGCCGTACAAAACAATATATCTCATAAAAAGTTTTCGAGTCCAGCCAGGTCCAAAATTGACCAAATTCTACTATTGTTCCTTAATTTTGGCTATTATCTGTATAATATTCCATATGATATAATGTAATATTCAACTACTCGCATAAAAATAAAATTGAAATATTTCCTTGCAGGTATAGTAATGGAACTACAGATGCAGGTATTTGAATTAAATAGTACAAATCTATAATATATTCAAAAACTGAACTATTTGTTACAATTCGCGAAATTAAATAATATTTCAAGTAGTATTTTACTAATTTTACTAGTATTTTACACCTACGCCGCTAAGGGACTTGCACGACGATCCGGCTCGTCTCGCAAGTGGTCGTATAGGTCCACGTTCTTATATATACAACCTCCGACGATTCCCTTCTATCCCTATGTGTCTAAGGCAGGGCCTGCTAGTATCGCCTTACTGATGAGTCCGCTAGCAGGCCTAGGACGAAACATCACCTAGTTCCTCTCCCTCTCTTTTCCTGTCGCTTCTTCCTTCCACCATCTCTACGACGACCGACACCGCGAAGCTCCCACACTAATATAAAATGAAATTTTTGTTTCAACATACTCATATCTATCACAGTTAACTAAACATTTCTGTTTCCTATATTAAATGCTATTACGCAGGACTGTAACGACATGCATAAGAAATAGGCAGACACCAAACAAATTAGGTTTCAATCGAAAATTCAATAAAATACGCGTTATTTAGCTCTACATTTTATACTACGGTAATGAATACCATTGCACAGCTTCAATGCGCGATATCTGTATGAGCCAACAAGTCTCTGAGCGATGTCTCAGGGGGTGCCTTCCCCTTCAATATATCTTGCATCAACAATTTACCTTTTTTTTAAACAGGTGGATCAAGGAATACTTGTGGAATATTACCAAAACTGAGCTTCGACCGTGAGTCTGTCTACGCAATGAAGTACTTGGTGGTCCTGAAAAGGACCGATTACAAAGTTGCTGCATTTACTTCGAGCTGTGGAATTGTATTACACTTTTAGCCCCCTCAGACACAGCGTGCTTGGCCAATTCGCCGGGCAATAGAAGCCTGACAGCAGTTTGGATCTCTCGAGATGTGAGAGTCGGCTTCCTGTTGTGCTGCGCTAGCTGCGATGATTGGACAGCGATGCGATCGAAAAGATCACTGAGAAAGTTATTCATGATGCCCATAGCTCTGCCGGAGATTGCAATATCTGGATGGACTTGCTTCAGCACCTTGTAGACATAAATCCCATAGCTTTCCTTCCTGTTCTTCTTTTTCTTCTTGGAAGGTTTGCTGATCTGCTTCCGTACCTCGACGGCTTTTTCCATGTCCATTACGCTCGCTCCAGTTGACATTTTGTAAAATACGTCGTGGACTCTACAAACAGCTCCGTGAAACGGGAATTCGTGAATGAATATCAATTCCAGGGTGATTCCGCTTTTATAACATACCTGAGGTAGCGCCATTAAAGCTTAGTGTAGGGAGCTGCCACGACGGGACGCTATTGGCTTGCTCGCGTTTCACCCAACGGCTTATAAGTACAGGTAATGGCTCAAGAATCTTCACAATTAGCTACGACCTTTTGAAGTACGTTTCGGATAAATCGAAGTTTGCAAAGAAAATGTCAGGCCGTGTCGTCGCTGGGAAAAGGAAAGGAAAAGCGAGGTCTCGTTCCAATCGAGCTGGCATTCATTTCCCCGTTGGTCGGATACACAGACGTCTTCGCAAAGGCAATTACGCTGAACGGATTGGTGCAGCGGCACCAGTCTATCTTGCAGCCATCTTGGAATACCTGGTGGCCGAGATCCTGGAGCTGGCAGGGAATGCTGCGAGGGACAACAAGAAGTCTAGGATCCTTCCCCGCCACCTTCAGCTGGCCATCCGCAACGACGACGAGTTGAGCAAATTGCTCTCTGGAGTCACCATTTCTCAGGGCGGTGTATTGCCGGAGATCCAAGCAGCTCTGCTGCCGAAGAAGACCGAAAAGAAAGCTTAATTGAATTACTAACCACAAATGGCCCTTTTCAGGGCCACCAAATTTTAAGGAACGAAAGATTCTCTTTGTCGAAATATACGAAACTCTGTTGGGTCTCCTGATACTTTTAAATTAAAAATGTCGTGTTTATAAAGTTCGGGGCAGATTTGTTTCTTAAATAGAGTTATTAGTCTGCGCGTGGGCTAAAGTCTCGTAGCAAGGGTACGAAGACACTGTATTTTGTTCTGGGAACGGCGGATGGGCACGTATAAATAAATTTGGATGTTAATATATAGTATGGAAAAATGTTTTAGAAAATATATTACCTACCCATAGTGCTTCTGAATTTGTAAAAGGTTGTAAAAACGTATTAGTATTTTCATGAGTTATATTGACTATTTATTGTTTTATTAGCCACAAGATATTATCAATGGTTTAATTGGTGTTTCTTAGAAAAGATATCTGTGGTATGCAGAACGATAAATAGATTTAATTACTACAGGCGAATATTTTCGTTAATCTAGCTTCTCTTTCTGTACAACACTCCTTGAAAGTTTTCACTGTCTACAAGTATGCAGTTTTGCTATTGGAAATTATTTTCCACTGTACTGGTCAAATACTGCCCACAGAACAAGCGTCCATTAGCGCTTGCGCCAAGTGTAGCCAGTACCTGGATGAACTGTAACTAGAATACAAAACCTTTTCTTAACGTACAGAAATTAGACCTGTTCACGAATCAAGGTGAACGTTGACCTCGCTAATTTAGAAGTGGAAAATTTCACTTCCGCAAGGCATGGCGACTGGTAAATATATTCTTCTGGAAAGCTTTCGCAATACAAGTAGCATATCATGACGGATCAGTTGTATTAATTGTTGGCTGGAGGAAATTGAGATGTGAAACAATAGAATTTGGGAGAAGTCATGAATGGAAGTATGGACATACTTATATATGTAGATCTTTGACAAATGATGGATGCGAAAATATGACTGAAAATCATCTTGCTGCAATCAAGGACTGAACGTATGTGTTAGAAATTTGAAGAGGTAGTATACATATATTAAAAGCGCGGCGTAAGATAGGTAGATCTTTCCCTGTCAGTTCTGCGGTAAAGACTGAGTGGTCAATCACAGTTTATTTACCAAAAGGCAGAACCTTCCCCACTCCGTGGCCAGATCCTCCAGGAACAGATTCCCTAATCCTTGGTAATACGGTATCTTGGTCGCTAACACATGTAGTTAGCGACAGGTGTTTAGAAATTTTTTTATTCTCTAATATCGTTATACAATTTTTGTTAAAATTCTTCCCTACTGATGGTATTTTTCTGATAAAAGTAAGGCGTAACACAATATAATATTTATATATTTTATATATTTGTAAATTACATATTTTTATACATTTGTATTAGAATCTAATAATTAGATTAAAGAAAGTGTATTCGGGGATGAGGCATTTAAAATAAGTCACCAGAGTATCTCGGAATATGATAATACCATAATATGAAGGTCAATTCTGTTTTCTTAAATGGAATGATATATTTTTTTTATTTCGTCGGTTAGGAGTCTAACTGCAATTTTAATGAAGATAATAATAGCTTGAACTAATATTTGTATCCATGCGATTATTAAACGAATACCATCCAAGCTTCCAGTCGAGGACGAATTTGTAATGCGAGTCCTAGAATGGACGTGATTCCCGAGGTAAAAATAGGTCAGAACTAGGAGAATAAAATTGTTTCATAATTGGATCTGCTTGCGAGAAAATCGAGTTAGGTAATTTATTAAGTACTCATGCATATAGGCAAAATTTACTTCGTCACCATAACCTGGGTAGCAACCACTACTCCCATTCGAGTCTATGAACAATGTCAGACGTTGGATACAAGTTTAACCCTAAGAAAAGCTACGCTAGACAAGGACAGCGTGCATCGGCAAAATGAACATGGCCCGCTTCGGCCGTTCCTGTACCTCGAATATTCTAACATTTATCTTCTAATGTTTACTGGTACAGTTGGTACTGGTACTGTCCATTGGTACAGATTTCATACATTTTAGGCTTATAATTGAAGTAGCTATCAATTAAAAGAAAAAAATATCGACAGCGAAGCTTGAACCAGCATCCTATTGATTACCAGTATTTTTTGTTGCGCCATCAACTCTGTTGTTCATTCGTTAACGCGAATTCTTTATAACAGAGGAAAGCGACTTTCAAATGCAATTTTCTCAAAAAGCCTCGAGAGACTCGCGCCCTACTGCCGTGCCAAATTGAATTTGGAAATGGACATATTCAAATACAGCACTTTTAAGGAAAATCCATTTCCAGTCGAACCGGCCGGGGCACAGGGGCAAGATGGGAAGGAGCCGACGAGCCACCATTTGGCAGTTCCTGCTGTAACTCTGCTGGCCATGCGCCACCCCGTTCAGGATATGGGTATGTTAATTTGTCGGAATACTGATACATATTTCCCTTGGTAAGATGTTAATTGAACGGGTGCCATTGCCAACAAAAAATTGTTCGAAGAGTCAACCCATTTTGGTTATTTTATTTTTCCATTAGGTTTAAACAATTTTGTAAACAATGGATCGATGGACGTTTAACGATAATTTATGAGATCTAAAGAAATTTTTATTTGCAAATTAATTTATTGAGCCAATCCCGACGGCACTGCAATGCCAGGCTGACTCGTGACAGAGGTGGAGCAAGCTCCAACAGCTCCGTCTGATTCCAAAAATCAGTTTAATATTCTGACTCCCCAATGGGAAGTGTATCAGATATTAAGCTGATAAGAACAGATACTACACTTTGATCTTAGCCATAAGGCCGAGAAGCGATACTATTATTAAATTCAGCTGCCCTTATGTACTATACGTGGGACAATTTCATGAACGAGAAGCCTACTGGTGGTATAATTGCCCTCGTGGTGAATTTCGGAACTAAACCACTTGATGTATGCACATATATTGTGTGTGTGTGAGTGAGAGAGGGAGAATCAGAAAGCAGTGAATATTGTTTTGAAAATTGTGCAGAAGAATCAGCGAGTTACTGTTAATCAGTTTTGCCTTATATAAAAGTATCTACATCGACAAACACGTGGGATCATAATCTTACCCGACAAAATAAAATCCAAATAAGTATTACTCCTTTGAGGCCAACTCCGAATTGATTTAAGCGCCATGTGACAGAACGGGCGTTAGTGAAAAGAGAAAATTTGCAGGTTCGACATTAACCGGTGTGACATCTAAAGTCGTTATATAGAAATATAAATTCACGGTATGACATCTAACATCATTATGAAAAATTATAAACGGAGAGTGAGATTCCATAGTTGTCAAATCACATCCTTTTGGAATTCTTTCGCGTTGTTGCCACACCTCTTAAAATACTGACCATCAGCAAACTGAATCGGCTCGAGCCGATATTTTTATTTTTGCCGACATATGTACACATAACTTCTGCAAACTTTGTCGTAGGTTCGAATCCTGCTCCGGTTTCCTTTTTTCACATTATTTTTTTTTAATTACTATCTATATGACAATGATCAATATTTATTTACAAATGTTTTAAAATTATTTTTTAAATATTCTTATCTATTATAGCGTTTTGTATGCTACCGTTTTTAATTTCGAGTATCTTTCCAATTATGGTACTCTTTAATATTTATAACATTCAATTAATTTATTTTGTGTCTTGAACAGTCGTAGATGAAGTGCAGGCAAACTCGCGTTATATTTTACTATTATACTATTTCGCCTTTCTTTTATAAGCTTACGACCCCAACTGTACGACTTCGATTTTAACGATCTTGTGTAAGGTGGTAGTATATAGGGACCTAATGATAACTGTCGAATATTAGCCGCATTTATTCAATATTTTTATAGACATAAACAATTAAAGGTACGTAACTCTATCTCTACTATGAGTATAAAATTATGTTATACGTAGAATCTTTGATTGCGATGTGAGATACATAGTTCGTTGGCTCATAAAGCGAAATTCCTGCGTTCGATTCCCGCTAGGGGTATATTTTTTCTTTTTGTGATTGCATTATCGCATAATAATAAACATTTACGAGGCATATTTGCCAAATCACATCATTTATAGTTCTGTCACGCTGTTGCCACATCTCTTACAATAATGACCATCAGCAAATTGAATCTGCTCGAGCAGAGATTTCTATTCCTGCCTTACATAGAAAAGGACAGCGCGAGCGAAAGGCGAGGGGTATCAATAATGGAACAGTACAACTAACGTACGCGATCATAAAACTTAAACAACAGAAAAAGAAACAAAAGATGAAGTGCCCAAAGAGAATAAAATGGCGTCGTCGACGTCTGAAGTAAAAGCGTTGATTTTTATATGAATATAATAAATATGGGTGATTTTCGTTAATCGAAAATGACTTCTATAACATAAGCTAATAAATTTAAACGAATGCTTTTTGTTTTTTAAACATTCTTTAAAATATTTCAGATTAAGAAACTATTAAAAAAGATGATATGTATACCGCGGCGGTTGGGGTGCGTCCAGCCACAGCGACATTCGCGTATGTCATGTGTTCTGATCTGATTTACCAGCTGATTTGTATTTCCATCGACCCTCGTGATAACGTAGTAAAATTAAATAAAATAGACCACAAACGCGTCTGACGGAGAATCATTGAACTATTCTTACGTACGTTGAGTGCAAATTGTAAATTAGAGCGTTCATCTTCCAAACGTAATAAATTGTGCAAAACAGAATTTCTGTGATCTTGTGCTATGTTATGGAAGGGTGAAAATGTGAGATATCATTGAGTAAACCATTAAATCGTTCAATATTTTCTAAATGTGATATTAGACGAGGTGTCAGCAGCACAGACGAGATATAAGAATAGGCAATTCATCCAATGTATTTTTTCGGCCACGATTTTTGGGACCCGGGGTCCCATTACCATATCCGTGTCACTCGCAACGTTACCCACAGATTATAGAAAACGATGCGAAAATTAAATAATTTTAAAGAATTCTCTTGTTCTTTGCCGTAATGAAAGGCAACAAAGGGTATGAAACATTTAATGTTAATTAAAAATCTTTTAATTAAAGGAACACATGATAACAAGTTTTCTTATTTCAATTGTACTATCAATAAATGATGTGTCGCATACAATATTGTACCAAGTCAATTATATTATTACCAACTCTAATAATTATACTATTCGAACAACGCGTTTGGGTTATACGCGGTTTCTTTCTTCCGGACAATTTTTTTTGTTTTTTGGTCCCGACACATTTCTTTCATATTAATTTATTTTATGCCTAGAAACAAATGCATTCTTATCTCAGTCTCCAAACAATTTCATATCTGTTTGAATTCGATGTAGATGCTCGATGCATACCAGTAACTGTTTGGTCGCAAAAACCGAACATATCGACGGCCTTCGATACCTGGCAAGCTGTTTTATGATCGGATCTTTTTGACTCTGGGTCCGTGTCGACCAGATGACGAAAGTCTTTCGAACTTGAGCCCCTAAAAGTAAATTCACAAATTTTTGCGCTTTCACCACTCTCATCGTCCACTGAAAGGGACAGAGAGTGAAAGTAGGGTCAGATAGCTACGTATCGGTGAGACAACACTAATGCAACTGTAAAACTTCTTTATTGTTAATTATTTCGTTCTGCAAATTTTATGAAAATATAGCTGAGGCTGTTGTGATTAAAATAACACCATACGCGATATAATTTGGATCATATTTGCGTTGATAAATTACAAAAACGGATCCCTCCGAGCCGAGCATGAAATGCTTCCGTACGATCCCCCCGGCCAAGGAGAAACATGCTTTCGTTCTTGTTATCCAAACATTAGCATAAATAGTAGATAGTAAATTAGCATAAAAATTGATTAATTAATAGTGAAAATTCTAAGTGTATAATTAATAGTGAATCAATGGGTAAGAGTTTTATTATGTAAACATATAAGTCAATATGATCCAAATTATATCGTGTTTAGTCTCATTTTAATCACAGCAGCTTCACGAATTATTTAATATAATTTTCATAGCGCAATTCGTAACAATAACAAAAATTCACGGTTGCATTAGTGTGTTCTCACAGGCACGAAGGCATTTAATCTTTCGAGGGATACCACAAGTATGTATTAACCGCCGGGACGTGTCGGCCGGCCCGGGGGGATTCCCCCCAGTGGTGGGGATGAAACGCGCTCGCTAACGCTGTAGGACTCGCGCGGCACTCATCGAGAAATTACTGTATGTACATACAGTATTCCCTGGATAGTTGCACAAGCCTCGGGTCTGAACGTGTGCAACTACATATCGTGTTGTTCCTACGTTGTTTGAAATTTGCCGACAGCGTCGAACGTAGAAAAGGACAGCGAGTAAAGATAAGCGGCCGAGCAGCCACGATCGCAGCTTCTCTTTTTTTCTCACTTCCTATCCTTTTCTGTGGTCGAAACTTATTAACGTTAATTAAGCCAGTAAATATAGTCCAAATTATATCGTGTTTGGTGTCATTTTAATCAGAAAAATGTCAGCTCTGCTGTGTCAAAATTTCATAAAAAAAAGATGAGAAATAGCAAAGTTGCATCCTTCAATTAGTATTGGCTCACCGATATACCCGAACCCGGATCACGTTACACCGATTGCCGAGAGAACTTCGGACCCCTCGAAGGGAATACCCCCCAGTAGTGGGGATGAAATCTGTGCAACTATCGTGTACCTCTTTTGTGCAACTATCGAGGGAATACTGTATACTGCTTCCGCGTAAAGAAAGTTTTTTCACTTTTTCGGTCCTATTAAAGAAGTAACAACAGTCGAACTTCAAGGGAAGAGCTAAACTCTTCTAATTACGGATATTTCTTGTTATCGAAGTTTGCGAGTAAGAGAGCTTTAATGAAACACTATTATCATACCACAAGAATCGAAAAGAATGAAATAGTTTTAAGGGGACCGACTCTTTTGGGGCCAACTCCGAATCGATCTAAGCGCCATTAAAAGAAACGGACGTTAGTGAAAACAGAAAGATCGTCTACTTCGTCATTTGACGGTGTGACATCTAACGTCATTATACACAATTAAAAACTCATGATGTGACATCTAACGTAATTAGGTAGAATTATAAACGGGGAGTGGGAGACCATAGTTGCCAAATCACATCATTTGAGAGTTCTGTCACACTATTGCCATATCTGTTACAATCCTAGCCATCAGCAAAATGAATCGGCTCGAGCCGAGACTTTGATTCCTGCCGGGACATAGGCATAGCTGCTTAGCCGCTTGGAACTATTTCGTAGGTTCGAATCCCCCTCCGGTATATTTTTTTACATTCATGTTTTTTTTTAATTCCTAACTAAATGACAATGATCAGTATTTGCTTACCAATATTTTAAAATCATTTGTTAAATATTTTAATTTAATATACGTAAATATGAAGTTAGAGATGAAGCTTTTCGGGCTACCGTTTCTCTTGCCATGTATCTTGCCAATTATGGTACTGTTTAACAGTTTAAACATTAAAATAAAATGTGTGAAGCGCATTTTCAGATGTCTTAGATTAAACAGTCTTGAGGAAGTGCTGAAAAACTCGTGTGATGTTTTACTACTATTTCGCCTTTCTTTTAGACCACACAATTATTTCTTTTTTACAAATAATCGGAAATAAAGCAAAATATTTATTCGTACTGATTTTATGAGAGTACCGAATATGCATACAGTATTCTCTCGATAGTTGCAAAAGCCTCGGGTCTGAACGTGTGCAACTATCGTGTTGTTCCTACGTTGTTTGAAATTTGCCGACAGCGTCGAACGTAGAAAAGGACAGTCAGTAAAGATGAGCAGCCACGATCGCAGCTTCTTTTTTTTTCTCACTACCTATCCTTTTCTGCGGTCGAAACTTATTAACGTTAATTAAGCCAGTAAATATAGTCCAAATTATATCGTGTTTGGTGTCATTTTAATCAGAAAAACGTCAGCTATGCTGCGTAAAAGTTTCATAAGAAAACGATGAGAAATAGCTAACTTTCATCGTTGAATTAGTTTTAGCTCACCAATATACCCGCGATCCAGGAACACGTGACATTAATTGACAATCGACTCTTGGACCCCTCGAGAGGTATACCCCCCAGTAGTGGGGATGAACTCTTCGGTTATATCGTATACATCTTTTTCGGTTATATGGAGACATTACTGTACATAGCTTTCCGTTGCTTACAATTAGAGCGAGCAACGCTGAGAGCTAAACAAAACGATTTTTAACACATACATGCCCACATAATCATTTGAATACCTATTCAAGCACCTTCGATAATCTTACATATATTTGAATTATATTACAATTATATTATTGTTGTATAATATAGTTAATATATTTCATATATATTAACATAGCAACTTTATTGGATTTTTGGACTTTTTTGAATATAAATGATACGTACCACCAAATGATTTAAATTTTGAGTTACACATTATGAGCTTTGGATTGACGTGTTTACACGTCCAGATGTTAGAAATATCAAGCAGTACCATAATTGACAAGATACTTAGCAAGAAAACGGTAGAAAAAAGCGTTTCAACTTCATATCCACGTATATTAAATTAAAGTATTTAACAAATATTTTTAAAATATTGGTAAGCAAATATTGATCATTGTCATATAGTTAGGAATTAAAAAACAATTAATGTAAAAAAATATACCCCAAGGCGACTGGAACCTACAAAAAAGTTTGCAGCGGCTCGAATCAACATCATGGCTCGAGCTGATTCATTTTGCTGATGCTTATGTTATAATTGTAACAGATGTGACAACAGCGTGACAGAGATCTTGATACGTGCCGGCAACTATGCGTTACTGGTATCTGTGTGCACGCATCATGTATTCACGTATGATCGCCGTTCGTGGTGTGAAATTGTAACTTACATTTACCGACTGATTTGTATTTTTATAGACCCTGACGGTAACTGGATCAAATTCACTACGATTTATTATAAACGTTCCTGGCGAAAAATCAGTGAACTATTCTTACATAATTCTTACGTCGGATGTGTGCAAATCGTAACAGTCGTTTTTCGCCTTCCAGAAGTGATAGATTGTGAAAAATCGAATTTCTGTGATCTCGTGCTAGTTGAAGACAGCCGGGTGGCATATTTTAGCAGTGAATAAAATATTAATTCGATCAATATATGCTAACTGTGAAATATGTCAAAACGCCTGCAGCCATCTTGTTTCCTACGTCGATGTCTGTCTCATGCTTGCCAGTTTAAGAAATAAGATTCTTCTCCACGAATGGTGTTTATTGGCGTTCAGACATACTTTCCCGGCTGTGTTGAAGTCTACCCGTGTGTACTACATCCGCGAAAGTTCCATTAATGTAATTGTTCAGACGAGTATTTTTTGTTACGAAATCGAGTGTCTCTCTCGCGCATGGCGTATACGTGCATGCTTTCCTTTGTTTGTGTGAGTGCACGCACACACATCATGGCGCCTGGAGTCGGCCCCCTTAATATACACTTACCCACGTAATCTACAGGGTGGCCCCCAACTTAGGAACCTCGGGAAATGGGCCGTAGCTGGGGTGTATCTAAACAACTTTTTCTTGACCAAAATGTGGTTTGCTGCTTCGATTTTGAGTTATTAACGAAAAACACTGGCCAATCAAAGCGCCCGTACAGCGCGCGCTCCAACACGCGACTCTCAATTGCGCTTTGTCGTGGTCGCGAACCAACGCATTGACACAGTGACCGAGCGCAATTGAGAGTCGCGTGTTGGAGCGCGCGCTGTACGGGCGCTCTGATTGGCCAGTGTTTTTCGTTAATAACTCAAAAACGAAGCAGCAAACCACATTTTGGTAAAAGAAAAGTTGTTTAAATACACCCCAGCTACGACCAATTTCCCGATGTTCCCTGAGTTAGTGGCCACCCTGTATAATTACATTTGTTGATGCGAATATAAAAATTTCTGTGCAATGTTGCAAGTGTGCAACTGCAAAAGAAGAAAGGGATGAATTAGAATCATTTATTTTCGCAGATATGAAAGAAAAAAGTAGGTTACAGACCTATTCCTTAGGGACGCCGGAAACAATAACTGTCCACGTACCGGTGGCACGTTTCGTCGTTTAGATGTGTCTAACGGCAAACACGTTTTTACTTGTTCCTCGCCGCTTGTTTCGCGACTTGTTTGCTTCCTGAACTAATTATATAAGTAGATTTCAATCCCTACAAGTAGGTATGTATTTACGTATATCGCATAGCAACAGGAATATTGTCGGTCTACTAAAAGGGCAGGATCTGAAAGATTAAATATAGTTTGTTTAATTGAAAATCAAGAGAGATGAGAGGATTGAAGATGAGTGCCTTGATAGTATACATATAGCTTCCGCTTATAACATAATTACGGTTGTTGTACCCATTTGATCCTATCTGTATATACCTACTGATCGGAATTATTAAAAAAGTATTACAGATCCATTTAAAAAATAAAATTCATCAATTGGTATTTCTGAAAAGAACGATGGTAAACAATGACTAACGGAAATTATACAGGATTAAATACACTTTAACTTTTATTTAATACATCTTCCTGTCAAGTTTTCACACCTGTTATTGTCACCTTCGTTTATGTCGTATATCTTGTGTGTAATTGACCTACATGGTTCTTACATCGAACCTTTTCTGTAAATAAAGATAACGTTAGTAAGAGAGTAATAGTTTTTTTTAGCAATAGTTAAATTAAAATATCTCTTAAACGAATCATTTATCGATAAACATGGATTAGTACTTTATTTATAGAGAATGTGGATGTGCATTGACTAATCCATTAAAAAATATATGATTTCATTTGGAAAAACAAAGTTGACCTTTACAGGTCTTCTACCCGTCCACCTACAAGAAAATCATGGAAACCATTCAACTTTTGTTTGAAACCCTTTTGGTTATCGATAATAGACAATACATAGTGACGTAATCAAATTTAATATCAGGTAAGACATCTTGTATACAGGGTGAGTCCAGCAACTGGGCCGGACTACAACTTCGTTCCTATGTAAGACGGAAAAAAGTTGTAGAGCAAAATTTTTGCATTGCTTAACAAGTTCAATTATCTTGTACTTGCAAAGTACAATTGCATTTGTCTTCTTTAAAGGAAACTTTACGATTTCTTTTGCACTAAATGCTTCCTCGCGTCATTTTGAACAAAGGAAGCATAACGCTGCAATGTCAAAAAGATTAATATTTCGTGAGATATTTCAAATGATGAATGTAAAGTTTTTTTAAAAGTATGTGGTAGGTACCCACATCCTTTTATTTCAATAGATAACATGGAAGAACGAGTTAAACAGAAACTGTATAAGTGTAAGTACTGCTGAACAAGCGAACAATGCAATGAAAAATGGACAGAAATGCGCAAGGAAATGTTCAGAACGTAACGGTGCACCGCAATAAAATGTTCAAGCGCTGGGATGTTCCAAAAGAACCAAATCTTTCGAGAAGTATCGAATTTTTCCCGATTTTATTTTTATACTTTTGCATGTAAAATTGCACCTTGTAACTACACCGTTACATTTCTGCGAAAGAATCCACCACACGATAATAGATCTTATTAAACAACGCAAAATTTGCCTCTTTAATTGTTTTCTATCTTCAATAGGAACAGAGTTAGCATCCTGTCCAGTCATTATATTCAACCTGTATGTGTGGTCTATAGGGAGGTGTGCATCGTCTCCTCCATCCCTCTTCGACGGGGTATGCGTCAGCGGTTCTTGCATTCGCCCTTGATTAAACAACCCCTACTCCAGTGCATGCTGTTATGGAAACGGCCGACGCTACAACAGGACTAGCGTCTCCATTCGTCAAGAAATTTCGTTACTACACACGGCGAATGGGTAGTGGCACTGTATAAGCGAACTGTGTGTAAAGATCCGGGAAGGAAGGGGGGGGGGGGTTAAGCCCATGAGAAGCCCCACCACTGAAGAACACTGCTTTACTGCCAGCTATCTTTGTGGAAACGGCGCGGCGTAACCAATGGGCACTTTTCTCTGATCACTCGCTGACGTTGCGACCTTGTGTACCGCCCCGCGGTATTCGTAGTCCTGTTTTCGCAAGAAACGACCGAACGAACCGTTGCTAGTTTACGCGCACGTGTTGAAATCACGTTGAAAGTGGATCGCGCTCAAAGAAGCTACGCCAATTGTAAGTGATTTTTCGTCCAGGCGCGAAGCTGTGAAAACGAAATATTGCGTCATTACTTCGTTACCTATGATTTTAATTCTTGGCTACGATGTCGTGATCCCGCGAAATGAAGTTTACTCAACGTTAGAAGTATCTAAATATCGTCTTTATTTGCTTAATCGAAATGGATGGTTCGACTGTTAGAATTATTCTTAGTTCTATACTGACTGGTTGTAGAAATTAGTCTAATGTATACTGGTTGACTGTTGGAGTTATTCTGATGTGTACTGTTCTGCTATTGAAGTTATTCTTATGTGTACTGTTCGGCTATTCGAGTTATTCTCATTTGATGGTGTGATGTAGCGAAAAATGTAAACTATAACTAAAATTCCATTGGCTATTGGAATTTTGCGAGGGAGTGGAAATAGGACTTCTTTTTGGATGTTTAGGGAAGGAGGTTTTTTTATGATATGCAGGAGATTGCAGAAAATTCCATGTTGTAGAAAAAGGAGAAGGAGTATTATAGTTCTTTTTGCCAGATGTATGCAGGTATCGGGTTTTTCCCGTGGTGTTGCAGGTATAGGGGTGCAGGGTGGACAGTCAGGTATCTAACAACGATTTCATTGAAAACAAGAGTTTGCAAAGTTTCATATAGATCTATCGATTAAAGGGAGAGCATACACGTCGTTGCGAAGAACGTTTTTTTCTCATTGTTATGCAATTACGGACTGTAATGAAGATCGAATCGAATTTTTAGCAGATTGTTCAATTGCGCATCGCATATTACGAAGGCCGTTAAAATTAAAATAAGGGCGTAAAGAGAAAAACAGAAAGCATGGAAACATCGAATGAGCGATCATTGTTCTAGAAATGTACTGTTCAAGAACGGCTCGCGAGTCGTTGAGTTCTCCCACTGTTCAACGCGTTGTCATGGAAACGCGCGACGCTAAAGTCCGTCCACCGTAACGAGGCAGTAAACATAAACAAAACTTCCACGTGCTGACAATGAATAACTGACAATGAGCTGCAGTTATTGGCTGCCACTCCTTGGTGTTCAAGGGTGAAGTGGTATATACCTACCCCTGTTGTACGGTTCTTTCTATAATTTGTGTGTCACAAATTACAATATCCGGCCAATTTTAACTTATGTATTTCGCTTTTGTAAACTTCAAGAGCCGTCTCTTATAGTATTTACTACCTTTTAGCGTGTAGAACGTATGGATTTTGAAAATATGAAATTTTTGCAATTGTTTTGTACTTTTACAGTAATATGTAGTTATTCAAGTTAGTCTTGGTGCGAAATAATTCTGTGGAATTTTTACAAATAAAATTGCAATAATCAGCACAACAAAATCTATAAAAAACGCCTATCAAATGTTACAAAGTGTTGAATAGTGTTATATATTTGTGAATTTGTGGATGGACAAATAATCACATACACGTAGAATATAATATATAGATATTTTATTTTATTTTAAATTATAGTGTAAAAAACAAAGTTCTTCTAAACTTTCCGGCAACAATCTTGCCGGCAAGTCAGTTCAAATATAACCTCAGATGGTTAAAAAGGGCTATGGTGATGATGGCATCTTCACGACCGACGCTTTTGCCAAGGAAAGGCAGAAGATCTTTTTAACGCATACATTGTAATACCTAATCGAGACAGAGACTCATCTCCTTCGATTATCTTACAAAAACAAGACCAAATATGATATATTTTGGACCAATATTATCAATATGTGCAATATGTACAATATTGTAAATATTTACAATAATAATAAAGGAAATGATGCTTCTATATAATGGATTTTGCATTTATAAACAGTTTTTGATATTGCAACTTGTATTTTACCTTATTATAGTAAGTAGGGACAGTAACGTTGCATTAAATTAATTTTTTCATGCATATTACGCATTTGTGTAGGATACCGTACAGAATATGCTTTTATCGAATTTAAACAGCCACAAGTTTCGTTTTCGATAACTCACATATAAATACGAAACAAGGTTACAAAACAGTTTGGTGTGTCTAGAAATATAGAAAATTGGGCCTGTGAACCAAATACGGAAAATTCTGTAAATGAATTCTGTTCATTCTTACAATCGGTGTGGATATAAAAAAAACGTGACAGAAAAAATACAGAAATCTTTGGTGGCTAATCGGCAGAAAATCCTAATTAAAAACCTCCAACTATGTACTAATATACAGTAGGTACCTACAATCTTAAAGCCAATTTTGGCATACGCCTGCCCACTATGGGCACAGCTTCTAACGCTAACATAAAAATAATAGAAAGATGGCAAAACAAAATGTTCAGAACGATCACAAACGCAGATTGGTACAAATAAAGAAACCGGTATACTCACTGTAAGAAAAGAAAACGCCAAACACAGCAGATTATATCTACAACGACTGAAGAATCACCCCAACAACCAGGCGACACAATTACTGGACACTACAGAGGAACGCGAAAGATTAAAGAGACACACCTTTCTGCACCAACCGTACAAATTCAGCGACACAAATTATTTTACATATTGCCATAGCAATACACTACTGGGTGTATTCACGTTCGTACCAATTTAAGTAGCCACAATCTGTGCTGAATATCGTTGTACGATAGATTGCACCTATGCAGAATACAATAAAAAAAAATGAATTTTAAATACATGTCCCTATTGTGGGATCGGGCACCTCCATCAAAGAACTTAAGAGGAACATAAGAACAGCGTTGCCTAAGAAGGGCCCGTGGCGTAGATGGACTAGTAATCAGTGCCTAGTAATACGAAGGTCTCGGGTTCGATTCCCGATGACTCCCCTTCATTTTTATAAAGTTCCTACACTACTGTTAATAGGTTGTATTTTACAATTGGTAATGTACAGATTGTCACGGAACATGGATTCACCTTCCCTAAACTTTACGGTAAAAGAATATATAGTGACCCAGAATTAAATGAAAGAGATGGAATGGGAACTGCCGATTGATACCGCCAATCGGCAGGGCCGTATGTGATTCGTAGTTGTAGGATCCGAAGCAAACAGATGGGTAAATTACAAGTCGAATAAGGTACATAATATGATTCAACTTATGTCGTGTTTGGTCTCACTTTAATCGGAAGAATCTCAACAATATGTTCGAGCAAAGATACAAAAGAAGATGGAAATAAAAAGGTTGCACCGCTGTTTTAATTGTACCATCGTTCTGCATTTGTGTAATCACACCGATACATTGGCATTTAAACTCGACTGCCTCGATACTCGCTGTATCTTCTTTTCTTTTACGGTCTATTGACACCGACAAAAGTGAGCCGCGAGCTTCAAGAAATTGGGTCCGTGGACAAGTGCCATCCTCTTAGGGGAGTCCCTAGGGGCGTAGCGACCCCTCGTACCAGAGCTGGCCAGCTCAGGAACCGAGGCTGCAAGGACCTTAAGTGGGCAGTGTCGCCCGCCAAGACGCAATGGGTATGGCCAGCATGGCCGGATCACTGGTACCGCGGGTTAATGTTAACGCCCCGAGCCCCTCACCTTTTCGGAGGGCGTTGGGTCCCCATCTGGGTTGGATTCGTGGTGGCAGTGGTAACCCCATGTCGCGGGGTAGAGACACGTGCGCTTCGGGGGCGGTGCGTGCCTCGGAGCGTGTGATGGCTTGACGCGTGAGTTGCGTTTCAACTCGCGCACCGCCCTACAGGGACGGTAGAGATTTAGAAAGGTCTCGGCCAGGCCTGAGGTGATTCGAGGCTTGCAACTCGGATTAACAGGTAGCATCTTTGGAGGCGTCTTCTTGGGTATGCGTTGATGGGGCGTATCTGAACCCCGCGCCCTTTGGGACCGTGTTGGTGAGGCTCTTATAACAAGGAAAACTTCTCTCAACCTCTCAAACTCCGGAGAACTAGTTACTTTAATAAAACAAGGCGTCTCGGCTTACTTATTTTACACAAGGGCAAGACTCGGCTTGCAGCCTCCAAAATAGTGTCAACTATAAAGTGGAAGGTTCGGTAGCGTAAACGGTTCTGACTTCCTCGTCGACCGGTCGTCAAAACGTCAACTCGGAAGTCATCTCCTGCACGCTGATTGGACGTTAGGAAAAATTACTAGTTGCCAATCAGCGTGTTTTTGCAGGGTAGTCACACCCTTCCCTAGCGACCACAGCGCGTTTCTAGGAGGAAGGGGGTGCGTCCTCAAACAGAGGTAAATTGACGTTAACGTAGCTGAATTTCTGCCAGGGTGTCCAAAGCCTGACCTACCAGATGTCTGTTGGGGCAGCTCCGAGGCCCCTTTGGAAGTTCACGTTTATGACGCATGCAATTGACTGTTGAGGTCGTGAATATCTTTGAAGGCTTGTAGCTTCTTGATTAATGATGTAAAACGATTTCCTCAAAAACAGTCTTGTTACCTGCCGCGTCATAAAACATGCTCGACGTCTCCTCGTACGGTCGGTTTTAGGACGGAACATCCGCACACCACTTTTTTCATCTAATTCTGGATTTACTATAAGGTTTTGGGTAGACGATGCCTACCTGCAGAAGTACGTATTGTACTGTGAGGGTTGCTTGAAAGGGATTAATGCCCAATCTCGCTGAGCCTGAGCATGACCAGCTGATACTCACGTGGCACAGAGCTTGTAGAGAGCCATGACTTATTGTGAGCTGATGGGGGTAGTTTCGTGCCCTTGTTATACCAAAGAAGTGGTCTCAAAAGATGGTGCTGACACGTAAGCTTTAATCAGAGTCTAAGGGTTTCTCGGAACATCTGAGTCACTGCACCACCGTGAGTCTATGCACTTCGATAACCAAATAAGGGCATAAAACGGAGGAAAATACAACTTCCTACATAACAAAGGAAAACAAAATTAGTAACATAGAATATTGGACATAATATTGCGCCATTATGCAGTTTTATACTCGTTTTCTGATAGGCCTGCAAAAATTCAGAAATCGTTATGCAATGATCACAATACGATGAAATTTTATTTTTACACTTGGGACCTGGTTATCTAGTGTGGTGACTGAATGATTCGAAAGTGCGCGCGAGTGAGAGAGAGCGGGTGCGATTGGTGGATCGCGTGAGAGAGGGGAGAGAGTGAGTTGCGAGCGAACGGAGTGAGAGAGAGTCCTTTTTCCTAATTGTTAGGAGGTACGAGAGCAGCAGAGCACGCGTAGCGAAAAATTGTTTATGGGAGCGAATTGTGGAACGCTGAAGCATTCAAAGAATTACCGCGCTAGTGTTTTTAATGTTAAACAATAAATTACGTACATTAAGTACAGGATTTTTAATTTATAATATTATTAATTCTTTAAAATTTATTCATCTTATTTTAATAAATAAAACGTAATATAATATAAATAAAGTTAATACCTAATATGGAAACATAATATCACAAAATGCGGTGGCATGTCTCGACATTTACAAGAACTTTAAACAATAAATAATACAACTGGAAGAATTGCAGATATTCGCAGCCTTCGGTACCATAAAAGTTTTAAAGCGGGACCTCTGGGAACTTTTTGGTTCTACTCTATTAAAGTCAGGTAAACGGCATAAAAAATCCATTTGGAAAACATCTTATAATTATTGTAAAAGGCATTATTTTAAAAATGTATATATTGCTATGTGAACAATCACTAATGTTAATATACTCAATAGTGCAAAGAAGTTTAAAGTATGTTACTAATTTCTATCATATAATTTTCTTTACAACGAAAATAAATGGACGATTTCGTCGTAATCAGGTTTGCAGTTTTCAGAGTGTTATCACTTAAATTTCGGGGCTGAGATGGCGCAAGAACGGTCGCTCGTTGTCGCGCAGTATGTACATAGTATGTAAGGTATGTAATTGTAATTAGCATTACGGCAGTACAGTGGCCGAATAGTAGGAGAAGAGCAAGAACAAGAGACAGCGCGCTGAAAGAAAAGTATCGTATTCCTCCATCCAGGAGTGCAACTGGTATTCGAGGGTAAAAGATCACCACAAGTGGTTGATTTCCATACATAAATAATCACTAAATTAATTATTATGACCATTATTAGTGTCAGTACACATTCCCTAACGACATGAATTTTTTCCACCTACATTGGGCGTTTGGGTTATATAACTTTACAAAAGATGAAGTTATGAGGAAAAAATGTTGTAAAAGGAAAGTATAATGGTTATACTTTAATATAGAATACAAAATTTATCTCTAGATTGTTCATACGGCATTTTGCATATGTTCATACGAAAAGCGGGGCTTTCGGCGCGACAGTCACTGTCAAATAATGTTTACACTGTCTTAGAGTCAAATACGACGAAAAGCTAAATATTTCACATTTCCATTACTGTAAACCGTTCCACTACTGCACCGTTCGCTCGCGCTTCTTAATAATAAGGAGGACTCTCTCTCTCTCACCGTTCGCTCGCAACTGTATGTAATATGTTAGTCAAAATATCATGTAATATGTGTTTTGAATTCGTCTCGATGTCCTCTACAATGTGGTACAAAATAAATATGTGTTCCTATTTGTTTTACCCAAGGTGACCTTGATTTCGCCAGGAAAATAAACTGTTTTCGAAATTTTGTTTACTGATATTTATTGTAAATTCTATACCCTGCAACACTTGTCCTAAACTTCTTTTGTCCGATGCCTGCATGTGGGTGAAAAATCGTGCATCGCGTTAGGCGGATCACCCCGTACACAAGATAGGCCAAATAAGGTATTGCAAGACGGATTTTCTAATGCTATACTCGGTGTTAAAAATTAGTGTATGTTAGAGCTAGTATGTTAGACCTAGAAGTGTATGTTAGAATAATCGAGGTACGGGAACGGCCGAGGCGGGCCATGTGCATTTTGAAGATGCACGTTTTAATAAACAGAACACCTTTTAATATATACACGTCTACAGAATCATTGTAATAAGTAATACTTAATCGAGATAGAGAGAAGACTACCCTCACATTCGATTATCTTACATGTAGGATTATTTTTCATGGGGATTGTGATTGACTCTGTTAGATTTAGTTAAAAAGGATAAACGACGCCAAAAGAAAGTTGAATATATTTCAGGAAGGCGGTACAAGTTGAAAAATGCAGTGTCTCGAAACGATGCCTGTGCAAGACCGCGTGCTCTTGACCGGGAAGTCCTTGCGTTGACGCCAGTAAAGTCCCTTCAGACCCTATCGAATTTATGACAGGCCCTGGCATTACGTTGTGTTCGCCTTTTGAATAAAAATCAGCAAGAGGCTGTGCCTCGTTCGTCGAGTGGTGTCAGATTTTCTAACAACCCTTTTTTTATATTAAAAATATACTTTATTGTCAAATATCTCTATTCTGTACCTCAACTCAACTCAATACACAACTCGCAACGATTCTCACTCAACCCTTTCTCGACTCAACTCTACTCTCTCCTGCACTCTGTACTTCTGCTTCTCCTTCTGCACTCACTACATCTCAACTTCTGACTCCGCACGCATCATCCATTCCATATATTTTCTCGCAGTTTTCCCTCTCATTCTATTCATCGTTCACTCTCACTTACTAACAATAAGACACACCGATACACACACCCTTGCCACGTGTCATAGTCGGCCACGGGCCACCATGCACTCAAGACTCCACGTGCATTCCCCGACACCATTTACTCTTTCCACGAGATAAACATTCGCCCAATCCACCTTCGACGTTTCTTCATTCATACCATTCTTATCTTATAAGTGCCTCGACAAACCTCGAGACCTTATTATAAACTAAAAGGCGCCAACAAACCTGACCCTATCCGCTTATATGCATATCGATAAATCCATCAATACCACAGTATGAGAGAGTTTTATGTTGAGTTCTTGTTCCCCTAACACACTTCATTCACACCTCGCGCTACATTCGATACTTTCCGTCACACGATTCATACAAAGCTCTTTCATACCATTCATACGAATTCTTGCATCCCACATAATCACAAAAAGTTCACCTAGAAATTATCGATTTTTGAACTATTGCGAAGTTCTTGTTTCGCTAATTTCCGAGGTACTTAATTAACGCGGATAAAGTTTACAGTATTACCTGCCACTATTTATGTTTAATGTTGCTCAACAGTGATGTAGTAGGAGTGGAACATGTAAATAAAAATAATCAAGCGCGTGCTTGAATTGCGGTACTTTTATTTGTCAGTGACAAAGAGTTTGTGTCTAGATAACGTTACTGCTACAAAGAGGTTTATTATCCTAATAATTCTTCGCGATATAACGCGCTTCAAGTACCAAAAAAATAACCCATTTGAAGTTGATGGCTGTTTGTTACCAAGAATGCGCAATGAAATGGAAACACTTGTATGAAAACAATCTGGCATTCTTATAGCTTTCGATATGTGTAGCAAGTCTCTGTAATAATAGTGTGTACTTCAAACCTACCTTTTAGTGAACACTGTGACGTTATTGTAAAAAGATAAACAGAGGTAAACGTTTTCAATCGGGAACTGTGCAATAGATATTACCTGTATTTATTGGTCTGGGTGTTATTGAGAATGTAATCATCTGCTAGATTAAATAATATGCTTAATGCCCAAAATATTATACACTATTTGAAGCAGCCAAGGTTTCAAAACTACTATCTAAAACAATATTGCCAATACAAAATTTAAGTATACATATTATATATAATTAAAATAAAATTTGTTTAGAACCCCCAAACTAATAGTTTCTTGGCATAAATAGCTTAATATTATTTTAGGGAGAACAACGGGCTGTCATTTCATCTTATATTGTATTACACACTTCTGGTGTATAAAATACAAAATGCAAAAGCTCCGCTATCTTAGAATTTTATGAGATATTTGTTCGAAATAGTTTCTACAATTTTGTCAATTTACTCCATTGGCTTGGGAGACTTAAGTATAAAGTAGGTAACAAGATGTGTTAAAGAAAATGAGATATTTTTATTAAATATATATGTTACAGTATTTTAGTGGAAAAAAATATATATATTTGCAAAGAGCAGAAAACAAGTCGTGGCACCCCAAGATGCAACCCTTGTTACCCCGTGTACGGGGAAAGACAGGATGCACTATGCACTATGCACTATGTCACTATGCACAAAATCATTTTTTTGTACCCCTTGCCGTTATCTTTTATAAATCTATTTTAATATATTTCGATCAATAGGTATTAGCACTGTACATAATATTTTTGTAGATACAAAAACAATAAATATTATACGACAATTTTCTCTAATAGTATAAAGAAACACTCCAATTTGTCTCGTCATTTCCCTTTACTCTGTTTCTCCATACACGTTGAACTCAATTTTATCCCCGGCAGCGTCAACTTCTATATCAAATAATCTACGCTATTTTTGTATACATGTGATCGTATACTATTATAAATTTCACGATAAGACCATAAGCCAGATTCGTATGCGTCGCATATTCCGGTAAAAAACTGTTATCTGATAGAGTAATCAAATAATGATGCAGAACACATTCACTTGGTTTCGGTTCAGTTGTAAATTGACATTCGCCCCGGAATCACTGCTCGTAGTATATGCAGTGTAAAATTAGAAAATGGGTCTGGATGCAGAGAAGGGGAAGTATACATCTCCAGAAGGTTGCAAGACGTGGGAATATTTGTGCATTCTGGCGTGTAAATATCAAGTTATTTAACAATTTTTAGTTCCGCCGCAAAGCTAGAAAATGCGATATCCCAGGAAACTGGGCCGAGCTGTATCTTTTAAGCCTGTAATGGACACAGAGAAAATTTAATTTCCAACTTTGGTTTTTACAAGAGGTTTTATTATCACTTGGACTTAGAGTATCGATTGACTATTTCGTAAGATATGAGCTCGGGAGTCAGGGAACCTTGGGGTTTTAAAGGATGTTGGAAAGGACGTAGTAGGGGTGGGATTGTAGGCAGTATGACTAGGTGTTTTGGAAACGGTGACGCGATAAGGTTGCATGACGACTGTTTGTGACGAACGAACTTAAAAATATTTGTATAAATGATTCCTTAGGTAACTAGTAGATAATAAGAGTAATACAGAAATATATATCGTAAGACTAATACAGATATTTGGGGGTGAATACATTACAAGCGGTTAGAGATAGAAAATGAAAACGGTATCTAACAATGTATAACTTGAGTATAATTTTATTGCATTTTTAGTTGGTGCACCCTTTTTCAAATAGAACCCTATAGTTCTGACTAGACAGTTTGACACAGTTTCTTAATCCCTACAAAAAATACTACGCTACTTATAGCGTAAACCCATCGGTCCAAAATATATTACAGCGGGACACCCTGTACATTCGATGGAATTTTCAAGTGTCGTATATATGCGATACAATGAGATTTATATTGTTCGTTCTAATAGCATTCAGTTACTACTATTCATCGATATATTTTCCTATTAGGTGCGATACTGGCCGGTTCCATCGGCTGCATCGTTGGATGGAATTCACCAAGCATCGTAATTCTAATGGCCGAAGATTCACCCATTCCAGTCACAGCATCTGCTGTTTCCACGTTGGTGGCTATTGTGGGCGTCGGCAATGTGCTAGCACCACCGATAAATTACTTTATAGTTGATAAATTTGGCAGAAAGCTTACAATGCTGCTCAGTGTTTTACCGCTTTTGATCAGCTGGGGTATGATCACAATTGCTACGTCTATTTGGGTAAGTTGTATTACTTATTTCTAATATCTGTTACTATTCAATGAAAAATTATAACATTTTGGAAACATTATTCGCAGTGCGCGAAATATCTTTCAATTATTTATTATTATTTGATGTTTCAATCGTATATAATATTTCTAGAGCAAAAGTACACTTCCTATAGTCATGTTCACCTTACGCGCTCGTAACCCACTATTCGCCGAATCTCTTCGCAGGAACTGTACGTGGCAAGATTGTTGGCAGGAATAGCACTGGGGTTATTTGTTTGCGTCTGTCCGATGTACATAGGCGAGGTGTCATCCTTGGACACCCGAGGCGCTGGAAGCTCTCTGGCCGGAATTTTGTATAACGTCGGTATTCTCGTAACGTTCCTAGTAGCTCCGCATCTGTCTTTATCCATGATGTCTGGAATCTTTCTGCTGGTCAACATTGGCTTCGCAATCGCCTTCTGGTGTATGCCAGAATCACCGTACTTTTTGGCAATGCAGAACAGAACAGACGAAGCAGAGGATGTGTTGGTGAAGCTGCGAGGCAAGACCGACGTTTCCGAGGAACTGCAAATAATCATCGATTCGCTGTCGACAAGTGAAAAAGAATCGGTGAAGAGGGGCGGTTTAAAGGACATTTTCACGTCACGGGCGAATTTTCGTGCCCTTGTGTGTATCATGCTGTTCTCCGTGACCCACCATTTTGGTGGATTTTTCGCGATCCTCGTGTACGGCCAATTAATCTTTAAATCGATGAGCAATGTTATATCGGATTACACGCTGAATATTATGATAGGCGTAACGCAAGTGATCTCTGCTCTTCTAACTACGTTCCTGGTCGACAAGCTCGGCCGCAAACCGTTAATACTGGCGTCAGGTGTCACTGCTGCAATTTGTAATCTCGTCATTGGCGTTTATTTCTATGCCATGGAATATACACGTGCAAACGTGTCATCGTATTTGTGGGTGCCGTTTATATCGGCTATAATACTGATTTTCACTTTCAATTGTGGATTGGTCTGCCTACAAGTTATACTAATGTCGGAAATGTTCGCGGCCGAAGTCAAGGCAATTGGTATGTGCCTTGTGAGCGTGAGCGGTGGATTGCTCGGTACTTTTGGATGCAAGCTTTATATATGGATAGCCATAAGTTTGAACTACGGCCACTCAGTCCCCTTTCTGTTCTATTTCGTTATTGTGGCAGTTTGTACGTGGATTATCTGTCGTATCACGCCGGAAACGAAAGGAAAGTCGTTCGCTGAAATACAAAAAGAATTGGCCAAGTGATTATTGCCACTTACAATTTCCCTTGCACAGTTATGGGGGTAGACACGGGTAATGCAGCGAGCTATATACCGACATTATGTGGCCAAAAAATATGGGATAGAAGCATACACCTACTGTCCTTATATGAAAAGATTTTGAGCTCGGTAGGGACTCGTTCGAAAGAGGAAGGTTCAACGCGGTGCGCGGCACACATCGTTCAACGAGATTGTGATGATCTCTAATAATATGACTGTCCAAAGTAGAGCATTAATCGAAAAAATACACCCGTAGAATAAAAGTATATTTTTAGGTCACTAATAGAGTTTTGCAACGTAAAGGAAGGTTGAACCTTCGTCTTTCGAATGAGCCCTAACCGAGCTCAAAATCATTTCATATAAAGACAAAACAGGTATGCTTCTAATTGCAGTGGCACAGACGAGTTCCGCCGCCCGCTCTTAATATTGCCGTTAAAGCAGAGCAAGTGATGTGACAAATTTAGTTCAGGTAGTGGTGACGAGATGGCGCCTACTCAGGACCACTGCCAACGTAGAATCATAGCAAAACTGAAGCGTTGGCTTGATACATGTGCTACAGTAAAAGCGTGATGGAGTCAATGTATGCATTGTCGTATGATTGTAGGGCAGGTCATATGCATTTTAGGCATAAATTGCCTGGGAACTGTATAAATTTACTAAACGCTTTTACTGTAACGTATACATGATTTGAAATCATTGTCGAATTTATGTTATAATTATATGGCCATATTATTTAAAATAAAAAACGGGGAGATTGGAGCTACATTTACTAATACTGGAAGTATTGATGTACTGATATCGTATTTTCAGAATGTTGTAGTTACAGCAATTATTTGAAATCATTGTTCTTAATATTATTCTTTTTCATTCATTTAACTATTTTATATAAAACATAAAATAACTCAAAATCAGTTATTGTATGTTTTTGAAGTATCAGATAAGGAAAGAACCAGGTAGTCAAAAGCATGTCTCGCTGGACCGAGAACGCGCGTACGGTAGCATTCGTCGACTTACTAGAACGCGCGCAAAGCGTTTCTCCCCGGCCGGGGAGATCGTACGGAATCGTTTCATGCTCGGCTCGGAGGGATCCGTTTCTATAATTTATCAACGCAAATATGATCCAAATTATTTCGCGTTTGGTGTTATTTTAATCACAACAACCTCAGCTATATTTTCATAAAATTTACAGAACGAAATAATTAACAATAAAGAAGTTTTATAGTTGCATTAGTGTTGTCTCACAGATACGTAGCTACCTGACCTTACTTTCACTCTCTGTCCCTTTCAACGGTCGTCGATGTCGGTGTTGAATTTCTAAACAGCCAAAGTTATCCCATTCACTCCCAGTGCGCGCGGCCGGTCCCGATCTGCGCTCGCTATTCGAGAAATTACTGTACTAACCTTAGAATTGTGGTACAGTAAAACCCGTATATGTATATGCACAAAGAGATTGAGACCCAAGGTGTGTCTAGAACAAAGCAGGGTGTCGAATCTGTTCTCAGAAGCAGCTCCAGCCGAGCGTGAACGTAGAAAGGGACAGACAGTTTAGGAGGGAGAGAGGTCCAGAGTATCAAAGTGAGGCGCCGAAACGTATCGGTCAGGCAATACTAATGCAACAATAAAACTTTGTTGTTTATTAATTTTTCTAAATGTAACTTTTACCAATGTATTTGCAAGCTTGTTCTGATCAAAATGAGACCAAACGCGAATTATGTAGTTCGAATTATATTTATTTGTTGATACTTATTAAATACGTACTAGAAAGTACAAAAACGTGTAAGATAATCGCATGAGAGGGTATTCGTAGTCTCCTCTCTATCGCGATTAGGTATTAATAATTACAATGATTCTGTAGGCGTGTATATATGTTAAAAGATGTTTTGTTTATTAAACCTTAGCTCTATCGACCGTTTTTTTTTTTATAACATACGTTTATTGTCCCATAACAGAAATAAATAAGATATATACAAAAGAGAATGCTACAATAAACCAAAACGTACAAAAGGATAACAAATAACTAGAGTATTAATATTGAGATCGATGGCTCTGGCGCTGAGCACTCGCGATCTTATCACTAAATTTAAACTACTGCGCTTATCGCTACATATGATGTAAAGTTAAGGGTTAGCTTGTACAAGTGAATGGATTAGTTTATGTATAGAAAGGCACGAAAAAACTATACAATAGAGATAAATGGTAAGTTGCGTGCGAGTTGGGGGGGGGGGGGGTCATCGGAGATGATCCCCCCCCCTACATCAATTATTTAATTTGCCGAAATCATTTTCGTCCGATAGCGATTATGTATATACATAAAAGTAGAGACACTGGTAGCCTTCTCGAATTTAATGTCTATTACATCTCTAATTTTTATACGAATTTTGTTATTAACGGATATTAATTTCCAAGCAACAATATCATACTGCAATGCATACTAATGTAATTAATATTACTATTACAAATTTTATATCGTCTTGTTATGATTAATAAATGCGTATCTCATAATAATAGCCGCCCGTATGCCTATACGTGTACACTTCGTCCGGCCGCAGCCCGGCGGACCCGTGCGGTCTGCGTATTATATGAAAATTTTGGAAAACTGTAGGAGGCAAATCCATCATATTATATAGCAATGGATTCAGAATAAAATTTCGGTTCTTTCTTGTCATTATGTAAATTTTTGTATCTCTGAAAATAATGTAACAATAAATTTGTTTGTTATAAACAAATTACTTCTTACAAAATCTGTGACCACTATTTATTTTACCTCAAAAAACCATGACACTTTTCCTTAAGAAGTTTTCTTATATCTGTGACAGTTTTCGAGATACCATTTTTCTGCTGAAACTTCAAGGGGTGAATTTACCCCTAAACTTGCGATTGGGCAGCTATAAAAAAATACGTGTCCCTTTTTTTCACCTGCTTAATATGTCCACCAAGTTTAATCAAAATCGGAGGCGGACACCCAAATATGTTTCCTTGTCAGTGGTGGGGATAAAACGCGATTATTCTCGCTATAGGACTCGAGTGACACTCTTCGAGAAATTACTGTACATCCAAACCCACACCTCGTTTCCAAAAACTGACGTCACCGGTGTCAGTAACAGAAGTATGTTACAAATTTGGACGCACCTTAAGATATCCCCTTGCACACGATTATGAAACACTAATTTTTGTATCAATTTTCAATAAGAAAATCTAACATACACTGCGTAAGCGTAATTAACTAACAACTAAAATCAAGAAATTTTGATGCAGTGATTTTGATAAGAAACGATTATTGTGTAAGTACTTAATCGTATAAAGATGAAGAATAATTCAAATACGTTTATTATTTTGTTTCAAATATCATTTTTTTAAGTAACATACTTTTTCAGGACAGCTTACTTAGTTTATACGCATCCATATAAACATAACAGAATATTCATCACATAGTTTGTAGAAAAGAACTGGCTTTATTGTTCCAAACTTACGTTTGAGATCTAAATACGTGGTACGAATAGTCGCTAATTCATTGGCTCAAACAAAGGTCGCCCATGCTCTTCAATCGTTGATTACATAAGAGCAGCAAAAAGACTGCAGCCAATTTTATACACCGCGAAGAACAAAAAGAGTGCAAATAAGCTGCAAACTGTGTAGTGCACTATCTGTAGCTTTCGATACTTTTTTCTTGCAATAATTACGTCGTTTGGTGTCTCCTTAATAAATATTCTGTAGCCGCGAACACCGGTCTTGAAATAGTAATGCCAATCTAATAATGACAAATCAAAGCTAAATTCCGCCAAATCGGCAGCATTCATACGACTTCCAAGACTTTTTGCTTTATTCGTTTTTATAACCCAAGTATCAGCAAAGAATGGGTGTAACACTTTTACGAGTTTAGTTGATGACCACGCCATATTTAGTGCTCTGTGGAAATGTATATTACACGATAATTAATTTAAAATAATTTCTAATAATATCTTAAAATCGTCATAAGCTTACTTAACATATAATTGATCATGATACACTGGAACTTCAAGTATTCTTAAGTAAATAGAACTTTCAGATGTTTAAAAATAAAAGCTTACCTTGTTTTTTTCTTCCTAATGATGCGGCTTAAATCATATATCGCTGCGGGAATGATAGCTAGCAGTGTGTGAATCACAAGGAAAATGTATAAATTAGGTATCAACGTCACAGTCGGATACCACACCACCTTTCGCATTGGACGTTTTCTCGTCATGTTTAGTAGTTCATTTATTGCCAATTCGCAGGTAATAGGGTTCCAATCAGATGATCCATAGTTATACACTTCTAACTTGGATGATTTTCTGAAGAAAATAACCAAAAATTATTTGGTGTAAATTATGCTCGAAAGAAATTCTTATTTTGTAAAAGTAAGACAATGCACCAAGTGCCAGTAGGTTGAAATTTTGTACATTTCATTTGGCAGTAATAACAACGCATTACCTATGCGTAACGTGATCCCAAATCAATGCGAGTAGATAGTTAATAGTCATGTCACCTGGAACATTATCTAGTACGGTAGTTGCGGAGACTGGAACGACATGCACCAAACCCAGACAAATTAACGCCATGACTCCTACAGTTCCATTTAAATTTGCCAGCCACGCCGGCTCCTCGTATGACGGTCCGATTATTTATAAAACTCATGATAATGAAATGAACAGTTGTATTTATTATTCCTCTCCGTTAAAAATTATAATTAAGAATACAAAAAGTTAAGAACACTCATGGTCCACAAAGTTGTCGAGCGAGTACTTTGTTCTCGGTTATATTGGTCTATGACATAGACTCTATGTCACAGAATATAATAAAGCTATCACTTTTTTCAACATTACTTCTCGCCTTTTGTGCACATTGATTTTCTATTGCTAATTGATTTCATATTTGTGTTCTCTAGTTCGCTCGCACCCTATTTAAATGAAAATGTGCAGTAGAACTCCGTTTATACCTATTATGAACCTGTCGTGGGACATGTAGATTCGTATACCTCGTTGTTCGTGTAATAGAAATCCGTATAATTTTCTCCACCAGCTGAGTTATCGTTCAGTTGATAGAAATAAATGTTCGTTCAAGAGGATTACACGAAACACTTGCCCTTAAATACCGCGTTCCCTAACTGTTAAAACTTAGATATTTATAAGTCGATCGACGCTTTGTGGTAATTTGGATAATTCGAGCTCGGTTAAAGTTAAGTTAATTGGGAACTACTAAAATTTCATTCATATGAATGGAGTTCGTATAAACGGACTTCCACTGTAATACAGCTGTCATACCAATAGTCGGTCTGAAGATTATGCACGGAAAGGATGCCGTTCTGCTATAATCCTGGACTACACCTTCGGCGGTCGCTTTGCTGAATGCGTATAAGTTATAATACGTTTTTAGAATATCGTCCAAAGCTTCGACCCTAATTCCAGCCGCGTTTTCTTCATCAGCACGTATGATGTCTTCTGCGAATTTGAGATCTGCCGGAGGTGGATAACATTTTTCCTCTACATACTTAATGTACGGATGAGAGTACGCCGTCGAAACGTACACGAATGCCTCCAAATGAGGGCATTCCGTTGCTAATTGGAGCATTTCTTGCGTGGCAATAACGTTTGCCCGTAAGATTAACGAAGCTTTTGATCTAAACTGCACTATCGCCGCATTGTGAATTATTATATTCACGTTCTCCACCAAACGCCGACGATCTTCTGCGCAAAGACCTAGGGAAGCTTCGCCAAGGTTACCTTGAATGAGCACAACTCCTTCCATAAAGTTTGGATTTGTCTTTCGCAGTTTGTTAAATAGCTATAAACAATAAGGTGAATTGGAAATATACTAATCGAGATCTCGATAAGATTTCTTACTTAATTAAGCAAATGAACAATTATACTATTACAACTGCTACGTATATTATTGTCCAGTATCATAGGCATCACCACTTAATAAGCGATTATATTAATTGCTGTAAACGCATCATGGTACTTACGATATTTTCAAAGTATAGCTTAATTCGTTCCTCTACGGTTAGGCCCTTTTTTGGCCTCACGATAATGTAAATTTTGGAAATTTCGGTACACGCGCGCAAGAATTTCTCCAGTATAAGAGATCCGAGGAAACCGGTACATCCAGTAAGCAGTACGTTTTTCCCAGCGTAAAATTTTCGAATTTCACTGTCGCAATTGGCTTTTAAGATCTCCATATCGCCAGACTGAAGAATTTTTATTGATCGTTATAAACTTTCCCCCTTTTTGTATCTAATTTTAAGCACGTATATTATTGTCGCATGCGTAAAAGAATTAAGTTGCCCCTTTTCTCCTTGAACGAAAGTTGGTAGAAATAGTCCTATTTAAAATATACAGGGTGGTAGCCAGCTCAGGGAATATCGGGAAATAGGGCGTAGCCGAGGTGTATGTAAACACTTTTTTCCTTGGCCAAAATGTGGTTGGCAAATTCATGTTTGAATTATGAACGAAAAACACTGTTCTATCAACCATTTGGAACGCCCGGCGGGGGGCTGCTAGCCCGCGCACAGGCACGAACCTCTCACAATCAGCTGTTTTGATGTGGGGGCATCGAGGGTACCGACGGAAGCATGCGGCAAATGTTACATCGTCTTAATTAAGAATAATGTGGAATAACTTGTTATTCATGAATAACAAATAAACTAATAAGTCGTTTAAGAACAGTGTTCGATACGTTTATTCATTATCCGAAAGGAATAAACTGTTTTATTACTTACGAAAAAAATATTTTTTTTAACAGCACGTTTTCAGTTGGATAAATTATGTTTGCAGAATTAATGTTAGGAAAAGCTAGTTAAACTTACCCATTCGTCCACGAATTACCCTGCTTAACATTGTGTGAATCCTGACCTAGGCAACGCTCTGCAGCCGATGTTGCGGCCGGATTAGTATAATATATATAATTAGTAATGTTAAGCAGGGTAATTCGTGGACGAATGGATAAGTTTAACTAGCTTTTTCTAACATTTGTTCTCCAAACATAATTTCTGGAAACATAGTTTATCCACCTGAAAACTTGCTGTTAAAAAAAAATATTTTTTTCATAAGTAATAAAACAGTTTATTCCTTTCGGATAATGAATAAACGTATCGAACACTGTTCTTAAACGACTTATTAGTTTATTTGTTATTCATGAATAACAAATTATTCCACATTATTCTTGATTAAGACGATATAACATTTACCGCATGCTTCCGTCAGTACCCTCGATGCCCCCACATCAAAACAGCTGATTGTGAGAGGCTCGTGCCTGAGCGCGCGCCCGCGGCCACCCGCCGGGCTCTCTCGTTGGCCAGTGTTTTTCGTTAATAATTCAAAAATGAATCTGCAAACCACATTTTGGCTAAGGAAAAAAGTGTTTACATACACCTCGGCTACGCCCTATTTCCCAATTTTCCCTAAGCTGGCTCTGTATAATATATAAAATACATAATTATTTCTCAGGGAAGTGGAGGCAAATTATCATAAACGAACCAGCAGGTATTTTCAGCAAGATTATGTTCATTGCATTGCTTGCTATTATATCGTTGTCAAAAACATCCGGAAAAATAGTCCGCAGTCCGTTCCCAACGTTGCAAAGTTTAATAATGTTCAATAACCTAACTGTTTTACAATTAAACGTTAGATATTTGTTTAATATTCATTAAAGTGTAGATTTTACTTTTATTATGAAGATATAACATTTCAAAGAAATATTTACATCGTAAATTGATTACTACAGTGTGCATAATGAGCAGAGAACCAGAAACGCGCTTTTTGTCGCATAAAATTGTTAAGATAGGTCAGATTCGGTACAGTGACCAAGTGCTAATGACCCACTTCCGTCGGAGCAGGTTAATTGATGGACGAAAGTGTAAGTTTATTTAACTACCTTTTTCTAACATTAATTATCCAAAGACTTCTGTCATTATTAATAAAACACTTTATTCGTTTCGGATAACGAATGAAATTATAGAACAGTTAATAATAGACTTGTTAATTAAATTGTTATTCTTGAATAATGTATAATTACATATTATTCTTAATTTAAGATGATGTAACATTTGCTGTACGGTTCATTCGATGCCCTCGACGCCCCCGATCACGACCGAGCACTGTAGAGAGGAACGGGCCTGGCCGCTTGTTCTACGGGCGCTCTCATTGGCCACTGTTTTTGATTAATAACTCAAACACGAAGCTTCAAACAACATTTTGGTCACGGAAAAGTTTGTTTAGGATCACCCCAGCAACCCCCCATTTCCCGATGTTCGTGTAGTTACGGGACATCCTTTATAAGTATCGCCACTTGGAACTTGAAATTTTATGATCTATCAGATATTTCTGACGCCGATATAACTGCATTTTGCTGAACATACCTGCTGCTTTGTTAATAAAGCATCATTCGGAGGAGGCAAAGGCGAAATACATGTATCACTTGGCTGAGTTTTCCAGGCGGCAATATTGCAAACTTTACGCACATTGTTCACAACTTTCCCTTCACTTTTGGAGAAATAATGATGTTTTTTCAACTGCTTAAGATTTCTAGAAACATATTCTGCACACGATTTTCGTTAGCCCAAATGTCCAAAATCGGTCTATTTCTACCATCATCCTTTCTCAATTACAAATTTTTGTTAAACGGATCGCGTTAAATTATTTTGGCGCTTGATGTTTCTTTGGTTACAATCGCTCAACAGTTAAGGCGTGATTTATGCTTGAAGCCTTTTTATAGTGCAGAATTATGCATCCATAGATGTTTATAATTTTTACATATGTATATTATGTGAACACAAATCGCAGAGTTACGAAATGTGAATATTAATTTTGAGTTCACTGAATTAATTGCGTGTGGGAAATATTTGTCTACAAGGTACCCGCTGAAAACCGTTATAGATAATGCGTGTTCTTAGCTTCTATCACATTTCCAATTACTTTGCCACTTCATAATAATAAATACAACTAACTGTTCATTTCATTATCATGGGATAACAAAAATCACACTTTTCTTATGTATAGTCGAAGCGCCATACAAGGGGCCGAGACGAGCCTCTGTAAATGCCATAACAGATAATGTTCCAGGTGACATGGCTGTTAATTACCTGCTCGCATCGCTTTTGGAGCCACGTTACGCATAGGTATTACGCTATTGTTACTGCCAACTGAAATGTACAAAATTTCACCATTTACTGCCAGCTGTTACATTGTCTTATTTTAACAAAATAAGAATGTCTTTCAAGCATAATTAACTTCAAATGACGTTCAACGTTTCTATTACTTTATTCGGAAGGCCATGCAAAGTAGAAGTGTATAAATATGGATTGTGTGACTGGAATCCTATTAACCCTTTCGCTACGACGCACAGTGTTCTAAATGGCATATTTAACTGGACAACATTATTTTTCCGCGTTTCGGGCTTATAGAATAGAATAAAATTTTATTTGCTTTTCGGCCTCACAGCCATGAAAGGGAACTTATTTTACATTCTTAATTTTGACCTTACATTACGTTCTCCTTCATCTGCCTTACGCTACATTTCTTTATTCCTACTTACTTATTATCTATAACCTTATACTATTATCTATAACTTTATACTATTATCTACATCCTTATACTATGCACTAATATAATGTACACTAATACTATACACTATTTGTATTGTATTATTCCTAATTTGTATGTTAAAGCATTTGTATCTCTCTATCACAGTCAATGCCATCTATCCCCACTCTTGTCCTCCCTATTCCTTCATTTTCTCTCTTATTTTCCTTTCCACCTCTCGTAACCATTCTTCTGCCTCCTCGCTTTTCCTACCACTGACCAGATCTGCAACCCCCATGTTCCCTCTTTCCAGCTCCCTGCAATCTCTTACCATATGTTCCAAGGTCCCCCACCCTTCCTGGCATAATTCGCATCTCCTTTCTTCATCATCTTTCCAATATCTATTCCACGTCTCCGTGTTCCCGCACTTCGCCCTTCCCATCAGCCTTTGGTTGATTTCCCTACCCTCCTTGACCAGGTAGTTTTGGGCTTATATTAAAAAACAAATTATTTTTGCGTAAAGTTATTATTTTTTACTAAAAATATTTATAACATAAAAATATGACTAATTACATAAAATTAGATAACAACAGAAATTCGTATTGAATTTCGGTGAATAACATGTGTTTCTCCCTTTCGATTTATTAAATCAGCTCCGATTTTCAAGACACGAGGGAGCAAGAAATTTCGTGAACGGCCTACATCTCAGTAACCAATCAATATATTTCCATAATTCAAGCGGCATTTCATGCATTGGTATATAAACAACAAATCTGCTATACTAAAAAAAGGTGCCATATACTTTAAATTTGAATTTTAGCCAGTTTTTCAAGAAATGGCACCACTGTGCGTGCAGGGAAAGTGTACATACTGCGCACACGCACAGTCTTCAGTGTTTGGGGCCATCTCGGAGCTAGCGTTTGGGGCTCTGATTGAAAAGCCAATATTAATAATAAAAAACGCTTCCGAGTCGAACAGTATCTCCAGAAAAGAAGAACGTATTGAGACAATACATTCGAACGAAGTAACACGACACTGCCAGCCCAGTAAATACGATATTTGGTAGCCGGTGACTATAGTCACAAGTCGTGTCACCGACGAGATATAGGAATAGATAAGTCATCCAATGTATTTTTTCGGCCCGAATTTCTGGGTACCTTAGGGACCCATACCATTTGCAAGTCACTATCAACGTTACCAACAAATTATAAAAAACGATGCGAAAATTAGATAATTTTAAAGAACTCTTTTGTTCTTTGCCGTAATGAAAGGCAACAAAGGATATGAAATATTTAATGTTAATTAAAAATCTTAAAAAAACAGTTTATAACAAGTTTTCTTATTTCAATTGTAGTATCAATAAATTAAATAATTTTGAAAGTTATACTTTAAATTATTTTCTGGTAAATGACAATGAGTAATGTTGATCTACTTACAATAAGAGATGTATATTTTTTTAACACACAAACTGTTTCGCCGCGCACCCGCGACGTACCGTATGGACAGGGCCGAGCAGGTAAAACGAAGGTCGTAAATCTCCGTTCCGACTAGGGTCGCGTCGCGAGGTGTTTGGCAGTTCCTATTCTTCTTTCGAATAGGATAATTATTGATGTAAATGGAGGATATCAATGAAGTAACGAATTCTTCAGGTAACAATGCGATATATTTATAAAACGAATACGTGAGTGTTCGACGTGGTGTTTGATGACGAAGTATCGGGTGGAATCGCGATGTTCGCACCTCTCGTGTACACGGATACTCCGGAGTCGTTTGGAGGTATTCTCCTTTACAATAAGAACTTTAACTTGTCGCGTAAGAGTGTGTAAGACTGCTAGAACTGACGAGTTTGTTTAATTGTTTCTGCTAAGACTTGCTGTACAAGATTGTCTGTTGCGACTGACTTCCTCCTCGAGTGCTTCTCAGCACGTCGACTCGGAAGCCGTTTTTGGGCACGCTGATTGGATATTTGACAAAATGACTGGTTTCCAATCAGCGTGTTTTGGAGGTGTCGCCGCACCCTTCCTTTGCGCCCGAGGCGTGTTGCATGAAGGAGGGGGTGCGTTTTTGAACGTTGCATTGAATATTGGTGACGTAGCGGGATCTCCCCCAGGGCCCCGGGGTTTGACCTGGGCGAAGTCAGCTGGCGGCCAGCTTCGAGACTCTGTAGGAAACTCACGTTTATGACACATGCAATTTGCCGCTGAGGTTGTGGAAAAAACTCGACGTCTGGTAGTTTGATGTATTAGGGGTAATAAAGCTACTTCCTCAAAAACAGTCTCGTCCTTGCGTGTCACAAACGTGCTGACCATCTGCGTGTGGAAGGTCGTCCCTTTCGCAGATTGCCAGCCGCTTTGTCGAAAGGTGCCTGAATTTACAATATGCCTGATTGAATTTATGGTGGTTGTGAGATGCAGTGTTGGTTCCGCGGGTGTGCCGCGGAACACAAACAATAAAATTGCAGCAATGAAAAACTTGTGACGATAATTGTATACTACAATTATTAAATATATAGTTACTGTACAAATTCTTTAATTATCTTTTTCATTGGGGCAACTTTATTGTTAATGAAAGACCCAATTTTGTATCTATATTCAACTAATAATAATAACTTATTCAGTAATAAAAGACAATTTCTGTGATAAATCCTAGAGGTTGTTCTATCTCTTTTCTGAGGAATTGTTAAGTAGGAAGGATTGTTTCCTTCGTTTTTCGTCTATCATGCCCTTATTTGGGAATTGGGAACGTGTGCAGTCGGGTCTGCCCCTTCCGCGGTGACGCGATGACGTAACCCTTCGGGGGAACGTTCTCGAACCTTCCGGACTACCTTGGAAAATTCGGTGCCCCCACCATATTTCTAGTCCGTATTTCAAGTATAAAAAGGGCACGATATCAGCCCTCGGTGGCTTAGTTTGAATAATCAGGCAACGAGTTACTTCGCGATTATCCAGTTTACGAAGCTCAGCGAGATCGGGTTCAAGTCCCCTTCGAGCAATTCTTAATTATATTGTACGACTTTACGTAAGAGTCCGAAACCGTGGCTTAGCTTCACGGTATTACGTTTGTAAGCATCTTGTTAATTAGAGAATATAGACTTTCTTATTTGACTACAGACACATTTATTTCACTTCGATAACCTATACCAGTCATACGCAGTATCAATCCATCGAAGGGATATACCTTAACCGCTCAAGGTGTATCAAAGTTACGAGACCAAAATTACTAACAATCCTGTGGCTCCCGGTGATGCAATAGGCACTGGTTCGTCCACGCAAACCTTCCTGTGGCTCCCGGTGGTGAAATAGACACTGGTTCGTCCACGACAACCTTCCTGTGGCTCCCGGTGATGCAATAGGCACTGGTTCGTCCACGCAAACCTTACCTTCCTGTGGCTCCCGGTGGTGAAATAGACACTGGTTCGTCCACACCCTTCCCATCGAACGGCTTGACCGTTTAACTAACATAAAACTCTTTAAAAACCGATCCTCGGCTCCGCAGCCGCGCCCCATAGCCCTCGGCTCGTAACAGAATATTGCTGAAGAGGACAAAGGCTTTCAATGGGTGACAGTGGCCAGATGGCTCTATGATTGGGTCCGAGGTAACCAACAGGATCATGGTTTTCAGAAGACAGATGACAAAAATTACTGTCTTGAAAATAACTTCACAAATATAACACTTTATCCATTTAAACTTCAGTCATTATTTGCGTATATTTTCTTTGGAAGTATCAGTTTTTGCAATATCTCTGATACGTTGCGCTAATAATTTCTACTAACAATTACTAATACAAATTAATTATTTTTTGCGCAACGCATACCGAATATTATTACTCACAATTAGTGCAATTAAAAAGTAATGTTCAGAGGAACAATTGAAGAGTATGTATTATGTTTGTATAACCATATACAGGGTGGCCCGGATCCCACATAGTATTTTTTAAAAAAAGGGTAGCTGAGGTGATTCTGAACAACTTTTTCCTTGACCAAAATATTGTTTGAAGCTTCGTTTTTGAGTTATTAACGGAAAACACTGGCCAATTACAGCGCCCGTATAGCGCGAGCTCAGTCACAAATGCGCGCGGCCGTAATCGGGTGCATCGAGGGGCAACGTACGGCAAATATTACAATCGTCTTACATTAAGAATAATGTGTAATTCTTCGTTATTCATAAATAAGAATTTAATTAACAAGTCGTTTAATAAATGTTTGATACTTTTATTCGTTTTCCGAAACGAATAAAGTGTTTTATTAATTATGAAAGAAGTGTTTGGATGATTAATGTTAGAAAAGGGTAGTTCAATAAACTTATCCATTCGACCGCGAATTTACCTGCCTCATTGCCACTCTAAACGCTCCGACTGCGACAGATTTTAATATTATCGCGATGGATACTTATGCGATCTTCAGGTCTATTGGGATAATCCAAACCCGGAACAGGATACTTATACGCTACAAATTGATTTACACGGGCACGGTGACCACGTGTATATTCTGTGCATCACGGCGCGCCGTGATAATTGTATTATTATTAAATATATTATTAATGTATAATATTTTTTTATTTATTATTGTTAGATTGCAATTAGGACTATAGATACAATATTTAACATTAAATTTTACATTGTTTACTTTCTGAAGTCATTTTATTATAACATATTGCAATAATATACCAAATATATTAAAATTTTGTTTTTGGCCACGTTTTTGGGCTTTTTCGCTAGTGTGCGGCGTAAGGGTGATTATGTAATGACTAAAATCAAGTAATTGTGTTGAACTGATGTTTATAAGAAACGATTTTCGTGTGTGCACTTCTTCGTATAAAGATGAGGAATAATTCAGATATGTGTATTATTTTGGGTCAAATAGAAATATTGATCAAACAATTTGCTTTATTATTTCATTTCAAATATTATCATTTTAAGTAACATTCTTATTTTGAGTTAGCTCATTTAGTTTATTTGCATCAATAGAAACATAATAGAATATTTAGCGCATAGTTTGTAGAAGAGAACTGATTTTATTGTTCCAAACTTACGTTTAGGATCGAAATACTTGGTACGAATAGTTGCTAATTCCTTCATTCAAACAAAGGCCACCTATGCTTTTCAATCGTTGATTGAATAAGAACCTAAAATAGGACTACGGACAATTTTATACAACACGAACAACAAAAAGAGCACCCATAAACTGCAAACTGTGTAGTGCACTATTTGTAGCTTTCGATACTTTTTTCTTGCAATGATGAGGTCGTTTGGTGTTTTCTTAAGAAAGATTCTGAAGCGCTGCATCCAAGCCTTCAAATAGTCAAGCCAATCAAGGATTCTCACGAAAGAAAAGATACTGATTGGTTAGAGAGAGATTTAATAAAGAATTTTGGAGAATTATGTGAAGAGATACTATGATGTATTGGCGTGGCGCTGCGAGCACCGAAGCGCAAAAACGGGAAGTATGTAAAAGAACAGAGAAATGTAAGAAGCGAGCTAACGCAAGGCGTAGCATTGTAACCCGAATAATGATAAGTAATAAATAAGTGAGTTCTTGTACTAGTACTGCATTTGTGTCGTTCCGTTAGTACATGACAGATACAAAAAAATAAAAATATAGATATATCTTGGAATTTACATATAGATAATAATTTTGTTTTATTTTATAGCTGTGATTTTAATGATATAGTGCCAAAGATAGTTAGTAGTGAAAAAATATCAAAGGACATGGCGTGCAATATAGTTATAAACTACAGGGTGTCCGGGAACTATGGGAAGATCGGGAAATAAGCCATAGCCGAGGTGCATGTAAAAATTTTTTTCCTTTGCCAAAATGTGGTTTGTACATTCATTTTTGAATTATTAACGAAAAACACTGGCCAATGAGAGCGCCCGACGGGCGGCCGCTGGCGCGCGCTCAGGGACGAACCTCTCACAATCTGCTGTCGTGATGGGGGGGCATCGAGGGTACCGATGGAAGCATGCGGCAAATGTTACATCGTCTTAATTAAGAATAATGTGGAATAATTTGTTATTCATGAATAACAAATAAACTAATAAGTCGTTTAAGAACAGTGTTCGATACGTTTATTCATTATCCGAAAGGAATAAACTGTTTTATTACTTACGCAAAAATATTTTTTTTATCAGCACGTTTTCAGGTGGATAAATTATGTTTCCAGAAATAGAATAGAATAGAAATCACACAATGTTAAGCAGGGTAATTCATGGACGAATGGGTAAGTTTAACTAGCTTTTCCTAACATTAATTCTGCAAACAATTTCTGGAAACATAATTTATCCACCTGAAAACGTGCTGATAAAAAAAATATTTTTGCGTAAGTAATAAAACAGTTTATTCCTTTCGGATAATGAATAAACGTATCGAACACTGTTCTTAAACGACTTATTAGTTTATTTGTTATTCATGAATAACAAATTATTCCACATTATTCTTAATTAAGACGATGTAACATTTGCCGCATGCTTCCATCGGTACCCTCGATGCCCCCCCATCACGACAGCAGATTGTGAGAGGTTCGTCCCTGAGCGCGCGCCAGCGGCCGCCCGTCGGGCGCTCTCATTGGCCAGTGTTTTTCGTTAATAATTCAAAAATGAATGTACAAACCACATTTTGGCAAAGGAAAAAAGTTTTTACATGCACCTCGGCTATGGCTTATTTCCCGATCTTCCCATAGTTCCCGGACACCCTGTATAACATATTAATTTAATTTCAATGTGTTTCAATGGTGCAAAGTGTTTGGTTGATTTTGTTCTTTTTAAAAATGTACGAAACTGTTTACTATGAAATTTTAAATAAAATGCATATTTAAAAAATATGTCTATTTAATGAATATTAAGTTAATATTAATTAATTTAATCCCTTTAGAAAACTCCACAAGTAAATATGTCTAGCAGGCAATCCTATTGTATACAGTAAATTAGTATTAATATGTGTATAAAACAGAAAATAATAATATTACGTTACTTACTAGATAAATTAAGAGATAATAAAATCATACATAATAATTCAAGAGTAAACGCACTCTTTTATTAAATAGAATGTACAAATGTACTCATATTATAATCGGACTGGTGATACTGACGATTCGATCGGACTGATGATTTTCCCCTATGCGGTGTTGCCATATCACATGTTCCATCCTGTACTAGAGATGGCCGTGACTGTATACGTTCCGAGCAGCACAAAGGTAGCGACGATGCACGGGTTGGTAGCTCGTTCCATAGCTAACGTTGGTGTAGGAAAAATGTGTGAAAGAAGTTCACCAACACATTGTTTACTCGATTGCAAACAATTGAAGAAACTGAATCATGCCCCAGCTCCACGGTTTGCATATTCTGCTATAAAATGATAAAATGTCATATGCACGTAATCAAAGAAGTTAGTGTCACCCTGTGATATTTTAGTTACATGTAGAATGACCGAACCGTTAGATTTGTTTAAAATCGTATTGTATTGTTTATTTCGTTCCAGATTGGTGGACCGTGTAATGAAAAAGATGTACCCTGTGTCTAAGTGGCCCAAGAAAATCCAAGAAATGGAAACCTTATCAGCGATTTAAGATGTATTGAAACTCACTTTGAAATATGTATCAACCTGTTAATTTTCAAGAATTAGAAAGAAAAGGATTATCGTTAAAGGAATCCATGAAATTTATTACAGATAGAAGTACAAGTATAGAACTTGTGCTCGGAGAGTGTCCTGAAAAAGTCAAAATGAAATGAGCTAAACATGTGCTAAAATAAACTCGATTCGTTGGTATTATCTTGTGTTGGTATTTAGAAATTTACTTTACTACACATAATACAAACGATCTGTCCCACTTGGAAGGCGGTTCAATAATGCGCGTTGAAATAAGGAAGAGGTTTAAAATTGCAAACAATCTGCAATGAGTACGTGTGGATCAAGCCACCCTACTTCACAGTTTCCCAATACCTACCCTCGAAGTGGAAGGATCACAGGAACACACAGTCGCATACATTCAAGTGGCCCACGCCATTCCTAAATCTAGTAAACAATCACGATGTTTTATTCTGCTTAAACTTTTAGTTAACACGTTAACTGCCGCGCGCATTTTACGTGGTTTGCCCCAGGCGCCAACATTTTTTTTTTATGCAATGCATATTACGTTTAAATATTATTTTCAGCAGATAAGGTGAGTGTTGTATTCATGTTTAATGCATCATTCGTGGTGGGGGCCACCGGTGCCCCCCACGGCGCTGTGGTCAAGTCGAGTGCTGATCACCGGTGACTGCCACGCCACGTTTACAGGCATGTCTTCGGTTTACATGTATTCGAGCTCGACTTTTCCGCGTTGATAACAGCCACGTATAAAATAAGGACGTACATCGACATAAATGCTTTGTGTGCGAAGGGTAACCGAAACTTGTTATCAATTTTTGAGGACCTGGATTGTCATTTAACAACGTCACACTCTTATTCGATATGCCAACACTGCTCATAATAGCTTGCAAGTGTGATGTTTCCTTTGTGCCCTCAGACATAGCCAAATACTAAGCTTTTGTACTCGATAACGCTACCGTGTGTTGTCTACGCGCTTACCAGTTGATCACCGCGCACTGCAATACAAACGCATACCCCGAGTACGATCGTCTGTCCGACTGTTTTGCGTCCCAATCAGCATCCTTAAGAACATACAAATCTACACATGTTCTCTCATACAATAACCCGTAAATAGTAGTACCCTTTAAATTGGCCATTGTTTTTCGCTAATAATTCAAAACCGAAGCTCCAAACAACGCTTCAAACAATTCTTCGGGGTCACCCCTGCATCTCACAAGTTCCCGATGTTCAGTAAGCGACGGAACACCTTGTATACACTTTCTTCAAGTTTTCTATTTAGATCCCCGCTGTCAACGCAGCCGGTAAAAGTATGGATGTTAAACGCACCATCGGAGAAAAGTGTCAAAGAAATCCTCCCCTGGCTGCTGTGAGCATCCCTTAGCTAAAAGTGTACTCTCTGCCTACCTTTCGGCGTTCCATCACTTTTCGTGCAAAACATAAATCTGCTCTCGATTACCTTACTTGCGTTTGGTCGTTCGACAAGTTTCGATGTTTTATTACGTATAAGAGCCAGATACTCATCCTCCGTGGCTATTTTCTACGCATTCGCTTCGCTGGCGTTCATTGCATCGCTCAGAGTTATTGGTTCTTGAGCTATAGCGAGATTCGTTATCTAGCAGTCTCCGATAATATCACCTTCTTACTCGACATCAGCTTTCGTAGCCCACTGCAGCCTCTTGCCCAGCTTGTATTTTTTTCACAAATCGAGACAGCGTCATGTGGCAGATATTGAATTGCCTAGCGACAGTTTTTATTTTCTGACCTTCTATAACAGCTTCAACGGCCCGACGCATAACTTCGATGGACGTGGTGCCCCTTTCCGTCTTTCGTTTGTACGTTCGTATTTTACAGCACTGCCAGAACTATTTGTACGCGTGAACTATTAAGGCTTGTTCGTGTCAACTGTTCTATAGACTTCTGTGTTATGTGTAATGCCTATCGATCGATTTCAGTTTTTCTACCCTCGTCAGCAGGAGCGGGATAACATGTAAACGTTTAGGAAAATTTTGTCGGAACTGTTTTACGAAAGGTTCGAAGGCTTTTTTCGCCTGGAAGACACGTAGTCCAACTCTGGAAAGACCGGCCATAAAACAGCCCGTTCAGCCACGAACACTTGCGGTGGGGCAAGTTGTTACCGGAACAAGTAGCCCCGCTTGACTCATGTGGCAATTAATGAGAATATTTTGTATATACAGGGTGGCCCAGAACTCGCACAGTATGCGAACATGTGGGGTAGCTGAGGTGATTCTGAACAACTTTCTCCTTGACCAAAATATTGTTTGAAGTTTCGTCTTTGAGTTATTACCGAAAAACACTGGCCAATGAGAGCGCCCGGCGGGAGGCCGCTGGCGCGCGCTCAGGCACGAACCTCTCACAATCAGCTGTTTTGATGTGGGGGCATCGAGGGTACCGACGGAAGCATGCGGCAAATGTTACATCGTCTTAATTAAGAATAATGTGGAATAATTTGTTATTCATGAATAACAAATAAACTAATAAGTCGTTTAAGAACAGTGTCCGATACGTTTAATCATTATCCGAAAGGAATAAACTGTTTTATTACTTATGAAAAAAATATTTTTTTGTAACAGCACGATTTCAGATGGATAAACTATGTTTCCAGAAATTATGTTTGCAGAACTAATTTTAGAAAAAGCTAGTTAAACTTACGCATTCGTCCACGAATTACCCTGCTTAACATTGTGTGAATCCTGACCTACGTAACGCTCAACAGCGGATGTTACGTTAATCGTCAAAAACGAAGCTTCAACCAACATTTTGGTAGCGGAAAAAATTGTTCAGAATCGCTGCAGTAACCTCCCATTAAAAGCCTGGTCAGAAAGTCTGCCGGACCCTGTGTACACTATTGGAAATGGGTTTATTAAATAACTCTTGACTCATTTGTGATTTAATAATATACTTTATTAACCACGCACTGGGAGTGACTTCTTTACTATTGCAATGGTCTGAAGGAACTAAGAGCATCCAAACTAACAGACAGACCCAATGCCCTAAAGCAGGGCTCGGAATTAAGTGAACTTTCGGGCCGATTTTCAGAGGCAACACCCCCTTTCTCCCACCGCGCGTCTTGGCCCCGCGATCACCAATCGGCTCGAAGATCTTCAGGCGCGTAGCATATGAACCGCAGGATATGGAATATGGGACCATGTGGAATCCTATTGATACGAGTGTCGCCCTAATGTGACCCGCGCGGTTACAAGCCTGAGGACCCCCGAGCTGCTTGGCGATCGCGGGGGCCAAGACGTGCGGCCGGAGAAAGGGGGCGTTGCCTCTGAAAATCGGCCCGAAAGTTCACTTAATTCCGAGCCCTGCCCTAAAGCATCGCCGACTACTCTCGGTTGTGTGCGAGGGCCTATTGCCTCTTATATGTATAAACAATAGATAAAACCTTATAGGCAGAGATGAGGAGTAACAGTATAAAGGTGCGTCCACATTTGTCACGTCCCCGCACACTGTTACCAAGATAAGGACCTAGTCAAATGGTCTAAAAGAGGTTTGGGAGAAAATGTGCAAATGTGCAAATTCAATCGGGGCAACACTTTCCCTTTTTTAATACAATTAACGCCATTAATATTGATCGCCAGACATGTAAAAATCGAAGCCGCAATATTTCAACAAAAAGTTATTTGTAAAATACTTTTATAAGTATTTTTACAAATAATGAAGATTTATTGTATACGACTTAGAAATTATTATTATACTAGAATTATCAACTTTAGTCAACCTAATCCGGCCAAAGGCAGCCAGAAAAGATACAAATTCAAGAAAGCTATTCACGAGCGACTCAAGTACTTCCTTTGGAGCGGGTCAAAATACCGACAGCGCATGGAACGGCCGAACCAAGTAACAAGTAACACCATGAGGTATCAAAAAACACTTCACATTTCTTCCCAGACCTTTTCTAGACCACTTGACTAGGTAACAAATCCCGGTACGGTAACAAATGTGGAGGGACTTTTACGTGCAGATGAATAGAAATACGTCCAAACCCACACCTCGTTACCAAAAACTGACGTCACCGGTGTCAGTAATAGAAGTATGTTACAAATTTGGACGCAGCTTAAGATATCCTCTTGCACACGATTATGAAACACTAACTTTTGTATCGATTTTCAATAACAAAATCTAACATACATTGCATAAGCGTAATTAACTAATAACTAAAATCAAGTAATTTTGATGCAGTGATTTTGATAAGAAACGATTATTGTGTAAGTACTTAATCGTATAAAGATGAAGAATAATTCAAATACGTTTATTATTTTATTTCAAATATCATTTTTTTAAGTAACATACTTTTTCAGGACAGCTTACTTAGTTTATACGCATCTATAAAAACATAACAGAATATTCATCACATAGTTTGTAGAAAAGAACTGGCTTTATTGTTCCAAACTTACGTTTCAGATCTAAATACGTGGTACGAATAGTCGCTAATTCATTGGCTCAAACAAAGGTCGCCCATGCTCTTCAATCGTTGATTACATAAGAGCAGCAAAAAGACTGCAGCCAATTTTATACACCGCGAAGAACAAAAAGAGTGCAAATAAGCTGCAAACTGTGTAGTGCACTATCTGTAGCTTTCGATACTTTTTTCTTGCAATAATGACGTCGTTTGGTGTCTCCTTAATAAATATTCTGAAGCCTTCTACACTGATCTTGAAATAGTAATGCCAATCTAATAATGATAAATCAAAGCTAAAATCCTCCAAATCGGCAGCATTCATACGACTCACAAGACTTTTTGCTTTATTCGTTTTTATAATCCAAGTGGCAGCAAGGAATGGGTGTAACAATTTTACGAATTTAGTTGCTATCCACGCCATATTTAGTGCTCTGTGAAAATGTATATTACACGATAATTAATTTAAAATAATTTCTAATAATATCTTTAAATCGTCATAAGCTTACTTAACATATAATTGATCATGATACACTGGAACTCCAAGTATTCTTACGTAAATAGAACTTTCAGATGTTTAAGAATAAAAGCTTACCTTGTTTTTTTCTTCCTAATGATGCGGCTTAAATCATATATCGCTGCGGGAATGATAGCTAGCAGTGTGTGAATCACAAGGAAAACGTATAAATTAGGTATCAACGTCACAGTCGGATACCACACCATCTTTCGCATTGGACGTTTTCTCACCGCGTTTAGTAGTAGTTGTAGTCCCAATCCGCAGGTAATAGGGTTCCAATCAGATGACCCATAGTTATACACTTCTAACTTGGATGATTTTCTGAAGAAAATAATAGAAAAGTTGAAAATTATTTGGAGTAAATAATGCTCGAAAGAAATTCTTATTTTGTAATAGTAAGACAATGCACCAAGTGGCAGTAGGTTGAAATTTTGTACATTTCATTTGTCAGTAATAACAACGCATTACCTATGCGTAACGTGATCCCAAATCAATGCGAGTAGATAGTTAATAGTCATGTCACCTGGAACATTATCTGGTACGGTAGTTGCGGAGACTGGAATGACATGCGCCAAACCCAGACCAATTAACGTCAAGATTCCTACAGTTCCATTTAAATTTGTCAGCCACGCCGGCTCCTCGTATGTCGGTCCGACTATTTATAAAATTCATGATAATGAAATGAACAGTTGTATTTATTATTTCACTCCTTTAAAAATTATAATTAAGAATACAAAAAGTTAAGAACACTCATGGTCCACAAAGTTGTCGAGCGAGTACTTTGTTCTCGGTTAAATCGGTCTATGACATAGACTCTATGTCAGTAGAACTCCGTTTATACATATTATGAACCTGTCTTGGGACATGTAGATTCGTATACCTCGTTGTTCGTGTAATAGAAATCCGTATAATTTTCTCCACCAGCTGCGTTATCGTTCAGTTGATAGGAATAAATGTTCGTTCAAGAGGATTACACGAAACACTTGCCCTTAAATACCGCGTTCTCTAACTGTTAAAACTTAGATATTTATAAGTCGATCGACGCTTCGTGGTAATTTGGATATTTCGAGCTCAGTTAAAGTTAAGTTAATTGGGAACTACTAAAATTTCATTCATATGAATGGAGTTCGTATAAACGGACTTCCACTGTAATACAGCTGTCATACCAATAGTCGGTCTGAAGATTATGCACGGAAAGGATGCCGTTCTGCTATAATCCTGGACTACACCTTCGGCGGTCGCTTTGCTGAATGCGTATAAGTTATAATAATTTTGTAGAATATCGTCCAAAGCCTCGTCCGTAATTCCAGACGCGTTTTCTTCATCAGCACGTATGATGTCTTCTGCGAATTTGAGATCTGCCGGAGGTGGATAACACTTTTCCTCTACATACTTAATGTACGGATGAGAGTACGCCGTCGAAACGTACACGAATGCCTCCAAATGAGGGCATTCCGTTGCTAATTGGAGCATTTCTTGCGTGGCAATAACGTTCGCCCGTAAGATTACAGACGCTTTTGGTCTAAACTGCACTATCGCCGCATTGTGAATTATTATATGCACGTTCTCCACCAAACGCCGACGATCTTCTGCGCAAAGACCTAGGGAAGCTTCGCCAAGGTTACCTTGAATGAGCACAACTCCTTCCATAAAGTTTGGATTTGTCTTTCGCAGTTTGTTAAATAGCTATAAACAATTATGTGAATTGGAAATATACTAATCGAGATCTCGATAAGATTTATTACTTAATTAAGCACATGAACAATTATACTATTACAACTGCTACGTATATTATCGTCCAGTATCATAGGCATCGCCACTTAATAAGCGATTATATTAATTACTGTAAACGCATCATGGTACTTACGATATTTTCAAAGTATAGCTTAATTCGTTCCTCTACGGTTAGGCCCTTTTTTGGCCTCACGATAATGTAAATTTTGGAAATTTCGGTACACTCGCGCAAGAATTTCTCCAGTATAAGAGATCCGAGGAAACCGGTACATCCAGTAAGCAGTACGTTTTTCCCAGCATAAAATTTTCGAATTTCACTGTCGGAATTGGCTTTTAAGATCTCCATATCGCCAGACTGAAGAATTTTTATTGATCGTTATAAACTTCCCCCTGTTTGAATCTAATTTTAAGCACGTATATTATTATCGCATGCGTGAAAGAATTATGATGCATCTTTTCTCCTTGAACGAAAGTTGGTAGAAATAGGCCTATTTAAAATATACAGGATGGCAGCCAGCTCAGGGAAAATCGGGAAATAGGGCGTAGCCGAGGTGTATGTAAACACTTTTTTCCTTAGCCAAAATGTGGTTTGCAGATTCATTTTTGAATTATTAACGAAAAACACTGGCCAACGAGAGCGCCCGGCGTGCGGTCGCTGCCGCGCGCACAGGCACGAACCTCTCACAATCAGTTGTTTTGATGTGGGGGCATCGAGGTTACCGACGGAAGCATGCGGCAGATGTTACAACGTCTTAATTAAGAATAATGTGGAATAACTTGTTATTCATGAATAACAAATAAACTAATAAGTCGTTTAAGAACAGTGTTCGATACGTTTATTCATTATCCGAAAGGAATAAACTGTTTTATTACTTACGAAAAAAATATTTTTTTTAACAGCACGTTTTCAGTTGGATAAATTATGTTTGCAGAATTAATGTTAGGAAAATCGGTCTATTTCTACTATCATCCTTTCTCAATTACAAATTTTTGTTAAACGGATCGCGTTAAATTATTTTGGCGCTTGATGTTTCTTTGGTTACTACCGCTCAACACTTAAGGCGTGATTTATGCTTGAAGCCTTTTTATAGTGCAGAATTATGCATCCATAGATGTTTATAATTTTTACATATGTATATTATGTGAACACAAATCGCAGAGTTACGAAATGTGAATATTAATTTTGAGTTCACTGAATTAATTGCGTGTGGGAAATATTTGTCTACAAGGTACCCGCTGAAAACCGTTATAGATAATGCGTGTTCTTAGCTTCTATCACATTTCCAATTACTTTGCCACTTCATAATAATAAATACAACTAACTGTTCATTTCATTATCATGGGATAACAAAAATCACACTTTTCTTATGTATAGTCGAAGCGCCATACAAGGGGCCGAGACGAGCCTCTGTAAATGCCATAACAGATAATGTTCCAGGTGACATGGCTGTTAATTACCTGCTCGCATCGCTTTTGGAGCCACGTTACGCATAGGTATTACGCTATTGTTACTGCCAAATGAAATGTACAAAATTTCACCATTTACTGCCAGCTGTTACATTGTCTTATTTTAACAAAATAAGAATGTCTTTCAAGCATAATTAACTTCAAATGACGTTCAACGTTTCTATTACTTTATTCGGAAGGCCATGCAAAGTAGAAGTGTATAAATATGGATTGTGTGACTGGAATCCTATTAACCCTTTCGCTACGACGCACAGTGTTCTAAATGGCATATTTAACTGGACAACATTATTTTTCCGCGTTTTGGGCTTATAGAATAGAATAGAATTTTATTTGCTTTTCGGCCTCACAGCCATGAGAGGGAACTTGTTTTACATTCTTAATTTTTACCTTACATTACGATCTCCTTCATCTGCCCTACGCTGCATTTCCTTATTCCTACTTACTTATTATCTATAACCTTATACTGTTATCTATAACCTTATACTATTATCTATAACTTAACTGTTATCTATAACCTTATACTATACACTAATATAATGTACACTAATACTATAAACTATACCCTAATTTGTATGTTAAAGCATTTGTATCTCTCTATCACAGTCAATGCCATCTATCCCCACTCTTGTCCTCCCTATTCCTTCTTTTTCTCTCTTATTTTCCTTTGCACCTCCCTTAACCATTCTTCTGCCTCCTCGCTTTTCCTACCACTGACCAGATCTGCAACCCCCATGTTCCCTCTTTCCAGCTCCCTGCAATCTCTTACCATATGTTCCAAGGTCCCCCACCCTTCCTGGCATAATTCGCATCTCCTTTCTTCATCATCTTTCCAATATCTATTCCACGTCTCCGTGTTCCCGCACTTCGCCCTTCCCATCAGCCTTTGGTTGATTTCCCTACCCTCCTTGACCAGGTAGTTTTGGGCTTATATTAAAAAACAAATTATTTTTGCGTAAAGTTATTATTTTTTACTAAAAATATTTATAACATAAAAATATGACTAGTTACATAAAATTAGATAACAACAGAAATTCGTATTGAATTTCGGTGAATAACATGTGTTTCTCCCTTTCGATTTATTAAATCAGCTCCGATTTTCAAGACACGAGGGAGCAAGAAATTTCGTGAACGGCCTACATCTCAGTAACCAATCAATATATTTCCATAATTCAAGCGGCATTTCATGCATTGGTATATAAACAACAAATCTGCTATACTAAAAAAAGGTGCCATATACTTTAAATTTGAATTTTAGCCAGTTTTTCAAGAAATGGCACCACTGTGCGTGCAGGGAAAGTGTACATACTGCGCACACGCACAGTCTTCAGTGTTTGGGGCCATCTCGGAGCTAGCGTTTGGGGCTCTGATTGAAAAGCCAATATTAATAATAAAAAACGCTTCCGAGTCGAACAGTATCTCCAGAAAAGAAGAACGTATTGAGACAATACATTCGAACGAAGTAACACGACACTGCCAGCCCAGTAAATATGATATTTGGTAGCCGGTGACTATAGTCACAAGTCGTGTCACCGACGAGATACCACCGACGAGATACCATTTGCAAGTCACTATCAACGTTACCAACAAATTATAAAAAACGATGCGAAAATTAGATAATTTTAAAGAACTCTTTTGTTCTTTGCCGTAATGAAAGGCAACAAAGGATATGAAATATTTAATGTTAATTAAAAATCTTAAAAAAACAGTTTATAACAAGTTTTCTTATTTCAATTGTAGTATCAATAAATTAAATAATTTTGAAAGTTATACTTTAAATTATTTTCTGGTAAATGACAATGAGTAATGTTGATCTACTTACAATAAGAGATGTATATTTTTTTAACACACAAACTGTTTCGCCGCGCACCCGCGACGTACCGTATGGACAGGGCCGAGCAGGTAAAACGAAGGTCGTAAATCTCCGTTCCGACTAGGGTCGCGTCGCGAGGTGTTTGGCAGTTCCTATTCTTCTTTCGAATAGGATAATTATTGATGTAAATGGAGGATATCAATGAAGTAACGAATTCTTCAGGTAACAATGCGATATATTTATAAAACGAATACGTGAGTGTTCGACGTGGTGTTTGATGACGAAGTATCGGGTGGAATCGCGATGTTCGCACCTCTCGTGTACACGGATACTCCGGAGTCGTTTGGAGGTATTCTCCTTTACAATAAGAACTTTAACTTGTCGCGTAAGAGTGTGTAAGACTGCTAGAACTGACGAGTTTGTTTAATTGTTTCTGCTAAGACTTGCTGTACAAGATTGTCTGTTGCGACTGACTTCCTCCTCGAGTGCTTCTCAGCACGTCGACTCGGAAGCCGTTTTTGGGCACGCTGATTGGATATTTGACAAAATGACTGGTTTCCAATCAGCGTGTTTTGGAGGTGTCGCCGCACCCTTCCTTTGCGCCCGAGGCGTGTTGCATGAAGGAGGGGGTGCGTTTTTGAACGTTGCATTGAATATTGGTGACGTAGCGGGATCTCCCCCAGGGCCCCGGGGTTTGACCTGGGCGAAGTCAGCTGGCGGCCAGCTTCGAGACTCTGTAGGAAACTCACGTTTATGACACATGCAATTTGCCGCTGAGGTTGTGGAAAAAACTCGACGTCTGGTAGTTTGATGTATTAGGGGTAATAAAGCTACTTCCTCAAAAACAGTCTCGTCCTTGCGTGTCACAAACGTGCTGACCATCTGCGTGTGGAAGGTCGTCCCTTTCGCAGATTGCCAGCCGCTTTGTCGAAAGGTGCCTGAATTTACAATATGCCTGATTGAATTTATGGTGGTTGTGAGATGCAGTGTTGGTTCCGCGGGTGTGCCGCGGAACACAAACAATAAAATTGCAGCAATGAAAAACTTGTGACGATAATTGTATACTACAATTATTAAATATATAGTTACTGTACAAATTCTTTAATTATCTTTTTCATTGGGGCAACTTTATTGTTAATGAAAGACCCAATTTTGTATCTATATTCAACTAATAATAATAACTTATTCAGTAATAAAAGACAATTTCTGTGATAAATCCTAGAGGTTGTTCTATCTCTTTTCTGAGGAATATTGCTGAAGAGGACAAAGGCTTTCAATGGGTGACAGTGACCACATGGCTCTATGATTGGGTCCGAGGTAACCAACAGGATTATGGTTTTCAGAAGACAGATGACAAAAATTACTGTCTTGAAAATAACTTCAGAAATATAACAATTAATCCATTTAAACTTCAGTCATTATTTGCGTATATTTTCTTTGGAAGAATCAGTTTTTGCAATATCTCGGATACGTTGCGCTAATAATTTCTACTAATAATTACTAATACAAATTAATTATTTTTTGCGCAACGCATACCGAATATTATTACTCACAATTAGTGCAATTAAAAAGTAATGTTCAGAGGAACAATTGAAGAGTATGTATTATGTTTGTATAACCATATACAGGGTGGCCCGGATCCCACATAGTATTTTTAAAAAAAGGGTAGCTGAGGTGATTCTGAACAACTTTTTCCTTGACCAAAATATTGTTTGAAGCTTCGTTTTTGAGTTATTAACGAAAACACTGGCCAATGAGAGCGGCCGTATAGCGCGAGCTCAGTCAGAATTGCGCGCAGCCGTGATCGGGTGCATCGGGGGGGATCATACGCCAAATATTACAATCGTCTTACATTAACAATAGTGTGTAATTCTTCGTTATTCATCAATACCAATTTAATTAACAAGTCGTTTAATAACTGTTCCATACTTTTATTCGTTTTCCGAAACAAAGAAAGTGTTTTATTAATTACGAAAAAAGTGTTTGGATGATTAGTGTTAGAAAAGGGTATTTAATTAAATTTACCCTTTCGTTCATGAGTCGGCCGTCACGGAGGGCCACGAAAGTCCATAAGATGTCCGGTCTATTCTTATATCTCGTCGGTGACCACTCTATGGACATGTTAGCGACAGCGCATTTTTAATGAAAGGAAAGGGACCGAGTAGCGAAGTGCTATGCATTCGGTGAGGGATTTATGATAGGGACTTAGCGTGGCTACGTTTGGAGAGTGTTCTGCAAATGGGCAATCTGGACGACAGACAATGGCTAGTGGCCCGACGCGATTCAACTATCGAATTTCCAAGGATTGGCTGTTTATTAGGAATGTTTTGAAAGTGGATGAATGAGACTGAACATCCTGTTGACCGACGATGGCTGGCGACCGCATTGGGTCTTCCAACTATCTGGTGTCGAAGGATTGTTAACTCGCGTCAAGTAGAGAACACATGTGGCAATCGGCTTGTAGCCGTATTTCCAAGGAATAGGGAATCTGTTCCTGAAGGATCTGGCCACGGAGTGGGGAAGGTTCTGCCTTTTGGTAAATGAGCTGTGATTGACCACTCAGTCTTTACCCCAGAACTGACAGGGAAAGATCTACCTCGCCTACGCCGCGCTTTTAATATATACTACCTCTTCAAATTTCTAACATGTCAATAGCTTTATTGTGATGCAAAACGTAAACATTTCATTTTTCGTATTTTGGCCCGCAACGAGTATGTACTTTACTTGAGGCTAGTGTTAGAATATTCGAGGTATAGGAACGGCCGAGGCGGTCCTTGTGCATTTCGCCGATGCACACTGTTTTTGTCTAGGGTAGCTTTCATTTGGGGCGAACCCTAAAATGGTTAAAAAGGGCCATGGTGACGTAGGCGTCCTCACGACGGACGCTTTTGCCAATGGAAGGCATTTTTTTAATAAACAGAACACCTTTTAACATATATACACGCCTACAAAATCATTGTAATTAGTAATACCTAATCGCGATAGAGAGGAGACTACGAATACCCTCTCATGCGATTATCTTACACTATGGTCGAGAGAGCACAGTTTTAATAAACAGAACACCCTTTTAACATATACACGCCTAGAAAATCATCGTAATACCTAATCGAGATGGAGAGACTCCTCTCATTCGATTATTTTACAATTGAAGGGTGAAAGGGGGCCAATACTTTCCCAGGCAAATTATTAAAATAGCATTAAGTTTTAATATGTCGTTTAAACAAATTGTTTTCTTTTTAGAAACTCCGCTATTATGTCACGCGTTATACACATATGTATCACATGTGTAAGATAATCGCTCGAGGGGGTATTCGTAGTTTCCTCTCTATCACGATTAGGTATTACTAATTACAATGATTCTGTTGGCGTGTATATATGTTAAAAGGTGTTCTGTTTATTAAAACTGTGCTCTCTTGACCGTTTTTTTTTTTTTATAACATACGTTTATTGTGCCATAACAGAAATAAATAAGATATATACAAAAGTGAATGCTACAATAAACCAAAAACGTACAAAAGGATAACAAGTAACTAGAGTATTAATATTGAGATCGATGGCTCTGGCGCTGACCACTCGCGATTTTATCACTAAATTTAAAGTACTGCGCTTATCGCTACATATGATATAAAGTTAAGGGTTAGCTTGTACAAGTGAATGGGTTAGTTTATGCATAGAAAGGCACGAAAAAAACTATACAATAGAGATAAATGGTAAGTTGCGTGCGAGTTGGGGGGGGGGGAGGAGGGGGAGAGGGAATGTGTGTTTTATTTACAATACTTGTGGTAACAAAGTTTTTTTTTTTACATTGGTTTACTATGACTATTGGGCGTTATTCTAATTAGGTATGTGGGTATTGATGCTGGGTTCGGTTTATATTATGGTTGCTATTGCAATAGCCACCAGTATTTTTTTGTGTCCCGGCGGTGTTGGTCCTTCCGATCTACGGTTGACAGTTTGTCGTTGTATTTTATATTACTGTTGTATGGGTTAGTGTCTGTGAGTGTGTAGAGAATTTTTTTATCGTCGGCTTTCCTGTGAATGTGGTACAGGAGGGGTACATTTTCGTGGTTTTGAATGTATCCTAGGCTATCTAAGTAAGGGAATGATTCGGGTGGGGTGTACCCGGTGGCGCGCGTATTTTAATAATATTGTGGGTTGGGATAGGTTGAGCTATTTATGAGGCTGTTGCTTTTTATGTTTCGAGTGTTTGCCCAGTGATTGCGGATGAGCTTGAGGATGAAGAGGTCTATTCTGGTTAAGTTGGCGAATTCGTACAGTTTTTGGTTGCTAATAAGTTTGGTGTAATTAGATTCGGGTGATCTGTATTTGTTTAAGCAGGCACGGAGGCATCTTCTTTCTAAAATTCTCAGGTTTTCCATGGTGCTTGCGGAGATGTTAAACCATATGGGGCAACCATATGTTAAAATCGGTCTTATTTGAGATTTGTAGCAAATGATTTTGGCTTTTACGCTTAGCGTTTTTGAGTAGAAGAGGCGTTTGTGCGCGGCGAATGCTCTTTGGGCTTTGTCAATTTGTATTTGTATGTGGTTGGTGTAGTTTAATTTAAAATCTACGTGTACGCCTAAGTAGCGCACCACCTTTTTGTGAGAAATTTTTTCCTGTTTGTTATTATTGTTGAATAGGTGGAAGTTTTTCGAGTGTATGCGTACGTCCTTGTTCGCGTTTGAAATGTTCGATATGTATGGGCGGAATAAAATTGTTTCGCATTTATCTGTGTTAATCTTTAGCTTCCAAGTGTATAAATGATCTTGTATTTTGGCGAAGATTTCTTGTAGTTGTGTTTTTAATATTGACGGTTTGGTGTGTTTTATGTATATTTGTAGGTCATCGGCGAAGGCTATTGCGAGTTTAGTGTGGTCTTTATTTAGGCCGTACATATGGCGTAAGTCGCTTATGTATATGCTAAACAGGATTGGGGAATTGACTGTTCCTTGTTGAAGTCCGTTCTTGATTTCAAAGGTTCTAGAGGAAGTTGTATTCTTGTCGGCGACTATAACATTTTTTTCGTGGAGCATGTTCCAGATCATTTTTGTAAGGTGTCGCGGAAATTTCTTGTTTATTAGTTTGAAGAACAGTCCGTCTAGCCAGACTGTGTCGAAAGCTTTTTCTAGATCTATGAAAAGGGCTCCTACGCATTCATTCGCGTTTCTTGCCCAGCAGATATCAGAGGTGAATTTAGTTAAGGCGTGTACTGTGGAGTGTTGGTGTCTAAATCCGAATTGCGTCTCCGGGATGACGTTGTTGTCTTTCGTGAATTTTACGATGGAATCGTTTATTGTTGTTTCGAAGATTTTACTAATATTCGCGAGGAGGCTGATAGGGCGGTAATCCGCTGGGGAGCTTCCGTTTTTTCCTTTCTTTTTTATTGTAATTAGTTTGGCTGTTTTCCATGCTGTCGGGAAGTACATTAGGTTCAGGCAGTTATTGAACAGGATGGTGTAGTTGTATATGTATTGGGGAGGTAGGTTCTTGAGGGCTATGTTGGGAATGTTGTCAAAGCTGGATGATTTTTTGTTGTTTATTTTTTTGAAGGTGTGGGTTAATTTTGCGTATGATGTGAAGTAGTCTGTTGGCACGCATTTTTCGTCCCGGTTGTCTGCTGTGTTGGTGGCGTCGAATGTGCAAACCGTATTGCTATCAGTTTTGTCTTGTTGGATCACCTGTACGAGTGTCTGTTTTTTCAGGTTAATTATATTTGATAGCTGTTCTTTACCCATGTAAACGTTTTGGGTGTGGACAGCTTCGAAGTGGGAGCCGAGGATGTTTAGTTTCTGTACTGTGTCTGTGATTGTGATGTTGCTTTGTGAATCTGTTATTTGGGTGTCGGGGTTTATGTCTCTCTCGACCGTAGTCTATACAAGAATGCCTTCCATTGGCAAAAGCGTCCGTCGTGAGGACGCCTACGTCACCATGGCCCTTTTTAATCATTTTAGGGTTCGCCCCAAATGAAAGCTATGCTAGACAAAGATAGCGTGCATCTTCAAAATGCACATGGCCCGCCTCGGCCGTTCCTGTACCTCGAATATTCTTACATATATGAATACGATTTCTTGGGTTATTCATAACTATTATGAATGACGAAATTGTTTTCGGTTATAAATAATCCTTATTGGGCGACAGAAATTTTTTGGTAACGAATAATCATTATTTTCATTATCTTCAATAGTGATTATTTTTAACCAAAAATTATTTCAGCCGCCAGTCATGGTTATTCGTAAACAAAAAAAATGTGTTTCGCCAGTAACGATTATTCGTAACCGAAAACAATTTCTGTTATAAATAATGCTTATTAATAATCAAAATCATTTCGACTAATTGTAAACTATGAACTGTTCTATCGTAACTTTTTTAATTCTGGTTACAACAGTTATGATATCTGATAAGCACTACATTTTGTGAAATTAGGATATCTGTGAATAAATAGAATACTTGTGAATAGAATTTTTAATTATTGCTAATTGAATTTCTTTCACAAACTTGTTTGCACATGTCTCCGTAACGACAGAAAATAAATAAATATTAGTGATTATTGGAATTTAATTTTATAGAGGAATTTAATTTTAATTTTATAATATAATTTTGTTCATCGAATTTGGAGATCAGAAGAATTTTCTTTCACAATTATAGGTAGCACAGGTCGTAGTATTCTTCAGTGCGGGCATTCTAACAGATCAGCTGCCTTTCCCCGTTTTAGGGGTAGGAATCTGGGTGAAGCAGTACAACTACTACAGCAGAACAACTAGATATTTTAAACGTATTTCAGGAGTACGACGTACTTTTCATCTTTTTACAAACGTAATGAGATCTACGTCCACTTTATCCTCTATATCACATTTATTTTGGTAGTGGGCAAGATTCTAAATAGTTAGTATAAGAAAATAAATTGCAATTCTGAATTCACAATGTGTGATTAGGTGCAATAGAATACTACAGCTTTGAAATAATTCAATATATTATTTATAACAATTGAGGTGATATTTTACTATTATAAAGGGTTAGGCTTGGGTTAGGTTTCAAGGTTATTAACCCTTTGATATACGAATAAAATAAACAAAAATTACTGGCGCCGCATGGTCGTCAGTGATTACAATGACATAATGCACAAATGACGTAATCTCGACATCTTAAAATTAGCGCATTAACGGTGGAATATCTATTAATTGAACAGCAATTCATAATGCGAACGTTACTGCTCTTCTTAGCTTAAATATCCTATCTAACGTTTCGAAAACTCTGAGAAAACTGTTTTGGATAGTTTTATCACTTTCATTGGGCCGTTCTTGTTTATCATTGTTCAATTGAAATGTAATAGTCTATCTAATTTTTTATAATAGATGTACAGTAATGTCTCGATTAGTGCTGAAAATTGTGTCTACGATTAGTGTTCATTTCTATCCCCACCACTTGGGGTGGTCCCCCCAATGAAGCGTGGAGCGCCGAGCATGTAATCTGAACCTACATCGAATATCGGTGAGAGTCAACACTGATGCAAGCGAGATTAGAAATGAAATCTTGTTCTTTTTTGGTCCGTTTTAAATTAAATTTTAACAAAATGTTTGTTACGGTCTCCTGCTTACCCGTTGAGCGCTATGAACGCATACATGGGTTCCCACACATCCATTCAATTTGGGCCATGAACGCATATATGGGTTCTCACACAGCCATTCCATTTGGGCCATGAACACAGATATGTATTTTCAGACTCTGGGCTATGAACGCATATAATGCGATTGATGCTTAATCATCCCAGCATGCGCTTCGTCGTAAAAAGTAGGCGGTCCGCAGCACACGGTTAACTTCGCATAACTAAGCGCTCAAAGGGTTAAAATGACACCAAACCTGACATAGATGGGTGCCATGGGACTCATTGTTTCGGAGACCATTATTACTACCACGATAAGTTAAATTTGTCAAAACCATATCGTGTTTGGTGTCATTTTAATCAGAAGATGGTAACAAACATTTTGGTAAAATTTCATTTAAATCGGATCAAAAATGAACAGGTTTTAATCTTAAACTTTGATCGCGTTAGTATTCTTTCAAGTACACGGGTACTTAAACTTGCCTCTTTCCTGGAACACTGCCTCGAGTCTCGGCTGCCACAACATCAAAGGCGACCCGAACTCGCTCATGAATCGTGTCTGCACACGATTAGTGTTCACATTCGGTCCCGAGAGGTACACTAATCGAGGCATTATTGTACCGGAAGATAATGCATTATTAACACAGCAATTTAATTAAATGTTTCAGAGAAGATATTTTACCTTACAATTAGTGATGCAAGTCAGGTAGGACATTTTAACATAGTAAACACTACGATATTGACTTGACATTTTGAAATAGTTAAATAAGCAACCGTCTCTTTTTTGCAATATTATACAAATGATGCTGACATTGTAGCTTGTAATCTTTCTTTAAAAAAACCATATAATAAATAAAGGCACTGTTTTGTTTAGGAATGATGTGCTGACAATATTATATGTATGTATACAGGGTGTCAGCCAGCTCAGGGAAAATCGGGAAATAGGGCGTAGCCGAGGTGTATGTAAACACTTTTTTCCTTGGCCAAAATGTGGTTCTGAAGGCTCCGTATTAAGTTCCGTATGAAAGTTCTGGCTTCAAATTCTCAAAAACTAAAACGAAGTAGCTGATCCTATCCAAACAACATACCCCACCAAAAATTAAATGACGCCTCGGTGACTCGTTACTTGACCAAGTAAACACCATTGAAATCCTTGGCATGGAGTTCGACAGAAAAATAACACGTCTCCTACACATCAGGAATCTCAAAAACGAATGCAATGATCGTTTAAACTTTCTGGGAATGTCTGCCAACGCGTGTGGACCAGATACTAATGTTTGACAGAAAACATATAAAGCCTTCATACGACCCAAATTGCATTATGTTTCGATCGCATATGAATCAGTTAACAAGACCAAGTTAAAAATACCAGATTCAATACATAACTCGGCCTCAAGAATAATAACAGGAGCATTTAGAACTATGTAGACCGACCGGCCGCTAAAAAGTCCCCGAGTTCAACAAACACGGTTGACTACGTTAAAAACTTGACCATGGAGGATCTAATGAAACAGTCAAGGGATTAGCTAATGCTACAATGGGAAACAGAATGTCCCATCTCACACCAAAATCGTCAACGATAGGTTCTTTCAAAGGCATGAGACAATTCCCTCACTTGCCAGAAGAGAACAGGTTGCCATATCTCGCATTCAAGTAGGGCATGCTAAAATCACCCATTCGCACCTACTAACGAAGAAACCACCTGCAATGTGTATGCACTGTGTGGGAGCTTCGCGGTGTCGGTCGTCGTAGAGATGGTGGAAGGAAGAAGCGACAGGAAAAGAGAGGGAGAGGAACTAGGTGATGTTTCGTCCTAGGCCTGCTAGCGGACTCATCAGTAAGGCGAACTAGCAGGCCCTGCCTTAGACACATAGGGATAGAAGGGAATCGTCGGAGGTCGTATACAGGGTGCGCCATCTTTAGATACCATATGTTAAATGCTTATAAAATAGTGAAAACGTAATTAAATCGAGTTCGGTTTGCGATATTTATTTATTTTGGTTTATACCAATATAAAAAATTCATTTTTTGAATATAACGTCGGGCAAGTGGTCGCCTTTATGAACGACGCAAAGAAATGCTCGTTTTTGAGGACGACGAAGAAGTCCCAGTAACCGTCAATGGAAACCGTTATCGAAGGATGATTGAAGATTGGTTTTGGCCACAAATCGCTGAAAATGATTCAGAGAGAATGTGGTTTCAATAGGACGGCGCCCCATGTCACACTGCGCGAGAAACAATGACTCTCCTCAGAAGATTGTTCCCGAATCGGCTAATCTCAAAAAATGGCGATTATGAATGGCCTCCACGTTCGCCCGATTTGACGCCTCCAGGCTTTTTTCTGTGGGGATATTTAAAGTCCAAAGTTTATGTTGGCGCGCCACGGACCCTCCAGGAGCTGAAAGATGCAATCCGCAAAGAAATATCGGAAATAATGCCCGAAACTTTGCAAAAAGTCATGGAAAATGCCCAAAAACGAGCATTTCTTTGCGTCGTTCATAAAGGCGACCACTTGCCCGACGTTATATTCAAAAAATGAATTTTTTGTATTGGTATAAACCAAAATAAATAAATATCGCAAACCGAACTCGATTTAATTACGTTTTCACTATTTTATAAGCATTTAACATATGGTATCTAAAGATGGCGCACCCTGTATATAGGAAAGTGGACCTATGCGACCCCTTGCGAGACGAGCCGGATCGTCGTGCTCGTCCCCTAGCGGCGTAGGTGGGAAGTGCCCCCACACACTGCAATGTACCGATCACAATGGACCACCTAATATGTACTGTTGCGCCGCGATTGGTGGGATATGGGGACTTGGAGTTGGTTCGGTTGCCCGTGGAGCGCTGAACCGCTCTGCTTGTGGAAAGGCGCGGAATATTCAAAGAACACTAACTTTTATAAAGACTTTTGTAAAGATTCACTGTTTTATTCCAAGAGATAGTATTTATTTGTACAAGTAATTCGCTAAGTTGATCTCTGCTCAAATGTTTAGATTGATCTTTCTTTCACTACTTAAGTTGATCTTGCTTTCACGACTCGATTTTATCTTCTGTTCAGGTCTCAATTCTATCTGATGTGCGGGGCTTCTTCTTCTTTCCATTACAGCTCTGTTTCCTCTTCCTGGGTTCCTTGGTCCTCCTTCGAAATCGTCCTCGTCCAATGGGGTTGGTTCTTGTTGGGTTTCTATTCGTCCTTGGGCGCGTGGAGGTGGCAGTGCTACGCTTCTCGGTAAGGGCGTCAGGGTACGCGCGTATTTTGGGAAAACGCGGGAAAGCTAAGGAAAAACGCGCGAGGGTCGGAGAAAGCGCGCTGAAGAGTCAAGTGGCTCTTGGGATGTCCTTTTGTTCAACGGTAGAACATGTGGCGGCCAGAACAGGATATCGTGGGGTCTGACAACCTCCGGAGGTCGTACGTGTTTCAATAGACTAGCTAATTCTTTACGCTCCGTAATAAATAACCTTTAGAAACTTCCAAGTGAAGTGTTCTAAGATTCGAATGCTCCAAGTTTCCTATTGTTCGAGAACCTACGGCTGGTACTTGAATAATGTACAGCTTTACTTATCGCGCGTATGCTCATCCGGCTTCGAATTTCGCTCCTAATTTATTATAGCTATCGATTGTTATAGTTATATTGTCGATCGTTGATTCGATATCACTAGATATTAAGGCCTGCTAAACGCGATAGCGTAACAGTACTATTATGTCCGAAATATAACACTGAAACTATATAAGCTATACAGGGTGGTCCAGAACATGTGCATTATTTTTAAAAAAAGGGTAGCTGAGGTGATTCTGAACAACTTTTTCCTGGACCAAAATATTGTTTGAAGCTTCGTTTTTGAGTTATTAACGGAAAACACTGTCCAATTACAGCGCCCGTATAGCGCGAGCTCAGTCACAAATGCGCGCGGCCGTAATCGGGTGCATCGAGGGGCAACGTACGGCAACTATTACAATCGTCTTACATTAAGAATAATGTGTAATTCTTCGTTATTCATAAATAAGAATTTAATTAACAAGTCGTTTAATAAATGTTTGATACTTTTATTCATTTTCCGAAACGAATAAAGTGTTTTATTAATTATGAAAGATGTGTTTGGATGATTAATGTTAGAAAAGGGTAGTTCAATAAACTTATCCATTCGACCGCGAATTTACCTGCCTCATTGCCACTCTAAACGCTCCGACTGCGACAGATTTTAATATTATCGCCATGGATACTTATGCGATGGGAGGCCGCAACACGGCCCCGGGCCCCGGCGGCATCCCGGGCAAAGCCATGGCCCTCGCCCTCCGCGCTCTGGGGTCCCGCTTAAGGCGCCTCTTCGACGCCTGCCTGAGGACTGGACGCGTCCCGGCCAGTTGGAAGAGGGGGAGGATGATCCTCCTGAAGAAGATCGGCAAGCCCGCCGACTCCCCTTCGTCATATCGACCGATATGCCTCCTCGACGAGGTGGGAAAGCTGTTCGAGAGGGTGGTGGCCTCCCGCCTCTCAGGACACCTGTCCGGGGTGGGTCCCGACCTGGCTGAGTCGCAGTTCGGTTTCAGAGGGGGACGCTCAACGATCGACGCGATCAGGCGAGTGAAATCCCACTCGGACTCGGCCACGTCCTGGGGAGGGGTGGCGCTGGCGGTAAGCCTGGACATTGCCAACGCCTTTAACTCTCTTCCTTGGGGGCGCATCCGGGGGGCGCTCGTCGACCACGGAGTGCCCCTCTACACGAGGAAGATCGTGAAGGACTACCTGACAGACAGGTGGATTGAGTATCCCGGCCAAGGTGGCCGGCTGTGCACGAGGGAGGTGGACCGCGGTGTCCCACGGGGGTCAGTCCTGGGCCTCCTACTGTGGGACATCGGATATGACCGGGTGCTGCGGGCTGCCCTACCCGACGGCGTCAGCCTGACGTGCTACACCGACGACACGCTGCTGATGGCTGTCGGGAGGGACTGGACGAGGACTATCCGACTAGCGGAAACGGGATTGGCCTCCGTTGTCAAAGATATCCGGGGACGGGGACTGCGGATCTCCCCGCAGAAAACCGAGGCCATATGGTTTCACGACAGGCGTCGTGGCGGGGGACCGCCCCGATCCTGGATCACCGTGGGAGGCGAATACGTCCAGATCGGGGACCGGATGAAGTACCTCGGTCTCCTTCTAGACAGCCACTGGAAGTTTCGGGCCCATTTCAGCGAACTGGCCCCCCGTCTGGAGAGGGCCGCAACGGGACTAGGACGCCTCCTACCGAACATCGCGGGACCAGACGAGGGAGTGCGCCGCCTCTACCTCGGCGTCGTGCGGTCCATGGCGCTGTACGGCGCCCCTATATGGGCGGCGGCCCTGACGACAGAGCGGCGCAGCAAGGACTTGCTCCGCCGTGTACAGAGGAGGATGGCCATCAGGGTGGTGAGGGGATACCGCACCATATCCCACGAGGCGGCGCTGGTTCTGGCGGGCACCGTACCGTTCGATCTCCTAGCAGAGAGGGACGCATCCATCCACGAGCGTCTCCGAGAACTCCGGCAAGGGGGCGCGGCGGTGTCCGTCGAGGAAGAAGAGGAAGCGAGAAGCCAGGCCCGACTTACCGCGCGAAATCGATGGAGGACGGAGCTCCTCAACCGAGGACTCGCGCAGAGAGCAGCCGGGGCGGTTCTACCCAGCCTGGACGCATGGCTGGATCGCGGCAGAGGTAGACTTACCTACCGACTCACGCAGGTTCTCACCGGACACGGATGCTTCGGGGAGTACCTGTGCCGCATAGGAGCGGAAAGGACCACGAAGTGCCACGAGTGCGGGGCCGCACTGGATTCAGCGCAGCACCTCCTGGAGGAGTGCCCGGAATGGTCAACAGAGCGCAGGGCGCTGAGGGCACGTGTGGGGGCGGACCTGTCGCTGTCGAGCATCATCAGGAGTATGCTGGACAGCGAGAGGTCCTGGACAGCAATGGCCTCCTTCTGCGAAAACGTTCTTTGCCGGAAGGAGGCGTCGGAGCGGGACCGGGAAGCTACCGATCCCGACCGCCGAGAAAGACGGAGGGGCAGGACTCGCCGGACACGCGCGCGCCCCCTGGCGACTAACCCCCCTCTCGCGATGTAAAAGCAGTGACGGGCCGAGGGGCGGTCGGAGGCTTCCCCTTCCACCCCCCTCGGTCCGACCGTCACCGCTGCCCCGGTAGCCGGGCGGCCCTGTTGGGAGGACCGAATAACCTCCCAATTTCCTGCAGGGCCGTCGGAGAGTCGTGGGCGGCTCGGGTGGGGGCCTGAGCCGTCTCTGTCACGGCCTGGAGAGGGTAGGCCGAGCCCGGTGTTGCCCCCGGTCCGGTCAGGCGAGAACGATGCCTCTTTTCAAGGGTCCTTCCGACCCGCCCGAGGACGGGGCCAGACGGGCCGGTCGCGGGGAGGTACCGGAAGCAGTACTCTCATGGTCACGGGACCTCCCCTTACAAGCGTCGAGGGCAGGCAACCGAGGTGGTTTTAGTCGGTAAAAATCCGACACTACCCTCCGACATAACCCTTCCCCCACAAGATTATGTCGGTGGGTGTCTTTTGAAGATTTTCACCTCGAAAAAAAAAAAAAAAAAAAAAAAAAATGGATACTTATGCCATCTTCAGGTCTATTGGGATAACCCAAACCCGGAACAGGATACTTATACGCTACAAATTGATTTACACGGGCACGGTGACCACGTGTATATTCTGTGCATCACGGCGCGCCGTGATAATTGTATTATTATTAAATATATTATTAATGTATAATATTTTTTTATTTATTATTGTTAGATTGCAATTAGGACTATAGATACAATATTTAACATTAAATTTTACATTGTTTACTTTCTGAAGTCATTTTATTATAACATATTGCAATAATATACCAAATATATTAAAATTTTGTTTTTGGCCACGTTTTTGGGCTTTTTCGCTAGTGTGCGGCGTAAGGGTGATTATGTAATGACTAAAATCAAGTAATTGTGTTGAACTGATGTTTATAAGAAACGATTTTCGTGTGTGCACTTCTTCGTATAAAGATGAGGAATAATTCAGATATGTGTATTATTTTGGGTCAAATAGAAATATTGATCAAACAATTTGCTTTATTATTTCATTTCAAATATTATCATTTTAAGTAACATTCTTATTTTGAGTTAGCTCATTTAGTTTATTTGCATCAATAGAAACATAATAGAATATTTAGCGCATAGTTTGTAGAAGAGAACTGATTTTATTGTTCCAAACTTACGTTTAGGATCGAAATACTTGGTACGAATAGTTGCTAATTCCTTCATTCAAACAAAGGCCACCTATGCTTTTCAATCGTTGATTGAATAAGAACCTAAAATAGGACTACGGACAATTTTATACAACACGAACAACAAAAAGAGCACCCATAAACTGCAAACTGTGTAGTGCACTATTTGTAGCTTTCGATACTTTTTTCTTGCAATGATGAGGTCGTTTGGTGTTTTCTTAAGAAAGATTCTGAAGCGCTGCATCCAAGCCTTCAAATAGTCAAGCCAATCAAGGATTCTCACGAAAGAAAAGATACTGATTGGTTAGAGAGAGATTTAATAAAGAATTTTGGAGAATTATGTGAAGAGATACTATGATGTATTGGCGTGGCGCTGCGAGCACCGAAGCGCAAAAACGGGAAGTATGTAAAAGAACAGAGAAATGTAAGAAGCGAGCTAACGCAAGGCGTAGCATTGTAACCCGAATAATGATAAGTAATAAATAAGTGAGTTCTTGTACTAGTACTGCATTTGTGTCGTTCCGTTAGTACATGACAGATACAAAAAAATAAAAATATAGATATATCTTGGAATTTACATATAGATAATAATTTTGTTTTATTTTATAGCTGTGATTTTAATGATATAGTGCCAAAGATAGTTAGTAGTGAAAAAATATCAAAGGACATGGCGTGCAATATAGTTATAAACTACAGGGTGTCCGGGAACTATGGGAAGATCGGGAAATAAGCCATAGCCGAGGTGCATGTAAAAATTTTTTTCCTTTGCCAAAATGTGGTTTGTACATTCATTTTTGAATTATTAACGAAAAACACTGGCCAATGAGAGCGCCCGACGGGCGGCCGCTGGCGCGCGCTCAGGGACGAACCTCTCACAATCTGCTGTCGTGATGGGGGGGCATCGAGGGTACCGATGGAAGCATGCGGCAAATGTTACATCGTCTTAATTAAGAATAATGTGGAATAATTTGTTATTCATGAATAACAAATAAACTAATAAGTCGTTTAAGAACAGTGTTCGATACGTTTATTCATTATCCGAAAGGAATAAACTGTTTTATTACTTACGCAAAAATATTTTTTTTATCAGCACGTTTTCAGGTGGATAAATTATGTTTCCAGAAATAGAATAGAATAGAAATCACACAATGTTAAGCAGGGTAATTCATGGACGAATGGGTAAGTTTAACTAGCTTTTCCTAACATTAATTCTGCAAACAATTTCTGGAAACATAATTTATCCACCTGAAAACGTGCTGATAAAAAAAATATTTTTGCGTAAGTAATAAAACAGTTTATTCCTTTCGGATAATGAATAAACGTATCGAACACTGTTCTTAAACGACTTATTAGTTTATTTGTTATTCATGAATAACAAATTATTCCACATTATTCTTAATTAAGACGATGTAACATTTGCCGCATGCTTCCATCGGTACCCTCGATGCCCCCCCATCACGACAGCAGATTGTGAGAGGTTCGTCCCTGAGCGCGCGCCAGCGGCCGCCCGTCGGGCGCTCTCATTGGCCAGTGTTTTTCGTTAATAATTCAAAAATGAATGTACAAACCACATTTTGGCAAAGGAAAAAAGTTTTTACATGCACCTCGGCTATGGCTTATTTCCCGATCTTCCCATAGTTCCCGGACACCCTGTATAACATATTAATTTAATTTCAATGTGTTTCAATGGTGCAAAGTGTTTGGTTGATTTTGTTCTTTTTAAAAATGTACGAAACTGTTTACTATGAAATTTTAAATAAAATGCATATTTAAAAAATATGTCTATTTAATGAATATTAAGTTAATATTAATTAATTTAATCCCTTTAGAAAACTCCACAAGTAAATATGTCTAGCAGGCAATCCTATTGTATACAGTAAATTAGTATTAATATGTGTATAAAACAGAAAATAATAATATTACGTTACTTACTAGATAAATTAAGAGATAATAAAATCATACATAATAATTCAAGAGTAAACGCACTCTTTTATTAAATAGAATGTACAAATGTACTCATATTATAATCGGACTGGTGATACTGACGATTCGATCGGACTGATGATTTTCCCCTATGCGGTGTTGCCATATCACATGTTCCATCCTGTACTAGAGATGGCCGTGACTGTATACGTTCCGAGCAGCACAAAGGTAGCGACGATGCACGGGTTGGTAGCTCGTTCCATAGCTAACGTTGGTGTAGGAAAAATGTGTGAAAGAAGTTCACCAACACATTGTTTACTCGATTGCAAACAATTGAAGAAACTGAATCATGCCCCAGCTCCACGGTTTGCATATTCTGCTATAAAATGATAAAATGTCATATGCACGTAATCAAAGAAGTTAGTGTCACCCTGTGATATTTTAGTTACATGTAGAATGACCGAACCGTTAGATTTGTTTAAAATCGTATTGTATTGTTTATTTCGTTCCAGATTGGTGGACCGTGTAATGAAAAAGATGTACCCTGTGTCTAAGTGGTCCAAGAAAATCCAAGAAATGGAAACCTTATCAGCGATTTAAGATGTATTGAAACTCACTTTGAAATATGTATCAACCTGTTAATTTTCAAGAATTAGAAAGAAAAGGATTATCGTTAAAGGAATCCATGAAATTTATTACAGATAGAAGTACAAGTATAGAACTTGTGCTCGGAGAGTGTCCTGAAAAAGTCAAAATGAAATGAGCTAAACATGTGCTAAAATAAACTCGATTCGTTGGTATTATCTTGTGTTGGTATTTAGAAATTTACTTTACTACACATAATACAAACGATCTGTCCCACTTGGAAGGCGGTTCAATAATGCGCGTTGAAATAAGGAAGAGGTTTACAATTGCAAACAATCTGCAATGAGTACGTGTGGATCAAGCCACCCTACTTCACAGTTTCCCAATACCTACCCTCGAAGTGGAAGGATCACAGGAACACACAGTCGCATACATTCAAGTGGCTAACGCCATTCCTAAATCTAGTAAACAATCACGATGTTTTATTCTGCTTAAACTTTTAGTTAACACGTTAACTGCCGCGCGCATTTTACGTGGTTTGCCCCAGGCGCCAACATTTTTTTTTTATGCAATGCATATTACGTTTAAATATTATTTTCAGCAGATAAGGTGAGTGTTGTATTCATGTTTAATGCATCATTCGTGGTGGGGGCCACCGGTGCCCCCCACGGCGCTGTGGTCAAGTCGAGTGCTGATCACCGGTGACTGCCACGCCACGTTTACAGGCATGTCTTCGGTTTACATGTATTCGAGCTCGACTTTTCCGCGTTGATAACAGCCACGTATAAAATAAGGACGTACATCGACATAAATGCTTTGTGTGCGAAGGGTAACCGAAACTTGTTATCAATTTTTGAGGACCTGGATTGTCATTTAACAACGTCACACTCTTATTCGATATGCCAACACTGCTCATAATAGCTTGCAAGTGTGATGTTTCCTTTGTGCCCTCAGACATAGCCAAATACTAAGCTTTTGTACTCGATAACGCTACCGTGTGTTGTCTACGCGCTTACCAGTTGATCACCGCGCACTGCAATACAAACGCATACCCCGAGTACGATCGTCTGTCCGACTGTTTTGCGTCCCAATCAGCATCCTTAAGAACATACAAATCTACACATGTTCTCTCATACAATAACCCGTAAATAGTAGTACCCTTTAAATTGGCCATTGTTTTTCGCTAATAATTCAAAACCGAAGCTCCAAACAACGCTTCAAACAATTCTTCGGGGTCACCCCTGCATCTCACAAGTTCCCGATGTTCAGTAAGCGACGGAACACCTTGTATACACTTTCTTCAAGTTTTCTATTTAGATCCCCGCTGTCAACGCAGCCGGTAAAAGTATGGATGTTAAACGCACCATCGGAGAAAAGTGTCAAAGAAATCCTCCCCTGGCTGCTGTGAGCATCCCTTAGCTAAAAGTGTACTCTCTGCCTACCTTTCGGCGTTCCATCACTTTTCGTGCAAAACATAAATCTGCTCTCGATTACCTTACTTGCGTTTGGTCGTTCGACAAGTTTCGATGTTTTATTACGTATAAGAGCCAGATACTCATCCTCCGTGGCTATTTTCTACGCATTCGCTTCGCTGGCGTTCATTGCATCGCTCAGAGTTATTGGTTCTTGAGCTATAGCGAGATTCGTTATCTAGCAGTCTCCGATAATATCACCTTCTTACTCGACATCAGCTTTCGTAGCCCACTGCAGCCTCTTGCCCAGCTTGTATTTTTTTCACAAATCGAGACAGCGTCATGTGGCAGATATTGAATTGCCTAGCGACAGTTTTTATTTTCTGACCTTCTATAACAGCTTCAACGGCCCGACGCATAACTTCGATGGACGTGGTGCCCCTTTCCGTCTTTCGTTTGTACGTTCGTATTTTACAGCACTGCCAGAACTATTTGTACGCGTGAACTATTAAGGCTTGTTCGTGTCAACTGTTCTATAGACTTCTGTGTTATGCGTAATGCCTATCGATCGATTTCAGTTTTTCTACCCTCGTCAGCAGGAGCGGGATAACATGTAAACGTTTAGGAAAATTTTGTCGGAACTGTTTTACGAAAGGTTCGAAGGCTTTTTTCGCCTGGAAGACACGTAGTCCAACTCTGGAAAGACCGGCCATAAAACAGCCCGTTCAGCCACGAACACTTGCGGTGGGGCAAGTTGTTACCGGAACAAGTAGCCCCGCTTGACTCATGTGGCAATTAATGAGAATATTTTGTATATACAGGGTGGCCCAGAACTCGCACAGTATGCGAACATGTGGGGTAGCTGAGGTGATTCTGAACAACTTTCTCCTTGACCAAAATATTGTTTGAAGTTTCGTCTTTGAGTTATTACCGAAAAACACTGGCCAATGAGAGCGCCCGGCGGGAGGCCGCTGGCGCGCGCTCAGGCACGAACCTCTCACAATCAGCTGTTTTGATGTGGGGGCATCGAGGGTACCGACGGAAGCATGCGGCAAATGTTACATCGTCTTAATTAAGAATAATGTGGAATAATTTGTTATTCATGAATAACAAATAAACTAATAAGTCGTTTAAGAACAGTGTCCGATACGTTTAATCATTATCCGAAAGGAATAAACTGTTTTATTACTTATGAAAAAAATATTTTTTTGTAACAGCACGATTTCAGATGGATAAACTATGTTTCCAGAAATTATGTTTGCAGAACTAATTTTAGAAAAAGCTAGTTAAACTTACGCATTCGTCCACGAATTACCCTGCTTAACATTGTGTGAATCCTGACCTACGTAACGCTCAACAGCGGATGTTACGTTAATCGTCAAAAACGAAGCTTCAACCAACATTTTGGTAGCGGAAAAATTGTTCAGAATCGCTGCAGTAACCTCCCATTAAAAGCCTGGTCAGAAAGTCTGCCGGACCCTGTGTACACTATTGGAAATGGGTTTATTAAATAACTCTTGACTCATTTGTGATTTAATAATATACTTTATTAACCACGCACTGGGAGTGACTTCTTTACTATTGCAATGGTCTGAAGGAACTAAGAGCATCCAAACTAACAGACAGACCCAATGCCCTAAAGCATCGCCGACTACTCTCGGTTGTGTGCGAGGGCCTAACAGTAACAGTATAAAGGTGCGTCCACATTTGTCACGTCCCCGCACACTGTTACCAAGATAAGGACCTAGTCAAATGGTCTAAAAGAGGTTTGGGAGAAAATGTGCAAATGTGCAAATTCAATCGGGGCAACACTTTCCCTTTTTTAATACAATTAACGCCATTAATATTGATCGCCAGACATGTAAAAATCGAAGCCACAATATTTCAACAAAAAGTTATTTGTAAAATATTTTTATAAGTATTTTTACAAATAATGAAGATTTATTGTATACGACTTAGAAATTATTATTATACTAGAATTATCAACTTTAGTCAACCTAATCCGGCCAAAGGCAGCCAGAAAAGATACAAATTCAAGAAAGCTATTCACGAGCGACTCAAGTACTTCCTTTGGAGCGGGTCAAAATACCGACAGCGAATGGAACGGCCGAACCAAGTAACAAGTAACACCATGAGGTATCAAAAAACACTTCACATTTCTTCCCAGACCTTTTCTAGACCACTTGACTAGGTAACAAATCTAACTAGACTAGAAACGATTATTGTGTAAGTACTTAATCGTATAAAGATGAAGAATAATTCAAATACGTTTATTATTTTATTTCAAATATCATTTTTTTAAGTAACATACTTTTTCAGGACAGCTTACTTAGTTTATACGCATCTATAAAAACATAACAGAATATTCATCACATAGTTTGTAGAAAAGAACTGGCTTTATTGTTCCAAACTTACGTTTCAGATCTAAATACGTGGTACGAATAGTCGCTAATTCATTGGCTCAAACAAAGGTCGCCCATGCTCTTCAATCGTTGATTACATAAGAGCAGCAAAAAGACTGCAGCCAATTTTATACACCGCGAAGAACAAAAAGAGTGCAAATAAGCTGCAAACTGTGTAGTGCACTATCTGTAGCTTTCGATACTTTTTTCTTGCAATAATGACGTCGTTTGGTGTCTCCTTAATAAATATTCTGAAGCCTTCTACACTGATCTTGAAATAGTAATGCCAATCTAATAATGATAAATCAAAGCTAAAATCCTCCAAATCGGCAGCATTCATACGACTCACAAGACTTTTTGCTTTATTCGTTTTTATAATCCAAGTGGCAGCAAGGAATGGGTGTAACAATTTTACGAATTTAGTTGCTATCCACGCCATATTTAGTGCTCTGTGAAAATGTATATTACACGATAATTAATTTAAAATAATTTCTAATAATATCTTTAAATCGTCATAAGCTTACTTAACATATAATTGATCATGATACACTGGAACTCCAAGTATTCTTACGTAAATAGAACTTTCAGATGTTTAAGAATAAAAGCTTACCTTGTTTTTTTCTTCCTAATGATGCGGCTTAAATCATATATCGCTGCGGGAATGATAGCTAGCAGTGTGTGAATCACAAGGAAAACGTATAAATTAGGTATCAACGTCACAGTCGGATACCACACCATCTTTCGCATTGGACGTTTTCTCACCGCGTTTAGTAGTAGTTGTAGTCCCAATCCGCAGGTAATAGGGTTCCAATCAGATGACCCATAGTTATACACTTCTAACTTGGATGATTTTCTGAAGAAAATAATAGAAAAGTTGAAAATTATTTGGAGTAAATAATGCTCGAAAGAAATTCTTATTTTGTAATAGTAAGACAATGCACCAAGTGGCAGTAGGTTGAAATTTTGTACATTTCATTTGTCAGTAATAACAACGCATTACCTATGCGTAACGTGATCCCAAATCAATGCGAGTAGATAGTTAATAGTCATGTCACCTGGAACATTATCTGGTACGGTAGTTGCGGAGACTGGAATGACATGCGCCAAACCCAGACCAATTAACGTCAAGATTCCTACAGTTCCATTTAAATTTGTCAGCCACGCCGGCTCCTCGTATGTCGGTCCGACTATTTATAAAATTCATGATAATGAAATGAACAGTTGTATTTATTATTTCACTCCTTTAAAAATTATAATTAAGAATACAAAAAGTTAAGAACACTCATGGTCCACAAAGTTGTCGAGCGAGTACTTTGTTCTCGGTTAAATCGGTCTATGACATAGACTCTATGTCAGTAGAACTCCGTTTATACATATTATGAACCTGTCTTGGGACATGTAGATTCGTATACCTCGTTGTTCGTGTAATAGAAATCCGTATAATTTTCTCCACCAGCTGCGTTATCGTTCAGTTGATAGGAATAAATGTTCGTTCAAGAGGATTACACGAAACACTTGCCCTTAAATACCGCGTTCTCTAACTGTTAAAACTTAGATATTTATAAGTCGATCGACGCTTCGTGGTAATTTGGATATTTCGAGCTCAGTTAAAGTTAAGTTAATTGGGAACTACTAAAATTTCATTCATATGAATGGAGTTCGTATAAACGGACTTCCACTGTAATACAGCTGTCATACCAATAGTCGGTCTGAAGATTATGCACGGAAAGGATGCCGTTCTGCTATAATCCTGGACTACACCTTCGGCGGTCGCTTTGCTGAATGCGTATAAGTTATAATAATTTTGTAGAATATCGTCCAAAGCCTCGTCCGTAATTCCAGACGCGTTTTCTTCATCAGCACGTATGATGTCTTCTGCGAATTTGAGATCTGCCGGAGGTGGATAACACTTTTCCTCTACATACTTAATGTACGGATGAGAGTACGCCGTCGAAACGTACACGAATGCCTCCAAATGAGGGCATTCCGTTGCTAATTGGAGCATTTCTTGCGTGGCAATAACGTTCGCCCGTAAGATTACAGACGCTTTTGGTCTAAACTGCACTATCGCCGCATTGTGAATTATTATATGCACGTTCTCCACCAAACGCCGACGATCTTCTGCGCAAAGACCTAGGGAAGCTTCGCCAAGGTTACCTTGAATGAGCACAACTCCTTCCATAAAGTTTGGATTTGTCTTTCGCAGTTTGTTAAATAGCTATAAACAATTATGTGAATTGGAAATATACTAATCGAGATCTCGATAAGATTTATTACTTAATTAAGCACATGAACAATTATACTATTACAACTGCTACGTATATTATCGTCCAGTATCATAGGCATCGCCACTTAATAAGCGATTATATTAATTACTGTAAACGCATCATGGTACTTACGATATTTTCAAAGTATAGCTTAATTCGTTCCTCTACGGTTAGGCCCTTTTTTGGCCTCACGATAATGTAAATTTTGGAAATTTCGGTACACTCGCGCAAGAATTTCTCCAGTATAAGAGATCCGAGGAAACCGGTACATCCAGTAAGCAGTACGTTTTTCCCAGCATAAAATTTTCGAATTTCACTGTCGGAATTGGCTTTTAAGATCTCCATATCGCCAGACTGAAGAATTTTTATTGATCGTTATAAACTTCCCCCTGTTTGAATCTAATTTTAAGCACGTATATTATTATCGCATGCGTGAAAGAATTATGATGCATCTTTTCTCCTTGAACGAAAGTTGGTAGAAATAGGCCTATTTAAAATATACAGGATGGCAGCCAGCTCAGGGAAAATCGGGAAATAGGGCGTAGCCGAGGTGTATGTAAACACTTTTTTCCTTAGCCAAAATGTGGTTTGCAGATTCATTTTTGAATTATTAACGAAAAACACTGGCCAACGAGAGCGCCCGGCGTGCGGTCGCTGCCGCGCGCACAGGCACGAACCTCTCACAATCAGTTGTTTTGATGTGGGGGCATCGAGGTTACCGACGGAAGCATGCGGCAGATGTTACAACGTCTTAATTAAGAATAATGTGGAATAACTTGTTATTCATGAATAACAAATAAACTAATAAGTCGTTTAAGAACAGTGTTCGATACGTTTATTCATTATCCGAAAGGAATAAACTGTTTTATTACTTACGAAAAAAATATTTTTTTTAACAGCACGTTTTCAGTTGGATAAATTATGTTTGCAGAATTAATGTTAGGAAAATCGGTCTATTTCTACTATCATCCTTTCTCAATTACAAATTTTTGTTAAACGGATCGCGTTAAATTATTTTGGCGCTTGATGTTTCTTTGGTTACTACCGCTCAACACTTAAGGCGTGATTTATGCTTGAAGCCTTTTTATAGTGCAGAATTATGCATCCATAGATGTTTATAATTTTTACATATGTATATTATGTGAACACAAATCGCAGAGTTACGAAATGTGAATATTAATTTTGAGTTCACTGAATTAATTGCGTGTGGGAAATATTTGTCTACAAGGTACCCGCTGAAAACCGTTATAGATAATGCGTGTTCTTAGCTTCTATCACATTTCCAATTACTTTGCCACTTCATAATAATAAATACAACTAACTGTTCATTTCATTATCATGGGATAACAAAAATCACACTTTTCTTATGTATAGTCGAAGCGCCATACAAGGGGCCGAGACGAGCCTCTGTAAATGCCATAACAGATAATGTTCCAGGTGACATGGCTGTTAATTACCTGCTCGCATCGCTTTTGGAGCCACGTTACGCATAGGTATTACGCTATTGTTACTGCCAAATGAAATGTACAAAATTTCACCATTTACTGCCAGCTGTTACATTGTCTTATTTTAACAAAATAAGAATGTCTTTCAAGCATAATTAACTTCAAATGACGTTCAACGTTTCTATTACTTTATTCGGAAGGCCATGCAAAGTAGAAGTGTATAAATATGGATTGTGTGACTGGAATCCTATTAACCCTTTCGCTACGACGCACAGTGTTCTAAATGGCATATTTAACTGGACAACATTATTTTTCCGCGTTTTGGGCTTATAGAATAGAATAGAATTTTATTTGCTTTTCGGCCTCACAGCCATGAGAGGGAACTTGTTTTACATTCTTAATTTTTACCTTACATTACGATCTCCTTCATCTGCCCTACGCTGCATTTCCTTATTCCTACTTACTTATTATCTATAACCTTATACTGTTATCTATAACCTTATACTATTATCTATAACTTAACTGTTATCTATAACCTTATACTATACACTAATATAATGTACACTAATACTATAAACTATACCCTAATTTGTATGTTAAAGCATTTGTATCTCTCTATCACAGTCAATGCCATCTATCCCCACTCTTGTCCTCCCTATTCCTTCTTTTTCTCTCTTATTTTCCTTTGCACCTCCCTTAACCATTCTTCTGCCTCCTCGCTTTTCCTACCACTGACCAGATCTGCAACCCCCATGTTCCCTCTTTCCAGCTCCCTGCAATCTCTTACCATATGTTCCAAGGTCCCCCACCTTTCCTTGCATAATTCGCATCTCCTTTCTTCATCATCTTTCCAATATCTATTCCACGTCTCCGTGTTCCCGCACCTCGCCCTCGCTATCAGCCTTTGGTTGTCTTCCCTATCCTCCTTGGCCAGGTAGTTTTGGGCTTATATTAATAGGGGCTTATATTAAAAAACAAATTATTTTTGCGTAAAGTTATTATTTTTTACTAAAAATATTTATAACATAAAAATATGACTAACTACATATAATTAGATAACAACAGAAATTCGTATTGAATTTCGGTGAATAACATGTGTTTTTCCCTTTCGATTTATTAAATCAGCTCCGATTTTCAAGACACGAGGGAGCAATAAATTTCGTGAACGGCCTACATCTCAGTAACCAATCAATATATTTCAATAATTCAAGCAGCATTTCATGCATTGGTATATAAACATCGAATCTGCTATACTAAAAAAAGCTGCCATATACTTTGTGGCGACCGTTAACCGGCCAGTAGGCGGTCAACAAAAAAGCCCAAACACCGAACACCTAGAACGTTCGACCCAGCGCGCTATATAAACGCAAGCGAACACGCGCTGCTCTCTCTTTTTCTTGTGTACATTCCTACAGTGGTGACCCCAACGTGATCACAGTTAACTCTTTATTTTATCAAGTGCGCTATCATTAAAGAAATCAAGATGTCCGTATCAGGTTCTCCGGGTTCTGAACTTCAGTGCGCGATTCCGGAAATAAACCGCGTCGGTATACGCATTCCGCCGTTTTGGCCTGAACAACCGACCATATGGTTTCACCAGATCGAAGCGCAATTCGCAATCAACGGTGTTACCGCGGACGCGACAAAATTTTAGTACGTGATGGCACAATTAGAGCGCAAGTATGCGTTAGAGGTGCAAGATATTTTCTCGAACCCCCCAGAAAAGGACAAATACGAGACCCTAAAAAAGGAACTGGTTCGTCGCCTCTCGACGCCACAGAGTCAACGTATTGATATGCTTCTGGAGAAGGAAGATATCGGGGACCGAACACCATCCCAGTTCCTCCGCCATATGCAGAACTTGGCAGGTACGACGGTGACCGAAGAGTTTCTACGCACGTTATGGGCACGAAGACTACCGGCCATGACCCGCGCGATAATAAACTCACAAGCTGACCTGCCACTTAGTAAACTGGCGGAAATAGCCGATCAAATTCGGGAAAACACCGCACATACAGAAGTCGCAAGCGCCTCCCAAGACAGAACGACCGAGAGACTATTCGAACGATTGGAGGAACTTACACTGCAGGTGGCTGAGTTAACACGGTCTCGCCCACGAGATCGACCGAGGAACAGCTTCCGAGAACGGTCGAACTCACCAGGGAGGAGGAACTCATTCGCGCGAAGAGGCACAAGCATTTCGTCAGGCGGAAAAAGGCACTGCTGGTATCACTGGAAGTTCGGGGCTGATTCAAAAAGATGTAAGGCGCCGTGCAGTTTCCAGTCGGGAAACGAAGAGACACGCCACTGAGTGCGGCAATCAGTGACGGTCCACAATTTAGCCGCCTTTTCGTCACCGACCGGCATACAAGGAAAGAGTATCTGGTAGACACTGGTTCTGACCTATGCGTTTACCCACGGGCGTATATAACTGGCCGAACCGAGAAGACGGAATACGAAATGTTCGCGGCAAACGGGTCAATCATCAGCACCTATGGCACACGGACGATCAACCTGGACCTGGGCCTCCGGCGCGCCTTCCTATGGAGATTCGTCGTAGCCGACGTCTCAAAGCCGATCATCGGAGCCGATTTTTTATCCCACTACGGGCTGCTGGTAGATTTGAGGAACCGCCGATTGATGGATCAGATGACATCACTGGCTACTACCGGTAGGAGAACAGAGGGCAACATTCCGTCTGTGAAGACCATCCTCGGGGACTCCCCTTACCAACGATTGCTGGCAGAATTCCCCGACATCGTGCGCTTAACGGCAGAACCACGTAAGATCAAACATGATATCGTGCATTATATTAATACCACCCCCGGGCAACCAGTCTTTTGTAAACCGCGTAGACTTTCGCCTAACATGTTTAAGATCGCGAAAACGGAATTCGAGGGTTTATTAAGCCAGGGCCACATTCGACCTTCAAAGAGCCAGTGGGCCTCGGCCTTACACACGGTTGCAAAAAAGGGCAACGGATGGAGGCCCTGCGGGGATTATCGCGCTCTCAACGCCCGTATAGTCCCCGACCGTTACCCCCTACCGCACATCGAAGATTTTGCACGAACGTTGAGCGGAAACACGATTTTCACGACAATCGATCTGGTTCGTGCGTATCACCAAATCCCGGTACATCCGAACGACGTCGCTAAAACCGCGGTAGTCACGCCTTTCGGACTGTTCGAATACGTTTCCATGCCGTTTGGATTGAGAAACGCCGCCCAGACGTTCCAACGATTTATAGACGACGTGCTGCGAGGTTTAGATTTCTGCTACGCCTATTTGGACGATATCCTAGTCGCCTCTAGAAACGAAAAAGAGCACAAGGAACACTTAAGGCAGCTTTTCTCACGTTTAGAGGAATACGGGATAATAATAAACCCTACAAAATGCGTATTCGCCGCGCCCGAAGTGGGCTTCCTCGGATACACCGTGAACGCACAAGGCACGAAACCGCTCACGGACAAAGTAAACGCGATAAGAGAATTTCCTACGCCAAAAACGGTTAAGTAGTTACGCCGATTCGTAGGGATGGCTAATTTCTATCGACGTTTCATCGCGAACGCCGCGAAAATCCAGAACCCCCTCAACGCGCTCCTAAAAGGGCGACAAATAAAGGCAGACGCGCTCATGCAATGGTCAGGCGAAGCGGAAACCGCGTTAAATACATTAAAGAACGCTTTAGCTGACGCCGCATTATTAGCGCATCCACATAAAAACTCGCAGCTCGCGATTATGGTGGATGCGTCAGACTTCGCGTTAGGCGCTACGTTGCAGCAGCGACAAGGACGTTCCTGGCAACCCCTAGGGTTCTTCACGAAGTCCCTGTCGCCCCCACAACGAAAATACAGCGCATACGATCGTGAATTATTAGCGGTATACGCAGCCATCAAACATTTCCGTCACGCGCTAGAAGGCCAAACATTCACGGTATACACCGATCACAAACCGATCACATACGCATTCAGGCAAAAACCAGAAAAGTGCACACCCAGACAATTCCGATACTTAGATTTTATAGGGCAATTTACATCCGATATTAGGCATGTCAGCGGCAAGGACAACGAGGTAGCGGACGCATTATCGAGAATAGAGACGGTCACAGCGCCCATAGATTTTAAAAAATTAGCAGCCGCGCAAGAGACAGACCGCGAACTAAAAGAATTACTCGCAGCACCTGACACTTCGTTACAATTAAAACGCATTAACCTAACGCCGATCAAGGACGCCAACGTTTATTGCGACATCGCTACGGGAACCGCGAGACCATTCGTAACGAAGCCCTTTCGAAAGCAAGCATTCGCCTCACTGCACGACTTGGCACATGGAGGGATAAGGGCAACGATCAAGTTAGTAAAACAACGATTCGTCTGGCCATCAGTCGAAAGGGATTGTCGCGAATGGGCCCCCAGCTGCTTACAATGTCAACGCGCAAAAGTAAGCAGACATGTAACAAGTCCGGTTGGCAACTTCGTTCCGCCGTCCACTAGATTCGAACACGTGCACATCGACTTATTAGTAGGACCACTACCGATCTCGAGGGAACACAGATACTGGCTAACGTGCGTAGACCGCTTCACACGCTGGCCAGAAGCATTCCCACTGGAAAACATTGAAGCAGAAACAGTGGCTAGAGCATTTGTCGCAGGGTGGGTAGCGCGATTCGGAACACCCCTACGCATCACAACCGACCAAAGGCGACAATTCGAATCGCAACTTTTCAAAAACCTAAACGCGCTACTAGGTGTAAAACACTTAAGGACAACCGCGTATCACCCAGCGGCGAACGGACTAGTAGAACGATTCCACAGGCAGCTTAAAGCAGCGATCAAATGTCATAGTGACGAGCGGTGGACGGATGCGCTACCAATTATATTACTAGGCATCCGTACCGCGCACAGGATAGATTTAGCGGCATCCGCGGCCGAATTAGTCTACGGCGAAAACCCGCGTCTACCAGCAGAATTCCTGGTAACCTAATCGGGAAATAACAGGGGACCTTCGGAATTCGTAAATCAGCTCCGCGAACACTTTCATAACGTCCGACCCACGGAGACTAGCCGACACGGAAAAAAGAAAATCTTCGTGTTCAAAGATCTGCCGACGGCCACGCACGTATTCCTACGCACGGACGCAGTGAAAAGTCCGTTACAACCCCCATATGAAGGACCGTTCCCCGTTATTTCCCGATCAGATAAAACATTTACCATAAGTAAAGAAACGACAGTATCTGTAGACAGACTGAAACCTGCATACATATTCGGAGAAAACGTCACACCAGCAGAAGTCGAGGAAGAAACGCCAACACGCAGAATACGAGAAAGCGCGAAAAGTAAGACGGCAAGTACAGACGCGCGCAGGCAGGCACGTGCGGTTCCCAGACCGCCTACAGCTCGGCCGTCGACAATAGGAACAAGTCTGTAGACAGCGCTAGAGTAAGGGTGTATATAATTTAGATTTAAGTTAGTGCATATAAGATAAACTTATATTAAATTTATATATGTCGTTTGCACTGGAAGGGGGGTGATGTGGCGACCGTTAACCGACCAGTAGGCGGTCAACAAAAAAGCCCAAACACCGAACACCTAGAACGTTCGACCCAGCGCGCTATATAAACGCAAGCGCTGCTGCCGAACACGCGCTGCTCTCTCTCTTTCTTGTGTACATTCCTACAGTATCTTCATATTTACCTCTTCCTGCGGACAATTTTGTCACCTGTGTCCCACCTGTTCGCAAAAGCCGAATTGAATCCTCGGTTCTTTGTAGTCCCCCGCTTTGCAACCCATCTTCGCGCAATTAAACAAGTTGGTGATAACTTGCTTCCCATTGCTGTTCTGGCTGCTGTGGATATTCTTTCGTCCATCTTGTTTTCCTCCTCGCATGATATGCTTCCCATCGCTCGTGTGACGAAGCTGCTACGCGTATTCACGCTTCAAGCTTCCTGTACGCTCCTGCGGCACATCGTCGCGCACTTTATCCGTACCCGATTTACAACGCGGAGTATGCGAATGCGAACTCGATCATCGCGCGAGATCGCGATCGACGTAAAAATTGCTCTATCATCGACTCCAAATTCCCCAGTCGCGACTCCGTTGTATCGCGGCTCGTACCTTCTATCGGCTGAACCTCGCGGCGGATCGAATCACGACTCATATTGTTCAAAATAGTACAAAATATTGCACAAGAATGTCAGTTCAGACGATTAGTAACTCACTATTACTAATTATTCACTCAGTTTCAATAAACTCAACTCGACACCAACTGCACAGTTTGTAGTTCGATAACGATTACTCACTTTGTCTGTACACGGCACTCAATACAGTAATTCTTCTCTTGGCGCTCGCTACGATCTCCCCCGACGGCGCTCGCGATTCATCCCCACCACTGGGGGGAATCCCCCCGGGTTCTAGCCGACACGTCTCGGCTGTTGATACTTGGGGTAACCATTGAAAGATTAAATGCTTCGTATCTGTGAGACTACACTAATGCAACGGCGAAACTTTTTTATTGTTACCTATATCGCTATAATTTTTTTTTTGAAATATTGCTGAGATTGTGGTGATTAAAATAAGACCAAACACGATATAATTTGGATCATATTTACTTCCTTAGTAATGTTATATGTACTGGGCTCGGATCCTTACACGGAAAGTGTTGGATTCCGGGGTTTAAACGAAATCGTGTATCAACAATTAATTTTGCAATGAGAGTTTTTAATATATAAGGAGTACCGTGACGAGTGTGCGCGACAGAGTAACGGTGTGTGTCGCGTCCAAAACTATTCTAGTTACAAGAGCTATTCTGCTACTATATATATTGCAGTTTTTAGGGGGGAAAGGCTGACCTTAGCCCTTGTTGTTGTCGCCTTAGCCGATGCGGAGTCTGGCCCTTGGCATTAGTCATATCGCTGACTACTGCCCTAGTGCATAATATTGACTTTGACTGGGCCAGGATCCGCGGGCCTTACACTCATAGGTGACTCAAGGGCTGGGCATCCAACAAAAGCTCCCGAACGGTATGGTCAGTTTTTAATAAAACTTTACGGGCTTAGAGAATAATGGAAGTCTAAATATATACTCCAATAGGCTTTCTCAAGATAGGATCCACATTTATTAGTATGGTTTTATGTTTTTCGTGTTTTATTGCCAAAAGTACTTTGCGAAAGGCAATTAAACACAGTTGAAAATTCCTGGACTGAAGGCAAGTTCCATAGGATTTCTAGAAAGCCATTCAAGCACATAATATAGGAATGCCACATGTAATACTGAAATCATTAGCCGCAATTGAATATAATAACGAAATGAGTGGTACGGTAGAAGCGCCGAAAACACAGCCGTCGGCACGTGCCCACGCTCGAGAATCAGGTGGATCAAATTCGTCGCGGATGCCCTCCCGACGCTAGTCGACATTCGTTTCTGTGTTCCTCGAGGAACGTCGACAAGCCATTGAGTCGAGCGCCGGGAGGGCATCCGCGACGAATTTGATACTCCTGATTATCGAGCGCGGGCACGTGCCGACGGCTGTCTTTTCGGCGCTTCTACCGTACCACTCATTTCGTTATTATATTCAATTGTAAGTAAGTAAATATAATCCAAATTCTATCTTGTTTGGTCTTATTTTAATCACCATAATCTCAGCAACATTTCAAAAAAAAAATTATTGCGATATATGTAACAATAAAAAAGTTTCGCCGTTGCATTAGTGTGGTATCACCGATACGGAGGCATTTAATCTTTTACGCTCGGTGTGGCTGCCGAAGCCGGTGCTTACATAGTAGCCGTGCTCTTAAGATACGGCCGAAATTTCTAAGAACCCAAAGTTCACCTATGTACGCTCGGCGCTCGCGGCCGGTCCCGAGCAGCGAGTGCCAAGAGAAGAATTACTGTAATTGTTTCTGCACGTAGTACGCGAGTATATACGTATACAGTATTCCCTCGATAGTTGCACAAAAGAGGTACACGATAGTTGCACAGAGTTCATCCCCACTACTGGGGGGTATTCCCTTCGAGGGGTCCGAAGTTCGCTCGGCAATCGGTGTAACGTGATCCGGGGTCGGGTATATCGGTGAGCCAATACTAATTGAAGGATGCAACTTTGCTATTTCTCATCCTTTTTTTATGAAATTTTGACACAGCAGAGCTGACATTTTTCTGATTAAAATGACACCAAACACGATGTAATTTGGACTATATTTACTGGCTTAATTAACGTTAATAAGTTTCGACCGCAGAAAAGGATAGGTAGTGAGAAAAAAAGAGAAGCTGCGATCGTGGCTGCTCGGCCGCTTATCTTTACACGCTGTCCTTTTCTACGTTCGACGCTGTCGGCAAATTTCAAACAACGTAGGAACAACACGATAGTTGCACACGTTCAGACCCGAGGCTTGTGCAACTATCGAGGGAATACTGTATCTTCACAATGTGCACTAAACAATTGGTATATCCCACTTCTGATTATGTAAGATAATCACTCGAGGGGGTATTCGTAGTCTCCTCTCTATCGCGATTAGGTATTACTAATTACAATGATTCTGTAGGCGTGTATATATATTAAAAGGTGTTCTGTTTATTAAAACTGTGCTCTCTCGACCGTAGTCTATACAAGAATGCCTTCCATTGGCAAAAGCGTCCGTCGTGAGGACGCCTACGTCACCATGGCCCTTTTTAACCATTTTAGGGTTCAGCCCCAATGAAAGCTATGCTAGACAAAGACAGCGTGCATCTTCAAAATGCACATGGCCCGCCTCGGCCGTTCCTGTACCTCGAATGTTCTTACAGAATCAACATTAAGTTCTGTGTTAAAAACGGTAAAAGTGCTACAGAAACATTCCAAATGCTTAAAGTCGCTTATATGTAATTGTAAGTAGCACGAGGTGTGATTGAAGAGTGTTAGTGGAAACGTCGAATGCGGATCGAGCGAATGTTTATCTCGTGGAAAGAGCGAATGGTTTCGAGGAATGCACGTGGAGTCTTGAGTGCATGGTGGCCCGAGGTCGAACTGTGACAGGTGGCAAGGGTGTGTGTCCTAATGAGTGAGAGCGAATGATGAATAGAATGAGAGGGAAAAATGCGTGAAAGAATATATGGAATGGATGATGCGTGGCCGAGTCAGATGTAGTGAATGCAGAAGGAGAGGCAGAAGTAGAGAAGTTAAGAGGTTGAGAAGTAGAGGGTGCAGAAGAGAGTAGAGTTGAGTCGAGAAAGGATTGAGTGATAATTGTTGCGAGTCGTGTATTGAGTTGAGTTGAGATACAGAATAGAGATATTTGACAATAAAGTATATTATTAATATAAAAAGTGTCAATCACAAATTCCATGAAACATAATCCTACACTGCTTCCGGATGCACTAACTGCCATTTCAACTGTAACGAGTGTGCCGCGTTCAGTTGATACAATTGCTTAATGCCTTTCCCAGCAACTACTTTTTTGGTTTTTGGACAGTAAGTCCAAAGTCCACGCCGGTTTCCTTCACATTCCACATTTTAGAAGGTGGCAAATTATGCTTCATCAATATATTGGCAAGCTTAGAAAAAAGGTATCTACGTTATATTTATTGCAACTGGTTGCTTCAGGAGTTCTTATCGAGAGTCTTGGATTTTCTTACTTCTGGCGGCAGAAGACCAAAATAGACGCATTTCAAAATGTAATCTGCCATACTATTTTCTTCTTGCTCATTAACACGTTCGTCGCCAGGTCACCCAGATCCGGGTGACGGGTATGCTTCCGTGGGGGCCCCGTCACCCGAATATGGGTGACGCTCTTCTTATTCAAGTTAATACAACTTTCAGGTGGATTTTTAAAACGAATTTAATGGAATCAGTACTGAAATATAAATATAGGATATACAACATAAAAATACTAAAAATATACATATTATACTATAGTTTTTACTAATTTATGTTTAAGATAACATATTGCATTATACTATGTCGTATGGTGTGCGTTGAACCACGTAAACACATTTGTGGTGAATTTGGACAATTGGAACAATAGGTCGTAGTCTTTTTTACATTTTTTTTGCTTCTTGTCGCTCAGCAGTTTGCGTCCTTCTCCGGTAACATAGGGCGCACATCCTTCTTACAGATTTGCCCTGCTGATTCGTACGAATCTGCAGCTTATGGGACTCGTTCCTTGTTTTAGTCCTATTATTATCGAGCGTAGAATTTTCCGGGGACATCAATTCGGTAACAAGCAGCTCTCGAAATTTTTTTATTTTGTATTTTCTGGTATACTATGTGAGCATTTGCTACACTTGTACCCAAAAGCAAATGTAATGCTAATTTACGATACCACTTGATACTTTTCCGTATCGTTGTGGCATATGACACCATCTGGTCGTTACTGTCGATGCCAATTTTTCCGCGGTTATAAGCAAGTTCCCGCTTATCGCTCTGTTTATGTTTCGGCGCTCCGACAGTCGACTTGGGCCCCGGGAGAAGCTCAGCCGAATCGCGCTGGGCGACGAACGTGTTAAAAACCAACATTATTTTCTTGTAGCCCATTGTAGCCCCTTGCCCAGCTTGTATTTTTTTCACAAATAGCGATAGCGTCATGTGGCAGATATTGAATTTCCTAGCAGAACTGTTTTATGAAAGGTTCGAAGGCTTTTTTCGCCTGGAAGACACGTAGTCCAAGTCTGGAAAGCCCGACCACAAAACAGCCCGTTCAACCACGAACACTTGCGGTGGGGCAAGTTGTTACGGGAACAACTTGCCCCGCTTGACTCATGTGGCAATTTATGAGAATATATTGTTTATACAGAGTGGCCCAGAACTCGCGCAGTATTTTGAAAAAGGGGTAGCTGAGGTGATTCTGAACAACTTTTTCCTTGACCAAAATATTGTTTGAAGTTTCGTCTTTGAGTTATTAACGACAAACACTGGCCAATGAGAGCGTCCGTATAGCGCGAGCTCAGGCACGACTGCGCGCAGTCGTGATCGGGTGCATCGAGGGGCACCGTACGGCAAATATTACAATCGTCTTACATTAAGAATAGTGTGTAATTATTCGTTATTGGTCAATAACAATTTAATTAACAAGTCGTTTAATAACTGTTCCATGCTTTTATCCGTTTTCCGAAACGACCGTCTTTACAATTAACAAACTCTTAAACAACCGCCCCTCGGCTCCGCAGCCGCGACTCTGCCCTCGGCTCGTAACACATGTGTATGCTTCAGTTCCATTAGAGTTCTGAAAGAAAACAAATTTTATTGTTTCATAATATTAATCTTAGAATTGTGGTACAGTAAAACCCGTGTATATGCACAAAGATTGGGACCCAATCAGCTGTAAATACTAAATAGCTTATTCAGCTGTAAATAGTAAAGCTGAATGATATGACTAACTTATTATTTCAAGTAGTTGTAAGAGATCTCGAACTGCGAGCGCTATACCGGGGCATATGGTTATCGACAGCGCGGGTCACGAATGCGCACGTACCCAGCGGACACCATGAGCGACGGGATGCACGTGGCCAAGGCCCTTGAAGGGATGGCGCTGGAAAAACCCGGACAGCGCGTCTTTGGCGATCACGATGCACCGAGGGGCATTCTTGCATCGATCGCCGTTCGGAGAATTCCTGGCAGTAGACATTGCGGAATATCAATAAAGACTAATTTGACTTAAGCGTTTAATATAGAACCGCGTTCTTTATTTACGTTTAGTACCTTACCCGAGTTCAAAAGTAATATTTCTTACATAGTGCAAGTCAATATGTATAAGCGGGCAAGGGAAAGGCTTCAGGTGTTCGGCTAACTCGATCGTCGAACATCTGTGAATATTTTGTTTGGTTTGTAAGATAATCGAATGAGAGGGTAGCAGTCTCCTCTGTATCTCGATTAGGTATTACTTATTACAATGATTCTGTAGGTGTGTATATATGTTAAAAGGTGTTCTGTTTATTAAAACTGTGCTCTCTCGACCGTAGTCTATACAAGAATGCCTTCCCTTGGCGAAAGCGTCGGTCGTGAGGACGCCTATGTCACTATGGCCCTTTTTAACCATTTTAGGGTTCGCCCCAAATGAAAGCTACGCTAGACAAAGACGACAAAGCGTGCATATTGAAAATGCACATGGCCCGCCTCGGCCGTTCCTGTACCTCGAATGTTCTAACATTCGACCATACTGACGTCAGGTCTGTCCTCAGACTTCACTTTTATTTCCTGAAATTCTAATACCAAATTAGTACTTGGGGTCGTAACACGGCCCTGTCGTATCGTTCACGATTACCCTAGATACCGTCGTATCCCCCCACGCCCTCCCTGAGACACCGTTGTGTCCTTCTGGTTTAGTGACAACCCCCTGATAAAGAATTACATCTATCAGTTGCCACTGCCCTGCCTGAGACATCGTTGTGTCCTTCTGGTTCGGGGCCAACTACCGATAGCATGCCGTTGTAGTTATCAGTGGTCACTGCCTAAGGTACCGTCGTACCCATACTCAGCACCGTTGCCTAAGGTACCGTTGTACCTATGCTCGGCACCACTGACAGCCACCGTGTCGTAACACTCGTTGTGTCCTCCCCTCTCTGCGGTGGTACTCGTTGGCACCTTAGTTGATGGACAGCTGTTGTCGTCCTCGGCCACTGTCGTCGAGAAGTCTTTGCCTCACTTTGGGTGGAATTTGCCTGGTCGTCGGGCAACGTCCCTTTGCACCGCTTATTCCCCCTCTTTCACTCCTTCGCCTTGGCCGTAAGCTTTCGGCAATAATGTTTTGTCTCGGGGGACTCTTCATTACTTGCCAATACCGTTCTAATTCGTGATAACTGCTCGTCCTGCATCCGGGTTGCAACAAACCAGACCGCTTCCGTAACGTCTACGTAGGCGACTCAGGGGTGGTCGGCTGAGGGTGACGGCTGATTGTGAGTTCATCCACATGTGCCATCCTCGGTCCTGGTCGGTACAGAATTTCGAAAGTAAATTCTTGCACTTCCAGCCACCATCGACCTATCCGTGGCAATAAATCCTTCTTCGAGAATATAGTCCTTAATGCGTTGCAGTCAGTTACTACTTTGAACCCGATGCCAAGCAGGTAGACCCTGAAATGTCTCAACGCGAAAACAACGGCCATCGTTTCCAATTCGTACGAATGGTAACATTTCTGGTCCGCTGTTGTTTGTTTACTGAAATATGCAACTGCTGCCATATTTCCGTCTTCCTGTTGCTGCAACAGCATTGTTCCAACACTTATAGAACTTGCGTCCGTATGCAATTCCGTAGGCCGCGTAGGATCAAATATGCGCAATATCGGTCTTGATATTAGCTTTTCTTTCACCTGACGGAAAGCATCTTCCTGTTCTTCTCCCCATAGCCATTGTACGTTTTTACGTGTTAAACGTGTGAAGGGTTCCACAAGGTCTGCGAAATTCTTAATGAACTTCATGAAATAGCTTGCCAGTCCCAAGAATTGACGTACCTGCTTTACGTTTCCGGGCGGCAGCATTTCCTGAACCGCGTCGATCTCCACCGACATCGTGCTCGGCTTTCCGAGGTCCCGCATCGATGACGATATACAATCCCGAAATTCTTCTATTAACGCGACGCATAATTTACGTCCTCTTTTCCCCATGCCTCCCAATTTCAAATTAAGGTCCGTTTCGATGATGTAAATGTCCATCGCTGGGGTTGCCTGCGGTCTTTTATAGTTCCTAGTGTCGTTAAATATCAATCGATTTCCTCGTTTCAGCAGTATAACGTGATCCTGCTGAAGGAAATCCCTTCCAAGTATCGCGTTGTGAGCCATACATTCGTCCGGTACGATAAAGGAATTTACGTTGTCGGTTACATTCTGTATTTTAACCGTGACCTGTGCCATTTGGTTTATCATAATTGATCGTCCGGCAAATCCTTTAAATATGATATCTTCTACCAATTTAGTCTCGATTCGACATTTCTTTGAAATTGACGCATGTATTACCGTGCATGCACTTCCAGTATCCACCAGCGTTTCCACTTTGTGTTCATCGATACGGACGTGCATATGAAACATGTTAGAGGTAAAATGTTTAACGTTCTGTACCATATTGTAGAAGTTATTTTTATTAAAATTCTTTATCAATAAAGTCGATGAACAGGTGGGATAATGAGACGTCGATTCTACTTCACCTATTAACTATTTTATTAATATAAAAGGTCTCACAATCTATCCTTCTCTTTACTCTGCATCGCAAGCTATTCTATTCTCTTTCAATTCCTCAACTATTCTCCTTTACTTCCGCAACTGTTCTGCCTCCCGCACGCATCAGCCACTCCATATATTCTTTCACTCACAGTTTCCCTTTCATTCTATCTCTCATTTGCTCTCACTCATTTAGGACTCACACCGACACACACACCCTTGCCACGTGTCACAGTTCGACCACGGGTCACCATGCACCAAAGACTCCACGTGCATTCCTCGAAACCATTCACTCTTTCCTCAAGCTAAACATTCACTCGATCGTCGATATGCTCGCGCGCGAGATCGCGATTGACGTAAAAATTCCTCTATCATCGATTCCAAATTTCCAAGCGCGACTCCGTTGTATGACGGCTCGTGCCTTCCATCGGCTGAACCTCACGGCTGATCGAATCACGACTCATATTGTTCGAAATATCACAAGATATTGCACAAAAATGTCAGTTCAGACGATTAGTAACTCACTATTACTATTTATTCACTCAGTTTCACAAACTACACTCGACACCAACTGTACACTTTGTAATTCGATAACGATTACTCACTTTGTCTGTACACGGCACTCAATAATTGTTTCTGCACGTAGTACGCGAGTATATACGTATATCGTCAAAATGTGCACTAAACAATTGGTAATCCCACTTCTGATTATGTAAGATAATCGAATGAGAGGGTAGTAGTCTCCTCTCTATCTCGATGAGGTATTACTTATTACAATGATTCTGTAGTTGTGTATATGTTAAAAGGTGTTCTGTTTATTAAAACTGTGCTCTCTCGACCGTAGTCTATACAGGAATGCCTTCCCTTGGCAAAGGCGTCGGTCGTGAGGACGCCTACGTCACCATGGCCCTTTTTAACCATTTTAGGGTTTGCCCCAAATGAAAGCTACGCTAGACAAAGACGGCGTGCATCTTCAAAATGCACATGGCCCGCCTCGTCCGTTCCTGTACCTCGAATATTCTAACAGCTTACGAAAGTGTTAAATGTACATTGTGGCGATACGTGGAACGACTGTGTCACCACAGCGAGACAGGTATCCGCCCGCCGATTGATCCACTGTTTGAATTTTCGGGCGGATAGCGTCGAGCGACGATTCCTCATAACAATGGAATCTTTTTAAACGAAAACTTTTCACCCTTTCTCCAAATGAGATTTTGTATCAGCCATATGTTTTTCCATTACATCGTTCGCCCCTTAGAAATGATATGTACACGATGACACTACGAATGAAAGTGAATACTCGAGTTTCACCACTCCGTCGGCCAAGCTGTTGCGTCGTCAATTTAACCGCTGCCCAAGGAAGACTAACTGTAATGCATAGTAGTTGATACAGTGACCCCCCACCCCCGATGCCATTACCCCTATAACTGCGAAACGCAACCTGCCATAGATTATGCAATTGATATTGAAGTGCCCCTTTTTCATATCTCGTATATAGATCCACTTTTCCACTAAGTGTCCGTCTATTGCAGAATATATGAAGTTACAATTTCAGAATATATGAATTATCCCTACAACGTCGTAGGGATAATGGCAATAATGGTTAAGATAATGGAAAAAAGGAAGAAACGTAGCAGGTAGCTTTAGTGCTTACTTCTGCGAAAAATAGCACTCTCTAAGCATCGAAAAAAGTGGAAGACGCCTTGATGGAAATGTACTTTCAATTTCTACATTCCATTAACCTGTCGTGCCGCGTTTGAATTATATATTAGACGTTTTACGAGGGTTACATTGGACATTGTAAATTAGGGGAAGATGTTCACGTGCGGAACATGTGACGGACTGTCTATTACAGAAGTTCTCATTCATTTGAAATTGTGCGAACTAGTTCAATAAACGAGAGGGATGCCCATGACACATATGTATGTGCAAAATTGGTAGAAAATCATTGGGTCGAAATTGACTTGTGATTTCGCTTCGGTATATTGAATGTTAATTGTAATGGGCCTATGACACAACATAGTTGCTGTTTGTACGATTATGGACCAAAGTGTAATCGAGGATCAACATCTGAGAGATAATCAACTTTTTGGGCGAATGGTCGGCGTCTGGCCGAAGCAGGAAAAATTTATGAAATATTCCATGCGATTCGTGACATCTGTGATAGTTATGCTTAGCAATGCAGCGCAGGTAGAAATATCAGAGATAACAAATAACAGTGTATTTTAATTTTTGTTAGGAAAATATTATGTAAGGGATGTGTCATTAAATTTTCAAGAATTTTTTGCAAAAATGACGTGATAACAAAATTTAATTTTTTTAAATTTCTGATTATAAATAACGGTTGTATATGAATACGCTTTTTGGGTTATTAATAACTATTATGAATGACGAAATTGTTTTCGGTTATAAATAATCGTTATTGGGGGACAGAAATCTTTTTGGTAACGAATAATCATTATTTTCATTATCTATAATAGTGATTATTTTTTACCAAAAATAATTTCGGTCGCCAGTCATGGTTATTCGTAAACAAAAAAAATGTCTACCGCCAGTAACGATTATTCGTAACTGAAAACAATTTCGGTTATAAATAATGCTTATTAATAATGAAAATCCTTTCGGCTAAGATATGAACTGTTCTATCGAAAACTTTTTTAATTCTGGTTACAACAGTTATTAGAAATTAGGATATCTGTGAATAAATAGAATACTTGTGAATAGAATTTTTAAATCTTGTTAGTTGAATTTCTTTCAAAAACTTGTTTGTACATGTCTCCGTGACGACAGAAAATAAATAAATATTAGTCATTATTGGAATTTAATTTTATAGAGTAGTGTGTTCATCTAGTTTGGAGATCAGAAGAATTTTCTTTTACAATTATAGGTAGCACAGGTCGTAGTGTTCTTCAGTGTGGACATTCTAACAGATCAGCTGCCTTTCCTCGTTTTAGGGGTAGGAATCTGGGTGAAGCAGTACAACTATGTAATGAACGAGGCCAAGGTATAGAAGGAATCGAAAAGTCATTATTGCAATTATTATCAGCACTGTTAAAATTATAGCTAAACAAACTGCTGGATGGCATCGCGGCAGATTGGCTAGTAGAACGACCCGAAGAGGAATTCCATATATTGGAAACGTATTTCAGGAGTACGACCTACTTTTCATCTTTTTACAAACGTAATGAGATTTACGTCCACTTTATCCTGTATATCACATATTTATTTTGGTAGTGGGCAAGAGTTTAAATAGTTAGTATAAGAAAATAAATTGTAATTCTGAATTCGCAATGTGTGATTAGGTGCAATAGAATACTACAAGTCTGAAATAATTCATTAAATTATTTATAACAATTGTGGTGATATTTTACTATTATAAAGGGTTAGGCTGGGGTTAGGTTTCAAGGTTATTAACCCTTTGATATACGAATAAAATAAACAAAAATTACTGGCGCCGCATGGTCGTCAGTGATTACAATGACATAATGCACAAATGACGTAATCTCGACATCTTAAAATTAGCGCATTAACGGTGGAATATCTATTAACTGAACAGCAATTCATAATACGAACATTACTGCTCTTCTTAGCTAAAATATCCTATCTAACGTTTCGAAAACTCTGAGAAAACTGTTTTGGATAGTTTTATCACTTTCATTGTGCCGTTCTTGTTTCTCATTGTTCAATTGAAATGTAATAGTCTATTTAATTTTTTATAATAGATGTACAGTAATGTCTCGATTAGTGCTGAAAATTGTGTCTACGATTAGTGTTCATTTCTATCCCAACCACTTGGGGTGGTCCCCCCAATGAAGCGTGGAGCGCCGAGCATGTAATCTGAACCTACATCGAATATCGGTGAGAGTCAACACTGATGCAAGCGAGATTAAAAATGAAATCTTGTTCTTTTTTGGTCCGTTTTAAATTAAATTTTTTAAAAATGTTTGTTACGGTCTCCTGATTACCCGTTGAGCGCTATGAACGCATACATAGGTTCCCACACAGCCATTCAATTTGGGCCATGAACGCATATATGGGTTCTCACACAGCCATTCCATTTTGGCCATGAACACAGATATGTGTTTTCAGATTCTGGGCTATGGACGTATCTATTGGTTCTCGGAATCTGGGCTATGAACGCATATAATGCGATTGATGCTTAATCATCCCAGCATGCGCTTCGTCGTAAAAAGTAGGCGGTCCACAGCACACGGTTAACTTCGCATAACTCAGCGCTCAAAGGGTTAAAATGACACCAAACCTGACATAGATGGGTGCCATGGGACACATTGTTTCGGAGACCATTATTACTACCACGATAAGTTAAATTTGTCCAAACCATATCGTTTTTGGAGTCATTTTAATCAGAAGATTGTAACAAACATTTTGATAAAATTTCATTTAAATCGGATCAAAAATGAACAAGTTTTAATCTTAAATTTTGGTCATGTTAGTATTGTCTCAAGCACACGGGTGCTTAAACTTGTCTCTTTCCTGGAACACTGCCTCGAGTCACGGCTGCCACAACATCAAAGGCGACCCGAACACGCTCGTCAATCGTGTCTGCACACGATTAGTCTTCACATTCGGTCCCGAGAGGTGCACTAATCGAAGCATTATTGTACCGGAAGATAATGCATTATTAACACAACAATTTAATTAAATGTATCAGAGAAGATATTTTACCTTACAATTAGTAATGCAAGTCAGGTAGGACATTTTAACATAGTAAACACTATGATTACGACTTGACATTTTGAAATAGTTAAATAAGCAACCGTTTCTTTGTTGCAATATTATGCAAATGATGTTGACATTGTAGCTTGTAATCTTTGTTTAAAAAAAACCATATAATAAACAAGGCACTGTTTTGTATAGCAATGATGTGCTGACAATATTATATGTATGTACATACATATGTATTATGTATGTAACCGTAACTCGTAACCAGAATGAAACTCGCGGGCATCGAACTGGTTACTCGTAACCAAAACGAAACTCTCACCCATGCATATTCGTCACCCGTAACCAAAAAAGAATTCTCGCCGTCGATAACGGTTATCCGTAACCAAAAAAATTTTCCGTCATCTGTAATGGTTACTCTGAACCGGAAAAAATTTTAGTCTTCAGTAATGAGTATTTATGACCAAAATCAATTTCGGTAATTAATAATGGTTATTAATAACCAATAAAATTTTAGTCATTTGTAATCATTATTCGTAACTAAAATCATTTCAACTAAGATTTTAACTGTTATACCATATCTTTTTAAATTTTGGTTGTAACAGTTATGGTCTCTGCGTAGGACTGTACATTTGTATCTTGAAAAATGAACAAATGCTAGATAGCACATTGTAACTAATTTAAGGAGACGCAGTAATCCTGAAAAATGGTCAATTCGTCAATGTGTTATTATCATCCAGTTAAATAATACGTGTTGAATATTACATGTCATTTGTTCACTTTACCAACGTTACAAATTCTCACCCATGTTCACAGTCACTATAATTTGCTGCATGCTGACGTTCGTCGCCCTACCGACTGTACCGCCTATTATGGACATCATTGCACCACTGAACGAGTCCAGGCCCCTCGTACTCGTGTATCCATCTTACTATTTTGTGGACGAGCAGGAGTACTATTATCTAATAGTCGGACACATGATAGTGTCAGCGTTCATACTCGCGTTCGTGTTCACTGCCTGCGACCTGAACTTCATCCATGTCGTGCAACACGCCTGCGCCTTGTTCGCCATAAGCGGGTAAGTTGTTCACTTCTTGCACGCATGCTCCTTCCCATCTTTCCACCTTCTTACGGCCACGCCGTACACACCCGTGGTTTCGCTTTAGACTTTTAACGTTTTAGATTTAAGTTTTGGCTATAATGAATGAAAAACCGAAACAGGCATCGTTTCAAACACGCCGCGGATGACGTTGATTTTTGCAAGGAAAAAGATGGTTACGAAGTAGGAGACGAAAGTTACGCGAAAGTGAGGAGATCCATCGAAGCCCACAAGAGAGCCATCGAGTTAGTATTATACGAATTAGACAAATTTTAGAGCATACTTATTATGGTTGATAAAATCGACAATGGCAATTATCAAGGAAGTGAACATTTTTCGTTGACTTCTTCATCCTAGAAAGAAATAAACGAAAGGTGTTCGTGATAAACATTGAATGTTGTGTATGTACTTCATGCTTCAGGGGCGCTCTAAAAGTTTGTCTATCCAATTTGATTGAAATCAAAGCATTTTTTGTTTTATTTTCTATGTTACGTTAGGTACGTGGAATTGGTCGAAGCTTGCCACGTGCATTGCTTCTTTCTCACCCTCGGTCTGGTACTCATGGTACTCACGGTCACTTTTGTCAAGGCAAGTTACGTCTTGTTAGGGCACATGTTACGCTGCCAGAATTTGATATACATTGGATTTTCCTGTCAATGAACAGCTGGCGACCATGGAAATGTGCACCGCTTACGTCACGTATTGCGGATTCGCTGTGGCGCAACTGATCCACTTGTTCTTCTTGACGATCATGGGACAGTTCGTGATAAATTCGAACGACGAAGTTTTCCGAACAATGTGAGGAGACCATGTAACCTAACGTGCACGATTGCAGTTCATACAAATCCGTTTGTCGTTGTGCACTATAGTAATTCTGACGTTCGATTTAGAGAAGAATGTATTGTATATGTTACGGTTTGCATCCGGGGATTATGTATAATTGCCGATTATTGTATATAATCACCACTAACAAGGAAGGAAAGGCAACCCGAAGATTCAGAAACGTATGAAACTTTGCATGCAAGTGAAGTATGTCATCCGTAATACAACCCTCTTTTCCGTTCATGCCATACTTCGGTTTTAAGGGGTGAAATCAGCCCTTGAAAAAAATTCAGAATGTTCTTTTTCGTGAAATATCTCAAAAACGGTGATAGATATTTAAAAAAAGTATAAATGAAACTTGCATCGCTTTATAGCATTTATAAAACTGCATCAAAATGTTGTCTGAAGAAACCACGGAAAAAAAATAACAAAAATCAAGAGTTTTTCAAAAAATTTGTTTACGCAGTTTTGTGAACGTAATAAAGCGAGGCAAGTTTTGTTTACACCTTTTTTGAATATCTGTCAGCGTTCTTGAAATATTTCATGGAAAAGAACATTCTGAATTGTTTTCAAGCGCTGATTTCACCTCTTAAAACCGAATTATGGCACGGACGGAAAATAGGGTTGTATTGCGGTTAAAGTACTTTACTTGTATGCAAAATTTTATAGCTTTCTTCTTCGGGTTGCCTAACCTTCCTTGTAAGTTTGGTAAATGTGATAAATTCTTGAATATTTAACAAATTAACCGGCGATTTTATACACTTCCCAACTCGTAATGGCTATACAAGTTCTGGGATACAAGTGTGACAGCCTTCTTTGTTTTGTTCCTAACTGATAAAACTCTTGAATTTGAACTTCTAATACCACCGCTAATAAATTTCGTGGATCACTTCTTGCTCTGTCAACTTCTGGAACTCGTAATCTCACTGTGTCACCAACTTTACGAGAAGCAAATTTAAGATTTGAAACTTTCAACATTTTCTTTGCCTTTGATTCTAAACCTTCTTTAGCACCCATTCCATATTATCTTACATGTTCTTGCCTGCTTAAAATATCTGTCTGGACTAAGGGGACCGCTGCTTCATCTAATTTATCACATTTACGAAACTTAGTGGTGATTATATATAATAACCGGAAATCATACAAAATCACCGGATTAATCACATTTACCGTAACATATACAGGGTGGTAGCCAGTTATAGGAACGTCGGGAAATGGAGCATAGCCGTCCAGCAAAAGTAACATAGCCATCAGCTGTTGAGTGTTGCCCAGGTCAGGATTCACACAATGTTAAGCAGGGTAATTCGTGGACGAATGCATAAGTTTAACTAGTTTTTTCTAACATTAGTTGTGCAAATAGTTTTTCTGAAAACACTATTTATCCACCTGAAAACGTGCTATTAAAAAAAATATTTTTTTCATAAGTAATAAAACAGTTTATTCCTTTCGGATAATGAATAAACGTATCGGACACTGTTTTTAAACGTTATTCATGAATAACAAATTATTCCACGTTATTCTTAATTAAGAGGATGTAACATTTGCCGCAGGCTACCGTCGGTACCCTCGATGCCCCCCGATCAAAACAGCTGAGAGGTTCGTGCCTGAGCGCGCGCCTGCGGCCGTCCGGCGAGCGCTCCCATTGGCCAGTGTTTTTCGTGAATAATTCAAAAATGAAGCTGGAAACCACATTTTGGCCAAGGAAAAGAGTGTTTAGATACACCTCGGCTATGCTCCATTTCCCGATGTTCCCTGAGCTGGCTGCCGCCCTGTATACCAACCATTATTATGTTTCGTGGTCGCCACTAATTCAATGTTGTTGATTTGATATCCGCTTAATACATACTCACTGCAAGTTACATATATTGTAGCCGAGATTGAAGGAAATCTTGATGCAATTGGTTTTTCGTCACAGATGCGAAGCAAGTTGGTACAATTGTTCGACGAGGACGCAGTCATTATACGTGTTGGTGTTGCGAAAATGCTTGAATTCACCTAAATTAACAGGCGGGGGATTCTTTTCGATGGATTTGGACAGCTTCGTGCAAGTAACTCTCTTGCTTGCGTGAAACATCGTCTACCGAATTTGTGTCGAAAAGAAATATCAACAGTACTCGATCTTTTATTTCAGATTTTGAAGGCATCGGTGTCGTACTATACGGTGTTAAAGACTTCGTAGATTTGCGTAGTACACCAGCAAAGGAAAAAGAAAGAAAAAATGGGAACGACGAAGTAACAGTCCATCAAAGTACTTTAAAAGAACTTTATGAATGATGTATATACAGTGATATTTTTCTTATTTAATTCAAACCTAACCCAAACATTGCACTCTATTCGATGTACTTACTTCTTTATTGTTGTCACTAACTGTGTTTGTTCGTTAACATAAGATATAATTGACGAAGCGCACGCAGTGCGGTAATAATAATTGCTTAGATAGTACCCGTTCTAGCGGAAGATTGGCTGATAAACTTCTCCAAATCTCAAGTCAATCGGACAACTAGATCCTGAGATAACATGTCAGCCATGTCAGAAAACACGGTTCCGAGAAAAACGCGTTAACCCTTTGCGGTTCATGCCGCCACAGTGTGGCATTCGTAAGTTGACGTGAAAGTCTGTGCCGCCAGGTTGGCGGCATGATGTCATTCATGATCGCCTGGCGAGCAGCACGGCGAACGAGACTAGTGATAATGAAAGAAAAATATCCTCCCGATGCCAGATTCAAATGTTTCGATCTATTTTTCGATCTCTTCAGAGAGGAGAGATTTCCGAGCAGTCAGTTTCGAACGAGCTCTCGATAAACATTGAGATCAGTAAAAAGCTAGCCACTCTGTACGTCGCACACGCTATTTTATGGTCATAAAGTATTTATGTATATCAAAAAATTGGTGTTCAAAATTGAAGATATAGACAGTGTAATTCCCGAAAATGGAGGAGTTCAGGAATGATTCTCAAGATAGTGAGGGTAGTGATGATGGATTGAAAGTTGAAGTATCATACTTTGGAAAATTACAGACATTAAAAATTTATATTTTTATGTATTATATGTACTATTAAACACAACAAATCAGTTTCAACAAATTCTGTGTGTTTTAATATCCATATATTGACTTTAAATCCCGTGCGGAAAAGTAACTGCGAAACGCTAAAGGCTATAGCCGGATAAGGGGGTCAAATGTGCCCCTAAACCAAATTCAACTTGTGAGGTGTCATTCGATAGCTTATCAAGAAAAACCAATTCATACCAAGTTTCAACCCTGCAGCTCGACTGGGAGGGTAGTTACAGGGAAAAAAGCAAAATACAGTTTTTCCGCAATATCTTCCATTTTAGCGCATAAAAAATTTTGAAAAAAATCTGAGACATTGCAATTATGGAGGCACATATTGTAGAATTTTTACAGCTTTTCAAATTACAAACCCGAGCTGTAAAAATTGAAAAACGTAAAAAAATGCCGAAAAACGCCGATTTTGTATTGAAGGAATTGGAGACGCACTTTTATACTACCGTACATTACAAATTAAAATACTAAAAAAATGTTCTTAAAACATTTCTAAACAAATATTAATCGTTGTCATATTGTTGGGAATAAGAAAAAAGTTAATTCGCAGAAAAAAAATCAACCTGAGTTCGGGGACTCGAACCTACAAAAAGTTTGCAGCGGTTGATGAGTCCGACACCTTGCCGCGGGACCAACGACGCCGTTGAAAATATTGTGAATACTTTAAGATATAAGGCGACTGACGTGACCTCAACCGCTTCGTTTTATTACCATCTTCGATATCTATGGTGGTCTGCTGAAAATAAAAACATTAAACATAGCATAAAACACTTATTTCGCAAAGACTAGACAAAAGTTCGCCGTATAAGTTACTCTGACACGCAAAAAACGGCGAAAAAATCGGTTTTTAATTTTTTTAACTGCGGCGCAGTCAATTCAAAAATCTGAAAAAAATTGAGAGTAATAGTACCACTAATATGTACCTACCAAAAAAATATAAAAGTGCGTCTCCAATTCCTTCAATACAAAATCGGCGTTTTTCGGCATTTTTTTACGTTTTTCAATTTTTACAGCTTGGTTTTGTAATTTGAAAAGCTGTAAAAATTCTACAATATGTGCCTCCATAATTGCAATGTCTCAGATTTTTTTCAAAATTTTGTATGCGCTAAAATGGAAGATATTGCGGAAAAACTGTATTTTGCTTTTTTCCCTGTAACTACCCTCCCAGTCGAGTTGCAGGGTTGAAACTTGGTACGAATTGGTTTTTCTTGATAAGCTATCGAATGACACCTCACAAGTTGGATTTGGTTTAGGGGCACATTTGACCCCCTTATCCGGCTATAGCCCTTGCGCGGAACTGCTGGTACTCCTGACTAGAGGTGTGACTCCCTATACAGATATCGATAAATATCGATAATATCGGTATGTTACCGATACTTTGATATATCGATATATCGATAAGATATCATTAAGGCGAATAGAGGCAGATGTGATGGAATTAAAGTGTAGGGCGTAATGATTTATCATTCCAATCTATTTATTTGTGCTTGAACTGATTACTGAACTGATATAGCATATTTGATAGTTTTGGCTGTATTAATATTTGGCTGTAATGTATTAAAAAGACAAAAATAGTATAATGTTAGAATATTATAATAACTGAAATAGTCGCAATATACAAATAGATGTTAGTAACGATATTTTAGCAACAGATGCATTTATTGGTGACTAGTATATGGGCAGACTTCGATAAAAAAAAGTAGAAAATATACAATATCTTTCCGAAAGAAGAAGCGGATTGCAGCCAAAACTAACAAATATGCTATCTGTAATCAGTTCAAACAAAAATAAATAGATTCAGATGATAAATCATTAAGTCCTACACTTTAATTTAATCACTTCTTCCTCTATTCGCCTTAACGATATCTTAACGATATTATCGATATATCGGTATGTATCAATAAGATATCGATATTTTATCGATAATAATCGATAGTCATTCCACTACTCCCGACAGCGAAATATGCGAACCGCAAAGGGTTAAAGTTTCGGATACAGTTAATATCTGTAACGCCGTTATATTTACGAATTCCGGCATGTTCTTTGACGCCGATATTTTTGAAGATATGAACTTTAGAAAAATGCATAAAGAAATCGTTTTTTCAAAGTTCCAAACGCAAATAACCCCCTTAATGAAAAAGAATTGCAGACTACAATAGTAAAGGTGAAAACTGATCAGAAGCTGAACACAATAACTTCGCGCTATAATATCTCCCCGTTACTTCAACTCGAAAGCGTTAAGAACGAAACATATAATTGTAAGAACTTCCAAGGGTTCGGAGCGCCTAACATGCCCATCTGGAAAATGTCACCGAGAGGCCGATATGCGAGCGGGAACGGAATACATTTGGGGGTGCCGTAAAGCAGGCCCTTGAAGGTACTACGTCTTGGGTCCCACGAGCCCGCCCTTTGGGCGCCCATGATGCAGCGTCGGGGCATTCTATGGAAACCCACCGTCGAGAGCGTACGGATAGCGATCCGTAGAATACTGTACTATCAACGTATATTTGGAATAAATACGAGTATTATTATTACTGACTAATGATACTCTAAAATTAGTCTTACATAATAGCTACTCTGACTAGGATTCTAAAATAACTACTGCAGGGGGAAAAATAATTTGCAAATTATTTTGCAAAACGAACCCGAACCAATTCGATGTTCGGCACGTCATATCTCACATTCAGACAACCTAAAAGCTACGTTTAACTGAGGGCATATGAAGAAACCGCTATTGAAACCGAATTTGTAGAGCAGGAGATCTACGTTTACTGAATGCTTTGAGAGACTTCCCGAATACAGGACGTTCATCAGAAGACAGACCTCTTACAACGAAATAAGGATATTAAATATTGAAAATATGTTCCCTGTGAACTAAATTATTATATCACTTTACACAACAATTCCATTTACAACAAATGTAAATATTTAAAATGTTAATGGAGAACAACGGTACCAGTTCGTGTTGTTGGGTAGTCCAGTATTCTTTCTTCGCTCTGTCCAAAATACTCGCTCGTATTCCTGTTGCTTAACGATAACTAAATACTTTGGCCAACGTAACGCATATTATGTAGATCAAAACACTTAAACATTTCGCAAATCAATGGACAACAGATCCTCCGCCGTTCATTCTATACAAATATTTAATCGGCAAACGACGACAATATACAACAATTACAAAAGGCTAGGCACATAATGAAGACAGAAAACTCTCCTCCAGTTCTTTTTACCCAGAACAGTCTTTACGGAAAGGCACTCACATCGTTATGGATCGTACAAGCACGCAGCAGCGACCCTAACAGAAGGTGCATTGACAACCCACAATTTGCATACTATATACACGCTATATGCACACAATTTGTATAACTTATATCCCCCTCGATAAATAATCCATCCTTGCAAATGACAGCAGTATAAAATTACTCGAATGACAGTGTCCACGTTAAAAACAGCAAATGCATGAAAGAGGCGGCCACTTTTATGGAAACGGTAAGAAAAGAACAGCTGTTACCCGGCCAACATCATAGAAAAATTATTCTAACGAGTTCCATTAGAGAGGTCGTTCCGTGCGCTCACATTTTCCTCCATCGTGCTATAGACGCGCACTTATCCGTCGAATTACGCGATCCACGATCATTCGGCGTCATGGATGCGAAGGAAGTGGAGCGGCGATATTTGTACGTTAACAAGAGGTGCGGATCGGTGGCCGGAATATGGCCATATGGAAACGATAGATTGAAATGGGTTGGTCGAGTCATCATGATTGTCGTCGCGGTGTCGTCTTTAATTACGCAGGTACGTGTAACGTATAGTGGGCCCAGATATCTAGGGAAAAAAGTAGTGGAGGAGAAAAGTTGAGAAAATAAGAAAGCTTAACTGCCTCGTCGACCCGAGCAGGGTAGTAATGTACAGTGGATAGGAGAAGTATTTGTATATCCAACCTTCTTTTTTATAATTTGGTACAAAGGTATTGTCAATTATGTATGGTACCTCACAGACGACAAAAGTATAAGTACTTCCATATTTTTGGATCGGATGGGAATGTTGGATTCCGGGGTTAAACGAATTCGTGTTTCAACAATTAATTTTGCAATGAGAGTTTTTAATATACAATGAGTACCGTGACGAGTGTGCGCGACAGAGTAACGGTGTGTGTCGCGTCCAAAACTATTCTAGTTACAAGAGCTATTCTGCTACTATATATATTGCAGTTTTTAGGGGGGAAAGGCTGACCTTAGCCCTTGTTGTTGTCGCCTTAGCCGATGCGGAGTCTGGCCCTTGGCATTAGTCATATCGCTGACTACTGCCCTAGTGCAGAATATTGACTTTGACTGGGCCAGGATCCGCGGGCCTTACACTCATAGGTGACTCAAGGGCTGGGCATCCAACAGGAAGATGACACGATTGCAAAATTTGAACAGTTTACTTACGTTTTTGCGAAACCCAACCATGCAGATATGGATTCCAATGTTCGATCACTTACAAGTGGATTTTATGTTGCCTCTTTAACAATACTCCAACGATCCGTAATATTTAGTTGTAGAAATGTAAGCGTTGTAAAACACATTTTAGACTTACAAATTGTTGTACGCATATATTGATTACTCTTTTTATATGACACACGATTAAATGTATAAATTATGTCGGTACACAGTGTACCTATAATGACAACAGTTTTTATTGGTATATTACTTGTTTATGCAAAGTTATTTGTAGTATTTTTTAAAGAAAGGAATGGGACCGAGTAGCGTAGTGTTACGCATTTGGTGAGTGATTTATGATAGGGACTTAGCCTGGGCACGTTTGGAGAGTGTTCTGTAAATGGGCAATCCGGACGACAGACGATGGCTGCTGGCCCAACGCTTTTCAACTATCGAATGTCTCAGGATTGACTGTTTATTAGGGGTGTTTTGAAAGTGAATGAATGAACATCCTGTTGATCGACGATGGCTGACGAATAAAGTGTTGAATAAAGAACTTATGTGACAATCGGCTTGTGGCCGTATTACCAAGGAATAGGGACTCTGATCCTGGAGGATCTGGCAACGGAGTGGGGAAGGTTTTGCCTTTTGGTAAAAGAACTGTGATTGAAACTCATTGTCATTCATACTGTACGGGAAAGATCTGCCTCTCCTACATTTTAATTCAAATTCTTAACATGTACATATACCTTTCTGACTCACCGTATTGAAAGCAGTGAATATAATTGAATATAAAAATACCGCAAAAATGATTTGTACAAAAATATACATTCGAACTGTATATTGTAAACTGTTTATGGTTTGATATTATCCGTCAGATGTTGCATAATTTTCTGCACCATTTCCTTAGGTCTTTCTGCTTTATTTACAAAAGACATTAGGCAAAGCGCTAGGTGAACATTGTTTTTACAAATAAATCAATTGTTGAGGAATGATGAAGTTTCGCGACGACTGGCAGCGCCAACGAGCACCGCTTCCGTTTCCTTTCTACTTGAGTTTGTTTCGTTGAGCCACCACGCTCTTATATATGTATCTTACTTCTATCATAATTAATGTACGTGATCGTAAAGAAGTCCTTTATTATCCATAACAAGGAATTTATCTTGATTAAAGATTGCAAGGGTAATGCTTAACTTGAGCGCTGACACTGCGATAGAGCAATGCCCCTTCCTGGCAGTTGCAATTGGGATAATTTTAAAGGAGGCCAATTATATTATACACGAGCATGAGGTGAGAGTGCTGCGATCCTCCCTTTTTTTTCGTCGATTCCATATTAAACACTAGAACTACCACACCAGTCCAAATGACTGGTTTGACAATTTTATGTTAAAATTCCTACTTCGCGTTACATTTTTTCTCCGCAATGATGTAATGACTTTTGCAGGGATAGCTAAAGGAATAATATAATAAACTTTAATTTTGTTTTATTCATTTAAAATAAAAGAAATTTTGTATCATGGCTACTTATACCAGGACCAGTCAAATTAACTGGTACTGGTATACGTGTAAGGCTGCGGTGAAAGTGGAACCGATTTTCGGTTTGACGACGTCGTACAAAAATCAAAGCCCTTAGAATCAATGGAAGCGGTGATACTGCATGTGATCCGAATCGTACGAAGATGCGAGGCACTTCGACCATTTTTGTTTTTTTCGTGCGATCTCAAGTGGCTGGCCGCACCGTAGCGAGAGTCGTGGCCGTTTTTTCATCATAGGTTCGTCCTAAATAAACAGAAATACGATCTTTTCGTCCGAATTCGCTAGCCGATCAAACGAGTTTGATTTTTTCGGATGCGAACTGTGCGTATCTCTTGAAATTGAGAGCGCTCGCGCTTCATTCCCGCCACTGCACCGGTCCCCTCGCCCAGGTTTGAGTGGAAGGAGCAAACTGATACATTTTGACTAGCCGACATGTCCCGGCGGCAGCCAACTTAAGAAAACAAACATATGTCTTCGTATCCGTGAGACCTAGGGCCCCCCTAGGGTTCGAGTGGAAGGAGCAAACTAAATGCCTTCGTATCCGTGAGACAACACTAATGCAACCTTGTAACTATTTTATTGTTACTTATTTTGTCATGAAAATTGTATTAAAATATTATTGGGGTTGCTGTGATTAAAATGAGCCCAAACACGATACAATTTGGAGCATATTTAGGCGTGCATCATAGAGAAGCGTTTCGCAGATTCGGTCGAAATAGTACATGCAGCCACTTTCACCACCCCATTTTGGACAGCCGAATCGCAGTCCACGGACGACGTCGTCAAACCGAAAATCGGTTCCACTTTCACCGTAGCCTTAAACGGTTCTATAATCTGTTTATCGAAACCGGATTCGGTTATTTAGGTGGGGTATTTGATATCTAGATAAATTTATGGGTGCCATATTATAAAACTTTGCCCCACGCCACGCCTTGTCTGCCGCCAAAACATAAACATAGCCGTAACGTAACGTAAACATAGTGATGGGCGTAACTGCGTTTGCCGTTGCACACGGTCATTCTGTAGAGCACAGTCGTTGGAATATTCTTCATTATTGTGCTTATTGTTATTATTATAGTGGTTATTATATAGTTTTTATGATCTCAGAACATGGAGTTCCTTTTGTAAGATAGTAATAAATCAATAAACATAAAAATATTCTATTCTTACGTATTTTTTTAAAGACCAGTCACTTTGACTGGTTGTGGTAGAGGTGGCTACGCCTCAAATGTCGGTAGTTCTAGTGTTAATAATACGTGGAACGAAATTTACAGTTGAAGATGCTTTTGGGATGTATATACGACGACTGGATGGTAAGCAGATCGAAATCTGAAATGGACATTATGGACAAGTATGCCAAAAGAGGACTCTTCTTTTCTCACCTGTATGTCGGTAAGAGGCAAATAGTATAAAACGTTGGAAAATAAGTAATTTATAGAGGGTGTTCTGTAACTAACTGAACATCTGGAAATGAGGGTTCGCTGGGGTGACTCTGAACAACTTTTTCTTCACCAAAATGTTGGTTGAAGGTTCGTTTTGGAATTATTAATGAAAAGCACTGGCCAATCTGTAACAGCGTCTTAAATTAAAAATAATGTACAATAATTTGTTATTCATGGATAATAAGTAAACTAATAAGTTGTTTAATAACTGTTCGATACTTTGTTTTAACCCAGTACACACAACACCCAGTATACAGTTAACTCAAGCCCAGACATCAGCATAGTTTATTTGAAATGAAGATAAAAAATAACAATTTTAAATAATCGATCATTTCAAATACATTATTACTTGTATTGTAGAGATAATATTGGAAAAGTAAGTTTATTTGGTGTGAAAATGAAACGGATCATTTACAAGTAATTTTTCATTCGAGTTAACTTATTCAAGTAAATCCAGTTTCTGGATTCATTTATAAAAATTCAATTCAAGATCATTTGCTTTCATATTTCAAAATAATGTCGTGCCAAATACGATGATATATTATACAGGGTGGCCCAGGCAACGTCGGGAAATGGGGGGGGGGGGGGCTGGGGTGATTCTGAACAATTTTTTTCTCGATCAAAATGTGGTTTGAAGCTTCGTTTTTGAGTTATTAACGAAAAACATTGGCCAATGAAATCACCCGCCGATCGCGTGATCAGGCGCTATCAGGTGTGAACCTCTCAGCTGTCGTTTGAAGTGAAGTGATCGTGGAAGAATGCTAACCCGGCCGTAACATCAGCTGTTAAGCGTTGCCTAGGTCAGGATTCGCAACAATGTTAACCAGGTTAATTCGTGGACGAATGGGTAAGTTTAACTAACTTGTTCCAACATTAGTTATGCAAATCGTTTTTCTGGAAACATAATTTACCGCCTGAAAACGTGCTTTTAAAAAAAATATTTTTTTCGTAAGTAATAAAACAGTTTATTCCTTTCGGATAATGAATGAACGTATCGAACACTGTTCTTAAACGACTTATTAGTTTATTTGTTATTCATGAATAACTAATTATTCCACATCATTCTTAATTAAGACGAGGTAACATTTTCCGCACGCTTCCGTCGGTACCCTCGATGCCCACATCACGATAGCTGAGAGGTTCGCACCTGATCGCGCGGCCGGCGGACGCTCTCATTGGCCAGAGTTTTTCGTTAATAACTAACAAACGAAGCTGCAAACAACATTTCGGTAAAGGAAAAAATTGTTCATAATCACCCCAGCTACCCCCCGACGTTCCCAGGGATTTGGGCCAACCTGTATGTATACATAGTCATGCTTCAAATATTTTATTTTGACCCCGCTCATGAGGTTATCATATAATAAATTAATGTGACAGCTTAGGTTTAAGTAAATTATTTTTCGTTCTAACAATCATTACATCATCTGACTGTATTATTATTATTATTCTTAATATTACTTCTATGCTTTTCACAGCAAACGGATGTTTCTGCTACGTGATATTCACCCTGGTGGCAATTACACCACGCGTTTTAGATATTATTTCACCGAAGAACGAGTCTCGAGGCGTGGGATTTATTTATCCAGCCTATTACAACCTCGACGAGGAGGAACATTATTTTCTAATTATGGCCCACATGCTCAGTGTCATTACGGTGGTATTTTTCGTATATATTTCCTGTGACACGATCTACATGAACGTCGTCCAACACGCCTGCGGACTATTAAATGTTTCTGGGTAAATGGCTCAAGTTCATTCATATTTCTTTTCATACCAAATTAAAGTGGTTTTTAAATATTTTCAAGCGAAAAACGTTCGTAGATACCGTTTCAAGTGGGCAATCAAGGACGCAGTCTCCAAAGGCGAAATGAACAAAGCTACGATGATAGACCAGACATACAAAAATGTATGGAACTCGATTAAAGCACACCAACATGCGTTGAAGTTCGTATGATCATATCCTTTCACTGCGTTCGCAAAGGAACAAATTCAGTGAATAACATTATACACGGTGTACCAAAAAATGTATGCGCACTCTTAGATACAAAGAAGCCTTAGTGGGTATACATTGTTTTGAGACATCCTGTATTTGGTTCATTTGTTTCATTTACAAATACATAGCTGCTATCTGTTTTAATCGAAACAGTATAATAGATTATACATATTTGACACAGATATATTATAGAGATCGAGCACGCTCATGACATGTATCTCTTCATCGCTGTAGCACTGATCATGCTATCATTCAGTATAACGCTGGTAAAGGTGAGTTGATCTTCAGTGTAACGTAAGTCGTATCAAAAGACTAAATCACGACACAGTCGAGTATTTGAAAGCAGGCATCCATGATGGATCCTTGCGTGGATTTCTACAAGTACTGTGGTTTCTTGGTGGTGCAGCTCGTTCACCTGCTTTTCCTCTCCATTCAAGGACACTTCGTTATAACATCAAACGATGCGGTTTACAATAATATGTAAGTACAGATTAATCAAGACAAAATACTATTCGAACGTTAATGCATTCGCGATATTATGTTTAATGGAACTGATATAGTATTAATGTAATACATGTAATGTAACGTACAATTTCATTACAAATCTTTCAGATACGACGGTTTGTGGTACAATAGTACGCCCAAAACGCAGACTCTGTACGCGTTGGCATTGAGACGAAACCTGACTCCACCTGTACTAACTGCTGGTGGACTCATGACATTAAACTTGGAAAGTTTCTCTGAAGTAAATATAACAATCGACGTTATCGTATCTTGCTATTTCAATAATGATACAACATCTGTACGAGTCTTTTTCAGATACTAAAGGCATCCGTTTCATACTTCACGGTACTAAAATCTTCCTAAAGCACGTGATACGATTGATTGGAATAAAGTGAAACATAAGCACACATAATTTTTGGATTTGAAATGGTACTGCGATGCAATCAGTTTCTTCTGTTAACTGGGTGTAATCTGGGTGTAATTAGTGTCCACTAGTATAATCGTCAACAAAAATGGATATAACAAAATAAATGAAGCAGTGTGACAAGTAGGGGGTTTTCATTGTTATACGCTAACAACAATATATTTCAAAGGACGTGTTATTATATAAAACTTATGTAATTTAATGTTTTATAACTGTTTATACATACATATATACGTGAAGATGAATGTTCTGTCTTCTGATTCAGATTCTTTCTCAACTGTATGTACACTTTTTTGTATGCACTATACGTTGCACTAGCCTGAAATAAAAACATTCTTACGATATCGTGGTAGACTAATATGACCGATAATATACGTACACGCGAAGTATAGTCGAAAAGGGGAATATCTCGTAACTGACCAAACACCGGATAGACTACCAACAATTTCCAACAAGTCACGAACTTCGTTTCATTTTTACAAAGAAATTATCGAGGCTATACGGCTTGAAACTGGTCGATGTAATGGTAACCACTTTACCGGGCAATCGTAATAGGGATGATTACTTTGCAACAACTTGTACAGCGATATCGAACTGTGGGAACCATCCATATGCGTCAGAAATTGTCGAAATTTATATGGCATGCCCAGAAGGAAAAGTACATAGATCACTTAACGTAAATGATTGCCAGGACCCACATTCCCTTTTACTTTCGTCGCTTGAACCGCGTGCACGCATATATAACCCTCCGAACTCTTAGATTCGATTTAGTTCCACGATGGACTCTAGCACAATAGAGAAACGATTTTTACGAATCAACAAGCAACTCGGTCTGCTAATCGGTGTGTGGCCCTATCAAAAGGATACGTCGAAAAGATTTGCACGAATGGTGGTGCTTAGTTTGATGGCATCTTGTTACATCACCCAGGTAGACGTGTACCCGATCTTATTATTCACAAACCAGTTGGCTTCTAATATAAACAAAAATCGATACTGCAATTCAATTGCAGTACTCGAGACTGGTAGTTTACTGTAGCGTGGACGTTATACTAAAGGACTATCCCTATATTCTTGCGTCGTTTGGAATGATATTAAAATTGGGTAACTATTTCATAAATGAAACAAAGGTAAGAGGAATGCTTTTGCTGTTTGGTTCCGATCGACTGGCTAGACTTAAATTTTCTACATTCAGTTAAAATCACTTTTGGGAGGAATCTACGAAGATTGGAAGACAATTACATCGAAAGACGAGTGCACTATCATGACGAAATATGCGGAGAGAGGTGTATATGTTGTCATACTCTACGTGTGTAAGAGAAGTTCAAATTACACAATATAGAACCATGTAATTCTTATAGATAATATTTTAATGACATTCGTGTTTTTTCATCCATAGTGCATTTGACAGCTTGTGTACTCCTGTTTATATGTTTGCCTATTTTTCCACCTATTCTCAATATAATAAAGCCGTTGAACGAATCACGAGCACGATTGTACATGTATCCAGCTTACTATTTCGTCGATGACGGCAGTTATTATTATCTGATCATTCTGCATATGGCTTCTATACTAGTTTTAATCCTTCTTGTGTATTGCGCTTGTGACGCGAACTACATTTACGCTGTTCAACATGCCTGCGGTTTGTTGGCTATTACTGGGTAAACACTTCTACATATACAAAAATGTTATGAATATTTATGGAATTATTATACAGTGCATATGGTGTCATGGATATTGACAGATATCGCTTTAAATATGCTTGTCAAGATCCCGATGTGCCGGATGAAAGGAATGTGATGAACTTGATGAACGCAATGTATAAAAATGTTTCCCATTCGATTCGAGGACACCGGCGTGCTTTACAGTTAGTTATTTACAGTCAGTTGAGTTTTATGATCGTTAAAAATTATCGTTCAAAATCTTAAGAATTATTTCGTTAGGTACATAAAAGAAATAGAGAAGGCCCATGATACTTATTTGTTCGTTTTGGTGGGATTGTTAACGCTTTCTCTTAGTGTTTCAATGTTGGAGGTGAGTAAGGATTGATATTTATGTAATCCATTTTTTCGATTCTGAACGTGTGATATATTTGCATAAACTTAGGTAGCAGAAGGCGAGCATGAAGCGGAATGGGTCACGTCTTGTGGCTTCTTTTTGGGACAACTGTCCCACATGTTTGTGTTAACTGTTCAAGGGCAATTCGTGATGAATGCGTATGACAGACTTTATGACAATATGCAAGTATATGTCTGGAATTATATTTAAAATATTTAACATTAGTTATGTAAAACTCTATACAGGGTGGCCGCTAACGTAGGGAAAATCGGGAAATGGGGCGTGGCTGGGGTGTTTCTAAACAACTTTGTCCTTGACCAAAATGTTGTTTGACGCTTCGTTCTTGAGTTATTAACCAAAAACACTGCCCAATGAGAGCGCCCGTAGAGCGCGCGCCCAGTCCCGTACCTCTCTCCTGCGCTTGGCAGTGTACCGGTCCATCGAGGGTATCGAGAAAGCGTACGGAAAATGTTACATAGTTATTCATTAATAAGAAATAAACTAGTAATTCTTTTAATCAATCGCGCACGGTCGTGGTCGTTATTTATGAATAACGAATAACACTGTGCAAATTTCAACTTTTTTTGATTTTGTAACCTTCAATACGCGTTTCTTACAGACTATAATGTGCTGAATACGAATCTGCAATCCGTTTTTCTCCAGAACGTAACATTTTTGAAACAATGAATTCCGAAAAAAACGCAAATTTTCAACTGTGAAAGTGTTTAGTACTTTTCGGTAATAGTTCTTCAGTTGCGCTTGGTGCCAAATGATTCTTTTTCAAGAATAAAATGATATATATTGTTATTAGACTATAAACATTATAATGTGTTGAAATAATTATCAAAATGAAAAGGACATTATGGCTGATATCTTTCAATTTATTTAAAAAAATAAAATAAAGAAAATCTAATTATGCCACGCGATAGAGCAGACCTTTCTGCAAAGGAAAGCATCTACGGAAGTTACAAAATCATTTTCGTTTTCAATATCAAAGGGAAATAGTTTGGCAAAACACGTGGCGGCGACAGTGGTGCTCTTTGACGGCGGCTCCCCGCTTATCGCTCACGTAGCGGAATCATCTAACGCGCAGTACATACTTTTGCTGAGTGCCACTGTTGCCCCCGCGTGTTTTACCAAACTATTTCGATTGTATATTGAATACAAAAAAGATTTTGTAACTTCCACTGATGCTTTCCTTTGCAGAAAGGTCTGCTCTTTCGTTTGGCATAGTTTGATTTTCTCCTGGATATTTATTTTTTAAAATAAATTGAAAGATATCAGCGATTGTTTTTGAAATTGATTGTTTCAAAAATGTTCTAGAGAAAAACGGATTGCAGAATCGTATTCAACACATTAAAGACTGTAAGAAACGCCTATTGAAGGTTACAAAATCAGACCCGTGTTGAACAGTGTAATTGAACATTATCCTTAATTGAAGTAGATGTAACATTTGCCGGACGCTTTCCTCGGATACCCTCGATGCCCCCGTACACGGCCGAGCGCAGTAGAGAGGTACGGGCCTGGGCACGCGCTCTACGGGCGCTCTCATCGGCCAGTGTTTTTGGTTAATAACTCAAAAACGAAGCTGCAAACCACATTTTGGTAAAGAAAAATGTTGTGTAGCAACACTCCAGCTACGCCCCATTTCCCGATGTTCCCTGAGTAAGCGGCCACCCTGTATATTCGTGTTCAGAGTTCTAATGCGAATTTCGGAAGGTTCCGTTTCGTCGATTTTATGACGCCGGAAGAAAGAACGTTATTTTTGAGAAATAGTCAACGAAATTAAAATCAATCAGAACTGTAACAAATGTAAAAGCAAATTAGAAATCTGAATCTCATCGTACTACGTAGAACTCTAAGCATTGTGAATAAGCCGAGAAGGTTGAGAAGTCTCCATCATCGTAAACTCAGTAAACAACTCCACCAATCCCTACACAAACTCAGAAATCACAAGATCACAGGCGTTTCGTTACCGTCGTGAATCGGACGTAACTTTACGCTCAAAATAATTCGTATCACTGGCTTTCGAAATTGGAGTATAACAATGTGAACTCTGACATTGAGTTTCGAGATAGAACTTGAATCCTTATTATAGACGCAGGGTTAGTAGGTAATGATCGGAGGTTATAATGTGGTCACGGCGACCTATAATCTACTAAATCAAATTATTAGAAATTTCATATTCTAAAGTCAAACTAAAAATATTTGTAAATTAATATTACAATATAATCAATTCCTACTTTCTGTATATTTGAGTAGACATTTAAGAAGAATTTTGTTTACAGTTGCGAGGCGATGTGGTACAACTCCAGGTGCGAAACGCAAGGTTTGTACGTATTAGCATTAAGAAGGAGCTTAGATCCTCCTTTATTAACAGCTGGTGGCTTCGTGCGGTTAAATTTGAAGACGTTTGCGGAGGTATTACGATAAAAAATGCAAAAATATTATTAACACTTTCTTATACTTCTATACAAACAGTTAATACTACTTTCAGATCGTCAAAGCATCACTGTCTTATTATACGATGATGCAATCGAAGTAGATACAAATGAAAATCTTTGGGCCTGGAGGGGAATGTACTTGTTTATACAATTATTAACAAGTTTCGAAAAAGCATGCACTACTATTTACAAGTGATTAAGGGATAATAGGGGCGTGTGGGTGCAGGACATTATGAGTTTGAGACAAATCGATTGGCTATTAATTTCCAACGTAAGACTGCTTAGGTCACTGAAATTTTATGATATACAGTATACCACTTATGGCCATAATGAAACTCTGTTATTTTTATGAAATCAGACAAATCCTTTTGCAGATCTATCTTCTATAATATGCCATTTTAGAAAACGTAGACAAAAATTTTGATTTATTTTTCCTCCACACTAGAATACCCCCTTAATGCTGATACTCAATATGGAATTGTTATTGCACTTAAAGTATGTACATACGGCGAAACATTTTTAATTTGAGGAGTTTTTTATTTTGAAGCAAACGATAACACAAGTTACTGTTATGGTTGAAACATTTGCTTTACATTTTTTATTAGAAACCGTTACACCTTTTGCCTACAGGGTGGGGAAATAATTATGTCCACCTTGAATATTTCCGTTAATTGCAATAGTATGAAAAAATGTTGTATTGTGATGTAAGCATTTTTTATGTGGGTGGAGAAATGATGTCTTTCTTATCGCTATGTGATAACTGGTGTTGAGACGATTTCAGCCAGCTATCATCGTCTGTTAATAGCCCTATCATCTTTCAATATATTGTCATAAACACTGGACACATTCTTTTAAGTTAGCGGACAGTTTGTAACATTCCTTGCATTGTTTACAAAATAAAAACATGTTCAAATTCAAAAAATGTTGCCAACTTGAAAGAAAAGAAACAATTACACGTTTACCGTCCTTTGAATATTGGCTATGCTATTTCGTCACTATAAGAAGCACTTATTTCAACCCTGTTATTTGAACCTCTTTGTGTACATACTTTATGCAAATTGTAAACGTACAGTTAATTTATTGTATACAAGTGGAGAATTGTTTGAAAAGTCTACATCTCATTCGCTTGCGATGCCACGTTCATATCCAATACGAGAAGCTACATGAGGGTGAAAGGATTAGTGATATTGCTCTAAAAGTAGCAGAAACTATGCTCATGTGGTAAACAATTTAATGCCGTAGCGTCCAGCGCAAATCCTAGCTTGTAATTTCGCCCCAGAATGTTCCTCAGGATACCAACTTCTGTGCGTCTATGTGGCAATAATTATTACCGAAACGACGACGGACCGTAGCGTACCTTAGAAGCAAAGAATGAGAGATAACCAAGTTTTCGGACGACATCGCCGTTGCCCTGCAAATGGCAGAAAAAGTTTGCGAAATATTGCACGCGAATCGGAACATTTTTTCTCATAATACTTACTGACGCGCCGCAAAATATGTAGCGTCGGCACGTGACAATTCTAGCAATGCACAACGAGTTTCACAGAAGAGCCTCTCTCAAATAAACTCTACTCTCAATCAGCTGTATTCTACTCTGCAACCGATTCCCTTCTATTCTATCTCGTGCAACGCATCATCCACTCAATATGTATACAGTAATTTTACGAAGAGTGCCCGGTGAGTCGTGGCACTAGAGCGATCTCCCCACCACTGGGGGGATCACCCGGGTTCTGAGTGACAATAGCCAACTGATACGTTTTGACGTCCCGGCGGCTAATAGCTGTCCTTAATAGCTGCTAATAGCCTACTATTAGCTAATAGCTGGGTACCCCTTGCAAGATTAATTGTCTTCGTATCTGTGAGACGACACTAACGCAACCGTGTTTTTTTTTATTGGTACGTTTTGCGTCAAGAAAACTGTATTACAATATTCGTGAAGCTGTTGTGATTAAAATGAGACTAAACACGATATAATTTGGATCATGTTTACTTATATGTTTACATAATAAAACTCAATTCAAAATTAAAAAATTTGAACTACTTATTGAAGTCTGTACTTTAATGTACATCTGTTCCTTCACTTAATTATCCAAAGGATTAGTGCGCGAAAATAGCAATTCGGGAATAATACAAGACTGAACTTTCACTTCGGCCATAAAGAACCTCGGTTGGCCGGGGTGGTTTATTTCAGGTCAACGTTTTCACAGAGTGCTAAACTATGATGCCCATTGATGGCAGTATGCTTTTATGTTCTTTTCTGTTATATTCTCAAAGGTATTTTGCGAAAGGCATTTAAGTTTAGTCTTGACAATTCCTAGATTTAGCCCCATTTGAATACAATAAAGGAACGTGTTGTGTGATACGAGCGATCAACTAGCTCCTCGGCCGAGAAACAGCCGTCTGGCGCAGCATCTTTGCACAAGAACCAGGTGCAGACATGCGTTTCTCATTGTTCGAGATGGATCGAAAAGCGTCACTCCTGGACGCGGAATGATCTTTCGGAAGCGTTTCTTGCTCGCTGTACAGTACATCGACAAGCCACCTTCGGACGTATAGGTGTTCGGTGAGTGAACAAAATAAGGGCCCGGTAGGTATTGAAAGTATTCTACGGTCGCAATAAAGATCGCAGCTGAACGAAACTCCCAAATTGGCCAACAATTTCGTTAACAGAACGATACGAAAAGAAAATCAAAATATTTAAAATTTATCACAGAATGTGTAAGACTAATTTTAGGGTATAATTAGTCAGTTATGAAAGTACTCGTATTTATTCTGAATTCACGCTGATATTACATGCTCTGCGAATCGCTATCCGTACGCTCAGAACGCTGGTTTCCAAAAGAGTGCCCTTACGCTGCATCATAGGCACCCAAAAGCGGTCTCGTCGGACGCACGACCTAGTTCAGGGCTCGGAATTAAGTGACATTCGGGCCGATTTTCAGAGGCAACGCCCTCAATCTCCCACCGCGCGTCTTGGCCCCGCGATCGCCAATCGGCTCGAAGATCTTCAGGCGCGTAACATATGAACCGCGCGGGTCGCATTAGGGCGACACTCGTATCAATAGGATTCCACATGGTCCCATATCCCATTTTGCATCTGAAAATCGGCCCGAAAGTTCACTTAATTCCGAGCCCTGACGTAGTTCTTTCAAGGGCCTACTTTGCGGCACCCCCAAATGTATTCTGTTCCCGCTCGCATATCGGCCTCTCGGTGACATTTCCCAGATGGGCATGCTAGGCGTTCCGAACCATCGGATTTTCTTAAAAATGAAAGTGTTTCTTTAATCTCTGTACAAAGCTCGTGAAACGAACATTCGTACAATACTGTTAATCAAAAAATATTTTTCAGTTTTACATCGTAGATAAAGTGACTGTATAAAGTGTTGCGCGAAAATCCAATCTTCGCCATGTGTAGAAATTGCTAAGAGTAGCCCGTGGTTGATCGAATAACTAACAACTGAGAAAGTGTTCCCTGAAGTTTTTTATAGTTCAAATTGATAGTACTAATTTTGGAACCGTATTGTATACTAGATTGAAACATATAAATATAACATAGTATACATACAGGGTGTCCCGTAACTACCGCAACATCGGGAAATGGGGGGTAGCTGAGGTGATTCTGAATAACTTTTGCCTTGACCAAGCTCAGTCGAGCTCAGGCTCAGGCGCGTACCTCGCAATTGCGCTCGATCATGAACGGGGGCATCGAGGATATCCGAGTAAAGCGTACGGCAAATGTTACATTGTCTTAAATTAAGGGTAATGTGGAATTATTCGTAACTCATGAATAACGATCAGAACCGTGCTCGATTGATGAAAAGAATAATTAGTGTCGCGTCCCACCAATGCTCCCCGCAGAGCACCTTAGACCTCATGGGCAAGGGTTTTTGGCACGGTCGCAAGTTAAAGCTATTTTTGAGAACAAGGAGTTTTTCGTTGATTACTTTTATAACTTTAGAGTATGTCCTTCCTCAATAGCTTAAAAACATGCCATAAACCCAAGAGTTTCCGAAGGCACATCTGGATGTAACGGTTCGACAGCCGAAGCATCAGCCGACGGAAATACCCATGACGGTCAACTTTCGCCACCATGCAAGCAGGTAACCTACATCCCTTCCAAGGACAGCACGCTAAGGGCGTATTGGAAGGGCGGTGGTTATTCTTACCAGCCACGCTGATTGGCATTTGATTATGTCAAATGACGACCAATCAGCGTGAAAAGGACGAAAACCGAGGTTTCATGGAAAATACATCGCCAACGAACATCAGAGTCTCAAAAAACTTCGAACTAAGAACAGCTTCGAAACAACAATAACTAAACTCTTGTGTCGAACGGAAACTGTCCGAAATACATAAAGATAAAAAGTTCATCACTTCTCCGAAACGTTGTACAACCTTTGGTACATTTTGTTAAGTTTAATAAATATACATATTTATTTTACACATACGAATTGTACTGTGTCGTTTTTGTGTCGTTTGGGAATCAATGAAATCATTGACCTCCCACCTCGCGTTAAACCAAACGTGTGGAAATTACAATTAGTTTATTTCTTATTAAGGAATAACGGTGTGACATTTTCCATACGCTTTCCTCGATACCCTCGATGTCCCCGTTCATGATCGAGCGCAATTGGGCAGTGTTTTTGGTTAATAACTCAAAAACGAAGCTTCAAACAACATTTTGGTCAAGGAAAAAGTTGTTCAGAATCACCTCAGTTACCCCCCATTTCCCGATGTTGCGGTAGTTACGGGACACCCTGTATATCACTAGTCGTATACATGACAAATCGTAAACCTATTGCCTGCTTGGCTGGCAGTGTGTGAGTGCATGCAACCTGTATTGTAGAGTTCACCGTAGGCTCAAAGCGCTGTTTTTGTATGCGTAGGAGTTGAGACGAGACCTGATTCCACGTATGCTAACAGCTGGTGGATTCATGACATTCAATGTGGAAAGTTCCCCTGAAGTAAATATAATGATCGACATTATTGTATTTCGCTATATGAATAATGATACAGCAGCATTCTTACAAAAGTATCCGTTTCCTTCTTCACGGTATTCAAATTTTCCTAAATCACTGCTACCAGTATTTGTTTCCACCTACGTCTAACCATTAGTGACCGCAAGTATAGTAACAAAAAATTGGGTATGACAAAATAAAAGAAGTGGTGCAACAATTAGGAGGAATTTGTTGTTTCACTCTAACAACAAAGAATTTCATAGGACGTATTATTATAAAAAACTAATGTAATTCAATGTTTTTATAACTGTTTATACTTAGCTACGAGAAGAATGCTCTGTCCCTTGATTCAGACTCTTTATATACTGTGGGATCGGGCTCCTCCATCAAAGACCTTAAGAGGAACATAAGAATAGCGTTGCCTAAGAAGAGGCCTTGGCGTAGATGGACTGATCAGTGCCTAGTAATACGAAGGTCTCGGGTTCGATTCGCTTAAAGGTGCGTCCAAATTTGTTACGTCCCCGCACACTGTTACCAATATAAGGACCTAGTCAATTGGTCTAGAAGAGGTTTGGGAGCAAATGTGGAGTGTTTCTTGTTTCCTCGTTGCATTAGTCGTTACTTGGTTCGGCGGGTGCCGAAAATGTCGGAATTTTACCCGCTCCAAAGGAGTCAGTGAGATGCCGTAGATGTGTGCACCCGTCCTTGCACCACTGCCAATGTGTTAGCTCGCCCCTGAACTGCTGTACATGTGTGAACTCGTCTGTGCAGCGCTGTTCCTATGTATTGTAGGCTATTTAGGCCTGGGAGATAGAGCTCATTCAGCCTACGCCTATGAGATACATCACGCTCCCTTGGCGACGTAGGACTCTTTTGAGTGCATGCCCAGTTCAGCCTTTGGTCAAGTGTATGACGCGGTCGAAACTAACGCTATTTTTTGCGCAGTAATTTTTAGCCTTTCGCCCATCTAAGTACAGGATTTAGATGGCAAGGATTAGAATAAAAGAACACATGGTAAAGAGCCATGCAATTTCAATCGGCACAACACTTTCCCTTTTTTAATACAATTAACGCCATTAATATTGATCGACAGACATGTAAAAATCAATGCCGCAATATATCAACAAAAAGTTATTTGTAAAATATTTTTATTAGTATTTTTATAAATAATGAAGATTTATTATATACGACTTCGAAATTATTATTATACTAGAATTATGAACTTTAGTCAACCTAATCCGGCCAAAGGCAGCCAGAAAAGATACAAATTCAAAGAAAGCTATAACTACTCACGAGCGACTCAAGTGCTTCCTTTGGAGCGGGTCAAAATACCGACAGCGCATGGAACGGCCGAACCAAGTAACAAGTAACACCATGACGTATTAAAAAACACTTCACATTTCTTCCCAGACCTTTTCTAGACCACTTGACTAGGCAACAAATCCCGGTACGATAACACATGTGGACGGACTTTTACGTGCAGATGAATAAAAACTGACGTCATCGGTGTCAGTAACAGAAGTATGTAACAAGTCTGGACGTACCTTAATGGGAAACGGGAGATTCCCGTCCCTGGTCAGACACAGAATAGACCACCAAATAATCCTAACAAGCCATGAAATAGGTTTCATAATGCAACAGCAGTTAAAATCGATATCGAAATATGAAAAGTTTTACTTTCAATACTTAATGCACATCGTATGCAAACCCATCACGTTCTACCAAGTACATACAGTAATGTCTCGCACTGTGTTCAAAATCGTGATTCGATGGCTGTTCATTTTCTATCCCCCCTACTTGGGGCCGCCTTCCTTGGATTCGGGGAAGTGTCGTCGGGGAAGTGTCCCACTTAACTGGGCAATTGTAAGAGGGGTGATTGCTTTGCAATAGCTCGTGAAGTGATATCGAACTGTGAGAAGTATCCATATGCGTCAGAAATTATTGAAATGTAGATGGCATGTCAAAAAGGAAAGGTATATAGAAAGTTCGACGTAAATGATTACGTGGACCGTCATTCCTTTTTGCTTTTAGTGCTTGAACCACGAATACGCGTATATAACTCTTCGAACTGTTAGATTCGATTTAGTTTCACGATGGACCAGAGCACAATAGAGAAACGATATTTAAGGATCAACAAGCAGTTCGGTCTGCTTACCGGTGTGTGGCCCTATCAGAAGGGTAAGTCGAGAATATTTGTTCGAATCGTGGTGCTTACTTTATTGGCAACTTGTTACATCACACAGGTAGACGTGTACTCGATCTCATTATTCTCGAATTAATAGCCTAGGCGTTCCGTTATTATGTATCGCACTATTTAGTATTATTTATCGATACAGAAAAACGTAATTCGTTATTACTTTTTAATTGTAGTACTCGAGAGTGATAGTTTACCGTAGCTTGGACCTTATACTAAAGGAATATCCTTATATACTCGGGACTATCGGGATGATTATAAAATTGGACAACTATTTCATAAATGAATCAAGGGTAAGAGAAATACTTTGGCTGCGTGGTTTCCATCGAGCGTCTAGAAACAAATTTTCTACATTCAGTTAAAATCACTTTTGGGAGGAATCTTTGAAGATTGGAGGACAATAACATCGAAAGATGAGTACGTTATCATGACAAAATATGCGAAGAGGGCTGCATGTGTTGTTACACTCTATGTGTGTAAGAGAAGTTAACATTGAATAATTCAAAATCAAGTATACACTTCGTACAGAAAATATAATATATTAAAGTCATTCGTGTTATTCTTCCACAGTGCACATATTACTGTGTCTGGTCTATTTATGTGTTTGCCTCTCGTACCCCCAATTATGGATTTAATAAACCCATTGAACGAATCGCGAAAACGGTTGTACATGTATCCAGCTTACTATTTCGTTGAAGACGACAGCTATTATTGACTAATCATACTGCACATGTCTGCTGTACTAACATTGGTCTATTTTATGTATTACGCTTGTGACGCGAACTACTTTTACGCTGTTCAACATGCCTACGGTTTGTTGGCCATTTCAGGGTAACGGATATATATTAAAAAAAGGGGCAATTCATTTTTAAATATGCCTGTAAATATGCCTGTAAATATCGCTTTAAATATGCCTGTCATAATATCATGGTAGAAGGTAACAATGCTGTGCCGAACGTTGTGAATGGAATGCATAGAAATGTTTGCCATTCGATTCGGGGACATCAACGTGCTCTAGAGTTAGTTCATTACAGACAGTCAAGTGTTTCCTCTGGTGAACATTATTTTTCTTGAAAATATTACGAATGATTTCTATAGGTACACCCAAGAAATAGAAACGACCCATGACACATACTTGTTCATTTCCGTGGGACTGTTAATGGCTTCTATTAGTGTTTCACTGTTGGAGGTGAGTAATGTTTAATATTTACGTGTATTCGATGTTTTCACTGGCAAATGTTTGATGTATTCGCATAAATTTAGGTGTCAGATGGAGAACAGGACGCAGAATGGTTCACGTCTTGTGCGTTCTTTTTGGGTCAATTTTTTCACTTGCTTTTCTTAACTATTCAAGGGCAATTAGTGATCAATTCGTATGAAGATTTTTATAACAATATGCAAGTATTCATCGTTTAAAAATATATTTAAAATACGACACGTTCATGAGTCTCCGTTTCAAAATTTGAATATTCAAATTTAAACTGTAATATTGAGTTTTAAGCTAAAATGTCTGCAAATTAAGCTCATAACAAAATTTAATACTTTCAAGTAACATTGAAACTATGTCTAATTTCATAAATTCTCGCTTTATAATTATTTAGATCTATAAGGAGAATTCTGTTTACAGTTGCGTGGCGACGTGGTTCAATTCCAGAACTGAATCGCAACGTTTGTACGTATTATCATTAAGAAGGGGCTTAGATCCTCCTTTATTAACAGCTGGTGGATTTATACGGTTGAACTTGAAGACGTTTGCCGAGGTAATACAGTAGCAAATGCAAAAGTATTTTTAATTCTTTTTCATAATTCTATTTGTATCCGATTTTACTTTTAGATTGTTAAAGCGTCAGTGTCTTATTATACGGTGATTCACTCAAAATAAACACGAAACTGATTGTGTTTCAAGGAAAATAAACTGTTACCAGCGTAATTGTGAATATGTTTCGAAAGAACGTCAACAATTTGCAAGTGATTAAGAAATAATGGGGACGCATCAGTATTGGAGATTGCGAATTTGAGTTAAATTAGAAAAGGTCGGGCGGCAATTGACGAAATTTCGCAAGTACCGGGTGGCTGCTAACTCAAGGAACATGGGGAAATGGGGCGAAGCTAATTTTATTCTAAACAACTTTTTCCTTGACCAAAATGTGGTTTGAAGCTTCGTTTTTGAGTTATTAACGAAAAACACTGGCCAATGAGAGCGTCCGCCGGCCGCACGATCAGGTGCGAACCTCGCAGCTGTCGTGATGGGGGCATCGAGGGTACCGACTGGAGCGTGCGTCAATAATTCCTTATTCATGAATAACAAATAAACTAATAAGTCGTTTAATAACAGTGTTCGATACGTTTATTCTTTATCCGAAAGGAATAACCTGTTTTATTACTTATGAAAAAAATATTTTTTTAACAGCACGTTTTCAGGTGGATTTTATATTGAATAATATATCCAGACTATTGGTTTGTCGTTGCAGATGTGAAGCACGCTGGTACAATTGTTCGACGAGGACGCAGTTATTATATTTACTGGTGTTGCGGAAATGCCTGAGTCCACATAAATTGACTGGCAGAGGATTCTTTTCGTTGAATTTGGACAGTGTCGTGCAAGTAATTTTTTTTCTTTCATTTGAACTCGTGTATTGAATTCGTCTTCGAGAAGAATCATTTAGAGCTATCGATATTTTCTTTCAGATTTTAAAGGCATCGGTTTCGTATTATACGGTACTGAAGTCTTCATGAACTGGTGCGAAAACTCACAGTACGATTTATATACTTATAACAATGTTAGTTGCCTCTCACATTGTTTAGTACTATAGTTGCTCATTGTCCTCAGTAATACGAAATCTTTTTTAATGCTGCATGTAATTTATGTCAATGGTGAATAAATGTACCATTTCGTATCTTTAGTTAATGCTCGAACTGTATTAAATATTCTGTCTTGTTCCTATAGAAAATATTCACTCCATTTACTGTTGCTTAGCAAGCAAAATTTTGTTTAATGTCATTTTCTGCTTGTATCATTTTTATGGTATGAAGAAATAAGGGTTCCGTGTCAATCCCTACAATTTGATTGCAGACAGATGTCTAGTAATAGTACGTCTCGAGAAAGACTATATTGAAAATTGGCGGATAAAACTTTACAGGCGAAAGAGGGTGACAGTTGGCTTATGGAGAGCAGGTTATAGTTCTAACAACTATTTCCCCCTATTATAGGGACTATAATATTGAAGTGTTAGAAACTTCTTCATAAAGTTACTTTCTTTCCTTTCTGTCGTGGGCACGTGTATGGCGAATAAACAACTTTCCAGAATCAACTGAATAGATTACTCGGCATAATCGCAGGAAGACAAAATTTCACTGAATTCAATGCTTAATTGCTTCATTGCATAAGTGTTTTTGATTGGACTGATATTTGAATATTCTTACTTCAATTCTTGCAGTTAATACCTTTTCAATTTCTATGGTTACATATTTTTCACAAACATCGTTTGGTTGCAAGGCATCCCATACGTCTGCAACCCAAGACAAATATTTTTTTCATGTTTGCAAACATCAGTGCCGCTATTATACAGGATGGTACGCCTAGGAAAAATATGCCGTAGGCTACGTTGCATGTAGCTGCACGGCGCCCACCCATGTTTTTTTATATTTGTAATTAATATTAATTGTTTCCTATTGATTCGACCGTACGTTATTCGACCGTACGATAAAAGTGTAAACCAAGTCCCCTCTTTTGGCCGCGAGGCTAAGAAACAAATAAACTATTCTACTACATTTGTTAATTATAGAATTGTTACACAAATTTTTTAATTATCTTTTTCATTCGAGCAATTTTATTGTTAATGAAAGACGCAATTTCCTATTTATATTCAACTAATAACAATAACGAAGTAACCCATTTACTAATATAAGACAAATATAATTATACGTAATCGTCCAGTTTCTGTCAAGCGTTATTGTACATTATTAATAATAATAAATACAAGCTATGCGGAATACAACAATATCCATTATAAGTAATAATTGTAGTATACTGTAGGAGAAAGAGATTTTAACTAGCACAAACACATTTATTATATAATACAATGTTACAAACGAATAAGACACAAGACACAATGTTCGACTCTTCACTTTCAGACTCTATACAAGCGTGGCACGACGTGACTCTACGCGTGACTATGTTACTCTGAACCGGCAAGGGTAGAAACCAAAGGGTTTATACTTTCCATAAAAGGAAATATAGGAGTCGTCATCAGGCGACGCCTGTCTCGGCCATGATGCAGCTGGCCATGCATGCTCTCAGGCCCCCCTTAGTTGTTTACGATAAGCGAAAGAATTTTAGGGCGTTTTTCCTTCACAGACGCGAGCTCGAAAACGCGTTGAGGGCGACGTATGGAAAATATTCTTCATACGTACCTGTTAGAAATTTGACGATGTAGTATATATTAAAAGCGCGGCGTAAGATAGGTAGATCTTTCCCTGTCAATTCTGGGGTAAAGACTGAGTGGTCAATCACAGTTCATTTACCAAAAAGGCAGAACCTTCCTCACTCCGTGGCCAGATCCTCCAGGGAGAGAGTCCCTATTCCTTGGCAATACGGCTACAAGCCGATTGCCACATGTGTTCTCTACTTGACTCTAGTAAACAATCCCTCGACACCAGATAGTTGGAAAACCCAATGCGGTCGCCAGCCATCGTCGGTCAACGGGATGTTCCCATTCATTCACTTTCTAAAAACCCCTACTAAACGGTCAATCCTTAGACATTCGATAGTTGAATAGCGTCGAGCCACCAGCCATCGTCTGCCGTCCAGATTGCCCATTTGCAGAACACTCTCCAAACGCATCCATGCCAAGTCCCTATCATAAATCCCTTAACCATTCCTCGAAATGCACAGCACTTCGCCACTCGGTCCCTTTCCTTCCATTAAAAATACGCTGTCGCTAACATACCAATACTAATTGAATACGTACCACAAAGTCTGCATCAACAAGTAACAATAATTCAAACTATCGAATAATAAATAATAGTAATAATACTAATTCGGCCGATCGTCGTGCTTGTCCCCTAGCGGTGTATGTGGGAAGTGTCCCCACAGCATCTAGTAAAATTCCGGTCAATGAACAATTACTAGTTGACCAAATATCGCGACCTTAGGGCTCACATTGGGTATGTATGTAATTATACATGTACATTGTATGCTTTACTTTATTCTTTAACTGTTAAGGAAGATGTACAGATGATATCTACAAAATCGGAAAATCGGGAAATAGATTTTCCCTGAGTTGGCGGACACCCTGAATAGTTGGACTATAGAGTTGAAATAATTTGGTTGGTAGCGGAATCCACAGGTAGAGAGAGGAAGAGGCAACGACGAAGAAATCCGATAAAATGACACTCGATAGCCGACATGGAGGGGGTCGATCACCTAACTTGGTGCTTATCTAGAAAGTTGCTTATCTAGGGGCACATGCCACGAATGGGCCACGGGCCGCCAATTCCCTAGCCCCGTATTAAATTATTCATTACGATGCCACAACAAAATTAAAAGACGGTCAATCAATATATAAAACTAATTAATTAACGACTCTTCATTTTTAAATGAGCGATATCAACAATGTATCGTGCAAAATGTGAATACACAATCGTGAAACAGTTCCTCATAATTAAGAGTAATATGTATATTTGGTTTCCCGAAACAAAAAATACTATTTTCGAATTCTTATATTTTTAACACCACACAACAAAGTAAATAAAAACAGCTATATAATTGCTTTATTATTTTTATTGTACTTCTTAAACACGACACTTGTAAAATTATCAGTTCCGTAAGGTAGGTTTCTTGATATTTTCGCACTACGTGCTCGGGAACTGTTTACCTTCGATCTTCAATTTGTTGCTAAGTACTGCAGTTTTCGAAAAATGATTAATGTAATTAACCTTCTGCTTGCTACCTTTTGCATCAACTGTTGGTCGGAAAGTCCAATCACTGATGCGGAAATTCAATTAAAGCAAAAATGTAGCAGAGACTCTTCGTAGAGCTATAGAAAACAATTCATTCGACTGGGAACAGTTCAATCCGTTAGGATTCGATAAACATTTTGGTGTTCATGATGCTCACATTGTTCAAGACCAGGATACAGAAGGTAAAGAGTATGCGGCGCCGACAACTACTGTATGATTACAGAATGGGGATGAAATTCATTTTGAACATAGAAATGATGCCGTTGAATATTGGACAAGTGGAAAGACACGTAAACAGCCAATAACAGCGGTAAGACATCGTTTTAGGAAGGTTACTTCAGAACGGTAACTACGGCGTTGGATGGAGTAACTACGTGAAGGTGGATCTCGCAAAGATAAATTACTGCGTATAAGTGCTCATACACTGTAAAACTTTATAGGGGCTATGGACAAACAATTAATCGTACACTATGTAGACCTACAACGTTGGGCTTTAAACGTAAAAAAAGTGGTCTTAAGGGGGTAGACAGGGGTACTGCAGCAAGCTGTATATCGACACAATATGGCCCGAAGCATGAGTGTCGAAAGGCTACTTTTTTTTCCTTATATGAGAATATTTTGAGCTGGGTGAAGGCTCATTCGAAACGAGAAGGTTCAACGAAGTGTGAAAGATATCCTGAAAGATATTCTCAACGTTCTCACCCTACATGCCGTACAATTGAATGCATTTGTACAATAAATTGTTCCAACATGTGATTCGATAGATGAGGAAGTGATAAGAAATACTACTCAATCCGTGATAAGAAGATTGCAGCATTGCATTGATACCAGTGGCAATCACTTTGAACACCTTCTGTAAATGCAAGTTTATTTCGCCTTTTTTGTCATAAATGACTTTTGCTGAGTTTCAAAGACCTTGATATTGCACCTCGTTGGATTCGTCTGCATAGCCGCTATCAGAAAACAGCAAGAAAAATATAGCATTCCATTTAAAAAAACAAAGGTGACCTTCACATCTCTGAAGCGACTCCACCTAGGAAAAAAAGATTAACGCCATATTCCAGCCCCTATTGTCCCATTCATCTTTTGTTTCGAAAACTTTTCTGCTATTATCATAGTTTCGGAGTTATTGTAGGTGGCAATAGTTAGTGCCTCACCCTGTATACTAAATCTTAAAAAGCAAAAGAAAATTCAATGTATAAAAGGGATATTTTTAAACAAATTTCCGATCTACGTGTACTTCTGTATATTAATTCTACAATGAATATATGCAATAGTACACAAATATCACAGACCGGTTTTTCACAAAGTAGCCAAAGTGATATTTTATACGTACCTATTTTAGGAGCACACTACTTCGTATTAGCATATGCGTGTGCAGTGAATGGGAAAGGCCGAAATTAATATTGAAAGGTCGAAGCGTTTTTCCGCGCACCTGCGATGTATGTACCGTGTGAACAGGACCGAGCAGGTAAAACGAATGACGTAAATAAATTAAAGTATTTAACAAATATTTTTAAAACATTTGTAAACTAATATTGCTCATTGTCATATACTTAATAATGAAAAAATAATGTAAAAAAATATACCCCTAGGGGAATCGCACCTACAAAAAAGTATGAAGCAGCTCGAATCAACATCTCGGGCAGATTCATTTTGCTGATGGTTATAATTGTAACAGATGTGACAACAGCGTCATAGAGGTTAGGTTAGGTTAGGTTGGATACGTGGCCACTTGATACGTGGCGGCAACTATGTGTTACTGGTGTCTGTGTTCACGCATCACGTATTCACGTATGATCACCATTCGTGGCGTGAAATTACAACTTACATTTACCGACTCATTTGTATTTTTATCGACCCTGACTGTAACTTGGTCAAATTCACTACAATGTACCATAAACGCTACCGACGGAGATTCATTGAACTATTCTTACGTCGGATACGTGCAAATTGTAATACTGTTGCTCCGCCTTCCAGAAGTGATAGATTGTGAAAAATCGAATTTCTGTGATTTTGTGCTAATTCAAGGAAGCCGGGTGGGGTGTTTTAGCATTGAATAAACTATTAATTCCTTCAATATTTGCTAACTGAAACGTGTCAAGACGTCTGCAGCCATCTTGTTTTCTACGTCGGTGTCTGTCTCCAGCTTGGCAGTTTATGAAATACCAAAAAATCGTTTTTTTTTCATAAATCGATAGTTTTGTATGTATAGCATACTATCCACAAATTTGTATAGTGAAATCAAACTTTTTAAACCTATAACAAGTACCTACTACCGTACCGCGCACTTGCAGCTCTGCGCGAAAGCAGTAGGAACACGCAGTCCGTTTGCGGTGCTATATATTTTTACAGAGTAGAACTGACATGCGATGAAATTTGCATATAAAGCTATTTGTAGAACCTACTTAAGGGGGCCGACTCCAGGCGCCTTGACGTGTGTGCGTGCACTCACACAAACAAAGGAAAGCATGCACGTATACGCCATGTGCGACAGAGAGACCCGATTTATACTTTTTGAACTGTGGTCTCGATAATTGCCTTAATCAAACTTTCGCGGATATATAACACACGGGTAGACTTCAACACAGCCCTAAAGGTTATATTGAACGCCAATAAACACCATCCGTTGAGAAGAATATTGTTTCTGAAATTCACATGTTGAGACAGACAACGATGTAGGCAACAAGATGGCTGCAGACATCTGGACACATTTCACATTTAGCACATATTGGACGATTTAATGGTTTATTCACTGCTCAAACAACCTTTAGGGCTTCCTTGAACTAGCACAAGATCACAGAAATTCGATTTTTCACAATTTATCACTTCTAGAAAGCGGAGAATGAACAATAAGATTTGCACGCTTCGGACGTAAGAATTATGTAAGAATAGTTCACTGATTCTCCGTCGTTGGCGTTTATGATAAATCGTAGTGAATTTGATCCAGTTACCGTCAGGGTCGATAAAAATACAAATCAGTCGGTAAATGTAAGTTATAATTTCACACCACGAACGGCGATCATACGTGAATACATGATGCGTGCACACAGACACCAGTAAGGCATAGTTGCCGGCACGTATCAAACCTCTGTCACGCTGTTGTCACATCTGTTACAATTATAACATAAGCATCAGCAAAATGAATCGGCTCGAGCCGAGATGTTGATTCGAGCCGCTGCAAACTTTTTTGTAGGTTCGAGTCCCCTTGGGGTATATTCTTTACATTCATTCTTTATTCAATACTAAGTATATGGCAATGATCAATAGTTGTTAACAAATGTTTTAGAAATATTTGTTAAATTCTTTAATTTAATAAACGTAAATATGATGTTGAAGCGCTTTTTTCCACCGTTTTCTTCCCATGTATCTTGCCAATTATGGAACTGTTTGATATTTCTATCATCTGGATGTGTATACACGTCAATCCAAAGCTCATATGTGTAACTCAAAATTTAAATCATTTGGTGGTACGTTTCATTTATATTACCAATAAAGTTGCTATGTTAATATATATCTAATATGTTAACTATATTATACAACAATAATATAATTGTAATATAATTAAAATATATGTAAGATTATCGAAGGTGCTTGAATAGGTATTCAAATGATTATGTGGGCATGTATGTGTTAAAAATCGTTTTGTTTAGCTCTCTCGACCGTAGCCTGTACAACAATACAATGTCACCATAGTCCTTTTTGACCATTTTATGCCTCGCTCTAAGCAACGGAAAGCTATGATAGACAAAGATAGAGCGATGTACGTCAGATGTACCTATGCAAGGACAGCAAGACGGGAATCGGTGTGACACCGCACTATGACGCAGCGTGAGGGCCGTCATTTGTTTGTAAGATGAACCGCGTGGCCCGCGGCCCACCAGCTGCCTGTACCTGACTTATGTCAAGCAGCAATAAGAGCCCATCTCGCATAAGTTCAAAAAATTAATATTGTTTTATCAATCTGTTTTTTTCAACTTAACTCTCGAATTTCCTCTTTCATTTGCACTATTATCTTTTATGTTCGGCAAAAATCAAAATCTCAACTTGAGTCGAATCTATCGAAGTTTTCCTGAAAGGCAAAACTGTAATAGATATCATAATATCAACTATGTCTCTGTATTTTTCGTTTGTCATCCTACACAATGACCCATCCTAAACAATGGGAAAAAGCGAATGAAATGAATTAAAAATTATCCATATATGCATATTCGGTACTCGCATACAATCTGTACGAATAAATATTTTGTTTTATTTCTGATTATTTGTAAAAAAGAAATAATTGTGTGGTCTAAAAGAAAGGCGAAATAGTAGTAAAACATCACACGAGTTTTCCAGCACTTCCTCAAGACTCTTCAATCTAAGACGGCTGAAAAAGCGTTTCATACATTTTATTTTAATGTTAAAAATGTTAAACAGTACCATAATTGACAAGATACATGGCAAGAGAAACGGTAGCCCGAAAAGCTTCATCTCTACCTTCATATTTACGTATATTAAATTAAAATATTTAACAAATGTTTTTAAAATATTGGTAAGCAAATACTCATTGTCATATAGTTAGGAATTAAAAAAAAAATGAATGTAAAAAAATATACCGGATGGGGATTCGAACCTACGAAACAGTTCCAAGCCGCTCAGCAGCTATGCCTGTCCCGGCAGGAATCAAAATCTCGGCTCGAGCCGATTCATTTTGCTGATGGCTAGGATTGTAACAGACGTGGCAATAGTGCGACAGAACTCTTAAATGATGTGATTCGGCAACTATGGTCTCCCACTCCCCGTTTATAATTCTACCTAATTACATTAGATGTCACATCAGGAGTTTTTAATTCTGTATAATGACGTTAGATGTCACATCATGAGTTTCTAATTCTGTATAATGCCCTTAGATGTCACACCGTCAAATGACGAAGTAGACGATCTTTCTGTTTTCACTAACGTCCGTTTCTTTTAATAGCGCTTAGATCGATTCGGAGTTGGCCCCAAAAGAGTCGGTCCCCGTCTACATAAAAATTATCCTAAAGCTATAACAATATATGTGTAGTCAGAACACCGCATTTGGTTTAGGTCGGCTTATGAGCAATAAAAATCATGAATCATTAGCAATCATAAGCAACAAAAATAATGAACAAAATAGGTTTGATTCTCGGGAGAGAATGCCATTTACATGCAGAGTCATATATGAAAACGCGACTGACGAGGGAATCGCGTCGTAGCTTCAGCAGTACGAAAGAGGCTCGTATAGCTCGTAGACTGAAGCAAATTGAGGAAAATCAATTGTTTGAAGAATCTGAAGGTCTACTGTATGGGACTGGAATAGCTGATTAGCTGCAAAAGGTGCTAAGTCCCAATAACTTGCCTCTTTTTCTATCGAAAACTGTAAACTCGTTTTTCTCAAAACGACTTTCTTCAATCTGCCGTGCAGTATAACGAAAAAACTAATGGACCAATAGCCCAGTCTGCCAAACCTGTCAGAGCAGATTCTGCTAGCAAGATGGATAAACAGAATAGCGACAGATTGGATGCAGAATCTGTTAAACCCCGCTCTGGCAGTAGATTGGGGATAGAAGGGGAAGAAGAGTCGGCGATAGCAGAAATGCAGCAGATACATATCAAATTTAAATGGCTGAAGTTGCCAGATATGCTTCCAATATGGCAAATAAGTTCGGTTTACAGAATCTGTTTTCGAAGAGGACGCCAAATGCGGACACAGATGGAAACCGATTCCGCGCCAGTGTGACAGGCTCTGGCGCCAATCTGTAATCCATTTATAGACAGATGGCTAGCTGGGAGACTTGAATCAAAGTGCATTTTGAAGATAAATAAATTCTCTTCTAGTTATACCTAATTTTTCATTGAAAAAAATGATTTAACATACTTTTTTCCATCTTTTCAACAAATTTTTCTAAAAACAAGTCAATTTTTTTCCAAGCTCTGTATTTTTTATCAGCTACGCGACATTTATTGCAAATTTAGGTATAACTATAGCGTAATTCTATTAACAATATGAAAATACATCATTTTTGTTCTATGAAGCTCTATACTGCACGAGGTGGAACAACAAGCGTTCAAGCTAACTGAAGATATTTTTAGAACAAAATCTTTATTTACTCAAAAATTTTTTTTATAATCTTTAATGTTAATTGGCATACACGACGTCCATAACAGTACCTGTTTTCGTTTTAGCGTGTTCGGTATAGGTCACAGTATCTCGAATAACGTTTTCCAGGAAAACTTTTAGAACACCGCGTTTTTCTTTGTAAATTAAGCCCGATATACGCTTGACACCACCACGACGAGCCAGGCGACGGATGGCAGGTCAGTAATACCCTGGATGTTATCACGGAGAACCTCCCTGTGACGCTTAGCTCCTCCTTTTTCCAAACCTATTCCCCCCTTTCCACGTTCTGCACAGTGGTCCAAAACTGAAAGCTAGCTGTTCACAACGCGCCGCGGCGGCTGGATCACGCGTTGGCGTTGAAATAAACGGAATAATCCACCATTTTTGTAGTAATCAGTTTTATTATCCTGAATTGCGATTATATTATTTTATTTAATTTGTAATCTCTTGCCTTCCGGCTACAAAATGCCTTTTTTCAGCTTATACTCTTATTTAACAACACTGCGATTATATAACAAGGAACCTACAAACATATTTTCTTCACAATATAGTATATTAATTAGAAAAGAAAAAGATAATATTTATAAACTATTATAAGTAAAAATAGTAATCTATCACAGATTGATATATATAAAAATGCTCTGAATCTCTCTATATACAATCTCGGGACAAACTGTTTGAACCGATCACAGGCGGAAAGTTAGAACGCTCAGAAATTTGTCGTCTTATTGCGTCACTTTAAACACTAATAACTTTCTTGGCGGGGCGATGCGGGAAATGATTTTTGTTTAATTATGCATATAGGGAAAAGTATGAAGAAAACATTCCACTTTGAAAGAATGCTGAACTCTTTGCCACTTAAAAGATATTCCTTGCCGAAAATGAACAACTTTCACAACTTTCCTTAATTAACTGAGTATTATTTTTCTAATATATAACGAACAGTAATTCTTCAATTCAAGGAGTGCATTCTTAACGCAAAAGAACACTCTTCATTTGGAAACAAACATGACCAGAAAATATTAAATAGATTCACCCGGCAGTAATAAGAAAAAGAGCAATTCTTCGTGTGAAAAATGGAACCAATAAAATGTTGATCTTTAAACGCATGTACTAATCACAATTTTTATTAAATTTCATTATTTTCATTATGTTCCCAAGTAATGGGCATTTATAAACCAATATAAATTTCAAAAACAGCGATATGAGCAAATTGATTTTATACCAAATGAACAGCTAGTTTTCAGTTCTGGACCACTGTATTCTGTCATGGTACACTTATATCACTTACAGTCAGAAAGCAACAGACCGAATGAATCGAAATCCCGCAGTGGCCCTTTTATACCTATTCCTATCGGTCTCCCCACTACTCGACGCTCCACCAATCAGAGATGCTCAGTGTCGTGCGGCAGGTATAAAAGAGCTGGACAACTCAAGTACTGTGCGTTCGCCGAGAGTTGGCGAGTGACAATTTACGCTCTCACTCTGGTGCTATCTCGTGAGTTGGTGTTATTGGCTGAAGACGGTGACAAAGGCTGACGGTCAGCATATCGGGACAGAGTGAAATAGAGTGATTCCAAAGCATTGGCGTAGCATCAGGAAATCATTAAATTTCTTAATACATAGTGTACACTTTTTTGGGGAAGCTTAATGCTCTAAATTCATCATTCTATCTCACTTAGTCTTGATATGCCCGTCGTCGTTCTTTCTTACTGGCCGTAGCCAATAGCAGCATCGCACACGGTAGCAGCAGAGTGAGAACGCAATATGCTGTCACTCACCAATTCTCGGCGAAAGCACAGTACTTCCCTACAACCGCATGTTATTGATGTGCCTCCGTTGTACCCATATAAGAGACGTGAGTGTTTGATGTTCTGTGCATATAAACCAATGGACCAATTTTTAACTAAAATTACTTATATATTTATTAAATTACAATAATTAAGAATTCTGGGGACAATTTCTGCATATTGCTATAGTATTTGCGTGTACGTGACGAATAGCACGGTGGCACTTGTGGCAAGCCTTTCGTGTTTTTCGTTGCTTCTTTTCGGGATCAGCCTGACACATATAAAGGTGCGTCCAGACTTGTTACAAACTTCTGTTACTGTTACCGGTGACGTCAGTTTTTGGTAACGAGGTGTGGGTTTGGACGTATTTCTATTCATCTGCACGTAAAAGTCCGTCCACATTTGTTACTGTACCGAGATTTGTTACCTAGTCAAGTGGTCTAGAAAAGGTCTGGGAAGAAATGTGAAGTGTTTTTTGATACCTCATGGTGTTACTTGTTACTTGGTTCTGCCGTTCCATGCGCTGTCGGTATTTTGAATGGTTATAGCTTTCTTTGAATTTATATCTTTTCTGGCTGCCTTTGGCCGGATTAGGTTGACTAAAGTTCATAATTCTAGTATAATAATAATTTCTAATTAGTATATAATAAATCTTCATTATTTATACAAATATTTATAAAAATATTTCACAAATAACTTTTTGTTGATATATTGCGGCATTGATTTTTACATGTCTGTCGATCAATATTAATGGCGTTAATTGTATTAAAAAAGGGAAAGTGTTGTGCCGATTGAAATTGCATGGCTCTTTACCATGTGTTCTTTTATTCTAATCCTTGCCATCTAAATCCTGTACTTAGATGGGCGAAAGGCTAAAAATTAATACGCAAAAAATAGCGTTAGTTTCGACCGTGTCATAAACTTGACCAAAGGCTGAACTGGGCACGCACTCACAAGAGTCCTACGTCGCCAAGGGAGTGTAGTCTATCTCATAGGCATAGGCTGAATGAGCTCTATCTCCCAGGCCTAAATAGTCTACAATACATAGGAACAGCGCCGCACAGACGAGTTCATACATGTACAGCAGTTCAGGGGCGAGCTAATGCATTGGCAGTGGCGCAAGGACGAGTGCACACACCTACGGCAGCTCACTGACTACTTTGGAACGGGTAAAATACCGACAATTTCGGCACCCGTCGAACCAAGTAACGAGGAAACAAGAAACACTCCACATTTGCTCCCAAACCTCTTCTAGACCATTTGACTACGATTTTATCTTGGTAACAGTGTGCGGGGAAGTAACAAGTCTGGACGCACCTTAGGGTACGATCAGCGTGGCTCCGTTTTCCGTCCGTCCGACAGACGACCGGCATTTCGGGCAAAGTCGTCCAATGCGTGCATTCGTGTTAGGCATGTGTGTGAGTCATATATTGCCCTCCGACACGCGGTGGAGTACAATTTGCCTGTGAAAGGCGCAAAGAACTATTTTCTGACTCATCTCATATATTCAACCCTTATTTATTTCAAGTTATATTTTTAACTGATTGTAACAATTTCTGATTCTGTGTTAATTTTTTGTTACTTCATTTTAATTTTAAAACTTAATTGAGAATCGTCTTTGGACTCATTTTAATCGGAATAATATCACAAATATGTTGATCAAAATTATATAAAAAAAGGACTGAAAATAAAAAAGATTGCAATGTATTGGTATCTTGATCAGTAGAAAAACGCATCTGGTCTTTGCCGATTGTCACAGTCGCAGCTTCTCTTTCTTTTTCACGCGCCATCCTTTTCTGCGTCCGAAACTTATTACCATCAATTAAACCAGTAAATGTAGTCCAAATTATATCGTGTTTGGTGTCATTGTAATCAGAAAAATGTCACTAATGTCTGGGTATAAGTTTCATAACAAAAGAATGAGCAATAGCAAAGTTTCATTGTTGTTATCAGCGGACCCATAGTTCAAGTGTTTACGTGCGGGCCCTCGAGAAGCCCAACGTCTATCGATCTGGCCGTCGAAAGGTTTGTTTTTGTAGTAACGTGAACCAGGAGGCGTCTGAAGTGTATCTACGACAAAACTCAAAATAGTTTGAGTTTGTCCGGCTTTCGATTTGCCCGACAAACACGGCTACACCGATAGATCACACATATGCTTCTCAATCATCGAAACGCTCACACATGTAGCTGACGTCACATCGCCCGATATCGGTACCACTCTACCACGAATTCGGATGAAAAGACACACACACATGCTTCCCAAGTCATCGTGCATGTGAGCTATTTGCCGGTCGTCTGTCGAACGGACGGAAAACGGAGCCACGCTGATCGTACCCTTAACATGATCCCGCGACTGTTTTCATTCCACTGTCGTCGTGTTCTTCCGTCTTCGCGTCTTTCGCCTAACTGCAAAGAATCGTGTGTCTCGAATCAAACACTGAACACAAACTGATGCATATTGGAGATGGTTTCTGATGCCAGCTTGTACTTGTTTATATACACAAGATAAGCATCCCTTCTCTAGTTCTAGAACTAGGAACGATTCGAAAAATCAAAAGTCGAAATGTAGACACTTGAGAAACTGGGAGGCTTTATAGAAGAGCATGTAGGTACTTCAAATATTTAAAAAAAAAGGATACTTGATTTCAGTATAAAAATATACATATGTATAATAGATTTGCATAAAATGTTTAAAGCTGCAGTTGTTGAGTTGTAGAAATGAAAGCTAACAGTCTCGAAAACATATAATTTCGTACTTCAGCCACTCATTGACCAAATTGTTTAACTCTACAAAACAAAAATAAGTAAATTTATTGTAAATATAAGAAGTTAAGCGTCAACCAAGCGCTTGAAGGATAAAATTTAAAAAATTCTATAGGTGGTGTTAATCAATTTGGCCAATGTGCCGATGAAAACAGTATGGGGTACCCGGGTACCCCGGTTGCCAGACAGGCGTTGAAATTTCGGTTGCTAACATAAGAGTTAACCCGACATGTCGCATTCAGGGTTCTAACCCCACCAACTCTTAACACTAGAACTACCGATAGGTTTTGGTGCTATTTAGACAGTATACGTTAGACAGATTATGAAGACGAAAGTGGTTGAGTGCACATTAAATGAGGATATATAATTGCCATTCTGTCTTATTGAAAGTCATCGTAAATTGCTGCAACAGTACCTATGCGTTAATAATTTTAAAGCAACGAATCTAAGAAACAGTCGTGTTGATTGGCTTGGTAGTTATAGTGTTAAATTAACACTATAACGACTCCTGAGTACAGTAATTCTTCGCTTGACGCTCGCTACTCGCGACAAGCTGTGAGTAGCGAGTAGCAAGCTGCTTATCGAATTTAGGTGAACTTTGGGTTCTTAGAAATTTCGGCCAAGCCGTCTACTGTGCAAGCACCGACATCGGCGGCCACAGAAAGGGATAGCGAGCGAAATAAAGAGAGGAATGAGAAGTCGGGCGTCGGTAAATGATTTAAATGTCTTCGCATCGGTAACACAACACTAATGCCACTATAAAACTTCTTTATTGTTAATTATTTCGTTCTGCAAATATTATTCAAATATTGCTGAGGCTGTTGTGATTAAAATAACACCAAACACGATATAATTTGGATCATATTTGCGTTGACAAATTACAAAAACGGATCTCTCCGAGCCGAGCATGAAACGCTTCCGTACGATCCCCCGGCCGAGGAGAAACGCTTTTCAATCGATCCGAGTCGAGCGTGAAACCCTTTTGACCACCTGGTTCTTTAATTGCCTGATTCTTTAAAAACATAAAAGCATACTACAATAATCATGGGTATCTTACAATACAATACAGTTAAGCACTCTGTGAAAACGTTGATAATAAACCTCCGCGGTCAACCGAAGCGAAAGTTCAGTCTTGGATTGACCTTTCACGAATTGTTATTTCCATGCACTAATCCTTTGAACAATTAACTGACGGAACAGATATACATTAAAGTAGAGACTTCAATACGTAATTAATATTTTTTGAAAGCCAAGAACAGTAAAAAGCTTCCTAGGTTGTCCATAGAAGGTGCGACAAATAACATAAAGCCTTGCCCTTAAGGGGGGACCTCTATGTAGGAAGCCTTATTATCTGAAACAGCTAAGCAAAGAAATCTGATTAGTTTATAGCTGTGGTAAATTGATGAACCTAATATATCGACAAAAAATTAAGAATTGGAAAAATGTTCATATGTTTTCAAGAAAAATTGTACTTGTTTCCAGTAAAAGAAATGTTTATTTCCATGATTTTAACTTTCTTTTAGGTTCACTCAGGAGACATTACTACCATTAATATGTGTACAAAATTTCAATTCGATCAGTTGAGTAGTTTTTGAGTAATCGTGTACACAGATTTTCAACTTAGGGAAAAAATAAGTTTCGAGAAAATCGCGTTTAAAGTTGCGGCAAGAGAAAAATATATAATTTTGTGACTTACTGGCTAGTCTGCTATTCCAGCACCGTACAATAATCCTTCAGCTTCCTCAAAATAATCATTTTGCCCCGCTAGCTGCTCTCTATGTGCTTTGCGAGCCTCTTTTGTGGACAACGAGATGCGCCTCTCTTGCCTATGAATCCGCCGCTGGTAGCTTTTCTCGGCATAATCCATCGCTTGCTTTCCAATTGTAAAATGTAGTTCTTGCAGTATTTTGAGGATTGGAAAATACCCTTCATTAAAAACGACACCTGCTATAAATGCAGCGATTTCCACTACTTTCAATCCTGAATGGAGGTGTTTCGGAGCCAAACGCCCGACGGTCGAGTTGTAGATCCCGTTAGCGTTTTGCGTATGACCTCCTAAACATTTTTGCAGCAAATCTTCATTCGAAAAATCTTCGAAAATGAGAAGAATATGTTTCTGCACATCGGGGTGAAGAGGTGGAGGATAATTGTAATTATATCAGTGCTTGTTTCGAGTGCTTTTGCCATTTGCCATTTGCACATACTTTCTTCTCCCGTTGGACAATGCTCGTTGAGCACAAATGGTAATATTTACCCATTATAGCGTTCTTCACATCGGTAACACTGTTTACATTCCTTCTAATAGCTAATCCATAATACGATTGGAGTTTTTTTTATAAGGGCATCTGTTAATTTTCCTTCACCACCAAGTTTATTTGTCTTTTTCTCTTCTCTACGTTGCCAATGCACTCGCTTTTCTTTACTTGAAATTCATCACCGTATGGATTTACATTTAAGATCGCTTCGAAGGTTTTTGAATCTCCATCTCCGATGTAGTTTCCATATTTCACTCCATACTTTTCTTCCTCCTTCGGCCCGGCACGGTTTACTACCGTCGTCGCAGGTAGGGGGCAAAAAATATCAATGTGTTTCGTATTCTATAGGTTTCAAAGTAACTTTTTAAGCAATAAAAAAAAAATGACTTTTTTGACCACTTCTACATAGAGGTCCCCCCTTAAGTCACGTTTAATAACGCGTGGCATTATGAAGCATAATAAAATTAGGCAGGAATTTCCACTTTCCTGCCATACATACGCTTCTTCTAGAGGATTAGTTTTCCTTATTTCAAGTAATCGTTCATTACTTCTTTAACACTAAGCGAAAAACAATCAATGGGGAAGAGTTTTATTATGTAAAAATATAAGTCAATATGATCCAAACTATATCGTGTTTAGTCTCATTTTAATCACAGCAGCTTCGCGAATATTTTAATATAATTTTCATAGCGCAATACGTAACAATAAAAAAAATTCACGGTTGCATTAGTGTGTTCTCACAGATACGAAGACATTTAATTTTTCAAGGGTTACCGCAAGTATCAACCGCTGGACGTGTCGGCTAGAACCCTTCGAGAAATTACTGTATCTGGTCTCACGAGAAGTATGAGCATCGAGGTTCCACCCGAAACTTCATCAAACATACAAATCGAACTCACAAGGAAGGTTAGGCAACCCGCAGATACCGAAAATTATGAAACTTTGCATACAAGCACAGCATGTCATCCGGAATACAACCCTATATTCCAATCGCGCCATAACTCGGGTTTAAGGGGTGAAATCAGCCCTTAAAAAAAATTTAGGATTTTCTTTTCCGTCAAATATCTCAGGAACACTGAGAGATATCTGAAAAAAGTTTAAGTAAAGCTTGCACTGTTTTATTGTGTTTATTAGAATGCGTACAAAATTTGTTGGAAAAATTCGTGGTTTTCGAGTTACCTCTCCCCTCACCCCCTCAGCCCTAAGAAAATATTGTTTACTATTCGTGCTGAAATACCTCTGGGTATCCTCTTTTCATATCTCTAAATGACATATGCGTTAAAATTTCTTTTTTAGTAAAGATAACAATTATTTACGAATTTGGAGTCCATTTACGCATTTTCTATAATGAACTGGCCTCACAACGCAATACTTAAATAATTTACATTTATTTTAAGTTCATTTACATGAAAATTATTCATATTAAATTTAATTGTAGCAGTATAACAGTTTTTAATAATAAAATATGTATTTAAATATTTCCATTCTCTTTTTGTACATTTTTCCACATTGAGAGGTTGTATAAGTACCAAACGACAAAAATAGTATAAATCACGGTTGGTAATTACTACAACAATGATATTGCTCGTAGAAATGTTCGAACAAAGGTACTCGCTACACCAGGCATATCGACGAATAACATCCGTTCCACAAACATTTCACTCCAAATCGGTATCAGAATATAACGATAATGGGAACACTGTACAAACATAAATCTTCGAACAATGTCTTGTATTGGCAATAATATTGAAAACCTTGAAATATTAATAATAATATTGACCGTCTGAGGTTTCCGTTATCGTTGCACTTATCCTCGTAACCTTACTTATTTTGCGCAGTATTCCGGTGATTCTTTTATATAAATGTTCGCGCGGATGTAGCTCATTTACAGTTGTATTTACGACAGTAGTCAAGTGCACATGCTGCCATTTAATTAGAAAAAGTCAGTGCTCATTGCTTCAAAGCAGAGACCAAAAATAACCGTTATTTTTAAAATTTTGTTGGAAAAAGTCATTGATAAAAAGTTGATTTTTATTGTAACGAAAGGGATTTATCATTCAATGTTCAAGAAATTTTTGAAAAAATGATGTGATTACAAATTTTCAATTTTTAACTTTTCTGTTTATGGATAACGGTTATAAATGACAAAAATTTTATTGATTATTAATAACCATTATTAATTACCGAAATTGATTTTGGTCATAAATACTCATTACTGAAGACTAAAATTTTTTTCGGTTGCAAATAACCATTACAGATGACGGAAAATTTTTTGGTTACGGATAACCGTTATCGACGGCGAGAATTCTTTTTTGGTTACGGGTGACCAATATGCATGGGTGAGAGTTTCGTTTTGGTTACGAGTAACCAATACGATGCCCGCGAGTTTCATTCTGGTTACGAGTAAGAAATATCGGTACCAACTCGCGCGGAATTCAAACTGCTATGTTGTGAAGTCAAAGCAATGCAGATGGACTTTGTTTAATTGATTAACTGTCATTAATTGATTTGCTTTGGCGTTAAACACTCGTTATTAATTGATTAGCTGTCAATCATAAAATGATAGCCAATAGGATTACTTGTAATTAATTTGTACAACTACTGTTAATTTTAATTGGCGACAAACAAAATCATGAATTGTTTTAATGTTAAGAGTTGAAAGAGAGCTTTTGTACATTCATTCTATCGTGAGCTCTGAAGGCGATAACATCATTATTAAGGTCAAAAGTTACTTGAGTTTATTAAACAGTTATTAAAAGTTATTTAAAGTTTGTTCAATTTATTATTGTTATTTGTTCATTTTTCTTCATACAATTTATTCAAATTTCTACCACGAGCAGAGCGCATAAGCGCTCCACGGGCGCACGAACCCACAAATCCTAAATTTACTAAGACGATTCGCAACATATAATATAAAATTTATCACTAGAAAATTTACATAAACTTTTGTTTGTAAAATTAAATGCATTATAACCTAACCGTTATCGACGGCGAGAATTCTTTTTTGGTTACGGGTAACCAATATCGATGTCAGATTTTTTTTTGTTACTTGACCTATCGTCAAATTCTATTACATTAATGCTATTAATATTATTATAATAATTAGTATCTGTCAACGATGTAAAATGAGTAATGCTATTAATATTATTATAATAATTAGTTTCTGTCAACGATGTAAAATGAGTAATGGTATTAATATTATTGTAAGAATATTCGAGGTACAGGAACGGCCGAGGCGGGCCATGTGCATTTTGAAGATGCACGCTGTCTTTGTCTAGCATAGCTTTCATTGGGGGTGAACCCTAAAATGGTTAAAAAGGGCCATGGTGACGTAGGCGTCCTCACGACGGACGCTTTTGCCAATGGAAGGCATTCTTGTATAGACTACGGTCGAGAGAGCACAGTTTTAATAAACAGAACACCTTTTAACATATATACACGCCTACAGAATCATTGTAATTAGTAATACCTAATCGCGATAGAGAGGAGACTACGAATACCCCCTCGAGCGATTATCTTACATTATTGTTGAGCCATGAATAGATCCTTTTTTCTTGCGCATTTTAGATAACCTTATTTTTGTAGTTCTTTGGATCTATGCATTTGTAACGGCGCTGAGTGCTCGGCCGGCGTCGCAGTTCGAGTTTAGGATGCCTTGTTTAGATTACTTAAGAGGTGCGATACGCGAGCTGGTATCGATATTTGTTACTCGTAACCAGAATGAAACTCGCGGGCATCGTACTGGTTACTCGTAACCAAAACGAAACTCTCACCCATGCATATTCGTCACCCGTAACCAAAAAAGAATTCTCGCCGTCGATAACGGTTATCCGTAACCAGAAAAAATTTCCGTCATCCGTAATGGTTATTCTGAACCGAAAAAAATTTTAGTCTTCAGTAATGAGTATTTATGACCAAAATCAATTTCAGTAATTAATAATGGTTATTAATAACCAATAAAATTTTAGTCATTTGTAATCATTATTCGTAACTAAAATCATTTCAACTAAGATTTTAACTGTTATACCATATCTTTTTAAATTTTGGTTGTAACAGTTATGGTCTCTGCTTCAAAGCAATTTCTTCAAAATGAATTCGATTAATATCGCTAACGTAATAAACATGTTAGCCACTACATTTCAAATCGCGAGTATAACGCAGACACCAATAATGCCCGGAGAAGTTGACTTGCATAAAGAAATTCGTGACATTATAAATAATTTCCAAAATATGTATTTCACACCATCAATTGAACACGATTATGTGCTTGAATTTGATGATCCATCAGAACCATATTCCGCCTACAGAATATGAAGAAGATTATTTTTACCCTGGAGAGTGTATTGTTGATGAGGTAGATGGAAAAGTTGATTTAAGCTGTAAGAAAAAAGCTGTGCAGTTTTGGAGATGTGGAAAACAAACACTTCGACCGCTAACCACTGTACAAAAGAACTTTCGGAAGGTTAAATCTGTGCGTCAGCAATGCAGGTGGGCTGCGGGTATTGATAAAGGTGGAACAAACGCAAATAAACTTACATTTATCACGGAATACGTATTGCAAAAGTTTGAAAAAGCATGCGACAAGAGACTTATTGTCCATGACATGAATTTGAGATTATTTTGGCTTTGGAGGCAAAAGACGTACTAGTGGATCTACCCAAATTCAAGGCAAGTATGGTGGATTTGGAATTTCAAGAATGTGCATGGAATCGTATCTCGCAAGATAACATTCAGAACTACGTTTCAAGATATTGGTAACTTTTGCAGCAACTTTTGTTTGGAACGTAAAATCCAACATTCCAACAATCGGAGTTGAAGAAATTTATAATGCAGACGAGAGTGGCTTCAACCTTGAAATATATTCTGGACGAACATTGGCAAACTCAAGTGTGAAAACAGCAGAAGCAGTGATTAAATCGGTGTCCGCTGCGACACACAGTTATACTATTATGCCTATTATTTCTGCAAGCGGGCGTCTGCTTTCACCGTGATACATACGTAGTTTTGAAGGAGCCCACAGGAACGTTTGGCCCGAAAGTGCAAAAAACACTATTCCGGCCAAGCAATATGTTAGAAATTTAAAGAGGTAGTATACATATATTAAAAGCGCGGCGTAAGCTAGGTAGATCTTTCCCTATCAGTTCTGGAGTAACGACTGAGTGATCAATCACAGTTCATTTACCAAAAGGCAGAACCTTCCCCACTCCGTGGCCAGATCCTTCAGGAACAGATTCCCTGTTCCTGGTTAATAGGGCTATAAGCCGATTGCCACATGTGTTGTCTACTTGACGCTAGTAAACAATCCCTCGACACCAGATAGTTGGAAGACCCAATGCGTTCGCCAGCCATCGTCGGTCATCAGGATGTTTAGTCTCATTCATTCACTTTCAAAACATTCCTAATAAACAGTCAATTCTTGGACATTCGATAGTTGAATAGCGTCGGGCCACCAGCCATCGTCTGTCATCCACATTGCCCATTTGCAGAACACTCTCCAAACGTACCCACGCTAAGTCCCTATCATAAATCCTTCACCGAATGCATAGCCCTTCGCTACTCGGTCCCTTTCCTTTCATTAAAAATGCGCTGTCGCTAACATACCACTATATGTTTATGTGTATACGTAAGGACTTACATAGATACGTATGTATATATGTACAAGTACATACATTATTGCTGTACTTCGTAATGTTAACAGGATTGGCCACGGGAATTATTTTATTAGAATTAACCTATTTCCCCGTCCGCCTGAATCTTGTAGTTTTCCGTAAAATATTTTTAGTCTATATCACTAGTTCACCGAGCGATTAAAAACTGGGCAACTGAACTCGACGACTACAAAGGTGCTAACATTTGCGGGGACCTTCGAACATCATAGATGTCAAATACATTCTTATATTTATGAAGGTACAGGTTTTATGGTTTGGACAATTTTTACTTATCATAGTGTTAATAATTTTATTCCCCTGTATTATTGTTTCCGATGACAACTGGAATATGTGTATATTAGCTGTTAGCAATAAGGCAATTATTAGTGAGATTATAAATTTGGAATTATATAATTATATTTGTCTTATATTAGTAAATGAGTTACTTCGTTATTGTTATTAGTTGAATATAAATAGGAAATTGCGTCTTTCATTAACAATAAAATTGCTCCAATGAAAAAGATAATTCAAGAATTTGTGTAACAATTCTATAATTAACAAATGTAGTAGACTAGTTCATTTGTTTCTTAGCCTCGCGGCCAAAAGAGGGGACTTGGTTTACACTTTTGTCTCTTAACATTTACACTCCTCACACATCCATCCGTTCATCCTTCCACCCGCCTTTCTTCTTTGGTTTGTCTCTAACCTATACCTTTTTTTTTTTTTTTTTTTAACGTGTGGGAAATCTTTCATAGACACCTCGGCCTCTTGGGGAAGAGACCGAGGTAGTGTCGGATTCTTACCGACTAAAACCCACACGGTGGCCATCCTGATCGGCTAGGAGGGCAGGTGGAACCCTAAAGAACACAACGCCGTGCCCTCCTACGCCGCGCCTCAAACCATTGCGGGAGGCCCATCCCGAGGAGGGTCAGAAGGACCCTCCTCCAAAAACAACAACTAAATACCCGCCGCTGCACCACGCAGCCAGTACGCAGTGCAGCCCTCCCTCTTGCCACGTGCAATGACTGCCTGATCCCCTATCAGGCAGCCTGTGGCCCCAGGTGAGGGCACAGAGCCCCCACCGTCCATCCCCCCACTCTAACCTATACCTAATGTATATCTAACTTATACCTAACTATTCCGACTTCGAGACTCTCGCCTTTTCCTCTCTAGCATTCTCAGCCAGGTCAGCGCTCTTTCTGTTCCCCGTTCGTCCATCACTGCCATCAGGCTGACCCCCTCCCGAGTTCCCTGCACTCCCGTGTCATGTGCTCTAGGTTACCCGTTCCGCGGCCGCACAATTTGCAGCCCCACCTCTCCTCATCGTCATAATACCTATTCGCTTTTTCCGCGAGCCGCACCTCGCTTGCGTTTTTAGCCTTTGGCTCCCTCCCCTTCCCTCTTTCTTTAAATACTCTGGGATAACAATTGTAGTATACAATTAACATCATTATCTTTTTCATTGTAGCAACCTTATTGTTTGTGTGTTAAACAAATATACATCTCTTATTGTTAGGTACAATTGATTGAGGTACAATTGAAACAAGAAAACTTGTTATCACGTGTTTTTTTAATGAAAAGATTTTTAATTAACATTAAATGTTTCATATCCTTTGTTGCCTTTCATTGCGGCAAAGGACAAAAGAATTCTCTAAAATTATTAAAGTTTTGCATCCATTTCTATAATCTGTGGGTAACGTTGCGAGTGACACGGAAATGGTAATGGGACCCGGGGTCCCAGAAATCGTAGCCGAAAAAATACAGTGCATGTCTTGTCTATTCCTATATCTTGTCTGTGCCCATATCATTTCCGAGTCACTCGCAACATTTCCGACAGATTATAGAAAACGATGCGAAAATAAATAATTTTAAAGAATTCTTTTGTTCTTTGCCGCAACGAAAGTTTTTCCCTTTCTCTAATTATTTGGGGATGGTCTTATTTGCTACCCTTGGTGGGACCTATGCCGGATTGCACCAATAAAGTTTTAGTATTTTTTAAAAACGTATAGAACTCCACCTACACGGAGTCCACCTTGTAGCTCATTTTGAGCGTCTAGTTTTGTTTACCAATAACCAGCGTTTGAAATAGTCGAAAAAGCCTTTCTACATTACCGTTAGTCTATCCACGGATAACTTGTCAATAGTCAACAAACAAACTGATTAGGAGCTACTGTGTTTACAGTTCTTTTAAAGTCTATCTAAATCGCACAAAAGTTCCCGCCGCCATTAATTTGCCGTCGGGAAGCACGGTCTAGGTAACTTACAATTGTCAGGCGTGCGCCGTTGTTATTATTATAAAAAATAACGTACGGTCGAATCAATAGGAAACAATTAATATTAATTACAAATATAAAAAAACAAGGGTGGGCGCCGTGCAGCTACATGCAACGTGGCCTACGGCATATTTTTCCTAGGCGTACCATCCTGTATAATAGCGGCACTGATTTCTGCAAACCATGTACATGAAAAGAATATTTGTCTTGGGTTGCAGACGTATGGGATACCTTACAACCAAACGATGTTGGTGAAAAATATGTAACCATAGAAATTCAAAAAGTATTATCTGCAAGAATTGAGGTAAGAATATTCAAATATCAGTCCAATCAAAAATACTTATGCAATGAAGCAATTAAGCATTGAATTCAGTGAAATTTTGTCTTCCTGCGATTATGCTGAGTATTCTATTCAGTTGATTCTGGAAAGTTGTTTATTCGCCATACACGTGCCCACGGCAGAAAGGAAAGAAAGTAACTTTATGAAGAAGTTCCTAACACTTCAATATTATAGTCCCTATAATAGGGGGAAATAGTTGTTAGAACTATAACCTGCTCTCCATAAGCCAACTGTCACCCTCTTTCGCCTGTAAAGTTTTATCCGCCAATTTTCAATATAGTCTTTCTCGAGACGTACTATTACTAGACATCTGTCTGCAATCAAATTGTAGGGGTTGACACGGAACCCTTATTTCTTCATACCATACAAATGACACAAGCAGAAAATGACGTTAAACAAAATTTTCCTTGCTAAGCAACATTAAATGGAGAGAATATTTTCTATAGGAACAAGACAGAATATTTAATACAGTTCGAGCACTAACTAAAGATACGAAATGGTACATTTATTCACCATTGACATAAATTACATGCAGCATTAAAAAAGAGTTCGCATTACTGAGGACAATGAGCAACTATAGTACTAAACAATGTGAGAGCCAACTAACATTGTTATAAGTATATACATCGTACTCTGAGTTTTCGCACCAGTTCACGAAGACTTCAATACCGTATAATACGAAACCGATGCCTTTAAAATCTGAAAGAAAATATCGATAGCTCTAAATGCTTCTTCTCGAAGACGAATTCAATACACGAGTTCAAATGAAAGGAAAAAGATTACTTGCACGAAACTGTCCAAATTCATCGAAACGAATCCTCCGCCAGTCAATTTATGTGGACTCAGGCATTTCCGCAACACCAGTAAATATAATAACTGCGTCCTCGTCGAACAGTTGTACCAGCGTGCTTCGCATCTGCGACGACAAACCAATAGTGTGGATATATTATTCAATTTCGAGCACGATATACGTAATAAACGATAAGTATACAGGGTGTATCTTACCTATGGAACTTCCCGGAAATGGGGGGGGGGGGAGCTGGGGTGATTCTGAACAACTTTGTCCGTGACCAAAGTATGGTTTGAAGTTTCGTTTTTGAGTTAGTAACGAAAAACGCTGGCCAATGAAAGCGCCCGTAGGCTGTGTGTGCAGGGGCGATCTGGTGCGAACCTCTCAGGTGTCGTGATGGGGGCATCGAGGGTACCGACGGAAGCGTGCGGCAATAATTCGTTATTCATGAATAACAAATGAACTAATAAGTCGTTTAATAACCGTTTTCGATACGTTTATTCATCATCCGAAAGGAATAAACTGTTTTATTACTTATGAAAAAAAAATTTGTTAACAGCACGTTTTCAGGCGGATAAATTATGTTTCAAGAAAAACGATTTGCATAACTAATGCTAGAAAAAGCTAGTTATACTTACCCATCCGTCCACGAATTAGGCTGCTTAACATTGTGCAATTGTGCACACGCAAATGTTCTTTAATGGGGATAACATTGTAGTGACAACGCTCACACTGCGACGCACACAACGCAGGGGCCGCTGCTGCCCTCTGTGATCGGTATCTGCCGCCGATTTCCACTACATTTGGGGACAGTGTGTGTGCGTATGCGTACGCAAGCGAGTGCGACGATTAATCTGGCAGAGCCATTCTGCTAACTGATCGAGCAACATGAATCGTACAAACGCGCAATATGTATTATAAAATGTTTAGATGTAGCAAAAGCAACTCGTTTTCAAATACATATCCTCACAATTCACAGTGGCAAGTGATACTTGCTGTGAAGTAAAGTGACCTTGAAGTGAATTCACCGTGAATGTAGTGAGTTCACCGACCCGGCCGTAACATCAGCTGCTGAGCGTTGCCTAGGTCAGGATTAGCACCATGTTAACCAGGTTAATTCGTGGGCGAATGGGTAAGTTTAACTAGCTTTTGCTAACATGAGTTATGCAAATCGTTTTTCTTAAAACATAATTTATCCACCTGAAAACGTGCTGTTAAAAAAATATTTTTTTCATAACTAATAAAACAGTTCATTCCTTTCGGATAAAGAATAAAAGTATCGAACACTGTTATTAAACGACTCATTAGTTTATTTGTTATTCATGAATAAGGAATTATTGACGCACGCTCCAGTCGGTACCCTCGATGCCCCCATCGCGACAGCTGAGAGGTTCGCACCTGATCGTGCGGCCGGCGGACGCTCTCATTGGCCAGTGTTTTTCGTTAATAACTCAAAAACGAAGATTCAAACCATATTTTGGTCATGGAAAAAGTTGTTCAGAATCACCTCAGCTACCCTCCATATCCGGGAAGTCCCACAGATAAGAGACACACTGTATATAATATTATACAATTGCAAATTTAGCTGCGTTGGACGTGTTGCGAGCAGCTCAATTCTTCAGTAAGTTGAAGGTCAGAATTGCAATAATACAAAGAGAAAAACAGATTTGTGCGAACGACAATCGTACGTGCTAATATGTATATTTTTCTCACATTGTTCGGAAAATTTCTTCGTTCGAATTTATCACGAACTGTCCCATGATAGTCAAAAAGAACAGATGAACCAATTGTGCCATAGCGAAACCACAGTACGTGAAGTAAGCAAGACACTTTTCCATGGTCGCTAGCTGTTCTTTGAGAAGAAAATTCGAGGTGTATTAAATTGTGGCTGCGTTGCACGTATCCAAGCGGGAAACAACTTGCCTTCACAAATGTGACCGTGAGAACAGTGAGTACCAAGCCGAGAAGTAGTAAAAAGTAATGCACGTGGCAAACTTCGACCAGTTCCAAGTACCTGGACGTAACATTGATAATAAAACAAAAACTACTTTGCAGTCTTGAATAAAATCGGCTAGACAAACTTTTAGAGCGATCCTGAAACATGATGTATATGTATACATAAAATTCAGTTTCAATCACAAACAAAACTTGTTTGATTTGTGTTTCAAACACATATCAAAATTTTCATTTTCTCCGTAATTAACAGATATGTATTCTCAATTTCTCAAAGCATAAGAAGGATGTGCTACTAAAGTTTGCCTAATTTGATGTTACATCTTGTACATTTTCTCTTCGAACAAATTCATATAATACCAACTCGATTGCTCTCTTGTGGGCCTCGATGGACCGTCTCACTTTCGCGTAACTCTCGTCCACCGGTCTGCGACCATCATTGCCCTTGTAGGCATCAATATCATCCGCGGCGTGCTTGAAACGATGCCTGTTTCGGTTTTTTCATTCATTATAACCAAAACTTAAATCTAAAACGTTTAAAGTAGTCTAGCGGAAATCGCTGGCAAGAATAACGGCGAGAAGATGAAAAGGGGGATGGAAAGTGTGTGCAAGGAGTGAACAACTTACCCACTAATGGCGAACAAGGCGCAGGCGTGTTGCACGACGTGGATGTAGTTCAGATCGCAGGCAGTGAACACGAATGCTAGTATGAACGACGACAGTACCATGTGCGCGAGTATGGGATAATAGTACTGCTGTTCATCCACGAAGTAGTATGATGGATATACAAGTATACGTGGTCGCGACTGGTTCAATGGTGCGATTACATCCATAATAGGAGGTACAGTCGGTAGGAGAACGAACGTCAGCATGCAGCAAATTATAGTGACTACGAACATGGAAGATCATTTGCAACGTTGGTAGAATGAATGAATATGAAATGTTATATTCAGTGCATGTTTCCTTATTCTGCAAAATTAACACATTAACACTTGACAATCTTTCTCGTATATTTATGATTTGGCATGTCTGCCGGTCGTGATAAATAATATTTCATCCTAGTATACAGATAGTATATCGAGAAAGTTTCAAAGTTAGTACTGGCAGTTCCAATAAACTGTGTAATAATAAACCAGGAACACCTGTTCAGGTGGTTGATAGTCATTCAATCGCCATGCCGTTGATCTTTGCAAAATATAATGTACAGAGAGGACCACGAAAAGTGATCGGCATAGATTGCTTAGATTATTAGTCTCCGGGTAGCGATTCGATAAGAAACTTTTTGGCTCATATAACTTGGTTCAAGGATGTGGGGGCAATTCTCACATACGTCGCTAGGGGACGAACACGACGATCCGGCTCGCGAAGGTGGTTGTATAAGTCCCCGTGACTATATACAGTAATTTCTCGATGAGTGCCGCGCGAGTCGTACAGCGTTAGCGAGCGCGTTTCATTCCCACCACTGGGGGGAATCCCCCCGGGCCAGCCGACACGTCCCGGCGGTTAATACTTGCGGTATCCCTCGAAAGATTAAATGCCTTCGTGTCTGTGAGAACACACTAATGCAACCGTGAATTTTTTTTATTGTTACGTATTGCGCTATGAAAATTATATTAAATAATTCGTGAAGCTGCTGTGATTAAAATGAGACTAAACACGATATAATTTGGATCATATTGACTTATATGTTTACATAATGTTACGAGCCGAGGGCTATGGGGCGCGGCTGCGGAGCCGAGGATCGGTTTTTAAAGAGTTTTATGTTAGTTAAACGGTCAAGCCGTTCGATGGGAAGGGTGTGGACGAACCAGTGTCTATTTCACCACCGGGAGCCACAGGAAGGTAAGGTTTGCGTGGACGAACCAGTGCCTATTGCATCACCGGGAGCCACAGGAAGGTAAGAGTTCGTGGACGAACCAGTGTCTATTTCACCACCGGGAGCCACAGGAAGGTTGTCGTGGACGAACCAGTGTCTATTTCACCACCGGGAGCCACAGGAAGGTTTGCGTGGACGAACCAGTGCCTATTGCATCACCGGGAGCCACAGGATTGTTAGTAACTTTGGTCTCGTAACTTTGATACACCTTGAGCGGTTAAGGTATATCCCTTCGATGGATTGATACTGCGTATGACTGGTATAGGTTATCGAAATGAAGTAAATGTGTCTATAGTCAAATAAGAAAGTCTATATTCTCTAATTAACAAGATGTTTACAAACGTAATACCGTGAAGCTAAGCCACGGTTTCGGACTCTTACGTAAAGTCGTACAAATATAATAAAGAATTGCTCGAAGGGAACTTAAACCCGATCTCGCTGAGCTTCGTGAACTGGATAATCGCGAAGTAACTCGGTTGCCTGATTATTCAAACTAAGCCCTAATAAATAAGAGTTGCTCGAAGGGGACTGAAACCCGATCTCGCTGGGCATCAGTATGGCTAGCTGGCACCAACATGGTACGTAGCTTGTAGGTCCATACTGAGCCCCGAGCGCAGATTTCATGCCCTTTTTATACTTGAAATACGGACCAGAAATATGGTGGGGCACCGAATTTTCCAAGGGAGTCCGGAAGGATCGAGAACGTTCCCCCGAAGGGTTACGTCATCGTGTCACCGCGGAAGGGGCTGACCCGACTGCACGCGCTCCCGATTCCCAAATAAGGGCATGATAGGTGAAAAACGAAGGAAACAATCCTTCCTACGTAACAATAATAAAACTCTTACCCATTGATTCACTATTAATTATACACTTAGAATTTTCACTATTAATTATGCACTTAGAATTTTCACTATTAATTACTAAATTTTTATGCTAATTACTATCTACAATTTATGCTAATGCTTGGGTAACAAGAACGAAAGCGTGTCTCGTCGACTCTGACTGCGCGAAAAGCGTGTCTCCGCGTGACCCTGAGCGATCGCAACATGTTTCTCCTCGGCCGGGGGGATCGTACGGAAGCATTTCATGCTCGGCTCGGAGGGATCCGTTTTTGTAATTTATCAACGCAAATATGATCCAAATTATATCGTGTTTGGTGTTATTTTAATCACAACAGCCTCAGCTATATTTTCATAAAATTTGCAGAACGAAATAATTAACAATAAAGAAGTTTTATAGATGCATTAGTGTTGTCTCACCGATGCGAAGGCATTTAAATCCTTATCTGACGCCCGACATCTCTTTCCTCTCTTTCTTTCGCGCGCTGTCCTTTTCGTCACAGTAGACGGCTCGGCCGAAATTTCCAAGAAGCCAAAGTTCACCTAAATTCGATTAGTGCGCGCAGCCGGTCCCGAGTAGCACGCGCTAACCGAAGAATTACTGTACACATAAAACCTCCGACCGTTCCCTACTATCCCTGTGTCTAAGGTAGGGTCTGCTAGTACGCCTTACTGACGAATCCGCTAGCAGGCCTAGGACGAAACACTACCTTCTTCCTCCCTTTTTTTCCCGTCGCTTCCTTCATCCACCGTCGTATTAACCGATACCGCGAAGCTCCCACAAAGGAGAGCTTTAATTTTTGTCAATCTTTTTAATCCAGAGTTTTCAAGGTTAAGGCGTTTCATGTGAAAAATCATGTAAATAACAAGTAGTGGCCCAGTTCGTGGCCCACCCTGTACATTCATAAACTGGACGTTAGTTTCGTTACCTTTGTAAAAAGATGAAAAGAACACTGTCATTTTGTAATAAGTTTTCAAAATCTTGATTTCGTCCTCGGACCGTTCTGTTAACCAATCTGTCACTATTCCATTTAGGAGTTCATTCAGCTACGATTTCAACACCGATGATAATTATCAAAAGGATTACAGCATTTCGATTGTTTCCATACCTTGGCTTCGTTCAGTATGTAGTTGTATTGCTTCAACAAAATAGCTGACCCTAGTACAAGGAAAGGCAGCTGATCTGTTAAAACGTCAAAACTGTAGTGTACTACTACTTGTGCTACCTGGAATTGGATGGAAAAATCCTATTATTCAAAAAAAAACTCGGCAACAGATCACCGATCTCAATGCACATACTACTCTATAAACTAAAATATCTTGTTCCATGTCGTTGGGAAAAAGTCAACGAATTTTTGGAAATATACGTCTCTCCATTAGCGAGTATTCCACTTATCAACAAGTATCCCATTGCTGAAAATATAGTACTTATACCTGCGCTGCATTAGTCAGCACAATGAGAAAAGATGTCACGGTCCGCATGGAATATTTCACAAATTTTGTCTGCTTGGGCCAAACACCGACCATTCGTCCGAAAAGTTGATTGTCCCTCATGTGTTGATTCTCAATTACACTTCGGTCCATTATCGTTTCAGTAATAATTCCACTATCTTAGAGACACATTGATGTTAGTATCCTATGAATTATAATACTGTAACGGAGCTCCAAGTCTGAAGCGAATTATTTCGTACCGATTTCATACAGGTCACGAGCAACCTTCTAGGTTTTTGGAAGTCTTCGCACAATTTCAAGGAACGCTAAACACCACGTCACTAAATCCTTCGCCACACTAGCGTCGTTTCATCTACTGTTATAATACTAGTATTCGCTGTTTCAGTTTCATATAGCCTCTTGTATTTAATTCGAACGTGACATGATAAATGGATGAGATGTAGAAATTCAGTTCAATTTTCCATTTAGACTTCCTCCGCTTTTGTCAATGCTTGCACCGTACTATTTTTCGCGCAAATAAGCACCGAAGCGACCTGCACTGCCCCTTTTTCTTCTTTCCTTTCTGCACCTTTATCTTAGCCATTATTACCATTATTCTTATAACGTTTGTAGATTGGTCATATGTAGCTGTCGTTCAATATCTTATAATACCCTGAATCGACAGATACAATTTGGATGCACTTAGTAGAAAAGTGGATCTACATACGAAATATAAGAAATTCATAGCGATAATAGTGCATTGCAATATCAATTGCATAGTCTATGACAGGTTGCATGTGACGGAAATACGGGTAAAGTGATTTAGGGGGCGATTGCACTTACTGCTATGCGATCGCGGTTAGTTCGCATTTGGCGACCGTAAATTTCATTCCCATCGGGCGATCCACCTATAGTATTCACTTTCAAAGTGGTATGTAGTGTGTACCCGTTTGTCACTGCGGAAAGGGCCAACGATGCCATCGAGGGACGCATACAAAATACATTCAGTGTTTACTCGTTATTTAATGTAGAAAAACATAAAGGGGGCATCCGAGTTTACAAGTTATCCTGTTTGTTATAATAAATGCAGTAAATTGTTGATAGCATAAACGTGTTATCGGATTCGCACTCCGCCTGAAGATAGCGTTACTATATTGTCCTGTGAGTACCTATAAATAATTAAAAATTATATATTGAAAATAATTAGTAATTCGCAAATTTGTATATCATTTGGATCAGAGTGCAGTTTAACTGAATTTGTGTCTACAGTAATTCTTCTCTTGGCGCTCGCTACGATCTCTCCCGACGGCGCTCGCGATTCATCCCCACCACTGGGGGGAATCCCCCCGGGTTCTAGCCGACACGTCCCGGCTGTTGATACTTGGGGTAACCATTGAAAGATTAAATGCTTCGTATCTGTGAGACCACACTAATGCAACGGCGAAACTTGTTTATTGTTACCTATATCGCTATAATTTTTTTTTGGAAATATTGCTGAGATTGTGGTGATTAAAATAAGACCAAACACGATAGAATTTGGATTATATTTACTTCCTTAGTAATGTTATATGTCAGGGCTCGGAATTAAGTGAACTTTCGGGCCGATTTTCAGAGGCAACGCCCCCTTTCTCCCACCGCGCGTCTTGGCCCCGCGATCGCCAATCGGCTCGAAGATCTTCAGGCGCGTAGCATATGAACCGCAGGATATGGAATATGGGACCATGTGGAATCCTATTGATACGAATGTCGCCCTAATGTGACCCGCGCGGTTACGAGCCTGAGGACCCCCGAGCTGCTGGGCGATCGCGGGGGTCAAGCCGTGCGGCCGGAGAAAGGGGGCGTTGCCTCTGAAAATCGGCCCGAAAGTTCACTTAATTCCGAGCCCTGTTATATGTAATGGGCTCGGATCCTTACACGGAAAGCTCCCGAACGGTATGGTCAGTTTTTAATAAAACTTTACGGGCTCAGAGAATAATGCAAGTCTAAATATATACTCCAATATGCTTTCTCAAGATAGGATACACATTTATTAGTATGGTTTTATGTTTTTCGTGTTTTATTGCCAAACGTACTTTGCGAAAGGCAATTAAACACAGTTGAAAATTCCTGGACTGAAGGCAAGTTCCATAGGATTTCTAGAAAGCCATTCAAGCACATAATATAGGAATGCCACATGTAATACTGAAATCATTAGCCGCAATTGAATATAATAACGAAATGAGTGGTACGGTACAAGCGCCGAAAACACAGCCGTCGGCACGTGCCCGCGCTCGATAATCAGGAGTATCAAATTCGTCGCGGATGCCCTCCCGGCGCTCGACTCAAGGGCTTGTCGACGTTCCTCGAGGAACACAGAAACGAATGTCGACGAGCGTCATTTCGTTATTATATTCAATTGTAAGTAAGTAAATATAATCCAAATTCTATCTTGTTTGGTCTTATTTTAATCACCACAATCTCAGCAACATTTCAAAAAAAAAATTATTGCGATATATGTAAGAATAAAAAAGTTTCGCCGTTGCATTAGTGTTGTCTCACCGATACGGAGGCATTTAATCTTTTACGCTCGGTGTGGCTGCCGAAGCCGGTGCTTACATAGTAGCCGTGCTCTTAAGATACGGCCGAAATTTCTAAGAACCCAAAGTTCACCTATGTACGCTCGGCGCTCGCGGCCGGTCCCGAGCAGCGAGTGCCAAGCGAAGAATTACTGTATCTAAATTACTTACATTGGCCACGCATTTACCAGGTGAATTTGAACTGGATGGAAAGACGACGGCAAATGCATTTCCAATTTCATATTGCGTACGTTGTTCACGTTTCTAAAACAACTTCTCGTCCAAAGCAATCAAAATAAGGTAATAAATAATGCAGCTGATTAATTGTTCCCAGTTTTGAATCAACGATCTTAGATGTGATATGTACTTAACTCGAATTTTTACGGTTACTTTTTTATTAAAATGCGTGGTATATAAAACATTAAGGTCCCACTCATTCTCATATACAATGAAATAATGTCCAGTTATTAATTCTTATTGAACTTCATGAAGAAGAGTAATAGATGTAGAATGATGTGGGAGCTTCGAGTATAGGTTGATACGATGGTGGAAGAAGGTATCGACGAAAGAAGAAAGGAAGGAAGAAGATTGTGTTTCGACCTCGGGCCTGCTAGCGGAGTCGCCAGTAAGGCATGCTAGCAGGCCCTGCCTTAGACACGGGGATAGTAGGGAATGGCCGGAGGTTATATGTATACAGGGTCCGGCAGAGTATATGACCCCCCTCTTAATGGGGGGTTACTGGGGTGATTCTGAACAATTTTTTCCTTTACCAAAATGTTGGTTGAAGCTTCGTTTTTGAGTTATTAACGAAAAACACTGGCCAATCAGAGCGCTCAGGCGCGTGACTCTCAATGGATCTCAACCTCGGTCGTGGTCGTGAACGAACGCATTGGGACAGTTATGTTACCTCGTCTTAAATTAAGAATAATGGGGAATTATTCGTTATTCATGAATAACAAATAAACTAATAAGTGTTCGATACGGTTATTCGTTATCCGAAAAAATAAAGTATTTTATTACTTATGAATTATTAATTGTTTAACAGCACGTTTTCAGGTGGATAAATTGTGTCTTAAGAAAAACAGTTTGGATAAATAATGTTAGAAAAAGGTTAGTTGAACTTACCAATTCGTCCACAAATTAACCTGGTCCGAAGGAAGGGGGTCCTTGACACTGAGTCATTGCGTCGATCCTGACCTTCCACAACAGCTGATGTTACAGCCGTGTCGATGCACTGTCAGTTTTCTTGCACGGTCACTTCACTTAACGGTCCCTTTCACTTTTTGGAACGATTTATCGTTCCTACATTTAAAAAATTGTTGCTATCCAGTCGAATACAACCGTGGCGTGAACGAACGAAAAGTTTCAGCGCAAGGTGTTTGTTCGACGGGGTGCAAATCGTGGTACCGAGAAACGGCATCATTACTATTAAAACCGCATTGCACTAACAACACAAACATTCGGTAATACTCTTGTACTGAATGAACCATCTTACTTGCACGAATAGTCGAATGACTCTGCCAGCTTAAGCGTTTCCTTGGTCCTAGATGAACATTCGTTAAGGAGGGGATATTGTTATAATAGAATGCAGAAGAAATGTCTCTTACTGGAACGCTTAAGTGGCTAGCAGTTTTGGCGTCAACCTCCACTACACGAAAGCATACCCATGCGCTCTAGGGGGTGGCATGGTTTTCGTAACTACGGACCCCGATTGCGAAGCGAGACCACACACACCAGACAGTGTGGGATTACACTGTTCGAGAAATTTCAATAGAAGCCAAATAGTTTTCAGAACACATGGCGGCGGCAATGGTATATGGAAAACGAAATTATTTTATAACTTTCGTTAATGGTTTCCTTAGCAGGAAGATCTGCTCTATCGCGTGAACTTCGTTAATTTCAATATTTTATATTGAATACATCCATTTAATGAAATAGTTAATTTTATTCGCGAAACTTCATTAATTTCAATATTTTATATTGAATACATCCATTTCAATTTTTTTTATTGAATTTTATTTTATTGAAATTTGTATTGAAATTAACGAAGTTCACGCGATAGGGCAGATCTTTCAATAAATTAGAAATTAGAATACGATACGCTTTCCGAATAGATTTCTGCTAAGGAAAGCATTAACGAAAGTTATAAAATAATTTCGTTTCCAATATACCATTGCCACCGCCATGTCTTTTGAAAACTATTTGGCTTCTATTGAAATTTCTCGAACAGTGTAATCCCACACTGTCTGGTGTGTGTGGTCTAGCTTCGCAATCGGGGTCCGTAGTTACGAATACCACCCCCTAGAGCGCCTGGGTATTCTTTCATGTAGTGGAGGTTGACGCTAAAATTGCTAGCCACTTAGGCGTTCCAGTAAGAAACATTTCTTCTGCATTCTATTATAACAATATCCCCTCCTTAACGAATGTTCATCTAGGACTAAGGAAACGCTTTAGCTGGCAGTGTCATTCGACTATTCGAACGAGCAACATGTATCTTTCAAATCAGGAGTACAATCAAATGTTTGTTTTATTTGTGCAGTGCGATTTTAATAATAATGCTGCCGCTTCTCGGTACCACGACTTGCATCCCGGCGATCAAGCATCTTGCGCTGAAACTTTTCGTTCGTTCGCGCCACGGTTGTATTCGACTGGATAGCAACAATTTTTTAAACGTAGGAACGATAAATCGTTCCAAAAAGTGAAAGTGACCGTTAAGTGAAGAGACTGTGCAAGAAAACTGACAGTCCATCGACACGGCTGTAACATCATCTGTTGTGGAAGGACAGGATCGACGCAATGACCCAGTGTCAAGGACCCCCTTCCTTCGGAGCAGGTTAATTTGTGGACAAATTGGTAAGTTTAACTAGCCTTTTTCTAACATTATTTATCCAAACCGTTTCTCTTAAAACACAATTTATCCACCTGAAAACGTGCTGCTAAACAAATAATAATTCATAAGTAATAAAATACTTTATTTTTCGGATAACGAATAAACGTATCGAACACTTATTAGTTTATTTGTTATTCATGAATAACGAATAATTCCACATTATTCTTAATTTAAGACGAGGTAACATAACTGTCCCAATGCGTTCGTTCACGATGTTACGAGCCGGGGCTGTGGGCAACGGTTAGCCCGGCGATGGTTGATATTACCCAAGGATTAAGATTGGGAATATGTTAATAAGTTTAAATTAATATTCGATACAACTCGAGCGGTTAAGTTGTATCTGTGGGATCGTTACTACTAATGTTAGGAATTACGGAGTAAAGAATGGTTTCAACGAATCTACTCGATTTAATGGTGAACAGTTAATAAGTATATATTGCAAGCAGTTGTTTATACAAGTGTATTTGTCGCGATATATATATATGTAGTGTGTGTAAATTATTACCTAAGTTGCACGGTGTTGACGCACTGGCGATGCGGGGTAACAGAATCGATTACGAAGTATACCGAAAGAACTTCAACCGAACTTTGCGGATTCTAACGGGTTAACTTGATGCGAATGGTGCCCTAAGCCCGATTCTCACTGAATGTAACTGACTCTGTTTAAACGTAACGTAACGTGATGATGCGCGTAACTGTGTAGTTATGAACCAAAGATGATCAAAAACGAAGGGTTTATATAGTGCAAAAATGTATGGAGGGGACTCATTAGAGGTCTCCATATATGGTAAGATCACAGGGCTTTCGTCGGGTCACGGTTGTATTTAATCTGTCATGATGAAACTAGTCGATATCAAAGACCCTATTATTCGCGTGATAAGTAGAGAAATCCTTGAGCGTCTTCCCTTTTTACGCAAGATCGAACGACACGTGCGAGGGCAGCGTAAGAGAGTATTATTCATACGTAACAACGACAACGACTGAGGTTGAGGTCCGTTGAGAGTCACGCGCCTGAGCGCTCTGATTGGCCAGTGTTTTTCGTTAATAACTCAAAAACGAAGCTTCAACCAACATTTTGGTAAAGGAAAAAATTGTTCAGAATCACCCCAGTAACCCCCCATTAAGAGGGGGGTCATATACTCTACCGGACCCTGTATATAATCGCGGGGACTCATACAACCACCTTCGGAAGCGGTGTATGTGGAAAGTGCCACCACAATGATAATTAAGAATTATACGTTTTAAAGTGTTAACATGTTCTATTGTCAATACGCACAACAACATTTAACGACAAAAAAACTTTGTCAACAAAAAGTGTAGTTGTATATTCTAAGGTTGCATTTAATATACAGCTAGCTACAGAAGCATCTAATTGCCTTACAATTTATCAATTTTCTTGCATCTATTGTTTATTTATGTTGTGATGTATATAGAAAAAAAACTATTCATCCCCCGAAACCAAACAAGTTTCGTCTAGTCTAACACATATTTTTGTGTTACCAATAGAAACCAAATTATTCAGGTGGCCTGTTTTAAATGCCCCAGGCTGAATACACAACGCAAGTGGTGAGTAATCACTCGCGAGAAATCTCGTGTCCCATCCGCTGTCAGCTGGTGGCGACCTCTCGATCTTTCGGGCAACACGTCACACCCCCACTACTCGATCTCCCCCACCATTCCTACGATTCATTAGTTTCGAGTATGGAGAGCTGAGGATCCCACATAAGTTTAAAAATAGCGATACGTAATCGTGACAAGCAGACCTTCCATTTTCGCTAAACATAAATTTCAAGTTATTTTAATTTTGATTAATATATACTTTTTCAACAAAATTCACTCAATTTCTGATCAAATCGACTGTTTTGTGGTCAACTGTATAAAATTAACACTAAATTGTCCATTGAATTGGGATTTATGTTTCATGAGTTCGCGCAATACCATCGTGCATACACAAATTCTTCCGCAGGGTGATCAAAAAGAGGTTCAGAATTTTTAGAATAAATTGTACTCGTCAAATGAAGAGAGAAAAAACTTATTAAAAATTATTAATGGGTTGACAAATTAAAAATTTAAATGTTATAATCAATGCCTCTGTCTTCATCTCTAAATATTTTTATAGTATGAAGTGAGGAAAATTTATTACTGTTACATCTTAAATATTTACTTTAAGTTGTCCATAAATAAGTAGTACTAAAAAAGGCACAAGAAGCTAAAACGTTGATAAAAATTAATTATTTGCAATTACATTTATCAATTGTATATAAATATTATTGTTGTTCACTTGTTTTTTTTATTAAAAATCATTACTTTTCATTGTCATAAATCTAATAAATGATATATGTACATTTAATATAGAAAGTGGTCCAAATAATTTGCCGTTTCAAAAAGCGCATTCCCTTATAAGCCATGCATAATAATAGAAATGCAATTGAAATGCATGCAATTTGAAAAAACTTATACATAAAAGATACAGTGGTTACTAATAAAAAATGTGATGCAAATATATAAAACGTAACAGTAATATATGTGTATAGTATTTTCTTATTATTCAAAATAAAGAAAATCGACCAGAATAAGAATAATTAGACGTATGTACTTTAAATACAATAATAGTTCTCTATTAAGAATCTATATTAAGTGTGACGTATTATACCCGCCACTAATATCTAGGAATTTCGAATATAGAGGGTGGCCGTAACTCAGGGAACATCGGGAAATGGGGCGTGCTTGTGTGATTCTAAACAATTTTTTCCTTGACCAAAATGTGATGTGCAGCTTCGTTTCTCAGTTATTAACGAAAAACACTGGTCAATCAGAGCGCCTGTAAAGCGCGCGCTCTGACACGTGACTCTCAATTGCACTCGGTCGCTGTGTCAATGCGTTGGTTCGCGACCACGACCGAGTGCAATTGAGAGTCGCGTGTTGGAGCGCGCGCTCTACGGGCGCTCTCATTGGCCAGTGTTTTTCGTTAATAACTCAAAAACGAAGCTGCAAACCACATTTTGGTCAAGCAAAAAGTTGTTTAGAATCACCCTAGCTACGCCCCATTTCCCGATGTTCCTTGAGTTAGGAGCCACCCTGTACTTGCGAAATTTCGTCAATTGCCGCCCGACCTTTTCCAATTTAACTCAAATTGCCAATCTTCAATACTGATGCGTTCCCATTATTTCTTAATCACTTGCAAATTCTTGACGTTCTTTCGAAACATATTCACAATTATGCTGGTAACAGTTTATTTTCCTTGAAACACAATCATTTTTGGGTTTATTTTGAGTGAATCACCGTATAATAAGACACTGACGCTTTAACAATCTAAAAGTAAAATCAAATGCACATAGAATTATGAAAACGAATTAAAAATACTTTTGCATTTGCTACTGTATTACCTCGGCAAACGTCTTCAAGTTCAACCGTATAAATCCACCAGCTGTTAATAAAGGAGGATCTAAGCTCCTTCTTAATGATAATACATACAAACGTTGCGATTCAGTTCTGGAATTGTACCACGTCGCCTCGCAACTGTAAACAGAATTCTCCTTATAGATCTAAATAATTATAAAGTGAGAATTTATGAAATTAGACATAGTTTCAATGTTACTTGAAAGTATTAAATTTTGTTATGAACTTAATTTGCTGACATTTTAGCTTAAAACTCAATATCACAATTAAATTTGAAAATTCAAATTTCGAAACGGAGACTCATGAACGTGTCGAATTTTAAATATATTTTTGAACGATGTATACTTGCATATTGTTATAAAGATCGTCATATGAATTGATTACTAATTGCCCTTGAACAGTTAAGAAAAACAAGTGAAACAATTGACCCAAAAAGAACGCACAAGACGTGAACCATTCTGCGTCGTGTTCTCCATCTGACACCTAAATTTATGCGAATACATCAAACATTTGCCACTGAAAAGATCGAATAAACGTAAATATTAAACATTACTCACCTCCAACAGTGAAACACTAATAGAAGCCATTAACAGTCCCACGGAAATGAACAAGTATGTGTCATGGGCCGTTTCTATTTCTTGGATGTACCTATAGAAATCATTCGTAATATTTTCAAGAAGAATAATGTTCACCAGAGGAAACACTTCACTGTCTGTAATGAACTAACTGTAGAGCACGTTGATGTCCCCGAATCGAATGGCAAACATTTCTATGCATTCCATTCACCACGTTCGGCACAGCATTGTTACCTTCTACCATGATATTATGACAGGCATATTTGAAGCGATATCTGTGAACGTTCGCGACATCAAATACTAAGTAAATAATAGTTGCATAAAAATGAATTGCCCCTTTTTTTAATATGTATCAGTTACCCTGAAATGGCCAATAAACCGCAGGCATGTTGAACAGCGTAAAAGTAGTTCGCGTCACAAGCGCAATACACAAAACAAACCAAAGTTAGTACAGCAGACATGTGCAGTATGATTAGGCAATAATAGCTGTCATCTTCAACGAAATAGTAAGCTGGATACATGTACAACCGTTTTCGCGATTCGTTCAATGGGTTTATTAAATCCATAATTGGGGGTACGAGAGGCAAACACATAAATAGACCTATACACAGTAATATGTGCACTGTGGAAGAATAACACGAATGACATTAATATCTGTACGAATTATATACTTGATTTTGAATTATTCAATGTTAACTTCTCTTACACACATAGAGTGTAACAACACATACAGCCCTCTTCGCATATTTTGTCATGATAACGTACTCATCTTTCGATGTTATTGTCCTCCAATCTTCAAAGATTCCTCCCAAAAGTGATTTTAACTGAATGTAGAAAATTTGTTTCTAGACGCTCGATGGAAACCACGCAGCCAAAGTATTTCTCTTACCCTTGATTCATTTATGAAATAGTTGCCCAATTTTATAATCATCCCGATAGTCCCGAGTATATAAGGATATTCCTTTAGTATAAGGTCCAAGCTACGGTAAACTATCACTCTCGAGTACTACAATTAAAAAGTAATAACGAACTACGTTTTTCTGTATCGATAAATGATACTAAATAGTGCGATACATAATAACGGAACGCCTAGGCTATTAATTCGAGAATAATGAGATCGAGTACACGTCTACCTGTGTGATGTAACAAGTTGCCAATAAAGTAAGCACCACGATTCGAGCAAATATTCTCGACTTACTCTTCTGATAAGGCCACACGCCGGTAAGCAGACCGAATTGCTTATTCATCCTTAAAAATCGTTTCTCTATTGTGCTCCGGTCCATCATGAAACTAAACCGAATCTAAGAGTGGAAGGAGTTATATATGCGTGTTCGTGGTTCAAGCGATAAAAGCAAAAGGGATAAAAGCAGCCCTAGATATCATCGATGTCGATTGACCTATGTATATTACATTCCTTCCTGGCATGCTATGTACGTCCCAATAATTGCTGACGCATGTGGATACTTCCCACAGTTCGATATCGCCGTACGAACTATTTGGAAGTAATCATCCCTCATATAATGCCTCAGTAAAGTGGTTGCCATTATGCCGAGCACTTTGTGACTGTATGAGATCTGTATTACTTCTTGGTAAAAAATTATGGGTTGTATTTGATGTACACAAAGTATTGAAAGTAAAACTCTTCATATTTCTATAGTGGTCTTAAGTGCATTTGATGGCATTTCATGACATGAAGCGATCGTGCAAGGATACTAACCCGGTCGTGACATCAGCTGTTGAGCGTTGCCTAGGTCAGGATTCGCACAAAGTTAAGCAGGTTAATTCGTGGACGAATGGGTAAGTTTAACTAACTTTTTCTAACATTACTTGTGCAAATACTTTTTCTGGATACATAATTTACCGACCTGAAAACGTGCTGTAAAAAATTTTTTTTCCTTAAGTAATAAAATAAAGTATTTTATTACTTAAGGAAAAAAAATTTCTCTCGGATAATGAATAAACTTATCGAACACGGTTATTAAATGACTTCCTAGTTTATTTGTTATTCATGAATAACAAATTATTCCACATGGTTTTTAATTAAGACGGTACCCACGATGCCCCCATCGCGACAGCTGATACGTTCGCATCTGATCGCGCCTGAGCGCGCAGCCAGCGGGCGCTCTCATTGGCCAGTGTCTTTCGTTAATAACTCTAAAACGAAGCTTCAAACAATATTTTGGTCAAGGGAAAAGTTGTTCAGAATAACCTCAGCTACCCCACATGTTCGCATACTGTGCGAGTTCTGGGCCACCCTGTAGAATGAGTCCCTGATTTTAAATATAGATTCTTCTTCAGGTACGTACGCATGAACAGTTGAAATACATTGTTGTTCGGGTGTAACACAGAACTCCTTCCAATTGTTACATTACTTCATTTACATTGTTATATCCATATTTTGAATGGCTATACTTGTGGACACTAATGATGACACCCAGGTAACAAAAGATACTGATGGTATCGCTGTACCATGTCAAATCCAAAAATTATGTGCCCTGATATTTCACTTTGCTCCAAACAATCGTGTTACGAGCCGGGGCTGTGGGCAACGGCTAGCCCGGCGATGGTTGATATTACCCAAGGATTACGATTGGGAATATGTTAGTAAGATGCACAGGCGAGCCTGATGCGAAATCAGGGAGTCGCAGGAAATGTTAGATTGACTCGTAAGTTTAAATTAATATTCGATACAACTCGAGCGGTTTAGTTGTATCTGTGGGATCGTTACTACTAATATAAGGAATTACAGAGTAAAGAGTGGTTTCAACGAATCTACTCCATTTAATGGTAAACAGTTAATAAGTATATATTGCAAGCAATTATTTATACAAGTGTAGTCGCGATATATTTGTATAGTGTGTAAATTATTACCTAAGCTGCACGGTGTTGACGCACTGGCGATGTGGGGTCTGAGAATCGATTACGAAGTATACCGAAAGAACTTCAACCGGACTTTGCGGATTCTAACGGGTTAAGGGGGCCGACTCCAGGCGACATAATGTGTGTGCGTGCACTTACACAAACAAAGGAAAGCATGCACGTATACGACATGCGCGAGAGAGACACTCGATTTCGTAACACCAAATACTCATCTGAACAATTGCATTAATGGAACTTTCGCGGATGCAGTACACACGGGTAGACTTCATCACAGCCGGGGAAGCATGTCTGAACGCCAATAAACACCATTCGTTGAGAAGAATGTTATTTCTTCAACTGGCAAGCATGAGACAGACATCGACGTAGAAAACAAGATGGCTGCAGGCGTCATGACATATTTCACAGTTAGCAAAAAAAAAAAAAAAAAAATAAATAAATGTAAGTTATAATTTCGCACCACGAACGGCGATCATACGTGAGTACGTGATGCGTGCATACGTGTAATAAGGCATAGTTGCCGGCACGTATCAAGATGCCTGTCACGCTGTTGTCACATCTGTTACAATTATAACATAAGAATCAGCAAAATGAATCGGCTCGAGCCGAGATGTTGATTCGAACCGCTGTAAACTGTTTTGTAGGTTCCAGTCGCCTTGGGGTATACTTTTTTACATTAATTGTTTTTTAATTCCTAACTATATGACAATGATTAATATCTGCTTACCCATATTTTAAAAATATTTGTTAAATACTTTAATTTCATATACGTAGATATGAAGTTGAAACCCTTTTTTCTACCGTTTTCTTGCCATGTATCTTGTCAATTATGGAACTGCTTGATATTTCTAACATATGGACGTGTATTCACGTCAATCCAAAGCTCATGTAAGACTAATTTATGGGTATAATTAGTCAATAATGAAGATACTTGTATTTATTCCGAATACAAGCTAATAATACAATATTGTGCGGATAGCTATCCGTACGCTCTCGACGCTGGATTCCCATAGAATGCCCCGACGTTGCACCATGGGCGCCCAAGGGGCGGGCTCGTCGGACCCACGACGTAGTACGTTCAAGAGCCTGCTTTATGGCACCCCCAAACGTGTATCGTTCCCGCTCGCATGCCAGCCTCTTGGTGACGTTTCCCAGATGAGCATGCTAGGCGCTCCGAACCCTCGCATTTTCTTACACTCATAATGTATAACTCAAAAGTTAAATCATTTGATGGTATGTTTCATTTATATTACCAATAAAGTTGCTATGTTAATATATATGAAATATATTAACTATATTATACAACAATAATATAATTGTAATATAATTAAAATATATGTAAGATTATCGAAGGTGCTTGAATAGGCATTCAAATGTTTATGTGGGCATGTATGTGTTAAAAATCGTTTTGTTTAGCTAAGCAACGGAAAGCTATGTACAGTAATATCTTGAAGAGTGCGGCTCCAGTCCTCTAGCGAGACAAAGCGCTTTTCACCCCCACCACTGGGGGGAATCCCCCCGGGTTCTAGCCGACACGTCCCGGCTGTTGATACTTGGGGTAATCATTGAATGATTAAATGCTTCGTATCTGTGAGACCACACTAATGGAACCGTGAATTTTTTTTATTGTTACGTATTGCGCAATGAAAGTTATATTAAAATATTCGTGAAACTGCTGTGATTAAAATGAGACTAAACACGATATAATTTGGATCATATTGACTTATATGTGTACATACAACTGCGAAATAGTGGCTTCCAGGGCTCTGAGCTGTAAATGCACGCACGACGGATAATTTTCTGTCCTTGCTTGGAGTTTTTTAATCGTTTTTATTACACGTCCTTGGGCCCAATTCTTGCGTCCTTCTTCTTCTTTATCATTTTCTCGGTAAATGTCACTCCAAAACTTAACTTTCGCTTCGGTCATAAACAACCCGGGTTGACCGCGGAGGTTTATTTCAGGTCAACCTTTTCACAGAGTGCTAAACTGTATTGTATTGTATGCCCATTGTATTGTAAGATACTCATGATTATTGTAGTATGGCTTTATGTTTTTAAAGTATCAGATAAGGAAAGAACCAGGTGGTCAAAAGCATGTCTCGCTGGGCCGAGAACGCGCGTACGGTAGCATTCGTCGACTTACTAGACCGCGCCCAAAGCGTTTCCCCCCGGCCGGGGAGATCGTACGGAATCGTTTCATGCTCGAATCGGAGGGATCCGTTTTTATAATTTATCAACGCAAATATGATCCAAATTATATCGCGTTTGGTGTTATTTTAATCACAACAGTCTCAGCTATATTTTCATAAAATTTGCAGAACGAAATAATTAACAATAAAGAAGTTTTAGAGTTGCATTAGGCTTGTCTCACAGATACGTAGCTATCTGATCCTACTTTCACTCTCTGTCCCTTTCAACGGCCGTCGATGTCGGTGTCGAATTTCTAAACAGCCAAAGTTATCCCCTTCGCTCCCAGAGCGCGCGGCCGATATTTTTCGTTTGTCATCCTACGCAATGACCAAAACAATGGGAAAAAGCGAATGAAATTAATTAAAAATTATCAATACAGTAATTCTTCGATTAGCGCGCGCAGATCGGGACCGGCCGCGCGCACTGAGAGCGCAGGGGACAAGTTTGGCTGTTTAGAAATTCGACACCGACATCGACGACCGTTGAAAGGGACAGAGAGTGAAAGTAGGGTCAGATAGCTACGTATCTGTGAGACAACACTAATGCAACTATAAAACTTCTTTATTGTTAATTATTTCGTTCTGCAAATTTTATGAAAATATAGCTGAGGCTGTTGTGATTAAAATAACACCAAACGCGATATAATTTGGATCATATTTGCGTTGATAAATTATAGAAACGGATCCCACTGATTGTGAGCCGAGCATGAAACGATTCCGTACGATCTCCCCGGCCGGGGAGAAACGCTTTGCGCGCGGTCTAGTAAGTCGACGAATGCTACCGTACGCGCGTTCTCGGCTCAGCGTTACGTGCTTTTTGTTATCTCTGAGCCAAAAATGCTACCGTACGCGCGTTCTCGGTCCAGCGAGACATGCTTTTGACCATCTGGTTCTTTCCTTATCTGATACTTTAAAAACATAAAGCCATACTACAATAATCATGAGTATCTTACAATACAGTGGGCATACAATACAATACAGTTTAGCACTCTGTGAAAACGTTGATAATAAACCTCCGCGGTCAACCTGGGTTGTTTATGACCGAAGCGAAAGTTCAGTCTTGGAGTGACATTTACCGAGAAAATGATAAAGAAGAAGAAGAAGGACGCAAGAATTGGGCCCAAGAACGTGTAATAAAAACGATTAAGAAACTCCAAGCAGGGACAGAAAATTATCCGTCGTGCGTGCATTTACAGCTCAGAGCCCTGGAAGCCACTATTTCGCAGTTGTATGTACACATATAAGTCAATATGATCCAAATTATATCGTGTTTAGTCTCATTTTAATCACAGCAGTTTCACGAATATTTTAATATAATTTTCATTGCGCAATACGTAAGAATAAAAAAATTCACGGTTGCATTAGTGTGGTCTCACAGATACGAAGCATTTAATCTTTCAATGATTACCCCAAGTATCAACAGCCGGGACGTGTCGGCTAGAACCCGGGGGGAATCCCCCCAGTGGTGGGGATGAAAAGCGCTTTCTCTCGCTAGAGGCCTGGAGACGCACTCTTCAAGATATTACTGTATATGCATATTCGGTACTCTCATAAAATCAGTACGAATAAATATTTTGCTTTATTTCCGATTATTATTTGTAAAAAAGAAATAATTGTGTGGTCTAAAAGAAAGGCGAAATACATAGTAGTAAAACATCACACGAGTTTTCCAGCACTTCCTCAAGACTGTTCAATCTAAGACGTCTGAAAATGCGCTTCACACATTCTATTTTAATGTTAAAACTGTTAAACAGTACCATAATTGGCAAGATACATGGCAAGAGAAACGGTAGCCCGAAAAGCTTCATCTCTATCTTCATATTTACGTATATTAAATTAAAATATTTAACAAATGTTTTTAAAATATTGGTAAGCAAATACTGATCATTGTCATATAGTTAGGAATTAAAAAAAAATGAATGTAGAAAAATATACCGGAGGGGGATTCGAACCTACGAAACAGTTCCAAGCGGCTCAGCAGCTATGCCTATGTCCCGGCAGGAATCAAAATCTCGGCTCGAGCCGATTCATTTTGCTGATGGCTAGGATTGTAACAGATATGGCAATAGTGCGACAGAACTCTCAAATGATGTGATTTGGCAACTATGGTCTCGCACTCCCCGTTTACAATTCTACCTAATTACGTTAGATGTCACATCATGAGTTTTTAATTCTGTATAATGACGTTAGATGTCACATCGTCAAATGACGAAGTAGACGATCTTTCTGTTTTCACTAACGTCCGTTTCTTTTAATGGCGCTTAGATCGATTCGGAGTTGGCCCCAAAAGAGTCGGCCCCCTTAACTTGATTCGTATGGTGCCCTAAGCCCAATTCTCACTGAATGTAACCGACTCTGTTTAAACGTAACGTGACGTGAAGATGCGCGTAACTGTGTAGTTATGAACCGAAGATGATCAAAAACGAAGGGTTTATACAGGGTGGCCCAGGACTCGCGCCAAATTTTAAATATTTGGATAGCCGAGGTGATTCTGAACAACTTTTTCCTTGACGAAAATATCTTTGGACGTTTCGTTTTTGAGTTATTAACGAAAAACACTGGTCAATGAGAGCGGCCGTATAGCGCGAGCTCAGTCACAATTGCGCGCGGCCGTGATCGGGTGCATCGAGGGGCGACATACGCCAAATATTTAAAATTTCCAAATATTTGGAAATGGCTATCCAAATGGCTATCCAAATATTTAAAATTTGGCGCGAGTCCTGGGCCACCCTGTATAGTGCCAAAATGTATGGAGGGAACTCATTAGAGGCCTCCATATATGGTAAGTTCACAGGGTTTTCGTCGGGTCACGGATGTATTTAATCTGCCATGATGAAACTAGTCGATATCAAAGGCCGTATTATTCGCATGATAACGAGAGAAATCCTTGATCGTCTTCCCTTTTTACGCAAGATCGAACGACACGTGCGAGGGCAGCGTAAGAGAGTATTATTCATACGTAACAATAGCTTCAAAAATTGTATACTCGCGATTCCAGCATAAGAAGTACGATATAAGTCCACGATAAAATTTCAGTATTTCGATTCGTGCAATCATATTCGTTTATACCAACATCTCTGACCTTATGCCTCAGCTGTATGACAGTACGAAATTTTGTTCAAATCGGGATAAATCGAACGGGTTCAGTTCGTGCACTCGAAACCTCACCCATGATTTTCGAGCAATTCAATAGTTATAAATACTATATACACCCGTATTATTCTTGTTCATTTTACACCGAACTTGTACATTACAAAGCAAAAAATTGGAAGTGTTCGTACAATACCATAACGGAATATTCTATGCAAGACGAGTACTGTACGTTTGCAGTTTGTACAAACTTTGGACACAAAGAGGTACAATTCCGAACAACAAATGTAACGGGTGTGAAATAAGTGATGAAATAACAGAACTAATATTGAAAAGACAATAAACGTGTAATTGCTGCATTTAATTCTAGTTGTTTAGACACTTTGAATTTGATCATTCTTTTGTTTTGAAACGAGTGAAATTTTACTATTGTATGTTAAATATTTAGTTTATATTTTTAATTAACTATTACTGAAGAAGGGAAAGAAAACCAGAGCAATAGATTTTAACTTGTGCATTGATAACATTTATTGGTAATCATCATTACAAATCACTTTCAAGATATAGGGGGACTTCTCCAATTAACGGACTTTCTTTAAATAAATAAAAAAATGATATTCTAATCGTCTCATTTTACATTATTAGAATTTAAAATAGTGGAGTAAAATAAGCAACATCATCATAATATTAACTTAAATAAAATTAAACTCTGGTGTACGTTTCTAAACAAACGTTAACTGCACCTACCGGTCACAGCCCAAATTATTAGCGTAACTTAGAATAGCTTTAAAACAGTTTACAATTATCACATATCTAAAAAAAATACATATGTATACAAAGATTGATGCAGATGGGGACATATTGTGATGCAAGTATTGTTTGTGTGGGTGGAAGTATAGTGGATATTTCCAGTGGATATTTTTACGGTGATATGATAGCCGGGGTGGAGACAATTTTAGCAAGGAATCATCAAATGTGATAAAAAAGTAACCTTTCCTACCTCACAGAACATGTTCGAAGTGGGGACCGTTTGCGTGAATAGAGTTGCATTCTCCGCATTGCTGCATTACATGCACGTCTTATTGGATCTAAACGTATTGTCGAACATATTGAAATTATCCGTTGTTTCATATTTTCAGATGTAACAGGTATTTCTTGGTAAGACGTTCCTCCAGCGAAATAACGGTGGGCATTAGCCTTTGATGACCCTTAAAATGCATTATCGCTAACACACTAGCACTTGATTTGGAACTCCACTGATACCAAGTATCGTTATTTCTGCATTGCGATGTGATGGAACAGCGTAAACAATGTTATGAGACAATCCGCTAACATCGATGTGAATGTAGAGTATTTATTAGAATAAATTGAAAGACGGCGTAGCTTGCTGAAAAGTCTTAGCACCAGCTATCACATCGTGATAACAGAAACACAACAATCTCCTCCATGCCTCAATCCACACAAAAAATATTTTCATCGTTATATGTCCCTACCTACGCCGTGCACCTTTATATATAACATTTTTTCATATTATCGCAAATAACGTAAATATTCAAGGTGGCCATAGTTGTTGCCCCATCCTGTATATAAAATAAAAGAATAAAAAATTCAAAACCAATTTCATAATTTCTTGTACCCATGCACACCTACTATAGCTTAATCATTATACATATAATTTGTAACCAGTGCATGTTATTTCGAAACATTTTAACAATTATATAAACAAATTCATTCTCCTCCAGGCGCAAAGATTTGGATTGCATTTACTTCGATTGCATCATTGTATAATAGGAGAGTGCCGCTTTTACAATCTGAAAGTAGTACCGGAGTCGCGTATAGAATTATAAAAACTAGTATTAATAATATTTTTGCATTTGTTACCATGTTACCTCCGCAAACGTCTTCAAGTTCAACTGTATAAATCCACCAGCTGTTAATAAAGGAGGATCTAAGCTCCTTCTTAAAGCTAATAGGTACAACCCTTGTGTTTCGCATGTAGAATTGTACCACATCGCCTCGCAACTGTAATCAAAATCCTTCTTAAATTTCTAAACCAATATACAGGAAGTAGGAATTTATTATATCGTAATATTAAGTTACAAATACTTTCAGTTTGACTTTAGAATTTTAAATTTCTAATAGCTTGATCTAGTAGATATTCTAACATAAGGATTCCAGTTCTGTCTTGAAACTCAGACTCAGAGTTCACATTGATATACTCCTATTTCGGAAGCGAGTCTTACGAAATGTTTTTGAGCATAAGGTAACGTTCTTGTGATTTCTGAGTTGTGGTGGGATTGATGGAGTGGTTTATCGAGTTTACGATAATGCAGAGTTCTCAAAGTTCTTGGCATATTCAAAATGCTTAAAGTTCAATGTAGTACAATAAGATTCAGAGTTCTAATTCGCGTTTACAATTGTTACAGATCTGTTGAATATTCAATTTGATGACTATTTCTCAAAAACAGCGTTTCTTCGGACTTAGTCGTATATCCGACCAAACCGGAACCCTCTGAAATTCGCATTACAACTCTCAGCTCGTACTGGATTCACGCTGCTTACACTCTGATCCGCGTACGCATCAACCACTCCATATATTCTCTCACCTTCCGCTTCCCTCTCATTCTATTCCTCATTCGTTCTCACTCATTAGGACCCACACCGACACACACACCCTTACCACGTATCACAGGTCGATCACAGGCCACCATGCACTCAAGGCTTCTAGTGCATTCCCAGAAAGCATTCGCTCGACGTTTCAACTAACACTCTTCAATCGCACCTCACGCTACATTCGATACTTCCTCTCACACTACAGTTTCGACTTAAGGGCCCCGACTCCGTCTGCCATGACCTGTGTGCGTGCACTCACACAAACAAAGAATAGCATGCACGTATACGAAATGCGCGAGAGAGACACTCGATGTCGTATTTCAGGTGCCATTTCTCGATAATTGCATAAATAAAATTTTTGCTGGTAGAGTACCCACGGGTATACTTCACCGCAGGGTTAGTGTATCCGTTTGAACGTCAATAAACACTATTCGTTGAGAAAATGAAATGTTTGAAACTGTTAGCTTGAGACAGAGACATCGATGTAGCAAGCAAGATGGCTGCCGCCTGACGTTGCATGTCACATAAAGCAAAATATTGAACGATTTAATGGTTTATTCACCGATATCGCGTACACCAGCCTTTCCTTAAACTAGCACAATATCACAGAAATTCGATTTTTCACTATTTATCACTTCTGGAAGGCGTAGGATCTTAAATACGTACTGCACGCTTCGGACGTAAGAATTATGTAAGAATAGTTCACTGATTTTTCGTCAGGGGCGTTTATGGTACATTGTAGCGAATTTGATCAAGTTACCGTCAGGGTCGATAAAAAGGCAAATGAGTCGATAAATGTAAGTTATAATTTCACACCACAACCGCCGATTCATATGTGAATACGTGATGCGTGAACACAGACACCAGTAAGGCATAGTTGCCGGCACGTATCAAGATGTCTGTTACGTTGTTGTCACATCTGTTACAATTATAACCATCAGCAAAATGCATCGGCTCGGGCCGAGATGTTCATTCGAGCCGCTGCAAACTTTTTAATAGGTTCGAGTCCCCTTGGGGTATATTTTTTTACATTAATTTTTTCTGCATTACTAAGTATATAACAGTGATCAATATTTGTTTACAACTGTTTTATAAATATTGTTGACGTTTTTAAGCTTAAAATGAGACTAAACACGATACAATTTGAATCATATTTGCGTTGTTAAATAACAGAAACGAGTTTCAATATAAAGCAATATATTACTTTAATATTAAACTTAGGAATTGAAACTTACAAATTACTAAAAATATTAAAGAGTACCATATTAACAAGATACATGGCAAGTGAAAAGATAGCACGAAAAGCGCTCTAAGTTCAGATTTGCGTGTATTAAATTCAAATATTTAACAAATATTTTTAAAACATTTGTAAACAAATATTGCTCATTGTCATATACTTAGTAATGAAAAAAATAATGTCAAAAATATGCCCCTAGGGGACTCGAACCCACAAAAAAGTATGCAGCAGCTCGAATCAACATCTCGGCTCGAGCAGATTCATGTTGCTGATAGTTATAATTCTAACAGATGTGACAACAGCGTCATACACGTTAGGTTAGGTTAGGTTGATACGTGGCCACTTGATACGTGGCGGCAACTATGTGTTACTGGTGTTTGTGTTCACGCATCACGTATTCACGTATGAATCGCCGTTCGTGGCGTGAAATTACAACTTACATTTACCGACTGATTTGTATTTTTATCGACCCTGACGGTAACTTGGTCAAATTCACTACAATGTACCATAAACGCCCCTGACGATAATAATTCTTACGTCTGAAGCGTGCAAATCGTATTTAAGGTCCTACGCCTTCCAGAAGTGATAAATTGTGAAAAATCGAATTTCTGTGATATTCTGCTAGTTCAAGGAAAGGCAGGTGTACGCGATATTTTGAATAAACCATTAAATCGTTCAATATTTAGCTATATGCGACATGCAACGACAGTCGGCAGCCATCTTGCTTGCTAAATGGATGTCTCTGTCTCAAGCTTACAGTTTCAAACATTCCATTTTCTCAACGAATAGTATTTATTGACGTTCAAACAGATACACCAACCCTGCGGTGAAGTCTACCCGTGGGTACTGTACCAGCAAAAATTTTATTTATGCAATTATCGAGAAATAGGACCTTAAATACGATATCGAGTGTCTCTCTCGCGCATTTCGTATACGTGCATGCTCTTCGTTGTGTCTGTGAGTGCACGCACACAGGTCATGGCAGACGGAGTCGTGGTCCTTAAACATAAGGCGGAGGCGTGGCGCTGGCTTATCGCCGCCACAACGTAATTAATGATAAATGCTTTAGATATAATTCCAGAAACGTATACTTGCATGTTATCATATAGTCCTTCATACGAATTCATAACAAACTGCCCTTGAACAGTTAACACAAACATGTGAAACAGTTGTCCCAAAAAGAAGGCACAAGATGTGAGCCATTCCGCTTCATGCTCGCCTTCTGCTACCTAAGTTTATGCAAATATATCACACGTTCAGAATCGAAAAAATGGATTACATAAATATCAATCCTTACTCACCTCCAACAATGAAACACTAAGAGAAAGCGTTAACAATCCCACCGAAACAAACAAATAAGTGTCATGGGTGTTCTCTATTTCTTTTATATACCTATCGAAATAATTCTTCAGATTTTGATGGATAATTCTTAACGGTCAGAACACAACTATCTGTAAAGAACTGACCGTAAAGCACGTCGATGCCCTCGAATCGAATGGGCAACATTTTGATACATTACATTCATCAAGTTCATCACATTCCTTTGATCAGGCACGTCGAGGTCGTGACAGGCATATTTAAAGCGATATCTGTGAATGTCCATGAGAGCAAATGCACTGAATAATAATTCCATAAATATTCATTACATTCTTATATGTGTAGAAATATTTACCCAGAAATGGCCAACAAACCGCAGGCATGCTGAACAGCGAAAATATAGTTTGCGTCACAAGCGCAAAATACAAAAACGAGCAAAGCTAGTATAGAAGACATATGCAGAATGATCGGGTAATAATAACTGCCGTCATCTACGAAGTAGTAAGCTGGGTATATGTACAATCGTGGTCGCGATTCGTTCAACGGATTTATTATATTCAGTATAGGTGGTATAAGAGGCAAACATAGAAACAGGAGTGAGCAAGCTGTCATATGCACTATGGATGAGAAAACACGAATGGCATTAAAATATCATCTATAACAGTGGTGAGCAAGCTTTGCCTCGCAGTGGGCCAATAGTTGAAATCTACTACTTTACGCGTGCCGCAATATTAAATCCTCAAACATAATAATCGAATAATTTAATTTAAGACGTAAATTAACCATTTCTTATTTGATTTATAGCAAACTTTTCTTCTGTTCTTTTAACACATACATACTAATGTACAATACATCTTATAGTGTAAACGGGTATACGTTTTCATATTTTTTTAATTAAATGGAGTTAACTAATTATTGAAATGTAATTAATGAAATAATATCCTTGATTTTGTTCGAGTTGTCAATATTCGGTTTTAACTTTTGACCAAACGTTGTTCAAAAATCACGCGTCACATGTTTTCGCGGGACGCAGGTCCATGGCAGACCTGCCAAATGTGACCCGCGGGCTGCAGATTGCTCATCACTGATCTATAAGAATTACTGGATTTTAAATTGTTTATTTTGAACTTGTCTTACACACGTAGAGTATGACAATATATACACCCTTCTCTGCATATTTCGTCATGATAATGCACTCGTCTTTCGATGTTACTGTCCTCCAATCTTCAAAGATTCCTCCCAAAAGTGAGTTTAACTGAATGTAAAAAATTTATTTCCAGGTACTCCGTCGAAACCAAGCAGCATTTCCTCTTACCTTTGTTTCATTTACAAAATAGTTACCCAATTTTAAAATTATCGCAAACGACGCGATTATATAAGGATAGTCCTTTAGTAAAACGTCCATGCTACAGTAAATTATTAGTCTCGAGTACTGTAATTAAATAGTAATAACAAACTACGTTATTCTATGTTGACAAATTACAATAAACAGTTCGAGAAATAATAACTGAATGTCTAGGCTAATTGCGTCTATTAGAAACCTATTAACTGGAGAATAATAAGATCGAGTACACACATACCTGTGTGATGTACAACGATGCCAATAAAGTAAGCACCACGATTCGAGCAAATATTCTCGACTTACTCTTCTGATAGGGCCACACACCGGTAAGCAGACCGAACTGCTTGTTGATCCTTAAATATCGTTGCTCTATTGTGCTCTGGTCCATCGTGAAACTAAATCGAATCTAACAGTTCGAAGAGTTATATACGCGTATTCGTGGTTCAAGCACTAAAAGCAAAAAGGAATGACGGTCCTCGTAATCATTTATGTCGAACGTTCTATATACCTTTCCTTCTTGACATGCCATCTACATTTCAATAATTTCTGACGCATATGGATACTTCTCACAGTTTGATATCACTTCACGAGCTATTGCAAAGCAATCATCCCTCTTACAATTGCCCAGTTAAGTGGTTATCATTACGCCGACCACATTGCTTCTACTTGGTAGAACGGGAAGGGTTTGCATACGATGTGCGTAAAACTTTTCATATTTCGATATCGATTTTAACAGCTGTTGCATTATGAAACCTATTCCATGGCTTGTTAGGATTATGTGGTGGTCTATTCTGTGTCCGACCAGGGACGGGAAACTCCGGTTTCCCATTAAGGTGCGTCCAGACTTGTTACATACTTCTGTTACTGACACCGGTGACGTCAGTTTTTATTCATCTGCACGTAAAAGCCCGTCCACATTTGTTTCCATACCGGGATTGGTTACCTAGTCATGTGGTCTAGGAAAGGTCTGGAAAGAAATGTGAAGTGTTTTTTGATACCTCATGGTGTTACTTGTTACTTGGTTCGGCCGTTCCATGCGTTGTCGGTATTTTGACCCGCTCCAAAGGAAGTACTTGAGTCGCTCGTGAATAGTTATAGCTTTCTTTGAATTTGTATCTTTTCTGGCTGCCTTTGGCCGGATTAGGTTGACTAAAGTTCATAATTCTAGTATAATAATAATTTCTAAGTTGTATACAATAAATCTTCATTATTTATAAAAATAATTATAAAAATATTTTACAAATAACTTTTTGTTTATATATTGCGGCATTGATTTTGACATGTCTGTCGATCAATATTAATGGCGTTAATTGTATTAAAAAAGGGAAAGTGTTGTGCCGATTGAAATTGCATGGCTATTTACCATCTGTTCTTTTATTCTAATCCTTGCCATCTAAATCCTGTACTTAGATGGGCGAAAGGCTAAAAATTACTCCGCAAAAAATAGCGTTAGTGTTGACCGCGTCATAAACTTGACCAAAGGCTGAACTGGGCATGCACTCACAAGAGTCCTACGTCGCCAAGGGAGCGTGATCTATCTCATAGGCATAGGCAGAATGAGCTCTATCTCCTAGGCCTAAATAATCTACAATACATAGGACCAGCGCTGCACAGACGAGTTCACACATGTACAGCAGTTCAGGGGCGAGCTAACACATTGGCAGTGGCGCAAGGACGAGTGCACACATCTACGGCAGCTCACTGACTCCTTTGGAGCGGGTAAAATTCCGACAATTTCGGCACCCGCCGAACCAAGTAACGCCTAATGCAACGAGGAAACAAGAAACACTCAACATTTGCTCCCAAACCTCTTCTAGACCAATTGACTAGGTCCTTAAATTGGTAACAGTGTGCGGGGACGTAAAAAATGTGGACGCACCTTGATACTCCGCGTGTACATACGTATATTGTCGATCGTGTTAGTGTACCGCGATATAGTAAATGTGCTTTGTGGCAAATGTACATACAGTATATAAAGAGTCTGAATCAAGGGACAGAGCATTCTTCTCGTAGGTAAGTATAAACAGTTATAAAAACATTGAATTACATTAGTTTTTTATAATAATGCGTCCTATGAAATACATTGTTGTTAGAGTGAAACAAAAAATTCCTCCTAATTGTTGCACAACTTCTTTTATTTTGTCATACTCAATTTTGTTTTGATTATTCTTGCGGTCACTAATGGTTAGACGTAGGTGGAAACAAATACTGGTAGCAGTGATTTAGGAAAATTTGAATACCGTGAAGAATGAAACGGATACTTTTGTAAGAATGCTGCTGTATCATTATTCATATAGCGAAATACAATAATGTCGATCATTATATTTACTTCAGGGGAACTTTCCACATTGAATGTCATGAGTCCACCAGCTGTTAGCATACGTGGAATCAGGTCTCGTCTCAACTCCTACGCATACAAAAACAGCGCTTTGAGCCTACAGTGACCTCTACAATACAGGTTGCATGCACTCACACACTGCCAACCAAGCAGGCAATAGGTTTACGATTTGTCATGCCTACGACTAGTGATATATGTATAGTGTGGCATCCGCGCGAAGTATGTAGCGCGCATTGCCAGCGCGCTGCAGCGCATTGCCGGGGGCGCAACGGTTCCCGCGACTCACTTGTTGTGGGCCCGTCGAGTCATACGCGCAAGCCATGGGCGTAGGGTATTGTTAATAAAGCCGTGACACAAATTAAGCATTCTCATTACCCACGACCCTACTAGATACATAGCATATAGTATGTTATATTTATATGTTTCAATCTAGTATACAATACGGTTCCAAAATTAGTACTATCAATTTGAACTATAAAAAACTTCAGGGAACACTTTCTCAGTTGTTAGTTATTCGATCAACCACGGGCTACTCTTAGCAATTTCTACACATGGCGAAAATTGGACTTTCGCGCAACACTTTATATAGTCACTTTATCTACGATGTAAAACTGAAAAATATTTTTTGATCAACAGTATTGTACGAATGTTCGTTTCACGAGCTTTGTACAGAGATTAAAGAAACACTTTCATTTTTAAGAAAATCCGATGGTTCGAAGCGCCTAGCATGCCCATCTGGGAAATGTCACCGAGAGGCCGATATGCGAGCGGGAACGGAATACATTTGGGGGTGCCGCAAAGCAGGCCCTTGAAGGAACTACGTCAGGGCTCGGAATTAAGTGAACTTTCGGGCCGATTTTCAGATGCAAAATTGGATATGGGACCATGTGGAATCCTATTAATACGAGTGTCGCCCTATTGCGACCCGCGCGGTTCATATGTTTCGCGCCTGAAGATCTTCGAGCCGATTGGCGATCGCGGGGCCAAGACGCGTGGTGGGAGAAAGAGGGCGTTGGCTCTGAAAATCGGCCCGAATGTCACTTAATTCCGAGCCCTGAACTAGGTCGTGCGTCCGACGAGACCGCTTTTGGGCGCCCATGATGCAGCGTAGGGGCACTCTTTGGGAAACCAGCGTTGTGAACGTACGGATAGCGATTCGCAGAGCATGTAATATAAGCGTGTATTCAGAATAAATACGAGTATTATCATGACTGACTTATTATATCTTAAAATTAGTCTTACACATTCTGCGATAAATTTTAAACTTTTTGATATTCCCTTCGGGTCGTTCTGTTATCGAAATTGCTGACCAATTTAGGAGTTTTATTCAGCTACGATTTTTACTGCGCCCGTAGAATACTTTCAATACCTACCGGGCCCTTTTCTTTTTCACTCACTGAACATCTACATGTCTGAAAGTTGCTTGTCGATGTATTGCACAGCGACCCAAAGAAACGCTTCCGAACGATGAATGAGAAACGCATGTGACCACCTGGTTCTCGTGCAAAGATGCTGAGCCAGACGGCTGTTTCTAGGCCGAGGAGCTTGTTGATCGCTTGTATCGTACGACACGTTTATTTATTGTATTCAATTGGGCCTAAGTCTAGGAATTGTCAAGGGTCAACTTAATTGCAAAATACGTTTGCGAATATAACAGAAAAGAGCATAAAAGCATACTGCCATCAATGGGCATGAGAGTTTAGCACTCTGTGGAAACGTTGACCCGAAATAAACCACCCCGGCCAACCGGGGTTCTTTATGGCCGAAGCGAAAGTTCAGTCTTGTATTTTTCCCGAATTGTTATTTTCGCGCACTAATCCTATGGATAATTAAGTGAAGAAACAGATGTACATTAAAGTACAGACTTCAATAAGTTGTACATATTTTTTTAATTTTGAATTGAGTTTTATTATGTAAACATATAAGTAAATATGATCCAACTTATATCGTGTTTAGTCTCATTTTAATCACAACAGCTTCACGAATATTTTAATACAGTTTTCTTGGCACAAAACGTACCAATAAAAAAAAACACGGTTGCGTTAGTGTCGTCTCACAGATACGAAGACAATTAATTTTTCAAGATGTACCCAGCTATTAGCTAATAGTAGGCTATTAAGGGCACCTATTAGCTGCCGGGACGTCAAAACGTATCAGTTGGCTATTGCCACTCAGAATCCGGGGGATCCCCCCAGTGGTGGGGGGATCGCTCTAGCGCCAGGACTCATCGGGCACTCTTCGAGAAATTACTGAGTGGATATATGTATACATATTGAGTGGATGATGCGTTGCGCGAGATACCATAGAGGTGAATCGGTTGCAGAGTAGATTGTAGCTGATTGAGAGTAGAGTTTATTTGAGAGAGGCGCTTCTGTGAAAGTCGTTGTGCATTGCTAGAGTTGTCACGTGCCGACGCTACATATTTTGCGGCGCGTCAGTAAGTATTATGTGAAAACATGTTTCGATTCGCGTGCAATATTTCACAATCTTTTTCTGCCATTTGCAGGGCACCGGCGAATTCGTCCGAAAACTTGGTTATCTCTCATACTTTGCTTCTAAGGTACGCTACGGTCCGTCGTCGTTTCGATCATAAACATTGCCGCATAGACGCACCGAAGTTGGTACCCTGAGGAACATTCTGGGACGAAATTACAAGCTAGGATTTGCGCTGGACGCTACGGCATTAAATTGTTTACCACATGAGCATAGTTTCTGCTACTTTTAGAGCAATATCACTAATCCTTTCACCCTCGTGTAGCTTCTCGTATTGGATATGAACGTGGCATCGCAAGCGAATGAGGTGTAGAATTTTCAAACAATTCTCCATTTGTATACAATAAATTTACTGTACGTTTACAATTTGCATAAAGTATGTACACAAAGAGATTGAAATAACGGGGTTGAAATAAGTGCTTCTTATAGTGACGAAATAGCATAGCCAATATTCAAAGGACAGTAAACGTGTAATTGTTTCTTTTGCTTCAAGTTGGCAACATTTTTTGAATTTGAATATGTTTTTATTTTGTAAACAATGCAAGGAATGTTACAAACTGTCCGCTAACTTAAAAGCATTTGTCCAGTGTTTATGATAATATATTGAATGTTCGGTATGGGTATGTTGATAATAAATGTTCGACTGTATTTATCGTACCGAATGCTTTTATTCTCAAACTTTCGTTATTCACACGTCTATCGCTGTTGCGTGTTAGGCTACGGTGAAAGTGGAACCGATTTTCGGTTTGACGACGTCGTACGTGGACAGCGAATCGGCTGTCCAAAATGGGGTGGTGAAAGTGGCTGCATGTACTATTTCGACCGAATCTGCGAAACGCTTCTCTATGATGCACGCCTAAATATGCTCCAAATTGTATCGTGTTTGGGCTCATTTTAATCACAGCAACCCCAATAATATTTTAATACAATTTTCATGACAAAATAAGTAACAATAAAATAGTTACACGGTTGCATTAGTGTTGTCTCACGGATACGAAGGCATTTGGTTTGCTCCTTCCACTCGAACCCTAGGGGGGCCCTAGGTATCACGGATACGAAGACATATGTTTAAAATGTATCAGTTTGCTCCTTCCACTCAAACCTGGACGAGGGGACCGGTGCAGTGGCGGGAATGAAGCGCGAGCGCTCTCAATTTCAAGAGATACGCACAGTTCGCATCCGAAAAAATCAAACTCGTTTGATCGGCTAGCGAATTCGGACGAAAAGATCGTATTTCTGTTTATTTAGGACGAACCTATGATGAAAAAACGGCCACGACTCTCGCTACGGTGCGGCCAGCCACTTGAGATCGCACGAAAAAAACAAAAATCGTCGAAGCGCCTCGCATCTTCGTACGATTCGGATCACATGCAGTATCACCGCTTCCATTGATTCTAAGGGCTTTGATTTTTGTACGACGTCGTCAAACCGAAAATCGGTTCCACTTTCACCGTAGCCTTATGCGTGCACTGGTCTCTCGACTGCAGCAGCACACCATGCTCGCAGTCGAGCGTTAAAAACAAAACAGAAGCGCGAACGCTTCCAGAATCTTCATCTTCGCACATGGCGTGGCGCTCGCCACGACCAGCCAATTCATTGCCCAACATTGAAAGATGATAGGGCTATTAACAGACGATGATAGCTGGGTGAAATCGTCTCAACACCAGCTATCACATAGCGATAAGAAAGACACCTCATTTCATTCAATTTCTGCTCCATGCCTCCACCCACATAAAACATGCTTACATCACAATACAACATATTTTCATACTATTGCAATTAACGGAAATATTCAAGGTGGACATAATTATTTCCCCACCCTGTAGGCAAAAGATGTAACGGTTTCTAAAAAAAATGTAAAGCAAATATTTCAACCGTAACAGTAACTTGTGTTATCGTTTGCCTCAAAATAAAAAACTCCTCAAATTAAAAATGTTACGCCGTATTGTAAGAAAATGCGAGGGTTCGGAGCGCCTAGCCTGCCCATCTGGGTAACGTCTCCAAGAGGCTGGCATGCGAGCGGAAGCGGTACACATTTGGGGGTGCCGTAAAGCAGGCCCTTGAATGTACTACGTCGTGGGTCCGACGAGCCCGCCCTTTGGGCGCCCATGATGCAGCGTCGGGGCATTCTATGGGAATCCAGCATCGAGAGTGTACGGATAGCGATCCGTAGAACATTGTACTATCAGCGTGTATTTGGAATAAATACCAGTATTATCATTATAGACTATTTATATCCATAAATTAGTCTTACAGTATGTACATACTTTAAGTGCAATAACAATTCCATATTGAGCATCGGCATTAAGGGGGTACTCTAGTGTGGCGGAAAAATAAATCAAAATCTTGTCTACCTTTTCTAAAATTGAATATTATAGAAGATAGATCTGCAAAAGGATTTGTCTGATTTCATAAAAATAACAGAGTTTCCTTATGGCCATAAGTGGTATTCTGTATATCATAAAATTTGAGTGTCCTAAGCAGTCTTACGTTGGAAATTAATAGCCAATCGATTTATCTCAAACTCATAATGTCCTGCACCCACACGCCCCTATTATCCCTTAATCACTTGTAAATAGTAGTGCATGGTTTTTCGAAACTTGTTAATAATTATATAACCAAGTACATTCCCCTCCAGGCCCAAAGATTTTCATTTGTATCTACTTCGATTGCATCATCGTATAATAAGACAGTGACGCTTTGACGATCTGAAAGTAGTATTAACTGCATGTATAGAATTATAAGAAAGTGTTAATAATATTTTTGCATTTTTTATCGTAATACCTCCGCAAACGTCCTCAAATTTAACCGCACAAAGCCACCAGCTGTTAATAAAGGAGGATCTAAGCTCCTTCTTAATGCTAATACGTACAAACCTTGCGTTTCGCACCTGGAGTTGTACCACATCGCCTCGCAACTGTAAACAAAATTCTTCTTAAATCTCTACTCAAATATACAGAAAGTAGGAATTTATTATATTATAATATTAATTTACAAATATTTTCAGTTTGACTTTAGAATATGAAATTTCTAATAATTTGATTTAGCAGATTATACTAGGTCCCTGTGACCACATTATAACCTCCGATCATTATCTACTAACCCTGCGTCTATAATAAGGATTCAAATTCTATCTAGAAACTCAATGTCAGAGTTCACATTGTTATACTCCAATTTCGAAAGCGAGTCATACGAATTGTTTTGGGCGTAAGGTAACGTCCGATTCACGCCGGTAACGGAACGCCTGTGATCTTGTGATTTCTGAGTTTGTGTAGGGATTGGTGGAGTTGTTTACTGAGTTTACGATGATGGAGAGTTCTCGGCTTATTCACAATGCTTAGAGTTCTACGTAGCACGATGAGATTCAGATTTCTAATTGGCTTTTACATTTGTTACAGTTCTGTATGATTTTAATTTCGTTGACTATTTCTAAAAAATATCGTTCTTTCTGCCGGCGTCATAAAATCGACGAAACGGAACCTTCCGAAATTCGCATTAGAACTCTCAACACGAATATACAGGGTGGCCGCTAACTTAGGGAACATCGGGAAATGGGGCGTAGCTGGAGTGTTTCTAAACAACATTTTTCTTGCCCAAAATGTGGTTTGCAGCTTCGTTTTTGAGTTATTAACCAAAAACACTGGCCGATGAGAGCGCACGCAGAGCGCGTGCCCAGGCCCGTACCTCTCTACTGCGCCTGGCCGTGTACGGGGGCATCGGGGGCATCGAGGGTATCCAAGGAAAGCGTCCGGCAAATGTTACATCGACTTAAATTAAGGATAATGTTTAATTACACTGTTCAACATGGGTCTGATTTTGTAACCTTCAATAGGCGTTTCTTACAGTCTTTAATGTGCTGAATACGATTCTGCAATCCGTTTTTCTCCAGAACGTACCATTTTTGAAACAATCAATTTCGAAAAAAATCGCTGATATCTTTCAATTTATTTTAAAGAATAAAGATTCAGCAGAAAATCAAACTATGCCAAGCGACAGAGCAGACCTTTCTGCAAAGGAAAGCATTAGTGGAAGTTACAAAATCATTTTTGTATTCAATATACAAGCGAAATGGTTTGGTAAAACACGCGGCGGCAACAGTGGCACTCAGCAGAAGTATGTACTGCGCGTTAGATGATTCCGCTATGTGAGCGATAAACGGGGAGCCGCCGTCAAAGAGCACCACTGTCGCCGCCACGTGTTTTGCCAAACTATTTCCCTTTGATATTGAAAACGAAAATGATTTTGTAACTTCCGTTGATCTTTCCTTTGCAGAAAGGTCTGCTCTATCGCGTGGCATAGTTAGATTTTCGCGTGGACCTTTATTTTTTGAAATAAATTGAAAGATATCAGTCAAAATGGGTGTATTTTCGGTGTCCTTTTCACTTTGATCATTATTTAAACACATTTAAATGTTTATAGTCTAATAACAACATATATCATTTTATTCGTGAAACATCAAAGAATCATTTGGCACCAAGCGTAACTGAATAACTACTACCGCAAATACAAAACACTTCCAAAGTTGAAAATTTACGATTTTTTTCGGAATTGATTGCTTCAAAAATGTTACGTTCTGGAGAAAAACGGATTGCAGATTCGTATTTAGCACATTAAGGTCTGTAAGAAACGCCAATTGAAGGTGGAAAATTAAAAAAAAGTTGAAATTTGTCGAACAGTGTTATTCATGAATAACGACCACGACCGTGCGCGATTGATTAAAATAATAACTAGTTTATTTCTTATTAATGAATAACTATGTAACATTTTCCGTACGCTATCTCGATACCCTCGATGGACCGGTACATGACCAAGCGCAGTAGAGAGGTACGGGCCTGGGCGCGCGCTCTACGGGCGCTCTCATTGGGCAGTGTTTCTGGTTAATAACTCAAGAACGAAGCTTCAAACAACATTTTGGTCAAGGAAAAAGTTTTTTGGAAACACCCCAGCCACGCCCCATTTCCCGATGTTCCCTGCGTTAGCGGCCACCCTGTATAGAGTTTTACATAACTAATGTTAAATAGTTTAGATATAATTCCACATATATACTTGCATATTGTCATAAAGTCTGTCATACGAATTCATCACGAATTGCCCTTGAACAGTTAACACAAACATGTGAAACAGTTGTCCCAAAAAGAAGGCACAAGACGTGAGCCATTCCGCTTCATGCTTGCCTTCTGCTACCTAAGTTTATGCAAATATATCACACGTTCAGAATCGAAAAAATGGATTATATAAATATCAATCCTTACTCACCTCCAACAATGAAACACTAAGAGAGAGCGTTAACAATCCCACCGAAACAAACAAATAAGTGTCATGGGTGTTCTCTATTTCTTTTATGTACCTATCGAAATAATTCTTAAGATTTTGAACGATAATTTTTAACGCTCATAAAACTCAACTGTCTGTAAATAACTAACTGTAAAGCACGCCGGTGTCCTCGAATCGAATGGGAAACATTTTTATACATTGCGTCCATCAAGTTTATCACATTCCTTTCATCCGGCACATCGGGATTTTGACAAGCATATTTAAAGCGATATCTGTCAATATCCATGACACGAAATGCACTGAATAATAATTCCATAAATATTCATAACAATTTTGTATATGGAGATGTGTTTACCCAGTAATAGCCAACAAACCGCAGGCATGCTGAACAGCGTAAATGTAGTTCGCGTCACAAGCGCAAAACACAAGGCAGAGTAAAGCTAGTATAGAAGCCATATGCAGAATGATCAGGTAATAATAACTGCCGTCATCGACGAAATAGTAAGCTGGATACATGTACAATCGTGCTCGTGATTCGTTCAACGGCTTAATTATATTCAGAATAGGTGGAACAATAGGCAAACATATAAACAGGAGTGAACAAGCTGTCATATGCACTATGGATGAAAAAACACGAATGTCATTAAAATATTATCTATAAGAATTACATGGTTCTAAATTGTGTAATTTGAACTTCTCTTACACACGTAGAGTATGACAACATATACACCCCTCTCCGCATATTTCGTCATGATAGTGCACTCGTCTTTCGATGGTATTGTCATCCAATCTTCGTAGATTCCTCCCAAAAGTGATTTTAACTGAATGTAGAAAATTTAAGTCTAGCCAGTCGATCGGAACCAAACAGCAAAAGCATTCCTCTTACCTTTGTTTCATTTATGAAATAGTTACCCAATTTTAATATTATTCCAAACGACGCAAGTATATAGGGATAGTCTTTTAGTATAGTGTCCACGCTACAGTAAAGTACCAGTCTCGAGTACTGCAATTGAATTGCAATATCGATTTTTGTTTATATTAGAAGCCAACTGGTTTGTGAATACAGTAATGTCTCCATATAACCGAAAAAAATGTATACTGATATAACCGAAGAGTTCATCCCCACTACTGGGGGGTATTCCCTTCGAGGGGTCCGAAGTTCGCTCGGCAATCGGGGTAACGTGATCTGTGTTCGGGTATATCGGTGAGCCAATACTAATTGAAGGATGCAACTTTGCTATTTCTCATCCTTTTTTTATGAAATTTTGACACAGCAGAGCTGACATTTTTCTGATTAAAATGACACCAAACACGATATTATTTGGACTATATTTACTGGCTTAATTAACGTTAATAAGTTTCGACCGCAGAAAAGGATAGGTAGTGAGAAAAAAAGAGAAGCTGCGATCGTGGCTGCTCGGCCGCTTATCTTTACTCGTTGTCCTTTTCTACGTTCGACGCTGTCGGCAAATTTCAAACAATGTAGGAAGTATACGATATAACTGAACGTTCAGTCCCGAGGCTTTCGGTTATATGGAGACATTACTGTAATAAGATCGAGTACACGTCTACCTGTGTGATGTAACAAGATGCCACCAAACTAAGCACCACCATTCGTGCAAATCTTTTCGACGTATCCTTTTGATAGGGCCACACACCGATTAGCAGACCAAGTTGCTTGTTGATCCATAAAAATCGTTTCTCTATTGTGCTAGAGTCCATCGTGGAACTAAATCGAATCTAAGAGTTCGGAGGGTTATATATGCGTGCACGCGGTTCAAGCGACGAAAGTAAAAGGGAATGTGAGTCCTGGCAATCATTTACGTTAAGTGATCTATGTACTTTTCCTTCTGGGCATGCCATATAAATTTCAACAATTTCTAACGCATATGGATAGTTCCCACAGTTCGATATCGCTGTGCAAGTTGTTGCAAAGTAATCATCCCTATTACGATTGCCCGGTAAAGTGGTTCCCATTACATCGACCAGTTTCAAACCGTATAGCCTCGATAATTTCTTTTAAAAAATGAAACGAAGTTCGTGACTTGTTGGAAATTGTTGGTAGTCTATCCGGTGTTTGGCCAGTGACGAGATATTCCCCTTTTCGACTATACTTCGCGTGTACGTATATTATCGGTCATATTAGTCTACCACGATATCGTAAGAGTGTTTTTATTCCAGGCTATTCCAACGTATAGTGCATACAAAATAGTGTACATACAGTTGAGAAAGAATCTGAATCAGGAGACAGAACATTCATCTTCACGTACATATGTATGTATAAACAGTTATAAAACATTAAATTACATAAGTTTTATATAATAACACGTCCTTTGAAATATATTGTTGTTAGCGTGTAACAATGAAAACCCCCTACTTGTCACACTGCTTCATTTATTTTGTTATATCCATTTTTGTTGACGATTATACTAGTGGACACTAATGATTACACGCAGTTAACAGAAGAAACTGATTGCATCGCAGTACCATTTCAAATCCAAAAATTATGTGTGCTTATGTTTCACTTTATTCCAATCAATCGTATCACGTGCTTTAAGAAGATTTTAGTACCGCGAAGTATGAAACGGATGCCTTTAGTGTCTGAAAAAGACTCGTACAGATGTTGTATCATTATTGAAATAGCAAGATACGATAACGTCGATTGTTATATTTACTTCAGAGAAACTTTCCAAGTTCAATGCCATGAGTCCACCAGCAGTTAGTACAGGTGGAGTCAGGTTTCGTCTCAATGCCAACGCGTACAGAGTCTGCGTTTTGGGTGTAATATTGTACCACAAACCGTCGTATCTGAAAGATTTGTAATATCAATTAAATTTACATGTGTTCCAGTTCGGCTTTCACATGAAAGTATATGCTAAATTACATGTATTACATTAATACTATATCAGTTCCACTAAACATAATATCGCGAATGCATTAACGTTCGAATAGTATTTTGTCTTAATTAATCTGTACTTACATATTATAGTAAACCGCATCGTTTGATGTTATAACGAAGTGTCCTTGAATGGAGACGAAAAGCAGGTGAACGAGCTGCACCACCAAGAAACCACAGTACTTGTAGAAATCCACGCAGGCATCCATCATGGATGCCTGCTTTCAAATACTCGACTGTGACGTGATTTAGTCTTTTGATAAGACTTACGTTACACTGAAGATCAACTCACCTTTACCAGCGTTATACTGAATGATAGCATGATCAGTGCTACAGCGATGAAGACATGTCATGAGCGTGCTCGATCTCTACAATATATCTGTGTCAAATATGTATAATCTATTATATTGTTTCGATTAAAACAGATAGAAGCTATTTGTAAATGAAACATATGAACCAAATACAGGATGTCTCAAAACAATGTATACCCACTAAGGCTTCTTTGTATCTAAGAGTACGCATACATTTTTTGGTACACCCTGTATAATGTTATTCACTGAATTTGTTCCTTTGCGAACGCAGTGAAATTTGGATATAATCATACTGACTTCAACGCATATTGGTGTGCTTTAATCGAGTTCCATACATTTTTGTATGTCTGGTCTATCATCGTAGCTTTGTTCATCTCGCCTTTGGAGGCTGCGTCCTTGATTGCCCACTTGAAACGGTATCTACGAACGTTTTTCGCTTGAAAATATTTAAAAACCACTTAATTTGGTTTGAAAAGAAATATGAATGAACTTGAGCCATTTACCCAGAAACATTTAATAGTCCGCAGGAGAGTTGGACGACGTTCATGTAGATCGTGTCACAGGAAATATATACGAAAAATACCACCGTAATGACACTGAGCATGTGGGCCATAATTAGAAAATAATGTTCCTCCTCGTCGAGGTTGTAATAGGCTGGATAAATAAATCCCACGCCTCGAGACTCGTTCTTCGGTGAAATAATATCTAAAACGCGTGGTGTAATTGCCACCAGGGTGAATATCACGTAGCAGAAACATCCGTTTGCTGTGAAAAGCATAGAAGTAATATTAAGAATAATAATACTAATATAGTCAGATAATGTAATGATTGTTAGAACGAAAAATAATTTACTTAAACCTAAGCTGTCACATTAATTTATTATATGATAAGCCCATGAGCGGGGTCCAAATAAAGTAATTGAAGCATGACTATGTATACATACAGGGTGGCCCAAGGCCCAGGGAACATCGGGAAATGGGGGGGTAGCTGGGGTGATTATAAACAATTTTTTCCTTGACCGAAATGTTGTTTGCAGCTTCGTTTGTTAGTTATTAACGAAAAACACTGGCCAGTGAGAGCTTCCGCCGGCCGCGCGATCAGGTGCGAACCTCTCAGCTGTCGTGATGTGGGCATCGAGGGTACCGACGGAAGCGTGCGGCAAATGTTACATCGTCTTAATTAAGAATAATGTGGAATAATTTGTTATTCATGAATAACAAGTAAACTAATAAGTCGTTTAAGAACAGTGTCCGATACGTTTATTCATTATCTGAAGGGAATAAAGTATCTTATTCCTTATGAAAAAAATTTTTTTTTTAAAAGCACGTTTTCAGGTGGTAAATTATGTTTCCAGAAAAACGATTTGCACAACTAATGTTAGAACAAATTAGTTAAACTTACGCATTCGCCCACGAATTAACCTGGTTAACATTGTGCGAATCCTGACCTTTTTCTTTTTTTTTTTAACGTGTGGGAAATCTTGCTTGAGACACCCCGGTCTCTGGGGAGAGACCGGCGGGGTAGTATCGGATTCCTACCGACTAAAACCCACACGGTGGCCGGCCTAAGCGACTCGCGATGGCACGTGGGACCCTGACGGACACGACACCGCGTCCTCCCTCGCCGTGCCTCAAACTATACAGAAGGCTCCTCCCGAGGAGGGTCAGAAGGACCCCCGTGATCCTCTAGTCGGGACAGAAGGTCCCGACGTTCCGTCCCCCCGGGGTCCCAAACAAACAGGTGGAGGCACCAGCCTGCGCCTGCGCGCCCTCCTTCCGACATCTCCTCTCCCACGAGCGGGGTCCGCTTGTTCTCTGGCCCTCTCCGCCGCCTCCTTCTGCGTCATGACGTCCTCGCAAAAGGAGGCCAGGGCGCTCCAAGCCGCACGGACGTCCAGGATATTGGGGACGACCGCTGTCAGCGAGAGGTCAGGACCCACCGCTGGCCTCAGGACTCGGCGCTCAGCAGCCCACGCCGGACACTCCTTCAGAGTGTGCTGTGCCGTATCCTCCTCCTCGCCGCAGTGCCAGCACTGTGCCGTATCTTCTCTCCGGTTGCGCTGCAGGTACTCCCCGAAGCACCCATGCCCGGAGAGCACCTGCTTCATTCTGTACGTCAGCCTGCCCCACGTTCTGCCGAGCCACTTCTCCAGACTCGGCAGCATACGCCCCCATCGAGGCATAGTCGGCCGCGGCTACTCCTGCCTGGATGTCTAACGGCAGGAGCCCTACCACGGCAAGGAAAAAATTGTTCAGAGTCACACCAGCAAACCCCCATTTCCGAATGTTCAGGTAGGTTACGGAACACCCAGTATACAGTTTACTCAAGCCCAGACATCAGCATTGTTTTTTTGAAATGGAGATAAAAAATAACAATTTTAAATAATCGATCATTTCAACTATATTATTACTTGTATCATAGAGATAGTATTGGAACAGTAAGTTAATTTGGTGTGAAAATGAAACGAATCATTTCCAAGTAATTTTTCATTCGAGTTAACTTATTCAAGTAAATCCAGTTTCTGGATTCATTTATAAAAATTCAATTCAAGATCATTTGCTTTCATATTTCAAAATAATGTCGTGCCAAATACGATGATATATTATACAGGGTGGGCCAGGGAACATGGGGGGTAGCTGGGGTGATGCTGATCAATTTTTTCCTTGATCAAAATGTGGTTTGGAGCTTCGTTTTTGAGTTATTAACGAATAACATTGGCCAATGAAATCGCCCGCCGATCGCGTGATCAGGCGCTATCAGGTGTGAACCTCTCAGCTGTCGTGTGAAGAGAAGTGATCGTGCAAGGATACCAACCCAGCCGTAACATCAGCTGTTGAGCGTTGCCTAGGTCAGGATTCGCACGAGGGGGAGGCCAGGTGGTGCCGGGGCGCGTTGAGGACGGTGTGCGACGTCGCCATGCCCCGGGCTGCCCCACCGCGAAGGCCGGCCGTGTATTGGTGGTCGCGCGAGATCGCGGATCTCAGAGCGGTCTGCATCCGCACGCGCGACGGTGGTACACGAGAGCGCGCCGCCGGAGGCGCCGGGTTGTGGATGCGGCGGCTCTGCTCTACGAGGAGTACAGAGAGGCGCGGGTGGCCCTACAACGTTCTATCGCGAGGGCCAAGGTCCGCGCCTGGCGCGAGCTCCTAGAGGCGCTGGACGGGGAGCCATGGGGACGCCCTTACCGGCGGGTCATGGGCAAGTTGCGACCATGGGCACCCCCCATTGACGCAAAAGATGGAGCCCCGGCTGCTGTGCAACATCTTGGATGCCCTGTTCCCCGTAGCCGACGGTGGGGAGAATGCGTCCCGGTTGGTACCCGGAGCGGCGACCCCGCCCGACTGGTCCGCTGGGCTGGGTGTTACAGAGGGGGAGTTCGCGTCAGCTGTCCGGAAAATGACAGTCCGCAGCACGGCGCCGGGTCCGGATGGGGTCCCGGGAAGGGTGCTTGCCTGGGCTGTGCCTATCCTGGGGGACAGGCTGAGGCGGGCGTTCGACGCCTGCCTGCAGTCCGGGGAGTTCCCTTCGTTCTGGAAGAGGGGAAGGCTGGTCCTTCTGAGGAAGGAGGGTAGGCCTGCGGAGGAGCCATCCGCTTACAGGCCGATATGGGAGGTGATAAGGGGGGCGCTAATTCACCATCGGGTGCCCCCATACCTCAGAAGAGTGATCGGGTCCTACCTGTCCGGTAGGTGTATAGAGTACCCGGGGAGCGACGGGGTAGAGTTCAGAAGTGTGGATTGCGGGGTCCCGCAGGGGTCCGTCCTGGGCCCGTTGCTGTGGGACCTTGCATACGACTCCGTCCTCCGGGTTGCCCTCCCTCCCGGTGTCAGCGTCACCTGCTACGCGGACGACACGTTGGTGCTGGCATCGGGGGGTGACTTCGGAAGGACCGCGCGTCTCGCCGAGTTGGGCGTGGCCTGCGTCGTCTCGGGTGTGGAGAGGCTCGGTTTGCGCGTGGCCCCCCCATAAGACCGAGGCCATGTGGATGGTTGATCGGCTCTTGCGGCGGAGGGAGCCGCCCGCGACCGCGCTATGTATCGGCCAGTCCTGCGTGGGGTGGGTCGTCAGCTGCGATACCTGGGACTCACCCTGGACACCCACTGGAGCTTTGGAGCCCATTTCGAACGCCTGGCTCCCCGACTGGAAGGGGTTGCGGTCGCGCTAGGCCGTATACTCCCGAATCTTGGTGGCCCGGCGGGGGAGGTGCGCCGCCTCTACGCGGGGGTCGTGAGGTCCATCGCGCTGTACGGGGCACCCGTGTGGTGCGGTGACCTGGTGGCCAGTCGGCGCAGCCGTGAAATGCTGCGTCGCGTTGAAAGGAGGGTGGCCATCAGGGTCGCGCGGGCGTACCGCACTGTCAGCTACGAGGCGGCGATGATCCTGGCGGGGCTCCTGCCGTTAGACATCCAGGCAGGAGTAGCCGCGGCCGACTATGCCTCGATGAGGGCGTATGCTGGCGGCGGCCCGCTGGAGCGCGAGGAGAGCTTGGGGGCTTCGAGGCTCCGGTCTCGGCGGCCCGCCGTCTCCGAGTGGAGGGCACGACTCGCCGGGTCGACGGGAGCGGGGCGGCGGGTCGTCGGAGCGGTCCTGCCGAGTCTGGAAAAGTGGCTCGGCAGAACGTGGGGCAGGCTGACCTACCGGATGACTCAGGTGCTCTCTGGGCACGGGTGCTTCGGGGAGTACCAGCAGCGCATCCGGAGGGAGGAGACGGCGCAGTGCTGGCACTGCGACGAGGACGTGGACTCGGCGCAGCACACTCTGGAGGAGTGTCCGGCGTGGGCTGCGGAGCGCCGAGTTCTGAGGCGAGCGGTGGGTCCCGACCTTTCGCTGGCCGCGGTCGTCCCCAACATCTTGGACGGCGGCTTGGAGCGCCCTGGCCTCCTTCTGCGAGGACGTTATGACGCAGAAGGAGGCGGCGGAGAGGGCCAGGGAACGAGCGGACCCCGCTCGTGGTAGAGGAAATGTCGAAAGGGGGAGGCGCAGGCGCAGGCGTCTGGTGCCTCCGCCTGACTGATTGGGTCCCTGGGGGAGGTAGCGTCGGGACCTTCCGTCCCGACTAGAGGACCACGGGCTGTCGGACGGGGGATCTGGCAGCCATTGCACGTGGCAGGGGATGGGCCGTACTGCGTGGTGGCCGCGCAATGCGGCTACGGGTATTAGTTTGTAGGTATTGGAGGAGGGTCCTTCTGACCCTCCTCGGGATGAGCCTCCTGCAAAGTTTGGGGCACGGCGAGGGAGGACACGGGGTTGTGTCCGTCAGGGTTCTACGTGTCCTCCCGAGTCGCCTAGGATGGCCACCGTATGGGTTTTAGTCAGTAAGAATCGGACACTACCCCGGTCTCTTCCCAGAGGCCGGAGTGTCTCATGTAAGATTTCCCACACGTTAAAGGGAAAAAATAAAAATGGGCAGGATTCATAGGGGCAGGATTTATAGGGGTAATGGTATCGGGGGTGGGGCGTCACTGTATCAACTACTATGCATTACAGTTAGTCTTCGTTGGGCAGCGGTTAAATTGACGACGCTACAGCTTGGCCGACGGAGTGGTAAAACTCGAGTATTCACTTTCATTCGTAGTGTCATCGTGTACATATCATTTCTAAGGGGCGAACGATGTATTGGAAACACATATGGCTGATACAAAATCTCATTTGGAGAAAGGGCGAAACGTTTTCTTTTAAAAAGATTCCATTGTTATGAAGAATCGGATACTTGTCCCACTGTGGCGACGCGGTCGTTCCACGTATCGCCACATTGCCACATGTACATTTAACACTTCCGTAAGCATACAAAATATTCACAGATGTTCAACAATCGAGTTAGCCGATTACCTGAAGCCCTTCCCTTGCCCACTTATATTGACTTGCACTATGTATGAAGTATTACTTTTGAACTCGGGTAAGGTACTAAACATAAATAAAGAACGCGGTTCTATATTAAACGCTTAAGTCAAATTAGTCTTTATTGATATTCCGCAATGTCTACTGCCAGGAATTCTCCGAACGGCGATCGATGCAAGAATGCCCCTCGATGCATCGTGATCGCCAACGACGCGCTGTCCGGGTTTTTCCAGCGCCATCCCTTCAAGGGCCTTGGCCACGTGCATCCTGTCGTCCATGGTGTCCGCTGGGTACGTGCGCCTTCGTGGCCCACGCTGACGATAACCATATGCCGCGGTATAGCGCTCGCAGTTCGAGATCTCTTACAACTACTTGAAATAATAAGTTAGTCATATCATTCAGCTTTACTATTTAAATATATGTATACATTGTTCTGGATTCGCTCATGGAAGGGCGCCCGTACGCTTCGCTTCTAGCGCTGTGTCATGACGACAAGCGCGAGCGCTCTTCGCGAATTATCTTCGCATACTCTACGCCTCGCGTAACGGTATATAAACCGCCGCGCGGCATTACAAATCGTCTCTCTATACAATCAAAACGGCTTTGCGAAGGTAATTCAACAGCACATAACAAATAATTATCAGTGACTCCAAAGATACATTATTAATTTATTAAACCTTTATTTAAACACGACTATTTATACCGCTTGAAGCTTCACTGCGTGAAGCAATTTGCATTACAATTTACGGCTTAACAACGGCATATCCGCGCCTTACATTTCCGCAATAAATACAGTTTTACCAACAAGTACTCTTTGATTAATATCATTATTACAAAATAGTGTTCTCGTTACAAGGATTCTTGTAAAATAAATGTGCACATGCTAAATCAATTGTCCCAGCATAACTATCATTTACGGGTTAATAAAACAAGTAAAATTTAATAAGATCTATACTCCTAAAGGCGAGCTATCCGAAACAACATACATGTGATACATATGTGTATAACGCGTGACATAACAGCGGAGTTACTAAAAAGAAAACAATTTGTTTAAACGACATATTAAAACTTAATGTTATTTTAATAATTTGCCTGCTAAAGTATTGGCCCCATTTCACCCTTCTGTTGTAAAATAATCGAATGAGAGGAGTCTCTCTATCTCGATTAGGTATTACAATGATTTTGTAGGCGTGTATATGTTAAAAGGGTGTTCTGTTTATTAAAACTGTGCTCTCTCGACCATAGTCTATATAAGAATGCCTTTCCTTGGCAAAATCGTTGGACGTGAGGACGCCTATGTCACCATGGCGCTTTTTAACCATTTTAGGGTTCGCCCCAAATGAAAGCTACCCTAGACAAAGACAGTGTGCATCGGCGAAATGCACATGGACCGCCTCGGCCGTTCCTATACCTCGAATATTCTAACACTAGACTCCAGTAAAGTACTTACTCTTTGCGGGCCAAAAGACGAAAAATGAAATGTTTACGTTTTGCACCACAATAAAGCTATTGACATTTCTATACTTTACTTATATATTACAGAAGATATAGTAAACATATAATTAGTGCACTTTATTACTAATAAATAATGAATCGTCGGAAAAAGATTTGGTTGATTATAATGTGTATTAAACATACTGTAATATGCAGTAAAACTTGCATATATGCACAAAACATTGCTTGGATATAGTCACATTGACTATCCCCTCCACTTGGGGGATCCCCCTTTGCTATAGCGACGCTCGATGAACGGGCGGCGTAATATGACCCGTGCCGGAATATCGGTGTGACTAATTCTAATTTGTGGGGGCACTTCCCACCTACGCCGCTAGGGGACTTGCACGACGATCCGGCTCGTCTCGCAAGTGGTCGTATAGGTCCACGTTCCTATATATACAACCTCCGACGATTCCCTTCTATCCCTATGTGTCTAAGGCAGGGCCTGCTAGTATCGCCTTACTGATGAGCCCACTAGCAGGCCTAGGACGAAACATCACCTAGTTCCTCTCCCTCTTTTTTCCTGTCGCTTCTTCCTTCCACCATCTCTACGACGACCGACACCGCGAAGCTCCCACAATTGGTGACCCCGACGTGATGAACACACAGCGCAGCGAGATGGTGGACGACACGAGAGACAGGGCTGCATCCGAGACGCGAATTAACACGATGGGCTATCGCTTCCGATCACGCAACGAGTTCGGAACCCTCGCACGCTACGAAGCAGGTTCTCCGACGGAAGCGGTACTTTGCATCGACATTCGCAGCATCGACATTCGCAGCATCGAAATCCGCAGCATCGAGGAACAGCCAGCAGACACCGGGGTAGCGTCTGATAGCGTTATCACTGGTGGGGGAGTAGTGTGGGGGCACTTCCCACCTACGCCGCTAGGGGACTTGCACGACGATCCGGCTCGTCTCGCAAGTGGTCGTATAGGTCCACGTTCCTATATATACAACCTCCGACGATTCCCTTCTATCCCTATGTGTCTAAGGCAGGGCCTGCTAGTATCGCCTTACTGATGAGTCCGCTAGCAGGCCTAGGACGAAACATCACCTAGTTCCTCTCCTTCTCTTTTCGTGTCGCTTCTTCCTTTCACCATCTCTACGACGACCGACACCGCGAAGCTCCCACATAATTCAACCATGAAACTTTCTTATTTTTGACATTTTCTCAATAAAAATTATACCAACGTATTTGCGAGATTCTTCTGATTAAAATGAGGCCAAACACGATATAGTTCGAATTATATTCACTTGTTGATGCTCCTTAAATACCTACCACAAAGTAGAAAAACGCGTTGATCTTATTAAACTAATAATAACAGGATAATGTAAAATAATAAAGTACATTATCATACATTGTCGATTCAAGCACGGCTGCAATCGCATGTGACAGATTCGACACCCTGCTTGGTTGTTTGCGACAGATTCGGCACCTGGCTTGGTTGCATACAACAGAGTTGGTGCATATAATAAAGAAGGGTGTCGGATCTATGTTTACATGCGGCTCAAGCCGAGCCTGAATCACCACCTCGGTCACAATCTAAGGTCACGCGCTATTATGATTTATTTTAATGTATTACAGTATTTAGTGCAATGCACGTTACTATTTTCCATTATTCTTTTATTCTTATTCTAATAAGTACATATAATTTAAATTGTATCCTCTTTATTTCAATGTCATATTATATTTATTATAATGTACTTTATTATTTTACATTGTCCTGTTATTATTAGTTGGAAATAAGGGCAACGCGTTTTTGTACTTTCTGGTACGTATTTAATAAGTATCAACAAATAAATATAATTCGAACTACATCGCGTTTGGTCTCATTTTAATCAGAACAATCTTGCAAATACATTGGTAAAAGGTACATTTAGAAACATTAATAAACAACAAAGTGTTATCGTTGCATTTGTATTGTCTCATCGTCAGCGATACGTTTCGGCGCCCCATTTTGATTGCCTGAACCTCTCTCTCTCCTCCACTGTCTGTCCCTTTTTACGTTCACGCTCGGCTCGAGCTGCTTCTGAGAACAGATTCGACACTCAGCTTGGTTATAGACACACCTCAATCTTTGTGAATACAGTAATTCTTCAGTTAGCGCGTGCCACTCAGGACCGGCTGCGCGCACTAATCGAATTTAGGTGAACTTTGGGTTCTTAGAAATTTCGGCCGAGCCGTCTACTGTGCAGTCGCCGACATCGACGGCCACAGAAACGAACAGCGCGCGAAAGAAAGAGAGGAAAGAGAAGTCGGGCGTCCGTAAAGGATTTACATAAATGCCTTCGCATCGGTGAGACAACACTAATGCAACTTGTTGAGTACGAATATGCTCCGACGAAGCTGCCGAGCCGTATCCGATCTCTTATTGCCGCGTTAACGTGTGGTTGGTCAAAGAAAATTACACTGATGGAAAACGATAAAGTGGACTGTATTTTAAATTACGAATAATTGGTTCAGTGACAAAATATATTGGAATTTACAAAGTTGCTGTTCTTCTCTGGAGCGCTCGTTTCGATCTCATTCTCAAATGCACATTCGTCCTCGAAGAAAACTCGGAGACGCCAATGATTGGTCGCCTTAAAAATAGTGGGTGGAAATAGTCAAACCCCCTGATTAGTAGAAAATCCATGGCGGGAAAATGATCCCGTCGAGATAACCCTACGATACTCGGAACTGCGTTTCTGAACGCTCGTGTATCGCACCTCTTAAGTACTATAAACAAAGTATCCTACACTCGAACTGCGACGCCGGCCAAGCACTCAGCGCCGTTACAAATAAATAGATTCAAACCAAATACAAAAATAAGGCTATCTAAAAAGCAAGAAAAAAGAATCTATTCATGGCTCAACACAACTATAAAACTTCTTCATTGTTAATTATTTCGTTCTGCAAATTTTATGAAAATATAGCTGAGGCTGTTGTGATTAAAATAACACCAAACACGATATAATTTGGATCATATTTGCATTGATAAATTACAAAAACGGATCCCTCCGAGCCGAGCATGAAATGCTTCCGTACGATCCCCCCGACCGAGGAGAAACATGTTGCGATCGCTCAGGGTCACGCGGAGACACGCTTTTCGCGCAGTCAGAGTCGACGAGACACGCTTTCGTTCTTGTTACCCAAGCATTAGCATAAATTGTAGATAGTAATTAGCATAAAAATTTAGTAATTAATAGTGAAAATTCTAAGTGCATAATTAATAGTGAAAATTCTAAGTGTATAATTAATAGTGAATCAATGGGTAAGAGTTTTATTATGTAAACATATAAGTCAATATGATCCAAATTATATCGTGTTTAGTCTCATTTTAATCACAGCAGCTTCACGAATTATTTAATATAATTTTCATAGTGCAATACGTAACAATAAAAAAAATTCACGGTTGCATTAGTGTGTTCTCACAGATACGAAGGCATTTAATCTTTCAAGGGATACCGCAAGTATTAACCGCCGGGACGTGTCGGCCGGCCCGGGGGGATTCCCCCCAGTGGTGGGGATGAAACGCGCTCACTAACGCTGTACGACTCGCGTGGCACTCATCGAGAAATTACTGTATATACGGCTTTTACTGTACCACAATTCTAAGGTTAGTATTATGAAACTATACAATTTGTTTTCGTTCAGAACCCTAATGGAACTCAAGCTTACACATGTGTTACGCGCCGAGGGCAGAGGCGCGGCTGCGGAGTCGAGGGTCGGTTGTTTAAGAGTTTGTTAATTGTAAGGACGGTCGTTTCGAAAAACGAATAACACTATGGAACAGTTATTAAAAGACTTGTTAATTAAATTATTATTGACGAATAACGAATAATTACACACTATTCTTAATGTAAGACGATTGTAATATTTGGCGTACGGTGCCCCTCGATGCACCCGATCACGACCGCGCGCAGTCGTGTCTCAGCTCGCGCTGTACGGGCACTCTCATTGGCCAGTGTTTTTCGTTAGTAACTCAAAAACGGAGCTTCAAACAATATTTTGGTCAAGGAAAAAGTTGTTCAGAATCACCTCAGCTACCCCTTTTTCAAAATACTGCGCAAGTGGGCCACTCTGTATAAACAATATATTCTCATAAATTGCCACATGAGTCAAGCGGGGCTAGTTGTTACCGTGACTTGGGGCACGTTGTGACCGTAACAACTTGCCCCACCGCAAGTGTTCGTGGCTGAACGGGCTGTTTTATGGCCGGGCTTTCCAGAGTTGGACTACGTGTCTTCCAGGCAATAAAAGCCTTCGAACCATTCATAAAACAGTTCCGACAAAATTTTCCTAAACGTTTACACGTTTTCCCACTCCTGCTGACGAGGGTAGAAAAACCGATATCGATCATTAGTCATTACACCTAACACAAAAGTCTATAGAACAGTCGACACGACCAAGCCTTAATAGTTCACGCGTACAAATAGTTCTAGCAGTGCTTTAAAATGCGAACATACAAACGAAAGACGGAAAGGGGTACCACGTCCATCGAAGTTATGCGTCGTGCCGCTAAAGCTGTTATAGAAGGTCAGAAAAAAAAAACTGTCACTAGGCAATTTAATATCTGCCACACGACGCTATCGCGATTTGTGAAAAAAATACAAGCTGGGCAAGAGGCTACAGTGGGCTACAAGAAAATAATGTTGGTTTTTAATAAGCAGGATGAAAATATTATGGCAGACTACATTTTGAAATGCGCCTCCATCTATTTTGGTCTTCTGCCGCAAGAAGTAAGAAAATCCAAGACTCTCGATAAGAACTCCTGAAGCAACCAGTTGCAATAAATATAACGTAGATACCTTTTTTCTAAGCTTGCCAATATATTGATGAAGCATAATTTTCCACCTTCAAAAATGTGGAATGTGGAGGAAATCGGCGTACTTACTGTCCAAAAGCCAAAAAAGTAGTTGCTGGGAAAGGCATTAAGCAATTGTATCCGCTGAACGCGGCACACTCGTTGCAGTTGAAATGGCAGTTAATGCATCGGGAAGCAGTGTAGGATTATTTATCATGGGAATTGTGATTGACACTTTTTATATTAATAATATACTTTATTGTCAAATATCTCTATTCTGTATCTCAACTCAACTCAATACACGACTCGCAACAATTATCACTCAATCCTTTCTCGACTCAACTCTACTCTTTTCTGCACCCTCTACTTCTCTACCTCTCTACTTTTTCACTTCTCAACTTTCTCAACTTCTGTACTTTTGCCTCTCCTTCTGCATTCACTACATCTGACTCGGCCACGCATCATCCATTCCATATATTCTTTCACGCAGTTTTCCCTCGCATTCTATTCATCGTTCGCTCTCACTCATTAGGACACACACCGACACACACACCCTTGCCACGTGTCACAGTTCGACCACGGGCCACCATGCACTCAAGACTCTACGTGCATTCCTCGAAACCATTCGCTCTTTCCACGAGATAAACATTCGTTCGATCCACATTCGACGTTTCCACTAACACTCTTCATTCACACATCGCGCTACGTTCGATACATTCCGTCACACGGTTCATACAAAACTCTTTTATACCATTCCTATGAATTCTTACATCCCACAGCAGTATTCCACCAATGTTTATTTTCCCGCGACCAATAAAAATGACTTATTTATCCGAGATGGTCCTCCAGAATCAATTGGACCTGGTAACAGCTCTGGGTCGGTGACAGCAACGGAGTTTTTAATATACATATGTATATGGACCATTTTATAAAACATGTAAAACCAACCCCATCTGAGCCAGTTTTATTGCTACTGGATAACCGCGGTTCGCATATAGATATAAAGGTAGTTGAAAAAACTAAAGCTAACGAGGTTATAATGCTTTCGTTTCAACATTGTACGCATCGCTTACAGCCTCTAGATGTCAGTGTCTTTGGGCCGTTGAAAAGTTATTGTGCTACTGCACAAGATAACTGGATGCCCAATAATCCTAGAAAAAACCATATCTATTTATGAGATTCCAGGAGTTGTTAAACATGCTTGGCCCATGGCATCAATTAAAAATAACATAACTAACGGATTCAAGAAGGCTGGAACATGTCCATATAATAAAAATATATTCACGGACATGGACTTTGCTCCATGTTACGCGACCGACCGTGCTTTAGTTGAGAACCAAGATCCTCAACCACGGCCCTCCAATTTGGATAATATCATTGAAGAGCCTATTCAAAATCTTTCCAGTAGTCCTATTGAAACAGCACCAGGAACATTTTCGCCCGATGTAGTCCGGCCCCTACCAAAAGCAATGCCGACGCAGAGAAAATCTATGCGTCGTCAAGTTAGACAATCTGCTGTCTAAAGCTACGTTTACAGTGGAACCGAATTTCACCCGTAATGCTACGGGCGTATTCGGAAACCGAATCAAAGCCATTAGAATAAATGGAATCGGTAAGACTGCATGCGATCCGAATGCGTGCGAAGACGCCAGACTCTTGACGGGTTTTTGTTTTTTTCGTCCGAACTGAAGTGGCTGCCCCCCCCCCCCCCCAGTATCGAGGATCGTGGCCCTTTTTTCATCATAAGTTCGGCCTAAATAAATAGAAATACGATCTTTTCGCCCGAATATGCTAGCCGTTCAACCGAGTTTGAATTTTTCGGTGCGAACTGTGCTATTGACCGAGGTCCCAATACTTCACGATGGACTTTTTGTTGGTATATTGTCGCATTGATTTTTACATTTTGGTCAATGAATATTAATGGATTTTCCCCGTTGCATAGACAACCACCGTGAGCCACAAGGTGCTATAAAATTCCACAGAGTTGGTGTGAGAACCACTATAGTTACGCTGTCATTGCATGACCGGTCGAATTCACGGAGTTTATGACAAAGTCGTTCCTATTGCGTTAAAAAAGAGGAGCAATGTGTCCACTGGCATTGCTTTTCTCTTGAAATTGAGAACGCTCGCGCTTCATCCCCACCACTGCAGGGGTCAGTTCGGACGAAAAAAACCAAAACCCCTCAAGTGTCTGGCGTCTTCGGACGAATTCGGATTGCATGCAGTGTTACCGCTTCCATTTATTCTACTGGCTTTGATTCGATTTCCAAATACGTCCGTAACATTTCGGGTGAAATTCAGGTCCACTGTCAACGTAGCCTAAAGTAGGAACTTAATAAATATAAAGGGGAGTCATCGAGAATCGAACATTCGTATTACTAGGCACTGATCAGTCCATATACGCCACGGCCACTTCGAAGGCCTCACTGTTCTTACGTTCCTCTTAAGTTTTTTGATGGAGGCGCCCGATATGGATTGGGGGTCCTGACGCAGTTTCACCAGTGGTGCAAGGGGTTTATGATATGGCAATGACTATTCAGAGATATTTAGCTAAGGGATGCTCACAGCAGCCAGGGGAGGATTTCTTTCACACTTTTCTCTGATGGTGCGTTTAACATCCATACGTTTACTGGCTGCGTTGACAGCGGAACTGAATTTAGAAATCCATCAAATGGACGTTGTGATCGCAAATCTAAATGGAGAACATGAAGAAAGTGTATACAAGGTGTTCCGTAGCTTACTGAACATCGGGAACTGGGGAGATGCAGGGGTGACCCCGAACAATTGGTTGAAGCGTTGTTTGGAGCTTCGGTTTTGAATTATTAACGAAAAGCAATGGCCAATTTAAAGGGCACTACTATTTACGGTTTATTGTATGAGAGAACAAGTGTAGATTTGTATGTTCTTGTAGATGCTGAATTGGACGCAAAACAGTCGGACAGACGATCGTACTCGGGGTATGCGTTTGTATTGGAGTGCGCGGTGATCAACTGGTAAGCGCGTAGACAACACACGGTAGCGTTATCGAGTACAAAAGCTTAGTATTTGGCTATGTCTGAGGGCACAAAGGAAACATCACACTTGCAAGCTATTATGAGCAGTATTGGCATATCGAATAAGAGTGTGACGTTGTTAAATGACAATCCAGGTCCTCAAAAATTGATAACAAGTTTCGGTTACCCTTCGCACACAAAGCATTTATGTCGATGTACGTCCTTATTTTATACGTGGCTGTTATGAACGCGAAAAAGTCGAGCTCGAATACATGTAAACCGAAGAAATGCCTGCAAACGTATTAACACGTTGACTATTGTGCCAGTCACCGGTTACCCTCACCACGAATGATGCATTAAACATGATTACAACACTCACCTTATCTGCTGAAAATAATATTTAAACGTAATATGAATTGCATAAAAAAAAAATGTTGGCGCCATGAGCAAACCACGTAAAATGCGCGCGGCAGTCAACGTGTTAACTAAAAGTTTAAGCAGAATAAAACATCGTGATTGTTCACTAGATTTAGGAATGGCGTGGGCCACTTGAATGTATGCGACTGTGTGTTGGTGTGATCCTTCCACTTCGAGGGGAGGTATTGGGAAACTGTGAAGTAGGGTGGCTTGGTCCACACGTACTCATTGCAGATCGTTTGCGATTTTGAACTTTTTCCTTATTTCAACGCGCATTATTGAATCGCCTTCCAAGTGGGACAGATCGTTTGTATTATGTGTAGTAAAGTAAATTGCTAAATACCAACACAACACATGTTTAGCACATTTCAATTTTACTTTTTCAGAACACTCTCCGAGCTCAAGTTCTACACTTGTACTTCTATCTGTTGTTACGGAGGAAGGATTGTTTCCTTCGTTTTCGTCTAGCATGCCCTTATTTGGGAATCAGGAACGTGTGCAGTCGGGTCTGCCCCTTCCGCGGTGACGCGATGACGTAACCCTTCGGGGGAACGTTCTCGAACCTTCCGGACTCCCTTGGGAAAATTCGGTACCCCCACCATATTTCTGGTCCGTATTTCAAGTATAAAAAGGGCACGAAATCTGCCCTCGACGGCTTAGTTTGAATAATCAGGCAACCGAGTTACTTTGCGATTATCCAGTTTACTGTGGCTCCCGGTGATGAAATAGGCACTGGTTCGTCCACGAAAACCTTACCTTCCTGTGGCTCCCGGTGATGCAGTAGGCATTGGTTCGTCCACACCCTTCCTATCGAACGGCTTGACCGTTTAACTAACATAAAACTCTTTACTCTGTACACGTAACACTGTAATGAATTTCATGGATTCGTTTAACGATAATCCTTTTCTTTCTAATTCTTGAAAATTAAAAGGTCGATACATATTCCAAAGTGATTTTCCATACAATTTAAATCGCTGATAAGGTTTCCATTTCTTGGATTTTCTTGGGCCACTTAGACACAGGCTACATCTTTTTGAACAAATCTAACGGTCCGGACATTCTGCATGTAACTAAAATTTTACAGGGTGACACTAACTTCTTTGATTGCGTGCATATGATATGTTATAATTTTATAGCAGAATATGCAAACCGTAGAGCTGTGGCATGATTCAGTTTCTTCAATTGTTTGCAAGCGAGTAAACAATGTGTTGGTGAATTTCTTTCACACATTTTTCCTATATGTAATATTATTATAAGTAACGTAATATTATTATTTGCTGTTTTATATAGATATTAATACTAATTTACTGTATACAATAGGATTACCTGCTAGACATGTTTACTTGTAGAGTTTTCTAAAGGGATTAAATTAATTAATATTAATTTAATATTCATTAAATAGACATCTTTTTTAAATATGCATTTTATTTAAAATTTCAAAGTAAACAGTTTCGCACATTTTTAAAAGGAACAAAATCAACCAAACAGATAACACTTTGCACAATTGAAACACATTAACATTAAATTAATATGTTATAGTTTATAATATATAAACTCTGTCTAACCAATCATTATTTTTTCTCTCTTGAGAATCCTTAAACTTTTTTCGACGAAGATCTGGATTAATTCGTTCCTTTTTTTTTGGGGCGTTAAATTTGATGGTAACCCAGGAAATATAAGAGGAACAGCACCAGTTTTTAATGTCACGTTACTTCTTAATACTTTTCTACAATTTCCAATCCTGTATTTCACTATTTCTTCATTTAAAATCATATCTTCAGGAAAATGTTTTACACAAACAACAGAAAATTTACTGGCTTGCCAATCTTTTCAGGTTATATTTTTTATCCATTTTTTCCTTAGATTTTCATCTCCAGGAAAACAGAACTATATCCTGTATCAGAGATTGCATGATTGTTATTACAGTTAGGGATACAACACTTCTCTGGCATCTGTAAAGAGTATCAAAAACATGCTCCTCATAGGTCCTACTAATTCATTGTAGTCTCAAACTTATTAATGAAAAAAATAAAAAGATTTCAAATAGGAAACGGAGGTTATAATCGTGTATACCGTATTATTTATCGTTCCAAGACAATGATATATTATTTATTATAATTAAACAATTACACTACACATATAAATTACAATTAGATATTTATAAATTAAAATAAATCAATATTAAGTCCACACAACACAATAATTACACAACACGAATGGCTTCTCGTAGAACTGATGACAGCGTTGCCAATTTTACTATGTTCCGGCCTGTACTAAAGATGGCCGTGGTACCGTTCATCGATAATGTGCATGAACCTTAAGGGGGCCGACTCTTTTGGGGCCAACTCCGAATCGATCTAAGCGCCATTAAAAGAAACGGACGTTAGTGAAAACAGAAAGATCGTCTACTTCGTCTGTAGGGATTGCCGCCTTACCCTCCACGGCGGTCAGGGCTCGTCCTTACCGCCGGTGCAGAGTACCGACTTCTTTCGCTGCCCTACGCAGCGTCTGGTGCAACAGGGATTCTCTTGCAGGTGTGGTGATTGAAAACACAAATGGTTTTTATCCAGCGCGGGTTTATTCGTCGACGCCTCTAGTAAACCGCTCCTAACTGTATCGAGCGACGGTCGACAATTGAATTTCTGGTCCGTCTCGATCGACGGTCGACACCGGAATCTCTGGTACAACGGGCCGGTTCTGCCCCTCCTGCACAGTCCGCAGGGAGGGGGTAACCGTTCCCCACACGTCATTTGACGGTGTGACATCTAACGTCATTATACACAATTAAAAACTCATGATGTGACATCTAACGTAATTAGATAGAATTATAAACGGGGAGTGGGAGACCATAGTTGCCAAATCACATCATTTAAGAGTTCTGTCGCACTATTGCCATATCTGTTACAATCCTAGCCGTCAGCAAAATGAATCGGCTCGAGCCGAGATTTTGATTCCTGCCGGGACATAGGCATAGCTGCTGAGCCGCTTGGAACTGTTTCGTAGGTTCGAATCCCCCTCCGGTATATTTTTCTACATTCATTTTTTTTAATTCCTAACTATATGACAATGATCAGTATTTGCTTACCAATATTTTAAAAACATTTGTTAAATATTTTAATTTAATATACGTAAATATGAAGTTAGAGATGAAGCTTTTCGGGCTACCGTTTCTCTTGCCATGTACAGTAATTCTTCGATTAGCGCGCGCAGATCGGGACGGGCCGCGCGCGCTGAGAGCGCAGGGGACTAGTTTGACTGTTTAGAAATTCGACACCGACATCGACGACCGTTGAAAGGGACAGAGAGTGAAAGTAGGGTCAGATAGCTACGTATCTGTGAGACAACACTAATGCAACTATAAAACTTCTTTATTGTTAATTATTTCGTTCTGCAAATTTTATGAAAATATAGCTGAGGTTGTTGTGATTAAAATAACACCAAACGCGATATAATTTGGATCATATTTGCGTTGATAAATTATAGAAACGGATCCCACTGATTGTGAGCCGAGCATGAAACGATTCCGTACGATCTCCCCGGCCGGGGAGAAACGCTTTGCGCGCGGTCTAGTAAGTCGACGAATGCTACCGTACGCGCGTTCTCGGCCCAGCGTTCCTTGCTTTTGACCATCTGGTTCTTTCCTTATCTGATACTTTAAAACCATAAAGCCATACTACAATAATCATGAGTATCTTACAATACAGTGGGCATACAATACAATACAGTTTAGCACTCTGTGAAAACGTTGATAATAAACCTCCGCGGTCAACCTGGGTTGTTTATGACCGAAGCGAAAGTTCAGTCTTGGAGTGACATTTACCGAGAAAATGATAAAGAAGAAGAAGAAGGACGCAAGAATTGGGCCCAAGAACGTGTAATAAAAACGATTAAGAAACTCCAAGCAGGGACAGAAAATTATCCGTCGTGCGTGCATTTACAGCTCAGAGCCCTGGAAGCCACTATTTCGCAGTTGTATGTACACATATAAGTCAATATGATCCAAATTATATCGTGTTTAGTCTCATTTTAATCACAGCAGTTTCATGAATATTTTAATATAATTTTCATTGCGCAATACGTAAGAATAAAAAAAATTCACGGTTGCATTAGTGTGTGTTGGAAATAAACTATACATTCTTCACACTATGGGAACTATCGGCGAGCAGGCGATACTATCGTCTGTGCGCGCACTTCTTTTGTTTGGTTGCGTGCGCCTCTCTTCAGATCAGTCGCGTCGCATATAGCCTGTCGGATGCTAAATGTATAATTGTTCTTCAATAAACTATTGTGTTCTTTACTAGCGTTAACCATTTTCCTTAACAGTGTGGTCTCACAGATACGAAGCATTTAATCTTTCAATGATTACCCCAAGTATCAACAGCCGGGACGTGTCGGCTAGAACCCGGGGGGAATCCCCCCAGTGGTGGGGATGAAAAGCGCTTTCTCTCGCTAGAGGCCTGGACACGCACTCTTCAAGATATTACTGTATCTTGCCAATTATGGTACTGTTTAACAGTTTTAACATTAAAATAAAATGTGTGAAGCGCATTTTCAGATGTCTTAGATTAAACAGTCTTGAGGAAGTGCTGGAAAACTCGTGTGATGTTTTACTACTATTTCGCCTTTCTTTTAGTCTACACAATTATTTCTTTTTTACAAATAATCGGAAATAAAGCAAAATATTTATTCGTACTGATTTTATGAGAGTACCGAATATGCATATATTGATAATTTTTAATTCATTTCATTCGCTTTTTCCAATTGTTTTGGTCATTGCGTAGGATGACAAACGAAAAATACGGAGACATAGTTGATATTGTCGTATCTATTACAGTTTTGCTTTTCAGGAAAGCTTCGATAGATTCGACTCAAGTTGAGATTTTGATTTTTGCCGAACATAAAAGATAATAGTGCAAATGAGAGAAGAGATTCGAGAGTCAAGTTGAAAAAAACAGATTGATAAAAAAATATTCATTTTTGGAACTTATGAGAGAAGGGCTCTTATTGCTGCTTGACATAGGTCAGGCACAGGCAGCTGGTGGGCCGCGGGCCACGCGGTTCATCTTACAAACAAATGACGGCCCTCACCCTGCGTCATAGCGCGGTGGCACACCGATTCCCGTCTTGCTGTCCTTGTATAGGTACATCTGACGTACTAGCTCTATCTCTTTGTATACATAGCTTTCCGTTGCTTAGAGCGAGCAACGCTGAGAGCTAAACAAAACGATTTTTAACACATGCATGCCCACATAATCATTTGAATACCTATTCAAGCACCTTCGATAATCTTACATATATTTTAATTATATTACAATTATATTATTGTTGTATAATATAGTTAATATATTACATATATATTAACATAGCAACTTTATTGGTAATATAAATGAAACGTACCACCAAATGATTTAAATTTTGAGTTACACATTATGAGCTTTGGATTGACGTGTATACACGTCCAGATGTTAGAAATATCAAGCAGTTCCATAATTGACAAGATACATGGCAAGAAAACGTTAAAAAAAAGCGTTTCAACTTCATATCCACGTATATTAAATTAAAGTATTTAACAAATATTTTTAAAATATTGGTAAGCAAATATTGATCATTGTCATATAGTTAGGAATTAAAAAACAATTATTGTAAAAAAACATTAATGTAAAAAGATATACCCCAAGGCGACTCGAACCTACAAAAAAGTTTGCAGCGGCTCGAATCAACATCTCGGCTCGAGCCGATTCATTTTGCTGATTCTTATGTTATAATTGTAACAGATGTGACAACAGCGTGACAGAGATCTTGATACGTGCCGGCAACTATGCCTTACTGGTGTCTGTGTGCACGCATCACGTATTCACGTATGATCGCTGTTAGTGGTGTGAAATTATAACTTACATTTACCGACTGATTTGTATTTTTATCGACCCTGACGGTAACTGGATCAAATTTACTACGATGTACCATAAACGCCCCTGGCGAAAAATCAGTGAACTATTCTTACATAATTCTGACGTCCGAAGCGTGCAAATCTTATTGTTCATTCTCCGCTTTCTAGAAGTGATAAATTGTGAAAAATCGAATTTCTGTGATCTTGTGCTAGTTCAAGGAAGCCCTAAAGGTTGTTTGAGCAGTGAATAAACCATTAAATCGTCCAATATGTGCTAAATGTGAAATGTGTCCAGATGTCAGCAGCCATCTTGTTGCCTACATCGTTGTCTGTCTCAACATGTGAATTACCGAAACAATATTCTTCTCAACGGATGGTGTTTATTGGCGTTCAATATAACCTTTAGGGCTGTGTTGAAGTCTACCCGTGTGTTATATATCCGCGAAAGTTTGATTAAGGCAATTATTGAGACCACAGTTCAAAAAGTATAAATCGGGTCTCTCTGTCGCACATGGCGTAAACGTGCATGCTTTCCTTTGTTTGTGTGAGTGCACGCACACACGTCAAGGCGCCTGGAGTCGGCCCCCTTAACCCATATTTACGTCACGTCGGCGACATTGTAATAGTCGCACAGTCACCCGTAATTGTATTCCAGAAGTTCCGTCAATTCGAAATCAGCATATGCAAACATTCAATTATTTCAATACAATGAAAAGTTTCAAGCCCACATTGCATTAAAATGTAACATTTCTGAATATTTTAAAGCGAAGCAAATAAAAAATGTATCTTTGCGCGAAACGAACTTGTGTCGAGGAGATGATCTAAATGTGGGCTAGTGGAAGTATTAGTTGCATCACTCTATTAACCATAAGATGAAACTACGATTTACGAGCGAAAGATGCAGTGTGCAGGAGATGATGAGTTGCGTTTGTTTCCTTTAAGTGTTATGTTGCAAATCGTGTACTTTCTCTTATTTCGCCTTCTTGAAACATGTTTCAGGTAAGATCGTTTCTTTTTTTCCAGAAATAAGATATTGAACTAAGAGCTAATAGACTAAGAGCACTACATTGCTGGCATCGCAAGCTTCCCTTTAGTAAATCTTTTGTAATAAACAACACCGCACAGTAGAGAATACCATCGTGTTCCTTATCAAATGATCTAAATATTGGCTACAAAGCTGGGTCCCAATATGGGCTTGCCAATATTTATTGACATTCATCCGGAAGAGTGCACAAACGATAACGATGCACGTTGCATATTTTTGTGACGAACTTTACTTCGAAAACACGATGACAGAACTCTGGACGAAATGGTTTTAATGCTGAATGTGGGCATGCCGAGACGGTGCTGGTGTTGATAAAGGGATAAAAGTTTTTAACTATTATTAGTTTGTTTCAAAATCAATAATTGCACAAAATTCCTTGCTACTCTACTTACATGGATGTACATGTGTATGTATTTATGTACTTAATTCGAATGAAATCCTTTTTTGTCATTTTATACAAAGGCGTAATACTCTTTCGTTGTTTCGTTGACAAAAATATTTCCCACGCGCAATTAATACAGTGAACTGCAACTTTATAGTGACATTACGCAACTTTGCGATTATTTACCACATATTATGTGCGCATGAAAAATGAAACAGATCTATGAATAGATAGGTATGCACTATAAAAAGTCTAGATGCATAAAACACGCTTTCATTGTTCACCGAAAGTAACCAAAGAAACATCATTGGGTCATAATAATTTAACGCGAGTAGTTTCCCAAATATTTGTTGTTACCGTAATTATTCGGATCAAAACTAAATGAGACATTTCAAGGTGAAAAGAAAGGAGATAGCACAATTATTTTACATAAACGATAATAATATATGTTTTTAAAATTAAGAGCAAAAGGAGGGGCATGTTGTAAAGAATAGTACGAACAGCATTTTTCAATCAGCCGACATGGAGATCTTAAAAGGCAATTGCGACAGTGAAATACGGAAATTTTACGCTGGAAAGAACATACTTCTCACGGGATGCACTGGTTTCCTCGGAACCCTTATTTTGGAGAAACTCTTGCGCACGTGCATCGAAATTTCCAAAATTTACATTATAGTTAGGCCAAAAAAAGGCCTATCAATACAAGAGCGAATGAAGAAACACTTTGAACAAACCGTGAGTACGAAAACATGTGTACAGCCATTATAATAATCGCATGTAAAGTGTTACCATAATAGTTGACGGTAATGTACGCGAAAGCTGCAAAGAAAGTAGTTAGCCATTTTGTTCTAATAGTGTTAACTATACATATTATTTGAATTTTAAATGTGCACACTGTTTAGTTACAAAGTTAATGCACATTGGATACACAAATAAGTTGGATATCCGGTTGGCGAATTTTAGTTACAATATAAACGAAGGGCGACGATAACAGATATATTAGGTGCATATAAATTAAAAATCAATTGATATTTTCGTAAGCTTAATGATACGCCATGATCTACTTATAAATAAATAACTTGCACTCCGGATTTTATTATTTTGTCACGTGAACTATTTTTCTTATTCTTAGTATTGGATATGGATTGTTAAATGAAATAACTATTATATTTTTCTCAATCCGTGCATTTAAAATAGCTCTGACGGAATGTCCACTCTCTATGAAATACTCTTTAGAACCGAACGAAAACCCATTTTACAACTTAGGCCCTTTTGACTCTCCAAGTCCAGACCCATCTGGTTCTCATACTATCTGTGTTAGTAAGACATTTCTAAGAACTTTGAGACAATTTTGCTACAGCATGATATATTATATTTACTATCTCTAGTAAATATCCAACACTTAGCCATCCGTCTCACAAAAAGGGAATTAATAATCGAATGGTACAACTGTCCATTAATTTAGTTAATAAGTACCTAAAATCGAGACCTGGACTTAAATATTTCCAGCTCACTTTATTGTCTATAGGTATACAACGAACTGCGAAAGATAAATCCAAACTCGATGAAAAAAGTTGTGCTCATTCAAGGTAACCTTGGCGAAGCTTCCCTAGGGGTTTGCGCAGAAGACCGTGGGCGTTTGGTGGAGAACGTGAATATAATAATTCACAATGCGGCGATAGTGCAGTTTAGACCAAAATCGTCCGTAATCTTACGGGCGAACGTTATTGCCACGAAAGAAATGCTCGAATTGGCAACGGAATGCTCTGATTTGGAGGCATTTGTGTACGTTTCGACGGCGTACTCTCATCCGTACATTAAGTATGTAGAGGAAAAGTGTTATCCACCTCCGGCAGATCTCAAATTCGCAGAAGACATCATACGTGCCGATGAAGAAAATGCGTCTGGAATTAGGGCCGAGGCTTTGGACGATATTCTAAAAACGTATTATAATTTATACGCATTCAGCAAAGCGACCGCCGAAGGTGTAGTCCAGGATTATAGCAGAACCGCATCCTTTCCGTGCATAATCTTTAGACCGACTATTGGTATGACAGCTGTATTATAGTGGAAGTCCGTTTATACCGTTTATACTCCATCCATATGTATGAAATTCTAGTAGTGGCCGATTAACTTAACTTTAAATGAGCTCGTATTATCTGAATTACCACGGATCTTTGATCCACTTATAAATGTCTAAGTTTTAACAGTAAAGGGACGCGGTATTTAAGGGCAAGTACTTATTTCGTGTAATACTCTTGTAAGAACATTTATTCCTATCGACTGAACGACAATTTAGCTGGTCGAGAAAATTATATGGATTCCTATTACACGAACGACGAGGTATACGAATTAACATGTCCCATTACAGGTTCATAATACGTATAAACGGAGTTCTACTGCACATTTTCATTTAAATAGGGTGCAAGCAAACTAGAGAACACAAATATGAAATCAATTAGCAATAGAAAATCAATGTCCACAAAAGGAGAGAAGTAATGTAGAAAATAGTGATAGCTTTATTATCTTTCCCGGATCTTATCTCAGAAGTTAAATTTATCGGTGTGATAATGTACATCAAAGTAAATTTTCAAATGTCTATGAAATGTCTATGTCATAGACCGATGTCATAGACCGATTTAACCGAGAATAAAGTACTCGCTCGACACCTTTGTGGACAATGAGTATTCTTAACTTCTTGTGTTCTTAATTATAATTTTTAATTACTTTCTCACTTCAAATCTTATTTTTTCTTCTTAATTAATAGTCTGAAAGGAGAGGAATAATAAATACAACTGTACATTACATTATCATGAATTTTATGAATAGTCGGACCGTCATACAAGGGGTCGACATGGCTGGCAAACTTAAATGGAGGTGCAGGGCTCTTGGGGTTAGTTGGGATGGGTTTGGTGCATGTCGTTCCAGCCTCCATAACTGCCGTAATAGATAATGTTCCAGGTGACATGACTATTAACTATCTGCTCGCATTGATTTGGGATCACGTTACGCATAGGTAATGCGTTGTTATTACTGCCAAATGAAATGTACAAAATTTCAACCTACTGCCACTTGGTGCATTGTCTTACTATTACAAAATAAGAATTTCTTTCGAGCATAATTTACTCCATATAATTTTCAACTTTTCTATTATTTTCTTCAGAAAATCATGCAAATTAGAAGTGTATAGCTATGGATCATCGGATTGGAACCCTATAACCTACAAAATGGGAAAGAAGCTAGTACTAAATATATTGAGCAAATATCCAATACGAAAGATGGTGTGGTATCCGACTGTGGCGTTCATTCCTAATTTTTACGTGTTCCTTGTGATTCACACGCTGCTTGCTATAATTCCCGCAGCGATCTATGATTTAATCCGTATCATTAGAAAGAAAAAAACAATGTAAGCTTTTATTTTTAAAGATCTAAAAGTTGTATTTACTTAAGAATACTTGCAGTTTCAGTTTAAAATGTTCAATTATATGTTAAGTAAGCTTTTGACGATTTTAAGATATTATTAGAAATTATTTTAAATTAATTATCGTGTAATATACTTTTTCACAGAGCACTAAATGTGGCGTGGACATCAACTAAACTCGTAAAATTGTTACAACCATTCCTTGCTGCCACTTGGATTATAAAAACGAATAAAGCAAAAAGTCTTGTAAGTCGTATGAATGTTGCCGATTTGGAGGAATTTAGCTTTGATTTGTCATTATTAGATTGGCATGACTATTTGAAGACCAGTACACACGCCTACAAAATATTTATTAAGGAGACACCAAACGACCTCATCATTGCTAGAAAAAAGTATCGAAAGCTACAAATAGTGCACTACACAGTTTGTAGCTTGCTGGCGATGATTTTGTTGTTCGTGTTGTATAAAATTGCCCGTTGTATTTTTTGAGGTTCTTATTCAATCAACGATTGAAGGGCATGGATGACCTTCGTTTGACCCAAGGAATTAGCGATTATTCGTACTACGTATTTCAACCCCAAACGTAAGTTTGGAAGGTGATAAATATTCTGGTATGTTTTTATAGATGCAAATAAATTAAATGAACCACCTTGAACAAATATGTTACTTAAGAAGATGATATTTGAAATAAAATAATAAAACAAATGGTTTTATCAATATTTCTATTGGATTCAAAATAATATACATATCGGAATTATTCTTCATCCTTGTAGGAATAAGTGCTCCCACAAAAATTACTCCATAAAACTTACTTGATTTTAGTCATCACATAATTACGCTTACGCATTGCACGAACCGAATATACACTGTAGTAGTCCCTCGAACAACGCGGGGGTTCGGGACAGCCACAGAACGCGTAGAGTGAAATCCGCATAGTTTCGGAGCTACCCGGAGCCACCCTTATATTTATGTTCCCAGAGAACAGGTAGAATAACATCTAGGATTTATTCTTCCCCTGCTGTACATTTTTACATCATTTGCATGTTCCTTTGTTTCATTGTGCTCTTTTATCGCAAAATTTGTCCGCATATTAGTTAATGAGTAATTTCGTTATTATTATTAGTTGAATGTAAATAAGAAATCGCGCCTTTCATTAACAATAAAATTGCCACAATGAAAAAGAGGAATAAAGAATTTTTATAGTTATTATATGTTTCGGAAAACTGGCACGTTCAATTCTGCATGTTCCGAAGTTGGCTGATATCGCTCAGCGCTGAGCGTGGAGGTGTAGGATGAGCAGAGGAATGACAGAGGAAATAGAGACTGCACGTACACTTTTAATCGTGACACAAATTGTAGAGTACAAACACTGTGATGGACAAGAAAACTGCGCACTTGACGACGGAACGATACGAAGACAAAACGTAGCTTTGAATTTGGCTTTTCACGACAACTATACCCTAAAACAATTGAAAGAAAATCACGTCAAAATTCAAGTAAATACTCCTGAAGCTTATAGGGAACTTACTCAGGCATTAAAAGAGAAAAATGCAAATGCAACTTCTACACCTACCAACTGAAAAGGGATAAAAGCTACAAGGTAGTACTTAGAGGAATGCATCCTAAAACCAACACCAACTCATTAATCGATGAATTGAATAAATTAAATCATCGGGTAAGACAGATCGACAATATAACTAATTGTAAGCACGATATCAAACAACCTTTGCCGCTATTTCTTATTGAACTGAAAATAAATAACAAAGAAAATAACCAAAGAAATTAACAAAGAAATCTTCAAACTTGAAAGGCTTCTAAATACAATCGTATCTTTCGAACCTCCTAGAAGTAAAAGGGATATTCCACAATGTTTACGTTGCCCAACATACGGCCACACAAAAATTTACTGCAATAGAATACCAATATGCGTTAAATGCGCAGGACGCCACTGGTCCTCCAAGTGCCCTAATGCAGGTAAAATAGCTGATGTTAAATGTTTCAACTGCCAAGGCAACAACCCTGCTAGTTACAAGGGTTGCTTAGTAAGGAAACAGCTACAACAGAAACTATTTCCTAGATTAAGATCAAAGTCTGTTATTGATAATTCAAACACCTCCAACCCCAAGATAACCACAGGAATCACCTATAATACACCCGAAAGGAGTCAATACAACATAAAAACTAATAATATAACTTACGCGCAAGTAACTAGATCTCAACAAAAAGAAATACCAGAGGCTTCTTCTGAAAGTCATAACCCGACATCCGACATCTCCGAAATTAAAAATCTTTTGTTATCCTCAACAAAAAATATCGAGCTAATAACTAATATGCTTTTGCAGCAAACTCAACTGCTAACACAACAATCGCAACAAATTAATAAAATTCTAGAACTCTTTTTTAATGTCCTGAAAAATAATAATAATTAAAAATGGATAATTTAAAAATAGCAATTTGGAATGCCAATGGGTTATTACAACGATTGCAAGAGTTAAACATTTTTTTACATGCAAAGAAAATTGACGTACTACTCATATCGGAAACTCATTTTACAATAAAAAGTTTTATAAAAATTCCATACTACAGCCCATATGATACGAAGCATCCATCTGGCAGGGGTCATGGTGGTTCAGCGATACTTATTAAAGACGACATTAAACACTTTGTTCATCTTCCAATCGCAGATATACATATACAAGCTACAGCTATCACTATATACACAAAGTATGGCAATATTACACTAGCAGCCATCTATTGTCCAATACTATACACGATATACACCGCAGACCTACCAGCCACTAACGAAACATCAATATTTACATTTGCAGATGATACTGCAATTACAGCCACACACTCTGATTTAAAAATCGCACACTGTTCCGTCGTAAAAACCCTCCTTGCAAGAGACGTCGAGCGCGCGGTCCTTGGGTCCCGGTCAAGGGATTATCGAGGCTAGATTAATAATACCGATGCGTTGCGTTACACAAATACCATGCATTGTTCCACGGCTTACGAGCAGGAGCAATAAACCACGGTACCTCCAAAAGAAGGCGGCTAGCGATCGGTACACGAACAAACCTTCTGCGTGCAGATGGCTAGCACGTTTTATGACGCGCAAGTAACAAGACTGTTTTTGAGGAAAGTGCTTTATACCTTTAGCCAAGAGATTACAAACCTCCAAGTTATTCACGACCTCAACAGTTAATTGCATGCGTCATAAACGTGGACTTCCGGAGGGCCTTCGGAGCTGGGCCCAACAGACATCTGGCAGGTCAAGCTTTGGACACCCTGATGGAAATTCCGCTGCATTGGCAAACCGATAGCAACGTCTAAGGACACACCCTCTCCTCCTAGAAACGCGCTTCGGGCGCTAAGGAAGGGTGCGGCTACACCTCCAAAACACGCTGATTGGCAATTAGTCATTTTTCCTTATGTCCAATCAGCGTGCAGAAGATGACTTCCGAGTTGACGTTTTGACAAACGTTCGACGAGGAAGTCAGTTCCTTTCCGACAACCCTCAAGACAAGTCGAACCTTGATCTTGAGTACTACCGCTTACTACCGCCGAGAAGAGCCTTACAACCTCGATCTCGCACACCACGCAAGCCGAGTCTTGCAATCATACGTAGCGACGGAAAAGGGCTCCGAAGTCCTTACAAGACTTCGTAAGGTAACCCTCGATTAGCGTGTGCATCAGGCCCACCGCCGTGGTACCGGCCAAGCCTTACAACCTTGGTCAAACCTATACTCAGTGTTACGTAACGATTCGCTATTGCTGTCGAGTATTACGAGCACACCACACTGTGGCTCCCGGTGATGCAATAGGCACTGGTTCGTCCACGAATTCTTACCTTCCTGTGGCTCCCGGTGATGCAATAGGCACTGGTTCGTCCACGAAAACCTTACCTTCCCGTGGCTCCCGGTGATGCAATAGGCACTGGTTCGTCCACACCCTTCCTATCGAACGGCTTGACCGTTTAACGAACATAAACTCTTTAAAAACCGATAATCGGCTCCGCAGCCGCACCCCATAGCCCTCGGCGCGTAACAAAGTTATGAGCAAGTGTCAATAATGCTAATATGTCTATATTCTACTATAATAGCAAACATAACCAATTAATAGTGGTATTAATCAGCAAATATCTTATGATACCTAAAAGTTGTTTCTATGTACCTATTTGGAGAAAGAGTTCTACAAAGAACCGTGGGTAAATTACATACTTTTGTCCCTATCTGCTATAGTCATTAATTATTCAATATTACCTATAAATTAGGTTTATATTGATTTGGCACTTAAAATTTAAATAAACTATTTTATCAATCGTTTGTTTGAAATATGCGTGGAGCAGAACTAGAGTTTCTTGTATTAAAAATTTGGTGGCCCTAAAAAGGGCCATTTCAATTTGAGGAATGGGATCGTTGAACAACGATTACTTTTTCGTTGTAGATTTGATTGCCTTTGACGCCGTAGCTTTCTTTGGCTTGGGGGTCTTAGCTGCGGCTCTTTTTTAGCTGCGGGAGTCTTAGTACTTTTCTTGACCTTCGATATGCTTTTCGTTTCAATGGCTGCTTTAGATTTTGCAGTAGACTTGGTTGCAGTCTTCTTCGATGTAGCAATTTTCTTTTCATTCACATGTTTCTTCGGCTGTACTGGTTTCTTAATGGCAGCACTTTTCTTGGAAACAGTCTTCTTCTGTACTGACTGTGCCTTCTTAGGCGCAGCTTTCCTTACTAGGCGGGGTGATTTCTTGGCCTTAAAGCCCTCCGAAATCTTCCCCGTGGAAAGTTTCAGGGATCCTTGCCTTTTGTTTTTACGACAGCACCAGATGTAACGGCAGATTTCAAGTATCGTTTAAGGAACGGAGCGAATTTCTCTCCGTCCACTTTGTATGTGGAGTCAATGTATTTCTTGATGGCTTGCAAAGAAGAGCCTTTACGGTCCTTCAACTCCTTAATGGCTTCTCGCGTGGTGTCTTCAATTTACTCTTGCCTATCTTCTTTGCAGAAGCGGTTGCTTTTTCTGCCGTTTCGACCGCAGTACTTCCAGTATTCGCCTTGTTTTCCATTTTTATGATTGTGAACAGATGGTAATAAATGTATGAAAATCCTCAAACTGGCTTCTTGCACGATTGAACATGTAAAACTCTTTAACAATTTTTTTCTGTTTATAATTGACAATGATTTGGGGGGGGGGGGAGAATAAAAATATGCACTTTGTGCCATACCTGCTAGCAATAGCCAGCTTACCGGCAATCCTGAAAATAACGTACTGTTAGCTGCATGAGGTAAAGGATATTGGTTGAAGGAATCAAGGAAAATGAATATGGCGAAAGGTTTTCAAAAAACCGCCAGTGGTACAATCTAGGACTAAAAGGAGAACGAAAAACAACAAGTGGAAATTTCTCCAGTTGGGTGAAACTGGGGTATGTTGTGCACATGAGCACTTGTAAGACAATATAGTATGAAAAAGGAAGGCAATGAAAAATAAATAAGAAATATTATAGAAATCACAATACGGATCAGTCCAGGCATTGATCAAACTTGGAATGCAACGGGAATTTATATTTTTTACGATAAGGTATTGTATGTATGTTAACGTCGGCTAGCCGACGAACCATTGATTAATGTGTATATCACATTTAAAATTTGCGGCCAGCCTGTTGATAAAGGCCTCCACAAGCGGTATTTTGCCACGGAGATGTAGCGTTTTTGTAGGAAAGAAGTAGGGCAGATTTAAGATTAATATCAAAACTTTATTCTGAGCTGATTGAACTCTCCGCCGGTTTGCCGACGAGAGGCAGTCGCAATAAGCTATTAATCCGTACGTTAATACCGGGCGGATACACATGCAATATATGATTAAGACGAATAATCTCATACAAGTTAGAATGTTTAGACAAATGCGGCCTAAGAACAGCCGCGACTTTGTGCATCTTGGCAATGCGGTTACAGTAATGATTCGCACTGTGTTCATCGCACGGGACCGAATGTGAACAGCCATCGTGTACAGACACGATTCTCGAGCGTCAGGTCACCTTCAATGTTGTGGCAACAGAGACTCGAGGCAGCAACCAGGAAAAAATCAGGCAAGTTTAAACACCCGTGTACGTGTGAGACAATACTAACACAATCAAAGTTTCATATTAAAACTTGATTCTTTTTGGCCCCTTTAAATGAAATCTTAAAAACATTTTTGTTACAATCTCCTGATTAATATGACACCAAACACGACATGGTTTGGACAATTTTTACTTATCATGGTAGTAATAATGGTCTTCGAAACAATCAGTAGCATGGCACCAATCTATGTCGTGTTTGGTATCATTTTAATCAGGAGACTGTAACAAACATTTTGGTAAAATTTCATTTAAAACGGACAAAAAATAAGCAAGTTTTACTATTAAATTTTGATTGCGTTGGTATTGTCTCACACGTACACGGGCATTTATATTTGCCCCTTCCTCGTACTCTGCGCTGGGCTGCCTCGGTTCTCGGAAATCACACCACCAAAAGTGATCCGAACGACACTTCCCCGAATTCAAGGGAGACGGCCCCAAGTAGGGGGGATAGAAAATGAACAGCCATCGCATCACGATTTTAAACACAGTGCGAAACATTACTGTATTTACCGCAGCGACCCAGGCAAGTCCGGAGTCCAAAACAACTCCAAGGTATGTATGTGACTTTTTTAGACCATTGAACCACATGTCCATTGACCATAAGATTTTTAACACATTCGGCGTCCAACGCTCGTAGCGTACAGACGTGTCGGTGCGTGCCTCGCTGTGTCTCGCGTGCTCGCGCGCTACTAGCTATCTTTCGTGTCGCATTTGCTTTTCAATTCATTCCTAGTTGGTTTCTCGTTCTTGACTTTCGAGGTCATCCTCTCCTTGTGCGGGAGGATTGACCGCAGCGGTGAGTGTGCCCCTCGGCAAAAACTCAGATTTACTCAAAGGTTGCCGAAAACGGCCTATGGTCGCCAAGGCTCGTACAATGCCTGTATTATCTTCTTCTGTTGCTGCGGGACCTCGAAAAGCTCCAAAGACGTCATTTTCCAGAAAGCAGGGACCCTCTCTTAAAAAATTTTCATTGGCTGCGGTACTTATGCCGCAAGGAGACGTAAGTGCTTCAGACTCGGAAACCGCGTGGAAAAAGCCAACAGTCTGGTGAGTAACATCTATTCATTTTCGCCTACGCGAAATCAAGTGTCCGGCAAAGATTGCGAGCCCGTCATTGTCTCTCCTCGTCATTCCACGGGGTCGGAAAGTTCTTCTGAAGCCTTCGAACCTCCACGGGAAAAGGCTGCTAGATTCGTTAAATTGTTTAACCGTTTGAGTGCGGCGAAGCGCTATCGCGCTTCGCTTGTTATATGCTAAAAATGCGGAGGAGCGCGATCGCGCTTCTCTTGTCCAGCCAAGAATGCGGAGACGCGTGACCACACCGCTGTTTGTTAGTATACTTTTCGTATTAATTGAGAACAGTTGTATTTATATTTATTGCATTAAAAATTGTTTTCTTTTTTTTAACAAGTGTTATACTGATAATTACAAAAAGCACTATGCCAAATTATGATTCATCTGAAAGTGACTATGATATGAGCAGTAATGATGAAGAGTGTAGTAATGACTTTGAAACTGATAGTGGAAGTGATATTATCATTCCTTCTAAGAGATTACGAATTATTAGTGATAGCAGTGATGATGAGGAAGTAACTGCAAGTGCCTCCGATGGCGATAATATCGATGAATTTTTACCGGTAAACACAATATTTTCGAATGAATCGAATAGTTTTTTTGAAGTACCCGGTCCAAAAAATGCCCCTGCTTCTGATGCGAAACCAATTGAATATTTCAATAAATTTTTTTCAAATTCGCTCTTCACTACAATGGTAACGGAAACGAATCGCTATGCTGAGCAGTTTTTGAATTCCGGAAAAAAATTGAAACGACGTTCACGCGCAAAGTCTTGGGTACCAGTAACTGTTACAGAAATGAGAGCATTTGTTGCAGTTTTATTAGAAATGGGCATTACAAGACGACCTTCAATACACTCCTATTGGAGTAAAGATTCGAGAAACATCCCGTGGTTTGGAAAAATGTTTAGTAGAGACAGGTTTCAATTGATTTTGAACTTTTTCCATTTAGTAGACAATAACAATTTAGCACCACCAGGAGATTCAGGTTACGATCCGTGCGGTAAATTCAACTTTTTAGCAGATTACGCCAATAAAATTTTTCGCGAACAATATACACCACACCGCCAGTTGAGTATAGACGAATCATTAGTTGGTACTCACTGTCACTCTATTATAAAGCAGTATCTTCCTAACAAAAAACACCATAAATGGGGAATCAAGTTCTGGATGATTTGCGATTCTGTTTCAAATTATTGTTTGGGATTTTCTTGTTATTGTTACGTAGGAAGGATTGTTTCCTTCGTTTTTCACCTATCATGCCCTTATTTGGGAATCGGGAGCGCGTGCAGTCGGGTCAGCCCCTTCCGCGGTGACACGATGACGTAACCCTTCGGGGGAACGTTCTCGAACCTTCCGGACTCCCTTGGAAAATTCGGTGCCCCACCATATTTCTGGTCCGTATTTCAAGTATAAGAAGGGCTTGAAATCTGCGCTCGGGGCTCAGTATGGACCTACTAGCTACGTACCATGTTGGTGCCAGCTAGCCATACTGATGCCCAGCGAGATCGGGTTTCAGTCCCTTTCAAGCAACTCTTATTTATTAGGGCTTAGTTTGAATAATCAGGCAACGAGTTACTTCGCGATTATCCAGTTTACGAAGCTCAGCGAGATCGGGTTCAAGTCCCCTTCGAGCAATTCTTTATTATATTGTACGACTTTACGTAAGAGTCCGAAACCGTGGCTTAGCTTCACGGTATTACGTTTGTAAGCATCTTGTTAATTAGAGAATATAGACTTTCTTATTTGACTACAGACACATTTATTTCATTTCGATAACCTATACCAGTCATACGCAGTATCAATCCATCGAAGGGATATACCTTAACCGCTCAAGGTGTATCAAAGTTACGAGACCAAAATTACTAACAATCCTGTGGCTCCCGGTGATGCAATAGGCACTGGTTCGTCCACGCAAACCTTCCTGTGGCTCCCGGTGGTGAAATAGACACTGGTTCGTCCACGACAACCTTCCTGTGGCTCCCGGTGGTGAAATAGACACTGGTTCGTCCACGAACTCTTACCTTCCTGTGGCTCCCGGTGATGCAATAGGCACTGGTTCGTCCACGCAAACCTTACCTTCCTGTGGCTCCCGGTGGTGAAATAGACACTGGTTCGTCCACACCCTTCCCATCGAACGGCTTGACCGTTTAACTAACATAAAACTCTTTAAAAACCGATCCTCGGCTCCGCAGCCGCGCCCCATAGCCCTCGGCTCGTAACATTATCAAGGTGCAAAATCAAGCGATGATAAAAATGAAATAAATAAGAATGGTCTCGGATATGTAGTGGTTGAGAAATTGTTATCACTCGGAAATTACTTGAATAAAGGATACCATTTATTCATAGATAATTTTTTCACAAGCATACACCTTGCAAAAGGATTGTTAGAGAAAAATACATATCTAACTGGCACCATTCGGAGAAATAGAAAATACATTCCAAATGAGGCAAAATTTGCACAGGTTGGTCAGCCAAAATATTTCAAAAATGACAAAATACTTATGTGCTCTTTCCGAGACAAACAAACTAAAAAAAATCCCGTCATATTGATATCCACAAATTGCACAACAGGAAATATAACCGTTACAAAGAAAAAAGGTAATTTTCAATCTGTAAAGGAAAAACCAATTATCATTCACAATTATAATCAGTTTATGAATGGAGTAGATGAATCCGACAAAATGTTATATACATATCTCGATGAAAGACGGACTCTCAAATATTGGAAGAAAGTTGTTTTCAACATTTTTGTTAGAATGGTGCTAAATTCTTACATAATATACTCAGAGAATTGTCTGGGTAAAAAATTAACACGACTGCAATTTACTTCAAGCATAATTCATGCTATAGAGAAGGAGTGGTTAGCAAGCAAAAATGAAACTGCAAGTCCAATAAGTAAAAAGTTTGCTTTAGAAAAATTGCCAGGACGAAACTTGCGACAGTGTGAGGTTTGCAGCAAAAAAAATGGAAACGGAATTAAACGATCCAATTTAATTTGCGCTGTTTGTAAAAAAGGAATTCATGGCGTTTGTGCAGCAAAACACTCATGTAATAAGTGAGAATAAAAAATATTTTTGTTAGTAAAAATTACTTGTTTTATAATAATTAAAACTATTTTTATTATTTTCCAAAAAAAATAATTACGCATTTCATTCCGCACTTTTAGCATATACGTAAAAAAATTCTTCCGCACTCAAACGGTTAATGTTCCTGTTGAATTGCAGGAGCAGGGCGAGTTTGCTTTAAGCAATTTTGATGAAAATAAAAATTCGCGTTTCGGTAAACACCGGCACGTAAGTACAGCGATGTAAACCCAGACATCGATACAAACTACGACGTAGAGTTTCAAAATAACGTAGAAATGTTTGAAATACTCAACGTTCCTACCTCGAATCGCTTCAATCCCCTCTCGCGTACCTTCGCAGCGGAAACAGAGGACCTTTGTGCTCCCCTCCCTTCCAGCTCTCGCCGAGTTTCGGACGGCGAACGCCTCAGTGCGAATGCGCCTAAACCGTGAATTATCGGTGACAAACAGATGACGGGTCGAATCTCCGTTAAGACCCCCCCAATTTATGTTACGAAGTACAGTAATTTCTCGATGAGTGCCGCGCGAGTCGTACAGCGTTAGCGATCGCGTTTCATCCCCACCACTGGGGGGAATCACCCCGGGCCGGCCGACACGTCCCGGCGGTTAATACTTGCGGTATCCCTTGAAAGATTAAATGCCTCCGTATCTGTGAGAACACACTAATGCAACCGTGAATTTTTTTTATTGTTACGTATTGCGCAATGAAAATTATATTAAAATATTCGTGAAACTGCTGTGATTAAAATGAGACTAAACACGATATAATTTGGATCATATTGACTTATATGTGTACATAATAAAACTCTTACCCATTGATTCACTATTAATTATACACTTAGAATTTTCATTATTAATTATACACTTAGAATTTTCACTATTAATTAATCAATTTTTATGCTAATTTACTATCTACTATTTATGCTAAAGCTTGGGTAACCAGAACGAAAGCGTGTCTCGCCGACTCTGAGCGACCGAAAAGCGTTTCTCGCCGACTCTCACTGCGCACGAAGCGTGTCTCGTCCACTCTGACTGCGCGCAAAGCGTGTCTCCGCGTGACTCTGAGCGATCGCAACATGTTTCTCTTCGGCCGGGGGGATCGTACGGAAGCATTTCATGCTCGGCTCGGAGGGATCCGTTTTTGTAATTTATCAACGCAAACATAATCCAAATTATATCGTGTTTGGTGTTATTTTAATCACAACAGCCTCAGCTATATTTTCATAAAATTTGCAGAACGAAATAATTAACAATAAAGAAGTTTTATAGTTGCATTAGTGTTGTCTCACCGATGGGAAGGCATTTAATCCTTATCTGACGCCCAACTTCTCTTTCCTCTCTTTCTTTCGCGCGCTGTCCTTTTCTGTGGCCGTCGATGTCGGCGCCTGCACAGTAGACGGCTCGGCCGAAATTTCCAAGAACCCAAAGTTCACCTAAATTCGATTAGTGCGCGCAGCCGGTCCCGAGTAGCACGCGCTAACCAAAGAATTACTGTACTTATCTGATATGTGTGGAAAGACTTTTACATTGAAACTCCTAAAAGAAGGTATACGTACTCAATTTGACAATAGAGAGTCCCACACTAAACTAATTCAATTTTTGCGCGCAATTAATTTATCTTTTTTCACCTTCACTCCTAGCAGTGAAAAAATACTCAGTTTAGTATTAACACGTTGACTGCCGCGCGTATTTACAAGAAAATTTCCGTCAGGCCACGCGCGCCGCTATATTAACACTTTGCCAGCCACTGTCACGTACGCGTGACTTATTTTCGCCAACGATGATGCTACATATCGATGCCTGACAATCAGGGAACATTGGTGTAGTCACTTTAAGTTTCGCGGCTGGAATGGCGCGAGAGCGGTGGCTCGTCGTCGCGCAGGTATTGTATACATATATGAAGGAATGTTAGTTTAAGCGTAAGACGTATTCGATGCCGAGCGGTGGGGGGAAACAAAGGACTAGCGACGGCCGTGGCCGATCGACGTCGACGGTCGCGTGGCAGTTGTCGATTAAAAAGCGTGAGAGAAGTGCCTGTCGAAACGAAGATCCGTATTATTCTTATTATTCTGATTATTCTGATTATTCTTATTATTCTTATTAGTCTTATTCTTATTATTATTGTACTACTACTACCTACGTAAATAAAGATTCCTACATATATAAGGTAATTGTAACTTGTAATCCAGTAGTAGTAGTAGTAGTAGGACAGTAGCTGAAAAGTAGCAGGCGAGCGAAATCATTTGTAGAGTATCACCACATTGGTTTCAACTGCTTTCCCCTCCAAATTTACCAGATTGTCTTTTATTGCAATCTTTTTTCGTGGACGCTTGTTTTGTTAGTTTGAGACTGTCTTTCGCTGCCTTCAAATATCGAAAGCTTACGTTAGATCTAATACAAGTTTTAAAATATCCTTCCAAATGCTCTACGATGAGGAAATATTACGAGGCTTTCCAAAATTCAAATGGTAGTGTTGAGGAAGAACAGAGATTTCCTAGGAGGAAAAATATAAATAGAATGGCTTCGTCGGATTCTAATTCGCAAACCAATAAGTACACTAGTTGTGATTGTTGCGAATCAGCACAACGCACAGTGGGGTATTTGCCTCGAAAAGCTGGCCAAAAATCAAAATTGTATTTTTGTCCAAAATGAATAATACTTGGCTCATATATTCCTAAGTATGTATGCATGTTAGAGTTAAGTTAATTCACGCGCCACGCTTTAGGCTACGGTGACAGTGGAACCGAATTTCGGCCTTCCGACGTCGTCCGCAGACGCCGAATCGGCTATCCGAAGTGGGTGCCGCTAGTGGCTGCGTATTCTATTCCGACGAATATTCGTTCGCATCTCAATGATTCACGCTGTAGGAAAGGGACATGGATTTAGCTAATTATTATTATTTTAAGGATAATGTTTTATTAACAACCTTGTTAACAAATGAAAGATTAGAACGGGGAAATTAAATTGTTGCTTTTACGGTGCATAATTATTTTAATACAACTAAACGTAAATTAGCAGGCTTGATGTTCGCATTTCTAATTCTTCGCCATAGCATAGAGCTGGTGAGCATTTTAGGAAAGCACAAAGTGAAAAATTCTGAAGAAAGACAAATATCTCAATGCGAGGTATGCATTCAAGGAAAGTTAACAAACACTCCTTTCCCAAAGGAGAGCCACAGGAGTACAGCATGCTTGGAGATAGTACATTCTGATCTCTGTGGACCAATGTCAAATAAGTCACTTGGAGGATCTAGATATTATATGTTGTTGTTCACAGATGATTATTCTCGATCGAGTGAGGTTTTCTTTTTAAAACATAAGGATGAAGTATTGCAGAAGTTCAAAGAATTTAAGGTATACGCAGGAAGGCATACAGGAAATAAAATTAAATATCTTCAAACGGATAATGGACGAGAATATTGCAACAAGAAATTTGATGAATTTCTGAAAAATGAAGGGATACGACGACGCCTCACAGTTCCATACACGCCGCAGCAGAATGGGGTGGCTGAACGTAAAAATCATACACTAATTCAGACTTCTAGATGTATGCTATTACGGGCCGGATTGTCTGAAAGATTTTGGGCTGAGGCAGTATTGACAGCCAATTATTTAAAAAATAGGTGTCCCACCAGGATTCTAAAAGGAATTACACCATTTGAGTTATGGAAAAATAGAATGTTGAGAATATGTTTTAAGCAATTCGCGCGCGTTTGCCAAAGGCGGTTGCGCTTGCCGGTCGCCTACAGCGCCATAACGAAAAGTGATCGTTAGATCTCAGCGTAGTCGTGTTGTATCGTCATCTTATTCTTATGTATGTATCTTAAATAAAACCCACAGCTCTAACAGGTTATGGGCCCAGAGCGAAAGTGATTAGTTAAAGAATAGAAAGAAAGTAAGGGCGAAGTATGAAAACAGATTAGAAAAAAAAGGGTAAAAATTGAGAAGTGCAAATTTGAGGTTAGGCAGACACGTGGCACAATGGCGGCAAGTATTGGGAAATCGAATCGGATCGAGTTATTGACAAGGGATAACTACGATACGTGGTGCATCCGGGCAGAGACCTTGCTGATAAAAAATGACGGATGGGAATATGCGAATGGGCAGAAACCTAGGCCCGTAGAAACGGATGCGGCCTCAGAAGTAGCGGCGCGTGCATGGGACGCCGCCGATCAGAAGGCAAAATCTGATATTATACTTGCATTAAGCAGTAATGAATTAAAACAAATTAAAGGTTGCAAAACTGTGCATGAGGTATGGGGGAAGCTGCAATCCATATATGCGTCCAAAGGTCCGGCCAAAAAGGCTGCCTTGCTGAAAAGGCTGACTAGTCACCGCATGGCGAATGGTGCCGATGTGCGTGAACATGTCGATAATTTCATGGAAGTTGTAGATAAGCTTGGCGATATGGATATAGACATCCACAAGGATCTGCAGAGTGCAATGCTACTAAATAGTCTATCCGATACGTACGAAAATTTTAGATGTGCAATGGAATATCGTGATGAGCTTCCAGATCTTGAGACGCAGAAGATAAAGATTTTAGAAGAATTTGAAACCAGAAAACTAAAACATGGTGATGAACCTGGTGCAATGGCAGCTAAGCAGAACGAGCAAGGAAAGGGAACAAAGTGGAAGCATAACAAGTACGACAATAACAAGTATGACAAAAATGTAAATAACAGTAGATTACCCATGAAATGTTTCCAATGCGGTAAGTTGGGACACAAAGCAATTAACTGTTACGCAAGAAGGGGTGCTACCAATAGGCCGAGGGCTGGTTCGGGGCAAGAGATGTTTTATGTAAACTACGTAGAATCGGAAAAAGCATGTGCAATTACAATGGATTCAGAGCACGACAATTGGTGCTTGGATAGTGGTCGTACTAAACATTTATGTAAAGATAAAAAAAAATTTGTTGGGTTGAAAATACAGGAAAAGGCGATAGGCATATTAGAACAAATAAAGTCCCGGAATCGTCCTGTATGTTATTTGAAGAAAGCTTTATATGGCCTGAAACAAGCCGGGAAACAATGGAATGAAAGGTTGGACGGAAAATTGAAGAATTTAGGATTAAGTCCTACGGTTTCTGATCCATGTGTATATAGTGGCCAAAAAGGAAACACCAGGCCGTATATAGCCGTGTATGTAGATGACATCATAATTGTGTCTGATGATTATAAGTGGACCAGGAACGTAAAAACTGAATTGGCCAAGGATTTTGATATAAAAGATCTAGGAAAAATCGGGTATTGCCTAGGTATTAATATTAAACAAGATGCTGAGGGAATAAGCATGACGCAAGAAAAATATGTTACCGATTTGTTACAAAGATTTGGAATGGATGACTGTAACCCAGCATGTGCACCAATGGATAAACACGCAACCTTCGAAAATAATAAGGGTGTGGAAAACCAGAGGAGGCCTTATCGTGAATTGGTTGGTTCGTTGATGTATTTGGCTGTGGCAACTAGGCCTGATATTGCTCACGCGGTGAACGTCCTGGGCCAGTTCAACGATTGTAGTACGGAGGCTCATTGGCAAGCAGCTAAGAGGGTGCTACGATACCTTAAAGGAACATGCAATTACGGTATTATTTTCAGGAAATCAGACGCCGAGATAGCGGCTTATGTAGATGCCGATTGGGGAAGGTGTAAGCTCGACAGGAAGTCGTACACCGGATACTTATTTAATATGTCGACGGGTCCAATCTGCTGGAAGTCCCAAAAGCAACGGACAGTTGCCATGTCCTCAACCGAAGCAGAATATGTGGCAATCGCGGAAGCTGTTAAACACGTGTTATATATAACTAAGTTTTTGAGAGAATTAAATATAAGTAATTTGGGTAATATTGTGCTTTATAATGATAACGGGGGGCGCAATTATTGTCAAGGAATGCGATTGTACATCCGAGGACAAAGCACATATATATTAAGTTTCATTTTATAAGAGATGCCTTGCGAGACGAAAAGTTGAGTCTGCGGAACATGTCAACGGATAGTATGCCTGCGGATGTACTCACCAAACCGTTGTCAAGAGGCAAACATTATTTTTGTATGAATGAGGTAAATGTGAGAGAGTTTATTTCGTTTGCGTCTTGAGAGGAGGTGTTTATGTATGGGTGTTTGCAATCCGTGTGCGTCTTGAGAGGAGGTGTTTATGGATGGGTGTTTGCAATGCGTGCGTGTCTTGAGAGGAGGTGTTGAGAATATGTTTTAAGCAATTCGCGCGCGTTTACCAGAGGCGGTTGCGCTTGCCGGTCGCCTACAGCGCCATAACGAAAAGTGATCATTAGATCTCAGCGTAGTCGTGTTGTATCGTCATCTTATTCTTATGTATGTATCTTAAATAAAACCCATAGCTCTAACATAGAAGACCACAGTTGAATCACTTAAGAATATTTGGATTGAAAACACATATTCTAAATAAAAACCCAAATAAACATAAATTTGAATCGAGAACCAAAGTCGGAATATTTATAGGGTATTCTGAAAATTCAAAGGCCTATCGAGTATGGCCCCCAAAAGAGAATAAAGTGGTTGTATCGAGAGACATAAGAGTACTGGAAAATTCGGAATTAGCAAATGATACAATGAACAGAAGAGATGATGATTTAAAAATAATTCCTGTTGTTAAGTGCAATAAAGAGTTTGATGTGCAGTTGGCAAATAATGAGGTACAGACAAGAGTACGAGTACAAGAGTACAGACTGAAGAAGGAATATCGATTGAAGGCAATAATGAAAATAGACAGGATATTCAATTACGACGGGCTCCAGGAAGACCCAGATTAGAACGTACGGGACGAAGAGGACGCCCTAGAAGATTATTTCACACAGTGCCAAGGAACGACGATGTAACTACAAACGATGAAACTCCAAATATTTCGTCAGAAGACATCACACGACAAAGTCAAGAAGACGAAAATTCAAATATTAACGATGTACGGCACTCAACTCGCGAATTGACTGTTGATCAAAAGCACGATGGCCGTTGCGCTCTACGGTAAATTAATGCCGTGAGGGCTAGTTATAAATGTGATGTGGTTGATGATGTGAAATGATGAACGATGATAACACGTAATAAATAATCGTATATTTATATGTTAATGTACAATATGATGGTTGAATGTGACTATTCAAAGATGATGGGAAGACTTTGTAAAGACGTGCAAAGTCTGAAGTCGTGTAAAGACTGATGTGATGTGTCGAGTCTAAAAGACTGATGTGATCGTTAGAATACTGATATAAGACTGATGTAAGACTGGTATAAGACTGATATAAGACTGATGTAAGACTGGTATAAGACTGACGAGTCTTCGTTAGGATCGCCTTTACGAAGACTCGCTAAAACCTGAAGATGGGCGTGTTGCTGGTGATGAGATGCGGATTGGCTAATTCACATCCCTTGTTGATGTAGATAGGTGATGGAAGGGATATTCCAAAATATGGAGGAGGTGTAAATTAACCGCCCCTGTCTACCGGTCACCCTCAGGTAGTGACTGACCTGGGGGTGACTCTCGCGAGGCCCACACGTGCGGTGAACGGTACACAGGTAGTAAGGTCATAAAGCGCTCTGAGTTTAGGAAAACATACTAATCCTGGAAAAGGATGTGCACAAATTTATATGAATATAGCTTGCAGCTGTAGATGTCAGCAATTGTATACAATAAGAAAATACTTGCATTTTAAGGAACTCGATGGCTTTATGATTCTACTGTTGCGCCGCAACAAACGATGATCAAGAAGAGGAGCAGGAAATGATTGAGAATCAACAACCAAATTTAATGGAAGGTGCAGCGAATATAACCGAAGTCCAAATTGAAAATGCTTTGGATGGCGAAAATAAGTTACAATGGGTGCACGCAATAAAAGAAGAGGTTAAGAACTTAATTCAAAATAATACTTTTGAGCTCACAGAACGTCTTTTAGAGAAGCAGGTCATAGGATGTAGGACTGTCCTAACCAATAAATTTAACTCGGATGGCACTTTAGCCAAAAGAAAAGCAAGAATAGTTGCAAGGGGATTTTCCCAGCGATATGGTGTCGATTTCTTTGACACTTTCGCCCCAGTGGCGAGATTAGAATCCATTCGTTTGATGTTGGCATTATCTGTCAAAATGGATATGGTCGTGGAGCAGATGGACGTAACTTGCGCTTATTTGAATGGTACTCTAACAGAAGACGTATATATGGAGAAACCCGAGTTTAGATGGATTCCCTAACAGATATAGCTACTGATGCAAATGAGTCTGATCGAATTAAGAAAACAGCCACAAGCTTATTAAATAAACTGAAAAAGAATAATAATTTGGTCTGTTAATTGAAGAAAGCAATTTATGGACTGCGACAAGCAGGAAGGCAGTGGCATGAAGAATTAGGTAAAAAATTAAAAAGTTTAGGTTTGAAACCCACTGTTGCTGAACCTTGTATATTTCACTCAAGCAGAGGAAACACTTCTTTATTTATGGTAATTTAGGTAGACGATATGTTAACACATTGGCGACGGATGACGCGAAAATGCGTCGTTCGAGTTCTTTGCTTGGGTACGGATAACGCGTTTTCGCGCCATCGATGTCTCTTCATACATTTGTCTCAATATAAATTTGTAAGACCGACCGATAATACGGTCGTCAATTCAAACGAAAACAGACTCATGAAGGTGCAACATATAATAGAATATTTTTGAAATAAATTTAAAAGCGTGTATGTACCAGGACAGAACTTATCGCTTGATGAAGGCATGGAGGGGAATTCCATGGAGGGGAAGACTTCAATTCCGAGTTTACAATCCTAGGAAAATTATAAAATATGGCATTCTCAATAGAATGGTTTGCGAGTCGAAAACAGGATATATTTGTAATTTTATTCTTTACTCTGGAAAGAGTGTCAAATTGGAAGACACCATCATGAACCTAATGGATAACTGCCTAAACAAATGGCATCATCTATATGCAGATAACTTTTACAATAGTGTAAGGTTAGCTGATATATTATTATCACAAAAGGTCAGACTTTGTGGGACAATAAGGGCAAATCGGGGAATCCCAAATCATTTAAAAAACGTAAAACTACAACGAGGACAAACATGCCACCAGAGAGAAGGAGAAATTATGTTCCAGATATGGAAGACTGCAAAAAACCGCAATATTCAAATGCAAACATTCATAATGCGAAAATGGTAAACTCAAATAAAATTGACCGCAACACGAGGCTTCCAAACCTAAAACCTCAGTACATAATGGATTATAATCAATATATGAGTGGCGTCGACCTTGCCGATCAGTATCTCGCATACAACCCTATTTTTAGAAAAACTCTGAAATGGACTAAAAAAGTGTTTTTCTATCTTCTTCACTGCGCCTTATTTAATTCATTCCGCATCTTTAAAATTTTAAATCCACATACAAGAATGAGGTTCCACGATTTCATGCTGAATATAGCCCAATCATGGCTAGAAACAGGCGCGGCAAAGATCAAAGCGGTAACAAAATTTCCGACGCCCGGAAATAAGAAAGGAATACAAAGTTTCTTGGGACTGACGGGATATTTTCGGAAATTTGTTTACAAATATTCCGAAATAGCTCGACCATTTTCCGATTTTATAAAGAAAGAACAACCGTTTGTATGGGGTAACAGCCAAAGCGAAGCGTTTGCAAAATTAAAAAAAGTTTTATAGGCGAAACCGGTGCTGCGCATATACGATCCGGAAGCAATTACAGAATTGCATACCGATGCGAGTAAGGAGGGGTACGGCGCGGTACTTTTGCAAAAGAGCAATGGAGAGGATAAATTCCATTCGGTTTATTATTATAGCAAAAAAACAACAGACGCCGAGAAAAATTACCATTCTTATGAGCTGGAAGTTCTAGCAATAATTAGTGCGGTTAAGAAATTACGTGTGTATTTGTTCGGTATTAAGTTTATGGTTGTTACGGACTGCGAAGCATTTAAGAAGACGTTGTCGAAAAAGGATCTCACTCCGAAAGTAACGCGATGGGCGTTAGTCCTCGGAGAATTCGAATATATGTACAATCGAGCATCGCAACGGGTCGCGAATGAAACACGCAGATGCGCTTAGTAGGTGTCCCGTATTGGTAATAGCGAATCAATTACATGCGATGATAAAAAAGAAACAGATAGAGGACGAGAGATTACATGCGATTAGAACCATCCTTCAGAAGGGACCGTACGAAGATTATTTTGTAGAGAATGATATAATAATGAAGCAGAAAGATAATCGAAAATTGATAGTCATACCCAATTGTTTGCAAATGGAAATTATACGCGGCACACACGAAAACGGTTATTTCGAAGTTAAGAAAATGAAAGAGAGCATTGAGACCGAATATTATATTCCACGGTTGGAAGAAAAACTCAAAGAATTCATTAGCTGTTGTATTCCGTGTATTATTTCTGATAGGAAGGCGGGTAAGAAAGAAGGAGAGTTGAGACCATTGCCGAAAGGCGATCGGCCGCTTAGCACTTATCATATACGTAGATAGATATCATATACGTGTAGATCACGTAGGACCTATGACCGAGACAACTAAGGCGTATCGTTATATTTTTGTAATAATAGATAGTTTTTCGAAGTTTGTATGGCTGTATCCAACTAAGACGGTTAGTGTGAAAGAAGTGCTGAATAAATTAAGTGCGCAACAAAGGGTTTTCGGAAACCCGGAACGAATCATTTCCGATCGCGGAACAGCGTTCACCTCAGGTGAGTTCCAAAATTATTGTAACGACGAAGGAATCGAGCGCATACTCATTACGACTGGGGTACCCAGGGGAAACGGTCAGGTAGAAAGAACTATTAGAACACTGTTACCAGTACTCGCGAAATTATCTGTAAATAATCCGGACCATTGGTATAAGCATGTCGATAAGGTACAGCGGTGTCTAAATAGCACGTATCAACGAGGTATAGGTATGACGCCATTTGAAGTTATGTTCGGCATACGGATGCGACATAAGCGAGATCACGAAATTATTGCACTCATAGAACGAGAGACAATTCAAGCGTTCGAAGAGGGTCGTGATGAACTGATTGTGAGACTAGCGGCAAAGGAAAATTTACAAAAGATACAAGAAGAAAATAAGAAAACATATAATAGGAAGTGTATACCGGTGAGGAAGTATAAAGAAGGGGACTTGGTATTTATTAAGCGAACACAATTTGGATCAAAGCTTAAATTAAAGCAAAAGTATTTAGGGCCGTATAAGGTGAGTAAAATCAAACGTAATGACCGTTACGAAGTTATTCGAGTGAGCGATGGCGAGGGCCCTTCGATTACCAGTACGGCAGCAGATTACATGAAACCATTTAATTGTGGTAACGATGACGAGGCGTAATCTTCGAGGACGAAAATCTGTCAGGAACGGCCGAGTGTAGGAATGGGGTTTGAAGGGAATGCTTTGTCGCGCGGAGGACGGGCTGCGACGCGCGGCGAGGTGCAAGGAAGTTCGGCGAACAAGCGATCGCCGATCGCGCGTAGAAAAACGAAGGCAGTCGCTAACGAGCATTCAACCTTGCAGGACCGACCACATGTATTTGTATATCTTACTTATTAAATCGTTTTTATATCAATCAAAGAAGTTTTGATTTGCGACAATCCTACATATACATATATTAGCACAAGTCTATTCCATCATTAGCTTTAACAATGCAAGTAAACTACTGCATTTTTTATGCATAAAGTGCAGTATTTAGCAACAAATTGAGGTCCGAAAGTCAACAGTTCTCCGGCTCGTAGAAAATATCAAAAAACACCTTACGGAAGTGATAATTACAAGTGTAGTGTTTAAGATGTGCCAGAACAATTTATGTAGGATGCAGGGGAAGGTATGTAAAGTATTTTTGTAGCATTTTTTATTTACTTTCTTTTCTAGTTTTGAAAATATAAGAATTCAAAAACAGAATTTTTTTTCCCGAAAACCAAATATATAATATTCAATTACTTTTTTATACCCCAAAAGACCTCTTTGAGTTTTGTTTATTTTATTGTTTAGACACTGCTTTATATCATTCTTAAAGAGTTAGGTGCCGAGAAGTACAGTAAGTACATATTTTTACACAATTTATCACAAACCGTATGAAATCTTCATGACATTGCGTCGTTCATTGGACAGAAATATTAAAACCAACTTCTTTATCGACAAAAAACAAATGCACGCGTACTTAGAAATACATAGAAATACATAATGGTAAAGGATGGATAGCTGCGTTGCTAAGCAAGCGGTGTTTTTTATAATCTCGTTATTTTCTTGAACGTAGAATATAATTAAGTCACATAATTTTCAGTTTGTAGTTCATAGGAGTTACAGTTTACTTTTTTTCTTTTTTTTAATTTTACTCAAGCCATAGAATTTTTGTTTATTCTTGGCTCATTTTATTAGCAGTGGATTTTGTTATTATGGGTATGTGTACTTCAATGCTGTTGGAACTTTTATTGGATTTGATCGAAATTCAAATAGAAGTTTTTAGATAAATGTTTTATTTTATTGTCAGGTTCTTCCGGGCTTACAGTGATCACAAGGAAGAAATTGTTCGAAATCATGCAAAATTGTGAGTGTAAAGATTTCGATCATAAGTTGAATTTTATGGGGGATTATTTGTTGATGAAACAGAATTATTCGGAAACCAAAGTGAAAGGCGTTAAGGAGCAACTTCACTTTCTTAAATTAAAGTTTAGAGGTAAACAAATGATTGCACAAATTTCGTGTTTAATAAATCTTTTTTTGTCCAATAAATATTCGAATATATTGTTTATCAGCTAAATGGGTCAAAGCAAAACGAACAAGTCATGCTTTCTGTCAAATGAATGAGAAATGGCTGAATGGAACTATTAATCTTCCGGCTGCGAAAAATGTTCGTGGGCGACCAGGCAAATCATTTTCTGCGTCGAGCGAACGAAGCAAGCGCAGAAAAACGGAATCCATTCGTAAATCTGTGGATGTAGACGAATTAATGTTTGCAACACACATGAAATTAAGAACAACTGGTCATGTAGCCGCATCCCAAATTGTTCAGACAATGATGCATTTGCCCAGTGAAGCTTTATTGTACAAAAAAGCTTACTCCAAAAGTCCTACAAAAAAGCAGGACCAATTAACGCCTTTTGAGGCGTTATGTATGTTTATTGAAGCCGACCTATCACGTAAACAATACGAGGCCATTAGATTTACCAATAGAAAATTTGATCCATTCTACACACTATTGCAGAGAGCAAAAAAGCAGTGCTATCCGGATCCCGAGTCGTTTCGAGTAACAGAAACTCATGTCGAAATAAATTTACAATGTCTTTTGAACCATACAGCTATTAGATTGGTACAATACTTAGCAGAGGTATTAGAAAGCTTTCAAGAAACTGACTTGGAATTGGAGTTAATAACGAAATGGGGTTGTGATGGCTCACAGCAAGCACAATTTAAACAAACATTCGATGAAGGTTGCAGTTAGGATGAAAATATTATTCAAAGCTCGCTAGTACCACTGCAACTTTCATTAAAATCGAATAAGCACACTGTCATTTGGCAAATTTAATAATTTTAATAATTTATCAAATGCAAATCAAATCCAAAGGGAGACTTTGCAGTTGGGATTGCCAATTTTGCACGCGAGAATTCGGTTCCTTGAGCACATGTTACACCTCTCGTACAAATTACCGCTGCAAAAATGGCAAGCCAGAACTGAAGGCGAAAAAGTGGTAGTACAGGAGCGGAAACGGAAAATTCATAATGAATTTAAGGGTCAATTGGGCCTTAATATTGACGTTCCCAAACCAGGTTTTGGGAACACGAATGACGGTAATAGTAGTAGGAGGTTTTTTAATAATTATGAATTGTCCAGTGCAATTACTGGTATTGACATGAATTTAATATATCGTATAAAAGTAATTTTGGAACCGATATCAAGCGGGTACAGAATAGAAACGGAGAAATTTGCAGCATACGCCATGGATACAGCAAAAAAGTATGTGGAATTGTATCCATGGTATCCAATGTCACCAACTATCAACAAGATTTTGGTGCATGGGGCGTTGGTGATTGAAACCTCACTGTTGCCAATTGGCCAATTGTCAGAGAAAGCAGCAGAAGCAAGAAACAAGCATTTTCGCCATTATCGGCAACATTTTTCTAGGAAGTTTTCAAGAGTAGCGTGTAACCGTGATGTCATAAATAGATTATTAATCAGTTCAGATCCCCCCATAACCAGCTCAAGAAAACTTCCTAGAAAAAAAAAATGGTTTCTCAAGCGAAACTCTTGCTATGCTGCTTCCTATGACTTCCACTTATTCTGGAAATTCTGACGTTTCTGACGTTGATTCTGAAAACTAACTAGTGCAGCATTATCAGAAGCGTCAGTATTGTCAAAATAATTGCTTTTAGTGTAAATTATTATCATTAGCAGAAACGATAGATATTTATATTCATATTCTAATCTATGTAATTATTGTGAGAATGAAAGTACAGAGAGAATATTTGGGATGAATTCGAGTGCGAATGATACATGTTTGGACCACAACAACCGTAGCGTAGCATGATTGAGGAATATTTGACGCAAGAGTCTTAGAAGTATGAAAGGACTGTATTTGTGAACGAAAGATGCAAGGCGGAAAGAGCTTGGACGGGACTTACTACGAAGAGTTGTGTTTTGACTGGTAATTTTCAAGATTTTGTCCAATAAAGACAAGTTTTCATATAACTGCAGCCTTATTCCTTTCCTAATTAAGCCGATTAATCTTACGTGCGATTGACAAAAAATATTTTCTACTTTATTTTAAATAAACAATTTTTTAACCAAAAAAAGTACTTGTTAGTCTTCAAAGTTTGAAAATATATATTGTACTATCATAGAATGCAATAAAATGTTAAGGTACTTCAAAATGTATCGATTAATTAGCTAAAATATTTTTGGCCAGGTTTTCGGTGCAAATACCCCGCTGTGCAACGTGCCAACGGCAGCGACACCGGCGGCCGATACGCGACCTAAAAAGGAAGAAAGAAACAAAGGGAATCGATGGGCAGTGTGTAAAAGGGTATCATACGAAAATGTGTAAAGGAAAGATCCAACCAACAAATTACAAATAAATATCCTCTTGAATTATTGAAAGTGATAGTGAATTGGATGCAGATACGGTTGATCAGATTTTGCAAGAACTAATTATTGCGGAAGATATTGTTGTCGATAGTGCCGAAGAAGTTGCAGTTGAGAGTGGTACATGGAGTGAATTTAGTAGACGTCAGACATTTTCATTTACTGAAACAGCCGGCATCAGCAGGCAACTACCTGACACTATCACACCGTATGATGCGTTTACCTTGTTCATTGATTCTGAAATTATAGATTTACTTGTAGTGGAAACAAATAGATATGCGCAACAAAAATTAAATAAGTCTGAACTAACTGCATCTGCGCGAATGCGTCAATGGATAGTGTTGATGAGTTTGTAATTCGCGCCATTTAACAGAGCCATCTGGTGGTGTTGTTTTTGTAGAATGTTAAGCGCGTGGGTTTCCGCCCAGAACTTTGTAAGCTTTTGAATAGAACGTATCGTTAATAAATCTGTGTCTTAATAGTAGCATTCTGTCTCTTAAATATATATTCACGCTTAAACTCTAACAGGTTATGAGCCCAGTAGTACACAGTGCTGTGAAAATGTTTTCGGAATCCGCTTTAATGCTACATTAAATAGGGAAATAAAAAATATTTAGGTGTTTGGAGACTTTATTTATGAATAATATTGTGAATCATTACATACTAAATACACCTCATCATAAAAAGTTCTGTATTTTTTAAAAGCTTCGAATAAAATATTAAATGGAGCATAGATACGCATTAACGAGCTGTGAAAAAGTTTTCGGATACAATTTCATGTTATTTTGTAAATGGCATAGTAACGGCTAGATGTTTAGTTGTTTTTAACTTATGATGCGAACAGATCTTCTATTCGCATATATAATAGTTCAAAGTATATTGTGATTGACCGAGTATATTCAATAAAATAAAGAACGGACTTTGTATACAATGGTGAAAACAGGAAAAAATATTGATGTTAATATCCGCTCTTTAGTTATTTTCCATCGAGAAAAGGGAAAAACTATAAAGTCTATTGCAGAAATGTTATTACTAAAACGGTCTACAGTTCATGATAGTTGTAAGCGATATTATACAGATAATTCTATCGAGGATAGACCGCGTTCTGGTCGCCCGAAGAAAATTAATGCAAGCGATGAAAAATTTGTATTGAGAAAAGTAAAGCAAAACCCCAGAGTTACATCCAGTGAATTAGTCTCCAAACTTAAAGACTTTAGTGGAAAAGAAGTTAATAGTTCAACTATTAGAAAAAGGCTGATTAAAAATAACTATGTTTCACGTGTTGCTAGAAGGAAACCTCTGTTAAGCAGAGTTAATCGCGATAAGAGGCTTGCATTTGCAAAAAAATTTGTAAATAAAGACCTTGATTTTTGGAAACGTGTTATTTTCATAGACGAAAAAAAATTTAATTTATACAATAGTGTAGGTGAAAAAACAACGAGGTTCTATAGTTGAAAACAAAAATTACTTTATTATGCGAACGCTCGGACACGACTCTCTAAATACAACTACGTCTGTACAACTAACGTCTCTTTTCGTATCGGTCCGGGGCCATGTGCTTTGACGAGCAGTGGAGGGGACCGGGCACCACGGTGCACCGTATGACGCCGTGGGTGGCAAGGGGCCCGACACTACGCAACCACCGCACCGTGTCTATTCCTGTAGGGATTTTCCCTACAATAGTGACACCAAGCAAGTCAGGGTAAGGAGGTGTTACGCTATCGCGTTTAGCAGGCCTTAATATCTAGTGATATCGAATCAACGATCGACAATATAACTATAACAATCGACAGCGGTAATAAATTAGGAGCGCTATTCGAAACAGGATGAGCATACGCGCGATAAATAAAGCTGTACATTATTCAAGTACCAGCGTAGGTTCTCGAACAATAGGAAACTCGGAGCATTCGAATCTTAGAACACTTCACTTGGAAGATTCTAAAGGTTATTTATTACGGAGCATAAAGAATTAGCAAAAGTCTATTGAAACACGTACAACCTCCGGAGGTTGTCAGACCCCACGATATCCTGTTCTGGCCGCCACATGTTCTACCGTTGAACAAAAGGACATCCCAAGAGCCACTTGACTCTTCAGCGCGCTTTCTCCGACCCTCGCGCGTTTTTCCTTAGCTTTCCCGCGTTTTCCCCAAATACGCACGTACCCTGACGCCCTTACCGAGAAGCGTAGCACTGCCACCTCCACGCGCCCAAGGACGAATAGAAACCCACCAAGAACCAACCCCATTGGACAAGGACGATTTCGAAGGAGGACCAAGGAACCTAGGAAGAGGAAACAGAGCTGTAATGGGAAGAAGAAGAAGCCCTGCACATCAGATAGAATCGAGACCTGAACTGGAGATTAACTTAAGTCGTGAAAGAAAGATCAATCTAAACATTTGAGCAGAGATCAACTTAGCGAAATACTTGTACAAATAAATACTATCTCTTGGAATAAAACAGTGAATCTTTACAAAAGTCTTTATAAAAGTTAGTGTTCTTTGAATATTCCGCGCCTTTCCACAAGCAGAGCGGTTCAGCGCTCCACGGGCAACCGAACCAACTCCAAGTCCCCATATCCCACCAATCGCGGCGCAACAGAGGAAACCCAACACAGAACTAAATAAAGAGAATGTTTGTGGTACTGTAAAGCATGGTGGGAAAAATATAATGGTCTGGGGTGCCATCAGTTACAATGGAATCGGAAATCTTGTTTTTATAAATACGATTATGAATAAGGATGGATATTTAAAGATTTTAAAAGAAAATTTATTACAATCGGCCGAAAAATTGGGGATAAAAGAAGACTTTTACTTTTATCAAGATAATGACCCCAAGCATAAAGCTTGGGATGTTCGTAACTGGCTACTGTATAATTGCCCGCACGTTATTGAAACACCCCCTCAAAGCCCAGATCTGAATGTCATTGAACATGTTTGGGCTTATCTAGAAAAAGAAATTAGAAATTTGCCACAACCGAAAGGAATTCCCGAACTTCGGGAACTTGTTGAAGGACAGTGGAACAAGGTGCCTCAGAATTTTACTAAAAAACTTGTAGAATCCATGCAAACTAGGTTAAAAGAGGTCATTAAAAGGAAGGGATTTCATACGAAGTATTAGGTACAAATTTATATACATTTGTATTCTATTTTTCACAGGTTTACTGATATTTTGTATGTTATTTTCAGGTATGAAATATCATATCCGAAAACTTTTTCACAGCTCGTTAAGCGTAACTATCCTTCATTACATATTCTCTTCGTAGTTTCTAAAAAATATAGTACCTTTTATGATGAGGTGTATTTAGTATGTAATGATTAACAATATTGTTCATAAATAAAGTCTTCAAACACCTGAATATTTTTGATTGCCCTACTTAATGTAGCATTAAAGCGGATTCCGAAAACATTTTCACAGCACTGTACATATAATTTTCGTAGACAGTTTGCGTTGTATAAGTGCAAGAAGAAGCATGGCAAGAATTGAGGTCCTAAATAAGGATAATTATGATACATGGTGTATGCAAGCAGAAGCACTCTTAGTAAAGAACGATGGATGGGAATATGCAGCCGGGACGATGAAACGGCCCGTGGTTGACGAAGAAGATGCCACGACAGCAACAATGGCGGCGGCGTGGGACAAAGCTGACCAAAAGGCAAAGGCCGATATTATCTTGTTTGTAAGTCCATCAGAGTTAAATCAATTAAAAGGATGTCGAACGGCACATGATGTCTGGAAAAAGTTGCGAGCAACGTACGCATCGCAAGGGCCAGCGAAGAGAGCTACGTTGCTGAGGCGGCTAACGACGCATCGTATGTCGAGTGGCGATGATGTTCGACAACATATAAATTCGTTTATTGAGATTGTAGGAAAGCTTGCTGAAATGGAAATTCAGATTCATAAGGATTTGCAGAGTGCCATGTTGCTGAATAGTTTACCAGAAAGCTTTGAGAATTTCAGGTGTGCTATAGAGTCTCGAGACGATCTTCCGGAGTTAGATACACTAAAGATAAAAATATTGGAAGAATATGAAACCAGACTACAGAAACGTTCGGATGAACATGGAGCGATGGCTGTCAAACACAACTATTACAAGGATGACAGGGAAGTAAAGCGAGAGCAAAAAGGTGGTCATAAAACATATGCTGGTAAGAAACCGCAGATTAAATGTTATGAGTGTGGAAAATTGGGTCATCGTGCAGCTGATTGTTGGACTAAAAGAGGTAGACAAAAGCCGATAGCAGGTATGTCAAATGAATCTTATTATGTGAATGCACATGATGCGTATAAACTAAGCGAGGACCCTGAGCAGAGGTATTGGTGCCTTGATAGTGGGTGTACTACACACTTTTGTAAAGAGAAATCAAAGTTCAGTACAATGAACCCTTCCACGTATCAAAAATTAAATCTTGCTAGTGATGCTTCAGCTACAGTAGAAGCACAGGGGAATGTCTGCATTACCACAAATTTAAATAGAGATAAAAAGCAGATTGAATTAAAAGACACATTAAGGTAAAGGTATTAGTAGTTGACCAGTTAAGAGAAGTTTTCCACCCGAACAATAGTAACAACTTGCTCTGTCATCAAATAGCGAGAATCGATGCCTGAAGACACTCTTTAAGTTTTCTAGATTATGTAACAAGGCCACTTTTTAAAAAAAAGTTAACTTGTACAAACTTAAAAAACATATTTAAAAATTCAGTAATTGCTTCAGAAGTTGACCACTCTGAAAAATGAAAAATCTAGTAATTGACCTTCTGTTCGTTAGTAGTTGACCACTTATACTAGAAAGCGGATTAAAGCAATAATGTTGGGAATCATTTTAGTATCATTTAGTTTCAACAATTAACAGCACAAATTATAATTAAAGAATAAACTAAGAAATAAAATAAGTCAATTCCATAAAAAGTTCAATTCAGGAACAGAATAGACGTTGCGAGTTCTACTCGATTTCGTCGGCTCATTGATATGAGAAAGTACAACCTTCCACTCGTAATCCAGCACATCAGGTTCCTCTGGCCATTTCCATAATCGCCCGTACATTTCCATGGATGAAATAGTCGCTTTAGTTTTAGTTACCCGAAGAATTTTTCCAGGGAAATGTTTTCCTTCATATAAAAATATTACGTGTTCGTTCACAACTTTTTCCACAGGCAGCCAGACAGGCCATTTATTGTTGTTCAACAGTTCGATTTCTTCGTTGATCTCTTCATTTCCTTCACTTTCTACAACAGTATCAAACATTTCACAACTGGAGTTTGAACTCTCAGAAGAAAATTGTAAGATTTTCTTTGCTCTTTTCAATTTCAGTTGACTTGTCTTGTCTTGTTTAGCTTTCTCCTTTTCTTCCTTCTTCATTCGCCTTTCTGCTGCGCGCTCTCTTTTTAATCGTTCCATCTCTTCTTTTTTCTTTATTTTGTTCAGGAAATATTCTTGGCAAAGTTTCCCTGAGACAACAGAAGGCATCCTTTCTCTTGGCATTTTCTTTATGTTTGTTTTTTGGTTTTCTACGTTTGAAGAATAAAGATGTCTTTTAAATGGGCTCGGGACTTTATATGAAGGACCAGCAATAGGCGTAACGCATGAATTTGTCATACTTTGAGGTAGCATAGCATCTTGGGTAGTAAGGTCGTTTTGAAGCAGTATAGCTTGAGGAGTGACATTATTTGAAGCTTGCCCAACAGAACTGTTAACATTGTGGAGCAACAGTGATGGAATCGTGTCATCGTTGGCGGGTTGCTCAGTTATAGTATTTTCATCTTCCCAAATCGGCACTGCAGAAATAACATCATTCATGGATTCTTCAGCTGGGGTGGTATCATCAAGAAGCGAGATTGGTGGAATTGTGACCGCATTGGCAGGGTCATCAGCTTGAGTATTATTTTCGGGAAGCACCACTGTTGGAATTGTGCTGTTGTTTACAGGTTCCTCAGCTGGAATAGAATATTTTTTCAATTCGATTTGGGTTCTCTTCCATAGCATAAATAAAGATGTGTCTTGCGGATTCCCAGTCCACTCTTCTGATGAGCATCGAAATATGCTAAGTTTTTCAGGTTCGATATTTTCATTTAGAAATCGGAGACCTTGTTTCCAGTACTCCATCCGTGACAAATGTGTTTCCGTAATTCGGGTTTCAACTTGTTGCTCTTGTCCCGGTAAGATGTTCACTGCTGATGGATTCCACGGATATAAACCACATTTCCGAAATCCATTGGATAGAATAGATGCAGTTACATTTTTGTCAATCACTTCTTGGAGCAACTTCGGAAAATCTTTTTTTTTTAAAACTGGGGCATCAAGATTATTAATTCTCCATTCATGTACTTTCTTTTTCCAGTTTTCTTTGAGTGCTCTAAAAACTGCAACATCCATGGGCTGTAGTAGATGGGTTGCATTAGGGTAAAGTGCCACCAAAATAATACCGTGATTATGGCAAAACTGGCTTGTTTGGAAGCTTAAATGTGAGGCGTGTCCATCAATAAAAAGAATGACAGGCAACGTAGCTTCTGTTGCTACCAACCATGGGTGAAATATATCGGCAACAAACTCGAAGAACGCTTCACATGTCATCCAACCTGAGTCACTTTTACCCAGGCCCCATTTTTGGGGGAAATTGTCAGCAATTTCTTGGGGTATACGTTTGTATTTGAACAAGACTACTGTAGGAGCAACTATACCACTGGCGCTACCCGTCAACAATACCGTCACACACTCCTTTTCATCTGGATTTACTTGTTGGTAAACAGTTTTACACCCCTTTTTCGCCAGCACGTTGTTCCCTTTGGGGTTCAAAAAGAATGCTGTTTCGTCACAATTGAAAATCCGTGATGGGTCGTCTAAGATCGTCTCAAAATTGTTCTCCTTTAGGTAGTTATATACTTCAGAAAACCAGTTGAGTATATTAGCACTGGTGACTGCTGCTCGTGAAGCTGTTAGATTTTGTGCAACTCTTTTTGATATTGTAGGATTTCTACTTAGAAACCCCTTTACCCAGGTCCTACCAGGACGATCATTTTTAAACGGGTTTTGACGTTTCACTTCTTTGATAATACGTTCCACGCTAGTTACAAGTTCTTCGATCGTAATTGGGAAACCAGCTGCAGCCATTTTTTCAATCCACTGACGGATCTCATTCTCTTCAGCTTCATTTAAAATTGGAGGAGGACCCATCTTTCTCTCCACAGGCGATTTACCTTCCACTTTGTATTTAAGGGTTATCCTTGGTACGCCGAATTTACGTGCTGCTGCCCTTATTGGTGTTTTGTGCAACCGAACGTCTTCAATGGCTGCCTTCATCGTCTCTTCAGAATAATTTCTAAAAGAGCCCTTGATAGGAGGCATCTCTCGATTAGTAATAAAATAATTTCTGAAATAAATAAGTACATAAATGTATTTTAATTTTCCGTTGGTATTTATAATGTCACGCACATGGCTGTTTTAAAAAAAGTGGACACTGGTCAATAGTTGACCGTGAATGCAATCAATAGTTGACCATGTGGTCATCCTCTAAAACACAGCATGCTACCAAATTTAGAATTACATTTTGTACTCCTAACAATCTTAGATGTAAAATGGATACATTATAAATCGTAAACAAATTTAAATGAGTCACGTCAGTAATTGACCACGTCTGTCAACTTCTGAAAATTGTTCAAAAACAATATTCAGTAGTTGACCCCTTAATTAACTATTGTTTTCGAGATAACAATAACAAAAACGATGCATTTATCACTTATAAAACTCTGTGACAATTTAAAAAGCAAATAATTCATTCGCGAAAAGTTCACAACGTATGGATTTTTTTACCTGAACCGTACAGCTGTTCTTAACAGAAACGTTAAGAAAATAGAAATATATCGGTATATTACTAACCTTAATGAATTCAGACGTCTGTTATTACTATGCAAACGTTACATCGCATGTAATTGTTTTAAAATTTCACCAACAGACGATGTGGCATCCGATGTTCACTTTCATCAAGAGTGCACATGTTATAAAAATCTTATTTTTTATGTTTTTCTAGAAAATGGTCAACTACTGGTACATGGTCAATTACTGGTACCTTTACCTTATATGTACCTGAGCTGAGGACGAATTTAATGTCCGTAACCAAAATAACAGATAAAAATCATCAGGTTATTTTTAAGAGAAATGAAGCCATCATCGTTGATCCAGAAGGAAGAGTGAGACTCAAAGCAAACCGTATTGGAAATCTGTATTACATACGTGAGGAATTAGAAGATGGAAGAATTATAACCTCGCAAGAAAATTTTAACCTCAAGACAATTTCGAGGATACAATTATGGCACAATAGGTTAGGTCACCTGAATGAAAGGGACTTATTGCATCTGGCCAGAGAAGAAAATGCAAGTGGCATTAATTTGAATGGCGAGAGAACGTTGCCCACGTGTGAAACGTGTATTCGGGGAAAGCTAACCTCAACCGCTTTCCCAAGGAGCAGCCAAAGGAGCTCAAAATTGTTAGAGATTGTACACTCGGACGTGTGCGGTCCGATGAATAAGGAATCCATAGGAGGATATAGATACATAGTATCCTTCATAGACGGTTATTCCAGGTGGTGTAAGCTCTATTTCCTCAAAGGAAAGGACGAGGTATTCCGCGCGTTTGAAGATTTCAAAAATTACGCGGAAACGAAAACAGGATGTAAATTGAAGAGTTTACAAACTGATAACGGACGAGAGTACTGTAACGGGCAGTTTGACGAATTCCTGAGAATGAATGGAATATCGAGGAGATTAACTGTGCCACATACACCCGAGCAAAACGGAGTCGCAGAGCGCAAGAATCGGACTCTCGTGGAAATGACGCGATGCTTACTGCTATACGCTGGATTGTCGGAAAAATTCTGGGCAGCTGCAATAGACACCACGAATTATATCAGAAATAGATGTCCTACGAAGACTTTGAATGGGAAGACTCCATTTGAATTATGGACTGGAAGGCTACCCCGATTAACGCACTTGAGAACATTTGGTGCAAAAACATATATATTAAACAAGGATCCTCGAAGAAAGAAGTTTCATGAAAGGACAAAAATTGGGATATTTATCGGTTATTCGGAAGTATCGAAGGCGTATAAGGCATGGTTACCCAAGGAGAAAAGATTGGTTGTTTCCCGCGATATTAGGGTTATCGAGGATGACTATAACCATGAAAATATATGGGATAGTCAGGAAGAAGACAATGGTTTGTTGTCGAGGACGATACCACTGATTTGTTTGCCAGATGATTCTGATAATCAAGTGCGAACAAACGAGACAATTACAGAGATTGCTCAACAGCCAAGTACAGAAGGGGATGAACCAGAAGAAGAAGCAGAAATACCTCAGCGCCAGTGGCGGGCCCCAGGAAGGCCAAAAGTGATTCGAACGGGAAGAAGAGGTCGTCCCAGAAAACTATACCCAATGCGTATGGTGCAACCCATCGAAGAAGAATCTGTACCCGCAGAAAGGGGCGAAAATGTAAACGTGTCTGCGGATACGGGAGAGACAGAGGCCGAGGGTCAACCAGATGAAGTGGAAGACCAAGAAGCAAATTTAGTTATGCAGCAAGCAGCTGGAATAGCCGAAATATCTGTAAGTGACGCATTAGAAGGGGAAAATGAGTCAGAATGTAAATATGCCATAAAGTCGGAGATAACTAATCTGATAAAAAATGAGACGTTTGAAATTGTGGGAAGGCCAGAGAATAAAAGGGTTATAGGTTCGAGAACGGTGCTCACAAACAAGTACAAAGCGGATGGATCCTTGGAAAAACGCAAGGCCAGAATTGTGGCCAGAGGATTCGCCCAACGTCCAGGCATAGATTTTGGCGAAACATTTGCTCCCGTGGCAAGATTAGAAACAATCAGATTATTACTTGCTTTGTCGGTTAAGATGGATATGAAAATAGAACAGGTGGATGTAACCGGAGCATATTAAAATGGAACGCTACGAGAGGAGATATTTATGGAGATGCCGAACTTACTAGAAAAATGTTTAAAAGAAATTGTGCAGGATAAAAAGGAAACATAAAAAATAAAAAATACTGCCCGAAATTTACTGAAAGAAATAGATCGCAGTAAAGATGGAGTGTGCCGATTAAATAAAGCAATCTACGGATTGCGTCAAGCGGGAAGACAATGGCACGAAAAACTTAGTCAAAAACTAAGAAGTATGGGACTAGTAGCGACAGTGGCAGATCCCTGTTTATATCACGGAGAGCATGGGAATTATAAGTTATATGTATGTTATTGTATACGTGGAGGACATGCTGATTATATCCAATGACAACGGATGGATAAAGCATGTTAAGGAAGAACTGGCAAAAGAATTTGATATCAAGGATCTTGGTCCAGTAAATTATTGCTTAAGCATTGAAATTCGGCAGGATGCACAAGAGATAACTATGTCTCAAAGGAGATATATTATGCACCTTCTTGAAAGATACGGGTTGGCGGACTGCAATCCTGTAACCACGCCTATGGACAAAAACGCAGTTTTAAACAAAGGAAAGGGTGATGGGAACAAGAGGAGGCCGTATCGCGAATTAGTCGGGGCTCTTATGTATTTATCAGTCGCTACAAGACCAGATATAGCGCATGCTGTTAGTGCCCTTGCCCAGTTTAACGACTGTTATGGAGACGAGCATTGGGCAGCCGCAAAGAGAGACCTAAGATATTTAAAAGGCACAATTAATTATGGTATTAATTTTAGGAGTTCAGATCAAGGTGCTTCCGTATATGTAGATGCTGATTGGGGAAGATGCCAGGTGGATGGAAAATCGTACACAGGATACGTGATCAAGTTTTCACAAGTCCTGTAACCTGGAGGTCTCAGAAACAACGCACAGTTGCGTTGTCCTCTACTGAAGCGGAGTACATGGCATTGACAGAGGCCGTGAAGGGTGGACTTTATTTACAGCAGATAATGAAAGAGATTGGTTTGGACAAATTTGCAAAGATGTCCATTTATGGTGATAACATCGGAGCACAATTGTTGGCGAAAAATCCGATAGTTCATCCGCGCACCAAACATATTGATATTAGATTTCATTTTTTGCGTGATGTCTTAAAGAGGGATACTTTTACTGTAGAATATTTACCGTCGGAGAATATGCCAGCGGATATGTTAACAAAGCCTATCTATAAAGATAAGCATTATTTTTGTATAGATGCAATAGGCTTAAGAGATATAACCAAAATATAGATGTTGGTTTAATAATGAAAAGGAGATTAATGTAAGGCGCTTATTAAGAGGAGGTGTTGACAAGTTTGTAATTCGCGCCATTTAACAGAGCCATCTGGTGGTGTTGTTTTTGTAGAATGTTAAGCACGTGGGTTTCCGCCCAGAACTTTGTAAGCTTTTGAATAGAACGTATCGTTAATAAATCTGTGTGTCTTAATAGTAGCATTCTGTCTCTTAAATATATATTCACGATTAAACTCTAACAGATAGACACTAATATGGATGAAATAAAACAATTTTTGGGGGTGCATTTAGTGGACGGGTTTCGTAAGAGCAAATCCTATAGCCAATTATTGGTCAGGAAACCGATTGTACAATTTTGATTTCCCGCGTAGCACTATGTCGCGGAACAGATTAGAATTGCTTCTTAATAATATTCATTTTGCTGACAACTCCGCTGTAGCTGAAAATGATCGTCTTCGAAAAATATTACCACTGTTCAACAAACTGCAACAAAAGTATCAAGAGATATTCACGCCTGGAGAAAACATTGTCATTGATGAAACGTTGATTCCATGACGCGGAAGACTCATCTTCAAACAATATATACCAAATAAAGCACATACATACGGGATAAAATTATTCAAATTTTGCTCAAGCGAAGGATATACATGGTCAATGAAAATTTACTCTGGAAAGTCAGCTGGCGGTATTGGGGAACCCGGATTGGCACACAATGTACATGTATGTGTACAACTTGCAGATAAACTTTTCAACCAAGGACGAACGTTATATATAGATAACTTTTATACAAGCTATGAATTAGCTATATCATGTCTAAACCGCAAGACTCATGTAATGGGAACACTTAGAAATAAAAAAAAAATAATTCCAAAAGATATTGTTGAGTATAAACTAAAAAAGGGAGAGATGGTGTCCAAAGAGGATTATAACGGCATTATCGTACTCAAAAGGAGAGACTCACGGGACGTGAGAATTTTATCAACGAAACATGCTCCCATCATGCTACCAAGTACAAGAAACATTCAAACCATTCGTACTGCTTCCTCAAGCCAACAGTCATCCAAAAAATTGAAACCACTAGCTGTTCTTGCATATAATAAAGGAAAGTTCGGTATAGATTATTCGGATCAAATATTAGGTTGGTAAGAAATTAATGTCGGTTTTCGAACTTTCGAACTTTGACGCAGGGTTTTGGGATAACAGTTCACTTTATTCTGTTTACCTTCTAATGTCATCTTACAGTGCAGAAGTCGCGCTGCATGCTAATAGGTATGCTTTTGTTTTTACTGTTAATCTGTGCTCACTTCAAGTTATTGACTTCGCAATGGATATCAAGCAAGTTCGTGTAATATTCTTATATGAATATAAACTGGGTCATAAAGCTGCAGCTGCGACTCGTAATATCAACAGTGCATTTGGAGAAGATACCGTAAATGAACGCACGGTGCAGCGGTGGTTCAAAAAATTTCGAAGTGGAGATGAGAGCCTTGAAGATGAAGATGGTCGTGGACGCCCTTCTCTCGTCGACAATGGCCAACTGAAGGCACTGGTTGAAGCTGATCCACGAACAACGGTTCGACAACTTGCACAGCAGTTAGATGTAAGTCATCCAACAGTTATTGACCACTTGAGACAGCTAGGAAAGTCAAAGAAGCTCGACAAATGGGTGCCGCATGAGTTAAGCGTAGACCAAAAGAATCGTCGTTACGAAGCGTGCTCTGCGTTCCTTCTACGCAATAAAAATGATCCATTTCTTCATCGCCTTGTGACATGCGACGAAAAATGGATAATGTACGACAATCGTCGACGATCAGCCCAGTGGTTGGATCACGATGAAAAGCCGAAACACTTTCCAAAGCCGAAGCTGCACCAAAGGAAAGTTATGGTGACTGTCTGGTGGTCGGCAGTGGGAATTATCCACTACAGCTTTTTGAATCCGGGTGAAACTATTACAGCGGAAAGGTATTGTCGAGAAATTGATAACATGCACGAAAAATTGGAACACTTGAATCCGGCACTGATCAATCGGAAGGGCCCAATTCTTCTACACGACAACGCTCGACCACACGTCGCACAATTAACGCTACAAAAGTTGAATGAATTGGGATATGAAACTCTGCCCCATCCAGCATATTCCCCGGATCTGTCACCAACCGATTACCACTTCTTCAAACATCTCGACCACTATTTGCAAGGGAAGATATTTACCAACCAAGCAGCTGCTGAAAGTGCGTTCGAAGAATTTATCAATTCCAGAACAACAGAATTTTACGCTACTGGAATTAACAAACTGCCAATTTATTGGCAAAAATGTGTAGATTACAATGGATCTTATTTTGATTAAAAAAAACTTATTCCGATTTGTGATATGTGGATTTAAAGATGTAGCTTGGAAACCGACATTATTTTCCTACCAACCTAATAGTATCTTATGCTACTACAATGAGAAAAGGAATCAAATGGTACCGGAAACTTGGAACTCAACTCCTCCTGGGAATTTCAGTTGTAAACGCTTTGATAGTTTACAAAATGACGATTTTCTCATATCGATGTTTTTTAAATATATATTGGTTCACAAGTGTCCATTGCTTTCGAAAATAATAAAATTAATGAAATTTATTAAAAATTGTGATTAGTACAAGGGTTTAAAGATCAACATTTTATAGATACCATTTTTCACACGAAAAAATGCTTTTTTTCTTTTTAATGCCCTGATGAATCTGTTTAATATTTTCTGGTCATGTTTATTTCCAAATGAAGTGTGTTCTTTTGTGTTAAGAATGCACACCTCGAAAATAGAATTACCGTTCGTTATTTATTAGAAAAACAATGCTCAGTGGAGTAAAGAAAGTTGTTAAACTTGTTCATTTTCGACAAGGAATATCTTTTTCTTGTTGCGGACCAATTCTAAAGATCTGGGTGATCGTTCATTCCTGTTGCACAACATACGGGAACAAATTGTTCTTTCTGAAGAAAATTCAGAAATACTGAAGAAAAGTTTGAAGGTATTTGCTTCTAAAGTGAAACAAAAATGGATACAGTCTCATTATACGCAAAGAACATTTCTTAAACGAAATAAGGTATGGCTTGACAAAGATTTTCCGTATCCAAACGCAATGTTTGAAAGCAATGCAGAAGGACGGCAATCTTCTTCAATCCAGAATACGCATGAAGATTTTAACAATCTCTCTACAAGTTCTAAAAGAAGAAAAGTGGAACCATTGGTTAGAAATTTTCCTAAGAATCAGTTAAACTATGCTGCTAGTACTTATTTCTATAAAAGTGGGCAAAGAAATATTGCAAAAATATTAAGAGGGGCAACTGATTATTCTAAAGATGCAGAAGTAGTTACGAAAACTAAAAAAAACACTGCGAAACTTATTAAATACAGTTGGGATGAAGCCCTTTCATTATTCATTGATGGCGATTTTTCTAAAAACTCATACAATGTAATGCGAAAGGGTGCTAAAGGGAGAAACGCAAATATTTATCCCTCATACAACTGCCTCCGCCAAGCAAGAAGTAATTGTTATCCGTCATGTGCTATTGAGTTATTCGATATTTCTGCTGAAATTGATATTCAACATCTTGCTGATCACATTACGAGTAGATTATTTAAATATTTGGAAAAATCTTTAGACCGCGAAAATTTGTCAGATTCTTACATTTTCACATTCAAATGGGGCTGTGATGGGAGCTCTGCCCATTCAGAATATAAACAGGCTTTTTCAAATTCTAATGACACCGATGAATATTTATTTGCTATATGCACCGTGCCCCTAATTTTAAAATCGACCGAAAGTGAAGAATTAGTTTTGTGGAAAAATTCAACTCCCGGCTCAACTAGATTTTGTAGACCAATTGAAATAACATTTCAACGCGAAACGAATGATTTAATAAGAAATGAAACAAGAAAAATAGAAGATCAAATTTCAAAATTAAGTCATTTAGTTATTACAATAGATAATAAAGAAGTAACTATAAATTACCGCTTCGAATTAACAATGGTTGATGGAAAAACTTGTGGAGCCGTTACGCAATCTCCAACCGAAACGTGTTCAATTTGCAGAGCAACGCCAAAAATTATGAATGATTTGAATAAATTAAAAACATTACCAACAAATAAAGATTTTTATAGATATGGGATATCAATCCTTCATGCGTGGATTAAGTGTATGGAATGTATTTTACATATTTCCTACCGTCTTCAAATCAAGAAATGGCAAATACAATCGCGATGCCCGGAAGAACGGTCTCAATATGTAGAAAGAAAAAAATGATTCAGGAAAAACTGAAACAAGAATTAAACATATTAGTCGATATTCCGAAGCCGGGTTTTGGTACTACAAATACGGGAAATGTGGCAAGAAGATTCTTCCACAATTATATCACAGTATCTGTCATCACAGGTGTCAATCAAGACCTCATTAAAAGACTCGGCGTAATTTTAACAGCCATATCAAGTTTTAATACAATAGATCCTACATTATTTAATACCTACGCGATGGAAACATGTAGGGCAAAGATTATTATCTACATTAGAAAAGGATCTGTGATAGATTACCATTTTTACTTATAAGTATTATTAAGTAATATGTTTAATAAATTATTTTTGTTGGTTCGTTGTAATATAATCGCAATTTAAGATTTAAGATTTAAGATTTAAGATCGGTACATTTAAGATGAATGTACCGATGAGAGAAGTGATAAAGTATTAAAGGTACAGCGCAAGTTTCCTCCTAAATCAGGGCCCGACAAAAAGGAATCAGGAGGTAGGAATTGTTACTTCTGCCAGAAACCTGGACATATCAAGAAGGATTGCTACAAGTATAAGCAATGGAAAGGACAAAAAGACAAAGCGAACCAAGTGACGGAAGCTAAAAATATAGGTCAGAATATCTGCTTCAGCATAAGCGACATCAATGAAAGTAAAAAAGGATGGTATGTGGACTCCGGTGCAACCAGCCATATGACAAGTAATAAAGACTTCTTTAGGGTACTCACAAACTGCAGTGGGCAAAGTGTGAAGGTCGCAAATGGCAAAAGCTTGGCAGTGCAGGGTATAGGCATAGGAGAAATTATATGTGAAAATGACAAAGGAAACAGGAATGTAATAACAGTGTCAGATGTGTTATTTGTGTCCGACTTAGAAGGTAGCTTATTGTCTGTAAAGAGGTTAGCGAGGTTAGCGGACTAAAGGTATATTTCTCGGACAGTGTGTGCAATATAGCAACGAATCAAGAAATAGTTGCGGTGGCTTTGTTGTATGACGGCCTATATAAATTAAAGACTGAAAATGCGATGTTAGTGATTGGGAAAAAACACAGTGCGGACTGCATACATGGATGGCACAGCAGGCTTGGACACAGAGACCATGGTGCCATTCGAGAAATGGACTTGAAAGGCCTGACGACGGATCTCAGGATTAGGAACTGCAGAATCAAGCAAGACTGTATATCGTGTATAAAAGGAAAAATGACACGGTTGCCATTTCCTAAAGTGTCTACAAGCCGAACGCAAGAAATTCTAGAGTTGGTGCATACTGATGTTGCAGGTCCAATGCAAACAAAAATACCGGGTAAAAGAAGATACGTTGTGACAATGATTGACGACTACAGCAGATATACAGGTGTGCAACTATTGGAGCATAAATCAGAGGTAACGGAGGCAATCCTGCAGTACATTAGTCATGTAAAAAATAAGTTTCATAAAGTTCCTAAAGTGATCAGATCAGACAGAGGAAAGGAATATGTAAATGATAAGCTGAGCGACTCATTGAAGAAACAAGGAATAGAAATTCAGTATACGGTTGGATATGCGCCAGAACAAAATGGAGTAGCAGAGAGGAAGAACCGATACTTGCTGGAGATGGCAAGAACTATGCTGATAAGTGCAAATCTCCCAAACAAGTACTGGGGTGAGGTTGTATGTACAGCAAATTACCTGCAAAATAGACTGGTCACAAAGGCAATGGGCGTCACACCTTATGAAAAATGGCACAAAAGAGCACCATCCATACAACACATACGCATTTTTGGATCGAGAGTGTGTGTGCATGTCCCAAGAGTACTAAGGAAAAAGCTGGATGAGAAGGCGAAGGAACTCATCTTTGTGGGATACGACCAGGAATCCAAAGGATACCGTCTACTAGATATCGAAACTGACAAGATAATGATAAGCAGGGATGTAAAATTCATTGATGAACGCTACGAGTTTGAGGAAGTTGTTGCACCTGAAGTACCCGATAAAGTAAGCGTCGATAATGCCAAAGAAGATACACCAAAGGATAGCAAATTAACAGAGCAGGAAGAAGAGGAAAGAAGAGATGAGGCTACAGTGCAGGAGGAGTCTAGTGACATCATTAACACAAAAAGAAGGTCACAAAGGAGCAATAAAGGAGTACCACCAGTCAGGTATTGCAACCTAGTTGAAGATATCAAGCACAAAGAGCTAAATGAACCAGTGACATTTGAGGAAGCTGTCGAATCGGATGACAGAGAACAGTGGTGGAGTGCAATGTGCGAGGAGATGAAGTCGTTAGAAGAAGCAAGAACATGGACACTTGTGAACAAACCAATGGACAGAAAGGTAATAGATTGTAAATGGGTGTATAAAATTAACACTGATGCGAATGGAAATGCAATAAGGTATAAGGCTAGACTTGTGGCTCAAGGGTTTGCGCAGGTATACGGAATAGACTATGGTGAAGTATTTGCTCCAGTCGCAAGGCAAACAACATTTAGAACATTGTTATCAGTAGCTGGGAAGCGCAAGCTTATTGTCAAACATTTTGATGTAAAGAATGTTTTTATAAATGGGGTATTAGATGAGGAAATTTTTATGATGCAGCCTAAGGGCTTTCATAAAAAGGAAAAGGAAGAAAAAGTATGTAAGCTAACCAAAAGTATTTATGGTCTAACGCAAGCGGCTAAAGCGTGGTTTGATACACTGAATGAAGTGTTGATCAAAAGTAATTTCCTGCAAAGTAAAGCTGATCCATGCTTATATAAAAAGGTGGTAAATAACGATAAAATATATGTGTTAGTATATGTCGATGATATAATTATAGGAACCACGAGCAATGAATGTGTGATGTATGTAAGCAAAATATTAAGTATGTACTTTCTTTTAACAGATTTGCCGAAAACAGGGCTGTGTATCCTTGTCCTCAACTGAATCAGAGTATGTGGCGCTGGCTGAGGCGTGCCAAGAAGCGGTATGGCTAAGAGAGTTGTTGGAGACTTTTGATGAGGAGCAGATTGAACCAACAACTATCTTTGAAGATAACCAAAGCTGTTTAAAATTAGTTGGTATAAACAAATATAGTAAGAGCACCAAACATATTAGTACAAAGTACAACTACGTAAAAGATTTATATTCTAATAAGACGACTGTTTACAAATATTGTCCAACTGAGATGATGTTAGCCGACCTGCTAACGAAACCACTGCAGTATATAAAGTTAATCGAGTTGCGAAGAATGTGTGGATTAAAAGGTGATAAGAATAAGAGGAAGGGTGGTCATGAAAACGAACTATAATGAAATTTGTTTGAGGAGGAGTGTTGAAAAGTGCAACCAAAGTATAGTTCACTTCTTTTATATCTAGTTAGTTTTAGCAACAGTTGGATGCACTGCGTGCGTGTGAGCGATTACACTTTTCTTTGTTCTCTACCTTCTTGTCTAGGCGTCCTTCTTACGGGCAGCACGTGTGTTATATTTTTTGACTCTGTATACTTTTTTGTAATAAACTATATCACTGTGAAATTCTAACACTTCGCAACGCTCTTATATTCGCGCCGATATTGCTAAGGATATAGGATATGTGCCTACCGGGGAGATTGAAGTAGCACATTGCTTGTTCGGCGGTGTCAGGCCAAAGACAGAAAAACACGATGTTTTCTTGATTCGCATGAGAAATCTTGATGGGTCTTACGAATGTAATTTTTCGGTATTAAGCCAAGACACGATTTGTGAAACGATTCCGTGCATTTCTAGGGACACATGGGTTCAGAAGTTGCGTAAAAGGAAAATTATTTTATCCGATATAGGTAATCAACAAAATTCGATACAGGTTCTTATAGGCGTGGACGTTGCCGGGAAATTATTTACAGGAGCAATGTATGACATAGGTAACGGCCTCATTGCGATGGAAACGCTCCTGGGATGGACGGTTATGGGAAAACTACACAAACAATCGAAAAAGGATAGCGATACAACGTCCATGTTGGCGGCAATGTCTGTACATCAGACAGACGTATCAGAATTGTGGCGGTTAGATGTGCTAGGTATCAATGACCCTATAGAAAAGTTGAATGAAACAGCAAGGAACGAAAGTACGCGAGATTTCATAAGGAAATCAACAACAGTCAATAAGAATGGGCGGTACGTGGTTCGACTTCCGTGGAAACAGGATCACGCGGTTTTGTCTGAGAATTTTGATATTGCGGAGCATAGATTAGCGGCGACGATTGACAAATTTACACCCCTTTTTGCCAGCACGTTGTTCCCTTTGGGGTTCAAAAAGAATGCTGTTTCGTCACAATTGAAAATCCGTGATGGGTCGTCTAAGATCGTCTCAAAATTGTTCTCCTTTAGGTAGTTATACCTTGGACTTTTCTAACCATATTTCTTATATCGCTAACTCGGCTTCTAGAACACTCGGCTTCATACTTCGTTTTTCTACTGATTTTCTTTCAATCGGCACACTTAGATGATTATACATTACCCTTGTCCGCCTCTTGTTAGAATATGCTTCAATCATATGGTCTCCGAATAGCATCACTCATGAAACCTTGCTCGAAAGAGTGCAGCATAAATTTCTTAGGTTCTGCTCTTTTAAGCTAAACAATCCAATGTCAATCTTCGATCATGATTATTCTTCAATATTAAATGCAATCAATCTGCAAACACTGTCTGCACGGAGGAGAATAGCTGACCATATCTTCATTTTTAATTTAATTAACAACCATATTGACTGCCCCGCTCTCCTTATGCAAATCAATTTCTATGCACCAGAACGCGTGCTGAGGTCAAGAGCGGGATTTCAAATACCTAGAGCCAAATACCCAGATCTAGATACGGATCAAGAAATCCCATAAATCGCATCATTGCTGTGTCTAACCCCATATACAATCGTATTGACTTTTTCAGTAGATCCTCACTCACGTTCAAAATACAATTGCGCAGAATTATTCGATAACAATTCCCGATTTAATCATGTGGACGTCATTATTTTCATTGAAGGTATTGAAGCCTCTTTACTCCTGTTCAAATTACAGGTAAGGGGGGTTCCCCCTCGCGGCAAATTATATTATATTAAATTAGATTAAACATACGATTACCTCTACCTTGCATATAATTCTGTCGTTGCAAATCCAGGGATAGATAAGCTATTTGTATTATATTTCTATATCTTGCGATATTTAAACACTGTTTGTATTATTATTTTCCATTTTGCGTCAGATTACCTATGTAATACCTATGTATTTTATGTACATTTATACAAAAGGGCATACGCAAAAAACAGTGAAGAATGTCCGTGGTCGGTTGAGTCAGTCCAGAAATTAAAAGAATCTTTCTACGTAGATAATTGTGACGAGTGTCGATTCAATAGAGGAGCTGCGATTGTTCATCCGGGAAGCCAGAACAATCATGGTCACGGGCAGTTTTGATTTGCGTGCATGGGAAAATTCAGGGAATTATTCGGAAAATACGTCTACACTTGTATTAGGAATTTCGTGGAACAAAGAAAGGGATATAATAAGCGTTAATCCGACAGCGGTAGAAGTAGAATTGCCAAAGATCGTAACGAAAAGAAGCATTTTGTCAAGTGCGCAAAGGATATTCGAACCGATAGGCTTTACCTGCCCGTGTCATTGCGGGCGAGAATTCTGCTCACGCAGTTATGGCTAGAAAAGAGGGAGTGGGATGAAAAAATTGATGATAAGCGAAGCGACGAGTTTCTGCTATGGTGGAATGAGTTACCCCTATTAAAGCAAATCGAATTGCCGCCAGGAATCGGAGACGGTAAGTTGTCGATTCATTCTTTCGGGGATGTGAGCGGGTCGGCCTACGCCGCGATGGTATTTGCGAGAGTGGAATCCCAGAATTGTTGTAGTGTACAATTGCTGAACGCGAGAACGAGGATAGCTCCAAAGAACGCCACTACACCTCGGCTTGAGTTGATGGCGGCTGCGATAGCCGTGAGACTTACAAATTCGGTTCTCCAGTCATTAACTCGTCACGTAGAAAACGTGACGTATTGGTCTGATTCTACCACAGTACTAGCGTGGTTAAAACGTGATATTCAGTGGGGGACATTTGTCTATAATCGAGTCAAAGAAATCAGATCATTGAGCGACGTGGGTAGATGGAGATACGTTAGGGGTGATTTGAAACCAGCCGATTTGCCGTCGCGAGGTTGTAGCCCGTCGCAGCTTGTTGTATCGCAGTGGTGGTTGGGGCCATGTTGGCTTAAGAAGGGCGAAAGTTATTGGCCTTCCGGAAAAGAGAGCGTAGATGAGAATGTAGTAAAGAGCGAAATCAAAAAGAGTGCGCTTGTAAATATGGTAAATGCACAGGACTCATCGTTCAAGGCCAGTAATTTATTTTCCACATACACGAAATTGATACGTCACATAGCATGTGTAAGAATACTCGAGGGTTCGGAGCGCCTCGTCCGCCCATTTGGCAAATGTCACCGCGAGGCCGCTAGGCGAGCAGGCCCGGTAAACAACTGGAGGGCCGTAAAACAGACCCTTGGAGACACTGCATCGTGGGAGAAAGGGGCTCGGCTTCTTGGCGGGCAAGAGTGCAACACCGAGGCAGTCTATAGGAAACTATCGACCAGAGCATACCGCTTACGACTGATACTAGATTGTATTACTGTGGCGATTACAAATATATCATCATTTACTCATACCGTGCGACCTTTATTAAAACTAGTCTTACAAATCAGAAGTGGGATTCACCACGTGTTCTTACAAGTTAGTAAGGCTACTGCACAACCTGAGACGTTTGTATTTTACGCGGTTGTGCCGGTAAAGTTACTGTACTGTGCCATAGAAAGGGATTAGACGGAATGGAGTCGCGTCGAAGCCCATCCGTCGAAAGTCAGCGGGGAGAACGCGTCTCCTCCCCGGATGTCTCGCCGGTGAGACCTGGACATTCGCGAAGGGTAGAACGCGGGAATGACGAGTCGCGGTTTGAACGGGTGGAACGCATTCTGAGTGAAAGTTTACGTTCCAGACCCCGACCGCGGTCACGATCGCGATCGCCCGTCGGACGCAACTCGCGAGGGGAAGCCTCTCCCGTTGACGATCGTTTGGGCAGGTTGGAGCGTATGGTTATGGATTTAAGCGACCACTCCCTTTTGCGCGCGCGGACGCCCGTACGCACTCGTCCTGGCGACGAATTACTTATCCCGCTGTTCGATCCCGCGAAAGACGATTTAGTGATAGAGCAGTGGGTGAAGCACGTAGACGATCTCGCGAAACGATATGAATGGGACGACATCGCCACTACCAGATTAATCGCGACACGGTTGCACGGCCACGCGAGAGTGTGGTATGATACGCGCCAACGTATTACCTCTACCTGGGCGGAGACGAAAGTATTGCTAGTCTCCCAGTTTCGTAAGACGGTGCCGTTTTGCCGTCTGTTCAAGGAGGCCGCGTTGCTCGAAGCGCAGCCCGGTCAAAATTTGGGAGACTACTGTTTCCAAAAATTGACCCAACTGCGGAAATTGGACATCCAAATACCTGACAAATATCTGGTGGACATGGTGATCGGGGGAATACCGGACGATACGGTGGCGCGTACAGTGCGGTCAGCGCAACGCCAGGACGCGAACGATTTGTACGCGTTCATGAGTTCGCTGGGGCGTATGCCGCGGAGCAACGTGGGGAGGGGAATCCCCAGCACATCGGGGAAACCGAGGACGTTCCCGAGCAGGGAGAAGCCGAGGCGGAACTTCAGGAACCAGGGAAAGGAAAGACCGCCGAGGTGCTACACTTGCGGAATGGTGGGGCATTTCGCCAGGTATTGTAGGGCACAGAAGGAGGACGGCCGCAGCAAAGAGGTAAATATGTTATCGGATGTTGCTCTGAAACCGTCGCATCTGTACGAGATGGATATTCGTGTCAATGGGAAACGAATTACCAGCCTCATTGACACAGGTAGTGCATGCACTATAATACAGTCTTCGGTAGCGAAGAATTTTACTTATCAATTAAAATGGTAGCCGCGGCGTTAATTAGGGCATTCGCGGGGCAGACGTTGCCAGTAAATGAGACGGCACGCGTCAACATTAGAATACAAAACGTGAGCGCGGACGTTGATTCATTCGTTGTCCCCGACGAGTACACGAGGTACAACGTGATCGTCGGACGGGACTTCCTCTTGCAGGAACACGTAATAATGATTAAGCGCGGTAATCGGGTGGTATTCAACGAAATTCCCGCGCTAGAGTATAGCCAAACCGCGGCTGAATTAGACGTCGACGTTTGTGAGGTAGCCGCGAAAGCGGAGTTACGATTCGTCGACGTGGACGCAGGAACGCGCGAAAAATGTATAGCATTAATCGAGGAATTCCGCAATTGTACATCGTCGACGATGAGCGAAATAGGGAAAACGGACACGGCCGCGATGGAGATTAAATGTATTACGGACGAGACGGTAGTGTACCGCCCTTATCGCCTCGTAGAATCGGAGAAGAAGAGAGTCCGCGAAATGATACAGGAGCTATTAGACAACCGAATTATTCGGGAATCGGATTCGCCGTACGCGAGCCCGATCACGCTGGTAAAAAAGAAGACGGGCGATTACCGTATGTGCATCGACTATCGAAAGTTGAACGCGATCACCATTAAGGATAAATATCCATTGCCGCTTATAGATGATCAGATAGATAAGCTCGGGGGTTACAAGTATTTTATAGGCTTGGATTTAGCATCGGGATATTATCAAGTACCGATGGCGGAAAATTCCATATCGAAAACAGCGTTTGTCCCCCAGAAGGTCTCTACGAATTTTTAAGGATGCCGTTTGGGCTAACAAGTAGAGAATATGAAGGCACCTTCCACGGTCAAGGGCGTGCGACAATTCCTGGGTCTGGCGAGTTTCTTTAGGAAATTTATTCCGAACTTTGCAAGGATCGTGGAACCGATTACTCGACTGACGAAAAAGGACGTCGTATGGCATTGGGGAAGACCCCAAGACAAAGCCTTTCGCGAGGTTAAACGGATTTTAACAACGCAGCCAGTACTCTCGATCTTTGACCCGGAAAAATCAACGGAGTTGCACACGGATGCAAGTTCAATAGGAGTAGGAGCCATGCTAATGCAACGAGGAGGGGATGGAAAGACAACAGTCGTAGCTTATTTTAGTAAACAAACGACGGCGGATCAACGACGGTATCATTCCTATGAGCTGGAGACAATGGCGGTAGTATTCGCGTTACGGTACTTCACAGATGATAGAAGAAGAAGATATGATAGAAGTTTTTGAATATGGAGAACGAAAAATTACATTTTCGCCATGTTATGTTATACGAATTTCGGAAAGGAGTAAGTGTTGGAATCGCAACAAAAAACATTCGAGACGTTTATTTGGACCGCGCTCCTGCTCTCCGAACAGTTAAAAAGTGGTTTGGTTAATATGCGACAACTTGTGATTTTTCACAACGCAAAAGGCAAGAGTAAATTTAACATTTATGGGTCAGATGGACGAAGGTTGGTGTGGCGGAAGAAAAACTTAGAATTTAGATTTCAAAGTCTAAGGCCGACTGTAAAGCACGGAGGTGGCAGTGAACTTGTCTGGGGCTGTATATCCACATTTGTACCGGGCGAATGTGTTTTTATTGACAATATTATTGGCCAAAATGTGTATTTGAACATATTTAAATAATTTACACAAAAGTGCTACACAAATGGGAATTTTAAACACGTTTAAGTTTTACCAGGACAATGACCCGAAATATAAGGCACGAATTGTGCAGGAATATTTGCTGTACTGTAGGAGGGCAACGACCGGCCCATAGGTTCGAGCGCGACATTTGAACTTTTTGCTTTTTAAATTTGTGAGCTATAATCAAAGATTTGTCAATGCTTGATTCTTCAGTGGTGTTGTTTGGCATATCGAACGGAGAATTAGATTTCGTGATGTCTTCGGCTTGGTGTTCAATAAATTGTTCATTTTCTGTGTGCTCTTCGAATTCGTTATTTGTGCTTTCTAAATTATCGTTACATCCGCTCGCCGTTTCTAAATTGCCAGTACTGGGTTTATTTTTTATGTAAGGCAAAAGAAATTCCAAGTATTCATTAAGGTAGTAATTTTTCTTAGAATTTGCACCAGATCCGCTTGGTGGATTTTTTAGTGATCGCGAAAATGCTCCTCGGATGTTTCGCCAGCGTTCTCGACAGTTGGATACTAGAAAGAAAAAATCTGCTAAAAAGAGCTACATCAAACAGAAAATATTTATTTTTTTCAGATATTTGGCGACAGGAAGTAGTTTTAAAAGTCTTTCGTTCCACTTTTACCGAGGAGATACTACAATTGGTAGAATAGTCAAAGAAACAACTTCAGCTATATGGCAAGGGTTGCAACCGTTATTCACGCCAACTCCTAACGATGATATTTGGAAAAACAATGCTCAACGATATTATGAATTGTGGCATTTACCAAATTGTGTAGCCGCAATCGATGGAAAACATATTCGTGTAAAAAAATTTGCCAAAAGTGGTTCCAGTAATGTTAATTATAAAGGCTATTTTTCCATGAATTTAATGGCTACTGCTAGCGCAGACAATTTGTTCACAACAATTGACGTAGGTGATTTGGCATTTGGCAAGTTACTAAACACACACAAACTAGGAATCCCTCAGCCGTCGCATTTACCAAATAATGAAAATGGAGAGCTTTTTCCATATTACATATGTGGAGATGAAGCATTTCCATTAATGCCATGTTTGATGAGACCATACACCCAAAGAGTTTTAAATACTACGAGAAGAATCTTTAACTTCAAGCTTTCACGTGGGAGGAAGAGCATAGAATGTGCATTCGGAATACATCATCGTGGATACACATCGTGGACGCGCTCCATTGTTTTACGCACGGTCACGTGACGAGAGAAGAGACAGTGTCGCTACCGAAAACGTGGCGTTTCAGTAGAGGTATAGACAGCAATCGGATACGACGGTTGCGATACCTAAACACTAATTAAGAACGCATGTTTAATAAAGTAATTACAAAAACTAGTGGTGTGTAAGGTACCGGTTCATGAGATTTCTGAATCCTCCACTACCCCACATCCTACAGAAATCTATTATGAAATGTGTTGGAGATGCGATAATTTCCTTATTGAAGAAGGGGAATTTCAACGCGTGAAGTGTGTAAAAAGTACGCAATATCACAATCAAGTGTGCAAAGAATAAGAAGCAAATATTGCAGTGATATTGCCGGACCATCTGCGGGTTGACCAAAGACCACACAAAACAAGACAAGCCTCGCACGTTTTATTACCTCAGGAGTAGCAAAATCTGCTGTAATGGCAGGTAGTCGTCGGACCATCCGACGAGCTCTCAAAGAAATGAATTTCAAGGCAATCGAAAAAAAGAAGAAACCCATGATAAGTAAAAAGAATATTAGAGCTCGCTTGGCTTTTGCTAAAAAATATATGCATTGGACGGTAGATGAGTGGAAACGTGTCATATGGTCAGAAGAATCTAAAATTAATAGAATTTTGTTTTATGGTCGTCAATGGGCCTGGATCTTTGGGCAATACTAAAAAGACGAATACGAGACGAGTATGATGTTAAGCAGTTCATTAGGCGGCAAGAAACACGCCCTAGTTATAATTCTTCTTTTGTCTTTTTATTGCGCTCGCAAAGCCGCGACTATTATTATAAATAAAGTTGTTTCTGTGCATGTCTTTACTTATAATATATGCATGTGACATCGCGATTTTCAATTATGTATATATGTATATAAGAATAGATTTGGAAACCATCTTGGAAGAAAAATCAGATGTGTGCAATCTGATAACGGGGGTGAATACCTCAATTATGAATTTGACGAATTGTTCAAAAGTGCTGGAATTGAACGCAGGTTAACTGTAGCTCGAACTCCGCAACAAAATGGTGTTGCAGAGCGTATGAATAGAACGTTAGTGGATATGGCTCCTTGTTTACTATTACAATAAGGGATGCAGTCCATGTTTTGGACAGATGCAATTTCAACCGCAAGCTATATTCGAAATAGATGTCCGTCAAGTAGTGTAAATGGTAAAACGCCATATGAAAAATGGCAAGGTGTGCTGCCCAATTTGTCTCATTTGAGAACGTTCGGTGTACCGGTGTATGTACTCAACAAAGACCCGACAAAGGACAAATTTGCTGAGAGAACATTAAAAGGAATATTTGTAGGATATTCACGAGTAACTAAAGGATACAAAGTTTGGTTACCACATGGGAGAAAACATGTAATTGCACGAGACGTATGATTTCAAGAAACACTTCAAGAGAGTATAGATAATTATGATAAAAACGTTGGAGCTATTAAAAACGACATACAAAATAATACTGCCAACGAAAAATTAATTGATTTCGATATCAACATGGAGAGGTCGAGCTCGCCGATCTCGTCTCCACCTTTGATTACAGGAAATACTCCAAGGTCATCGATGGAGTCCGCAGGAATTGAAAGGAACGATAATCGCGGGGGGCGTGGACGTCCCAAATTGATTCGCATGGGAAACCATGGAAAGCTGAGGAAATTATTTCAACAACTTCCACCGCCTGAGGAAGAAGGTGTGGGCGATGTGCAAACTGAACAAGTACAAAATATAGAATCCGAGACATTCGCTGGAGCTGCTGAATTTTCGTTAAATGAAGTCTTGTCCTCGTCAGAATGAGAAGACTGGAAACGTTCAATCGATTCGGAAGTGGAGAATCTGGTAAAGAATGACACGGTAGAAATTGTTAAAAGATCAGAAGCCTAACACGTTATAGGTTGCCGTATAGTCCTTACGAATAAGCATAATGCAGATGGGAGTATTGACAAAAGAAAAGCACGAATTGTAGCAAAGGGGTGCAGTCAACGATACGGTATAGATTATGATCAGACATTCGCTCCGGTAGCCAGACTGGAATCAGTCCGACTTTTGCTTGCATTGTCTGCACATTTGGGCATGAAAATCAGACAATTTGATATAGTGACAGCATATTTAAATGGGTCGCTTGAAGAAGATGTATTTGTGGAAGTTCCAGATATGTTTCAGGAAGGACTAAAGTTGTTAAGCGAATGCAAGAATACTTCAAACGTGATAAAAAGACGATCAAACCAGATGCTGCGTCAACTTAAAGAGGGCGAAAGTGTCTGCAAGCTGAAGAAGGCGTCATATGGATTGCGCCAAACAGGCAGGAAGTGGCATGAGACACTTTCTCGAAAATTGTATGAGATTGGTCTGCAAGCGAAAAAGGGGGAGCCATGTATGTACCATGCAAGACGAAATGACCATGTTATTTTGTTGATTGTTTATGTGGATGACCTACTCATTGCATCCATCGATAATGCGTGGGTAGACGAGGTGAAGTCCAAATTGGCTAACGATTTTGATGTGAAGGATTTGGGATTGGCAAAATGCTACCTAGGTTTAGAGATTAGTCAAGGACATGATTTTGTCATGGTGAGTCAGCAGGGTCAGCAGTCAGCATAAATGATATTTTGATTCGATATGGGATGAGCAGTTGCAATCCAATAAGGACTCCGGCGGAGTTGAAAGTAAGTCATCCAGAAAACGATACGCGAAAAATCTCAAATAATGCTTGCACACATAAAATAGAGGATAATCGAGATTATCGCGAGCTAATAGACTCGCTGATGTATCTGGCTGTAGGTACCAGACCAGATATATCAAATACAGTATCTAAGCTTACTCGGGTTGTGAATGATCCGAAACCGCAGGATATGAAAGCTGCAAAGCGAATCTTAAGGTATTTAGCAGGTACGAAGAGTCTTGGAATTAAATACACCAAGTCCGATAAGAAGCTATTGGGATATTCAGATGCGGACTGGGGTGGTTGCACCCACGACAGACGATCCTATACAGGCTATAAATTCCTTCTTGCAAACGGAGCTATAGTATGGAAGTCGCAGAAGCAAAGAACTGTGGCATTATCATCTACGGAGGCGGAATATGTCAGTTTGTCCGAGGCCGCGAAGGAAGTAATACATTTAAGGAGTCTCCTTAACGAATTAGGGTTTGGGAAACCCGCTGCGACTACTTTGAATGTTGACAACAATGGGGCATGGTGCTTAGCTAGTGATCCTGTATATCATTCATGAACTAAGCATATAGACATTCGGCATCACTTTGTTCGAGATGCAGTAGAACAGGGGCTGCTTACTTTTTGTTGGAAATCGGCCCTTAGGTTGATCGTTGCGCCCTCATATCGGACCTGTTGCTGCGCGTGCGCGTCGTGAGATATATCGGTATGGTTGCACCACGTGCATGGTTACGTGTATTGTGTCTCTTCATATAAATATATATCTATACGTTAAAACCTGTCTTTTCAATTGATCATGATCCATCTAATATAAATCTAATACTTTTAAACATGTCCCGTCGGGGCAGATGACTGCGGATATTTTAACCAAGCCGTTAGCACGAGTGACATATTGGTGATGCATAAATGAACTCGGTTGTTGTCCTAGAGACAATTGTTTCAAATCTGAGCGTGCTTCTTGAGGGGGCGTGTTGTACAGTTCATAAATTAGGCGGGAAGAAACACGCCATAGTTATGATTCTTCTTTTGTCTTTTTATTGCACGCGTAAAGCCGCGACTATTATTATATATATGTATATTCGAACATGTTATAGACTCGATGTATTCTTTTCATTGTACATCTTAATTATATTATTTGAGTAATACAAGTTATTATATGTACAGTGCTGGGATAAAGTATTGGCACTCTGTACTCGGGCAGAAATAAAAGTAATTCTTTACTGAAAAATGAGTGAAGAAAGGGATTTATTTGTATGGAAATAATAGTTTGACACATTTAGAATAAATGCACGTAAATGTTGATACAATAAAATGATTTATTCAAAGTAATGATGTACATGTGTAACTAGAACATAAATAATACCTGTGAAAAAGTATTGGCACGCCTGACATTTTAGTAATTTTCGAGTTATTGTATACATGAGGGGATTCCCACGCACCTATACGTAAAACAGGGAATACCCGATCTACTACAGGATAGGTTTCTTTACAGTATTCGGTATTGAACAGAGTTTATATAAATAATATAAAAAATGGGACGCAGAGGACCAGAAACTACACTTGAAGAAAGAAAAATAATATTAAATCTACGTAATGCAAATAAATCCTATTTAGAGATTGCACAAATAGTGAATAAAAGTAAATTTACTGTACGAAGTGTAATTAAAAGGTATGAAGACAAAGAAAACGTTGCAAGCACGTGTCGAAGCGGTCGTCCACCGAAGTTGTCTGCAAGATACCAACGAAAAATTATTCGTTTGATAAAAGATAATCCAAAATTAACATCTTCGGAAATATCTGCACAGTTAAAAGAATACGACAACCTAGAAATAGATTCTTCAACTATTCGGAAATTTCTTAAAGGCATGGGTTACGCTTCGAGAGTTGCAAGAAAGAAGCCCTTAATTAGTAAACGTAATCAGAAGAAAAGAAAAGAATTCGCATATGACTACCAGAATAAAGATTTAGATTTTTGGGATCACGTATTGTTGAGATGTAATTATTTTATCATGTATTTGGGTGTGTGAGAGTGTCTCTCTTCCCCTCTTTCGACTTGCTTTTGTTTTTCTGTCTCTTTGTCGTGTGAAGACTAATAGAAAGGTTTTATAGAAAGGTCTAGAAAGGTTTAAGCAAATTTATTTGTAATAATAGAAAGGTTTATAAAGCTATAAAGCTAGTAATAAAACTATTATAATTAAGAGAAGGAGTCTAGTTATTAAATGTGATATTCCATACACGCAAAGCTCGTCAGATATAGATATTTTCTATCAGGTTATGGGCCCAGGCATGAGCCCACGTGTGTAAGGATATTGCATCAGATTTGTGAAAGTAGAATAGAAGTGAAATTGTTGAAAGTCCAAATAAGAAATTTATAAAAGAGTCAAGATGGATACAGTCAAGTCGCATTTGGAAACATTAGCCGAAGATTCTCAAGGAAACACAAATTATGAGTCGTGGCGGTTCAAGTTGGACCTAACCTTGAAATCTAAGAAATTGTTCCATGTAGCTACTGGCATTGCAGTAAAGCCAGAAGGACCTGATGAGAGTGGTGAAGTTTCAGTATGGTTAACAAAGGATCTGGAGGCGCAGACTCTTATAGGTCTAAATTGCAGTAGTTGTATTGCAAAGAAAATATCGAAATGCACATCAGCAAATGGAATGCTGAGTAAGTTGGAAACGTTCTATGGCAAGAGATCTGAAGTCTCCATTGAGGGTTTGCAAAGGCAATTTTTTGGGTATAAATATAACGATAAAAAGAGTGTCATAGAAAACAGCATGCAAATCCAAGAGTATGCTGATGCCTTGTCTGCTGAAGGCGAAGCAGTCAAGGAGTCGTGGATAATGCAACGCATTTTGGGAATTTTACCTCCGAAACTGTATCATTTTAGAACGGCATGGGATAACGTGAGCGGAACGGACAGAACTCTTGCAAATTTGTTTGATCGCCTAAGACTTGAAGAAGATCGACTAGATGAAGGTCAATCGAGTAAGTCATCTTCACAAAACGCTTTCATTTCAAAGGAAGGAAATAAGCCAACTAAGTCTTTTGATAATAAAAGTAAGTCTGTTGAATGCTTCAAATGTGGAAAGAAAGGGCACATAAAATCGAATTGCCGTGGTAAGCCTTGTGTCAAATATCTAGAATATTGTAAAAATACTTATGGGTGCAATATTTGTAAAAATAAAGGGCACTTTGCAAATGAATGTCCAAATAAAGGTTCTAGTCCGATGAATAGAAAGTCTGATGACACTGAAGGTAAAACTGCAGGTAAAAAACGGGCAATGATCACAGTGAGTTTATCAGCTGCGAGTTTTGAGAAAGAAATGGAAGAAGATTTCAGAAACTGTTGGTATCAAGATTGTGCAGCAACTCAACATATGACTTCTCACAGAGAATGGTTTACAAATTATATCGAATTGGAAGAGCCATGTATGGTTGTAATTGGAGATGCAAGCGAATTGGAAGGAATTGGAGTAGGTGATATAGAACTTGAGGCTTTTGATGGTCAGCAATGGAATGAGATAGTTTTGAAAAATGTCTTGTATACACCTAAAATGCCATTTAATCTTTTTTCTGTAAGCAATGTATTGGACAAAGGGTATAAACAGTCAGCAGACTCAAATATGTCAATTTTCAAAGATAGCAATGGAGAAGTCGGATCGATGGCCGTAAGGGAAGGTAATCTATACAAAATGAAATTTCGTCGAGGATCGTCTGAAACATGTTTAGTCAATATATCAATCAAGAAATGGCATGAAAAATTTGCTCATCAGAATGTTATATACGTAAGAGATATATTGAGGAGAAATGGGATCAAATTCTTAGATGATTGGAATGACTATGTATGTCCTGGTTGCACCTACGGTAAACAACATAGGGCGTCACACTCCCTAAATCCAAAGAAGTCTACTCAAATTTTGGAACTAGTTCATGTAGATTTATGTGAAATGGATATTTACTCTTTAGGAGGAGCTAAATATTTTCTACTTTTCAAGGACGACTACTCACATTTCAAGTCTGTGTATTTTCTGAAAAATAAAAATGAAGCTGCTGCCAAATTAGAATCTTTTTTAAAATTGGTGGAAAATCAATTTGATAAGAAGGTCAAGACGCTCAGGTCAGATAATGGCACAGAAATAAAAAATGGTGACACGAAACAAATTTTGGACAGTGTTGGAGTTTTCCACAGCAAATCAACTGCCTACACACCTCAACAGAATGGTCGTATTGAGCGAGAAATAAGAACTGTGGTTGAAGCAGCAAGATCAGTAATACACGCTCGAAAGTTGAATGAAAATCTGTGGGCCGAAGCTGTAAATTACGGGGTTTTCACATTAAATCAGACTGGTAGAAGCTCAATCAAAGGTAAAAGCCCAGCTGATTTGTGGTTTGGACGGAAAATAGATGTCAGAAAATTGAAAACTTTCGGATGCGAATGTTATGTATTTATTGAAGATCACAAGCGAGGTAAAACCGAGAAGAAGTCTATGAAAGGTATTTTTGTTGGCTATGATACTGATTCTCCAGGTTTTAGAGTATTTATTGATGTTGCACGCGATGTAGTCAGCTCTAGTAATGTAATATTTGATGAGAGTACTGGATTAGAAAGTTCTACGGAATTAGAAATTCCATTGACTGGAAATATGGACGTATCTTTAGAAATTGAAGATTCAGAAGAGCATATCTCTGAGCAACATGTTTCTGAAAGTGAAAGTTCGTCTGAAAATTCAGATGATGAATTCTTTTCTGGTAGTTCAGGGAGTCAAAATGAAAATCCTGAAGTTGAAGTCCCTCATTACCGAAATTTGAGAAATCGTCGTAGATTGAAACCACCAGAGAGATTAAAAGATTATGTTACAGATTTAGCCTTGATCAACGATATCTCTGTAACAGAGGCTCTCAAAGATGAAAATTGGAAGAAAGCTATGTTCGAGGAGTTTAAGTCATTGTCTGATATGCAAACATGGTCCTTAGTTGAAAAACCAAAGAATGTAAAACCTTTGACTTGTCGCTGGGTCTTATGTCAGAAAGAAAATGGAAAGTATAAAGCGAGACTTGTTGTAAGAGGTTTTGAACAAAAGGAAGGTAAGGACTATTTTGAGGTTTTCAGTCCAGTTGCTCGACAAATGTCAATTCGTCTGATTCTCAGCATAGCAGCATCAGAAGAAATGAAAGTTATGACTTTTGATGTAAAAACCGCTTTTCTACATGGTGAGTTAAAAGAGAGTATTTATATGTATCAACCGGAAGGATTTAATGATAAGTCTGGTCGTGTGTGCAAATTGCAGAAGAGTCTTTATGGCTTAAAGCAAGCACCTAAAAATTGGAACATGAAATTTTCAGTTTTTTTGAAAAGTCTAGGTTTTGCATCGTCAGATGATGATCCTTGTGTTTACTATAACAATGACAGAAGTATAATAATAGTTTTGCATGTAGATGATGGTTTGATGGTTGGAAAGAATAAAAATGCTATGATTGAAATTCTGAGAAAGCTGAATGGAAAATTTCAAATAACATATGATGTTGGAAAAGAAAATATTTTGTCGTATCTTGGAATGCAAATTGAACTCATGCGGACTGGAATTTTTGTAAGTCAGTGCAGGTATGCAGAAAGGATTTTGGAACGATTTCGGTTTGATGACTGCAATTATGTAAATACACCTATTGAACGTGGAATGGTAACTGAACCAGGAAAATTTATGAACAATACACCATTGGAAGAGTCTGAGCCATATTGTGAAGCTGTTGGTAGCTTACTTTATTTGGCCACTATATCACGTCCTGATATTAGTTTTTCTGTAAATTATCTCAGTAGATTTAACAATAAACCTATGAATTGTCATTGGAAAATGGTAAAACGTGTCTTTCAGTATGTAAAAGGTACTATTACGTACGGAATCTTTTTTGATGGTAATAAGAAATTGACTGCGTATAGCGATTCAGACTATGGTGGTGACTTGATGACTAGACAGTCAACCAGTGGAGTTTTATTATTACGAGGAGGTCCTGTAGTCTGGTTTACTCAAAAGCAACACACTGTTGCAAAGTCGACTGCTGAAGCAGAGTATCGAGCTGCGGTATCTGCCATTGATGAGATATGTTGGATACGAAGAATCGCAAGTGAATTGAATCAGTTGGACATTGGTAAGCCAACGACACTGTATATCGACAATCAGTCAGCAATTCACATGCTGCAGAATACTCATGAGGGGAAGATCACAAAAGGGAAGAAACATATTGAGATATCAAGAAAATACATTCAGCAGCATATTGGATCAACCATACAATTGCAACATGTCAAGAGTGCAGATCAACTTGCAGATATTATGACCAAAGCATTATCGCGTAAAAGTTTTGAAAATCTTAGGAGTAAAATAATTAAGGAGGAGTGTTGAGATGTAATTATTTTATCATGTATTTGGGTGTGTGAGAGTGTCTCTCTTCCCCTCTTTCGACTTGCTTTTGTTTTTCTGTCTCTTTGTCGTGTGAAGACTAATAGAAAGGTTTTATAGAAAGGTCTAGAAAGGTTTAAGCAAATTTATTTGTAATAATAGAAAGGTTTATAAAGCTATAAAGCTAGTAATAAAACTATTATAATTAAGAGAAGGAGTCTAGTTATTAAATGTGATATTCCATACACGCAAAGCTCGTCAGATATAGATATTTTCTATCACGTATTATGGTCTGATGAAAGTAAATTTAATTTATTTAAATGTGATGGTCGCGTCAGAGTCTGGAGGAAATCAAATACAGAGTTTGATGTGAAGAATGTTCAAAGTACAGTAAAGTATGGAGGTGGAGGAGTACTAGTTTGGGGGTGTATGGCTTCCTCAGGGGTCGGGGAACTTGTATTTATAGATGAAATAATGGATAAAACCGTTTATTTAAACATTTTAAAAAACAATTTAAAAAAAAGTGTTGAGAAATTAGGGCTTGGTCGAGATTTTTATTTTCAAAGTGACAACGATCCAAAGCATACGGCTCATATAGTCCGTATGTGGGTTGCTTATAATGTTGCCCATACATTACCAACACCGCCTCAATCACCGGAACCCAATTGAGCATTTGTGGGCTGAGCTCGAAGTTAGAGTAAGAAAACATCACATTACAAACAAAAATCAATTGAAACAGCTACTTATGGAAGAATGGAATAATATTCAGCCGGAATTTACATCGAAGCTGGTTCATTCCATGCCAAAACGAATAAGAGAAATTATTAAAAATAAAGGACTTCATAACAAATACTGATATTTACTATATTTATTGTTTCAATTTCGTTTTTTCGTTCCGTGCCAATACTTTTTCACAGGTATTATTTATGTCCTAGTTACCCATGTTCATCATTACTTTGAATAAATCATTTTATTATATCAACATTTACGTGCATTTATTCTAAATGTATCAAACTATTATTTCCATACAAATAAATCCCTTTCTTCACTCATTTTTCAGTACAGAATTACTTTTATTTCTGCCCGAGTACAGAGTGCCAATACTTTATCCCAGCACTGTATATATACATATATACAATATATAAGTTATTCATTTTGTCACCGTGCCCTGTGCAGAGTTTCGTATCCTCAACATATGATTCTCCACCACGTAATCTGGATGAACTGTGAGAGAGAGTTGAACAACAATGGTATTCTATCCCTCAAGAAATATGCACAAATCTAGTTGAGAGTATGCCAAGAAGAATTGCAGCCGTTTTAAGTGCCAAGGGCTTATGGCCAAATATTAAATTTACTTAAATTTTTAATTTTCAATCCTTTTTTGTAACGATGCAAAATTGAGTCAAAAGCATAACTGTATACCTACAAACGTATATAAAATACAATAAAATTTATATATGTTTATCACATTAAAATAAGTGTACAACAATATATACCACTAGTTACCTTCAGTCCATACATCGATATACAAATAAATTATCATTTTTTACAAAAAGCATTTACATTGGTTCAATTTTGCTCCTCACTGTATGTATCGCGAAAAGAAAGGTGCGAGTACGCCCTTTCCTCAATTACTTGAACAACCGGACCAATTTCACGAGTATATGAGGATGAAAAAGGAAACTTTTTATTATATATTACGTGCAATTAGTGATACAATTGAGAAGCAATCCAACTTCCAGAAATGTATTTCACCGGAGGCGAGGCTTGTGGTAACCTTAAGGTAAGTTATTTTTAAAAAACCTATTCGCCACACATTTGCATCGTCTAATTGTTTCATGTACGCAATAATTGTACGTCCGTCTACAATTCAAGTTAATTATACAGATGTTCTTTTATTCCATTTACAGTCACAGATTGCATTGTATAATGTTTAATAGAAGGTGTAAAAGCAACGAGAGTGAAGGTTATTTTCGACCATGTGACAAGCTATATTTTTGTTTCAGGTATCTAACAACGGGACTTGCTATTCGGTCATTAGCATTTTCCTTCCGAATGGCCCACAACACTATTGCTGGCATCGTATACGATACATGCGAAGCCATCTGGTTGTTGTTTAATTGAAAACATATGCCGTTCCCAACAACTGAGGATTTTTATACAATTGCAAGAAATTACGAGCGATTATTGAATTTCCCAAATTGTATAGGGAGTATCGACGGGAAACACATTCGTATAAAATGTCCCCCGCAATCTGGATCTATGTATTTTAACTATAAGAAGTACTTCTCAGTACATTTGCAAGGCATCTCAGATGGCCATTATAAATTTATAACAGTAGATATTGGTGAATATGGAAGACGGAGTGATGGCGGTGTATTTACGGAATCAAACGTGTTTCACCATTTAGAAAATAATTCTGTTAATGTACCGCCCAATAATCCCCTGCCGGGAACAACGTATGCTGTCCCTTACGTCTTCCTTGGAGATCAAGGTTATCCTTTAAAAGGATACCGATGAAGGCAAAGAGAACTTTAATTATAGGCTGAATAGAGCTAGACGTTGCACTGAATGCGCGTTTGGGATATTAGTGAGTAAATGAAGGTGCTTAAAAACAGAATTACAGATGCATCCACGCAACCAAATATGAAAACTGCGTTGCTTGGGGATTGTTACAAACATCGGGACACAATTTACGACTTCCTGGCTGGTATTGGCGACAGTCTAAAAACTAAATAAACGCGAGGCCACCCGAGTCGACCCTTAAGGCCCTGGGACACTTGGATCCGGCTGAGGCGATGAGTCGAGCCTCCTGAACGAAACATAGAACAACGGCCCAAGTGTTTTGTTTGGTTTGTGAGGGTGTGTGATAGAAACACACATACAGAGAGAGGGAAGCGTTTGTGTGAGGGAGATGAAAGCGTGAGTGCGAGAGAGGAGGAATGCCTGGCGGAGACTGTTTTTTTTTTTTTCGTGGGACACGCGGGGATAATTAACCATTGTCTAACCATGATTTATTAAGCTCGTTTACAAAAGTCAGAAATATTGCGTACTCGCGCATGTAATATCGTTACTGGGGTTCCTGGTCCAAAACACGATGCAAAAAACATTGATTCCTCTGATATATTGTCGGCTTGGCAATTGTTTATTGCAGATGATTTTTTAGAGACAGTTTTACTCAACACCAATATCAATATAAACGAGAAAAAAGGAAAATATATGATGCCTGAAACAACGTATTTGAAACTTTTAGATATGATAGAATTGAAAGCTTTTATAGGCCTGCTTTATTTGTCGAGTATAATGAAGTCAAACCACGAAAATAATGCAGGACTTTTTGCTAACGATGGAACTGGACGCGACATTTTTCGTGCTACTATGAGCATGCAACGATTTTTATTTATATTATCATGTTTGCGTTTTGATTGTGCTGCCACGAGAGATGTTAGGAAAATTGATGATAAACTTGCAGCAATTAGAGATCTATGGGAAGTATTTCTAACTAATTGTAAGAAATATTATACACCGGGATGCAATGTCACGATTGATGAAATGTTGGTTCCATTTCGTGGTAGATGCAGCTTTCGAATGTATATGTCTAATAAGCCGGCTAAGTATGGACTAAAAATACTGTGTCTTTGCGATTCGCAAACATTTTACTTATGTAATGCATTCGTCTACACTGGTAAAAACACAAACAAAACAACATTATCAATCCCAACTGAAACTGTTCTCGAGCTTGTAACCCCGATTGAGTACACAAAGCGGAATATCACTGTAGATAATTGGTTCATGTCACTTGAATTGTGTGAACAATTGAAAACCAGAAAGTTGACAGTCTTAGGCACTATAAAACAAAATAAGCCCCAAATTCCACAAGAATTCAAGCCAAATAGAAAACGTCCTGTAGAATCTTCTTTATTTGGACATAATAATGAAAAAACTATTTGCTCCTATGTACCTCGAAAAAATCGAGCTGTTGTACTATTATCCACCATGCACAGTGATCAGAAAATTAGTGACTACAAGAATAAACCTGATATCATAATTGATTACAACCAGACAAAGGCAGGAGTAGATGTTTTAGATCAGTTATGTGCTAACTATACTGTTTCGCGTCGAACACGTCGTTGGCCACTAACTATTTTGTATACAATTTTAAATATAGTAGGCGTAAATTTTAGTGTTATACTTCGATATAACAAAAATATGGGCGAACTCAATAGTATAACGAGAAGAAACATGCTAAAGACTCTGGGAATGGCTTTAGTGATACCCCACATTAAACGTCGTCCTGTTCGATACCTGACGCGGGAATTAAGAAACGCAATTACCAAAATTAGTGGGGATACACCTTCCTCAACACCGTCTGAATCAGAACCACTAAGAAAAGCCAGGTGCTGCATATGTCCGAGGCAAGCAGATAAAAAAACTAAAGTGGTGTGTGAAATGTGTGATAAACATATATGCCAGGGCCACCGACACTCAATTTGTCCAAATTGTTTACAATTATGTTAATTATAGTTCCTAGTATGTATAATGTAAAGTTACATTCAAATAATACCTATTAAAAATTATTTTTTTGCCTAATTTAAGTTTTTGTTATTGGGGTACTTTAGGACCCCACCATAGAGTTACCTTATTTCTATTTTACCATAGCAGTTAAGGGTTAAATATGTATATATTGTTTTATCCCAGTTCCAACGGAGTCAGTGATTTTTCCCACATTAGTAAAAAAGAAATTTGTAAACTTTCCCGTTTTTGTAATAAAAATTATGTTTGTATATGTATATGTAGACGATTTAATAATTGCGTCCGCGAATTTGAAAAGCATGTCAAATATTAAAGATAAATTAAAGAAGGAATTAAAATTGAAGGATCTCGGAAATATTAATGATATATTAGGAATGCACATACAAAGAAAAGGCGATATCGGAGATATTAAAATAAATCAAAAACACTATATAAGCAATATGTTAACACATTGGCGACGGGGGATTTCGAATACGGTTCAAAAATGACGCGTATTCGCGTCATCCGTCGCCAATGTGTTAAAAAGATTCGGTATGGAAAATTGCAATCCGATATCGACCCCATTAGAAACAAAAATAACTACCGAAACAGAGGATACAAAAGAAAACGAGAACCAGTACGAAGCGATGGGTGAGCTATACCGAGAACTTGTAGGAAGTCTAGTTTATCTTGCCAAAGCGTCGAGACCCGATATTGCGTTCGCAGCTAGTTTGTTAAGCAGTTATTGTAATGACCTGAAATTAGTACACTGGAAGATAGCTAAACGTGTGTTGCGATATTTAAAGGGAACCAAAGAATACGGGCTAAATTATACTAAAAACGAGAAAGATGTAATAGTGTAAGTAGACTCCGACTGGGCAGGAGATATAAGCGACAGGCAATCCAACACAGGATATGTAGTATCCATAGCTGGAGCTCCAGTCAGTTAGTATAGCAAAAAGCCGAAAACAGTAGCGCTTTCCACAATGGAGGCCGAATATATGGCGCTCTCTGAAGTAACAAAAGATGTAATATATGTATATAAGAAATTTGCTAGGGCACGTTAGATATAAAAATGGCTCCATGACTGGTTCGCCTCAAAATGTGAACCATTTTTTTGGAAAGGCATCCCCAATTTGAAGCGCAGATGGGAAAAATGTGTAGCTAGCGATGGTGCATACTTTGAATAACGCGATTTTTCCTTTTTCCCAAATTTCAATTGTTTTCTTTACAAACAAAATTAAGAATTACTAACCGGTACACCTAGTATACATACGTATCTATGTAAGTCAAGTCCTTATGTATACACATAAAGAAATAGTGGTAATGGAACTAAAGTGAAAGTAAGTCATTTATAATTTCCTTTTTTTTATGTTAATAATAATCACAGCTACTTATTCGCAGGTTTGATGTTCATCTAGCTGGAAGTCAACTATCGTGATTATTTACAATTGAGAAAAAAAGCAAAAGAAGAAACTGAAGAAAGACTCTCCAATTTTTATTTGTGTGTTACGTATGAAGAATATTTCCATACGTCGCTCTCAACGCGTTTTCGAGCTCGCATTTGTTTAGGGAAAACGCCCTAAAATTCTTTCGCTTTTCATAAACAATTAAGGGGGCCTGAGAAAATGTATGACCAGCTGCACCATGTGTGAGACAGGCGTTGCCCGACGACGACTTCTATATTTCCTTATATGGAAAGTTCTAGTCCACCCCCATGCATTTTTGGGACTATATAAACCCTTTGGTTTCTATCCTCATCGGTTCAGAGTAACATAGTCACGTGTAGTGCTACGTCGTGTCACGCTTGTATAGAATCAGTTGTATCCAGTGAGATTGGGCTTAGCGCACCTCTCGAATCACAGATTAACCCGTTAGAATCCGCTTGTCCGGTTGAAGCTCTTTCGGTATATTCTAATAGCGGCTCTCAGACCCCGCATCGCCAGTGCGTCAACACTGCGCAAATACTTAGGTAATTTACACACTTTTATATTATTTCATCGCGACAGAAACATTTGTATTTATACTGATATTCAGAATACATTTTATACGTTCACTTATAAATCGAGTAGATTCGTTAAACCTATCTTTACCCCGCAATCCTTGCATATTGGTAACAACGTATCCACCGATACAACTTTACCGCTCGAGTTGTATCAAATAATAATTAAGAGTTACGAGGCAACTAACATTTCCTGCGACTATCTGATCTAGTATCAGATCCGTTCGCATACCTTTTTCCAAACAAACATTCTATATATTCCAACCTAGTGGCTCCCCGATTTCGCATCGGGTTCGTCCACGAAACCTAACCCATCCTACGGCTCCCCGGTTTCGCACCGGGTTCGTCCGTGTCCTACGGCTCCCCGATTTCGCATCGGGTTCGTCCGTAAGTCTACCAACCTCCGAACAGCTCCCTGGTTAAGTGCCAGGTTCGTATGTGAATAAACCAACCTCCTAGCAGCTCCCCGATTTCGCATCGGGTTCGTCTGTGAACTTCTTCCTAGTGGCTCCCCGATTTCGCATCGGGTTCGTCCGCGCACCTTAACTAACAAATTGATAACCGTATTCCTGGGTAATACACCCCTCGCCGGCCTCTCGTGCTGCCACACAGCCCGGCTCGTAACATGTGAACAAAGTGCTACAAATTCACTTTTATAAAAAAATCTATTTAATTCTGCAAAAGTACGTTGTATTGTATTAAAATATTACCATTTAGAACAAAAATAAAGTACATTACAATACACGGACTACAATTAAATACATTTTTTCCAGAAAACTATTATTACTTTATTTTTCTTATATTACTAATGTAGAATGAATACCTATGTGTGTGCGCATACGTGAGCCGTTGCGTGTGCCGCGAATTGCGTCGCAAAAACGTCAAAGAGAAGGCGCGATCGAGGGAGCAACGGCAGTCGAAGGTGATGAGCGAAGAGCGACGGAACGACAGCTGAAGTGCAGCGTCATATGTAACAGTCCTGTAATCCAACTCTTTAATAATAAAGTACTTAATTTCCTACACTAAATATTTTGTGTTAATTATATGTACAGGTGTGTAAATAACGGGATATCTGAAACTTCTTATTTGAAATGTAGCCTATTCGGGATGTTTGAAAGAATTGATTTATGGACTAAGAAATAAATGATGCTATTTTAAAAAAATACGCTAACGCGACACACGCAATTCATCGCCTCGATGTAATTTCGACTCAACTACAGCCGAACCGAAGTGCATCAGGCACCGCAGCACAATTTTCCTACCGAAACGTTGAACGAGAAATAGCTTTCCTGATCCCCCCAAAAGCATTCACATATATTCACACAATCGCATGAATCATGCCCCCAACACTTCCTTAGTAAATACTAGTTCTTCAACTGATCACTGTTCATGAGCAGAGGATGCTCAAATCAGCGTAGGATTTCTGAGTCGGTATGACAGTCATGTTGGGCTACGAAAGTCCATAAGATCACCTGTCTATTCTTATATTGTAGGGGGCACGTGTCCCCCTCTCTCACCTTTTCCCCCACTTCCGAGTCCACCGTTTAGTCACGTGATGTGGCATGGGCTCGTGGCTCTCGCCTAGCGACTGGCGAGCAGTAGGGAATACTTTTGACCACCATACACGACGCATCACTCTCGCATGTGCGAGAGTATAACCTTGAAGGGTGATACGCAATTGCACCGCAGCACACATCGTGCAGTATTAAGTAGGCCTGCTTAACACGCATACGCACACGGTGCAGGAAGTAAGGAATTCTTCCACATTCCGTACTCTACGAAATCACCTTTGACGGTGATACCGGCGGACGAGCCTACAGTGGTGAAGCCGACGGTAATAACCTACAATATGTCGTTGGTGATCGTACGCCTTGCAGAAGTGATAAATTGTGAAAAGTCGAATTTCTGTGACATTGTGGTACTTCAAGACAGGGAAGGGATATTTGATATCAGTGAATAAACGATTAAATCGTTCAGTATTTGCTAAAGGTGAAATGTGACGAAATGACGGCAGCGATCTTTGGCCTGCACCGTGTGTCTGCATCGGTGTCTCTGCCCTCAAGTTTATAGTTGTAAAAATGACATTGGCTCAACGAATAGTGTTTATTGGCGTTCAAACCTAGGCACCCTCCCTGCAGGTTAGTCTCCTCGTGCGCACTGTACCCCCAAAAATTTCATTTACGCAAATTATCGAGATGAAAAATCTAATTGGAAAAATCGAGTATCTCTCTCGCGCATGGTGTATATACAGTTAGGAACAAAAGTATTGGCACACTTTGGGTTTTAGTTACCCAAACACGTATAAATTTAAAAAAAAAACACAATATTAGGTTGATTTTTTTCTTAATCATAACTACTCTATCTATAATTTTAGAATATTATACATTTTTTACATTAGTTAATTATAAAACACAGAAAAACGATAAAGTATACATTAATAGAAGTTTTTATTGGAACAAATGTATTGGCACACTTAAATAAAATGCATTTTTCTACGACCTGGAATGCAATTTTTATTCTGTTGGTACGATGTTCCTTTCCGGGGAACACCCTGGTTTCGATAGCATTCATTTGTTTGGTAGTTAGTCAATTATCTATAAAAGCTAACGTGAAAACGTGCAAGGTGGGACGCAAAATGAAAGGAACGACTGTTGCAGAGCGAAGAATTATTTTAAATTTATCTAATGAAGGACACTCGTACTCGTCTATAGCAAATATAGTCAGTAGGAGCCGTTTTACAATTAGAAGTATCATTAAACAGTTTTCTAATACAGAAAATGTTCTAAGTGCTCCGCGATTTCAACGACCTGAGAAATTGAGTGCACGAGAAAAAAGAAAAGTTATTAATATTGTAAAAGAAGCACCAACTAGTTCTGCGTCGGAATTAGCGGCAAATATAATCGAAAATTTTAGTAAAGACATCCATAAAATTACTATTCGTCGAATATTAAACAAGGCAGGATACCGATCGCGAGTTGCGAGGCGAAAGCCAACCATAAGTAAACTTAATCGAGATAAAAGATTGCAGTTTGCAAATGATTATATTACAAAAGAAAACAACTTTTGGGACACCGTGCTCTTTTCTGACGAGCCTAAGTGTAATATTTTCCAAAATGATGGACGCACTTTAGTTTGAAGACGACCTAATACCGAGCTAGACCCAAAGAATATTCAGGCCACTGTTAAACACGGTGGTGCACAGTGGGCAAATTTCGGAAAAAGTGATCAAAAATCGAATTTGACATGTATTAAAATTGATTAAATTAATTATGCTCTCGCTTTTATAACACCTTAAAATATACAAAACAAAGTAAAATATACTAAAATACTGAAAATGTAATATAGAATTTATTTATAAGCATTAATATAATTTCCTGCTCTTTCTTTCCTAAGTATATTTTTATTTCTACAACATACTCATAAATAGCCAAAAATGCTCGAAAAAATCTGCAAAAATTTATTTTATTAGCTCTGAGTGCAGTTTATACAAAATATTGTTGTTACTTAATTTTCGAAAAATATTGTTGAATTTAGTATTAATAAACAAAGTGCTAATTTGAGCGCTTAAAATAGAATAAGAATTCAATCTTTCGATACATGATTTAATATATGAGACTGCATGAGACTGAATCGAATTAGGCTAAAACTCTTCCTCAAAGTGTCCAATATGTTTTAAAAACAATTTTGCCTGCCTCTATTTGCCTTTTCAGAAGTTATAAACTATTATATAATTATTGTTATAGACGCGCCCGTATATGCTCGAATGTGTACTTCTAATAACTTGGTTAGAATAGATGATAGAGCATCTACGAAACTCCAATTTCACCCGCTAGGTGCCTATTTTTCTGACATGTGAAAGTTGCCTCGCAATCACTACAGATTTCGTTTTCTTTTACAATTTTTAATCCTTTCATAATGGCAGAGTTTATGATTCAAAAAGAAGAGTTTTGTAGATGGATTTGGGAAAATACAGACACAAGCAAAACGCATATAAATATAATAATGGAAAACATTGAAAAAAGATATAATTTTAATAATAACCAATTACAACAAATTCGAAGAAAAGTAAGTTGTACTTTTATTTCGCAATATCACAGATATTGGAAAGTTGCCAGACGAACGCAATCCTAATTTGAAGGAAGAAACAAACTTTTTATGAAGAGTAACTTCGCAATAAAATTTACGAAAATAAATTCATTATGCTTCGAAGATATAGCTTCCAACAATTTACAATCGGATTCTAACCCAAGAGGATGTGACATCAAAAATTCCAGCTAATCACCCCGATAAGAAACAGCTATCCTCTATGAGTCATATTTGGCGTACGTGACCCCAAGAGACACAAAGGAAGCCCCAGGATAAAAACCTGGCGAGATGCCGGCAGGTAGTCTGTCTGATCTCTGCTCTCGAGGTATAAACTTGTACTTATAATAAAGGCTTCTGTGGATACGTCCATAGAACTCACGTTTTATTCCTGCTATTGTCTTTCCAAAGACAAAACAACATCTTAACAAATCGAAAAATAAATTTTCAAAAGATCTTATAAATGGTACATTGGCCTTGTATATGGATATGGGTATGACAAGACAAAAATATGAACATCTTCGGAAATATTATGCACGGTATTTTGGCAATAAGCAATGCCCTCCCTATGCAAAAATACAAGCTGCTAAAATTGATTGTTATCCGCGTGATATAACAATAACTGAAAAGGGAGCTGAAATAAAGTTACAGGCATTGCATGATCATACAGTGTCTCGTATTATATCATTAATTACGGACATAAAAGATTTTCGAGAAATAGATTATAATGATTTTCTGCTATATTGTAAGTGGGGAATGGATGGCGCCTTAGGTCAGCAAAATTTCAAACAGAAGTGGTCTATAAATGATGAAAATAATAATGATAATGATGCGACTTATTTCAATGATAGCACGGTATTTGTAATATCGTATGTACCTCTTGTCTTGTCGTCTAATAATGATATCTTATGGAAAAACAATCGACCATCATCTGTCCGCTACTGTACACCAATAAAATTTGAATTTTTTAAAGAGATGGCAACCAATATTTTGCGCGAGTACAATTTTTATACAACTGAAATTGATAATTTGAAACCTACAATCATAATCCAAGATCAGAAAACAACAAAAGTCCCTCACAGTTTGCAGTCCACCATGATTGACGGAAAAGTTTGCAACGTTCTGACAAATCAAAAATCTTCGACGTCGTGCAACATTTGTGGAGCTACCCCTAAACAAATGAATGAATCGAGAAAAGATAAAACAATTGAAATGTAATGAAGACAATTATAAATTTGGTTTGTCTACTCTGCACTGTTGGATCCGTTTCATGGAGTGCATTTTGCATATTTCATATAATATCTATTTTAAGCAGAGTTCTGCCAGAGGAAATAATAAAATTTTAAAGCAAAATAGAAAAAAACAAGTCCAACATGATTTAAAATCGCAACTAAGCATAACTGTTGATGTTGTCAAACAAAGTCATGGAACGACAAACGATGGGAATACAGCTAGGCGATTTTTTGCTGACTCTAAAGCTGTTTCAAATATAATTAAGGTTGATCAAAGATTAATAGAAAGATTTGGCAATATTCTACATGTTATGGCAAGTACTTATAAAATTGATTGCGATAAATTTGAAAAAATTGCTCACGAAACCACTGAATTATTTGTTCATTTGTATGGTTGGTACAACATGCCTCCCTCCATACATAAGGTTTTGATTCATGGTGGCGCAATCATGAAAAAAATGATTTTTCCTATCGGATGCCTTTCCGAGGAGGCTCAAGAAGCAGAAAATAAAATATTCAAAGCTGCAAGAGCCTACAATAGTAGCAAATCATCACGTACAGTTAATAACGAAGATATTATGCACCATCTTTTAGTATCATCTGATCCAGTAATAAGCAATTTAAGAGTTTTAATGGATAAAAGAACAAAGGACTTAACAACGGACGCAAAAAAATTGTTAATGGATAATGAACAAAATGTCGTCCAAATTAATAATATGGAAGTAGACGAAGATAATTCTTTGATAGACTCAGACAGTGATGAGAGCTTAATAAATCTGTAAATAATGTTATTCGTTTTGTTTATTTTGTTCGTTTTAAAAAATAAAAAATAAATAGATTATACATATGTATGTTAAAATATTGTGTGTTTCTTTAAATTAAAATTAAAATATAAAAAATAACAAAAATAAAATAAAAAATATCTCAGTTTTAAAAACGTAAGCATTATATTGCATTTACAAATAAAAATATTAATAAATACTTTGTTTTCATATTGAATCCGCCATTTTGTAAATTTGGCAAATTTTTAAGTTCAGATTTTAAATTACCAACCTAAAAAGCCAATAGATACCAAGTTTCAAATAAATTTTTTCACAATTGAGTTATCCATTTTTTATCACTTTTTTTTAGATTTCACCCACTGTGCGGTGGTGGGGTAATGGTTTGGGGTTGCATGAGCTCAAATGGGGTCGGTGAGCTTGTCTTTATTGATAGTGCAATGGACAAATATGTCAATTTAAATATTTTGACACTAGGTTTACGGGACCCGTCAATTTGACGGAATTCAAACTTTGCAATGAAATATCTCGAAAACTGCTTGATCGATTTCAACCATTTTGCATCGTAAATTAATCATTTCTTCCAAAGAATTTATACACACTGTTTTTTTTTCCTAAGCCTTCTACTTTTTGAGATTCATATGTGGTATACCTATCTCTACGGGATCCGTCAAATTGACGAGTACGCTTATCTCGAAAATAATCCTTATATTTTTGCTTCGTTCGCCACATTATTCATCCAGTAAGAAATACAAGAGTGAAAGCGGGTAAAAACAAAAGCGGGTCGTATGACCTGATTGTTCATGTGGGTCTGATTCGCAACTGTTATTGCCTATCGCCGAAAAAAGCTCAAGTGCAAAAGAAGATCTTCAGTATGAATGCTGCATTCACAGTGTACGAACGTTTCAGAAAGACAGTGTCCAAAAGTTTCAGTTCTTGTAGAGTCTCCGCGTATTGTAGGTATTTACCATAGGGTAATGGAATTAGGGCATAGTATTTTGACCGATTTATGTTGACCGATCCCCCTTTTCTAGCAATCATGCGTAAATCCAGGAGAAATAATAAGATATTGGATAAAATCCTCGAGATCAATGAGGATTGTTCCGAGGAGGCCTCCCAAGAAAATGAATGTGAATTAGGCGAAAGTGAACCCGAAAATGAAACTACACAATGTGTTGAAAGTGGAGGGACAGAATTATCTTCAGATAGTGAAGAGGAGAATTTATTTAGAGTCCGTCGGAGCAAGAAAATGCGTATTTTTTCTAGCTCTGACTCTGAGGATGAGAGGACGAGCTTTCCCAGTACATCCCAAAATGTAGCGGGTGATATTGAAATTGCAGCTGACGGGACACAGTGGACAAAACTGAAACCAGGCGGATCTAGAGGTAGGACGCCCATCCGTATGATTTTCAAGAATATCGGAGGGCCTACTGCCCATGCTAAAAGAAATATTATGCTGGGTTGCATGCTTAGCGCTTTCGATTTGATAATTGACAAACATATAATGCAACACATAAAAGATTGCACTGAAACCGAGGCACGTCGCGTCTTGAAAACAGACTGGACAATCACAATTGCGGAATTACGAAGTTTTATAGGAGTTCTGTATGCTCGGGGCGCATATGAAGCGAGATCGTTGAAAGCTTCCTATCTATGGTCGACAAAATGGGGCCCCCCTTTCTTCAGAAACACAATGAGCAGAGATAAACTTACAGAAATTTTAAGATTCATACGCTTCGATAAAAAAAACCAACGATCCGAAAGATTACAAACAGATAAATTTGCGCTGATATCCGAAGTATGGAGAAAATTTATAAGTAACAGCCAGTCTTGTTATAAGCCACATGAAAACATCTCAATAGATGAACAGTTATTTCCGACGAAAGCTCGATGCAGGTTTACGCAATATATGCCGAATAAGCCTCATAAATTCGGCATCAAGTTTTGGTTAGCAGTTGACGTCGAATCAAAATATATTGTGAACGGTTTCCCTTATTTGGGGAAAGATGAAACCCGTCTTTCAGCAAGACAATGATCCCAAGCATACCGCTTATTTAGTACGGCGATGGATAGTTTTTAATGCCCCTCATTTGTTACCAAACCCACCACAATCCCCAGATTTGAATCCCATTGAACATCTTTGGGCTCGTTTGTGAAAATGTATGTATATTTTAATGTAATGCTAATGTATACTTTATCGTTTTTTTGCGTCTTATAATTAAACAACGTACAAAATTTATAATATTCTAAAATTATAGATTAAGTTGTTATGATTAAGAAAGAAATCAACCAAATTTTGTGGTTTTTTTTAAATTTATACGTGTTTGGGTAACTAAAAGCTAGGTATGCCAATACTTTTGTTCCTAACTGTATGTGTATGCCTTCCGTTGCTTGTGTGAGTGCAGGCTGACAGATGATGGCGTCTGGAGTGGGGACCCTTAAAGGCTTGTTCAATAATTTAAATAGCAGGTCTGCTTGTGAACCTAATCCAAACAAGGGTGCCATTTCTCATTTATATCCCCTAGTAGAAACTAATTTATTGAATCAATTGGAAACTATGTCTAATTCTGCAAGTGCACGGTGGCGCTTGTAATCGCAATCCTTCCGTAAAAGCAGTGCGTCTTGCCATCAGAAAAAATATGATGTTGAATTTGAATAGTAATTCTCATAATAGTAATTGTCAACCTGACTGTGACGCAACTCTTTCAGCGGAGGATATAATATTGTCCCAATGCAGTACCTCCACGTCAAATGATGTTCCATTAAATGAAGTGGAAAAAGAGAACATTGACGCCGACAGTGAAATTGTGCAATTACAAATTAACAATATGTTAGCAGCATTGTCGACGTCAGTGTTGGAAATCGGCCTTAAGGGTATTCGATGCGACGACGACCGGAAGGCCCTTTGGGGGTAGATATAGTAGAAAGTGGGTCTTACGAGCGAGAGTAGCGTGCAATTGTACTTTAAGTTGTTGTATTAATCCAATATTATCCATTATTACATAAATATAATTCGACACCAAATAAAGATTTCAACAGGTTATGGGCCCAGCACGCTTTCACTGCGGTCCATTAAGCACTGAATCAATGGGTGGAGCAAAATACTTCGCAACGTTCATAGACGACAGAAAACGCTACATACATATACGTAAAGCCATTAAGGAAGAAGTCAGACGTGTTCCAGGCGTTCAAAGAATACAAAGCCCTGGTAGAAAAACAAACTGGACAAAAAATAAAGAAATCGGTCTACATTTTGTATCATTTAATTAATAATTGGAGCGCTTCGAGATCTAATTCCTTAAATTTTTGGTACATGATTTTATTCTAATAGACCTCATGTATGGATCTGATGTTACCAGGAGGCGATGTAGTATATCCTGGTTTGTGGCGGTTCTGGAACATTTTCTACTATTTCTATCTCTAATTTGCTTGAAGTCTTTATGGAGTGCTTCAAGGGCTTCGTCCGAAAGTTGGCCTATTGACAATAACGCAAGCTGATAATATCTGGTCCATGCATGCATTAATAACTTATGGACAGAAGGTGGCATATAGTAATGTAGAAAGGGTCAAGAAGAAGGAAATAGATAAGTTTGTATTAAAAAACGATTTGTTGTATAGAATTGATGACGACGTACTTATAGTGGTTCCGAAACCGTTACAAATTCAAATAATTCGACAAGCACACGAACGCGGTCGCTTTGCCGTACTTAAGACTGAACAACTGGTGAAGAAGGATTATTGGTTCGAGGGAATGAAGACGAAAGTTGAGAAGGGTGTCCGTAATTGCATTAACTGTATACTAGCTGTATACGAGCGTAAGCAAGGGAAGCAAGAAGGAATTTTGTGTCCGATTGAAAAGGGGGAATTACCCATGGGCACTTATCATATCGACCATTTGGGCCCAATATCCAGTAAAAGAAAAATTACCGGCATATTCTTGCGGTGATCGATTCATTCACGAAATTCACATGGTTATATGCGACTAGGTCCACAGACACTGAGGGAGTACTGACTCATCTCAGGAAGCAAGCGATAGTCTTCGGCAATCCGAGACGTATCATATCGGACCGAGGAACCGCATTTACCTTGAGCGCTTGTGCAGAATACTGTAAAGACGAACGTATACAACATGTAACGACAACGACAGGGGTACCTAGAGCGAACGGGCAGATCGAACGAGTCAATAGAACGCTCATTCCCCTATTGACAAAATTGGCAGCACCACGTCCAGAGGAGTGGTACAAATATCTGAATATAGCCCATAAATATTGGAATGCCACGCCGAATCGGAGCATCGGTACTACACCATTCCACCTACTGTCCGGTACACACATGAAGGTGAAGGAGGATCCCTCGATAAGAAAAATGATCGAGGATGAGTGGATCAGTATGTTCCGTGAGAATAATAGTAAGTAAACAGAAATAAGGGGTGGAGTTAGGAAGTGGTACTAGAAAGGTGGAAGATGGACTAGAGGGTAAAATTACGTGGAAAACTACGACAAGGAATGGTCAGAAAATGTAAAAATCCCTGGTTTATGATTGCCTTGCAGTTCGATGTTTTAAGACCTGCAGCTGTCGCAGGTATTTTCCATACATTGGTCATTAAACATTTGGCAAGCAGCTTCGGTTTGCTGAACGGTTTATGAGACGGTTTATGGCGCGGGTTATAAAGGCCGACGTGCGACGTTTAGGTCGTCCCTGCACGGAGTTTCAACGAAAGACGCGATGACGCGCCCAACTTTAAAAAATCAAAGTCTGAATAGGGTGAAGAGGGGGGAATCGATTTTTTCATAGTTATTTAGAGGAAGATGACCGGAAAATATTCCAATTTGCTAAATTGCGGGATTCTTTGGGACTTGCAAGATATTTCTTGTCAAACACAAAACATTTGTATTTTATAATAAACATTATATGGTAATTATTAATGCGAGGAGTGAATTTATATCACGGAAGAATACCCTTTACTGCAAAAAAAGAATGAACTAAATACAGGTAGAATTGGGACTCCATACATATTGGGGTATTCCATACCCAAAAGAATAATACGTTATCAAATTCAAATTCGTGAATTCGTGCATTATCAAATTATCAAATTCGTGCGTTATCAAATTCAAAATCATCTTTGGGAAAAAAAAAACATCTTTGGGAAAATTTGAAACTCTCCATAAAAAATGAAAAATTTCTAAAGACTGCTAAATTATACAACACTCTTTGCCAAAAATGGCAAAACATTACTCCTGCTACATTAAATAGTCTTTTGAAATCTATGCCCAAAAGAATATTTCAAGAATATTTTAATATTACAGGCAATTATTGATTCTAAAGGTTATTCTACTAAATATTAATTTATTCTTTTATTTTCATGAATAACACTCGTTTATATTATAATTTTCTCAAGAGTTTTGTCCGAATACTTTTGTCAATCAAATTTTTGTTTATTGTTCAAAATATATATTTGATGTTACAATTTGCTAAATTGGTTTACATACATTATTTATCACCCTCATCTTCATAAACTGCTCTATTCATTTTTTATTATTATCGTGACTTATTCATAAAAACTAAGAGAAATCATTTGTCCGGTACTGTATATGGCAATGACCTATATTCAACAAAGAAATAAAGGAATGGAAAAAACAATAAAGACATGTAATTTATACAATATTCATTAATAGAAATTAAATGTTACGGGCCGCACCCCGCCGTAACAATCCTGCCCCCCGTCAAAACAACCGCGGCCATCTCCGCCCCCGCGGGGGCTACAAATTAGCCGTTTCCCGTATCCCTTCACTTTAATCATTATTTAAACATATTTGAATGTTTATAATCTAATAACCACTGGCATCAGTTTATTCGTGAAACTCCACAAAATCATTTGGCACCAAGCGCAACTGAATAACTATTACCGGGAAAGCACAAAACACTTCCAAATTTGAAAATTCGCGATTTTTGTCAGAATTGATTTTTTCAAAAACGGTGCGGTCATGAAAAAACTTCCTGCACATTCATATTCTACACATCAAAAGCTATAAGATACGCGTATTGAAGATTACAAAATCAGATCCACAATGCTAGGCGAGATCCACAAGGTCCACAATATTGAACAATGTTAGACGTACCTCACGCACTTCCTCGTCTTTCGACATCTTCCGCTTGATTGCCTTTTGTCGTTGACGTTCTAGTAAGGGAAGTAGCCACCTGCGGTTCGCGGCCCGCTAATTGGCTGTCCTGCATGAGTGCAAAATGCAATAAATAGTTCGCGTTTTTCGCATTCGCGTTAGTTGCACTCAAACCAAGGACCGGATTGCATCAGAATCTATTTCGAAGTTTTGAGTGTGTAATAGAAGAAGTGAAGTGAAAGTGTTACAATGGGTGACAGTGAAAATGTATCCATGGTGGAATTCCACGAAGAAGAACAAAACGTTTGTCAAGATCAGTGTGTGTTCAAAAATGAAGGTCAGCGGAAATTAACATTGAATACGAGGAGATACTCGAAAAAAGGGCATGGAGATGGCGCATAAACCTTCAGAAGTCTTCTGAACCGTTAACAGCTGATGATCACGGGCACTCTTCGGATCAAATTATTTATTTGCCATTGGAGGAGGAACGAGGAACGCCAAATTAAAAGGAAATTTCTGAAGGGCCAATAGAAGAATTGGCGAGTGAAATTCTTGAAACCGCAGCCCCTGAAGAATTGTTTATTGAAAGGACGGTAATGGACGATACTGAAGAACAAGACCGTGTACCACGTGGCTTCAGTATCGTGGATATGCAGCATATATTTGCCGAATTTAAAAAAATAGGCGATCATGCTAAGAACTGTGACTGAAGAGAAGACTGTGGAATTGGACACATGCAAATAACCGGCATGAAACGGTCGGGCCTGAGAACCACCCTCAGCGTAAAATGCGATATGTGCCAATATAAAGGTGACATCCACAGTGAACCTGACGACAGCAGTAAAATGGAAGCAAACCAGAGTGCCGTTGCTGGGACAATTTTAAACGGAGGAAGCTATACTCAAATGGAGGAGTTTTTTGCAGCAATGGACATACCCTCCATGTCGAAACAAGAATTTCGAAAGCACCACGATGACATCGCAGCAATTAAAATTGCTGCTGCGGAGGAAGAAATGGTAGCAGCAGCAGAATAAGAGAAACGTTTAGCCATTGAAAGGGGCGATATTGTGCCAGGACTTGGCATACCCCACATCCCCGTTGTAGCCGACGGAAGTTGGATGAAGCGATCCTACCGAAGTGGAACGTACGATTCCGCGTCTGGAATTGGTTATTATTGGTTACCATGTCAAGAAGGTTTTATTTACCGGCGTCAGGAATAAAGTTTGTCGGATTTGCGAATCTGCTGCGAAAGGGAAGGAACAGCCTCGACAGCATACGTGTTTCAAAAATTGGGACACAAGTCAAGCCTCAACGGAAAGTTACGCGATAGTTGAAGGCTTCAAGGCCAGCGTCGAAAATCGTGGGCTTGTCTATTCAACACTGATTGCTGATGGGGAGCAGCGTTTATAAAAAAATGATAGACGCTGACCCATACAGAACCCATATTGGAGTCAATAAAATTGAATGCACGAATTATCTGCTAAGAAATCTCTGTAAAAAAATGAAGGAAATTGTAAAGAAAACAACACCTGGTCCGTTGAGGAAAATAGTGGAAAGTAGCATTCGGCGAATGCGCACGGATATAGTGAAAGCCACAGAGTACAGATATAAGCAGAATGTAACAAGAGGCGGAAAAATTAAAAATTGATATGCCGACATATAAAATGTGCCAAGCTACGTTTTTGGAGAGCACGCCGAATGTTCAAGACTTCAATACGTCTGCGAAGCAGAAAGGAAGAAGAACAAAACATTGTTCCACAACTTCAGCACATGGGGGTGTATGAACAAATTAAGGAAATACTTCGACCGTTGTTGGCACATACAGAGAGTTTGCTATACAACAGCAATAACACGGTCGAAAGTTTTAATGGAATTATCGCCAATTCCAGCGGCGATCGCCGCCGTACGCGGGGGTCTACGCTGTGCGATTTTGGGGACGGCCTTTGCCCCCTTCCCACCCTCCTTCATCCGCTGCTGTTGCTGCAGTCCTCCCTGCACCTTCCGCTTCTGCCACTCCTGCAGCGGTTTAGCCGGCAACCTTTTCACAGCCGCAGGAGGGGCTACTTTACAGCTTTGGACATCGCTTCGGGCTACTATCAGGTAGCGATGCGCGAAGATTCGGCCGCCAAGACTGCCTTCGTCACCCCCGAAGGCCATTATGAATTCTTACGCATGCCGTTTGGATTGACAAACGCACCAGCCGTGTTCCAGCGGCTGATAAATACGGTGTTGGGTACGCTCCGAAATTCCATTGCATTCCCGTATATTGATGACATAATAATCCCGTCAAAAACGGTGACGACGGGTTGGAGCGCCTTCGCTTGGTGCTGGAACGTTTGCGCGAAACGAACTTGACAGTAAAGCTAAGCAAATGCTCGTTCCTTAAAAGTAAAATAAATTACTTAGGCCGGGAAATTAGTGCGGCGGGTGTTAGACCGGGACGATGGAAGGTAGGCGCGGTCATGGATATGCCTGACCCTGCAACGGTCAAGGAAGTGCGGCAGTTTTTAGGGCTTGCAGGATATTTCCGACGGTTTATTAGGGATTATGCAACCCTAGTGACCCCATTGACCATGCTTACAAAAAAGGCCGTACCATGGGTATGGGCGGAAGCGCAGCAGGGGGCGGTACAGAGAGTTAAGGAGGCTCTCACTACCCGACCGGTGCTAGCAATTTTCAACAGCGCTAGACGGACCGAATTGCACACCGATGCGAGCGCGATAGGGTTGGGCGCGATTTTATTTCAATACGCGGAAGATGGAACACGACAAGTCGTCGCGTATTATAGTAAACAGACAACTGTCGATCAACGGAAGTATCACTCATATGAGTTAGAGACGATGGCAGTAGTTTTTGCTTTGAGGCATTTCCGAGTCTACTTGTTAGGAATTAAATTCACGGTAATCACGGATTGCAACGCTTTACGCACGACGCTCACGAAGAAGGACCTTATTCCCCGAATCGGGAGGTGGTGGCTCGAGGTGCAAGATTTTACGTTCGACATTGAGTATCGACCGGGCACCGCGATGCAACATGTTGATGCATTGAGCCGGAACCCGATCCAGATGGTCGACGTGTATCCAGTGGATGCAACAGAGGCTGATTGGACCTTGACAGCACAGTTGCAGGACGAACAGCTGGAACGAATTCGGAAAATTCTTCTGGACAACGTGCGGAATAGCGAGACGAAACAGTATTTTGACAATTACGTTTTAAGGAAAGGGAAGATCTGCAGACGACTGGGAAACGGACGCGTAACGTGGGGCGTACCCCGAGCGGCGCGTTTTCAGATTTGCCGATTGTGCCACGACGAGGCTGGACATTTGGGCTTGGAAAAAACGTTGAAGCGCATTCGTCAAAATTACTGGTTTGCGGGGATGAATGCGTTCGTGAAGAAATACGTGAGCGCGTGTCTGAATTGTTTATATTATAAACGAACCGGCGGACAAAAACAAGGGAAGCTGCACCCCATAGAGAAGACGCCGATACCTTTCCATACTATGCACGTGGATCACGTCGGACCGTTCGAGAGGAGCCGGAAAGGCAACCGCTACCTGCTGGTAATCGTGGACGGTTTCACCAAATTCACAATAATAGAGCCGGTGAGAGATACGAAGGCCAAGCATGCAGCAAAGATATTACTCGATGTTGTTCACTTATTTGGAGTACCGCATCGAATAATTACTGACCGAGGGACAGCTTTTACAGCCCGGTCTTTTGGGATATTTTGTTCGACGTATGGGATACGGCATGTTCTAAATGCGGTGGCAACGCCTCGAGCAAACGGACAGTGCGAAAGGTACAACCGCACTATTGTCGCGTCATTGGCTGCCACGACGGCGGGAAATGAGCCTGATAGATGGGACGAGAAAGTGAAGCAAATCCAGAGCGCATTGAACACCACGCACAACAAGGGAATTGGAACCACACCGACGGAAGCCTTGATTGGATGCAGTGCGAGGTGTCCGGCGGAGGCCTGGAGGCCTCGTTATGTCGTCACAGGATGCTGAAAGGATAGTGAACGTAGCGGGGTTGTCCGTCATGACTTCACAGGGGAATTGATACTATGGCTAAGATGTGTATCGTAGTCTGTCTAGCATAGTATGATATTCCGGATGTTGAGAAAGGTGATGGTCATGACGTGGGTTGTCCGTCATGACTACATGGAAAATTCGGTACTATGGCTAACTAAGATGTGTATTGTAGTCTGTCTAGCATAGTGGACCGTTAGGGTTGTGAATTGTGACGTGGGAGGTCCGTCATGATTGCACGGGAGGCTGAACCCATAACGAAGTGGTTCGTTATGACATCATTGGACAAGAACAATAACCACAATATACGATATGCGTAACGACACCAGAACGAGTATGCTTGTTGAAGGCATGTAGCAAAGCGGCGAATTCTGAATCGCCGGATTATCTGCCACACGTACCAAACGGGGAGAGTATTAAGCGTTCGGTTTTTATAAAATTGTGTGAATCCCTGTTGACGGGGAACTGAATTTAATGTGCCGGACGACCGCTTTGTTTTTACAGAAAACGACGTGATAAGAATGCTCGAGGACGGGCATTGTTGCAGGAAGGCCGAATGTTGGAAAATCCGACACCACGAACGAGGCGTAGCCGCTTGCAGATGTATATACAGCAGGCGAGCACGGCGACGTCGGGTCCGGACAGCGTGACGCCAGGCCCGTCGTAAATTAGATAAGGCCCGAAGGAAGCTAGACAGCGTCAACGCAAGGACCCCCCGTCCAAAAAGACTCCTCACGCGTTGCGTTTCGCCGCGTCTTAACTCTGCCTGTTACAGTGTGCTTAACAGTGTTTTTCCTGTGACTTCTATGGTCGTCATCTCCTCGCGTGGGAGGGTCGACCCCTACCTGTGAGTGTGCCTTCGGGCAAAGACACAGATTTACTCAGTGGCAGCCGAAAACGGCCAATGGCCGCCAAGGCCCGTCCTGGACTGGCGTCTTCCGTTCCAGTTGCTACGGGGTCGCGCTCAGCCCCGAAGAAAATCATCTTCTTGAGGAGACAGGGACCTTCGCTGTCCAAAGCATCCATCCCAGCGGCCTCCTCGCTGCAGAATGTACCAGGTGCCTCCGTCTCGGTAAAACGAACGGAAAACTCCAACAGCTCGATAAGTAATAATTTCCATTTACAATCGGGCGAGGAAGAGTCCAGCAGGGGCTCGCTCTCTTACTACTCCACGCGAATCCAAAATTATTAACTTCACTACATCCTTTCATAATACCGCTCTCTTCCACTCCGACTTGCTTTGCCCTGGCTTATCTCCTTGTAGCATCTACAATTGGTTTGGTTTTCGTGGCAGTTTGGTTTTCGGCGTGGCCATTCCACAATCCACCAGATAATGCGTATTGCTCAAAGGGCTACGCATTGCTTTAACATCGGCCACGTTGCGGCAATGGTCCTTCTGGATCTCCAGAAGGCATTTGATTCGGTTTTGCACGACGCCCTAATTTTTAAACTCCACGCCCTCGTCTTTCGAGGCGACTTCCTGAGATTAATGAAGTCGTACCTGGCCGACAGATCCTTCTATGTCGGCTGGTTCTGGCCGGCGTTCCACAGGGTTCAATTCTCGGCCCTGTGCTGTTCAACCTCTTCATAAACGATATTCCCACCCTCCCCACATGCACGCTGGCGCTGTTCGCGGACGACACCGCGCTCCTTACTGAATCACGCAGACCGCGTGTGGCGCGTGACCGCCTGCAACGATACCTTGACTCGGTTCTTGACTATTTCAAGCAATGGAAGCTCGCCATTAACGCTGACAAAACGGAAGCCATTTTATTCTCAAAACAACATAACTGCACCATCGACAATCTTATGGTTAACGGACATTCGGTCCAATGGTCCCGCAAGGTCACATACCTAGGGGTCGTCCTGGACTCCAGACTCACCTGGGGTGCGGCAGTCAACGATCGCATCACCAAAATGCACAAGGTTGCGGCCGCGCTCAGGCCGCACCTGTCCCTCCACTCCAATCTGCACGTGAATGTCCACCTGTCCATCTACGCCACATGCGTTCGCCCCGTGCTGACATACGGGTTGTTTGCTTATTGGGACTGTCTTACAGTGGAAAACCGGCGAAAGGTACAGACAACCCAGAATAAAGTTTAAAAACTGATCCTGGGGCTCCCCCCTTTCTTCTCCACGAGGAAACTTCATCTTCGCGTAAAGCTGCCATTGATCAGCGCGTACACTGGCAAATTGATGGCGAATTTCACGCAACAAGTTGCACAGGTTTTCAGGGAACCTCCACCTCATCGTAGTTTTAGTCGCTCCCTGTTACCCCCCCCCCCCCCCCAAATCATCGCCAAAACCTAAAAAAAAAAAATAAGGCAAGTTCGTAGAATCAGTTTTCAGATTTCTCGCAATCGGCGTCCAGCGCTCGCAGCGATCGGACGTTCTACTCGTTGCTCTCTGTGTACCATTGTACTTGCGCGCCTGCGCGCTGTGGTCTCCTTACGCGTTGCATTCCGCCGCGCACAATTACGTTCCTTACTAGTGTATTTCCTAGTGCATCTGCTTGTGTTCCTTTTTGTGGTCGCTCCCTCCCTGCGTGGGAGGGTCGACCCCACCTACGAGTGTGCCGTCAGCCATGAACTCAGATTTACTTAGTGGTTGCGGAAAACGGCCAATGGTCGTCAAGACTCGCTCGTCTGGATTCAGCTCTTCAGTGCCAGTTCCTGCAGGGCCACGCAGAGCACGGAAGAAATCTACTCTCATACGGAGGCAGGGCCTTCCTCTTTCTAAGGCTTCGTTGGCCGCGATCCCCCCATCGCAAGTCAAACCAGGTGATCCTGCTCCTGCTAACAGAGTGGAGGATAACATCGTCACGGTAAGTGGCCCACCTTCCTATTCGACATCGGGCGACCAAGTGTCCAGCGGGAATTTCGGCCCTGCTGCCCATCGCCGTCGCTCCACGGAATCCGTAGACTCCGTGGAGTCATTTGAACCCTCGCGGGAAAAAACCCGCGCACGATTAAACTCCTTAACGTCCCCGTCCAAATGCAAGAGCATAGCTCTCACAGCTCCGACGGTTCCGCTAACAACCTCAATTCTTCGTCCATGCCTAGCGCGAATGCCAGTCGCGCTCCTGCGCAGTCTCTTATTCCAAGGGCATCCTTGGTAAACTTCGGCTTCATTTCGACGCGTAACGCGCACTTCCAAAATAGCGCTGAGACAATGGAAATTAACGTCCCAACGTCGAACCGCTTCTCCCCTCTCGCGCGCTTTCGCCACGGAGTCAGAGGACCCCTGTCTTCCCCTCCCCTCACCCCCAGACGAGCCACAGTCAACGAACGCTCCGCCGCGGACAAACCACGGCTTACCAGTGACAGATTAATGTCGGGACGGGTCTCGATTAAACCCCCCCCCCCCCCCTTTACATCACCAAGTACTCCTGCTCGGCGCACGTCCTCGAGAGACAGCTGACCGAGCTGTGCGGGGGCACCTTCAAGCTCAAGCTTCTAAAGGAGGGGATCCGTGTTCAACTGGACAACAAGGACGCCCACAATAAACTCATTTCGTTCCTGCGCGATCAAAACTTGTCCTTTTTTTCCTTCACCCCCAGCAGTGAAAAAATCCTGAGCCTGGCCTTGAAGGGGCTCCCGCCGACCCCGGTCGACGAAGTCCTCACTGAATTACGCAGGGCGGGTCTGCACCCGTCCAACTGCGCATGCATTGGCAAGTCTGCCAACAGACCTGTCTACAGAGTCAATTTCCCGGCAGGAACCTCACTTAACACGGTCAGCAAAACTAGCTACCTCTTCAGCATCCGCGTTTACTGGGATAAATTCTTCTAAAAAAAAATCACACCCAGTGCTTTCGATGCCAAGCTTTCGGGCACTCTGCCTCGAAGTGCAACGTGGCTCCGCGCTGCGTCAAATGCGCTGGGGATCATCATACGTCCCAGTGCACCAAACCCCTCGAGGTCGCTCCTTCCTGCGCTAACTGCAAAGGCCAACACACGGCCAATTTGCTTCTTTGCTCCTGCTTCTTATCGCGCGGGAGCAGGCCGAGATTCAGTAACAGAAACAGTAGGGGGGGCGGGGTTGCCATCCTTTTTCACCTTCGTTCACCATCGCTCACCCACTTCCATCATCGGCCGAGCACTGCTTTATCAAACTGAACTCGCCTTCCATATACATTAGATGGTGGACCACCACATTTTACCTTCTGGATTTACGTCTTTATTATTACGCATAGCAAAAAATGTTTCAGATGAAGTTGAGAGGGTTTTGAGGGGGACATATTCGGATGGTACAGTTTTTTTTGTAGGTGGACGTGTGAAGGTCATGTGAAGGTCATTAATGTTTTTTTAAATGGAATCATATATTTTTTATTGAATCAGCTGATGCTCCTTCTTATTCTTTATAAAAAAGTATTAATCTATTTGTGTAAAAAAATCATTAGTTTACGAGATATTTTAATTCTAATTTGTGAATTTGACCGTGCACCCTGCACGTCTGCAGGACGTTATACCTGCAGTTCCACGGAAAAACCCCAACTCTGCACACATCTGGCAAAGTCAACCATAGCACTCCTTCTCTCTTTTTTATTACAACATGGAATTTTCCTCAAGACATGTGCAAATCATAAAATACCTCTTCCCTAAAAATCCTAGCACTCCTTCGCTTACCACTTCCACCCCTATTAACATCCAATAAGATATCCTATTTCCACTCCCTCACAAAGTAGTAATAACTAATAGAATTTTAGTCATAGCTTACATTTTTACTTACACTACGCCGACAAATTAGAATAAATCCTACAGTCAATCAGTTCAGACCTAAGATAATTAACTTTGCGCATCAAGCAATTTTTTGTGTTGATAATTCGTGCTCTTCTACTTATTGTGAAATTTAGTCTCTGTTACGGTGAATGCAGCGATACGGTGAATTATCATTTCATAATGAAGTATTCTAAAGAAGAAAAGATGGACATGTTATCAATTTATTTTGAAGCTGGGAAAAGTGCTACACATGCAGAAAGATTATACGCCAATAGATTTCCTCAACAAAATCATCCTACACGTCGTACCATTGATTATGTTTTTAAAAAATTTCACCACACGGGGCAATTATCACGCAAAAAGGCAATTCGTAATAAATCAGTAACAAATGAAGCAAACGAAATTGGAGTGTTGGCCGCAGTCACGTTAAATCCATCCGTTGGCTCTCGCGAAATGGAAAGACAAGCTGGAATTAGTCGCCAAAGCATTTTACGAATACTCAAAAGGCACAAATACCATCCTTATCACGTATCAAAGGTTCAAGAACTGTCCGCAAATGACCATTATCAACGTGTACAATTTTGTAATTGGGCTCTCTCTCAAAGAGAGTACTTTTTCAACAATGTAATGTTCACGGACGAAGCAACGTTTACGAAAACTGGATCAATGAATTCAAGAAATGTGCATTATTGGTCAACGGAAAATCCTCATTGGTTTAGACAAATTGATAATCAACATCGATGGAGTGTAAATGTTTGGATGGGCATACTCGGCGATAGACGTATTGGTCCATACTTTATCGAAGGAACACTAACCGGACCAAAATATGCACATTTTTTATCAAACACTCTATGGACATTTTTAGATGATTTACCATTGCATACTCGCCAAATAATGTGGATTCAACAGGATGGTTGCCCTGCTCATTATTCAAGAATAGCAAGGGATACATTAAATCGAATGTTCCCAAATCGTTGGATAGGGCGAGGTGGGCCCATTCATTTTCCGGCAAGATCACCAGATCTAACGCCCCTCGACTTTTTCTTGTGGGGCTACATAAAAAATAAAGTGTACGCTGAGCCTCCGACTACAATGGCCAATATGAGGGATCGTATCATCAATGAGTGTAACAAAATAACAGCAGATACACTACGCAATGTTAGTGAGTCATTAACTTGGCGATTCAGAAAGTGTTCTGATGCAAATGGGCGACACATTGAACCTTTTCTGTAAATAGACATTAGAATTAAAATGATTTTTTTACACAAATAGATTAATACTTTTTTATAAAGAATAAGAAGGAGCATCAGCTGATTCAATAAAAAATATATGATTCCATTTAAAAAAACATTAATGACCTTCACACGTCCACCTACAAAAAAAACTGTACCATCAGAATATGTCCCCCTCAAAACCCTCTCAACTTCATCTGAAACATTTTTTGCTATGCGTAATAATAAAGACGTAAATCCCGAAGGTAAAATGTGGTGGTCCACCCTGTACATTGGCGTGGCATACGTCCCGCCCAAAACCAAACTGACTCCCTCTGCGCTCGACGTGCTTACTGGCATGGGTTCCCCATTCATCATTGGAGGTGATTTTAACGCTAAACACTTACTCTGGAATAATTATGCTGCCAACCATAATGGAAAGGTCCTCCACAACCATTTTTCCAATTCTTCTTACGACATTGTTCATCCGGACAAATTCACCTGCTTTACTCCTCGCGCGTCCACTCTGGACATCTTTCTCTCTTCGGTCGACCACTCCTTGAATTGCGATACGCTCGATCGGGGTCCCTCGGACCACGCTCCTGTCACCCTTTACCTTGTAAATTATTATTGTTGAAAGCTATCAGCGTTCCGCCATTTTACGTACTTGTATACGTTCGCGTCCATCGCTGAGGCACTGTGAAGTGTGAAGTGCTAACACTCTTGGAAGTGCTTAGATTATAGAAACGTGAAATGTTTATGCTATGGTCTAGATAAGGTTTAATCTAGGTGTTCGGGATTGACCCACGGTTTAACCCGCACCTCTTGCGCGCACCGGTGGTCGAGCACACCGTGCCTTGTTTACACGGAAGACCACCGGCGCAATAACCAAACTTAGGGCTAATTGTCAGCCCCACTTCAACCAGGCCCAACGGCCCGCCGATCCGCGAGCCGCGAGCCGCTCCGGATCAGCGAGGCCGACCAGAGCATCGACAACCGTCGCTATAACATGAACGCATCCGACATCCGTTAATAACAACAAAAGTAAACCGAGCTTAAGCCGTGCTGTATGTTAAGCCGTGCTGTTTGTTACGCTGTGCTGTTTCTTGCTGTTTTTTGTCGTTTCGTCGTTTCGTCGTCTCCTCGTGGAGGCTCGTGCAATAAAGTGCCGTGTCAGTCCGTTCCCACGGACAGATCCAACCAGCAAACATCCGAACACTAGGTTTTCTAATTTTTGCCTGCAGTCAGTTAAGACAGTTCCATTTGAGCCTGCACAGTGAGAGCATCAAAGACTTTTTTATATATTCAAACGTTATATTCTAGTTTTCGTTTTTATTTCAGTTTTAATTTGTTCTTTATATAGTTTGTACGTAGTATATATTATATATATTTATCTTGTATTTAGCTCAGTGTACATTAAGGCCATTTTTAAGTTGTGATTTGTTTTGTACTCATATTATATTTGGTAAGTACGAAAACATATAAATATTTCTTAAATTAATTATTTCGCACATTCAATATTTTATTCTTTATTATTTAGATATTATACTTTCACAAAAATGGACGCTTTTCGTAAAAATCAAGATTTGTTCCTCACTTTAAGAAATTCGTCCAAAGATATGGGGGATCATGCATTTCTATACGAAAAGATATCTGAAAAGATCGCAATATCTGTACAAAGTTCTGAGGAACTAAGAACAAATTTAAGGAAATTTACTTGGAAGTTGAAGCACAAATGGGTCAAATCTCGTTATATAGAAACAAAATTCCTTACACGTAATAAGGAATGGTTAGAGCAAGATTTTTCATATCCAAGCATGTTACTAGAAGAAATTCCGTCTACAAGTACAACAAGTACTGTAGTTAGGGAGGGATCTCTCGTACAAATTTACAAGGGAAGGCAATTATTTTCTGAATGCACGCGCAGGGAAAGATTTCGAAGGGCCCAGTCATTAGTTAGTCAATTTTCATTGCAAGAATTATTAAATGCCACGAAAATGAGCTTCCGAAAACGCGGTATGTATAAAAAATCACGCATGCTTAAGTATCTGGAGGACAATATGAGTACAATATGGAGTACAATATTGAAACAATTTTTAAAAAACAGTACTTGTCACAGAAGAGAATGTTTACAGTAGAGGAAGCGTTAAGCATTTTCATAATGGCCGATCTGTCGAAATTCCAGTATATCACAATTCGAAATGAAGCAATCAAAATTCATAATAATCAATGGCCGTCATATTTTCAATTACTAAAAGAAAAAAAGAATTGTTATGCACCAAAAAACGTAATACATATTTCAGAGTTACATGCAAAAGTAAATTTACAAAGTTTATTGGACCACACCGTTTCGCGTGTATTTTTTCGCGAATATAACGTTAAAAACAATAAATGAACCAATAGAAAGAGCACAACTATTGCTTATATGCAAGTGGGGTTGTGATGGGGCTTCTGGGCAACCGAGATACAAGCAAGTGTTACATACAGATTGTGATGTAAAGGAAGACAGCGTTTTTGTCTCAAGCCTAGTTCCCCTACTGTAAAAAATACCGAAACATCGGCAGTATTGTGGGAAAATCCACGACCTTCGTCGCCATGGTTTTGTCGACCTATAAAATTTCAATTTACAAAAGAAAGTCAACAAGTAATAGAGAATGAAATAAATCAGATTAACAAAGAAATAGATACTTTAAAAACTCTGACCCTAAATACTGTAACTATCAAGTATACTATAGCTCTTACAATGGTGGATAATAAAATATGTAATGCAATAACGGCTTCTACATATTCCATGTGTTGTTATATATGCAATGCGAAGCCTACCGAAATGAATAATTTAGAAATTATAAACACCAAAACATGTAATAGTACTAATTACTCCTTCGGAATTTCTTCCTTGCATGCTTGGATTCGATGCTTTGAATACTTGTTACATGTAGCATACAACTTGCCTTTTAAGAAATGGATTGTAAAATCGCCAGAGATGAAGGCACTACGAAGTGAGAGGAAACAGTGCATACAAAAGCAATTTAAAGAAAGGATGGGGCTATTAATCGATTTTGTGAAGCAAGGATGGGGCTCATCCAATGATGGGAATACTGCAAGGCGCTTTTTTGCCAGTGCCGAAGTTTCAGCACAAATTACTGGCATTGACATTATATTAATTAAAAGGTTTCACGCAATACTGCAAGTTATTTCCTCCCCATATGAAATAGACGTAGAAAAATTCAACGAATATAGTCAGGAGACTAAAATATTTTATAACGCATTATGGATGGTATTACATGCCTGTCTCCGTTCATAAATTATTAATTCATGGGGGGGGGGGAATAATAAAACATGCGTTATTGCCAATTGGGCAACTATCTGAAGAAGCGCAAGAAACAAGACACATGGATTTTAAAAAATTTAGAAATAGAAACACAAGAAAAAGTTCAAGAACAGCTACGAACGAAGATATATTCTATAGATTACTTTTGACCTCCAATCCATACATTTCCACAATTAGAATTAAATCATGCAATAGGAAACCTAAAACACTAGATCCGGAAGCTGCGAACTTAATAGTATAGGGCACTTTTCTCGTCACATCTTTCCACCTTCCTAACCAACCAACACGAAGCTTCCACAATTGTTAAATAAAACCGAAAAAGGCCATATTTGCCAGCCAAAAGCCTCTCGTTTAAGTATTACTTAAAAATGAAATGTTAACTAACTTATACTGTGTTTTTCTCACCATGTACTAAATATACCTCTTTTTGCGATTATTGTTATTCGCGACGTATGTATGCTTAATTAAACTGTAGATGTTGGATTATTTCTGGCGACAGTAAATAAAATATATCACGCGTGAGCAAAATTTACTCGACGTTCTTACAAACGTCTTACTGACAGAGTTAGTAAGAGGCCCTGTACTTGACTAGTTAAAAGGGTCTACATACGGTGTAAAGTGAAAGAAGATGCATTCGTAGATATACATATTAGGTGTTCCAGTCCGTCGAAAAGAGTTTTTCATAGAGAAATTACATTTCTTCTGAGCTATTTTAAATATATTGCATTAGTACAAATATAAAAGTTGGTTTATTTAATATCCCATATTTAATAGTAGTCTTTTATCATAATTTCTATTAGTACTTTTGACATGTGTTAATTCTTCGACTTGTAGTTATATTTGTCTTATAAAACGTTAAAAAGATATTAGAAAAACCGTTTGAACAATTTTTAAGGTATTTAAATTTAAAAAGTTAAGGAACAAAATTACTAAACAAATGCAAAATATATGATATATTTTGCATTTGTTTAATAATTTTTTTCCTTAACTTTTTAAATTTATCGGTATTTGCTAATAATACGTTGCCTGCATTTTGCCAGAAACCCAGAAAATGGGAAAGCTGAACCACACGACCGTCTTTATAAAATTAGACCACTTTTAACGTATTTCAACGAAAAGATGAACAATCTTTATTGTCCAGATAAAAACCTTTCACTTGACGAGTCTATGGTGTTATGGAA